>OW121740.1:163772725-165062421 GCA_933228675.1 Stomorhina lunata | reverse complement strand
ACGTAAATATTTGGAAAATACATTTTACAAGAATATTAAGTAAATAAAAAAGGAATTCGCGTGTGAGTTCTTAAAGGTGGACTTTCTTTTAAAATGGTTTCAAAAAGACTTAATATACAATAAAATTTAATGATGAATAGCTAAAAGAGCAAATAGTGTCAAAAGCTTAAAAGCTTTTGGGATTTGTGAAGACTAATCATGGCAAACTCTAGGATAAACACTTAACCTTAGGGTCTTAAGAAATGCTGTAGCTTAACCTGTTGTAGCCTAAAGAACATCAAATTCTGAAAGTGAAGACTTTGCTTTTTCTACACATTTCCCCACAAACATTTTCCATTTTTTTTCTTATTTGCTTATAAAACACTTTAACCATTTAAATAAAAATTTAAGTTGATTACGCCCTCGAGACATTCCTTATATAACACCTGCGTATAATAGAATTTTCTTTACCCTAAATGAACCTATTGATGTCTAACAAAGTTATTTAAAAATATTTTTTTCTAAGCCTAGAAATTTTTAACACATTTAGACCTTAATTGCTTTTATTGTTCATGTTATCTTTTTTGTTAGCCCAAAGAATAATAACATTTCAACAAAACAAATAGTAATTTTGTTATCTTGACTTTTGTTATCCTTTAGGTAAATATGTACATTAACAATTTAATATAGATTACAAATGTTTCAACAACAAAATCAATATTGTCGAAAGTGTCGCTTAAAGACCCTCAAAATATACAAGAATGGAAGTAAAATTGGAAACCCTTTTACATGTAAAATTTTAGATACTTGAATACATATATAAAATATGTATGTTTCCTTGTATAATTTTGGGTACTTTTGTCATTTTCTAAGAAAAGTGTTTTCAAAGTAATTTGAATTTTTTTTAATGGAGGGCATTTATTGATACAATTAGTCCTTTTGTCTGTTGATTACACAATCAATACGATTTTTCTATTCAAATATTTCGAAATTACGTTCTATTTGCGTTGGCTTAAGTTCTTTAAAGACCTTAAACAAAATTGTCTTAACATAACCAAAAAAAGACTTATATAAGGAATGAACCAACAAAAATTTTTTATAAAAAAAAAATTATAAAATTTCCTATAAAAATAAGAAATTTTTGAAAAATTTCCTATAAAAATAAGAAATTTTTGAAAAATTTCCTAAAAAAATAGGAAATTTTTGAAAAAATTCCTTTAAAAATAGGAAATTTTTGAAAAATTTCCTATAAAAATAAGAAATTTTTGAAAAATTTCCTATAAAAATAGGAAATTTTTGAAAAATTTCCTATAAAAATAGGAAATTTTTGAAAAATTTCCTATAAAAATAGGAAATTTTTGAAAAATTTCCTATAAAAATAGGAAATTTTTGAAAAATTTCCTATAAAAATAAGAAATTTTTGAAAAATTTCCTATAAAAATAAGAAATTTTTGAAAAATTTCCTATAAAAATAAGAAATTTTTGAAAAATTTCCTATAAAAATAAGAAATTTTTGAAAAATTTCCTATAAAAATAAGAAATTTTTGAAAAATTTCCTATAAAAATAAGAAATTTTTGAAAAATTTTCCAATAAAAATAAGAAATTTTTGAAAAATTAAAAATTTTTGAAAAATTTCCTATAGAGATAGGAAATTTTTGAAAAATTTCCTATAAAAATAGGAAATTTTTGAAAATTTTCCTATAAAAATAGGAAATTTTTGAAAAATTTCCTATAAAAATTGGAAATTTTTTGAAAAATTTCCTTTAAAAATAGCAAATTTTTGAAAAATTTCCTTTAAAAATAGAAAATTTTTGAAAAATTTCCTATAAAAAGCAGGAAATTTTTGAAAAATTTCCTATAAAAATTAGAAATTTTTCAAATATTTTCTATAAAAACAAACAATTTTCTTTCCTTTTTGAAAAATTTCCTATAAAAATAAGAAATTTTTGAAAAACTTCCTAAAAAATAAGAAATTTTTGAAAAATTTCCAATAAAAATCAAACATTTTTGAAAAATATCTTATAATAATAAGAAATTTTTAAAAATTTACTATAAAAATAAAAAATGTTTTTGAAAATTCCTATCAAAACAAAAAATTTTTAAAAAAATTCCTATAAAAATAAGAAAATTTTGAAAAATTTCTAAAAAAAAAAAAAATAAGAAATCTTACAAAAATTTCCTAAAAAATGTTTGAAGAATTTCCTATGAAATAACAAATTTTCGAAAAAATTCCAATAAAATTAAGAAATTTTTGAAAAATTCCCTTTAAAAATAAGAAAATTTTGAAAAACTTTCAATAAAAATAAAAAATTTTTGACAAAACTTCCTATCAAAATAAAAAGTTTTTAAAAAATTTCCTAAAAAAATAACAATTTTTTTAAAAATTTCGTATAAAAATAAGAAATTTTTAAAAAATTTTCTGTAAAATAAGTAATTTTTGAAAAATTTTCTATAAAAATAAGAAACTTAAAAAAAATTTCCTAAAAAATAAGAAAATTTTGAGAAATTTTCTACAAAAATCAGAAATTTTTTAAAAAATTCCTTTAAAAATCAGAAATTTTGAAAAATTTCCTATAAATATAAGAAATTTTTGAAATATTTCTTGTAAAAAAAAAATTTTTAATTTCCTATCAAAATAAGAAATTTTTGAAAATTTTTCTTTGATATAAGAAATTTTTGAAAAATTTCGTATAAAAATAAAAAATTTATGAAAAGTTCCCATAAAAATCAGAAATTTTTAAAAAATTTTCTATAAAAATAAGATATTTCTAAAAAAAGTAAAATATATAATTTTGAAAAACGTGCTATAAAAATAAAATAATTTTTAATAAAAATAAGAAATTATTGAAAAATTTCCAAAAAAAAATAAATTTTTGAAAAATTGCATTTAAAAATAAAAAATTTTTTTAAAATTTTCTATAAAAGTAAGATTTTTTTTAAATTTATAGTAAAAATAGGAAAATTTATTATAAAATAAACATTTTTGAAAAAATTGCTAAAAAATATAATATAATATATAATTTTAAAAAATTTTATTAAAAAATAATAAAATAAATATAGGGAATTTTTAGAAAATTTCCTTAAAAAAAATTTTCTATAAAAATAAGAAATTATTACAAAAAAATAAATTTTTAGCAAAATTATTTTAAAAACAAGAAAATTTTAAAAAATTTTCTAAAAAATAAAAAATTTTCTAAAAAAAATAGAAATTTTTAAAAACTTTTCTCTGAAAATAAGAAATTTAAAAAAAAAAATTTTTTTATAGAAATTTTAAAAAAAAAATTTTTTATAGAAATTTTTAAAAAATTTCCTATACAAATAAGAAAAGTTTTTAAAATTTCCTATAAAAATTAGAAATTTTTGAAAAATTTCTTATAAAAGTAAGAAATTTTCCATAAATTTCCTATAAAAATAAAAAAATTTCGAAAAATTTCCTACAAAAATAAGGAAATATAGGAAATTTTCTATAAAAATTTTTAAATTTTGCTTTAATTGCCAAATAATATATAAATCATAATAAGGTATTTTAAATGAAATTTACTTATGCTCAACTCAAACGCTGACATGCAACAGGGAATTCTGCAGCAACAACAGATAATTGATGGCTAAATTAAAATTGAAATCTAAAAGTTATCACAAGAATGTTAAAGATTAATTAATACCTTAATATGAAATTGACTTTTAACTTTAATACACAACAAATAGAGCTTGTTAAATAGCAACTGCCAATATTCACATTAACTTGTCTTTCGAAGATTTTCCTTTGCTTGACTTTAAGGATAATCATGGCCACTAAAGAAACGCAAACATAAGCACAAAATAAATGGATAAACAAAAAGTAGAAGTAAGAAGAGAACCAAACCCAATATACACCTCAAGGATCCTTTCCTTACGGTTGGTGTTGATTACGAAAATACGACTTTTCACTTATTTGCTCTGTTCTGCTTTCTTCGCACGCAGTTCTTCTAATATCTCCTGTCACAAGTCAACTTTTCAAACCCCCAGAGTGGCACGTTCTTCCTGACAATCTAACAGCCAAAGACACTATTCACAGCAGGGACAGCAGCAGGCAATCAGACAGATAGACAGACGGACATATAATAGTGATTAGAATAATTTCGAGCTGTTTTCGAGACACACTCAAACTCAACTTCAACTGTTTTAATACTTGGGAGAAAAAAATCCAGCCGAATGACAAAATGTAACAGAGATAAGCTATTACTACGCAAGCAAATAATCTCAAATCACAACTATTCATTACGGAGGACGATTTGTCAAAGATATTTAAAAGAGTTAAATCTCTCAACAATTTTAGAAAATTTTTATATTTTTCTAGGAAACTCTTTAAAAAATTCATTTTTTTATAGGAAAGTTTTTAAAAAGTTCTTATTTTTAGAGTAAATTTTTCAAAAATCTTGTTTTCTTTTTTCAAAAAGTTTTAATTTTTTAAGAAATTTTTCAAAACTTTCTAATTTTTATAAGAAATTTTTCAAAAATTTCTAATTTTTTTATGAAATTTTTGAAAAATTTCCTATAAAAATAGGAAATTTTTGAAAAATTTCCTATAAAAATAGGAAATTTTTGAAAAATTTCCTATAAAAATAGGAAATTTTTTAAAAATTTCCTATAAAAATGGGAAATTTTTGAAAAATTTCCTATAAAAATAGGAAATTTTTGAAAAATTTTCTATAAAAATAGGAAATTTTTGAAAAATTTCCTATAAAAATAGGAAATTTTTGAAAAATTTCCTATAAAAATAGGAAATTTTTGAAAAATTTCCTATAAAAATAGGAAATTTTTGAAAAATTTCCTATAAAAATAGGAAATTTTTGAAAAATTTCCTATAAAAATAGGAAATTTTGAAAAATTTCCTATAAAAATAGGAAATTTTTGAAAAATTTCCTATAAAAATAGGAAATTTTTGAAAAATTTCCTATAAAAATAGGAAATTTTTGAAAAATTTCCTATAAAAATAGGAAATTTTTGAAAAATTTCCTATAAAAATAGGAAATTTTTGAAAAATTTCCTATAAAAATAGGATATTTTTGAAAAATTTCCTATAAAAATAGGAAATTTTTGAAAAATTTCCTATAAAAATAGGAAATTTTTGAAAAATTTCCTATAAAAATAGGAAATTTTTGAAAAATTTCCTATAAAAATAGGAAATTTTTGAAAAATTTCCTATAAAATAGGAAATTTTTGAAAAATTTCCTATAAAAATAGGAAATTTTTGACAGGAAATTTTTCAAAAATTTCCTATTTTTATAGGAAATTTTTCAAAAATTTCCTATTTTTATAAGAAATTTTTCAAAAATTTCCTATTTTTATAGGAAATTTTTTAAAAATTTCCTATTTTTATAGAAAATTTTTCAAAAATTTCCTATTTTTATAGGAAATTTTTCAACAATTTCCTATTTTTATAGGAAATTTTTCAACAATTTCCTATTTTTATAGGAAATTTTTCAAAAATTTCCTATTTTTATAGGAAATTTTTCAAAAATTTCCTGTTTTTATAGGAAATTTTTCAAAAATTTCCTGTTTTTATAGGAAATTTTTCAAAAATTTCCTATTTTAATAGGAAATTTTTCAAAAGTTTCCAATTTTTATAGGAAATTTTTAAAAAATTTCCTATTTTTATAGGAAATTTTTCAAAAATTTCCTATTTTTATAGGAAATTTTTAAAAAATTTCCTATTTTTATAGGAAATTTTCAAAAATTTCCTATTTTTATAGGAAATTTTCAAAAATTTCCTATTTTTATAGGAAATTTTCAAAAATTTCCTATTTTTATAGGAAGGAAATTTTTCAAAAATTTCCTATTTTTATAGGAAATTTTTCAAAAATTTCCTATTTTTATAGGAAATTTTTCAAAAATTTCCTATTTTTATAGGAAATTTTTCAAAAATTTCCTATTTTTATAGGAAATTTTTCAAAAATTTCCTATTTTTATAGGAAATTTTTCAAAAATTTCCTATTTTTATAGGAAATTTTTCAAAAATTTCCTATTTTTATAGGAAATTTTTCAAAAATTTCCTATTTTTATAGGAAATTTTTCAAAAATTTCCTATTTTTATAGGAAATTTTTCAAAAATTTCCTATTTTTATAGGAAATTTTTCAAAAATTTCCTATTTTTATAGGAAATTTTTCAAAAATTTCCTATTTTTATAGGAAATTTTTCAAAAATTTCCTATTTTTATAGGAAATTTTTCAAAAATTTCCTATTTTTATAGGAAATTTTTCAAAAATTTCCTATTTTTATAGGAAATTTTTCAAAAATTTCCTATTTTTATAGGAAATTTTTCAAAAATTTCCTATTTTTATAGGAAATTTTTCAAAAATTTCCTATTTTTATAGGAAATTTTTCAAAAATTTCCTATTTTTATAGGAAATTTTTCAAAAATTTCCTATTTTTATAGGAAATTTTTCAAAAATTTCCTATTTTTATAGGAAATTTTTCAAAAATTTCCTATTTTTATAGGAAATTTTTCAAAAATTTCCTATTTTTATAGGAAATTTTTCAAAAATTTCCTATTTTTATAGGAAATTTTTCAAAAATTTCCTATTTTTATAGGAAATTTTTCAAAAATTTCCTATTTTTATAGGAAATTTTTCAAAAATTTCCTATTTTTATAGGAAATTTTTCAAAAATTTCCTATTTTTATAGGAAATTTTTTAAAAATTTCCTATTTTTATAGGAAATTTTTCAAAAATTTCCTATTTTTATAGGAAATTTTTCAAAAATTTCCTATTTTTATAGGAAATTTTTCAAAAATTTCCTATTTTTATAGGAAATTTTTCAAAAATTTCCTATTTTTATAGGAAATTTTTCAAAAATTTCCTATTTTTATAGGAAATTTTTCAAAAATTTCCTTTTTTTATAGGAAATTTTTCAAAAATTTCCTATTTTTATAGGAAATTTTTCAAAAATTTCCTATTTTTATAGGAAATTTTTCAAAAATTTCCTATTTTTATAGGAAATTTTTCAAAAATTTCTTATTTTTATAGGAAATTTTTCAAAAATTTCCTATTTTTATAGGAAATTTTTCAAAAATTTCCTATTTTTATAGGAAATTTTTCAAAAATTTCCTATTTTTATAGGAAATTTTTCAAAAATTTCCTATTTTTATAGGAAATTTTTCAAAAATTTCCTATTTTTATAGGAAATTTTTCAAAAATTTCCTATTTTTATAGGAAATTTTTCAAAAATTTCCTCTTTTTATAGGAAATTTTTCAAAAATTTCCTATTTTTATAGGAAATTTTTCAAAAATTTCCTATTTTTATAGGAAAATTTTCAAAAATTTCCTATTTTTATAGGAAATTTTTCAAAAATTTCCTATTTTTATAGGAAATTTTTCAAAAATTTCCTATTTTTACAGGAAATTTTTCAAAAATTTCCTATTTTTATAGGAAATTTTTCAAAAATTTCCTATTTTTATAGGAAATTTTTCAAAAATTTCCTATTTTTATAGGAAATTTTTCAAAAATTTCCTATTTTTATAGGAAATTTTTCAAAAATTTCCTATTTTTATAGGAAATTTTTCAAAAATTTCCTATTTTTATAGGAAATTTTTCAAAAATTTCCTATTTTTATAGGAAATTTTTCAAAAATTTCCTATTTTTATAGGAAATTTTTCAAAAATTTCCTATTTTTATAGGAAATTTTTCAAAAATTTCCTATTTTTATAGGAAATTTTTCAAAAATTTCCTATTTTTATAGGAAATTTTTCAAAAATTTCCTATTTTTATAGGAAATTTTTCAAAAATTTCCTATTTTTATAGGAAATTTTTCAAAAATTTCCTATTTTTATAGGAAATTTTTCAAAAATTTCCTATTTTTATAGGAAATTTTTCAAAAATTTCCTATTTTTATAGGAAATTTTTCAAAAATTTCCTATTTTTATAGGAAATTTTTCAAAAATTTCCTATTTTTATAGGAAATTTTTCAAAAATTTCCTATTTTTATAGGAAATTTTTCAAAAATTTCCTATTTTTATAAGAAAATTTTTCAAAAATTTCCTATTTTTATAGGAAATTTTTCAAAAATTTTCTATTTTTATAGGAAATTTTTCAAAAATTTCCTATTTTTATAGGAAATTTTTCAAAAATTTCCTATTTCTATAGGAAATTTTTTCAGAAAATTTCCTATTTATATAGGAAATTTTTCAGAAAATTTTCTATTTATATAGGAAATTTTTCAGAAAATTTTCTATTTATATAGGAAATTTTTCAGAAAATTTTCTATTTATATAGGAAATTTTTCAGAAAATTTCCTATTTATATAGGAAATTTTTCAGAAAATTTCCTATTTATATAGGAAATTTTTCAGAAAATTTCCTATTTATATAGGAAATTTTTCAGAAAATTTCCTATTTATATAGGAAATTTTTCAGAAAATTTCCTATTTATATAGGAAATTTTTCAGAAAATTTCCTATTTATATAGGAAATTTTTCAGAAAATTTCCTATTTATATAGGAAATTTTTCAAAAAAATTTCCTATTTTTATAGGAAATTTTTCAAAAATTTCCCATTCTTACAAGAAATTTTTCAGAAATTTCTAATTTTTTCAAAAATTTCTTAATTTTATAGGAAATTTTTCAAAAATTTCTTATTTTTGTAAGAAATTTTTCAAAAATTTCTTATTTTTATAGGAAATTTTTCAAAAATTTCTTATTTTTACATGAAAATTTTCAAAAATTTCTTATTTTTATAGGAAAATTTTCAAAATTTCATATTTTTATAAAAATTTTTTCGAAAATTTGTTATTTTTATAGGAAATTTTTCAAAAATTTACTATTTTGATAGAAAATTTTTCAAACATTTCCTATTTCAATAGGAAATTTTTCAAAAAATGTTTATTTTTATAAGAAATAAAAAAACATATATTCTCATACCAAATTTATTAAAAATTTCATGCTTTTATAAAAAAATTTGTAAAAATTTATTTTAAGAAGAAGATGTTAATTCTATTAAATACCTTATTCCCTTTGCTAGTTTCTACCTTTTTTAAAACATCAGTTTCTCTCCCTCTAATCTACAGCTACTGATTGCCATAGAATTGAAGAAAAAAAAGTATTCCAACTTTAATTTTACATTGTCAATATTTTATTTTTGCTACAACAAATAAAAATAGCACTAAAATAAATATTTCCAAAAGCTCAAAAATTGCTCACAAAAAAACAGAAATAAAAATTGTTCCAAAAAAACTTTCAATTGAAATAAATCGACCCATTTACGATTTAACACAAATAAAAATTTCCGTTAGAATTTTCCATTTGCTTTTTTAATAAAATTAAACTAAAAAAGCAAATAAAAATTTAAAATCTAATTACATTATTAGTTAGAGCTGTTGAAAAATTTCCAAACTTAATTCCCTTCATGAATTTTTAATTGTTTTGAATTTTTCTGTTGTTTTATTTGGCAAAATCTGGAAACAGTACAAAAATATCAACTTTTTATAAAAAAAAAAGAAAAAATTTATTATTGTTAAACAAATTTTTAATGAACAAAAACTTTTCGCGTTTATTTTGGCTTGTCAAACAATAAATAAAAGTTTTTGTTAATAAATATTTTTTGTTGGTTTTATGGAAAATTTTAATTGAATATTTGAACAAGAGTTGAATGCTAATGAAAGTTTTAGTATTTTTTTTTTTCGAAAACTTTGTTATTTATTTTTTGGTAAATAAATTTCTTACATTCTATGAAATTTTTCAATTATTTCTCATTATTTTAGGAACATTTTTTAGTAAATATCTCAAAAATTTCTTATTTAAAAAAAAATTCTTATTTTTATAAGAAATTTTTGAAAAAAGTTTCCTATTAAACTTTTTAAAATTCCTTGTTTTTATAGGAAAATTTTAAAAAATTTCTTATTTTAATAAGTAATTTAAAAAAATATATTATTTGCATAGGAAATTGTTCAAAAATTTATAATTTTTAGGGAAATTTTTCAAAAATTTCTTATTTTTAGGGAAATTTTTCAAAAATTTCTTATTTTAAAATTAAATTTTTTAAAAATCTTAAATTTTTATACGAAATTTTAAAATTTTTTTGTCCTATTTTTGTCCTATATTTTTTTAAAATTTCTTATTTTTATAGGATTTTTTTTAATTCCTTCTTTTTATAGGAAATTTTTCAAAAATTTGTTATTTCGATAAGAAATTTTTCAAAAATTTCTTTCTGTAGGTAAAATTTTAAAAAAATTTCTTATTTTTATAAAAAAAATTTAAAAAATTGTTTTTTTCCAGGAAATTTATCAAAAATTTCTTATCTATATATGAAATTTTTAAAAAATGTCTTATTTTAAAAGCAAATTTTTCAAATATTTGTTATTTTTATTAGAAATTTTTCAAAAATTTCTTATTTTTATAGAAAATTTTCAAAAAATTCTTATTTTCTTTATTTTATTTCTTTTCAAAAATTTCTTATTTTTATAGGAAATTTTCAAAAATTTCCTATTTTTGCAGGAAATTTTGCAAAAATTTCCTTTTTTTATAGGAAATTTTTCAAAATTTTCTTATTTCTATTAAAAATTTTTCAAAAATTTCTTATTTCTATAGAAAATTTTTTAAAAAATTTCTTATTTTTTATAGAAGATTTTATAGGAAATTTTTCAAAAATTTCTTATTTTTATAGGAAATTTAAAAAAAATTTCTTATTTTATAGGATTTTTTTTTTAATTTTACAGAAAATTTTTTCAATTTTTTATCGAATTTTTTTCAAAAATTTGTTATTTTATAGGAAATTTTTTAAAACATTTTTATTTTATAGGCAATTTTAAAAAATTTATACATTTTATCGAATTTTTTTCAAAAATTTCTTATTTAATAGAAAATTTAAAAAAAAAAAATTATTTTTATGGCAAATTTTTCAAAATTTTTTTACTTTTATGGTAAATTTTTCAAAAAATTGCTATTTTTATGGGAAAATTTTCAAAAATTTCTTCTTTTTTTATAGAAATTTTTTCAAAAATTTCTCATTTTATAGATAATTTTTCAAAAATGTCTTATTTTTTTAAGAAAATTTTCAAAAATTTTTTATTTTTATAGGAAATTTTTCAAAAATTTCATATTTTTATAGGAAATTTCTTAAAAATTTCTTATTTTTATAGACATTTTTTATGTTAATAGGAAAATTTTCGAAATTTTTTAAGAAAATTTTTCAAAAATTGATATTTTTTTTTTAGGAAATTTTTCAAAAATTGTCTTTTTTATAGAAAATTTTTTCAAAAATTTCCCATTTTTAGGAAATTTTTCAAAAATTTTTTATTTTTATAGGAAATTTTACAAAAATCTCCTATTTTTATAAGAAATTTTTCAAAAATTTCCTATTTTTATAGGAAATTTTTCAAAATTTTCCTATTTTTATAGGAAGTTTTTCAAAAATTTCCTATTCTTATAGGAAATTTTTCAAAAATTTCCTATTCTTATAGGAAATTTTTCAAAATTTCCTATTCTTATAGGAAATTTTTCAAAATTTCCTATTCTTATAGGAAATATTTCAAAAATTTCCTATTTTTATAGGGAATTTTTCAAAAATTTCCTATTCTTATAGGAAATTTTTAAAAAATTTCCTATTCATATAGGAAATTTTAAAAAATTTCCTATAAATTTTTTAAAATTTCCTATTCTAATAGGAAATTTTTAAAAAATTTCCTATTCTTATAGGAAATTTTTCAAAAATTTCCTTTTCTTATAGGAAATTTTTCAAAAATTTCCTATTCTTATAGAAAATATTTCAAAAATTTCCTATTCTTATAGGAAATTTTTCAAAAATTTCCTATTCTTATAGGAAATTTTTCAAAAATTTCCTATTCTTCTAGGAAATTTTTCAAAAATTTCCTATTCTTATAGGAAATTTTTCAAATATTTCCTATTCTTATAGGAAATTTTTCAAAAATTTCCTATTCTTATAGGAAATTTTTCAAAAATTTCCTATTCTTATAGGAAATTTTTCAAAAATTTCCTATTTTTATAGGAAAGTTTTCAAAAATTTCCTATTTTTATAGGAAATTTTTCAAAAATTTCCTATTCATATAGGAAATTTTTCAAAATTTCCTATTCTTATAGGAAATTTTTCAAAAATTTTCTATTCTCATAGGAAATTTTTCAAAAATTTCTTATTTTTATAGAAAATTATTTAAAAAATTCCTATTTTTAAAGGAAATTTTTAAAAATTATATACGAAATTTTTCAAAAATTTCTTATTTTTATAAGAAAATTTTCAAAAATTTCTTATTTTTATAGGAAATTTTTCAGAAATTTCTTATTTTTATATCTTTCGATGAAATCGGATTTGTTATTTTTATATAATTTATACCAATTTGATACAAAGTAAAGAGTGAAGCAAATAATTTCCTTAGGCTTATTATTAACTCCTCCCCCATATGATTTATAACCCTTAGTCTATAAAGTTAATATACAATATTATTTGTTCCCCTCTTGCCATCAATATTAGAATTTCTCTAACATTATCCTTCTATAGTTGTTTTATAATGAAGCTCATAAATTTTCTTGGGTATTTCATTAATTTCAATAACTCACATCTTAGGATACCGGCACACGTTTTGTAATGAAGGTCCATAAATCAATTTCTACCATAAACATTGTCCATTACAAACTATATCCTGTAGTATTAACTACAAGGACTAAACATAACATAACTAGTGCATAGATCCTTGACTAGATAATAATCGATTTGTTTAGTAGAATGTTTGTCTATGTATGTGTTAGTGTTAATTGTCCTTGTATTCTGTATTTGTATAGTTCTAGTCTTCTATTATTATGTTTAGATATTCATATTTCATACACACATGAATGGGGTATCCTTTTAATTTATGCAAATGTCACCTGGCAACAGCCTCGAATGGGAGGAGATTTTTTAAATCTTTTTTCAATTTGAATGAATAATTTGTCAATTTTGGAGGATACAAATTGATTGTGTATGTGATTGATTTTTGAGATAAGAAAAAATCTAGGTTTGGGATACTTAGAATCGGTTCCCTCTAATATTTTATATAAATACAGTATATATATATAAAAGTAAGTTTTTCTTAATAGCTAAATCATAGCTAAGCCCTTTGAAAAATTTCTAATCTCTTGTTGTTAATCATAGACAATAGAATAAGTTTAAATCCCAAATCCATTTCAAGCTAAAGAACAAAAACTTTTGTTTAAATTTATTTGCCTTGATTCAATATTCAAATATCTGCCAAATATACAAATTTGTTTTAAAGATATTTTGCTTTATTTAAAATTAAAATTGAATGAAAAACTTCATACAAAAGTTTATTTTATTTAATCTCTACAAAATTTATCTTAAATATTTATTTTTCTTTTTCTGCCATACTTTTGAAATAATTCCTGTAGCCAAGAAAACAGAACAGAAGAATTTTACTTTTTTTATGTAAAACTTTTTTTGTGAGATAAACTATTTTTTTCTTTGTCGTATTTAAAAAATGTTATAACTTCCTGTCATCTTTATGCTGGTAACCAGCATCAGCAAAAGTTTTCAATTAAGTACTTGTACCCTTAAAGTACTTTATACTTTTTTCTCATTTTTTTCTTTAATAGATATATGTATTTTTTGAGCAAAAGAAAAACTTTAGAAAAAGGGACTTTCCAATATTAGACATGATGTCATTGTGGGTATGAACTTCAAGCCAAACCATTGACACGAAGTACCTGTAAAATTTAAGATAAATCTCTCATGGACATGTAGATAAAAATGTTACACAGCTCAAGTTTTCTTTTATTTTAGAAAAACACACATAAACAATGAATTTTATGGTAGAAAAGGAAAATAAGAAAAACTTATAGAAATACAAAATCAATATACTAAAACTTCTTTAAAACAGGGAAGGAAACCTTTTATTAAGACATCAAAATAATTTTTTTAAACCAAAAAATATCAAAATAGTAAATTTTTGAAAAATTTCCTATAAAAATAGTAAATTTTTGAAAAATTTCCTATAAAAATAGGAAATTTTTGAAAAATTTCCTATAAAAATAGTAAATTTTTGAAAAATTTCCTATAAAAATAGTAAATTTTTGAAAAATTTCCTATAAAAATAGTAAATTTTTGAAAAATTTCCTATAAAAATAGTAAATTTTTGAAAAATTTCCTATAAAATTAGTAAATTTTTGAAAAATTTCCTATAAAAATAGGAAATTTTTGAAAAATTTCCTATAAAAATAGAAAATTTTTGAAAAATTTCCTATAAAAATAGTAAATTTTTGAAAAATTTCCTATAAAAATAGTAAATTTTTGAAAAATTTCCTATAAAAATAGTAAATTTTTGAAAAATTTCCTATAAAAATAGTAAATTTTTGAAAAATTTCCTATAAAAATAGTAAATTTTTGAAAAATTTCCTATAAAAATAGTAAATTTTTGAAAAATTTCCTATAAAAATAGTAAATTTTTGAAAAATTTCCTATAAAATTAGTAAATTTTTGAAAAATTTCCTATAAAAATAGGAAATTTTTGAAAAATTTCCTATAAAAATAGGAAATTTTTGAAAAATTTCCTATAAAAATAGTAAATTTTTGAAAAATTTCCTATAAAAATAGTAAATTTTTGAAAAAAAAAATAGGAAATTTTTGAAAAATTTCCTATAAAAATAGGAAATTTTTGAAAAATTTCCTATAAAAATAGGAAATTTTTGAAAAATTTCCTATAAAAATAGGAAATTTTTGAAAAATTTCCTATAAAAATAGGAACTTTTTGAAAAATTTCCTATAAATATAGGAAATTTTTGAAAAATTTCCTATAAATATAGGAAATTTTTGAAAAATTTCCCATAAATATAGTAAATTTTTGAAAAATTTCCTATAAATATAGTAAATTTTTGAAAAATTTCCTATAAAAATAGGAAATTTTTGAAAATTTTCCTATAAAAATAGTAAATTTTTGAAAAATTTCCTATAAAAATAGTAAATTTTTGAAAAATTTCCTATAAAAATAGTAAATTTTTGAAAAATTTCCTATAAAAATAGTAAATTTTTGAAAATTTTCCTATAAAAATAGTACATTTTTGAAAAATTTCCTATAAAAATAGTAAATTTTTGAAAAATTTCCTATAAAAATAGTACATTTTTGAAAAATTTCCTATAAAAATAGTAAATTTTTGAAAAATTTCCTATAAAAATAGTAAATTTTTGAAAAATTTCCTATAAAATTAGTAAATTTTTGAAAAATTTACTATAAAAATAGGAAATTTTTGAAAAATTTCCTATCAAAATATGAAATTTTTTAAAAATTTCATATAAAAATAGTAAATTTTTGAAAAATTTCCTATAAAAATAGTAAATTTTTGAAAAATTTCCTATAAAAATAGTAAATTTTTGAAAAAAAAAATAGGAAATTTTTGAAAAATTTCCTATCAAAATAGGAAATTTTTGAAAAATTTCCTATAAAAATAGGAAATTTTTGAAAAATTTCCTATAAAAATAGGAACTTTTTGAAAAATTTCCTATAAATATAGGAAATTTTTGAAAAATTTCCTATAAATATAGGAAATTTTTGAAAAATTTCCCATAAATATAGTAAATTTTTGAAAAATTTCCTATAAAAATAGGAAATTTTTGAAAAATTTTCTATAAAAATAGTAAATTTTTTAAAAATTTCCTATAAAAATAGTAAATTTTTGAAAAATTTCCTATAAAAATAGTAAATTTTTGAAAAATTTCCTATAAAATTAGTAAATTTTTGAAAAATTTCCTATAAAAATAGTACATTTTTGAAAAATTTCCTATAAAAATAGTAAATTTTTGAAAAATTTCCTATAAAAATAGTAAATTTTTGAAAAATTTCCTATAAAAATAGTAAATTTTTGAAAAAATTCCTATAAAAATAGGAAATTTTTGAAAAATTTCCTATCAAAATATGAAATTTTTTAAAAATTTCATATAAAAATAGGAAATTTTTTAAGAATTTCCTATAAAAGTAGAACATTTTTGAAAAATTTCATATAAAAATAGGAACTTCTTAAAAAATTTTTTGAAAAATTTCCTATAAAAATAGTAAATTTTTGAAAAATTTCCTATAAAAATAGTAAATTTTTGAAAAATTTCCTATAAAAATAGTAAATTTTTGAAAAGATTCCTATAAAAATAGTAAATTTTTGAAAAGATTCCTATAAAAATAGGAAATTTTTGAAAAATTTCCTATAAAAATAGTAAATTTTTTAAAAATTTCCTATAAAAATAGGAACTTGTTAAGAAATTTTTAATAGAAAAGAAATTTCCTATAAAGTAAAAAAAATGTTTAAAAATTTCCTATAAAAAAAATAAGAAATTTTTGAAACAATTGCTACGAGTATAAAATGTTTCTTTAAAAACATTTTTTTTAATTTCCTATAAAAATAGGTAGTTTTTTTAAAAATATAAAAAAATAAGAAGTTTTTAAAATTTTTTTAAAAAAGTAAGAAATTTTTTAAAATTTTCTTAAAAAATAAAGAAGTTTTGAAAAATTGTCTGTAAAAATACGAGATTCTTTTAAAATTTCCTATAGAAATAAAAATTTTTTGAGAAATTTCTTAAGAAAATAAAAAATTTAAAAAAAATTCTTCAGAAATAAGAAATTTTTGTAAATTTTCTTTAAAATAAAAATGGTTTAAAAATTTCTTTAAAACATTTAAAAATTTTGAAAAATTTCATATAAATATAAGAAATTTTGGAATATTTTTTATAAAATTAAAAAAATATCCTATAAAAATAACAAATTATTTAAGAATGTTCTATAAAAATAAGAAATTATTGAAAAATCTTCTATAAAAATGGGAAATTTTTGAAAAATTTCCGTTAAAAATATGAAATTTTCATAAAATTTATAAAAATTAGAAATTTTTGAAAATTTTCTTTAAAAATAAGAAATTTTTTAAAAATTTCTTAAAAAATAAGACATTTTTTAAAAACTTCCTATTAAACTAAGAAGTTTTAGAAATGTTCCTATAAAATTTAAAAAAAAATGTTTAGAAAGTTCCTATAAAAATAAGAAATTATTCAAAAAAATCCTATAAAAATAGGAGAATTTTCAAAAATTTCCTATAATTATAAGAAATTTTTGAAAATTTGCATATAAAAATATAAATTTTTGAAAAATTTTCTTAATAAAAATTTTTTTAAAATTTTTTTATAAAAATAAGAAATTTTTTAAAAATTTCCTTAAGAAATTAGAATTTTTAAAACATTTTTTTTTCTATAATCTGTCTTCTCTCTTACTACCTATAAATGTCTTTACATCTACTTCCTCCTTTCGTTCTCTTCGATCATCAATTCCCATTTAGCCGCATAAGTAAACATCTAATAATATCTTTTGGGTGAAATTAATAGGATACCAGAGACATTTCATCTATCATTCGAGCACCACATAGTGTTTGACAATCATAATAATAACAGCAGCTGGTGTTAGCGCGCTACTGCAGTCAAGTCCTTAGTCCTGCTGATGTGTGGCAAGTGCAGCAAATTTCTATTGCAACAGCTTTTATTACTATTAAATTTGAACTTGAAGTGGCTGTTATTAATGTCACAAACAAACACATACACACACACACAGACTCACACCCATGCACTTACTCAGTCATGCATTCAGTCATGCAGGATTCTCGAACAGATGCTATAAAACAAATATTTGTAATTACAAAATTTAAGTACAAATAATCTGTTAGTGTGTATGTGGGTGTGTGTGTGTGAGTATGTGGGTGTATTTGAATGGTTAAATTTCCACAATCTTCCTTGGCAAATGTTGTTCATTGTGTTGTGGTATTTAAAGTCTGTCTGTCTGGCAGTAGACGATGATTGATGTTTAGAAGAGAAGATAGATGTACATATGCATTCTTTGATATTAGGTAGGGTCGTTTATAATGAACTCATGAACTTATTTGACTTAAGCTATTATGTCCTCACAAAGACCAATAAATTGTGTTCGATGACAAAGACTATCCAGACGAAACCAAACTATTCTATTTCTTTGAAGTAATATTATAAAATTGACCAAACTTAGACTTTTGCTTTACATTTGAGCTTCCCTATTACATACCTATAAATACTTATAGTTTAAGGCCATGATTATGGTGAAACTATATTGTATCAATACTTGGAAACTTGGAGAGTTTAGTAAGACCTCCTTTGAACACAAAGTATTTAACATTTTTAATTATATTTGTCTTCTAATAAGAACATGAACAACTGATTAGAGGCAGCTGATGGTATTTTTTCAGGTTGCTAATAATTAATTGGATTATTCTCTTGTTTATATGTACAGATATGGAAATAAATTATTTAAAGAACTTTAAGCCTTAAGTCAAATTTCATAATTTCAATATCTAAAAAAAACAAATTTTGTCATTACGTTTTTATGTAAAAACTGGTAAGCAAATGATATAGTCGATATCAACTTTACTATTCACTACTTAGTTCAAATATGGACCAACAAAATTTTCAAGTTTTTCTTAATTCATAGAGACATATCTGCCCTTTTTATACCCCCGATCGAAAATAGTGGGGGTATATTTAGATTGTCATTCTATTTGTAATTTCCTTAATATTTGCTCAGAAACCAAAATTGATGTATAGGTAATTTTTTTATCCAAAATTTTTGTATAGAAAAATTTTTTTTTTCCAAAATTTTTCTATAGAAAATTTTTTTTTTTTCAAAATTAATCTATAGAAAATTTTTTTATCCAAAATTTTTCTATAGAAAACTTTTTTATCCAAAATTCTTCTATAGGAAATTTTTTTTATCCAATATTCTTCTATAGGAAATTTTTTTATCCAAAATTTTTCTATAGAAAATTTTTTTATCCAAAATTTTTCTATAGAAAATTTTTTTGTCCAAAATTCTTCTATAGGAAATTTTTTTATCCAAAATTTTTCTATAGAAAATTTTTTTATCCAAAATTCTTCTATAGGAAATTTTTTTTATCCAATATTCTTCTATAGGAAATTTTTTTATCCAAAATTTTTCTATAGAAAATTTTTTTATCCAAAATTTTTCTATAGAAAATTTTTTTGTCCAAAAATTCTTCTATAGGAAATTTTTTTATCCAAAATTTTTCTATAGAAAATTTTTTTATTCAAAATTAATCTATAGAAAATTTTTTTATCCAAAATTTTTCTAAAGAAAATTTTTTATCCAAAATTTTTCTATAGAAAATTTTTTTATCCAAAATTTTTCTATAGAAAATTTTTTTATCAAAAATTTTTGTATAGAAAATTGTTTTATCAAAAAATTTTCTATAGAAAATTCTAAGAATGGGGGAAGTAAAGGAAGAAGAAAACTGAAAAATGTTTGTGTTTTGTTCAGTCGATGATCTACGCTTTTGCTTATGGTTTATGAACATAATTCTTAAAGATTTTGTTTGTAAAATAAGTAATAATGCGAGGTTTTCGATCTGTCTAAATTCGAAACGCGTCGAGGAATTTCGGTTTCTCCGCAAACATTTTTTTGGCTTTTTATTTAATGTAACAGATTTGGGAACACATGCGAATACTTATTCTTTTTGAATACATTTTTTCATCAAAAATTTTTCTAAGTAAATTTTTTCATCAAAAATTTTTCTAAGTAAATTTTTTCATCAAAAATTTTTCTATAGAAAATTTTTTTATCAAAAATTTTTCTATAAACATTTTTTTTATCAAAAATTTTTCTATAAACTTTTTTTTATCAAAAATTTTTCTATAGAAAATTTTTTTATCCAAAATTTTTCTATAGAAAATTTTTTTATCAAAAATTTTTCTATAGAAAATTTTTTTATCAAAAATTTTTCTATAAAAAATTTTTTTATCAAAAATTTTTCTATAGAAAATTTTTTATCAAAAATTTTTCTATAGAAAATTTTTTTATCAAAAATTTTTCTTTAGAAAATTTTTTTATCCAAATTATTCTATAGAAAATTTTTTTATCCAAAATTTTTCTAAGTAAATTGTTTCATCAAAAGTGTTTCTAAGTAAATTTTTTCATCAAAAATTTTTCTATAGAAATTTTTTTTCTATAAAAAATTTTTTTATAGAAAATTTTTTATATCAAAAATTTTTCTACAGAAATTTTTTTTTATAAAAAATTTGTATATAGAAATTTTTTTTATCAACAATTTTTTTATAGAAATTTGTTTTTATCAAAAATGTTTCTATATAAAATATTTTTATCAAAAATATTTCTATAGAAAATTTTTTTATCAAAAATTTTTCTATAGAAAATTTTTTTATCAAAAATTTTTCTTTAGAAAATTTTTTTATCAAAAAATTTTCTATAGAAAATTTTTTTATTAAAAATTTTTTGCCAAAAATTTTTCTATAGAAAATTTTTTTTATCAAAAATTTTTCTATAGAAAATTTTTTCAACAAATTTTTTATAGCTAATTTTTTTATCAAAAATTTTTTTATCAAAAATTTTTTTATCAAAAATTTTTTTATCAAAAATTTTTCTTAAGAAAATTTTTCATTAATTTTTTCAAAAATTTTTTATCAAAAATTTTTTTATCAAAAATTTTTCTTTAGAAAATTTTTCATTACAAATTTTCCTATAGAACACTTTTTTGCCAAAAATGTTTCTATATTTTTTTTATCAAAAATCTTTCTATTGAAAATTTTTTTATAAAAAATTTTTTCATCAAAAATTTTTTTATAGCAAATTTTTTTATTAAAAATTTGTTTATCAAAAATTTTTCTTAAGAAAATTTTTTTATTTAAAATGTTTCTATAGAAGATTTGAAAATTTTTGATATAAAAATATTATTATGGAAATTTTTACAGAAAAATATTTTTATCGAAAAATTTTCAATAAAATATAATTTTTATAGAAAAATTTTCTATAAAATATAATTTTCAATAAAATATAGTTTTTTCAAAGAAAAAAATTTTATTAAAAATTTTTAAATCGAAAATATCTAAAAAAGATAAAAAACTAAAATTGTTTAATGTTAGAATTTATTTCTGTTTTGAAAAATATTCCCAATATTCGAGATTATAATTCTTTGTTCTCTCGAATTATGTATTTTGTTGCTATAAATTGGATTTCGATATGTTTTTTGAATATTTTGTTGTTATTTTTTCGTTAACATCCAAATTCCAACTAAATGATTTTTAACTAATTTTCACGAGTTTAATTATTGATCGTGGTATTTACGAAAATTAAAAAAATTCATCGGCTTCTGGTGGTATGGGCTGCCTACTCCTGGTTATAATGAAAATTTTACTTTGAAAAGCTATACCCGGTAATGAGACCAAATTTTGTGTAAAAGTAATTACCAGATAAAAAACTTTTAATGTTAAACTATAAAGCTACTGCCAACGAATTTAGTCTAAAGATTTTACCAACAATACCTACTATCATAACAATTTTTTCGAATTTGGTCCACATTTTGAATTAGCTACACCCTTGTAAATATTTGAGATATCTTTCTAAAATTAACACAATTTAAAGGTGGGCACATATGATTGGGCACAGCCGAATATGACACTCTTACTTGGTTTACTTTTTTGATTCGAATAAATTTGCGTGTTACCATTTTCCAATTTACTTTTACGACGTGTCATTATTTATGACTATTTCGTTACGCTTTTTCAGTTTTAAATTTTTTAATAAAACGTCAATTTAACACAAAAAACAGTAAATTTATTGTTAAAGGACTCAATTAAATGCAATTCAAATGTAATTTATTTCCGCTGGCGAATTCCATTTCTTTTTTTTTTTCGCAACCATTCATATTCAGTCAGCTTAACAATAAAAAATAATGAATAATATTTAAATGTCAGCTAAATTAAAGAAATGAAAAATAAAATAATAGGAAATTTATTTTTTTCTATTACGAATAATTTATAAATGTCAAACAGTGGCGTCTAATTAGTTGGAAAAGAAAAAAGTGCAGAAAAGCGTGTTGGCATACTTTGACATTATTTTTATTTTTTATTTTGGGAAACAAAGTTGACAGCAAAAGTTAATAATAATTCCTAGAAAAAGCTTAACATTTTTTTAAAGGAGCTTAAAATTTTAAAAAAGTTAAAAAAAAATGACAGAATGAAATTAATAATGTGACGAAAAAAAGAACGCACAGTGGTTGAATCGCAATAATTGAAATAGAGTTCTTCATACATACATACCAACATACATACCAGGGTGTTACATGACCCCAGCAAACATTTTTTTTAAATTTTTCATATACACTTAAAACGCCTCTGGCTCAATTCTTTTAAAAGTGACAAGAATTGTCATTTTACAACACCGAACAAAAAAAATTGTATCCCACAATAGGTGTTTGATGATATGGTACCTAAAGCATAACGCACGAATTTAAATGTCAAAGAGAACATTCAAACATACAACAACAACAAGACAAACATCAGGACCACAAAACATAATACAAAAGACAACATGGAACATCAAACATATTTCATTTTGATGTCACCAAAATACATTAAATACATAAACGCACCCACCACAATCTGTGTTCCAAGGAGTGAAATCGAAATATTTTTCTATGCAAAAAGTTTTATAACAAAAATTTTTCTATAGAAAAATTTTTATAACAAAAATTTTTCTATAGAAAAAAATTTTTATAACAAAAATTTTTCTATAGAAAAAAAAAATTCTATAAAATTTTAATAACAAAAATTTTTCTATAGAAAAATTTTTATAACAAAAATTTTTCTATAGAAAAATTTTTATAACAAAAATTTTTCTATAGAAAAATTTTTATAACAAAAATTCTTCTATAGAAAAATTTTTATAACAAAAATTTTTCTATAGAAAAATTTTTATAACAAAAAATTTTTCTATAGAAAAATTTGTATAACAAAAATTTTTCTATAGAAAAATTTTTATAACAAAAATTTTTCTATAGAAAAATTTTTATAACAAAAATTTTTCTATAGAAAAATTTTTAAAACAAAAATTTTTCTATAGAAAAATTTTTAAAACAAAAATTTTTCTATAGAAAAATTTTTATAACAAAAATTTTTCTATAGAAAAATTTTTAAAACAAAAATTTTTCTATAGAAAAATTTTTAAAACAAAAATTTTTCTATAGAAAAATTTTTATAACAAAAATTTTTCTATAGAAAAATTTTTATAACAAAAATTTTTCTATAGAAAAATTTTTATAACAAAAATTTTTCTATAGAAAAATTTTTATAACAAAAATTTTTCTATAGAAAAATTTTTATAACAAAAATTTTTCTATAGAAAAATTTTTATAACAAAAATTTTTCTAACAAAAATTTGTCTATAGAAAAATTTTTATAACAAAAATTTTTCTATAGAAAAATTTTTATAACAAAAATTTTTCTATAAAAAAATTTTTATAACAAAAATTTTCTATAAACAAAAATTTTCTATAGAAAAATTTGTATAACAAAAATTTTTCTATAGAAAAATTTTTATAACAAAAATTTTTCTATAGAAAAATTTTTATAACAAAAATTTTTCTATAGAAAAATTTTTATAACAAAAATTTTTCTATAGAAAAATTTTTATAACAAAAATTTTTCTATAGAAAAATTTTTATAACAAAAATTTTTCTATAGAAAAATTTTTATAACAAAAATTTTTCTATAGAAAAATTTTCATTATAAAAATTTTTCTTTAGAAAAATTTTTATAACAAACTTTTTCTATAGAAAAATTTTTATAACAAAAATTTTTCTATAGAAAAATTTTTATAACAAAATTTTTATAAAAATTTTTCGATAGAAAAATTTTCATTATAAAAATTTTTCTATTGAAAAATTTTCATTATAAAAATTTTTCTATAGAAAAATTTTTATAACAAAAATTTTTATAACAAAAATTTTTCTATAGAAAAATTTTTATAACAAAAATTTTTCTAACAAAAATTTGTCTATAGAAAAATTTTTATAACAAAAATTTTTCTATAGAAAAATTTTTATAACAAAAATTTTTCTATAAAAAAATTTTTATAACAAAAATTTTCTATAAACAAAAATTTGTATAACAAAAATTTTTCTATAGAAAAATTTTTATAACAAAAATTTTTCTATAGAAAAATTTTTATAACAAAAATTTTTCTATAGAAAAATTTTTATAACAAAAATTTTTCTATCGAAAAATTTTTATAACAAAAATTTTTCTATAGAAAAATTTTTATAACAAAAATTTTTCTATAGAAAAATTTTTATAACAAAAATTTTTCTATAGAAAAATTTTTATAACAAAAATTTTTCTATAGAAAAATTTTTATAACAAAAATTTTTCTGTAGAAAAATTTTTATAACAAAAATTTTTCTATAGAAAAATTTTTGTTATAAAAATTTTTCGATTTTATAACAAAAATTTTTATAACAAAAATTTTTCTACAGAAAAATTTTTATAACAAAAATTTTTCTATAGAAAAATTTTTATAACAAAAATTTTTCTATAGAAAAATTTTTATAACAAAAATTTTTCTATAGAAAAATTTTTATAACAAAAATTTTTCTATAGAAAAATTTTTATAACAAAAATTTTTCTATAGAAAAATTTTTATAACAAAAATTTTTCTAACAAAAATTTGTCTAACAAAAATTTTTCTAACAAAAATTTGTCTATAGAAAAATTTTTATAACAAAAATTTTTCTATAGAAAAATTTTTATAACAAAAATTTTTCTATAAAAAAATTTTTATAACAAAAATTTTCTATAAACAAAAATTTTCTATAGAAAAATTTGTATAACAAAAATTTTTCTATAGAAAAATTTTTATAACAAAAATTTTTCTATAGAAAAATTTTTATAACAAAAATTTTTCTATAGAAAAATTTTTATAACAAAAATTTTTCTATAGAAAAATTTTTATAACAAAAATTTTTCTATAGAAAAATTTTTATAACAAAAATTTTTCTATAGAAAAATTTTTATAACAAAAATTTTTCTATAGAAAAATTTTCATTATAAAAATTTTTCTTTAGAAAAATTTTTATAACAAACTTTTTCTATAGAAAAATTTTTATAACAAAAATTTTTCTATAGAAAAATTTTTATAACAAAATTTTTATAAAAATTTTTCGATAGAAAAATTTTCATTATAAAAATTTTTCTATTGAAAAATTTTCATTATAAAAATTTTTCTATAGAAAAATTTTTATAACAAAAATTTTTATAACAAAAATTTTTCTATAGAAAAATTTTTATAACAAAAATTTTTCTAACAAAAATTTGTCTATAGAAAAATTTTTATAACAAAAATTTTTCTATAGAAAAATTTTTATAACAAAAATTTTTCTATAAAAAAATTTTTATAACAAAAATTTTCTATAAACAAAAATTTGTATAACAAAAATTTTTCTATAGAAAAATTTTTATAACAAAAATTTTTCTATAGAAAAATTTTTATAACAAAAATTTTTCTATAGAAAAATTTTTATAACAAAAATTTTTCTATCGAAAAATTTTTATAACAAAAATTTTTCTATAGAAAAATTTTTATAACAAAAATTTTTCTATAGAAAAATTTTTATAACAAAAATTTTTCTATAGAAAAATTTTTATAACAAAAATTTTTCTATAGAAAAATTTTTATAACAAAAATTTTTCTGTAGAAAAATTTTTATAACAAAAATTTTTCTATAGAAAAATTTTTGTTATAAAAATTTTTCGATTTTATAACAAAAATTTTTATAACAAAAATTTTTCTACAGAAAAATTTTTATAACAAAAATTTTTCTATAGAAAAATTTTTATAACAAAAATTTTTCTATAGAAAAATTTTTATAACAAAAATTTTTCTATAGAAAAATTTTTATAACAAAAATTTTTCTATAGAAAAATTTTTATAACAAAAATTTTTCTAACAAAAATTTGTCTATAGAAAAATTTTTATAACAAAAATTTTTCTATAGAAAAATTTTCATTATAAAAATTTTTCTTTAGAAAAATTTTTATAACAAACTTTTTCTATAGAAAAATTTTTATAACAAAAATTTTTCTATAGAAAAATTTTCATTATAAAAATTTTTCTATTGAAAAATTTTCATTATAAAAATTTTTCTATAGAAAAATTTTCATTATAAAAATTTTTCTATAGAAAAATTTTCATTATAAAAATTTTTCTATAGAAAAATTTTCATTATAAAAATTTTTCTATAGAAAAATTTTCATTATAAAAATTTTTCTATAGAAAAATTTTCATTATAAAAATTTTTCTATAGAAAAATTTTTATTATAAAAATTTTTCTAAAGAAAAATTTTCATTATAAAAATTTTTCTATAGAAAAATTTTCATTATAAAAATTTTTCTAAAGAAAAATTTTCATTATAAAAATTTTTCTATAGAAAAATTTTCATTATAAAAATTTTTCTATAGAAAAATTTTCATTATAAAAGTTTTTCTAAAAAAATAATTTTTATAATGAAAATGTTTCTATAGAAAAATTTTTATAAGGAAAATTTTTCTAAAGAAAAATTTTTGTAATGAAGATTTTTCTAAAGAAACATTTTTATAATGAAAATTTTTCTAAAGAAAAATTTGTATAATGAAAATGTTTTTATAAAAAAATGTTTATTATAAAAATGTTTCTATAATTTTTATAATGAACATTTTTTTATAGATAAATTTTTATAAAGAAATGTTTTCTATAGAAAAATTTTTATAATGAACATTTTGCTATAGAAAAATTTTTATAATAAAAATTTTTTATAGAAAATTTTTATAATGAAAATTTTTCTATAGAAAAATTTTTGTAATGAAAATTTTTCTATAGAAAAATTTTTGTAATGAAAATTTTTCTATAGAAAAATTTTTGTAATGAAAATTTTTCTGTAAAAAAAATTTTATAGAAAAATGTTTATAATGAAAATTTTAAAATTTTTGTATAGAAAAATTTACCAAATTTCAGGGACTTAGCTCCTTTTGTTTAGGCGTTATCGTGCTTTCATAAGGATTCGGGATATATACACCTTTTGGTTTTTGAGCCAATATTAAGGAAATAGCAAAAGGAATGACAATCTCAATATACCAATGAAAAATTATTCTATCTCACTCCGCAAATGCTTTAATGACAAAAATGTCACTGCAGCAGCAGCGGCTGGTGATAATGCCTGGGATATACAGACTTTAATGTAAGAGCTGGAATTGATGTTGATTTTAATGATGATGAAGCTGGCAAACGATACGACAAACAGAAATATTAAACAAAACCAAAAAGTGGAATAAAAGCATCCAGCCAACCATTGAGGCAGACCATCATTTCATTACGCACATGAAGAATGTTAATGCAAAACAGAAACCCAATTTAGCAGCAGTCGACACAAACTACAAGACAAAAAATATTGATTACCCCACAAATTAAGGACACAAACACCTTCATCAACATTTGGATGTAGATTTTAAAACATTCAAAATTCATTCCAAAAACATCTGCAAAAAGATTTCGATTATCAACATCATCATCACCATCAACTGCGTCATGACACTATAAAACAGCCATGATTATCCTGTCTGTCATTTACTCATCTTTTATGGCCTCGAACAAAAAACCAAAAAATTGCAAATAAATTTAGTTTCTCCTCAATAGTTTTTTGTTTATGCTTCAGGTGATTTTTTTCACAAAAATTTAATGGTGAAACGTCATTTGCACTTTATGTTCCATTTGTAGTGTCCCAAAATATTTGCCCGGAATAATTGCGTTTTTATGAAATGAACAACAATTGGAGCGAAGCATAAAAGGGACTAATAGAAAGAATAAATAAGGAATTTTAAAAGTAGTTTAAAGCGAAAATTATTCATTTAAAAAAATTTTCCACAGAAAATTTTTCGTTTTAAAAAAACTTTTCTGTAGAAAATTTTTCGTTTTAAAAAAAATTTTCTATAGAAAATTTTTCCTTTTTAAAAATGGTTTATTGAAAATTTTTCGTTTTAAAAAATTGTTTATAGAAAACTTTTCCTTTTAATAAATTTTAATAAAAATTGTCTATAGACAATTTTTCGTTTTAATAAAAATTTTCTGTAGAAAATTTTTCGTTTTAAAAAAACTTTTCTGTAGAAAATTTTTCGTTTTAAAAAAAATTTTCTATAAAAAATTTTTCCTTTTCAAAAATTGTTTATTGAAATTTTTTCGTTTTAAAAAATTGATTATAGAAAATTTTTCCTTTTAATAAAAAATTTCTATAGAAAATTTTTCGTTTTAATAAAAATTTTCTATAGAAAATTTTTCGTTTTAATAAAAATTTTCTATAGAAAATTTTTCGTTTTAATACAAATTTTCTATAGAAAATTTTTCGTTTTAATACAAATTTTCTATAGAAAATTTTTCGTTTTAATAAAAATTTTCTATAGAAAATTTTTCGTTTTAATAAAAATTTTCTATAGAAAATTTTTCGTTTTAATAAAAATTTTCTATAGAAAATTTTTCGTTTTAATAAAAATTTTCTATAGAAAATTTTTCGTTTTAATAAAAATTTTCTATAGAAAATTTTTCGTTTTAATAAAAATTTTCTATAGAAAATTTTTCGTTTTAATAAAAATTTTCTATAGAAAATTTTTCGTTTTAATAAAAATTTTCTATAGAAAATTTTTCGTTTTAATAAAAATTTTCTATAGAAAATTTTTCGTTTTAATAAAAATTTTCTATAGAAAATTTTTCGTTTTAATAAAAATTTTCTATAGAAAATTTTTCGTTTTAATAAAAATTTTCTATAGAAAATTTTTCGTTTTAATAAAAATTTTCTATAGAAAATTTTTCGTTTTAATAAAAATTTTCTATAGAAAATTTTTCGTTTTAATAAAAATTTTCTATAGAAAATTTTTCGTTTTAATAAAAATTTTCTATAGAAAATTTTTCGTTTTAATAAAAATTTTCTATAGAAAATTTTTCGTTTTAATAAAAATTTTCTATAGAAAATTTTTCGTTTTAATAAAAATTTTCTATAGAAAATTTTTCGTTTTAATAAAAATTTTCTATAGAAAATTTTTCGTTTTAATAAAAATTTTCTATAGAAAATTTTTCGTTTTAATAAAAATTTTCTATAGAAAATTTTTCGTTTTAATAAAAATTTTCTATAGAAAATTTTTCGTTTTAATAAAAATTTTCTATAGAAAATTTTTCGTTTTAATAAAAATTTTCTATAGAAAATTTTTCGTTTTAATAAAAATTTTCTATAGAAAATTTTTCGTTTTAATAAAAATTTTCTATAGAAAATTTTTCGTTTTAATAAAAATTTTCTATAGAAAATTTTTCGTTTTAATAAAAATTTTCTATAGAAAATTTTTCGTTTTAATAAAAATTTTCTATAGAAAATTTTTCGTTTTAATAAAAATTTTCTATAGAAAATTTTTCGTTTTAATAAAAATTTTCTATAGAAAATTTTTCGTTTTAATAAAAATTTTCTATAGAAAATTTTTCGTTTTAATAAAAATTTTCTATAGAAAATTTTTCGTTTTAATAAAAATTTTCTATAGAAAATTTTTCGTTTTAATAAAAATTTTCTATAGAAAATTTTTCTTTTTAATAAAAATTTTCTATGGAAAATTTTTCATTTTAATAAAAATTTTCTATGGAAAATCTTTCGTTTTAGTAAAAATTTTCTATAGAAAATTTTTCGTTTTAGTAAAAATTTTCTATATTTTCGTTTTAATAAAAATATTTCATGGAAATGTTTTCCGTTTAAAAAATTTTCTACAGAAAATTATTCGTTCTAAAAAACCTTTATATAGAAAATTTTTCGCTTTCAAAAAATTTTCGTTTTAAAATATTTTTCTATAGAAAATTTTTCTATAGAACATTTTTCTATAGAAAATTTTTTCGTATTAAAAAATTCTTTCCTATAAAAATAAGAAATTTTTGAAAAATTTCCTATAAAAATAAGAAATTTTTGAAAAATTTCCTATAAAAAAAGGAAATTTTTGAAAAATTTCCTATAAAAATAAGAAATTTTTGAAAAATTTCCTATAAAAATAAGAAATTTTTGAAAAATTTCCTATAAAAATAAAAAATTTTTTTAAAATTTCCTATAAAAATAAGAAATTTTTGAAAAATTTCCTATAAAATTAAGAAATTTTTGAAAAATTTCCTATAAAAATTAGAAATTTTTGAAAAATTTCCTATAAAAATAAGAAAATTTTGAAAAATTTACTATAAAAATAAGAAATTTTTGAAAAATTTCCTATAAAAATGAGAAATTTTTGAAAAATTTCCTATAAAAATAAGAAATTTTTGAAAAATTTCCTTTAAAAATAAGAAATTTTTTAAAATTTTCCTATAAAAATAAGAAATATTTGAAAAATTTCCTATAATAATAAGAAATTTTTGAAAAATTTCCTATAAAAATAAGCAATTTTTGAAAAATTTCCTACAAAAATAAGAAATTTTTGAAAAATTTCCTATAAAAATATGAAACTTTTGAAAAATTTCCTATAAAAATAAGAAACTTTTGGAAAATTTCCTATAAAAATAAGAAATATTTGAAAATTTTCTTATAAAAACAAGAAATTTTTAAAAAATTTCCTATAAAAATAAGAAGTTTACAAAAAATCTAAAAAAATAAGAAATTAAAAAAAAATTCTATTAAAATAAGAAATTTTTAAAATTTTCCTAAAAAAAACTAGAAATTTTTTAAAAATTTTCTATAAAAATAAGAACATTTTTAAAAATTTCCTATAAAAATAAGAACCTTTTTTTTAATTTCCTATAAAAATAAAAAGTTTTTTAAAAATTTCCTATAAAAATAAGTAAATTTTGAAAAATTTCCTATAAAAAAAAAATTTGACAAATTTCCTATAAAAATAAAAAATTTTTGACAATTCTAAAACCATAGCCTGTCTAAAATCTTCAAAACATAAATATTTATTTCCCATAATTTTTCATTATTTGCCCCACAGTGCAGTTGTCGGAAGCTTAAAGCTAATTGCGTTTGTCAACTAAATACATTTTAACGAATTTTTTCTTCAACAAAAATAAAATATTTATATTAAAAAAATCCTTGTAAAAAAATTTAAAATTTACAATGTAATCAAAAGTGACATTGTGGAAATGTTCAAAAAATTGTAAGTTATTTCGAGGCGACAACAAGATTTAGGTTATAAATAGGATATCACGATAAAAACCCAAACTACTAGAATTTTAAGAAAAAGTAGGGGGGAGTAAAAATATATAAAAAATGTATTTATAATAAAAAATGTACAAACAAAGAAACATGAGGAAATATATGGGAATGTTCATTTTGGATGTTTAGAAACACAGTAAACCCCGTATAGTGTCCTCAGGAAAAATTAAAATTTTCTAGGATTTCTCGTAATCGGTTGATTTGAAATAATAAAATAAAATGACTTTAATAGCAATTCTTATAACTTCTAATTATACAGAAGACACTTAAAGGGAAAACACTGTTACAACAATTTCTAATATGGTCTAAGTGCTCGTCTGAGGTTCCTTTATTATTAAAGCCCAGGCAGGTGTCAGCAATTTTTTGTTTTCGATTTTAAGGGGAAGAAGTGTTTTAAAAGCAAATATTTCGACAACAAAATAAAACGAAATGAAATCCAGTTAAAACATTCGAATAGTCTAAGTTCTAAGTTAAACAATTTCTGAAAAAAAAACTCATGTTTTCTTGTGTGAAAATGTAATTTATTTTGTTGTCTTGTTAGTGCCCAAAGTCAGTGTATCCTAATAAAGTTTGGGCAAATGTATCCATATGTCGGAGTAAATTTATGTTTCTCTAATAAAATATAAATTTTTTTCACCACCCCCCCCCCCCCTTAAATAAAAGAAAATTCTGCAGATACTGATTTTAACTTTATCTATTTACCTTTTTAGTTGGACTGCTTTTGATGTTACACAGAGAAAAACTTTACATAGTTTTTAAAAAAATTCTATAAAAATATGAAATTTTTGATATAAATAAGAAGTTTTTGAAAAGTTTTCTTATAAAAATAAGATATTTTTTTATAAAATTTCCCATAAAAATAAGAAATTTTTGAAAAATTTCCTTTAAAAATAAGAAGTTTTCAAAAAATTTACTATAAAAATAAGACATTTTTGAAAATTTTCCTCTAAATATAAGAAATTTTTCAAAAATTTCCTTATAAAAATAAGAAATTTTTGAAAAATTTCATAAAAAAATAAGAACATTTTGAAAAATTTTCTATAAAAGAGAAATTTTTGAAAATTTTCCTACAAAAATAAGAAACTTTTGAAAAATTTTCTTATAAAAATAACAATTTTTTGAAAAATTTTTGAAAAATTTCCTATAAAAATAAGAAATTTTCGAAAAATTTTCTATAAAAATAAGAAACTTTTGAAAAATTTCCTACCAAATTAAGAAATTTTTGAAAAATTTCCTACCAAATTAAGAAATTTTTGAAAAATTTCCTACCAAATTAAGAAATTTTTGAAAAATTTAATATAAAAATAAGAAATTAAAAAAAAAATCTAATTATAATAACAATTTTTTGAAAAATTTCCTATTAAACTAAGAAATTTTTGAAAAATTTCTTATAAAAATAAGAAGTTTTTGAAAAATTTCCTATAAAAATAAAAAATTTTTGAAAAATTTCCTACAAAAATAAGAAATTTTTGAAAAATTTCGTATAAAACTAAGAAATTTTTGAGAAATTTCCTATAAAAATAAGAAATTTTGGAAAAATTTCCTATAAAAATAAGGAATTTTTCAAAAATGTTCTATAAAAATAAGAAATTTTTTAAAAATTTTCTTTAAAAATAAGAAATTTTTGAAAAATTTCCTATAAAAATAAGAAATTTTTGAAAATTTTCCTATAATAATAAGAAATTTTTGAAAAATTTTCTTTAAAATAAGAAATTTTTGAAAAATTTCCTATAAAAATAAGAAATTTTTGAAAATATTTCTATAAAAATAAGAAATTTTTGAAAAATTTCCTATAAAACTAAGAAATTTTTGAAAAATTTCCTATAATAATAAGAAATTTTTGAAAATTTTCCTATAAAAATAAGAAATTTTTGAAAAATTTCTTATAAAAATAAGAAATTTTTGAAAATTTCTTATACAAATAAGAAATTTTTGAAAATTTTCCTAAAAAAATAAGAAATGTTTGAAAAATTTCCTATAAAAATAAGAAATTTTTGAAAAATTTCCTATAAAAATAAGAAATTTTTGAAAATTTTCCTATCAAAATAAGAAATTTTTGAAAAATTTCCTATAAAAATAAGAAATTTTTGAAAAATTTCCTATAAAAATAAGGAATTTTTGAAAAATGTTCTATAAAAATAAGAAATTTTTGAAAAATCTTCTTTAAAAATAAGAAATATTTGAAAAATTTCCTATAAAAATAAGAAATTTTTGAAAATTTTCCTATAATAATAAGAAATTTTTGAAAAATTTTCTTTAAAAATAAGAAATTTTTGAAAAATTTCCTATAAAAATAAGAAATTTTTGAAAAATTTCCTATAAAAATAAGAAATTTTTGAAAAATTTCCTATAAAAATAAGAAATTTTTGAAAAATTTCCTATAAAAATAAGAAATTTTTGAAAAATTTCCTATAAAAATAAGAAATTTTTGAAAAATTTTCTACAAAAATAAGAAATTTTTGAAAAATTTCCTATAAAAATAAGAAATTTTTGAAAAATTTCCTATAAAAATAAGAAATTTTTGAAAAATTTCCTATAAAAATAAGAAATTTTTGAAAAATTTCCTATAAAAATAAGGAATTTTTGAAAAATGTTCTATAAAAATAAGAAATTTTTGAAAAATTTTCTTTAAAAATAAGAAATTTTTGAAAAATTTCCTATAAAAATAAGAAATTTTTGAAAATTTTCCTATAATAATAAGAAATTTTTGAAAAATTTTCTTTAAAAATAAGAAATTTTTGAAAAATTTCCTATAAAAATAAGAAATTTTTGAAAATATTCCTATAAAAATAAGAAATTTTTGAAAAATTTCCTATAAAAATAAGAAATTTTTGAAAAATTTCCTATAAAAATAAGACATTTTTGAAAAATTTCCTATAAAAATAAGAAATTTTTGAAAAATTTCCTATTAAAATAAGAAATTTTTGAAAAATTTCCTATAAAAATAAGAAATTTTTGAAAAATTTCCCATAAAAATAAGAAATTTTTGAAAAATTTCCCATAAAAATAAGAAATTTTTGAAAAATTTCCTACAAAAATAAGAAATTTTTGAAAAATTTCCTATAAAAATAAGAAATTTTTGAAAAATGTTCTTTAAAAATAAGAAATTTTTAAAAAATTTCCTATAAAAATAAGAAATTTTCGAAAAATTTCCTATAAAAATAAGAAATTTTTAAAAAATTTCTTGTAAAAATAAAAATTTTTGAAAAATTTTCTATAAAAATAAGAAATTTTTGAAAAATTTCCTTTAAAAATAAGAAATTTTTGAAAAATTCCTATAAAAATAAGAAATTTTTGAAAAATTTTTTAAAAATTAAAACATTTTTTTTAAATTCCTATAAATATAAAATATGTTGAAGACATTTCTATAAAAATAACATACTTCTGAACAAATTCTATAAAAAGAAGAGATTTTTGACAAAAGTTACTATAAAAGTAAAAAATGTTTGAAACAATTCCTATCAAAATAAGAAACTTTTGAAAATTTTCAAATAAAAATAAGACATTTTTGAACAATTTTGTATAAAAACGAAATTATTGAAAATTTTGCTATAAAAAGCAGAAATTTTTGAAAATTTTTCTATAAAAAGAAGAAATTATTGAAAAATTTCCTATAAAAACAAGACATTTCTGAAAATTTTCCCATAAAAATTAGAAATTTTTGATAAATTTTCTGCAAACATAGAAAATTTTTGAAAAATTACTTATTTTTATAATAAATTTTTCAAAAATTTCTTATTTTGATAGGAAATTTTTCAAAACTTTCCTAATTTTGTAAGAAATTTTTCAAAAATTTCTTATATTTAAAGGAAATTTTTTAAAAATTCCTTAATTTTATATGAAATTTTTCAAAAAATTCCTAAATTTTTTCAAAAATTTTATTTTTTTTATAGGAAATTTTTCAAAACTTTCTTAGTTTTATAGGCAATTTTTTAAAAATTTCTTACTTTTAAAGAAAATTTTTCAAAAATTTCCTTTTTTTATAGGCAATTTAAAAAAAAATCGTCTTTTTAAGGGAAATTTTTCAAAAATTACCTATTTTCATGGTAAATTTTCCTAAAATTTTCTACTTTTATAGGAATTTTTTTTAAAGTTTTCTATTGTTATAGGATATTTTTTTTAAAGTTTTCTATTGTTATAGGATATTTTTCAAAAACTTCTTATTTTATTAGGAATTTTTTTAAATTTCTTATTTTTATAGGAAACCTTTCAAAAATGTATTTTTATAGGAAATTTTTCAAAAAATTTCTTTTTATAGGAAATTTTTCAAAAATTTATTTCTATAGGATATTTTTCAAAAATTTATTTTTATATGAAATTTTTTAAACACTTTTATTTTTATAGCAAATTTGAAAAATTTCTTAGTTTTATAGGAATTTTAGAAAAAAATTTTATTTTTAAAGTAAATTTTTCGGAAATTTTTAATTTTTATAAGAAATTTTTTAAAAAATTCTTATTTTTATAAGAAATTTATTTTTAAAGTAAATTTTTCGGAAATTTTTAATTCTTATAAGAAATTTTTTAAGAAATTCTTATTTTTATAAGAAATTTTTCAAAAAATTTCTTTTTTTATATGAAATTTTTTTAAAAATTTCCCTTTTTTATGGGCAAATTTTCACAAATTTCCTTCTTTTATATTAAATTTTTCAAAAATTTCTTTTTATAGGAAATTTTTCAAAAATTTATTTGTACAGGAAATTTATTTTTATAGAAATTTTAAAAAGATTTTTTATTTTCATAGCAAATTTTAAAAATTTCTTTGTTTTATAGAAAATTTAGAAAATTTTCTTATTTTTACAGTAAATTTTTTAAAAATTTCTTATTTTTAGAAGAAATTTCTAAAAAAAATTTTATTTTTATCCTATAAATATAAATTTTTCAAAAATTTATTATTTGTATAGGAAATTTGTTTAAAAATTTCATATTTTTATCGGAAATTTTAAAATTTTTCAAAATTTGCTATAAAAAAAGGAAAAAATTTCTTATTTTTCTAAAAATTTTGCAAATTTGCAGAAAATTTTTTAAAAATTTCTTATTTTTATAGGAAATTTTTCAAAAAAAAAAAATACTATTTTTATAGGAAATTTTTCAAAAATTTCTTACTTTTATAGGAAATTTAAAAAAAAATTCTTATTTTTAAAGGAAATTTTCAAAAAAAAATTAGTTTTATAGGAAATTCTTCAAAAATTTCTTATTTTTATTGGAGATTTTTCAAAAATTTCTTATTTTTATAGGAAATTTTTTAAAAGTTTCTTATTTTTATAGGAATTTTTTTAAAACTTTTTTATATTTATAGGAAATTTTTCAAAATTTCTTATTTTTATGGGAAACTTTTCTAAAATTTCAGTTTTTTTATAGGAAATTTTTTAAAATTTTTTATTTTTATAGGAAATTTTTCAAAAATTTCTTTTTTTTATTAGAAAATTTTCAAAAATTTCTTATTTTTATAGTTAATTTTTCAGAAATTTCCTATTTTTATAGGAAGTTTTTCAAAAATTTCCTATTTTTCAAAAATTTCCTATTCTTCAAAAATTTAATATTTTTGAAAAATTTTCTATTTTTGTATCAAGTTTTTCAAACATTTCCTATTTTTATAGGTAATTTTTCAAAAACTTTCTATTTTAATAGGAAATTTTTTAAAAATTTCCTATTTTTATAAGAAATTTTTCAAAAATTTTTTATTTTTATGAAAATTTTTAAAAATTTCCTCTTTTTATAGGAAATTTTTTTAAAATTTTCTGTTTTTATAGGAAATTTTTCAAAACTTTCCTGTTTTTATAGGAAATATTTCAAAAATTTCCTATTTTTATGGGAAAATTTTCAAAAATTTCTTATTTTTATAGGAAATTTTCAAAAATTTCTTATTTTTGAAGAAATTTTTTTTTAAATTTTTAATTTTTTGAAGGAAATTTTGTAAGATTTCTTATTTTATAAAATTTTTTTAAATTTTCCAAAAATTTCTTATTGTTAAAAAACTTTTAAATGTTTATGTGTGTATGTCTTTCACATGCCGTCGCATATAATAACTAAATGTTTGTGACTTATCTCTTTCAATTCTTATTTCCTTTGTAGCCTAATTTAGTACCTTTGGGATTTGCATATATTTAAAATTTTGAAATTTAGCCAACTTCGAAAAAAAACACAAACAGAAATTCAACCGTAAATAATATTTAAATGGAAACAAATAGTCTTTTGTCTCTTTGATATAAAAGCGCAAATGCCGATTTGAGAACTGATGAAAGATTTAAAGCAAAACATCAAAAGTATAATGATTTAAAAAGGTATTAATATTATTTAGGCTCAATTATAATTTTAAACAGATAAAACGTAGGAGTCTTAGTGCACTTGGGATTATATAATATTTATACAAGAAACGTTATGTGGGTTAAATTTGGAACCCATAACAAAACAATTATGTACATATTGTCGAATTACGGAAAAGTTTTAAGGAATTTTCCTTTAACTAGATTAAAGGAAAATTCCTTAAAATTGTTCACCCTATGATTCGTTAGAGGTACTTCATTGTGTAGGGTGACAAAGTTTAGACGAATTGCCTATGGGAAGTTAGAACAAGAAGACAGGCAACAAACAAAGTAAAAACTTCATAAAACATTTAAGTCCTTTACATTATTTCCACATATTTTAAATAGTTCCCTGAGGTTAATCATAATTTCCCAGTTGAAGTCATTAAAGAGCTCATTATGTAGTCACGAATATGTGATTTCTATAGAAATATATTAACATATTAATATTAAAATATATGCAAGCAAAATGAAAGAACTTTTATTTTAAATAATTCCGTATTTTAAATGCTAAAACTTCAAAGATAATGTGTATTTGTTAGCACAAAATAAATACACGTACTGAACAAATATTATTGTAACATTCTGACTTAAATTGTATTCTAATAGATAATGAAATAACTAACAATTCCATGTTTAATTTGAACAACACATGTTCTAGAACACGAAACACAAAGTTATTAACCTTTTTGAAAGCGTTTTCTTTAATGTCACAAACAACAACTTAAATATAATAATGATTATCAAGACAGGAAATCCAAAGTCGTCAGCTAAAATGCAAAAGGGTATAACAATCACTTCTAATAATTTTACAAAATCAGAGACAAAAACCTAATGCCAAATCTATATCGATCGAAATGTAAGATATTTCAGAAACATTTGTGTAGCATACTTTTAGGACAATTAAAGTAATATATGTATAACATATCGACGCTTTATATTCAAAAAGTGCTATCTACATTTTCGACCAAAATGGTTTTTAATGGAAACGTGTTCCTTGGCTTATTTGTCATATGTTATATAAATTTTAAGGAAGAAAAATAATTTTAAAACATTTTTTTTTTTTTATAAATTGTGTTTGTGCTATCTACACATAATCAAAAAATAGTGCTATCTACATTAAAAATATTTATGGAAATAATAACAATTGTTATAAAATATACATTGTAATTTGTGATAAACCAACAAAATGGACCACAATTCCCTGCAACGTACTGTAATCATTTCTAAGATATACCTTAACAGATTGTAAATAAACTCGTATAAGACAGAGAATACCTTGAATTCTATTGACATATTTATAATAAATCTTGTTTTATTCAAAAAACTTGTTATTTTAATTAAAATTCGTGATATGTTGATAAAAGCTTCAATTTTCGTTATATTTTATTTTTTTCTTGTTAAAATAATGCTTTAGTACTTGAAACGATCAAATTTTAACTCGTAAAAAGTGCTATCTACTATAGAACCGAAAATATAAGGAGTTAATAAAAAAACTTAATTTGTACAAGATCTTAGCCCCGATTTGTATGGTATTGTAAAACAAAGTTTATTTATTTCTCTTATAGTTAATGACAAAAACAGTTTTTCCCTCTCCTGTAAAATTGTGAATTTGTAGATAGCACTTTTTGAATAGAAACCCTCGATATAAGTTTCAACTACAGTTTAAGTTATTTGTCAAAAATTTCCTGATAGTAAAAGAATTTCAATTAAACTAAATATTTTGACAAACAAACGGATATGTTTAGATATCAAATTGTATTAAACTTTCTGCAAAATAAAATATTTTGAAAGTCCCCAAGGTATGTTGCACAATATTTGCTTAAAAGTCTGAGTTTTAGATCGATATCGATTGGGTGATTTGGGCCCTAAATAAAGTTAATACTTTTGAAATTGTTTGACTGACAAAAAAATACAAATTAGTTGCTACCCTATTTCGAAATAATACAAGGATTTCGTTTTTTCTTGAAATGTATTATAGTGGGATATTGTCAGCACTTGTATTTTGAGATAACCTATACTCATCTCAGAGCTAAGTGAAAGTAAAGAAGCAGATGTTTTTTAATTTTGTAATTTTTGGCAGCTAGTCCCTTTTGCTTATCAGCTGACGAAATATTATATTAAAGTTTCATAAAATTTGTTCACGTTATGTAAGTAGTACTTGTAAATACCTGTATTTATATATATATGTATCTAAAAATTAACATAATATTTGCATAATGTTGTATTTATTTATTAAAAAGAGCAGAAGAAAACGACAGGTATTACACTCACGCAAATTAATAGGAATTATATCGTAAGAAACACTTAATTAAAAAGCTTGTGTCAGAATATTTTAAGCTCATATCAAAGACTAAATATTATTAAGATGTTGCACTTCTATACATTGATTTGCCATATGGTCGTTTTCAAAAGTCCCATAAGAAGGAGAGTATATCCCTCTTACTCTAAGTCGGAAACAACAAATGGAGATGACTATCCAATGAGAGAAAGCTAAGTCACACAATCACGTGCTCATAAAATATATGTTTGTTTCTGCGCTTATGTGTTTTTCATTATTTTGTATCCATTTTAATTTCGCTTTTTTCAGAAGAAAAATGAAATTTGTAATAAAGAGTCTTTGCTCATAACTTGGAAACTTATAAATTGGTTTAAGTGAGATTCCATGTTACTTGTTTAAATGACCTATATTTACAACTTGATAATGTCAAACAGAGGCTGAGCATATGTTTAGACACAAATTTTTGAGTAACTATGTGGTAATGGATGAAACATGGCTCCATTACTTCATTCCTGAACGATCGTCATCTGAGTGGACTGTTACTAATGATCGGCACCCAAAGGCCTATTTTGAGACAAAAGACAAAAGTGGCGGTAAAATGTAAGAGCGGCACTGGAATGATTGAGTTAATAAATAACTTTAATTTTGAACAAAAATAAAACAAAAATTAAATAAAAGAGTTTTCTTTGTAAGGTCCGAGACTTTTCATCCCACCTAACACTTAGTCCAAACTTTCTTTAATTCTTTTATCCCTTCCGAAAACAAAGATCGTTGGAGTCCAATTTCTTTCCAACGAGTCATTTTTTTAAGATTAACAACAAGAAATTGTCACTCGGTGCTTAGTCTGGTAAATTTGATGGATTAGAGGGCAAATCGTGGACCAATTCAAGGGTTTTTGTCATGCACATGTCTTTAACCTTGCACTTTCTGGGAGGAAACGAATTTTTTTCTTAGTTAAATGCAGTCATTTTTTCTCAATTTCTCATTGAATGGATACAATAAGTTACGAAAAGGTGCAAAAACTCGTTCATATTGCCAAACAGAACAGAGAAAGCAGTGGCTTACGATAATACTTTGAAGTTTTTTTTCGCTTAATAAGCGAAATTCACTTCTCATATTTCAAAGTTATCTGCTCTTAGCCAAACACAAACTTAATGACGTAGCGTGTCCGAATTAAGACAGGAGTCAATTGACCTGTGCATAATGATAAAACGGCCCTGGTAGTCTGGATTTAAGATATATTTGACGTCTATTAAGATTAGGTTAATCAGGTCGTTGACGACTAAAAAAAAATATACATTTTTTTAACAGCCCTATCTCGTCAAATTACATGTCGTAATTTTCGAATCTTAATGCATTAAACACATAGACAACAGCAGGCTACACGAACACCGACTACAAAAGTCGTCGGCTGCAATCATCGCCTTGTAGTCAGTTACTTAATTATTTTGGGGACGGCAGCTACATTTAAGACGGCAGCTACATTTCGAAACACCTGTTTATGAGTGGTGCCAATATCGCGTTTATAAGATGGACATAATAACAATTTAAATTTTGATAAAAACGACATAAATTCATTTTATTAATAAACCTCCGAAATCAACGGTTTTCCTGTACCTGATGGTATGTCTATATCAAAAAAAATTTATAGAGAGATTTTGGTGTGATCTCTAATAGTTTAAGAGTTACGGGCTTTTTAAATTTCAAGAATAATACGGTATAACTTTAGAAGTTTATATCCGATATTAACTTTTTTATATATAATATTCTTTATAATATTCTATATAATATTCTTTATAATGGATAAGGAGCTAATATACTATAAACTTATTTCTGCAACCGACTTTTTTTTATAAAAATTCGTATATCTTAAAACAATATAGATATAAGTATGCTCTTTTATATAATGAATTTTATAAAGGACATACTGGGCTTTTATATAACATGAACTACGTAGCTCTAGTACACGTAGCGTGTGAGTTAGACAGTTTAAAAAATAACTTTTTAAAATTTTACTTCTATTGAGTTAGAGTTATATAAATATAAATTTTTACATAATATTTTATTAGATATTATTATATACATTAAATATATAAATACTTGATAAGTATGTAAATTGTTTACATAAATTCTCCCCATTGTATTTATGGTAAATAAAGTCAAGTGGTTTAAGTCGCTCATTTATTTCAATATTATATGGTGTTGACAGCACTAAATCTTTTATTGTCGCGAACAAAAATAGAAAATAGTTTAATTTTGGCTACAGCTACAACGGTGGTCGGTAGTCGTGTAGCCGTGTCGACTCTAAAAAATGTATTTCTATTTGAATGCATGTATTCTAATTTTGACAGGTTGTAGCCCGTAGCCTGCTGTTGTCTATGTGTTTAATGCATAAAGCTTTCAGTTTGATGTATGATGATTGCTTATATTAAACTTTTGTTGACAAAATGTTACGGATAAAAAAACTTTCAATATCAAAAGATTTCCTATGGGTAAATTTTAACTTTCCTAAAGGTATCTTTTAACATTTTTCTACTAAAAACATTTTACATCGGAAGCTTTACAATAAAAAACGGCCATTATCTAAAGATTTTAAACAAAACCTTCGACGTCGAAAGGTCTCCTATATAAAACTTTTCTATGAAAATCTATGAACATCAAAAGCTTTCCTAAAGGCAACTTTTAATGTTAAAAGCTTTCATTTAAAATCATTAAATATTGAAAGCATTCAAATAAAAAAGATTTCCTATATATAACACTTGTGTCGTTAAAATATTTCGGATAGAAAACTACTTATATAAACAGATTTCCTAAAGGTTAATTTTAATATCCAAAGCTTTCTAATAAAAACTTTCTACTTTGAAAGCTTTTCAATATTAAACTCCTAATATCTAATAACTTCCTTTAGAAAACTTTTAATGTCGAAAGGTTTTGTATAATAAGCTTTCGATATCAAAAGATTTTCTATAGAAAACTTTTTATTTCCTAATAAAAAAAAACTTTGAATATCAAAAGATTTCATTCAAAAAATATATGATGTCAAACTTCTAATATCGAAAGCTTTGCTATAGAAAGAAAACTTTCGTATCGAAAGATTTCCTTATAGAAAACCTTCAATATCGAAAGATTTCATATAGAAAATATTCACTATCGAACGATTTTTTTATAGAAAACATTGGCTATCGAAAGCTTTCATATAGAACACTTTCGTTTTTCTAAAGAAAACACTCACTATGGAAAGTTTTAATGAATATATTGCCACAAATTTTTAAGTTATCCGCTCCATTGTGCAAAGTTCACTACTTTTAATTCTCCCCATAGTTTTCTAGAATGTTTCTGTTGATGTTGTTGTTATTCTGTTTATGTCTTTAAGCAGAGCAACATGTTTCTCTTATTTGCTGTTAAAAGTATAGCAACATTTTTCTCTTTTATCTACATTCCCTCTCTCTCTCTCTCTGTTACTGTTAACTTCAGTAATCTATTTGTACAACGTATGTGTGATTGTGTATTCTTGATCATGTGAGAATGTATTGGAACATGCAGGAACTTTCGTAAGCCACAATGTTAGTGTAATCAACGACAGCAGCTCTTTGTTTACTTCTGCAGAAAATGCTAGAAACTCTCTTCTCTACTATATAAGGCTGATGGACGAATATTGTGGGAACAGTTTTAATTGAGATGCGTATAAGAGAACAGTGTGTCTAAGAATATTTGATGATTGGCATTAATTACGTTGTCTCTGGCGCGTTAGAAATACCAAGAATACAGAATTGTAACCTCCGTAAGTTGGCCAAGTTAGTCTTGAGACTGAATAAGTGGTTTTTGTATCGTTTTAGATAGTTATATTTAATTTTCGGTCGGTTGTAGGTCGTATATGAATAAAGAAAATTCCATGAAGTGTGAGTCTTGTATTTAAATCGTTTTTTTGCTCCCAGTTAAATTTAAGATTTTTACATAACTAAGTAAGAACATTATCCTTTAAAAAGTTTCATATAATGCTTTTATTTTTTGCCTAGATTAGAAAATAAAAAATCTCGACATGTCGTCGTCGTATAAAAGCAACAAAAATATTCAAAATAACAATATCAGCAATAACGACAGCAACAGCGACAAAAATAACCCTAATAATGATAATAAATATTTGCATATGTAATCCTTTTTAAACATTTTATTTTAATAATAATGAGTATTTGTACAAATTAAAAATTTGTTATGCAAATAAGTTCATTAAATGTTAAATTCATTTACGACAGACAGTGTTTGTTGGATTAGAAAATTTTATCAAAATTAATTAGCCAACAATTATTTTTGGGATTTACATTTTTAGAATATAGAAGAAATTTGTGAGTTTAGTGGAGAAAATTAGGTTTGGAAAGCTTAAAAACTTTTGTTGATCACTGTAGCTATTATGCAAACAATGCAATATTATCGCATTATTAAATTTTTATTTACATTTAATTAATTAAAACTATTTGTTTACAATTAAGAATATTTATAATAACAAATTTGTAATATAAGCAATTTTATAAATTTTACAATTAAACATAAATTGATATTAATATTTATTTAAAAACTAATAGAGGAAATAATATGATTTGAAGAACCGAATTAATTAAAAAGCTTATGTAGGAATATTTTAAGCTCATATCAAAGACTCAATATTATTAAGGTGTTGCACTTCTATACATTGATTTGCCGTATGGTCGTTTTCAAAAGTCCCATAAGAAGGGACTTTTGAGAACAGTTCGGAAACTTCTTAGCCTACCAATGAAAGAGAATAGTTAGTTTTTCAAAAATATTTTTATTTTGTCTCCTGAAACTTCAATACACTTAGTCCAACGCTTTTCTAGCAATTCTATCCCTTGATTAAAATAGTTTTCCTCAAGGTCTTCAAAATAGTGGTTTACAGCTGTAATTGCATCTTCATTTAAGGTAAAACGCCTGCCAGCAAGGAATTAAATTAGTTGATTTAATTAATCCAAAAAGTTGCAATTTATTGTTTTACCCTTTTGCAGATAGTCAATCAATAAAATACCTTTGAAGTCCGAAAAACCGTTGCCATAACCTTACCAGCCGATTAAATTGCTTTTGCCTTCTTTGGGGCACTTCCTCCAGCTTCAGTCCATTGTTTGGATTGTTCCCATTAGGTTGACAATTTTTTGTATGAAAGAAAATGTTTTTTCGAATGTAATAACTTTTTCAACGGAATATTGTAACACTAGGTCTAAAAGTTTAGTACTGAAAATTTGAGCCAAATCGGACAACGTTCTATGACCGCGCATAGGGTCCAAAGTTTAAGAGCCCATTTGTATGGTGAAAAATTGGTTATTTTTTATTTTTGAGAAATTTCAACCAAAAATAAACAATTTTTACAAGAAAAAATAAGGGAGTATTAAAGAAAACTAACACAGCTTTATTTCAAGTAATCAAAAACAAAAATCCATGAAGTAGTTTTGGAGTTATTCCATTTTTCCCCCGAAAATTCATGTCCTTGAAAACGCGCCTAAGGATATGCACCAAAAAATTTTATGTTGTAAATAAAGAAATTTAAAAATTAGATATCATTTATCACTTGTAAGTATTGAATAGTTCAGTTTTGCTTAAAAATAATCGAATTCACTTAGTTTTTTCCATGTTGGAAAATTGAACATTTTTCTCAGGTCGGTTTCAAAAATCATTTTGTAATTTTTCGAAAATTTTGTTCAACAAATATTACAAATTAAAAATTTACTTATCAGTGTTTTCAAACAGACAAATGGGAGAGTAAAACTCAAAAAAATTTAGGTCGATATTTTGAACAGTTTCGTCTTACCTGTGACTTAAAATTTAAAAATTTCGCGAAAATGAACATTTTTGGGCCGCAAATTTTGCTTGCATCATATTTTAACAAAAAAAAAGTTTATAAAAAACCTATGCTGAAAGGTTTTTTAATATTGGACGAGATTAACCCTTTCTTGACCGGGGTCAAATGTCAAAATTTGGATTTCCTTAAAATTTTCATAGCGAGATTACAAAATATCAACTAATAATTAGAGAATTTTAATAAAAAAAAACATGAAAATAATTATTTTTGGCAAGATTAAGTGCTTTTTATTACCATACAAATAGGCTCTTAAACTTTGGACCCGATGCTCGGCCATAGAAAGTTGTCTGATTTGGCTCAAATTTTCAGAACTAAACTTTTAGACCTAGTGTCATAATATTCCGATGAAAAACATTTGAAATCAAAGAAAAAATTTTTCCTATCACCCTACCGCCCATATTGTACCCACAATTACACTAGTTTGCAAAATTCAACTTTTTGCATTAAATTTTATCTCCAATATATTTTGTTTCATTGTGGTCTTCTGATTATAAAAAGGGTAAAATTTTACTTTTTTTAAATTGATTAATTTTTGAAAAAAAAGGTAACAAAATTTGTCATTTTTAATTTGATTTTATCGTCTTTGGGACGGTTTATTGAGTTTTGTTTAAAGTCACAAAATACAAAAGCAAATTTTGGCTGTTGACTAGTGTTATAAGAAAATTTCTGAATAATAAATTTAGTTATCAAGGTTTTTTTCAGCATTTTAATAAATACATTGATAACTTTCTTAAATTTACGCTAATATTTCCTAAGCCCCATATTATCCTGCCATAAATAAAGGATCATTTAAAATATTGTATAACAAAAAGGTTGCAAAAGAAGAATAAAATTATGCAAATTTATAGAATTTTATGCATAATATTCAAGTATTGCGTTTTGGATTTCCGTTTTCTTTTTAATTTTTTTATAGAAATCATAAAATTTATACATTTTAGCGTAAAAATAAAAAAAAATTCTTCACGTTTCCTATAAAATTGATTTAGAAGGGCTGTCAGTTTTCTTTGGTGTTAGTTAGCGTTTTTTTTTAACTTTCAAGTTTTCTCTTATTCGTTTTTTGAGTTCCGTGTAGAAATACAAGTTTTTTTTTTGCGTTATTTCTGTATAAGACAAGAACTGACAAGAGCCATTTTATGATTATTCAATTTGTAATAAATTTTTTATGTTGCAAATTTCTTTTGATGTTCTACACGGTATGAGTGGTGGAATTGATAATTAAATTAAATTTATTTTTTGGTATACTCGGACTATTTTCACATACTCTTTCCAAACACTGTATAAAATAAGGTGTTGCACTTCCAAACATTGAATTTTTGTATGGTTGTTTTGAAAAGTCCCAGAATAAAGAGAGCTTACTACCTTTACTCTAATTCGGAAACAACTAGTGGTGACGATTATCCAATGAGAAAAAGCTAAGACACACACATGTGCTTATCTAATGTATGTTTGTTCTTTATCCACTTTAATTTCACTTTTGACAAAAAAAATGTATGGAGTGCCACATTTTTTATTATATTGTCTTAGCTCTTTCTCTTCTGCTTCATAGTCTAAAATCTCTTGTATCTCTTGTGGATTGTTTCTCATGCTCATAAGCAGGCGTAGGCATCTTATACCACCAGAAGCCGAAGAATGTTTGTAATTTTCCAGTTTGTACCACTATCATGTAACCGAATTGGGAATATTTTTCAAAACAGAAATAAATTCTTATATTAAACAATTTGAGATTTTTAAGACAAAAAAATTTTTTTTAGATATTTTCAATAAAAACGTTTTTTAAAAATAAAATTTTTGAAAAAAATATTTTTCTTTGCAAAATTTTTCGAGAAAAACTATTTTTTTATAGAAAATTTTTCGATAAAAATATTTTTGTTTTGAAAATTATCTCAAAAAAATTTCTATAGAAAAATTTATGATACAAATTTTTTTCTAAAGAAAAATTTTCGATAAAAATAATTTTCTAAAGAAAAATTTTCGATAAAAAATATTTTTCTATAGCCAAATTTTCGAAAGAAATGTTTTTGATACAAAAATTTTGTATAGAAAAATTTTGATAAAAAAAATTTCTATAGAAAAATTTTTAATAAAAATTTATGTAGAGAACATTTTTGATAAAAAAATTTTCTATAGAAAAATTTTTTGATAAAAAAATTTTTATAGAAAAATTTTGTAATAAAAAATTTTCTATGGAAAAATTTTGTATAGAAAAATGTCTGATAAAAAAATTTTCTATAGAAAAATTTTTTGATAAAAAAATTTTCTATAGAAAAATTTTTAACAAAACATTTTTTCTTCAAAAAGAAAAATTATTTGCATTTGATCTCGATGTTACTCGTAGATGTTTGTTATTTTTCGATGAAAAAAAATTTTAATAAAAAATTATGTATACAACAATTTTATTTAGAAAAATTTTTGACAAAAAAAAATTTCTATAGAACAAATTTATATAGCAAAATTTTTTATAGAAATATTTTTGATAAAAAAATGTCCTATAGAAATATATTTGATAAAAAAAATTTCTATAGAAAAATGTTTGATAAAAAAATTGTTTGTAAAATTTGCTATAGAAAAATTTTTGATAAAAATATTTTCTAAGAAAAAATTTTTGATAAAAAAAATTTTGTATTTTTATAAAAAAAAAAATCTATTGAAAAATTTTTAATAAAAAATTATGTATAGAAAAATTTTTGATAAAAAAATTATGTATAGAAAATTTTTTGATAAAAAAATTTTCTATAGAAAAATTTTTGATAAAAAATTTTCCATAGAAAAATTTCTGATAAAAAAATGTCCTATAGAAACATATTTGATAAAAAAATATTTCAATAGAAAAATTTTTGATAAAAAAATTTTCTATACAAAAATTTTTGATAAAAAAAATTTCTATAGAAAAATTTTTAATAAAAAAAATTTCTTTAGAAAATTTTTGATAAAAAAAATTTGAAAAAACAATTTCCATAGAAATATTTTTGATAAAAAAAATTTTGTATTTTTATAAAAAAATGTTCTATAGGAAAATATTTAAGAAAAAATTAAGTATAGAAAAATTTTTGATAAAAAAAAATATCTATAGAAAAATTTTTGATAAAAAAAATATCTATAGAAAAATTTTTGATAAAAATTTTTATAGAAAAATTGTTGATTTCTTTAGAAAAATTTTTTATAAAAACAATTTTCTATACAAACATTTTTGATAAAAAATTCTACAGAAAAATTTTACATAAAAAAATGCTTATAGATCAAAAATTTTACAAATTTGATAAAATTTGATAAAAAATTTTGCATAAAAAAATTTTTGATAAAAAAAAATTGTATTTTTATAAAAGAAATTCTATAGAAATTTTTTGTTAAAAAAATTTTCTATAGAAAAATTTTTGATAAAATAAATTTTCTATAGAAAAGTTTTTGATAACAAAATTTTCTATAGAAAAATTTTTGTTAAAAAAATTTATCTATAGAAAAATTTTTGATAAAATAAATTTTCTATTGAAAAGTTTTTGATAAGAAAATTTTCTATAGAAAAATTTTTATCAAAAAAATTTTGTATAGAAAAATTTTTGATAAAATAAATTTTCTATTGAAAAGTTTTTGATAAGAAAATTTTCTATAGAGACATTTTTAATAAAAAATTTTTCAATAGAAAAATTTTTGATAAAATATTTTCTATAGAAATTTTTTTGTCAAAAGTACTTCTATAGAAAATTTTTTAATAAAAAAATTTCTGTTGATGGTCGTGAGTTCGAGTCGGGCTTAGGTTCATGTCATAAATTATTTTTTTTAATTTATGATTTTTAAATTAGATGAATAATAACACTTAGCAGTGTGGAATGCTGCATTTTCTGTCCCGCTATGGACTTCATCAGCACACTGTGTCACCAACTGTTGAATCGATTATATGGTCATAGGTGAAACAGAAATGAGTGTTAACATAATTCTCGTTTTCCATTTCGCTTAAGAATTCAGTTAAATAGATGATCTTAACTACTGGCATCTAACAGTAGTCCGTAGCGGGACAGAAAATGTAGCATTCCTTACTGCCAAGTGTCACATAGTTTTTCAGTATTCCTTAAATTTTTTAATCTAATTTAAAAATCATAAATTAAAAAAATAATTTATGACATGAACATAAGCCCAACTCGAACTCACGACCATCAACATAAATTCTGGTTCAACAAAAATTAATTTCTTTCAAAAAAAATTTCTATTGAAAAATTTTTGATAAAAAATTTTTATAGAAAAATTTCTATAGAAAAACTTTTGATAAAAAAAATTTTCTTTAGAAAAATTTTCTATAGAAAAATTTTTGATAGAAAAATTTTCTATAGAAAAATTTTTGATAAAAAAATTTTCTATAGAAAAATTTTTGATAAAAAAATTTTCTATAGAAAAATTTTTGATAAAAAAATTTTCTATGAAAAATTTTTGATAAAAAAATTTTCTATAGAAAAATTTTTGATAAAAAAATTTTCTATAGAAAAATTTTTGATAAAAAAATTTTCTATAGAAAATTTTCTATAGAAAATTTTTGATAAAAAAATTTTCTATAGAAAATTTTTGATAAAAAAATTTTCTATAGAAAATTTTTGATAAAAAAAATTTCTCAATAGTAATTTTTTTTTGAAAGAAATTAATTTTAGTTGAACCAGAATTTATGTTGATGGTCGTGAGTGACGCAACTTCACTGTTCCAAAAATATAAATTACGTGCAATGTTAGTTTTATCCCAGATATACCCTCAGCCACTCGTCAAAAGTGACCTATGACCGATTTTTCTGCCTTGCTAAAATAAGGAAAATATTAATAAGCTTTTAAATTTCCCCCTTTCTATAAATTTCACTGCATCAGACTGCTCAACAGATACTTCTTTCACTTTTATGATTCATTATACACAATTTTATACAAAAAACTTTTTTCTTATGAAAAAAGCATAAATTACCTCAATGTTAAATTTAATTTTATGGAACATCACGAAACAAAAGAAAACGTAAAGAAAAAACTTAAAAATCTTTCATTTTTTCGTTAATAATTCATAAGTGATGGCCATTGAAAGCCAGTGAAAAAACGAAACCATATAAGAAACAGAAACCAAAATTTAATACCTCTTAAAAATGGGTAAAATGGTAAAAATTAGAAACCAGTGCAAGTACTATAAAAATTCGAAAAAGCTGAAAATTGTTAACTCAAACTCTTTGAAAAGGAGAAAATCTAAACTTTTCTAAAGAATAGAAACATTATAGTCATTTTTATGCAAATTTATTCAATTTCAAAAATTTATTTCAATGATAATGATAAAAACGTGAATAGCAAGAACCATTTTACTCTATTTCTGCCTTTTTTTACCAAATGGCCACTCAATAAAAGAATATTATACATAAGTATTGAATGACTGGCACATGGACATAAACGTTTTTACGTTCATTTTTAATGGTCCATCAAATATCTTTAGAAGGATTTTGTACCATAAAAACCTGATGATGAAAGACAACAAACGTTAAAGGCAGAACTCTGAAAATTCTTCAATGCTAAACTGTCAAATGGTTTAATAATATGAATGAAAGGGATTGAAAAAGAGCCATTAAGAATCCTCTATCAATGTCAATATATTCATGATGTACTAAAATTAAATAATTCCATTTTATTCGTTTATTTTTCGGTAGATATTAGTTGATGTTTTGCTGAGGTAATGGAAAAAGAGAAGGTATAGTCTATTTAATATTGGCCAAATATGTTATATTTTTTATATTTTGTGGTCATGGTTTTGCTATAGATATGATACAGGGTCTTGTTCTCTAGCTTAGAAAATTTTAGGCAAAAGTGTTGATTTGTGTTTCTAAGTAACACTTTTAAATAGATTTCGCCTTTTGTACTAAAATATCTCCCTTATACACCGATTTATCGAATACTAAGTATTACATATCATATCAATTGTTAATTTCCACAGTATCCTCCTTCTGAACTAAGAATACAGCAATAACACGCTGTCGATGTAAAAAAAAATAAATTGCCTTTAGACAATGTTGCCATTTTTATACCATTGGTGGAAAGGGTATTATAAGTTTCTGCTGATGTATGTATGTAACGCATAGAAATATTTGTCTCAGACCCACCTTTTAGTATACCAATAGAGTCGATTTAGCGATGTCAGTCCGTCCGTCCTGGCTGGCTGGACCCCCATGTAAACCATGTAATCAAAGTACAGGTTGCAATTTTAAAAATAATTTTATGAAATTTGGCACAGATCATTTTGTTGATAGTAGAACCACGGCTATTGAAATTCGTCAAAATCGGTCCATTATTTATGATACCTCCTATAGGTCTCACTACCCTGAATTGATATTTTGGTAACAAATGTCAATATTTTTTCATGAAATTTAAAACAAATACTGCTTATGTAAACCAAAATTACTGTACCAAATTTCGTTGAAATTGATCCACATTTGACCATAGCTCGCATACAAACTCTTTTGTCAAAACGCATTAAATGAGATAAAAACAAGTAAGAAAGTGCTATAGTCGGTCAAGCCCGACCATACCATACCCTTCACCACTAAAATCAAAGGTGCTATTTTTCCTGTATAAAGACAAATATTTGCTAAATTTTGCCATCATACAAACATTTTCTCAAAACTTATATATTTAAGCTGCTTCCGACATTTGGACTTATATGAGAGCTAGAGTCAAATGTGGACCGATTATCTCGAAATTTGACAAATTGATTACAATTGTTACAGAAATTATGTATGCAAAAAATTCCCATTATCTTCAGATTTACGAGCGTTTTAGTGATTTTTGTCTCATTTAGTGCGTTTTTAAAGAAAAGTTTGTAAGGGAGCTATGGTCAAATGTGGACCAATTTTAACGAAATTTGGTACAGTGATTTCAGTTTACATAAACAATATTTGATTTAAATTTCATGAAAAAATATGTATATTTGTGGCCAATATATCAATTCCGGGATGTGGGACCTATGGGAGGTACCAGAAATAATAGACCGATTTTTGATGAATTTCAATAGCCATGGTCCCATTATCAAAAAAGTGATCTGCGCCAAATTTCATCAAATTATCTTAAGAATTACGACCTGTAGTTTGATTACGAGGTTTACATGGGGGTCCAGCCAGCCGACTCAGAAAGTGATTCTAAGTCTATTGGTATACTAAAAGGTAGAAAGGATTTTATAAGTTTGTGCTGATGTATGTAACGCATAGAAATATTTGTCTTAGACTCACCTTTTAGTATACCAATAGGCTTAGAATCACTTTCTGAGTCGATCTAGCAGGACCCCCATGTAAACCATGTAATCAAAGTACAGGTCGCAATTCTAAAGATAATTTGATGAAATTTGCCACAGATAGTGGGACCATGGCTATCGAAATACGTCGAAATTGGTCCATTATTTATGGTACCTAACATAGGCCCCACTTCCCGGAATTGATATATTGGCCACAAAAATTAATATTTTTTCATGAAATCTAAAACAAATACTGCTTATGTAAACCAAAATGACTGTACCAAATTTCGTTGAAATCGATCCACATTTGACCATAGCTCCCATATAAAAGCTCTATCAAAACGCATTAAATGATCAATTTGCCAAATTTCGAAATAATCGGTTCACATTTGACCCTAGCTCTCATATAAGTCCAAATGACGAAAACAGCTTAAATATATACGTTTTGAGAAAATGTTTATGAGATGGCAAAATTTAGCAAATATTTGTCTCTATACAGGAAAATGAACGCCTTTGAACTTAGTGGTGAAGGGTATCGTATGGTCGGGCTTGACCGACTATAGCACTTTCTTACTTGTTTTTATTAAATTGACAATTCCGAAAAAATCTGTTTTTCATATTTTCTAATATTTTATGATTTTCTAATACTACCAAATAGTATTAGGAAATCATAATTACAGAAGCACATGATCCGTCATTAGCACGAACGGGCATAAAAATTGACTTGTCAAACTTCGGTGACACACTCAGACTTTAATTCAATATTTTGACTCACATATATTTCATACCCTGATTCTATCCGTCAGAATTGAATCTGATACTCTAAATAGAGTTTTTAATTTAAGAACACCCTTTTAAATCGTGATTTTACTTTTTCCCTTGTTTTTGTTCGACATCATACAACATCACTGTTATTTAATTGAACATGTCTTGTCATGTTCATGCATGTCGAATTCAGTTTCGAAAGGAAAGGATTTTTGTTAAAAAAAAAATAATGTAAGTGACATACAAAAATGAACATAAAAAAATAGACAGTTAATAAAATTTGAAAGGAAGGAAATATTAAATTTAAAATTAGGACTAAGGATTTTTTTAAACAACTTGTTCATATGTTCATATCTAAATTTGTCTGAACTACAACAAATTGTATGATAGTCTAGGCTGCTGGTAAAAAAAAACGCGATCAAACCTATAACACTAGTCAACAAAATTTTATCACAACTATATTTTTATTATTCGTTATGTTCTTCTGATAGAAAAAACTATAGATTTTATTGCAATTAGTTGATTTTTAAAAAAAATTTACAAAATGCGATGTTTTTTGAACAGGCAAGGGAATCGATTTTATCATATCTTTGCAAAGAATTGTTCGATTTTATTGAAAACTATGAATAGAATAGTAAATAAAATTGTTTTTAAATCGCCCTAAAACTTTTTTTATACGTTTAACAAATTCTGAGTTATTTGCATTTTAAGTATTAAGTATTTTAAGAATTTATAAAAAACAATAAAGATGACAACAAATAAACATAAAATTGCCATTATCTTCATATTTAGGAGTGTTTTTGTTAGTTTTGACCAGGAGCCGGCAGACCATATCACCAGTAGCCGATGAATTTTGTTAATTTTCTTAAATACGACGATCATGAATAAAACTCGTGAAATTGAGTATTAAAATCATTTAGTTGGCATTTTGGAAGACAAAAACAAAATAGGCAAGAAACAAATCAAAATCCAATGTATAGCAACCTGGTTCGAGAGAACAAAGAAATATTATCTCAAACATTGTTGCCGCGACACTATTATTTTTGTAAACATTGAGAATATTTTTGTAAATATTGGGATTATTTTTCAAAACATAAATAAATTCTAATATTAAACAATTTTAGATTTTTATATTTTTTAGATATTTTCGATCCAAAAATTTTTTTATAGAAAAATTAAAAAAAAAACAATATTTTTCTTTGGAAAATTGTTCGATTATACCTACATATATATTATAGAAAATTTTTCGATAAAAATATTTTTCTATAAAAATTTTCGTTAAAAATATTTTCATATTAAAAAAATTTTTAAATCTTCTATTTTTGATAAAAAAAAAAAAATGTAAAAAAATTCAAAAAATTCCATAGAAAAATTTTTGAAAAAAAAAAAAATTCAAAAAGAAAAATTTTTGTTAAAAAATTTTCCACAGAAAAATTTTTGATAAAAATTTTGATAAGAAAATTTTCTATAGAAAAAATTTTAATAAAAAAATTTCCTATAAAAAATTTTTGATAAAAAAAATATAGAAAAATTTTTGATCAAAAAAAATTTTTATAGAAAAATTTTTGATCAAAAAAAATTTTTATAGAAAAATTTTTTATACAAAAATTTTTTATACAAAAATTTTTGATAAAAAAAAAATTTTATAGAAAAATTTTTCATAAAAAATTTTCTTGAAAAATTTTTGATAAAAAAATTTTCTATAGAAAAATTTTTGATAAAAAATTTTCTATAGAAAAATTTTTGATAAAAACCCCTTCTATAGAAAAATTTTTGATAAAAACCCCTTCTATAGAAAAATTTTTGATAAAAAAATTTTCTATAGAAAAATTTTTGATAAAAACCCCTTCTATAGAAAAATTTTTGATAAAAACCCCTTCTATAGAAAAATTTTTGATAAAAACCCCTTCTATAGAAAAATTTTGGATAAAAAAATTTTCTATAGAAACATTTTTGATAAAAAATTTTCTATAGAAAAATTTTTAATAAAAACCTTTTCTATAGAAAATTTTTTGAAAAAAAAACTTTTCTATAGAAACATTTTTGTTAAAAAATTTTTGATAGAAAAATTTTTGATAAAAAAATTTTTGATAACAAAAATTTTCCATAGAAAAATTTACGATAAAAAAATTTTCTATAGAAAAATTTTAGATAAAAAAATTTTCTATAGAAATATTTTTGATAAAATTATTTTCTATAGAAATATTTTTGTTAAAAAAATTTTCTATAGAAAAATTTTTGATAAATAAATTTTCTATAGAAAAATTTTTGATAAAAAATTTTCTATAGAAAAAATTTTGATAAAAATAGTAAAAAAATAATGGAGTAGTAAACTTTTTCTTTAAAACTTTAGAACTACACATTGAAAAAAAACGGCAACTCTGCCGACGATTTTTTTGTTCTGTTCTCTTCGCGCCGACCCGTGGTTTTGACACATTTAAGTAGAATTAGTCGAAAGATCCGTATAATAGCTATGGTCAAATATGGAACGATTTAAAAAAAATTTGGTACAGGGATTTTTGTTTATTAAAGCCATATTATTTTTTTAATTTCATAAAAATATACTATGTTGCCAAAATCTTAATTCCAGGAAATGAGACCCAGGGATGTAGACAAAATAAAGTTCCGATCTTTTCAAATTTTATTAGCACTAGCAAAAAACATGTATCTGTGCCAAATTTTATTAAGATAAAAGCAAATGTGTGACTTTAAAGAACCTAAAACTATATTCCGGGAGGAACATTTTTTGGGAGGTACAACAAAATTTTGAACGATTTTGTTTATTTTCAACAGGATTTGTTCTTGTAATATAAATAAGTATTATATTTACTTTAAACTTTGATAAATTCTTTTCATTTTTTGATTTTTTATGAATTTTTAAAAAATATTTTTTTCGAATTTGCAAAAATAATTTTGTTAATAAAAAAATTGTTGATCACACAAAAAACTTCTGTTGGCACGATTTAAGGGCAATATTGTTCTTAGTCCATTAATATGTTTTTCAATAAAATTAGATAAGTCGTTTTCGGTATATGATTATATAACTAGGACAACCTCTCCAAAAATCAAAAATTTTAGAATAAAAATTAAAAAAAAAAATCGATGACTCAAACAAATTCCAGATGCTTTTGTACTTATGGGTCTACAACACATAAAAAAATATATAACTAAAATATATTTTTGGCTGTTGACTACTCGTAGTGTTATTTAAGTTTAAAAAAATATCACAATTTTTATATATTCGTCCATATTACTTGAACTTAAATCCTTTTGTCGATTTTTCATGTCCTTAATAGTAATTTTTTATTTAATTTGAAGAATAGTAGAATGCAATTATGTATTTCAAAATAAACTTAATGGAAAATCTGTCTCAAATATTAAAATCTGCTGCTTTGGATTTCAAAAAAGAAAATATAAAATAGATTTATTTAACTGTTATTTTTGTATCAAGTGTCAGTCCTCCATTATTGATAGTTTTTCAGTTTTATAAGCTTTTTAACATTTTTATTTTGTTTAATTTGCTTCTGTTTAATATAAATACAATTTTGTAAATATTACTCTTTAAATAAAACGGACAAGAAAAGATTTTCGCAAAATCAATCTTCATACTTTTAGGCAGCTCCATTAAAAGTTTATTGAAATCAAATTAGTTTTATAATATTAGAAATCCATAGTGTAAAGCATTATATTTCTTTTAGGAATTCAACGAATTCATTCCTTTCCTAATTGCTTAGAACAGCCATCAACTATAGATAAATTTAAATTATATCGTAACACCTAAAAACATGCAACACTTTCTAGTCAAAAAATATCTCAGGGGCTAAATTACAGCATTCGATATCGATCGAAAATTCAGGGGCCAAATTACCGCATTCGATATCGATCGTAAACTCAGACTTTTAAGCGAATATTGTAAAGTATACTTTAGGGATGTTGAAAGTTACTTCGATGCAAAAAGTTTATTGAAAATTGGTATCCATTTTGATTCGTTTTTAAAAACATACAGTTCAATTAAAACTCTTTTACTATTGTTTATCTTTTGGCAAATAACTTCAAAAAAATATACATAGTAAACTGTGCATCTTTTAAATAATTTTGATTATCCTTTAAATAATTTTGATTATCCTTAAAGTATGCTACACAAATATCTTGAAAATATCTAAGATTTCGATCGATATCGAATGCCGTAATTTGGCCCCCGACTTTTAAGCAAATTTTGTGAAGTATACTTCAGGGATGCTTAAATTTACTTCGAAATTTGGTATCCATTTTGATTCGTTTTGAAAAACATAGTTCAACTAAAACTCTTTTACTATTTTCCGTCTTTTGGCAAATAACTTCAAAAAAATATAGTAAACTGTGCATCTTTTAAATAATTTTGATTATCCTTAAAGTATGCTATACAAATGTTTTGAAAATTTTTAAGATTTCGATCGATATCGGTAATTTGGCCCCAGATTACGATTTGGATAACTTTACTTCTAGTGCTAACATTTCTAAAGCAAACGAAATAAATAAAAACACAATTTTTTATTTTTAGAAAATAAAATATTTCAAAATTTCCCTTGCCTTTTTAAAGTTTTAAAATTTAACAACCTTTGGCCATATTAAACCTAATGACTCCCCTTTCAATGAAATACTAATTTTTGAAATATTCTAATTTTTATTAAAACAAATCTTTTAGTTTTGCCTCTCTAATTCCAGCAACATGTATATGATTAATTAACAAAAAAGGGATCTTGACCAAAAAAAAAAATGTTAATAACTTTCTGTCCCAAAAAAAAATATTGAAAAGTCAAACCTGAAAGTGTCCCCTAAAATTTGTTAAACAAAAAAGTATAATTAAAAATTTAAAACAATTTCAAATGTTAAGTGTGAAGTTTTTTTTGGGGCATTTTGCTGCCATTTTATTGCTGGCCTGCCTCAAGATAAAAATGTGTTTTTTTTTTTGTCTTTGTTGGTGTTTGTTCTTTCATTCCTTTGATCACCACACTCACACACTTTGAAGGTGTTTCTTTGGGCATATGAATATGTCCTGGAGTAGTGGTGAAATATTTGATGTTGTGTTCCTAACTGTAAATGTATTTCCTTTATGGACATACTAATGTAAAGAAATATGAATGTATTAGTGGGAATATTAGAGTATGAATGTGTGATGAAGATGATGATGACGAAAAGTCTTTGACCTAATTTAACCTTGATGTCCATAATGTTCGTGTCATTATGGTTATTACATCCCAAAGGCAAGGACAACGAATACAGCAAAAGAATAAAATCATAAAAAATCTAAAAAGAGAACAATACCCCAGCTACCAACCAGGATTTATTTGGTTCAGACAGACTCTAAATTCCTGTAGATAAAATGAGTGTAATAAAAAAAAATATATAAATGGAAGTCTTATTGTTTAATGTCTTTTTGTTTTGAGTACGAGTTGCCCAGACGTTCAAAATTTTCACAAAAAAAAAATTGCTAAAATTTTAAAATAAATGCTCCTTTGGCACAATTCAAGAAAAAAAATAATTTTTTTTAAAATTTCCTATAAAAAAGGAAATTTTTGAAAAATTTCCTATAAAAAAGGAAATTTTTGAAAAATTTTCTATAAAAATAGGAAATTTTTTAAAATTTTCCTATAAAAATAGGAAATTTTTGAAAAATTTCCAATAAAAATAGGAACTTTTTGAAAAACTTGCTATAAAAATAGTAAATTTTTCAAAAATTTTCTATAATAATAGTAAATTTTTCAAAAATTTCCTATAATAATAGCAAATTTTTCAAAAATTTCCTATAAAAATAGTAAATTTTTTTCAAAAAATTTCCTATAAAAATAGTAAATTTTTGAAAAAATTTCTATAAAAATAGTAAATCTTTCAAAAATTTTCTATAAAAATAGTAAATCTTTCAAAAATTTTCTATAAAAATAGTAAATCTTTCAAAAATTTCCTATAAAAATAGTAAGTTTTTCAAAAATTTCCTATAAAAAAAGTAAATTTTTCAAAAATTTCCTATAAAAATAGTAAATTTTTCAAAAATTTCCTATAAAAAAAGTAAATTTTTCAAAAATTTCCTATAAAATCAGTACATTTTTCAAAAATTTCCTAGAAAAATAGAAAAATTTTCAAAAATTTCCTATACAAATAGTAAATTTTTCAGAAGAATAGTAAATTTTTCAAAAATTTTCTATAAAAATAGTAAATTTTCAAATATTTCCTATAAAATAGTAAATTTTTCAAAAATTTTCTATAAAAATAGTAAATTTTGAAATATTTCCTATAAAATAGTAAATTTTTCAAAAATTTCCTACCAAAATAGTAAATTTGTCAAAAAATTATTATTATTATAGTAAATTTTTCAAAAATTTCCTATAAAAATAGTAAATTTTTCAAAAATTTCCTATAAAAATAGTAAATTTTTCAAAAATTTCCTATAAAAATAGTAAATTTTTCAAAAATTTCCTATAAAAATAGTAAATTTTTCAAAAATTTCCTATAAAAATAGTAAATTTTTCAAAAATTTCCTATAAAAATAGTAAATTTTTCAAAAATTTCCTATAAAAATAGTAAATTTTTCAAAAATTTCCTATAAAAATAGTAAATTTTTCAAAAATTTCCTATAAAAATAGTAAATTTTTCAAAAATTTCCTATAAAAATAGTAAATTTTTCAAAAATTTCCTATAAAAATAGTAAATTTTTCAAAAATTTTCTATAAAAATAGTAAATTTTTCAAAAATTTCCTATAAAAATAGTAAATTTTTCAAAAATTTTCTATAAAAATAGTAAATTTTTCAAAAATTTCCTATAAAAATAGTAAATTTTTCAAAAATTTCCTATAAAAATAGTAAATTTTTCAAAAATTTCCTATAAAAATAGTAAATTTTTCAAAAATTTCCTATAAAAATAGTAAATTTTTCAAAAATTTCCTATAAAAATAATAAATTTTTCAAAAATTTCCTATAAAAATAGTAAATTTTTCAAAAATTTCCTATAAAAATAGTAAATTTTTCAAAAATTTCCTATAAAAATAGTAAATTTTTCAAAAATTTCCTATAAAAATAGTACATTTTTCAAAAATTTCCTATAAAAATAGTAAATTTTTCAAAAATTTCCTATAAAAATAGTAAATTTTTCAAAAATTTCCTATAAAAATAGTAAAATTTTCAAAAATTTCCTATAAAAATAGTAAATTTTTCAATAAATTCCTATAAAAATAGTAAATTTTTCAAAAATTTCCTATAAAAATAGTAAATTTTTCAAAAATTTCCTATAAAAATAGTAAATTTTTCAAACATTTCCTATAAAAATAGTAAATTTTTCAAAAATTTTCTATAAAAATAGAAATTTTTTCAAAATTTTCCTATAAAAATAGAAATTTTTTCAAAATTTTCCTATAAAAATAGTAAATTTTTCAAAAATTTCCTATAAAAATAGTAAATTTTTCAAAAATTTCCTATAAAAATAGTAAATTTTTCAAAAATTTCCTATAAAAATAGTAAATTTTTCAAAAATTTCCTATTAAAATAGTAAATTTTTCAAAAATTTCCTATAAAAATAGTAAATTTTTCAAAAATTTCCTATAAAAATAGTAAATTTTTCAAAAATTTTCTATAAAAATAGTAAATTTTTCAAAAATTTAATATAAAAATAGTAAATTTTTCAAAAATTTCCTATAAAAATAGTAAATTTTTCAAAAATTTCCTATAAAAATAGTAAATTTTCAAAAATTTCCTATAAAAATAGTAAATTTTTCAAAAATTTCCTATAAAAATAGTAAATTTTTCAAAAATTTCCTATAAAAATAGTAAATTTTTCAAAAATTTCCTATAAAAATAGTAAATTTTTCAAAAATTTCCTATAAAAATAGTAAATTTTTCAAAAATTTCCTATAAAAATAGTAAATTTTTCAAAAATTTCCTATAAAAATAGTAAATTTTTCAAAAATTTCCTATAAAAATAGTAAATTTTTCAAAAATTTCCTATAAAAATAGTAAATTTTTCAAAAATTTCCTATAAAAATAGTAAATTTTTCAAAAATTTCCTATAAAAATAGTAAATTTTTCAAAAATTTCCTATAAAAATAGTAAATTTTTCAAAAATTTCCTATAAAAATAGTAAATTTTTCAAAAATTTCCTATAAAAATAGTAAATTTTTCAAAAATTTCCTATAAAAATAGTAAATTTTTCAAAAATTTCCTATAAAAATAGTAAATTTTTCAAAAATTTCCTATAAAAATAGTAAATTTTTCAAAAATTTCCTATAAAAATAGTAAATTTTTCAAAAATTTCCTATAAAAATAGTAAATTTTTCAAAAATTTCCTATAAAAATAGTAAATTTTTCAAAAATTTCCTATAAAAATAGTAAATTTTTCAAAAATTTCCTATAAAAATAGTAAATTTTTCAAAAATTTCCTATAAAAATAGTAAATTTTTCAAACATTTCCTATAAAAATAGTAAATTTTTCAAAAATTTTCTATAAAAATAGAAATTTTTTCAAAAATTTCCTACAAAAACAGTAAATCTTCATAAATAGATAAAAAATAAAAAGGGAAAATTTTAAGAAATTTTTTAATTTTTGGGAACTCCTTATTTAGGCAACTGTAGGGTTTTTACACCATATGTTTTGTGTTTTAATACCTTTTAGCAATGCATACTTATAGGGGCATAAAACGCCATCATGTTATCCTTGACTTATACAACGAAACATATTCGATGTTGCTGCCTGTTTCCAAAAGAAGAATAAATATTAACAATAAGAAATAAATATAGAAAAGAATCAAAAAGTTAAAACTAAAATTTATCGACAGCTCAGTATTTAATTATTAACACGTTGGTACTTAAATACGTGCCACTTTTTAAAACATCAAACCCTGAGGGTTTGGTCTCTGTCAGCAGCCGTGTAGCCTTTTTTGGCTCAAAATTGATTGCTAGTTTGCCATTTCCTTTCTTTGCGTCTTCTTAAAGTTTTATATATTATGGAGTAATATTATATAACTATGTACGTTTTAATGATATCTTCAGTTAATTGTTGCCTTCTTAGCAACAGCCTCTATGAATTTCTTCTTAACACAAACTTATAAAGAGGCATCAGCATTTAATATGAAAATCTTTTAGCCGTGTCTTAACTTTAATGTTTGTACTAAAAAGTATATAGCACAACTACCATGAGGATTATTTGTTGCCACAGCAACTGTTTAATAAAAGCACTATTCATATACGAATTTCCTAAACCACGTACAACTTGTAGATTTTATTAAATTATATAAGGATGATTTTGCTTTGAATGCTTATCTGTAGAGATTTTTGAAATTTAATAATCATGTTTTAAAAGAATAAACCATGACGAAAATGAACATATATTATATATTAACCAAGTCAATGTATTAGTCCATTAAATTAAATTTAGTTTTTAATTTTCGAATTTTTTTCTTTAACTCTTACAGTTTATTTGAACCCTTTTATATATTTTTCCTATATTAAAAACATGTTGTAAATCAAACGAATACTGGAGTTAGTTACTAATTGAGGGGATGTAGCTTTATTTAAAAGCTCCACCAGATTAAAAAATAACTTGAAATAAAATTGAAAAACAAACTGAAAATGCTTTTTAGTTTGTTAAGACACACTTATGTATATATGTATGTATATGTTTTATATCCCGGATGTTTACTCACATGTGAACACATAAATTTCTTATGTTAAGCCAAATATTAGGTTTCTGTCAATAAATTACTTTTAATTGTAAGAGTATGCAGTTTTGGGAGAAACCAAATATTTTAAAGGAACAAAGCTAAAAATTTGTATATTAAGGTGCCGCCAATTTGTGGTTAACAAAGGTAAAGGACTCATATAAAATATATCTGCAAACTAACCGAATAAGTAGGTAGAAGCGGATGTTCAATTAAGAAAATTTTAATTAAATAACAGACTTAAATTTATATGGTACGCTATAATTTTCGAAAAATATATTTAATTAAAAAACCTCATGAATTTATTTTAGGTTTCGTATGTGGTTTTATCGTTAAATTTAATTAAATTAAAACTATAATTTCGAAACGAAATAAACTAAGAAATAAAAATTGTATTACCCTAAACTAACACAGATTTATTATTTATTATTATTTTTGTAGGAAATTTTTAAAAATTTTCTATTTTTATTGAAAATTTTTCAAAAATTTTAAATTTTTATAGGAAATTTTTCAAAAATTTTCTAGTTTTATAGGAAATTTTTTAAAAATTTTCTGGTTTTATAGGAAATTTTTCAAAATTTTCTAGTTTTGTACGAAATTTTTTAAAGATTTTCTAGTTTTGTACGAAATTTTTAAAAAATTTTCTATTTTTATAGGAAATTTTTCAAAAATGTTTTTAATTTTATAGGAAATTTTTCAAAAATTTTCTATTTTTATAGGAAATTTTTCAAAAATTTTCTATATTTATAGGAAATTTTTCAAAAATTTTCTATTTTTATAGGAAATTTTTCAAAAATTTTCTATTTTTATAGGAAATTTTTCAAAAATTTTCTATTTTTATAGGAAATTTTTCAAAAATTTTCTATTTTTATAGGAAATTTTTCAAAAATTTTCTATTTTTATAGGAAATTTTTCAAAAATTTTCTATTTCTATAGGAAATTTTTCAAAAATTTTCTATTTCTATAGGAAATTTTTCAAAAATTTTCTATTTCTATAGGAAATTTTTCAAAAATTTTCTATTTCTATAGGAAATTTTTCAAAAATTTTCTATTTCTATAGGAAATTTTTCAAAAATTTTCTATTTCTATAGGAAATTTTTCAACAATTTTCTATTTCTATAGGAAATTTTTCAAAAATTTTCTATATCTATAGGAAATTTTTCAAAAATTTTCTATTTCTATAGGAAATTTTTCAAAAATTTTCTATTTCTATAGGAAATTTTTCAAAAATTTTCTATTTCTATAGGAAATTTTTCAAAAATTTTCTATTTCTATAGGAAATTTTTCAAAAATTTTCTATTTCTATCGGAAATTTTTCAAAAATTTTCTGTTTCTATAGGAAATTTTTCAAAAATTTTCTATTTTTATAGGAAATTTTTCAAAAATTTTCTATTTTTATAGGAAATTTTTCAAAAATTTTCTATTTTTATAGGAAATTTTTCAAAAATTTTCTATTTTTATAGGAAATTTTTCAAAAATTTTCTATTTTTATAGGAAATTTTTCAAAAATTTTCTATTTTTATAGGAAATTTTTCAAAAATTTTCTATTTTTATAGGAAATTTTTCAAAAATTTTCTATTTTTATAGGAAATTTTTCAAAAATTTTCTATTTTTATAGGAAATTTTTCAAAAATTTTCTATTTTTATAGGAATTTTTTCAAAAATTTTCTATTTTTATAGGAAATTTTTCAAAAATTGTCTATTTTTATAGGATATTTTTCAAAAATTTTCTATTTTTATAGGAAATTTTTCAAAAATTTTCTATTTTTATAGGAAATTTTTCAAAAATTTTCTATTTTTATAGGAAATTTTTCAAAAATTTTCTATTTTTATAGGAAATTTTTCAAAAATTTTCTATTTTTATAGGAAATTTTTCAAAAATTTTCTATTTTTATAGGAAATTTTTCAAAAATTTTCTATTTTGATAGGAAATTTTTCAAAAATTTTCTATTTTTATAGGAAATTTTTCGAAAATTTTCTATTTTTATAGGAAATTTTTCGAAAATTTTCTATTTTTATAGGAAATTTTTCAAAAATTTTCTATTTTTATATAGGAAATTTTTCAAAAATTTTCTATTTTTATAGGAAATTTTTCAAAAATTTTCTATTTTTATAGGAAATTTTTCAAAAATTTTCTATTTTTATAGGAAATTTTTCAAAAATTTTCTATTTTTATAGGAAATTTTTCAAAAATTTTCTATTTTTATAGGAAATTTTTCAAAAATTTTCTATTTTTATAGGAAATTTTTCAAAAATTTTCTATTTTTATAGGAAATTGTTCAAAAATTTTTATAGGAAAGTTTTCAAAAATTTTCTATTTTTATAGGAAATTTTTCAAAAATTTTTTATTTTTATAGGAAATTTTTCAAAAATTTTTTATTTTTAAAGGAATTTTTCAAAAATTTTTTATTTTTATAGAGAATTTTTCAAAAAATTTTTATTTTTATAGAGAATTTTTCAAAAATTTCTTAATTTTATTAGAAATTTTTCAATAATGTCTTATTTTTATGGGAAATTTTTATAAGAAATTTTGCAAAATTTTCTTGTTTTTATAAGAAAATTTTTAAAAATTTCTTATTTTTATAGAAAACTTTTAAAAAATTTATTATTTTTATAGATTTTTTTTAATTTAGGAAATTTGGAAAATTTTATCAAATTTTCTTTACAAAAGTTTCATTCTACCCCAATGCGTGATGTTGTCGTTAGAGCGTTTTTAAAGGAAATTAAAAACATTTGTATTTGAATAAATTGATTATGATAAAAAGCTTCCAAGTATTTATTTTTTTTATTTCAAAAGTTAAACAAAAGTAAAGACATCTTTTTTATATAAGCTTTTGAGACAAAATAAGCTTTAGTGTTTGTCTCAGCTAAAAACAGAAATACTTATAACTTTTTGTTTTAAAGCTTTTCATTTCTATATGCGTGTGTTAAAAGTACATACATATTTGTGTTAAATTCTTATCAGTAACAGCATCCACTGCGCAGTTCTTACAAATGTCAAATGGGTATCAAAATTGCTATTACTACAAAGATTCTTATTGCACTATCAATAGGGCTTTTCCCAAAAATTTCCAAATCTATTTTGGTTTTTTTGTTTGGCAAGAAAATTAATTTTCAACCAGAAAATCTTATGCCTAAATTTATTTAAATAGCCACAATTTCAAAGATAATCTGACGTATTGCGACAAGCACTATTTCCAAAAGCACACAGCTAAATTGCGGCGAAGAATAATAAATGATGACAGTTTAGATTTAATAATTTTTAAATAAAAAAAAACCTTGAAAAAACTGCCAAGCAATAGTTACCGGTAAATTAACCCGTTTTCCCATTAAAAGGAAAACCCTACTCTCATAACGCAGTAATACAAGTTGTGAAAAGTTGTCATCATAGCATCGTTTTCGCATTTAAGTTTAGTACATCAACAGCTTTTGCAGGAAATACACATCAAATCGGAAAAAAGGAAAACAAACAAAATGCTACGCGTGTGAAAAGTGATAAGGAGTCTTAATCATTAGTAAATTCAAAATTTTTTAAATCGAGAAAAAATCCATTAAAAAGTAAAAATATCAAATAAAAATTATAATGAATTTGTGGCCTAATATAGCGGGCATCTTTTTAGCCTGTCTAACACTAACAAAGGCTCTGCCTGATGTGATAAAAATCGGTAAGAAAATTGTGAAAAATTCCTTTGTATCCTTCGCATCAAGTACATCTATGCAGAATCTTCAGGATGTATCTGCGGTTGAACTTATTGATTTTTCTCAGTGACATCTCGGCACATGGTGTTGTATACAAATGCGTGCGTGTGCGTGCGTAAATTTGCTAGTGTATTGGTATTGTTTACATTTTGTGTACTAAAAATGCTTTAGGAAGTAATGTAAACAATGTTTGTATTCGAGTGTGTAATTTAATTTTGTTTTATTTACTTCATTAGCATGTAAATTAGTTTTTGTTTGAAAAACTTTATTTTTTTTTTTTTTTTGTTTACTTTTTGGTATTTGCGTGTAATCTTTTGTGATTTATTTGTACTTGTGCAATAAAAGGTGGCCTTTTTCATCCCACCGATGACAACCAGGAATTGGCCTTTCGTCAAGCTGTTGATCGTATAAATGCAGATCGTATGATATTACCACGCTCCAAGCTGGTGGCCCAGATTGAACGTATTTCACCATTTGATAGTTTTCATGCAGGAAAAAGAGGTGAGTAGAATTAAAAAAAAAACTTATTGGCATTTTAATTAAGTATTAAGATTAGAAAATTAAGTTTGGGCAACATTTAACAATTTCCCGCAATGGGAGTATTTATTGAATATTTTTCCACACATTTAATTTTTTTTTAATCATAACGTCTTAAATAATAAAATTTTCTTATCATTATTTAATCTGTCAAAACTGGTTCAAAATAATTGAACTACTCAAAATCAAGTGATAATACAAATTTTATAAATATGTATATAATAATTGTCATCGACACCTGCTATTGATAACAGCCGCACTAACTGCTGAAACTATTATTCTGTACCTTATTTGATATTTTATAGTTTTGCATTCTTAGCCAAAACAAGTTATATGTTTGGCAACTACAACTTCTACCACTGCACGGTGGTAAAAAGCGGCCAAAAATGATTTTTCTTAATTTTATAATTTTGATTAAATTTTGATGGTAGTTTATAGCCAACACTCTAAAGTATTCAATTTAACTTTATCTTTGACTATCGACAACTGATTCGTTTTTTATACTAGTTCAAAGTCTATACTTTTTTGCCTACAATTTTAAAATTAAAAAATTTGATTTTTATATACTTCTGAATAAAAGCAGATATAATTTTTCCACTAAAGTTTTTGTTCTAAGTTTTTATACACTTTTTAAATATTGTTATTAGCGAATTATTTTGTGCAGTTTTTAGAAATTTCTTTGGTTTAGTTCTTTCAAAAATTGAAGTGAATTTGAGATAGTTAAATAACTAGTGAAAATCATAAAAATCACAATTTTGGAAGGCCATATCTAAGAAAAAGGAGCTAAAAGAGGTTACACATAAATTGGATCTTCTACTGTTAAGTACTAGTAGTATATATTTTGAATTTGAGCCGCATTCTCCTGCCGGCCTATTTACCAGAATCATTTTACTAACTTCATTTTTTTACATATTTTAAACATTTTTAATTTGCAATTTTTTAGGTGCAATTTAGTAAGAAAAAGGTCCATAAAATACTTGAAAATAATCTAAAGCAGTATTTATTAAATGATTAGATTAAAATTTACTTTAGTTACCACCAAAAAACCAATTTGGGATAACAAATTATATAATGAGTTCAAATAAGTATAAATGACCTGTATAATGAAAATTTGGGCGTGGCGTTGAATTTTTCAGCCTACTTTGTTAGCCAACACGTTCTTGAGTTAAATTTTTACAATAAGATTGAGAAAAATGGAACTATACTTTGTTTTTAAGGAAATTCTGTAAACAATACATATACACAGGTGGTGGCCACATTACAATGAATAAATAAAAAATGCAGAAAAAACATGAAAATCACAGTCTTGAACAGTTTTTCATGAATTTTCAACATTCTATTGAAATATTGAGCTTTTTGTTATGTTTTTTTTATATAATAATAAATTTTGACTAATGCACAATTTTTTTCAGAAATTTAAATATATCTCTCAAACTACTCATCCAAATTTTACAAATTATATATAATAAGGTAGTCAAAAGGCCTGTACATAAATGAAAATTATTGAATATTTTTCAAAATTATTAAACACATTTTATTAATGTATCTTATATGTCTCCTTTTATTTGGCCAACCACTTTTAATTTTACCATATAATTTATACAATATAAAGAAAGGACCATAATATGTCAGCTCAGTAAATTTCAGTCAAAAATATGAAGAAATAAACAAGTTATTAATTTTTGGCCGTATTTTACTACCGTGCACTGGGGATATAAATGTTGAAATGGTGCCCTTAGCTGTTCTAAATATATAAATTGAAATTCAAAAATAAACTATTCCTAGCCGAAAATTAGACTTTTGTTAGATAAAGACTCCTAATTTCAAGGAAATTAAATATAGTATTAAACTGAAATTTATCATAACTTTTGTTAACAATCAGTAGATAGTTTTATGTTATTACTAGATGTGAAGATCCGGCGTTGCCCGTGTTACAGACAAATTTCTTTAAGAACTTAGAGGATAAGCGTATTGACATAGGTTTTAGTAATAAAGACAAAGTTTCCCTCGCTTCTAATCTGCGGAATTTTGTCCAAAGTTATCTATTAAGTAACACAATAATGAATAATTTTAGAACGGGTTAAAGAACCCTGCTTCGATTCAGATTTTTTTTCCTAACCTGTTATAATATCGTTTTTATTAGAATCAATGGATCAACTCTAAATCTTAGAAAAAGCTTATATTTTTTTGTAGGAAGTGGAAGTCCCCCTGCTCCTGTTCTGTCTAATTTGGCCAACATTGTCCGTGTTACAGACAAATTTCTTTAAGAACTCAGAGAATACGAATATTTATATTATTTGAGGTATTAAAGACTTGTTCAGTTTTGCCCCAAATTATGTAAAAAGCTACACAATAATAAATAATTTTAGAACGGGATGAAGAAGCCTGCCTGTTCCGATAATGAATTATTATTATCTTATATTCTTAAACGAGCAATAATTGTATTTATGTATTTCTATATATATATATATATATATAGTGGGTATCTTTTTTTGATGTATAGGTCGAAGAAGAAGGGACTTTTGGAACTTTTACCTCTAAGAGGGTAAAAACGGGTAAAAAGGGAAAAAAATCGAAAACGCTATATCTCCTAAAGTAATAGGTATATAAACAAAATTAAAATTACGTTTTAAACAGCTATGAAAATAAGCGGACAGGTGTTTGGTACTTTTTTGAAACTACGTCCGATAGGGGGTAAAAAAGGGTGAAAATAGTTTTTTTGGCACCTTTTTAACTCACTCTTATATTTTAAACTAAAGAATATAGAAAGAAACTTGGTATTGCAATCAATAGATGTAAAAGAAACATGAAACACGTATTTGGTACTTTTTTGATTTTGGAGCCAAAATGGGTAAAAAAGGGATAAAATGATAACTTAACATCTCCAAAGTAATATGAATAGGAACATTATACATTATGTTAAATGCGTTTTAAAAAAATGTACCGAATTCAATTGGCACTAAAAAAGTACCAAATATACATATGGAACTTTTAGAAATTAGGGAATAAAAAGGGGGAAAAATTAGTATTATTTTAAACAAATGAATGTTTGTCTGTATGTATGTTCTTTATAGAATAGTAAACTGTGAATTTGATTATGTTATGCTCTTTAGCGAAGATGTTGCGGATAAGCCGGCGAAGGTTTTAAAGTTGATAAGACTAATTTCCGACAGATGGCGCCACTGAAAATTACGAAAAATTAATTAAATCGTAAACTGTACATTTGATCATGCTATGATCTTTAGCAAAGTTGTAGCGCATGAGCCGACGAAGACTTTTTAGTTGGTATGAATAATTTCCGACAGGTGGCGCTACAGAAACTTACTCAAAGTCAATTTAATCGTAATCTGTACATTTAATCATGCTACAATCTTTAGCAAAGTTGTTGCACATGAGCCGACGAAGGTTTCTTAGTTGGTATGAAGAAATTTCGACAGGTGGTGCCACTGAAATTTACTCAAAGTCAATTTAATCGTATGCTGTACATTTAATCATGCTATAATCTTCAGCAAAGTTGTTACGGATAAGCCGAAGAAGGTTTATGAATTGGAATGAGCAAAGTCCGACAGGTGGCGCCACAGAAAATTACTCAAAATGAATTAAATCGTAAACTGTGCATTTGATCATGTTATAATCATAAGCAAAGTTGTTACTAATAAGCAGACAAAGGTTTCTTATATGGTATGAACAACTTCAGGTGGCGCCACTGCAAACTACTCAAAATTAATTAAATCGTAAACTGTGAATTTGATCAGACTATAATCTTCAGCAAAGTTATTGCCCATGAGTCGACGGAGGTTTCTGTTGATATGAATAATTTCCAAAATTATTCAAAATGAGTTAAACTGTAAACTATGAAAACTATGTGTTGGTCGGACAAAATAAATCAAATAATTCAAAATTAACTGAATATTTCTACAATGTCTTTCCTCTAAATTTATTTTAGCACTTTATAATATAAAATATATAAAAACTTTAAAATTTTCCTCAAAATGTTTATCATAAAGCTCCGAGCAAGGCTCGGTCAACCAGGTACTGTTTTTCTAATCAAAAACTATTAGAATATCGTTTTTTTTAAATTTCAATGTATCTACCTCTCAATAAAACATTTAAACATTGATAATCAGTTTTTTCTGTAGAGGGTGAAAGTCCCCTTGCTCCTATCCTACCAATTTTTGAACAACATTGCCCATGTTACTGACAATTTTTAATAGCTCGCATATACATACGAATATTCATAAAACTTTTAGTATTAAAGATAAATTTTTCCCCGCTCCTATCCTACTCATTTTGTCCAAAGTTTTCTAAGAAGCTACAAATTAATAATTTTAGAACGGAATGAAGAACTCACCCTGCCCCGATCCTGTTTTTTTTATAACCAAGCCCTATTAAAAAATCGGTTTTATTAAGTTAAATGGATTTACCTCTAAATCTTATAAATTAACATTATAATCAATATTTTTCTAAAGGGGGTCAAACTCCCTCTGCTCCTATACTGCTTATTTTTAACCAATGTAGTATTTTCTAAAAGTTTGGAGGCTTTATTTAATGGGTCTTTTCGATAAGTCCCATAAAAAACCGCTTTTATTCTAATTTGGAAACAACTAATGAGAGAAAGGTAAGGCACACACACGTGATCATGAAACGTATGTTTGATTGTGCTTATTGTTCTTTTTCCACTTCAATCACACCTTTGACAGAAAATAAATGTATCTTTATATTATAAAGTCTTTGCTACTACCGTTGACGAAAACGTCGGAAGATTTTAAATTTATACCTAAATATAAAGATAATTATACAAGTATTATAGAAATATGGAGAACAAACCTTTCCCTGCTCCTATCCTAACTATTTGTGTCTTAAGTCCTTTCATTGGCTAAAACATTTACTTGTATTCAGTTCTAACTGCTCTAATGTATCACAAATTCCGTTATAAGTATTAATTACAGCAGTATTTTACGTTCTGTTTAGACCTCTTCCTGGACCTGGTTTTTAAATGTAACATAGCCTGTTATATTATAAATATAAAATACTGCCCTATTTAACCCTATTTAGTCCATCACCATAATGGGTTTTGATACAAAACCGATTTGATGTAATCGCTGAAAATTACATCAAATCGGTTACGCCGATTAGGCGTGACACTGTTCTGAAGTGAAGCTTATTTCACTATGGCCGTTCTGCATCGTTCGAAACAAATTGTAGTCAAAAGGGGTAAGGTCTGGGCTATAAGGCAGGTGAGCCAAAACTTCCCATTTACAGATTTTCAAGTAAATAGTTTGTGACATGATGAAAGATTATGGCCTTGGATCTGGTCGAATATTCTTATCGTTTTTCTTTGGTTGTTCTCTTTAAACAAATTAATTGTCTTTAATACAGCTGCACTGTGGTCTGATTCGATTTTAACATCTCATAAAAGAAAACACCCTTGTTATGCCACCAAATAGAGAGCATTACCTTAGGGTCATGTATATTCGACTTCGGCGTTTTTCGGGCTTTACATATGACTATTTGAGCTTGGGGTTATCGTGATGTATTAAAAGAAGTGATACTAAGCCAAATGCTGCCTATACAATTGCATATATTGTATATTGTTCAAATTGGGTTACCTTATTTAGAAGTGGATAGTGATAGGTTAAAAGTAGTAATAAGGAGAGACTTACTTAAATGGCCTTTAGGCTGTGTTTATTTTCATCATATTCTCCAATTTTGTAGGTCAAGCTTTGAAAGATTTGCCTAAACTTGGTCTTTCCATCGATGTTTCGGACGTGCTCTTTTAGGATCATTTTCGAACACTTCTCATGCTAGAGTATTTTTGTCGATTCTCACATATCCTAGCCAAAGCAGCCGCTGCTGTTTAATGCGTTTTACTATGTCGATGTCAGCGTATAACCCATACAGCTCATGCTGATATCTATTGTTGATGCAAAGTAGTCCAAAGATTATTCGTAGAATCTTCCTCTCAAAAACTCCAAGAATAGCTAAATCTGTCTGTGAAAGTGCCCATGATCCAGCACCATATAATAACACTGGTAGTGTAAGAGTTTTATATAGCGTGATTTTAGTTCTAACAGAACGAGCTTTATTTCTTAGCAGCCTGCTTAGGCCAAAATAGCATCTGTGGGCAAGTATGATTCTACGTTTAATTTCGAAACTTATATCGTTATTTATGTTGACGGCGGTATCAGGGTAAACAAATTCTTTTACAACCTCGAAGTTATAGTTCTTAACGATTGCATGTGGTCCAACTCTTGTAGAAACCATCGGTTTTGTTTTTGATTTATTGACAACTAGACCCATTTTATTAGCTTCCTTCTCGATCGGCAAACGCGAGTAGAATGTGTTTTCTGTTAAAAATTGTTCCAGTTGTATTAACTGCAGCATATCGCAAGATTTTTTCATCTACAGCCAATTTTATGCTTTTACATCGGCAGCGTATTATTGTTCTAGGGCTTATAGCCCTAGGGCTCGATTCCTGACAGAAATGATATGTTGTATATACTTAGTAGTCGAAATGCTAACCATCTAAGCCACAGTCCCCAATTACATTATAAAAGTTGTTTTTGCGTTTTATAACAATCATTTTTTTTTCTTCTAATTCCTCTTCTTAAAACTTTTTCGGTCTCTTTTTGTCTTCTGTGTCGATTTGTTTCAGTTGGTGGATGTTGACCGTAAGCTTTTACCAATAATTGATAACTTTATGCATCCGTTTTCTTCAAATTAAAGATATCAGACTTAACCGCAAAACATCTTTGAAAAAAAAAATTATCGAATATTGAATTATAATGACAGATGTTTTTTTTTTTTTTCAAAATACTATATTTGTTATTATAGACACAAACCATATTGTTAAAACAATAATTTCTATTCAATTTTTTATAGAGAACAATTTTTATTCAAAAAGAAAGAGTATTTGCATTTGATTAAAAATCTGTTACATTTATTTAATAATGTAACAGACAAATTTATTGATAAAAAGCCAAAAAATGTTTGCGGAAAAACCAAAATTCCGCGACGTGTTTCGATGGTTGGTTAGGCCATCTATTCTTCACAGCATTATGCACATAGTAGCCAACGGCTGCAGCAAGAATGTGGAAAGTGAAGGAAGATGAAAACTGAAAAATGTTTGTGTTTTGTTCAGTCGATAATCTGAGCTCTTACTTATGTTTTATAATCATAATTCGTAAAGATTTTGTTTTTAAAATATGTAATAATGCGTGGTTTTGGATCTGTCTAAATTGGTAATACTCCTCCTACGCGTCGAGGAATTTTGGTTTCTCCGTAAACATTTTTTGGCTTTTTATCAATAAATTTGTCTGTTACATTAATAAATAAATGTAGCAGATTTGACATCAAATGCGAATACTCTTTCTTTTTGAATAATATTTACATCTCGAGAATTTTGTTATTTTTTGAAAAAAATTTTTTTTTAATTTTTCATTGAGAAAAAATTAAAAATTGGACACTAAGTAAGAAAGGGTTAAATAGGAAATAGTTAAAAACTTTATAAAAGTAAATTTCATAACAATGATCGTACTTTAAAATCAATAATTTTAATCTTTATAAAACCCGGTCAATGTCTTTCCTTTAATATCTAGAAAAATATGATAACGAATAGCATTTTAAGTAGCTGAATTTTCTTTAGAATATTTCGTTTCCGCTATAAGGTCAAGAATGTCGACATGAGATATGTTAGTTAAGCTTTTGTTAACTATGAGAAATAAGTTTACTTTTTGCACTATTGTGCATCAAACACATTGAAGGCAGCAGACTACAAACTACAAATGCTGTTTGAATTTGTATGCTCAATAGACATTTACAATCTCAAGTATACAAGTAAGAAAGTGCTATAGTCGGTCAAACCCGACCATACGATACCCTTCACCACTAAGGTCAAAAATTTTGACTTATATTATATATACCTTGAAATTTAGCAAATAAATTACAGTTTTGACAAAAATTATGTATGCAAAAAATTAACTTAAAATTGTCATTATTTTCAAATTTATGAACGTTTTAGTGATATTTGTCTCATTTAATGCGTTTTGATAGAAGAGTTTGTATGGGAGCTATGGTCAAATGTGGACCGATTTCAACGAAATTTGGTACAGTGATTTTTAAATAAGCAGTATTTGTTTTAAATTTCATGAAAAAATATTAATATTTGTGGACAAAATATTAATTCCGGGAAGTGGGACCTATGGGAGGTACCAAAAATAATTGCCCGATTTTCAATAGCCATGGTCCCACTATCAAAAAAATGATCTGTGTCAAATTTCATCAAATTATCTTTAGAATTGCGACCTGTAGTTTGATTACATGGTTTACATGTGGGTCCAGCCAGCCGTCCAGACGGACTTACGGACGGAGTGACATCGCTAAATCGACTTAGAAAGTGATTCTAAGTCTATTGGTATACTAAAATATTTCTATGCGTTACAGACATCAGCACAAACTTTCCACCTATGGTGGTGAAGTAAGTGACCATTAGGGTGTCCCAAAAAATCTTTTTTTCGGATTTTCATAAGTGCTCAATCAAAATTTGAAAGCTTATAGAGTAAAGTATTTTTGATTTTTTTTTTAGAATTTTCGGAATAGGTTTAGAGGTCGCGCAAAACGGGTTTTCATAAAAAATCGAGCTTTTCGGCCTGTTTTCAAACTTTACTCATAACTTGTTTTAAAACCACTGTTTTCTTCACTCTTGAGGAAACTGTTTTAAAGGAAAATATCCAAGACTTGTTTTTGTGTGAAAAACTAATAAGTTTTGGTGATGAATTCGATCATTTGGATGCTCTGAATAAAATTTTTTAATAATTTTGCCATAAATTTTGTAAATAACGCCTCGGAACTTTTTAAGTTTCTATGAAGATGAAAAAAACTGATGATGCAGTTTGAAGGACAAATTAATTCTAATTAATATGGAAAAAATTTAATTTAATTTGCTCTTACCTTTCCTGAGTTATACCCGTTTTTCTCTTTATATCCAATATATTTTATTATAAGCTTTTTGCCGTTTCACCAATCAAACCCAATAAACAAATGAAAATATAACTTTTGTTTTGGTTTTTTAAAAATCATTTATTGAAATTCTTACGATGGTACTCTATACCTTGCAATAAATTCTGAAAATCAGTTTTAGAAGTTGTGGTATTAATGTAGGTATTGGCCAAAGCCACACCACGTTCTGCCACATCATTTACTACTTGTAAATTTTTAACTTTGTTTTTTGCATCTTGAAATGATTTGTTGGCTTTCCAATTTTCTGGATCAAATTTTAAAAAATCGGGGGAAATATTGCAAGCTTCAAAAAAAGTTAGACTATCTTTTGAAATAAATTCTTTAATGTCTTTTTTTCTTAAATTTTTTTCCGTTAAATTTGCTTTTGTCACTTCATAATCGCTGCTTGGGGTATGTAGTCTTTTTGTCATTAAACATAAAGTTTTGGTGTCGACACGTTCATCAAAAAACGCTAGGGCAGCTAATTTTGGGGTTAAGTACAACTGATGACCTAGAAAAGTTTTAAGCGAAGCTTCTGCAACTGGCTTATTAATAATTTTGTAGCTATCCAACTCCTTTAATAGGTTCAGATCATTGAGAGGAGCGTATCGGGGACTTTGACAGAGGTACCAATATTTAATATATATTCTTAAAATGAATGAACTGAATTCAAGCAAGGCATCCATTTTTGATTTGTCTATATAAGGTGTCTGAAGTTAGTCGCAGTTTAAATACCGATGTCGTCATGTTGCCAGATCTATTACACATTCAATCTTTGAAGATGTCGGGAAAATCCGATTAAACGGCGGATAAAATTAAAATAAAATAATATTTCATTCAATCGCAGAAGTCACATTAAAAACCTAAATACAAAAATTGATAGAAATACTTATACCACAATTGTAACGAAAAAAAAAATATTTCCATTTTTACGGAACAAACTTTAAAAACAGTATAACTCTGGAACTGTATGACAAAATTAAATTTTTTTTTTCTGATTGTTTAGAACTTATCCGTTCTGAAAATCGCATCACTAGTTTTTATACCTTTCATTTAAATGTTAAAAGTTATAAACCGTTTTTTATAGAATTTATTAAAAAAATACAAAAAAACTCAATATGCGGAACCGTAATGGTCAAAAATATTTCGGGAACTTATGGTTTTTGCACATGAAAGTAAAGCTTAGGAGATTTTCTTTAGATATGTTCGGTCAAACAACTAAATCAATGTAGTTATTGACAAAGTTATGAGTAAAGTTGAAAAAAGGCCAAAAACCCCGGTTTTTAACAAAAACTCGATTTGCGCGACCACTAAACCTCTTCCAAAAAATCTAAAAAAAAATCAAAAATACTGGACACTATAAGCTTCCAAATTATGCTTGAGCCCCTGACACAAAAAAATTTTGGGACACCCTAGTGACCATCTCTTACAATTATATGAAATCAAATGAAGTCTAACCTAAAAAAATTTCAGTGACGTCTCATAAGGTGACAAAATCATTAGTAACCTAACGGTTTTGCTACATTTTCTTGATATTAAGTGAGCAGGTTTTCAGTGGAACTGCTGGAAGAAGTCAAAATTTCCTTAAAACTAAGTATGTTTAAATTTAAAGAGTTAAATTTTCAAAATATAATTACCAAAAAAAAATAATACTCGAGAAATATTTCAATCATAAAAAACCTGCAAGCACTTCCTTCCTATCATTTTTAAGCTCAAGTTACACAAAAAATTAAATCATATATATATACGAGTATTTAGTCTTATCCTTAAACCCCTGCAACAATATCTAAAACCTATTGTTTTAGTTTTGCTTCTAAAAAAATTTAATGAAATTATACAAAAAGTGTTTAACAAAAATATTAAGTACAAGCAAACAAAGGATAATCATTTTTTTTTTTTTTTTTTTTTGGGAAAATATAAGTATCTATCATACCTTATACTAGAGGAACTAGTGCCAGTTAACTAATGAAATTGTTCTCATTTGATATGACACAAAGATAAATAATAGTTCACCAACATTATCCCAATGATGTCAGGAAAATTCATACTTAAGTAGGATGAGTACCAGAACAAATGCACTAACCAAATAGTACCTATAGTACGAGAGTATACTCAAGTACTCTTATGCATTAATATACCTTTTTAACAATAGACCAAAGAGTAGACAATAAAAATATTATTTAGTTTTAGTATAAACCTTTAGCGCTACGAATAAAATTTGGTAGGTATGTCTTCTTTCATCTCAGCACGTTATTGTTATGACATACAAACATTTGTTTCCTTATGACAGAAAACCGGTGTTATACTTGTCAGTTGAATTGCATTTGAGGACTCATCATCATCATGTACTCATAAGTCAGTAGACATGTAATCTATCTTGTTTAGGATTTAGTACATGGATGACTAATTGCTAGAAAATTGGAACTTTCATAAATAAAAGTAACATAACATCAGACAAGATTTTCATATGAATATGATTTCGGTACTTAAGAACCAATTAATCCAGAAAATACCAAAGAATTCTAGTGAAAGGAGTGCCATTTTGTTATATATTAAAACGTTTAAGTAAAGAGTATTATAAAATTACAAAAAAATAATAATAAGGATATTTTTTATGTGTCTTTTATCCTTCTAGTATGCGGTCTTTTGAATGTGGGAGTAGCTGCTATATTTGGTCCCCAATCTACTCATACTGCCAGTCATGTACAGAGCATATGTGATAATATGGAGGTAAGGCATTCAATTACATTTTAGTAAAAAAAAAAGCTCACGGTCTTTTCTTTTTTTCAGATTCCCCATTTGGAAAATCGTTGGGATTATCGTTTAAGACGTGAGAGTTGTTTGGTAAACTTGTATCCCCATCCCAATACTTTGGCTATGGCATATGTTGATATCGTGCGTACTTGGGCCTGGAAATCCTTTACCATTATATATGAGAATAATGATGGTATAGTGCGTATGCAAGAACTTCTTAAAGATCACGGAACTACACCGTATCCGATAACTGTAAGGCAGCTTAGTGAAAGTGGGGATTATAGGTAAACTTAAATTAACTAATTTGGTACATAAAAAGTTCGGTATTTACATCAACGAAAGACGTAAAGCCGAATTTTGAACAAAATTTCACTATAAGAAAATTTTGATCAAAATTTCACTATAAGAAAATTTTGATCAAAATTTCACTATAAGAAAATTTTGATCAAAATTTCACTATAAGAAAATTTTGATCAAAATTTCACTATAAGAAAATTTTGACCAAAATTTCACTATAAGAAAATTTTAATCAAAATTTCACATTAAGAAAATTTTGATCAAAATTTCACTATAAGAAAATTTTGATCAAAATTTCACTATAAGAAAATTTTGATCAAAATTTCACTATAAGAAAATTTTGATCAAAATTTCACTATAAGAAAATTTTGACCAAAATTTCACTATAAGAAAATTTTAATCAAAATTTCACATTAAGAAAATTTTGATCAAAATTTCACTATAAGAAAATTTTGATCGAAATTTCACTATAAGAAAATTTTGATCAAAATTTCACTCTAAGAGAATTTTGATAAAAATTTCACTATAAGAAAATTTTGATCAAAATTTCACTATAAGAAAATTATGATAAAAATTTCACTATAAGAAAATATTGATCAAAATTTCACTATAAGAAAATTTTGATCGAAATTTCACTATAAGAAAATTTTGATCAAAATTTCACTATAAGAAAATTTTGATCGAAATTTCACTATAAGAAAATTTTGATCAAAATTTCACTCTAAGAGAATTTTGATAAAAATTTCACTATAAGAAAATTTTGATAAAAATTTCACTATAAGAAAATTTTGATAAAAATTTCACTATAAGAAAATTTTGATCAAAATTTCAATATAAAAAAATATTTATCAAAATTTCACTATATGAAAATCTTGATCAAATTGTCACTATATAACAATTTTGATCAAAATTTCAATATATGAAAATTTTTAACAAAATTTTACTTTATGAAAATTTTGATCAAAATTTCAGTATAAAAAAATGTTTAACAAAATTTTACTTTTTGAAAATTTTGATCAAAATTACACTATATGAAAATTTTGGTCCAAATTTCACTATGCGAAAATTTTGATCAAAATTTCACTATAAGAAAATTTTGATCAAAATTTCACTATAAGAAAATTTTAATCAAAATTTCACTATAAGAAAATTTTAATCAAAATTTCACTATAAGAAAATTTTGATCAAAATTTCACTATAAGAAAATTTTGATCAAAATTTCACTATAAGAAAATTTTGATCAAAATTTCACTATAAGAAAATTTTGATCAAAATTTTACTATAAGAAAATTTTGATCAAAATTTCACTATAAGAAAATTTTGATCAAAATTTCACTATAAGAAAATTTTGATCAAAATTTCACTATAAGAAAATTTTGATCAAAATTTCACTATAAGAAAATTTTGATCAAAATTTCATTATAAAAAATTGTCACTATATGAAAATTTTGATCAAAATTTTACTATATGAAAATTTTGATCAAAATTTTACTATATGAAAATTTTGATCAAAATTTTACTATATGAAAATTTTGATCAAAATTTTACTATATGAAAATTTTGATCAAAATTTTACTATATGAAAATTTTGATCAAAATTTTACTATATGAAAATTTTGATCAAAATTTTACTATATGAAGATTTTGATCAAAATTTTACTATATGAAAATTTTGATCAAAATTTTACTATAAGAAAATTTTGATCAAAATTTTACTATATGAAAATTTTGATCAAAATTTTACTATATGAATATTTTGATCAAAATTTTACTATATGAAAATTTTGATCTAAATTTCACTATAAAAAAATTTTGACCAAAATTTCACTATACGAAAAATTTGTTCAAAATTTGACTATATGAAAATTTTGATCAAAATTTTACTATATGAAAAATTTGATCAAAATTTCACTATATAAAAATTTTGATCAAAATTTTATCATATGAAAATTTTGTTAAAAATTTTATCATATGAAAATTTTGTTAAAAATTTTATCATATGAAAATTTTGATCAAAATTTTACTATATGAAAATTTTGATCAAAATTTTACTATATGAAAATTTTGATCAAAATTTTACTATATGAAAATTTTGATCAAAATTTTACTATATGAAAATTTTGATCAAAATTTTACTATATGAAAATTTTGATCTAAATTTCACTATAAAAAAATTTTGACCAAAATTTCACTATACGAAAAATTTGTTCAAAATTTGACTATATGAAAATTTTGATCAAAATTTTACTATATGAAAAATTTGATCAAAATTTCACTATATAAAAATTTTGATCAAAATTTTACTATATGAAAATTTTGATCTAAATTTCACTATAAAAAAATTTTGACCAAAATTTCACTATACGAAAAATTTGTTCAAAATTTGACTATATGAAAATTTTGATCAAAATTTTACTATATGAAAAATTTAATCAAAATTTCACTATATAAAAATTTTGATCAAAATTTTATCATATGAAAATTTTGTTAAAAATTTTATCATATGAAAATTTTGTTAAAAATTTTATCATATGAAAATTTTGATCAAAATTTTACTATATGAAAATTTTGATCAAAATTTTACTATATGAAAATTTTGATCAAAATTTTACTATATGAAAATTTTGATCAAAATTTTACTATATGAAAATTTTGATCTAAATTTCACTATAAAAAAATTTTGACCAAAATTTCACTATACGAAAAATTTGTTCAAAATTTGACTATATGAAAATTTTGATCAAAATTTTACTATATGAAAAATTTGATCAAAATTTCACTATATAAAAATTTTGATCAAAATTTTATCATATGAAAATTTTGTTAAAAATTTTATCATATGAAAATTTTGTTAAAAATTTTATCATATGAAAATTTTGATCAAAATTTTACTACATGAAAATTTTGATCAAAATTTTACTATATGAAAATTTTGATCAAAATTTTACTATATGAAAATTTTGATCAAAATTTTACTATATGAAAATTTTGATCAAAATTTTACTATATGAAAATTTTGATCAAAAATTCACAATATAAAAATTTTGATCAATCAATTCTAACGGATCAGATGAAAAAAATTGGCTTATAAATCTTAAGCATTTCTCTCTCTGTCTTTCTCTTCTAGACCTCTCCTCAAACAAATCAAAAACTCAGCCGAGGGCAACATAGTCTTAGACTGTTCCACCGAAAAGGTATACGAAGTCCTTAAGCAAGCTCAACAAGTCGGCATGATGAGTGATTATCACAGTTACTTAATAACATCACTCGATCTTCATACGATCAATTTAGATGAATTCCGCTATAGTGGCACTAATATAACGGGCTTTCGCTTGGTAAATGAAAAAGTCGTTAATGATATAGTGCGACAATGGAGTATTGAGGAAAAAGGTGTATTGCGTTCGGCCAATTTGTCGACGGTTAAGACAGAAACGGCTTTAATGTATGATGCTGTGCATTTGTTCGCCAAAGCTCTACATGACTTAGATACATCACAACAAATTGACATACATCCCTTAAGTTGTGATGGTCAGAATACTTGGCAACACGGTTTCAGTTTGATAAATTACATGAAAATTGTGGAAATGAAGGGTTTGACGAATGTTATTAAATTTGATCATCAAGGTTTTCGTAGTGATTTTATATTGGACATAGTGGAATTGAGTCCGGGTGGAGTGCGTAAGATTGGTACTTGGAATTCAACAATGCCCGAAGGAATTAATTTTACAAGGACATTTAGTGAAAAGCAACAGGAAATTGAGGCGAATTTGAAAAATAAGACATTGATTGTGACCACGATATTGGTGAGTAGGGATGGAAAAGAAAAGTATTAAATAGAAATATATTATTTTAACTTTATGTTCGCTTTCCAGAGTAATCCATATTGCATGCGCAAGGAGTCATCCATTTCCCTGAGTGGTAACGATCAATTTGAGGGTTATGGTGTTGATTTAATACATGAAATCTCTAAAGCTTTGGGTTTTAGTTATAAAATTCAATTAGTGCCGGATGGCAGTTATGGCAGCTTAAACAAACAGACTGGGTGAGTAAAAATTCTTTTTTTTTCCTTTAAAATATTAATATCTTTTTATCAATTTCCTATAAATTTCAGTGAATGGAATGGCATGATTCGTGAACTCTTAGAACAACGTGCCGACTTGGCTATAGCCGATTTGACCATTACCTTTGAACGTGAACAAGCAGTGGACTTTACTACACCCTTTATGAATTTGGGTGTTTCCATTTTGTACCGTAAACCGGTAAAACAACCACCGAATCTATTTTCTTTTCTATCTCCTTTATCCCTGGATGTATGGATTTATATGGCTACCGCTTATTTGGGTGTATCGGTTTTGCTGTTCATATTGGCCAAGTAAGATCAAGATCAATGAGACTCTCAAAAATATTATTAAAATATTTGAACCTTTTAAGATTTACTCCCTATGAATGGCCTTCCTATACCGATGCTCATGGAGAAAAGGTAGAAAATCAATTTACTCTGCTTAACTGCATGTGGTTTGCCATAGGTTCCCTCATGCAGCAAGGCTGCGATTTCTTGCCTAAGTATGGTTCCTGTTTCCTTATATCTTATCTTATTTACTATGAATTCTCTAACCTTTCTAGAGCCTTATCCACTCGCATGGTAGCTGGTATGTGGTGGTTTTTCACTTTAATTATGATTTCTTCTTACACTGCCAATTTGGCTGCTTTCCTTACTGTCGAACGCATGGATTCACCCATTGAAAGTGCCGAGGATTTGGCCAAGCAGACTAGAATCAAATATGGTGCTTTAAAGGGTGGCAGTACTGCGGCCTTTTTCAGAGTAAATTTTGTGTAATTATTAACTTATCAATCGTTTTTTCAAATATTTTATATTTTAGGATTCAAAAATATCCACCTATCAACGCATGTGGTCATTTATGGAGTCAGCAAGACCTTCCGTCTTTACATCAAGTAATGGCGAGGGTGTCGAAAGAGTTGCCAAGGGAAAAGGTAATAGAGTTTTGTCTAAAACTGATGGAGATCAAACTAAACAATAAGAATAAGACCTAAACTATAACAATTGACAATGTCAGAGCGAAACTATTTAAAACTAAAAGGACTAACGATCAAAACTAAACGGAGACTATGTAATATATGGCTATATCAATATTTATATTCAGACCTAAAATTAAGACCAAACTAATACATTCGATATCGATATCGATGTAAGATATTTCAGACACATTTTCGGTGTAAAAATTTTTTATCGAAAATTTTTGGTATAAAAATTTTTTACAGAAAATTTTCCCTATAAAAGTTTTATATAGAAAATTTTGGGTATAAAAATTTTATATAGAAAATTTTCGATATAAAATTTTATATAGAAAATTTTTTTTTTATAGAAAATTTTCGGTATAAAAATTTTATATAGAAAATTTTCGGTATAAAAGTTTTATATAGAAAATTTTCGGTATAAAAATTTTATATAGAAAATTTTCGGTATAAATATTTTATATAGAAAATTTTCGGTATAAATATTTTATATAGAAAATTTTCGGTATAAAAATTTTATATAGAAAATTTTCGGTATAAAAATTTTATACAAAAAATGTTCGGTATAAAAATTTTGTATAGAAAACTTTCGGTATAAAAATCTTTATAGAAAATTTTTGGTATAAAAATTTTTTATAGAAAATTTTCGGTATAACAATTTTATATAGAAACTTTTCGGTATAAAAATTTTATATAGAAACTTTTCGGTATAAAAATTTTATATAGAAAATTTTTGGTATAAAAATTTTGTATAGAAAATTTTCGGTATAAAAATTTTGTATAGAAAATTTTCGGTATAAAAATGTTATATAAAAAATTTTCGGTATAAAAATTTTTTATAGAAAATTTTCGATGTAAAAATTTTTTATAGAAAATTTTCGGTTTCAAAATTTTATACAGCAAATTTTCGGTATAAAAATTTTATATAGAAAATTTTCGGTATAAAAATTTTATATAAAAAATTTTCGGTATAAAAATTTTATATAAAAAATTTTCGGTATAAAAATTTTATATAAAAAATTTTAGGTATAAAAATTTTATATAGATAATTTTCGGTATAAAAATTTTATATAGATAATTTTCGGTATAAAAATTGTATATAGAAAATTTTCTGTATAAACATTTTATATAGAAAATTTGCGGTATAAAAATTTTATATTGAAAATTTTCGGTATAAAAATTTTATATAGAAAATTTTCGGCATAAAAATTGTATGTAGAAAATTTTCGGTATAAAAATTTTATAAAGAAATTTTTCAGTATAAAAATTTTATATAGAAAATTTTCGGTATAAAAATTTTATATAGAAAATTTTGGTTGTAAAAATTTTTTAAAGAAAATTTTCGGTATAAAAATTTTTTATAGAAAATTTTCGGTATAAAATTTTATTATAGAAAATTTTCGGTATAAAAATTTTATATAGAAAATTTTCGGTTGAAAAATTTTCTACAGAAAATTTTCCCTATAAAAGTTTTATATAGAAAATTTTCGGTATAAAAATTTTATATAGAAAATTGTCGGCATAAAAAAATTTTATAAAGAAAATTTTCGGTGTAAAAATTTTTTATAGAAAATTTTCTATATAAAAATTGTTTATAGAAAATTTTCAGTTAAAAATGATATATAGGAAATTTTCGGTATAAAAATTTTGTATAGAAAATCTTCGGTATAAACATTTTTAATAGAAAATTTTCGGTATAAAAATTTTATATAGAAAATTTTCGGTATAAAATTTTTTTACATAAAATTTTCGGTATTAAAATTTTATATAAAAAATTTTCGGTATAAACATTTTTTATAGAAAATTTTCGGTTTAAAAATTTTATATAGAAAATTTTCGGTTTAAAAATTTTATATACGGTCATGTCACAGAACTCAATTCCGTTCGGAAGTGGAATGAATTCCGTATTTTGCTTCTATACAAAAAGTAAAACGAATTTTTTTTCGGAATGAAACCACTTTCAGTTTTAAAAGTGAAATTGAAATTGTATGTTTTTCTTTGTTTATTCAATATTTGAACAATTTTTTCAATTATTTAGTGTCATTTGTTGAAACAAAGATAGAGTTACCGATTTCAATTGAAAAAATCGCTTTTTAAGCTGTTTTAGAGTATTTCAAATTTTTCGGAATCTATAGAACCTAAAACCATTCCGATCGGAATTCAACTACGAAATGGTTTCAATTCCGAACGGAATTCGTGACATGCCTGATAGAAAATTTTCGGTTTGAAAATTTTATATAGAAAATTTTCGGTGGAAACTTTTTTTATAGAAAATTTTCGGTTTAAAAATTGTATATATAAAATTTTCGGTATAAAAAGCTTATATAGAAAAAAAAATTCGGTATAAAAAGCTTATATAGAAAAATTTCGGTATTAAAATTTTTTATAGAAAATTTTCGATGTAAAAATTTTTTATAGAAAATTTTTGGAGTAAACATTTTTTATAGAAAATTTTCGGTATACAAATTTTTTGTAGGAAATTTTCGGTTTAAAAAGTTTTTATATAAAATTTTTGGTACAGAAAGGGTAAAAACTGTTTTAGTACTGAGACGACATATATTTTTTAGATATTCCCGGCTATATAATTTTAATCCAGAGTTTTTATATCTTCTTATTTAAAGGTAACTATGCCTTCTTAATGGAATCCACATCCATCGAATATGTCACCGAGAGAAATTGTGATTTAACCCAAGTGGGCGGTATGTTAGATACCAAATCCTATGGTATAGCAACACCACCGAGTAAGTGCACAACTATTCTAAACAGTTATCTTGAACAATATTTAATAAGCCTAAAATCCTTCTATACAGATTCCCCCTATCGTACCGCCATCAACAGCGTGATCTTAAAGCTTCAAGAAGAAGGAAAATTGCATATTTTAAAAACCAAATGGTGGAAAGAAAAGAGAGGTGGTGGTAAATGTCGTGTTGAAACTTCAAAGTCATCATCGGCTGCCAATGAATTGGGTCTGGCAAATGTTGGTGGGGTATTTGTGGTCTTAATGGGTGGCATGGGCGTGGCGTGTGTGGTGGCAGTGTGTGAGTTTGTCTGGAAATCAAGAAAGGTTGCTGTTGAAGAGCGTTTAAGTGCAATTTTACATGAATGAGAAAAACCATAAACCCAAGCAGATGTATGGGTTTAGAGGTCGGTTGATGATAATAAAGACACAGAACCACAGAATCAAATAAATTCAATAAGAAATAGAAAAGAAAAATAAGAAATAGAAAAAAAAAATAAACAATGAATCAATATCAAAATCATTTTTTTTTTTTTTGCTCACCTTAAAAAAACAAACTAAAATGTATAATAAGGTATAAACAAATTTTTCATCATTAAAATAAATTTGAAATCTTGTCATCCCAAATCAATAAAATATGATCACAAATATTCAATGATTTGTCCGCAAAAAAAAACAAAACTCTTTATCACATTAAACACTCATTGATATTTGCATTTATATACATTTATTCTACAAACTAAATGGGAATTGTAACATAATTTAAGATGTATGTAGTTCTTTAGATAAACAAAAAAAATATATATATTTAATAAGTAAAGGAAAAAGTAAGCGATTTATTTAGTTACAATTTTTATAATTTGGTTTCCTCGAAACATTTATAAGCATTTAAGTAGTTTTATATTTAAATACATAAAAATTAGCATATTAGCATTAAAAAACAATGAAAGGACATATATGAAAATTATTGTCTAATTTCGATAAAGATTTATTAAAAATCCGAGTTAACCAATGGAACAACAAAAAAAAAACATTTAATAAAAGAATTAAAAATAAGAAAAAGTGTTTTAATTTTTATTTAAATTAAGCTCATTTTCATCTTTTGGCTAAGTATTTAGGACTCAGAAAACCCACAATAGCCAATTTTCGGTAAAAAAAAATGTATATAGAAAATTTTTAGTAAAAAAATTTTAAATAGAAAAATTTCGGTAAAAAAATTGTTCGGTATAAAAATGTTTTATATGAAATTTTCGGTATAAAAATTTTTCGACATAAAAAATTTTTGGTAAAAAAATTTTATATAGACAATTTTTGGTATAAAAATTTTATATGGAAAATTTTCGGCTAAAATTTTATACAGAAATTTTACACAAAATTTTCAGTATAAAATTTTACATAGAAAATTGTCGGTATAAACATTTTTATGGAAACTTCTTGGTATAAAAATTTTATTTAGCAAATTTTCGGCTTTAAAATTTTATATAGACAACTTTTGGTATACAAATTTTATATAGAAAATTTTCAATGCAAAAATTGTATATAGAAAATTTTGGGTGTAAATATTTTATATATAAAATTTTCAGTCTAAAAATTTATATTAAAAATTTACTGTGTAAAAAATTTATGTAGAAAAATTGTTTATAGAAAATTTTCAGTGTAAAAATTTTATATAGAAAATTTTCGGTGTAAAAATTTTACATAGAAAATTTTTGGTGTAAAAGTTTTATATAAAAAATTTTCGGTGTAAAAATTTTGTATAGAAAATTTTTGGCGTAAAAATTGTATATAGAAAATTTTCGGTTTAAAAATTTTTAAAAAAAATTTTCGGTGTAAAAATTTTATAGAAAATTTTCGGTGTAAAAATTTTGTATAGAAAATTTTCGGTGTAAAAATTTTATATGGAAAGTTTTCGGTGGAAAAATTTTATATCGAAAATTTTCGGTTTAAAAGTTTTTTATAGAAAATTTTCGATATAAAAATTTTTTATAGAAAATTTTCGATATAAAAATTTTATATAGAAAATTTTCGGTATAAAGATTTTATATAGAATATTTTCAGTATGAAAATTTTATATAGAAAATTTTCGGTATAAAAATTTTATATCGAAAATTTTCGGTATAAAAGTTTTATATCGAAAATTATTGGTATAAAAATATTTAACAAAAAAATCCGAGAAAAAATTTTTATATAAAATTTTTGGTATTCAATTTTTTTTATAGAAATTTTTGTATAGAAATTTTTTAAAAATAAATTTTCGGTATAAACATTTTTTATAGAAAATTTTCGGTGTAAAAATTGTATATAGAAAATTTTCGGTGTAAAAATTTTATATAGAAAATTTTCTGTCTGAAAATTTTGTAAAGAAAATTTTCGGTTTAAAAATTTTTTATAGATGTAAAAATTTTTAAAAGAAAATTTTCGGTATAAAAATTTTTTAAAGAAAATTTTCGGTATAAAAACTTTTTAAAGAAAATTTTCGGTATAAAAATATTTAAACAAAATGTCAGAGAAAAAATTTTTTTTAGAAAATTATTGGTATTCAAATTTGTTTACAGAAAATTTTCGGTGTAAAAATTTTATAAAGAAAATTTTCGGTGTAAAAATGTTAAAAAAAAAAATTCGCTAAAAAAAAAATTTGTAAAAAATTTTCGGTATATTTTCGGCTTAAACATTTTTGTTATACAAATTTTTTATAGAAAATTTTTAATACAAAAGTTTTATATAGAAAATTTTCGGTATAAAAATTTTATATAGAAAATTTTCGGCATAAAAATTTTATATAGAAAATTTTCGCCATAAAAATTTTGTATAGAAAATTTTCGGCATAAAAATTTTACATACAAAATTTTCAGTATAAACATTTTATATATAAAATTTTCGGCATAAACATTTTATGTAGAAAATTTTCGTTATAAAAATTTTTATAGAAAATTTTCTTTTATAACGAAACTTTCTGCAGAAAATGTTGTTTAAAGAAAATTTTTATTAAAAGTTTTTGTTTGTTTGACTACGCCCATGTAGATCTCTTTTTCGATATCAATAATTAAAAAACCCACGTGACAAAAACCCAATAAATTTTATAAATAAATAATTTAAAAATTCATACCTAAATATGTATATAAAAAAGGATATAAATACAAAATCAAAACAAAGGATAATTATATTTACAACAACTATGAAAACAATAATAAATAAAATCCTATAACCAAACATGGAGTTGCATCAATTCAAGCGAATCGGACAAATATAGGCCAATAAACGAGTCAAACAACATAAACAATAAACACCTGCAATCTATTAACTTTTCAATGTTAACTTTTCAGACGTTCTCTAACCGCAATATGTCCATCAAACCCACTAAAGACACGAAATATGAACTAACGATATAGTTTTTGATTTTGCTCTAGTATTCATTACGTTCTCACTTTCAATTTCATCTGTATTTGTAATCGAACGTTCGTTCGGTCAATGAATCTATAACTATTTTTTATAAAAATTTTCATTATAATCTTCCTTGAACTCACACGCAAAATTATTTTTTTTCGTGGCGTTTTTGTTTTTCCTTTAAAGGACTAAAGACGGATAGTCATTGATATTTTGCTTTTAATTCTAGGATTTCATTCAAGTTTTGACTTTTAAAGCGTTAACAATGAAATATTTGTTAAATTTTTTGCTTGTGATTTTAAGTATTTTACAAATATCCTTTTGTCAATATAATGATTATTCATCGTTTTTAAGTTCAAATGCTTCATTGGCCGTTGTTGTGGATCAGGATTATATGAATCAGCATAATGAAAATATTATGGGAAATTTTCGAAAGATTTTGAGTGATGTAATACGTGAAAATTTGAAAAATGGTGGTTTAAATGTGAAGTATTTTACATGGAGTGGTGTGCGATTAAAAAAGGGTAAGTATTTTTAAATGAATAGTCGATAAAGTTTTCGACAAGAGTTGGCGAAGATACACCGACCAAGCCTAATAAGGGAAGCCCGGGCACGCTGGCTATACTTTAATGATTTCCGAAATCTAGTGTAATACATTTTCATATTTTCAGGTATCAAAAATTTTTAATACCGAAAAATTTTCTATAGAAACATTTTTCGATACCAAAAAATTTTCTATAGAAAAATGTTTGATACCAAAAAATTTTCTATAGAAAAATGTTTGATACCGAAAAATTTTTGGTACCGAAAAATTTTCTATAGAAAAATTTTTTAAACCGAAAAATTTTCTATAGAAAAATTTTTGATAAAGAAAAATTTTCTATAGAAAAATTTTTGATACCGAAAAATTTTCTATCGAAAAATTTTTGATACCGAAAAATTGTCTATAGAAAAAATTTTTGATACCTAAAAATTGTCTATAGAAAAATTTTTGATACCGAAAAATTTTCTATAGAAAAATTTTTGATACCGAAAAATTTTCTATCGAAAAACTTTTGATACCAAAAAATTTTCTATCGAAAAATTTTTGATACCGAAAAATTTTCTATCGAAAAATTTTTGATACCGAAAAATTTTCTATCGAAAAATTTTTGATACCGAAAAATTTTCTATCGAAAAATTTTTGATTCCAAAAAATTTTCTATAGAAAAATTTTTGATACTGAAAAATAAAAATTTTTCTATAGAAAAATTTTTATTAACCGAAAAATTTTCTTTTAAAAACATTTTTAGTTCCGGAAAAAAATTTTCTATAGAAAATTTTTCGGTATAAAAAATTTTTCCTTTACAAAATTTTCGGCTATAAAAAAGGTTTCTTTATAACATTTTTAGGTTATAAAAGATTTTTCATTAGAAAATTTTTTGGTTATAAATATTTTTTCTTTAAAAAATTTTTCGATTATAAAAAATTTTCATTAAAAAAAAATTTCGCTTATAAAAATTTTCCTTTATAAAATTTTTTGTTTATAAAAAATGTTTCTTTTTCGGTATAAATAATTTTTCGGTTATAAAAAAAAATTTATTTAGAAACATTTTCGGTTATTTTTCGGTTGTAAAAAATTTTCTTTTAAAAATTTTTCTTTAGAACATTTTTTGGTTATAAAAAATGTTCTTTAGAAAATTTTTCTGTTATAAAAAATGTTCTTTAGAAAATTTTTCGGTTATAAAAAAAATTTCTTTAGAAAATTTTTCGGTTATAAAAACATTTCCTTTAGAAAATTTTTCGGTTATAAAATTTTTCCTTAGAAAATTGTTCGGTTATAAAAAATTTTCTTTAGAAAATTTTTCGGTTATAAAAAAATTTTCTTTAGAAATTTTTTGGTTATAAAAAAATTTTCTTTAGAAAATTTTTCGGTTATAAAAAATTTTCTTTAGAAAATTTTTCGGTTATAAAATTTTTCCTTAGAAAATTTTTCGGTTATAAAAAAATTTTCTTTAGAAAATTTTTCGGTTTAAAAAAATTGTCTTCAGAAAAATTTTCGGTTATAAAAAAATTTTCTTCAGAAAATTTTTCGGTTATAAAAAAATGTTCTTCAGAAAATTTTTCGGTTTTAAATTTAGCTTAAAAACTTTTTCGTTTATAAAAAAAATTTTATAGAAAATTTTTTTGATATTAAATATTTGTTGGTAAATTTTTGATCTGAAAATTTTTTGTGAAAAATTTTTTGATACAAAATCTCTAAATGAATTCAATTGTTTTTTCAGATTTTTTAGCTGCCATGACGGTAATGGATTGTGAGAAGACTTGGAAGTTTTTTGCCACTACACGTTCAGCAAAGATTCTATTCATATCCTTAACCGATACCGACTGTCCGCGTTTACCAGTTAATGAAGCCATAATGGTACAAAAATAAATATTTTATTACCCAATAACTCCCTAAAACCCATCTATCTAATATAACTTTCAACTAGATACCTTCCGTTGGCCATTCCCGAGAATTTCCCCAAATGATCTTAGATGCTAAAGTACAAAATTTGCTCTCCTGGAAATCGGCTGTCGTTATAATGGATGAATCTGTTATAAATCAAAATACTAAACTAGTAGAATCTGTCGTAAACGAGGGTACCAATCATAATATTGTGCCGATATCTCTATATCTGTCGAGTATTAATGATAACTTGCGTTCGCAAAAGAAACGTCAAGCTATACGTGAGGCATTGCAACCGTTTCAGAGACGTCGCGATGAAGCCCATAACTTTATAGTTTTTTCGAGATTTTACGAAGATATTATAGAAATGGCGGAGAATATGCGTATGTTTCATGTTAAAAACCAATGGCTATTTTTTGTTTTGGAGGAACGTCTCAGAGAGTTCGATGCTCTAGAAGTGACACAAAATCTAGATGAGGGAACAAATATAGCATTTGTTTTGAACCAGACACTGCCTTCGTGTGAGGTAAGTTTTGAGATACGATTTTTTAATAAGTTTAAAGATTTAATAGCTTGTATTTGGTTCTAGAATTCTTTAAATTGTACTATTGAGGAGGTGGCAAAAGCATTTGTTTTGTCCGTTTCAAAACTTATCACAGAAGAACAATCTATTTATGGGGAAATATCGGATGAAGAATGGGAGGCCTTAAGATATTCGAAGAGAGAGAAACAAGATGAAATGATAAGAATAATGAGGGTAAAAAATGGTTTATGAATGCAACTATAATGTATTAAACCGCATTATAATAAGATTTTTCTATAAAAAATTTTTCTATAGAAAATTTTTGATATAAAAATTTTTCTGTAAAAAATTTTTCGATACAATTTTTCTATAGAAAATTTTTCGATATAAAAATTTTTCTATAGAAAATTTTTCGATATAAAAATTTTTCTATAGAAAATTTTTCGATATAAAAATTTTTCTATAGAAATTTTTTCGATATAAAAATTTTTCTATAGAATATTTTTTATTAAAATTTTTCTATCGAAAATTTGTCGATATAAAAATTTTTCGATATAAAAATTTTTCTATAGAAAATTTTTCGATATAAAAATTTTTCTATAGAAAATTTTTCGATATAAAAATTTTTCTATAGAAAATTTTTCGATATAAAAATTTTTCTATAGAAAATTTTTCGATATAAAAAATTTTTTATAGAAAATTTTTTGATATAAAAATTTTCCTCTAGAAAATTTTTCGATGTAAAACTTTTTCTATAGAAAATTTTCGATATAAACGTTTTTCGATATAAAAATTTTTTTTATAGAAAATTTTTCTATAATCGAATATCTATAAAAATTATTTTTACAGAAAATTTTTGTATAGAAAATTTTTTCATATAAAAATTTTTCTGTATACAAATTTTTCTATAAAAGTTTTTCTATAAAATATTTATGGATATCAAAATTTTTCTATAGAAAATTTTTCGATATAAAAATTTTTCAATATTAAAATTTCTATAGAAAATTTTTTGATATAAAAAATTTTTCTATAGAAAATTTTTCGATATAAAAATTTTTCTATAGAAAATTTTTCGATATAAAAATTTTACTATAAAAATTTTTCGATTTAAAAATTTTTTGATATAAAGATTTTTCGATATAAAGATTTTTCTATAGAAAATTTTTCGATATAAAAATTTTTTATAGAAAATTTTTTGATATAAAAATTTTTTATAGAAAATTTTTTGATATCAAAATTTTTCTATAAAAAATTTTCAATAGAAAATTTTTTGATATAAAAATTTTTCTATAGAAAATTTTTCGATTGAAAATTATTCGATATAAACATTCTTCTATAGAAAATTATTCGATATAAACATTTTTCTATAGAAAATTTTTCGATATAAAAATTTTTCTGTAGAAAATTTTTCTATAGAAAATTTTTCTATAGAAAATTTTTCAATATAAAAATTTTTCTATAGAAAATTTTTCGATATAAAAATTTTTCATAGAAAATTTTTCGATATAAAAATTTTTCTATAGAAAATTTTTCGATATAAAAATTTTTCTATAGAAAATTTTTCGATATAAAAATTTTTCTATAGAAAATTTTTCGATATAAAAATTTTTCTATAGAAAATTTTTCGATATAAAAATTTTTCTATAGAAAATTTTTCGATATAAAAATTTTTCTATAGAAAATTTTTCGATATAAAAATTTTTCTATAGAAAATTTTTCGATATAAAAATTTTTCTATAGAAAATTTTTCGATATAAAAATTTTTCTATAGAAAATTTTTCGATATAAAAATTTTTCTATAGAAAATTTTTCGATATAAAAATTTTTCTATAGAAAATTTTTCGATATAAAAATTTTTCTATAGAAAATTTTTCGATATCAAAATGTTTCTATAGAAAATTTTTCGATATCAAAATTTTTCTATAGAAAATTTTTCAATATCAAAATTTTTCGAGATCAAAATTTTTCTATAGAAAATTTTTCGATATAAAAATTTTTCGATATAAAAATTTTTCTATAGAAAATTTTTCGATATAAAAATTTTTCTATAGAAATTTTTCGATATAAAAATTTTTCTATAGAAAACTTTTCGATATAAAAATTTTTCTATAGAAAATTTTTTGATATACAAATTTTTCTAAAGAAAATTTTTCGTTATAAAAATTTTTCTATAGAAAATTTTTCGTTATAAAAATTTTTCTATAGAAAATTTTTCGTTGTAAAAATTTTTCTCTAAAAAATTTTTCGATATAAAAATTTTTCTATAGAAAATTTTTCGATATAAAAATTTTTCTATAAAAAATTTGTGTTTTTAAATATTACAATATGATTTACGAGTAATTATATCAGAACAAATTTTACGTATAACAACTCATGATGTTTCAGGAATATTTAAGAGACTTTAGTAAATGCTCCAGCTGCTCAAAGTGGCGCATTGATACGGCTATAAATTGGGGGAAATCTCAGGAATACAAAAGAACTTCTAAAGGTAAAAACCAAAATATAAATAAGTAAAAATCAAATAGACACTCTAAATTCTAACAAATAAATTTTCAATTCATAGAATCCTATAGCCCTAATAAAAATTTTGAGTTTGTTAATGTGGGTTATTGGACCCCTGTACTAGGATATGTTAGCCAAGAGCTGGCATTTCCTCATGCTACCCAATACTTTCGTAATATAACTTTGGATATTATAACAGTGCATGTAAGTACTTAGACCCTACATGTCGAAAAAATCAAAAACTCTTCTTTATAAAAAAATTTCAGAACCCACCTTGGCAAATTTTGAAAAAGGACAGCAGAGGCAATATTATAGAACACACAGGTATTGTTATGGAAATTCTCAAAGAATTATCTCGAATGTTAAATTTCACTTATCAGTTACAAGATGCTCATGCATTTATAAATGAAGAAATGCCGGTACAAAATGAGACGGTAAGATTTTAAAAATCTTTGATTTTCAATAGTATTTACTAATATTCAAAATTTTTCGTTTTATAGGATTTGTTGGGTTCCGTGACTTATATAATACCCTACCAAATTGTTGAATTACTGCAAGCAAATAAAGTGAGTTATTAAGATGCTTAAAACTGAAATTTTGGCAACATAATCAAAGCTTATTTTTCTTTCCAGTATTTTATAGCAGCTGTAGCTGCTACTGTAGATGAGCCTGACAAGAAACACTTTAATTATACTGTACCCATAAGTGTACAAAAATACTCGTTTATATCTCGAAAACCAGATGAAGTTAGTCGTATATATCTTTTCACAGCACCGTTTACATTAGAGGTATATATATTAGATAATCATTCTAAAATTTTAATCAAAACTATAAATCTTCAGACCTGGGCTTCACTTGTTGGTGTAATCCTCATAACATCGCCCGTGTTATATGCCATAAATCGTTTGGCTCCCAGGCAACATTTGAAAGTTAAGGGATTTTATACAATAAAAAATTGTTTTTGGTATATTTATGGGGCCTTATTGCAACAAGGTAAGAAAATTATGGGAAATTATTTAGATTAAAAATAAAATTAACTTTTTTAAAAAATTATAAGGGGGCATGTACTTGCCTCAAGCTGATAGTGGTCGTTTGGTTATTGGTTTCTGGTGGATTGTGGTCATTGTGCTGGTGACAACGTATTGTGGTAATTTGGTGGCATTTTTAACATTTCCGAAATTTCAACCGGGTCTGGATTATTTCTTTCAACTTTTCAAACACAGCGAATTTGAACAGTTTGGTTTGCGCAATGGGACATATTTTGAAAAATACGCAACGGTAAGTCATATTTGATGTTTGATATTTTCTATAATATAAAAGAAAAATGTTTCTATATATAATATTAAACTTGTGCCATGATAAAAAATCTATGATAAAAAATTGTTTTTGTCGAAAAATTTTGATCGAAAATTTTTCGAACTAAATTTTCTATACAAAATATTTTGACATGAAATTGTATTGATATAAAATTTGTTCTATAGAATATTTTAGGATATAAAAGTTTTTCTATAGAAAATTTTTCGACATACAAATTTTTCTATAGAATAATTTTCGATATTAAATTTTTTTTTCGATATAAAAATTTGTTATAGAAAAATTTTCGATATAAAAATTTTTCTATAGAAAAATTTTCGATATAAACATTTTTCTATAGAAAAATTTTCGATATAAACATTTTTCTATAGAAAAATTTTCGATATAAAAATTTTTCTATAAAAAAATTTTCGATATAAAAATTTTTCTATAGAAAAATTTTCGATATAAAAATTTTTCTATAAAAAAATTTTCGATATAAAAATTTTTCTATAGAAAAATTTTCGATATAAAAATTTTTCTATAGAAAAATTTTCGATATAAAAATTTTTCTATAGAAAAATTTTCGATATAAAAATTTTTCTATAGAAAAATTTTCGATATAAAAATTTTTCTATAGAAAAATTTTCGATATAAAAATTTTTCTATAGAAAAATTTTCGATATAAAAATTTTTCTATAGAAAAATTTTCTATATAAAAATTTTTCTATAGAAAAATTTTCTATATAAAAATTTTTCTATAGAAAAATTTTCGATATAAAAATTTTTTTATAGAAAAATGTTCGATATAAAAATTTTTCTATAGAAAAATTTTCGATATAAAAATTTTTCTATAGAAAAATTTTCGATATAAAAATTTTTCTATAGAAAAATTTTCGATATAAAAATTTTTTTATAGAAAAATGTTCGATATAAAAATTTTTCTATAGAAAAATTTTCGATATAAAAATTTTTCTATAGAAAAAATTTCGATATAAAAATTTTTCTATAGAAAAAATTTCGATATAAAAATTTTTCTATAGAAAAATTTTCGATATAAAAATTTCTCTATAGAAAAATTTTCGATATAAAAATTTTTTTATAGAAAAATTTTCTATATAAGGATTTTTCTACAGAAAATTTCTCGATATAAAAATTTTTCAATAGAAAATTTTTCGATATAAAAATGTTTCTATAAAATTTTTGCAATATAAAAATTTTTCTAAAGAAAATTTTTCGTTATAAAAATTCTTGTATAGAAAATTCTTTGATATACAAATTTTTCTATACGAAATTTTTCGATATAAAAAATTTTCTATAGGAAATATGACGATAAAAAATTTCAATAGAAAATTTATTATTTTTGGTACAAAAATTTATAAACATTTTTTGATAAAAAAATTTTCCTATAGAAAATTTTTCGATACAAAAATTGTTCGATATAAAAATTTTTTTTAGTTGTTTTTACTTCTTGTATGACCAATATTTTGTATTTTAATTTGATTTCATAAGGGGTTACCTTTAGGCTTGTATGGTCAGTTATTTTATTTTTAGTGTAAATAAAACTTCAAAATTTTTTCATTTACATTCTCCCAACGTTTCGTTTCTTTGTTGGAAACCTCTTCAGGGGACTTTGAGTCTGCTTTATTTTATCTTAATTGCATTTTTTTGTGTTGTTTATTTTTTCTTAAACTAAAAAACTGGACATCAACGAACAAATTTTTGTATAAATAAATAAATAATTAAAATAAATACTGACAACACTAAAAAAAAAAAAAACGAAGTGAAGTTATCCTTAACTCTATAGAAAAATTTTTTATACAAAATTTTTTGATATACAAATTTTTTCTATAGAAAATGTTTCGATATAAAAGTTTTTTTATACAAAATTTTTCGGTTAAAAATTTTTTCTATACAAAATTTTTCGATATACAAATTTTTCTATAGTAAATTTGTCGATTTAAAAAATTTTCTTCAGAAAATATGTCGATATAAAAACTTTTTTTATTTGTAAAAAAATGTTTTAGTTATTTTTTTTTTTTTTTAATTAAAAATTTTAATTTTTGATAGGCATTTTAAATATTTTTACTGAATAATTTTCGATTTTAAAGATGTTTCTTACTTGGACTGCAGATTATCATCTGAAAATCATAACAGAATCTGTCTATACAGGAAAACAATATCAAAATGTGTCTTAGCTAAAGAGTTGCCATATTAAATTATAGCATGTGTCCGCACTAGTTCTACCAAAAATTTTAAACACTTTCAAATATGAAATTTACGTTTCCGTAAATTTTGTTACCACAATTTGGTGAAATTCTTAAATAATATTATCGTAGCAGATGTTAACAATGGAATATTCTAAAAAAATATGTAGTTAAATATGTTTGTTAGACTTTTCTCTAGAATGTTGTATTCAAGCACAAAAAAATCTATATAAAACCCAATTATTCACTCATATTCACATTTAAATTAATTTTAATTTAATTAAAAAAATAAATTTCTCTTATTTTTTCATTTAATTTCGAAAATTATATTCATTTACATTCAAATTTAAATTCAAAAAATGAAATTCTAATTCTGGCTTTTGTGATCAACCACTTGTTGCTTTAAAGTTGCACTGGTGTGACAATTTTTTTTTTTATTGGAAATTATAAACTTACCTTATGAACACTTCCTTTTCCGTTTATATTTTCAATTTAAAATTTAATACACAATTTTCAACAATTCTAGATATTTTCATTCATTCATTAAAGTCGACAAACATAAACAACAGCTTAAAGCTCTTTTACTTTGCTCTTTAAACAACAGCTTAAATTTTAAGCTCTTTTACTTTGCTTTAATTTGTTGCTTTTTAACACCCACAAACTAAAACAACACTTTACTCGAATGCAAAAACTACAACAACAAACAAACTAAAATAGATAAACAAAGCGTAAAAGATGACCGGCAAAAAATTGCACAAATTTTAACAAAACTTTAACAACATTTTTCTTATATTTACAAAAAACTTTTTAAACAAATTTTTATTCACACTTATTAATTAATACTTTTGTTATAAATTAATGCAAAAATTTTGGAATTTCCATCACTATTTTCATATGTAAATTGCAAATTCCTTAAGACATTTTTATAAAAGAACCGAACCCTGTAGTAATTACGCGTAAACTAAATGATGGGAGAATGAAAACAGTAAAATGCAATTGCAATAAGAGAATTTAAATATTGAATTAAAAGAGTATACATTACTCTTAAGTAATGTTAATTGCAATTTGCTCTGATTAAAAGATTAGTAAACTGGTAAAAGGAACAGGAAACAAATTAACAATTATTGTTACTGTACATTATAAAGTCTACAGTACTTATTTTTTTATTATAAACAATTTTTGAAATTTATTTTTTTTAAATTAGTTAGTTTTAAAAAATTTTTATTATAAAACATGCAATGATCGCACTGCCAAAATTGTTCAATAAAATTGGACAAGTCGTTTTCAGGATTCAACTAACTAGAACTTACTTATTTACTTAAATGGCCTATATTTACAACCTTTTAAGGTCAAAAGTCGAGTATCAGATATGTTCTGAAAATCACTTTCAAGTGATTTTGAAATCACATGAAATTCAACAAGTAAGAGTGTTATATTCGGCTGTGCCGAATCTTATATACCCACCATCAAGTTGTGTTAAATTTAGAAACATATCTCATATATCTACAAGGGTGCAGCTAATTCAAAATCTGCACCAAAACTGGAAAAATCGCTAAGCTATTTGGTATTGTTGGTAAAACCTTTGGACTAAATTAGGTTTCCGTAGCTTTATAGTTCAACATTCGAAAATATTTTAGTGGTTTCCCCAGTATTTACTTTGATCAAAATTCGGTCTCATAACCAGGTATAGTTTTACATTAATAAGTTGTTAAATACTTTTCGTTGTGATTAATATGTAGTTAGGCTAAACACGTTAATAGTAATACGACAGGTCCATATATTTCGTTATGAGTTCCTAATGCATTCATCATATATAAAGTCTGGGCTGAACATTGATTGATGCCTATATAATTTCATAGGTGCAATCATAATATAATGAATGTACCTCCAAATCTTTTTGATTGTAGATATAAAAAGGGGATGTTATATATATAAGAATTATAGCCAAATGTTGACCGATTATAACAAAATTTTACACACTGGCCGGTATATATAGAGAGCTTATTCTTGCAAAATTTAGTGACCATAGCTATCATAGTTTCTAATTTAATAGCTTTTAACTGGCCTTTGCTAAAATTTTTGGTTTCCGTGAGTGTTTTTCACATGAAAGCTAAAGTCAAATATGGACTGATTCCTATAAAATTTGATAAACTGATCAAAAATTGCATAAAACTTCCCTATTTTAAATTTAATCGTCATAGCTATTACAATTGTATTCAATTTATCAGCATTAATGTGTTTCCCGGGGCGGGGTTATATGGGAGCTCTAACTAAATTTGAACCGATTTTGTCCATTTTCAACACACATCTTTTTCATGATATCGAAAATACTTTTGTAAAATTTTGTCCCTCTAGCTCTTTTCGTTAAGGCGCTATCGTGCTTTTATCTGACGGACAGACGGACATAAACAACCTTTTCTTTATGTATTTTTGTGTTTCCATAAGTTTTTTATATGGGAGCTATGGTCAAATGGTGACCGATTGTGAGGAAATTTTGCACACTGGCTGGCATTGACATAAGACTTCCTTGTGCTTAATTTAGTCTTACTAGCTCTTGTAGTTAAGGAGCTATCACGATTTTATCTGACGGACAGACGGACATAAATCCCCTTTTCTTTTTGAATTTTTGTGTTTTCGTAAGTTTTTTATATGGGAGCTAGGTCAAATAGTGACCGATTGTGACAAAATTTTGCACACTGGCTGGCATTGATATAAGACTTTCTTGTGCCAAATTTAGTGGTTATATCTGTTATACTTTTAGATTTATTGGCATTTAAGTGTATTTTGGGTGAAATTTAGCCTGTTTTCGTAAGTTTTTTGTATGGGACCTATGGCTAAATGTGAACCGATTTCGATGAAATTTTATATGCTGCCTAGTGCTTATCTAAAACTTATAGATACCAAATTTTGTCATCATAACTGTCATAATTTGTCATTTATTAGCAAATAAGCGATTAGCCTAGACGAGGTTATACGGGAGCTATGGCCAAATGCTAACCGATTTTGCCCAATTTCAATACCAAAATTTTCTCATAGATAAAGAATGTTTTTGCTAAGTTTCAGTTAGCTAGCTCTTTTCGTTTAGACGTTATCGTGATTTCAACAGACAGACAGACAGACAGACGGACAGACAGACGGACAGACAGACGGACATAGCTCAATCGTCTTAGAATTCAGAATATATATCGTTTTTGATTTTTGAACCAATATTAAGGAAATTACAAACGGAATGACAATCTCAATATACCCCCCATTCTTTTTGATGGTGGGTATAAAAAGGCTGTATTATCTATAGTTGTTGAAATTTTCAGAGCATTTATCTATAAAGTTATAAAATTGTCAAAATAATTTGTGAACAATCTATAATTCGACATGGAAGATTGATGTGATTTCAAAATCATGTGAAAGTGATTCTCACAACCAGAGTTGGCAAAATGTTAGTTCGATTGATGATTAAAAACTAACGATTAAAAAATTTATTGTGATTAACAACTAAAAATATTTAATTGTAATCATAAGAATTTATTTTGATTAATTAGTCGTAATCATTAATCGTTAGTCGAAATTACAAAATATGATATACTTTTGGCTTCATTAGAAACAATGAAAAAAGAAAACCAAAATGCCAACGAAAAATATAATAGTTTTTAGTTTCTGTTTTTTATAACTTTGTTTTATATTTTCCAAATATATACATTATTCTGCATAATAAAAGTAAGGACTAACGATTGATTACTAATTTTATTACTCACGACTAATTTAATTTTTATTCATGAAACTAAATTAATCATGATTAATATAATCATGATTGAACTAAATTAATCACAATTAATATAATCATGATTAATTTAGTTAGGATTAATATAATCATGAATAATATAAAAGTGATTAATTTAGTTAGGGTTGATTTAATCAAAATTTACAAATCGATTAAAAAATTAATCGACTAATGCCAACTCTGCTCACAACATACCTGTATATTTTAGAATTCAGTGCGCTTCGATCTTATGCGCATATTCTTCAACTAGAAAAACCTCTTCAAAAATCCCAAATTTAAGAAAACATGTTAAAAAATCAAGTCCTACCTACCATATGACACCCTTCACGACTGAGTTTAAAAAATTAATCATATTCGAGTCATTTATAAATCCTCTGCGCAATTAAAATAGGCATATATGAGCTCATTTTCTGATCGTAAATGATTGCTTCTTTGGGAGAAAATGGTACCCTAGCCGGGACTCTTCTTAAAGAGTCTTTTTTTACACGCTTTTCTGATCAGAGTCGACTCATTTATACAAAAAAATATACATACATATCGTCACCTGAAATGCAAAAGGAAATAACTAACACAAAAATTTAAATTTTGATTTTTTGATTGGTTGTGATCAGAGACCGTAAGTGTTATGAGTTTTAAAATTAAAATCAACTTTTAATAATTATTTCTGATTTTTATAATATTTCTCAGAAAATAACAATTAAAATTAATTTTTATTTTTGAAATCAGAAATAAAAATTATATTTTGATTTTTAAATTTAAATTAATTTTTTAAAAATTACTAATGAGTTTTTTCAAACCAAACCAAAAATATAAATAAAAAAATGATTTTTATTTTTCTAAACAAGAAATAAAAATCAGTTTAGAATTTTTTGCTTTTGTTTTAAGTAAATAAAAATAATTTGAGACTCAATTTTAACTTTTTTGGACATTAGTTAGCTCATTTGGCCTACACCTGCTAATTGTAACGGAATATTTGTACTCATAAGTGTATAGAACTGATTTTCGACTGCACTATCCATATTCTGAGATTTTTTGTTGAGTGAAACTAATTTAACCGAAAAGGTATTTTGTTCATGATCTGATTTAAAATATTTAAATAACAAAATTTTCGACATGATTAATAAGAATTAAACGAAATACAATTCCATCTCTCTATTAACGACTTTTGAAATTTGAGGTTCTTTGCAGAATTTTACGCTTCTGATGAAGTATTAATATTTCATTGATAAAGTATGCGAAATAAAAAACGGATTCAACCATCATTTAAAAACTAAAACAGAATATAATTTTGAAATTGAAGAATTGAAATTTGACTTGACCATCCACGTGATTTTTTGTCTAGAGATCAAGATCAAAAAGTTAATATAGTAAATACCCCATTAAACAAATACAATACCCATAAGGCAAATATATACTAACTAAACTAAGGACAGAAATTATGAAAATATCTCATTATACGAAGACAAGTAAATATACAAAATACTAATGGAAAAATAGTAAACAAAATCTTATCAGACTTAGAAATAGACTAAACTGAATCAAAAACTTTTCCCGCAGTTTTTGGAAACTATTTTTATCATTTTAGTTTTTTCCAATTTTCTTCGCTGATGCTTTGTTAACCCAATTCCAAAATTTGGATTTAATGTTTCTTGTAGTTTAAAAATTGTTTTTTTGCTTCTCCTGTAAAAAAAACTTTTAAGTGTAATTACGCCCTTTTGCATTTCAGGTGACGATATGTATTATATTATATAATATTTTTGAGATAGTTTTCCCCATTTCCACAAACAAATGTAAGCCAAATGAAAGATGTCAGTAAAAGGATGAAATCCCAAATTTCTTTATCCCAAAAATTTTTCTGAAATCGATTGATAGTCCGGATAGTCTCTCAAGCCCGATCATTGATACCCTTAACCACTTAGCTCAAGCATAATTGAAAAAATCGTGTTTTGTAATCTTTTAGAGCCGTTCACATTTTTCGGAATTTGTGCAAGCTAAAATTATTTCGATTTATTATAGGCTCATACTGTCTTATCACAAAACTAAATGCCGTATTTTACTTCTTTAGAAAACGTAAAACTAAAAAGAGTTTCGGAATGAGACAACTTTCTTTTGATTTAATAATTGTAATAAAAAGCTTCTGTAGAAGCTTAAAACATTCCTATTGGAATATAACTACGAAATTGCCTATAAAATTCAAAAACAAATTAACTGATATTTTTGGAATAAGTCCAATTTCTAAAACAAATTGAGATAATGCTGTTTTAAGTTATCAGATTTCTTATAAATGAATAAAACAAATTTCGAATATAAAATGTTATCACAAAACTTTTTTTTTTGAAAATGGAATAAGTCCATTCCTTATAACTATTATTATTTAAAACAGCCTTCTTTTATTATTAAGAACAACATTAATCATTAGGACTATAGATTAAATATCTCAATAAATAAAAAATAAGACTTTCAAAATTAACAATTCATATTTTGATTGGTACTCTTAATACGATCTATAAAAGAAATTTTTTTTTCGAAAATATTTTAAACTGATAACTTAAAAATTCTTCAGCTTTCTACCCGTGGTGAATTCCACAAATACTTGGAGTTGGCCACCATCTACAACAACCTGAAAGAGGAGAATATTGAAGCCGTGAAGGAGGGTCATCGTGTTAACATCGATTGGCGCATCAACTTGCAACTGATCATACAGAATCATTTTAACAAGGATAAGGAATGTTCATTTGTTTTGGGAAAAGAGAATTTCTTAGATGAAAAAATTGCTTTGATGATGCCGAGTAATAGTCCCTATTTGAATTTAATCAACGATCATATAATGCGTCTAAGTCAAATGGGTTTCATTGAAAGATGGCATCAAAAGAATTTTCCCTCAATGGATAAATGTAGTGGACGGGGTGTAATGCGGCAGATAACAAATCACAAAGTTAATTTGGATGATATGCAGGGATGTTTCCTGGTGTTGCTGTTGGGTAAGTTGTTGTAATGAACTAAACCCCTAAGTCATAAACGAAAAATAAAGTTATGACAGTCAAGTGATTTTGAGAATAGGTCTAATAGTTTAAATCATACATACAAAATTTTTATAAGGCTTTGATAAATTTATAATTCGTTAATGAATTAAGGGTATGTTTTTAGAATGTTAAACGATTTTTTTTAATTTTAGGTTTCCTAATGGCTTTCATGGTTATCTTAATAGAATATTGGATGCATCTTTGGCAGCTAAGTCGTCGGGAGAAAAATAAAACCTTGTTTTCTAATTGATTTAAAAGATAAATAAAGAAATTTCCAAAATTTGTTGTTTGTTTCTTTTAAATGTATTTTTTTACAGGGAAAAAGCTAAAAATTTTTTGTTCTTAGCATTTCATACACACTAAAAACTATACACAATTTTGATGTGTCCGACTGTGAGCCAATTTATATAAATTACAACTTTATATTAAATTAAGCAGAGTTGGCGTTGGGGCCACGGCGACGACCGAAACCTGGAACGATGTTGACGAAGCGACGGTTGTATTGGATACGTCTCTTAGCACGACCGGTCTTCTTCTTCTTCTTTTCTTGCTTTTCTACTTTGGGGGTTTGACCCTTAACTTTACCGGCACGAGCTAAAGAACCGTGCACTTTACCACCCAACATTGGGATGGTGATATCCAACTCGAAGGAGGACAAAGCAGAGATGGCGGTTTCGTTGGCCAAAGCATTGCCTTCACAGCTCAAGGTGAATTCCTCAGTATCGCAGCCATAGACTTGGGCAATTTGAGCCTAAAGAAATAAACAAGAAAACACAAACATTAGTAACAAAAAAAAAAATAAACAATCAAATTAAACTAAAAGTGAGGTTAGATTTTGAGCCACTTAAAATCTTGGGCACTCCTCAGTCAGACACGTACCTTAACGGCAGCAATGTTAGCATCTTGTTGAACCTCGAAGGTTTCGACACTTTCCAAACCACGTACAAACAATTGCATGTTGATGTACTCTAAAATGTAATACAAAAAGAAACAATTAATTGGCGATCACTTGGTAATTCAATTCCATTTCTATCTTCTTGTCTAGCAATGTGTGTCAAACAGAGGTTCGAAAGGCTCAATTCCTAATTCCATATTTTAAAATCAAATTTATTTTAGTGTTTATATCATTCCCATAATACATTCACCTGAATCAAGTCATAAGCCTTAACTTTTAAGAATTAATTCTTAGGGAATTTAAAATCAGTTAGATTTAATTTAAATTATTTTAATTCTTAATCTTATACAAAAATAATTAAAAATTTTATAAACAAATCATTTTGTAAAGGCATACAAAAATAAATGTATTCAAACGAACCCTACAGTTCCAAAATATATAATACCTATAAATGAGCGGAATAAAATAAATCTCAACGAAACAAGTCCTTAACCATAAAATAAGTTTCAGGATTGCATAAGGGATTAAATATCATTTAATACCCATGAAAAAAAGTCCCCATTTTAGAGGATAAAGAAATGACTCTTTCTTAAGTTATTGGGTTAAAAAAGGGTTTTTAAGCTGAGATGATTTCCATCTCGATTTTAACAAAACCGTGGACTTGGTTTGTCTAAAAAACATGTATGAAAAGTCATATGATTAAAATGTGATTTATTCATTATCGACATATATACATATTTATGTATATATGCATTTTCTAATTGTACTGAATTTTGTAATTTTATTCTAATTCCATCATAATTGTGTATGTATCTCAGCTATGTAATATATCTTCCTGCTAAGGGACTGATGTTTTTTAGAGACTGCAGGGCATATACAAATAACATTTTTGTAGAAAAATTCAAAAATTTATTAAGTTGACTTAGGCGAAATTTAAAAAAATAAAGAAATGATAAAACTGAAAAATGTTTGTGTGTTTCTGTTCGGATGATAATCTTCGCTTTATGTTGATATTTGTTGGACACAATAATAATAATTCGTATTTATTCAGTCCCTCAGATTATACATAATGTGAGGTTTTCACTCTGTCTAGAATTAGGGATAATCCTCCTGATGAGATGGTCTAACCAACCATCGAAACGCGTCGAGGAAAGGTTTCCCCACCAACATTTTTTGGTTTTATCAAAAAACTATTTATTACAATAATAAATAATTGTAATAAATTGGGATTCTTAGTGCAATACACTACAGTAAAACTTTTTAAAAAAATTCCTTGTTATTGGTCATAAGATCAGAAAAACTATTTAAAATAAAATATAGATACACATAAAACTAAAGATTTTTTGTACACATAATCTATAATCTCATCCAGATTCGAAAACATATAAAATCCATTATTTCGCAGCAACACAACAAAACCAGAGATAATATACTCTTACATATTAGCACATTTTACATGTATATGTATGTATTTACAAAAACTAATGTCACAAAAAACAAATTATTTTTATAAATTTTTTTAGAAAAAATTTTTAATTAAGCAGATTCCTTCACTGATTGAATTTCTGGTAAAGATTAGGTCATTATAAACGAAAGACCATTAATATTACTATATTCCTGCATATCTAAATATCTTTTAAAAGTTATAGTTTAACAAATAAATGCAAAATATACACAAGTTTGCGGTGAAATAGCCACATTAGGGTAGTTCCGTTTTTTTGAACGAACATTAAAGAATACATGCATACTTTTATTAAATGTGTATGCTTTCTAATAAAACATAAGAATATTTTAATAGGTTATGATAAATTTTGTTCTATTTTATATCTAGGGTTTTTACAAAAAATGTATATCGCACTTGATCCAATAATACCCTATAAATTAAAACTTAAATTTTCGTTTTTTGGTTTGATATACTTTTATTCAATGAGTGGTATAGTTTAAAAAACTTTTCCCTCGAAAAAGTCAGAATTAAAGTTTTTGATTTAAAATCAAGTATCTTTAGTTTATATCCACCCTAATGATTTGCACAAAATGAATTACCAAAAAATATTTTAATTCAATTTGGACTGGTTTTAATTAAGAATAAAAAATGTTAATTCAAATTGGAGTAGAGGAATGAAGAAACATTTTATTCATTCAAGTTGATTTTAAATTCCCATGTGAATCAATTCACTAAGAATTAAAAATCAACATATTTTTTTTAATTGTTTTATGGGAATTAAACTTAAGGTATTGTTAAATCATTTTTGAATTCCTAGGAATTAAGCTAATATTTAATTAAGCCTTTCGAAGCTCTGGTGTCAAATTGTGTGCGGCCGTTTAACAAAAACACGTGTATATTAACATTTTTCTAAATTTTTCATTAACACTAACTTCTTTCACAACAATTTTTCCATCACTAGATAGAGCAAGATTTTATTTCTTAGTTTTTGTTTCTTTTCTTGCATTTTATTGGGAATTTGTGGAAAATTTTTAAAAAGAATTAAATTTTACCTTGTCACTTGTGTGAGGATTTACGAAAAAAGAAAGATGGCCGTATTTTTTCGAAATTGTTTCGTTTTTTCTTCGAGTCTCGTTTTTTCGAAGTGTCAAATGTTCGAAAAACAGGGTTGTCTGGCGAAGAGTAAAAGTGAACAGGGTTGTATTTAAGCTGAGGCACAGTGGGATTGAAAGTTAAGTGAAATGATTTAAAGATTATTATTACAAGAATATGTAGACAGCAAGATATAATTATAGCAAAACTAAAATGGATTTGTTTACTTTAAATTAATATATAAAAAATGTTATTTTTATATATTTATATGAAATATTTTTCTTATAAGATTTTTGTACTAAAAAATAGTACATTTTGTCATAAGAAAAAAATCACAACTAGGAAATTTACGAAATAACCAACGGAAATCACACTGTTAAAATTAAGTAAAAAATTGTGTTTTTGTCGAAATCTTTTGATTTACGGCTAAGCCGTTAGAAATATCGATATATTATGTAACGCATAGAAATATTTGTCTTAGACCCACCTTTTAGTATACCGATAAGCTTAGAATCACTTTCTAAATCGATTTAGCGATGCCAGTCCGTTCGTCTGTCCATCTGGACGGCTCACAGTGATATTTCTTCATACATCTAAAAACAGAAGGAGTGATCCTACGACGATGAATTTTGGCACACTTATTTAATTTTATATAGATAAGAAAAATTCAAAAAAACTTTGAAATCCGTCTACTCCTTCGGGTACCTCCCTTGGACCTCCATTTTTCACTTATTTTTCTTCTCAATGTACAGCCTGCAATTTTGACCAGAACTTCATGAAAATCGTCACAACTTTATTACTTGACCCAAAAAAGAGCTCCACTAGTTTTGGTTGAAATCCGTCAACTTCTTGGGTTGCCTCCCTTGGACCCCCATTTTTTCACTTATTTTTATTCTCAATGTATAAAACGCTATTTTCAATAGAATTTGACAAAATCATATGCACTTCCATTTTTTGATCCTAAAATGATGTCTAATAGTTTTGGTTGAAATCCGTCTACTCCTTGGGGTACCTCCCTTGGACTCCCATTTTTTTACTTATTTAACATCTCAATGTATAAACCGCAAATTTCAATAGAATTTGATAAAAATTCAGCACACTTTTATTTTTTGATCTAAGAAAGAGCTCTAATAATTTTGGTTGAAATCCGTCGACTTCTTGGGGTACCTGCCTTGGATCCATTTTTTTCATGTATTTTTATTTTCAATGAATTATGCAAACTTCTCAATAAAATTTAGTGAAATTCGTCACATGCCTATTAGTTAATCCAAGAAAGAACTCTTCCAATTTTTATTTAAATCCGTAGACTCCTAGAAGTACTTCGTAAATCTCGAAATAATGGCCCATAATCATAGTTAAACTTTAAAGTCGGTCCTTTTTAAAAACATCTTTAAATTAAAGAACTGCTTTAAATTAATTGGCAACTATAGTCTGAATTAAAGCATATTTTAACTTAAAGCAACTTTAACTGGGTGTCACCTCAAAAGTAAGAAATATTTTTATACAATCTGCAATAAAATACATGCAATGCAATATAAATTGTAAAATTAATAAAAATAAAATAATAAATGCAATTAATAAATTAATAAATGAAATAAAACACAATTGTCTCAAAATTACTTTTTTGTTTTTTTTTAGTTTTGCTTTAAGCGGCAATCAGCTATTTAATTTAGAGCAATGTTAAATTGGCTAAAAACAAGTTGTCTATGGTTAACAAAATTTCTACTTGTAACAAAAGTAAACTTTTTATTTCTTAAAGTGCACTTTGTTGTTGACTATTATTATGGGCCAATGTAATTTAAACTAATGTTAGGTTTAATAACTGCAATTTGATTAAAAAATTAAGCCTGAAGGTATGCAATGCTTTTTTATTATAAGCAATATTCCTTACTTTTTTTTACTAAATTTTGATTTTTTCAAAAGATTGACAAAAGTTGCTGAATTTTTTTGCTAATTCAAAAGAAAAGCCTTTTGCCATTTCATTATACTGAGAGCACGGAGGTAAACCGAGATAACTGACTTTTTCTCCAACGAAAACCAATGCCAATGCTAAATTTTATAGAACAATTTTGATGCGCTTATATCTCCCAAACTACGTGCGCAATAAACTTTATTTTTCTTTTAAACAAAAACAAGAATTGATACCTACATTTTGCCAGTTAAAATATCTTTGATACATAAGTCTTTAAATTTCAATAATTTTACCATAAATTTTTGTTTCACAATATTCAGCTGACTTCAACCGATTTTTTCTATATATAAACATATCTTTGAAAAAAATACAGATTTTTCATGTAAACCATGTAATCAAAGTACAAATCAATTTTTTGACAGTGGGACCATGGCTATTAAAATTCGTCAAAATCGGTCCATTATTTATGGTAACTCCCATAGGTCCCACTTCCCGGAATTGATATTTTGGCCACAAATATCTTTTTTTTTATAAAATTTAAAACAAATGAAACAAAATCACTAAAACGCTCTTAAATCTGAAGATAATGAGAATTTTAAGTTTATTTTTTGCAAACATAATTTTTGTAATAACTGTAATCAATTTGCCAAATTTCGAGATAATCGGTCCACATTTGACCCTAGCTCTATATAAGTCCATATGGCGGAAACAGCTTAAATATATAAGTTTTGAGAAAATGTTTGTATAATGGCAAAATTTAGCAAATATTTGTCTTTATACAGGAAAAAGAACACCTTTGATCTTAGTGGTGAAGGGTATCGTATAGTCTTACTTGTTTTATAAAGAATTGTGTTTCGATAATTTTTGCATGAAAAAATTAAAAAAAAAAAATTGTTTAAAATTGCCAAACATGGACCGATTCGAACGAAATATGGTACAGCAATTTCCAAATTTCGATAGTTTAGGCAAGCTGTGTCTGTAAGCGGCCAAAATACGTCTTATGGATGGTACCTATAAAAATTTACATTAGCAAAAGAAATGTCTACGACAAAATTGTGGCCTGCACTTTGATTATCTTAGTTTATTTATTAGGATTTAAGAACATATGAACTGATCGAGTTTATAGTCTACACCTAATTTAAAATTTTTCAACTTATAGAAACTAGCCAGAGAGACAAGCTTATAATAAGGGTATTTAAATTGATAAATCGCATATTTCTTTTTTTTTAAGACAATAAAATTATATCAATATTGTTTACAATTCAGCAGAAATTTCAACCCCAAATATATAAATAAACCTTTATGTATATCTAATTTTTTTAATAAAAATTCTGTATATGTATGTTTGTCAAAATTTTGCTATCGATAAGATTATAATATAGATTAAGTTTTAAACCGAAATCGAAAAATTATTTCAAAATTTTATGTTTTTTAAAAATATATTTAAAATTCTTCCTAATTATTTCTTTGCTGCATCACTGTAATCAACCACATGTTTTGTTAGCCTTTCGGTAACAATGTTCGAATAGTTTACCGTACTTTTGCAATAACAATACCTATAAAGTTGCCAGATGACATGTATGTATGTGTTCGAAAGAAATCAGTGTGTACAGAAAGTAAACAATTGCAAACAGTTGAAATGAAAGGTAGTAAAAAATAGTAGTAAATTACTAACAAAAATTTTCATTAAATAAAAAAAAGTATTTTTTATGTTAATTATCACTTTATTGTTTAATTTAATTTGTTTATTTTCTTATTTCAATAATATATATGTATAATTTATAGAAAAACTTACAATAAATACAAATATTTATCTTCTTTTCTTTTTTTAATATTTTTACACATAATATTTTTACTAATAAACAATTTTTTATATATATAATTAAACTTAATTATAGGTATATATGAAGATTAGGCATACACATGATTTTTTTTTTTTTTTAATATATACAATTTTATAAGATTTTTAAACATGACATACCAAACTTTAAACTGAAATTATAAATTTTTGAACAAAAAATCAATTGTTCCAAAAACTGATTACAACTATAGTTAATAACAATTTATTTAAATAAAAATTTTGGGTTAGTATAAATGAATTAATAGAGAAATAAATAAAATTTTAACATTGTAATATTATAATTAATGACAAAAAATAAATTTAAATTAAATAAATTATAAATATTGAGAAGAAAAAGAAAATGTTGAAGAAAGTAAATATTATAAAATTTTAATATAAAATTATAATAAGATAAATAAGTTTAATATGTTTTTTATTTATATATAAAAATGGCTCAGCCATTGTAAATTTACGAAATTTTTTATATAAAATAGCATTGCAACAATAGAACATTCTTTTTTTTTAATTTGTAGCGGTGGCTGAAGATGAGTTATCTTTTTTAGTTTTTGATGTTTCAAAATCTTTAAAGGTTAATGCACAAATTCATTATTTATATAGTGTTGGGGTTCTACTATAACGCTGGTATAGTGGGGTCCATTCACATTTTTAAAGGTTTCCGTAAAACTATTGGCTACAATATGTTGCTGCTGTTGTTGTTGACTTTGGTGCTGTGGCTGTAGTTCTAGATGATTAAGAGGAAGATTTTGGGTCGCGGGTGCTTGATGGTCTAGGGGAGTTAAATGTTGACCTTGCAAAGGTGATACTAACTCGGTCAAGGTGTTGTGGGATATGTGATGTTGATGATGCTGCTGTTGTTGCTGCTGCTGATGATGCTGATGGTGATGTTGATGGGAACTACTATCCGAGAAATAGTTCAATTCAAAGCTATGACTGAGATCGCTATAGGTGGTTTGAGGTGAAGTACCATTAACAATAGAGGCATTACCTGTCGACAATTGTCGTTCACTTTCAGAACTACTCGAACAGCTATTTGAATTGGCCGAAAAGGGTCGTATCAAAGAGGCTGCGGTAACATCAACTGTGGCATCATAATAATAATTGTTGTTACTATAATAACCACTGCTACCAGTTGTGGTATCAGGATATTGATGCATATGCTCATGACCCAGAGAACTGCTAGAGCTAACAATAGATTCATTAACCGGATATAGTTGAGTATAGCTAAGATTTCCCTGAGGTTCCATCAAATCGAGTATATGTTGCTGCTGATGATGATTTAGATTGTGTTGATGTTGCATGTGTTCTGTCGAATGGTGATGATGATGGTGATGATTATGGTGTTGGTGCTGCTGCTGCAACTGTTGATGATCATGTGTGGTTGGCTGATGTGGTGTGGAAGTCGGTGGTTGATTTTGATGTTGACTTATGTAGCCATTATTGTTTGTACTACTTGAACTACTATTTGTACTTAGGACTGGTGTCACAGCTGTGGGTAAATGCTGCGTTACTGTGCTCTCATAACAGCTCTCCAGTTTGGGACTTGTACTCAAAACACTGCTGGCTGTAAGTCCTGGTGTCGAGCGTCTGAGCACTGAGTTGTTATTGTTAAGGGCTGTAACAGAATGGGGTACATTGGCAACGGCGGCTGCATGACTGGCATGTAGAGCTGGTGTTGGTATAGGTGCTGGCGTTGAGATGGGTTCACTTTTGATAACACCCGTTTGGATTTCATTAAGTACTAAGTCTTTGGCCTCTTGTTCACTAAAAGGAGAAAGGAAAGAGTTATAAATTAATATCATTATTAATTATAATTTTTGTATATAAAAGATTTTACTTTGGACTAATTGCTGAATCATTATCGCTTAGGATAAGGTAAGAGAATTCCACAAGCAAACATTTTTAATTTTTTAAGAAAAAAAATATCCAATTTTTTTTCTTAAAAAATGTTGATATCGAAAATTGTATTTTAATATGAATATTTTTCTGAAATATTTTTTTTTTAAATGTGATATCGAAAATTTAGATAAATTATTATTTTCAAAAATGTTTCTTAAAATAAATTTTTTTTATAATTTTTATCAAAATTTTGACAAAAAATTTATTTTAAAAAATTTTGATTTCGAAATTTTTCTTTAAAAGAAGTACGAAATATCTTTTCGTTATTTTTAAGTTTTCATATTCAAAATTTTGTTTAAAAAATATTGATACTGAAATTTTTCTCCTAAAATTTTAAAATCAATGTAAAGCTTTTCCTTGCGAATTTGAAAATTTTGCTACCCTAAAATTTTTATTTAAAAATATATTTTTTTAATTTTCATTAAAAATTTATTTTAAAAAATTTTGATTATGAAATTTGTTTCAAAATTTTTATTTTAAAAAATTTTGATACTGAAACTTTTCTTTAAAAATTTGTAAACCAAATATATTTCTTAAAAAGCATTTTTTAAATATTTTTATTAAAAATATCAAATTCAAAAAAATTTTTATATCATAAATATCGAAAATTTATTTTGAAAAAATTTTGATTCCGAAATTTTTCTTTCAGAGTTATGATACCAAAAATGTTTCTAAATTTTTATTTTAAAAAATTTTAAAAAATGTTGATTCCGAAATTTTTCTTTTAAAATTATGATACCAAAAATGTTTCTAAATTTTTATTTTAAAATATTTTGAGACCGCAACTTTTCTCTCAAAATTTGTGAACCAAATATTTTTCTTAAAAAGCATTTTTTTTTTAATTTTTTATTAAAAATATCAAATTCAAAAAAAATTTTATATCATAAATATCGAAAATTTTATGTTGATAAGAATTTCTTTTATAAGAAAACTTGTCTTTAAAAATTTTATATCGAAAATTTGAACACCCTTAAATTTTTATTCGATTTTTTTCAAAAATTAAAATCTTTTTAATTTTCATTAAAAATTGCAGTACTTAAAATTTATTTTAAAAAATTTGATTCCGAAAATTTTCTTTCAGAATTATGATACCAAAAATGTTTCTAAATTTGTAAGTATTTATTTAAAAAATGTTGATACCAAAACTTTTCACTCAAAATTTTTAAAATAAATTTTTGCTTTAAAAATATCAAAATCACAAAAATTTAAAAAATCTGGAATATCGAAAATTTAATTTTGATAAGAATATTTTTCTATAAGAAACTTTTTCTTTAAAAATTTCATATCAACAATTTTGATAGCATAAAATTTTGATTTACAAATTTTTCTTTAGAAATTAAAGTTTTTTATAATTTTATTAAAATATTGTAATAACGATAATTTATTAAAAAAAATGTTTCTATATTTTTAAGTTTTTATATTAAAAATATTATTGGAAAAATTTTGATAGGGAAAAGTTTCTCTAAAAATTTTTAAACCAAAATTTGTTCTACAAAAATTTTTAAACTTCAATTTTTTATTTAAAATTTCAATATAAAATTGATAAATATATTTGATATCCAAATTTTTCTGTTATAAGTTCTGATAATGTTGAAAATTTAAATTTAATAAGAATGTTTTTCTATAAAAAAAAATCTTTAAAAATTTCATAACAAAAATTTTGATATCGTCAAATTTTTATTTCCATTTTTTTTTTAAATTATTATAATTTTCATTAAAAATTTTGAAGAACTAAAATTTATTTTAAAAAATTTTGATTTTTAAATTTTTTATACAAAATTATAAAACCAAAAATGTTTCTTAATTTTAAGTTTCAATTTAAAAAATTTTGATATTGAAACTATTCTCTAAACATTTTTTAGCCAAAATTTTTTCTTAAAAAATTTTTATATTTTTTTTTATTTGTAAGTTTTATATAAAAAAATCTAGTTTAAAAAATTTTATACCAAAACTTTTCTCTAACAATTTTTAAAAAATTTTATACCAAAACTTTTAAACCAACATTTTATCTTAAAAAAATGTTATACCTGAATTTTTTTTATTTAAAGTTTCGATATAAAATTGATTGGATTTTACTATCCAAAACTTTATGTTAAAAATTCCGATAATATTAAAAATTTCATTTGAATAAGAATAGTTTTCTATAAAAAAATTCTTTAAAAATTTGATAACAATAATTTTGAATAATTTTTAGCGCTTTAGGTATAAAAAAAGAAATCGTATTTTAAAATTCCTAAAAACTATGAAAAACAAATTATATATCTGGCAGCCTTAGCTATAAGCAAATCTTAAAATCAGCCTTGCCGTAATATCAAACAAAAAAAGCCAGGATTGGAAAATTTGCTATTATCTCCAAAAAATTACTAAGCTCCTTTTTAATTTTTTTCAACTTACCTTAAAACATAATTTACACTAACAATGCAAACTTGACGCGACGAACGACTATTGTGCACCAAGGTTGCATAGGATTGCACCCAAACCCAACCGCCTCCCTTTGTCAGGAAACGATAATATTTGGTGGTAACTTGTCCTTTATACAAAACTGTAAATAAATAAATAAACAAATAAAAATAAATCTTTTTTAATTCTAAGGAAAACGTTAAAGAATTTGCTTTGTCCCAACAACCAATTTTCAAAAAGGATTAAATACTTAGAGGAAGGAGTGAAAGCCTAAGTTTTATATTTTTCCAAAGCACGAGGCTCAAGAAAAACAAAAACAAAATGGAATGACAAGTTTTTTATTTAAACGTTTAACAAAAATAACAATAACAAAATAGAATAGAATAGTATAATAAAGCCCGTAAAGTGGTTGGAAATTGGTGAGGCATTGGTAGCTTTTAACGAGAAGTGGGAGGTAGAATTGGGTAGTGGGTACTTACGTATTTGATGTGAAACACGCATGGGCAGTACATCCTGTACATGTATATACTGATATAAAGTCTTCTCAATAAGTTCTTGAGGCTCATAACCAGTAAGTTGTGATACCCTGAAATCAATTGCAAAAAAAGGAAATATGCTTAAAAATTTTGTAAAAATTTCAAAAAGGGTAAATTATAAAACTAACAAAAAAATGTTTACATAACTTTAATTCAATTAAAAAACTCTTATGAAAAAAATACCAGTACAATTTAAATGATACTTTAATAAAGTATTTATTTGAGGGCAGGGAATGGGTATGTGTTTCTTTCTTTTCATAAATAATGATAACAATATGTTTTTTTTTGTTGTTTCCTTTTGTTCCTTTTCTTTGTGGGTATTTTGTTAACATTATAAGGGTAATTGTGCGTTATCCTCCGCTTTTGAAGCTTTCACACTAAATTCTCTGTCTGTCAGTAGATGGTTAAAATCAATGCAGCAGACGGACGTCTCAGTTTCAAGTGGGAAATGATTTGTTTATTCTTTATTGTTTTGTTTGCTGGGTTCTTTTGTGTTGATTGTTTTCTTCTTTTATTATTATTAAGAGGGAGTTAACAGGGGATTTTTAACGATTTTCTGGTTTTTATAATAATTGGGTTGGGGGGGATAATTGTAAAAGCATTGAGTGAAAAAATGGCTGCCGTTTGTTTAAGTAAGTGTTAACGAAAGTGCTTTGATTACATATTGACATTATATTAAATTTTTATAAGAAACATTTCAGTAGACTTTATAATATGAAAAGACTGCGTAATTTACTTTAAAGAATCAGAATTTAATAAAGACTTATGCAATCAATAAATATTTTTACGCAAATACTAAGAAAGACATAAGTTTTGTTTAAAAATTTTAAATGACATACGATTAGGAGCGATCGGCAGACGCTAATATGGCATTTTATAAAATAAACACACAATGGCAACACGCCATAGTGTGGCTACACACCGGATGTTTATGTAGTGGAGATCGAAAACTGGCAGCACTTTTTAAATATATTAGGAGTGTAGCCATACTTTTGCTTAAGAAGCAAAATGTATCCAAAAATAAACTGATTTTTTTGAAAGATACTTTGTCCACTTTTACATCAGTCAGATTTGGTTCATCAAGTCTTGAGTTTATATGAGAAAAAGCTGACAAAATTTAAATTCATACAAACCTGACCGTATTATCAAGTTTACGAAAATTTTGAAAATTTGTATAAAATTTAAGGAAAATACATTGAAAACTGATGAGGTGAAGGTCAATACAGATACGATTAAGAGCGATAGGCAGATCCTATATTGCATTTTATAACAGAAACACACAATGGCAACACACTAAACTGTGGCTACACACCGGATGTTTATGTAGTGGAGATCGATAATTGGCAGCACTTCTTAAAGATATTAAGAGTGTAGCCATACTTTTGCTTAAGAATATAGGGCAAAATATATCCAAAAAACTGATGAAACAATTTTCTTTGGAAATCAACTTTGTCTACTTTCACAACAGTCACGTATGGCTCATTAAGTCCTGAGTTTTTATGAGAAAAATCTGACAATTTTTAATTTTATAAAATTTAAATTTATAAAAAACTGACCGTATTACGAAAATTTTGAAAATTTGTATGAAATTTAAGGAAAATAAATTGATAACTGATGAAGGTGTAAAGGTCAATGCCAGTTCAAAAGAAATTTTAAGAAAAACTGATCAAGTAAACCTGATGTGTGTAAAAAAACACTTTGATACAAAAATTTATTGAAAAACATGTTCTATGAGAAATAGTTTTTTAGACTAAAAAACAAAATTTTTTAAAAGCTTTTGATTTTTTAACTTACCTAGCATCTAAAAAGATTAATTTCAAATCCATATGAGCTCTAAACATAAACATGTTTTGGTGTAGCTTAATTTCGGTGATAGCCGAGGTAGGCAGGGAATGACCAACAGCCACCAGGCCAAGATTTTGTATATAACCACCCTGGCCATCGCCATAGTCGGGATAAATGCGGGCCTTTAAATAACCAGAACAGTGAATAACCTGAAAATAGAACAAATAGCTTAAATTTTAAAATAACATTAACATAAAAATGATCATAGATTTATTATATTTATTAGGCATGTCACAAATTTCGTTCGGAATTGAAACCATTCCGTGGTTGAATTCCGATTAAAATGGTTTTAGGTTCTATAGATTCCGAAAAATTTGAAATGTCCAAAAGCATTACAAAACGCGATTTTTCAATTGAAATTAATAACTCTGAGTAATTGAAGAAATTATTCAAATATTGAAAAGCATACAAATTAAATTCAACTTAAAAAAAAAGAATGTGGTTTCATTCTGAAAAAAAATTCCGTTTTACTTTTTCTATATAAGCACAACACAGAATTCATTCCACTTCCGAACGCAATTAAGTTCTGTGACATAGCTGTATATGTAAATTTTGTATAGAAAACTTTTCCTAAAACCTATTACAAAATTTTCTAAATATTGTTTTCAAAATTTTACCTTATAACCCGATGATGTCAAGCCAGCATTGCGTTTAGCCAAGACACATTTCATGCGCAGGAAAAATTGTTTTTCAATTTCAATCGTATGACAGCCACGATCACCGGCAGCACCATAATTTGTGGCACCATTTGAGGCGGGATTTGTCTGTGTTAGGTGTAAAGAATTTATAAATGCATCCTAATGAGTTTTCTCAATTAAATAAATATATAAACAAAAGTAAAATAGAAAGAGAAAAGATAGAAGAGAGCACAAAGCGGGCAAATAAGTTACAAATACTACTTTTTAATCTTAATTTAAAACTTACCGGATTTTGATACATATGAGGATGTAAGGATAGTATCGCATTCATTTCATCCTGATCATAATTGTGTATATATTCATAAATCGAATTGCCAGTTAATTCAACCTGAAAAAGGCACAATGTTTAAAACATTAAAATATAAATTTAAAATTGAGCACAGAAAATTGAAAAGTATATGCAAATTTATTTACTTTTATGAACAAAGGAGCATCTATTTTTAAGAGTCCTTTACTTTTTTCTATGATGTTTTCTTTAATAAATTTATGTGCATAATTTATGTAAGCAATTTTGTTGATTTTTTTTGTTTTTTATGCACATTTTTTCACACTTACCTGACTTAAACCTAAATGAACAGAGGCGGTTTCTGAAATGTACATAATTTTGCCATCTGGCGCTACTACAAAAATGAAACCATCTAAAGTTTGCAAAAGATGAGAGCCCAATTCCTTAATGGTGGCACCTCTTTGCATGGCAGGCGAAGAACCCCAAGCTTCTCCTAAACCTGTAAGGGAAGAACAAATTAAAATTATTATATGTATGTTTGTTTGTTTTTTTTGTTCACATAAAACACAACAGGATGTCTTCAAAATATTTTTCCATATTTTAAACAATTAAAGTCATCTCGGCACAGTAGGTTGTCTGTCAGTCTTTGTTTCTGCTTTGTTTTTTTTTTAACAACCCAACCACCCACTTGAAATTTTTCCCACTTCATCAACTTCCCATGATGAGAGCTTCTTTTTTTATCAACTTTCATAAAAAAAATTTAAGTGGGAACCATAAGTTTCTTTTTTTATTATAAAGTCAAACAGATTTTTTATTTTTTTTTTGTATTTTGTTGTTCTTTATACCTTATGTTTTATGTATTAAAGTAATTAGAATGTGGAAACAAGCACAAGACGAGACTACTTGTCTAAATGGGGTGGAAATTCCTTTTTGTGTTTTTTTTAAAATGCTAAAAATGTCAATGATTTTAATGATGCTTTTGTTTTGGGCTTATTACCACCTTCTTTTTTTTTTTGATTTTAGAGGAATTTTTGTATTTTTTGCTTGAATTTTTGTTTTAGCTTAAAAATTGGTTAAGAAAGAAGCCAAAAGATCATTAAAAGGGGATTTCATATTGGCAACTCCTAAAAAGTATGGCTACTCCATTTTTCTCTTTCTTTGTCTAATGGTAGCACTGACCGGAAGTTGTTATGTTGGGGAGTTGGCTGCTTGCAAATGTAAACAAAAGCATTTGGTGAGGGTATTGCCATACATTTATTATTGGGAAATGCGTTTTTTTCATAAATTATTGAATAATTATGATCAAATTAAGAAATTTTCAAGCAAAATTGTGTAAATAAATAAAATTAAAAAGAGATGGGGTATTTTATTAAATTTTTAATGATTTTTTTCAATCGTTCAGTGGTAGTACTGACCGGAAGTTGTTATAATTAGAATTTAAAATTATTTTAAATGCAAACAAAGAAATATGACATGAGTATTGCCGTAAATTTCTTAAGGAAAGTGTGTATTAAAGGTTAAATTTTGATAATGATATTTTAAAAGAATTTTCCAATTTTAAAGAGAAAACGTTGAAATTAATAAAAAAAAATTTATGTAAGTTTTCAGTTTTATGAAGATGAATTGTATAGATAATTTAAACAAAACTTTACCGGTTACACATTGGATTTTTTAGGAAGTTTCTTTGCCATTCTTTCTTAAGCAATTCCTTATTGTTTATCAATTTTCCCACTTATTATTGTTTAATATCAACCCACAATTAAAATGAAATACTTTTGCTAAAGTTTAGTTGTTCGTTAAACAAAATAATTTCCAAGCTATTAGCGATTTTTTTCTTTTTTTTTTGTTCTTTAAGGATATTTTTGCAATCAACAAATATCCTGCTGTGATTTAACAGCGGGTTTTTAAGAAAAAACGTGTAATAAACCCCCCCCTTAAACAGAAGCCATAAGGATTAGAAACCATTACACATCATTTGACATAGCCGCAGGAAATTAAAGCGTGTGATACTTATGACGAATCAAAAAAAAAACAGGACATGTGACTTTGAAAAAACACAATCACACGTCACAAAGGAGCTGTTAAAAAACAACCGTGTAATAGAAATAAAGGACTATATAAAAGAAGCGCGTGTTCAAATAATCAGCCACAAAATAGAAATCACGTTTGATAATTTTTGAAAAAAACTAAAACTAATTGTTTAAGATTTTTGGAAAGATTCGAGGAATTTCAGGAATTCCAGGATTTTTTAGGAAACCTGAAGAGGGTTTATTCTTTTTATGTTTGCGATTAAAACTTACCTTCCGGAAAAACTTGGCGCATTTTAAGATATGATGTGGTCAAGCGTATTATGGAGGCTTTATCCAATTGTGATGTAATTGCACTTGGTAAAGGTAATAATTTGGCCAATTCAAAAAATTCGGCATTTTCCTTTTCACGTCTAGTGCGTGCCGCATTTTTGCTTTTCTCCTTCATGGCACAGGTTTTAGCTAAACCTGGAAATTAAGAAAAGTTTATAAAAATTAATTAGAAAATTTGAAATTAAATTAATAAAAAAATTTAAATAAATTAAAAACAAAATTTAAATAAATTAAAAACAAAATTAAAATTAAATTAAAAAAATTTAATTAAATTAAAAAAATTTAATTAAATTAAAAAAATTTGTATTAAATTAAAAAAAAAATATTAAATTAATAAAAAAATTTAAATAAATTAAAAACAAAATTAAAATTAATTTAAAAAAATTGAAATTAAATTTAAAAAATTGAAATTAAAAAACTTTGTATTAAATTAAAAAAATATATTAAATTAACAAAGTTTATTACATGTTCAAATAAAATATTTTGAAATCCAATTTTTTTTTTAACTAGTTCAAAATTTATGTTTTGTTTTAACTAAACGTTAGAATTTTTTAAAATTTAAAAAAATTTGTTTCACTTAATTTAAAATTTTTAAGTTTTCTAGACATTCAAATAAAATCGTTTTAAATCCAATTTTTTTAGTTCAAAATTAATTTTTTCTTTTGACTTTAGATTTTTTAAATTTTGAAAAAAATCGTTTCAATTAATATTAAAAGATTTTTTAAGCTAAGACAATCAATTAAAATCGGTTCAAATCCATTTTTTTTTTATTAGTTCAAAATTTTTTTTTGTTTAATAAATTTTATAACTTTTTTTACAATATAAAAAGCCTTGGAAATCCTTTAATAAAAACCTACCCAATTTATCTTGATTGCAATTTTTCATTTCTCTTCGTTTGTAGGTCATCTTATTTATTTTATAATTTATATTTCCTCTAATAATAATTTAATAATTTTTTTCCTTAAATATTTCTTGTACGTGATCTTTACTCAATGATCACCTGTTTGAGACTGTCTTAAATTTAGCAAATTCTCTAGTTTTAATATCCTTTTTCCTAACATCTCACCTAAATCAATAAACTAACACCATGAAGAAAACTGGAAAATTTTACTTCCTTTAAACGATTTCCGTTAAAACAACAATAACAAAAATGATCAATAAATATGTGCGAAATTTCTCAAATACCTGTAAATTTTTGAAAATATTTCGAATCTCATTGGTTTAGATTAGGTTCTAAAGAAAACAACAAAATCCTAAGACACCATATTTATTTCAAAATTTTGAATACTACCTGTCCCTAACTAAATTCTCAAATACCTGTCTAATATTTCCACCATTGACTTTTCTCTCTCTCTAAAGTCCTAAATGTGTGAGTCCTGTTTACAAAAGTCAGAGAGTTCCGTTTTGGCAAATCCTTAAATTTTGACTTTTTCCTCAAAATTCATTCATAAAATTGTCAGAGAAGTGGTTTCCTAAATGGGCGTCTTGTTGTCTATTGTTTTCGCACACGTTTACTAACCACAGGAGAGATTAACTTTTATAATAATAATAACCTTTTCATCTAAATACCTCATACAGATTAGCCAAAGACTAGAAGCGTTGAGACCATAACAATCTTGAAAATCCTTTTAACAAAAGGATAACATTTAATACATAAACTAAAAATGACTTTTAATATATATCTCCTTACATTTATACACACAAACATACATATATACCTTTTATATATAATGATTATATAGTTTACCGCTTATTGATTGATTTCTTTTTTTCCACTTTTCATTGTCTTTCCTTCTAATAGGTCTTTCATTTTACGTTTTATATATATTATTTTCGGAATTTCCATGCAACAAGTCTCGGTTTCATTGATAAAACTAGTTGGTACGTGATTTTAGTAAAATTTTGCAAAATATTTTTTTTTTGTTACCGTTTCAAACTTTTTTTTCATACTCATATCCTGCCTGTTGTTTTTAGTACAATTTTATATAAAGACTTAAGTAAATATGTTTATCATATATATGTACTTTATATACATTAAATTTTTGTCATAAATTCTTTTGAAATTCTACTTAATTTCTTTTCACGGTAATTTTGTTATTCCAAAGAAATTTAATGGAATAAAAACTCAATTCTTTGAATATTTGCCTTGATCACATTTTTTGCTTAAATAAATTTAAAGGTTTTCTAGCTCAAAAAATCCTATATACAAAATCTGTATGCAAGGTTGGGTCAGACTAGGGTTGCCAGTCAGCCTGGATTCGACTGGATTGTCCAGCTTTTTAGTGCTTGTCCAGTGTCAAGCTAAAATTAAATTTGTCCAGCTAAAAGGTCAAGAATTGAAGTTGTTTAAATATTTTTTAGAAAAACTATTTTTATGAAAAAGAAAGCAATAAAAACTTTTCAAAAGTGTGTTTTTTTTTTCTTTTTTACTCATGTTATTTATGTTATTGCTTGATCAAGTTAATTTTGTAATAAAATTACCTTTTATCAAAATTCCCCATTGTATTTACTTTACTTAAATGACCTATATCAAAACCCTGTTAAGGTCAAAGGCCGAGGAAATTTTAGAATTCCATGCGCTTAAATCATGTGCGCATATTCTCTAATTCGTAGGTCAAGCTTTGAAAGGTTTTCCTCTACTTGGCTTTTCCATCGAATTTTCGGACATCCTCTTTTACGAGTTCATTCGAAATCGTTTTCGAATACTTTTGTTGCTGGAGTATTTTCATACATTCTCACAACATATCCCAGCCAACGCAGCCGGTGCTGTTTGATATGTTTTACTATGTCGATGTCAACGTATAACTCATATAGCTGTTCATTACACTGTTCATTCAATGTCGATATTCATTGTTGATGCAAACTGGTCCAAAGATTTTTTGTAAAATCTTCCTCTCAAAAACTCCATGGTTTAGCACCATATAATAACACGGGAAGTAAAAGCGTTTTGTAGAGCGTAGTTTAAGTTGTTACAGAGAGGGCTTTATTTCTTATCTGCCTGCTTATGCCAAAATATCATCTCTTGGCAAGTATGGTTCTACGTTTAATTTCGAAACATATATCGTTATTTATATTGACGGCGGTACCAAGGTAAAAAAAATATTTTACAACCTCGTAGCTATAGTTCTCAACGATCATATATGGTCTAATTCTTGAGGCTTGCCTGCTTGTAGCAGTTTTTTTTTGATACTTGAAAAGGCAGCAGTCAAATCGCGCAATGTGCGTCCCATGATATCGAGAAAAAATTATATCGTCCCACGATTTCATTTTCTCTCGATATCGCTGCGGTTAATTACGGTATTCGCAATTCAGTTTATCAAAAATTTAAAGATTTACCGAAGCAAATTACTAAAGGAAGTTTTTTATTATTAATGTCCAGTTAATTTTTGGGTTGTCAAGTTTTTTTTTCCTTATGTCCAGCTTTTTCAGGATTTGTGTCTGGCAAACCTAGGTCAGACCCATCATGGAAGCTAACAAAAAGCAAATCACTGCCCGTTATATTAGGGAATTCATTCCGATCTCCTTTAACTGGGAAACAGTAAAATTACCCCTAGACAGTTTCAATCCGTACAAACCAATGACATTATTCCAGCTGACTTGCAACAATATGCCTATCTTATATCGACCTGGCTGATTCATATACCAGAAACTTCTACCAGTAGCAAGGTATTTTTTATTTAAAAAGCTGCTAAAGCAACTTATATGTATACATATATATATAGTTTCCACACAACATTCCAATTGGAACAAGGGGTACTTCTCTCAGACAATGAGCTGCATTCGATTCTATTTTTGGAATCATTGAAAGAGACCTACGTTTTAACTCCGGCTCCGAACGGCAAATGCCTTAGAGAAGTTTTATATCATAGCCTAATACTTAATAACCAGCGGCTAGCTGAGTTATGAGGTAAACCGCTGTTTTGGAAATTTATTTTTTCAAGTGGGTCTGGCAGGGACCTCTGGTATGCTAGGCGGATGACTAACTTGCTATAGCATAGGGGTTCACAAACAACATTATGCTATCTTATTTTTCTGATTCTAAAGTTAGAAAAACTGCAAGGTAGCCTATATTCTACAAGCTGCTCAAGCATATCATATGAAACCGAAACACTTAAGACCTATCAGTCTTAGTTTCTTGCTTCTTGAAATTCTAAAACTTATCATTGATGCACATCTTCGTTCATTAATTGATCCGGTTCTCAAATTCAGTTTACAGCATGCCTACAACAAAGATTAATAGATGTGTTTATTTTGCGAACATTTATGTTCGATAGATCATGCAGAAAAAGTAAAGCCAGATAAAGAGCCGTTAGATTTGCTAGGGTTGGTTGATAAATGTGTGAGTGATTGTCTCTTCCTCAGCTATAATATGGCAACTGCGAAAGTAGTCGTTACTCTGAAAATTAAACCATCCAAAAACATAGTGAACTACAAGGGTTTGAACGTCTGTTATCATAAATAGGCCATGTTTGCTTTGAAACTCGCCTAGATACTGCGATTTACTGGAACAGCGGAAAACCCATAAATTGCACAACATCTTCTTTACTGAGATCACCTGATTTGGGAAGTTCATCAGCGGTAATGTTGCCAGAAAGGTTATTGTAACCGGGTACTAGAAGAGTTAAATATTGCAATGTCTCGCCATATTATTTAGAGATGCCCGGAATCTACGGCATTCTGTCGTAGATTGAACAATATCTTGATCAATGTAGTTATAGAGGATGCCTTTAATAATATTAAACCAGAGTCGATTATATAGGCAATGGAAGTCTTAGGAGTTGACAAATCAATCATCTCCTCACGTCGTAGCACTCCTCAAGGAGGTGTTCTATCTTCTCTTCTAAGGAATTATGCTATTAGCAAACATTATTCCTTGAGATTCTACACCGTCGCATATGTAGACGATGTTGCAGTAGCAGTCTCTGGTAAATATCTAAATACCCTACAACACATGGAAATAGATAGCTTTTGATATATGTATTACATCGATGGAGCGTATCAAATGGCCATGTAGTAAATCCGGTTAAACGGAACTTGTATTATTCTTAAGGAAAAGCAAAATATGTGCCAACTTGTTCCCACTGACCATGCCAAATATCTTGGTGTCGTTCTGGACTCAAAACTGTCCCTACAGTTACTGCTGGTTCTTCGAAATGTCAAGTCAATACTAATGTATGGGGCGCTTGTTTTTCGATCTGCACTCAACAAAGCAAATCAGCTAGGTGCCAATATTAAGATACTTAGATCCTACACTCTTATGATTACCGGTGCCATTAACATCACACCTTCTAAAGTACTCTTTTTGTTAGGCTTAACTCGCTCCCGGTCGAATAAATGACTCAGCAAATAGTTATTAATGCGGCAATCGGTCTAAGCACTATTGGAGTATGTTCTCCTTTAACCATAGGTCATGCTTACATTCTAGATAAAGTTTTCAGTATTGCTACAAATCTTTAAATGTGGTTATCTCTGCAAATCCTATTTTTCTTGATGAGTTTCTGGAGGTATTTAATCACTTCTCTCGATTGAGCTTTCCCAGAGACCGCACTAAAAGAGTAGTTATAGGTGGGATTTCAAACGAGTACAAGCTTAATTCGGAAGTACCGCAAGTCTCCCATTTTTCTCCTATTCTTTTCTTATATATCTTAATGACCATATATGCAAAACTTGGAATTCTATATAAGTATGTACTCTTTAGCAGATAATAACAGAATTTGTCATTTGTATTTTTTTTTTTAATTGTAGGCCAAGCTTGTCCGATATTAGGACCATGAGGCTAAACTTGTTAAAGTTATAAATTTATGTCAAACCAATCATGAGTATAAATATTGGGAATCGGAAGCGCTTGATATTCTGGGCATGAAAATATAGTGCGATATCTGTTGGACTGAACACATTTTTGAGGTATCAAAAGAAGCATTTAAGTGTCTCGGCTTTATGATGTTGTGATGTACTGATGATGCAAGACGTTCTTAACTCCACCTGATGTTCTTACTTTTTATACCATCTATATTAGATCGAAAATGGAATACAACATGGAACGGTGACAACTTGAATTCCAAAAGCGGATTGTTTTCGTCTGAACAATTCGCTTTTGGAATTCACTATCCTTACCGTTGTAAAATATGAAAGTTTAGATTCGCAAACACAACTTCCTCTATCCTCCGGTCATACGTTCCATCTGCCAACAACATTAATTATATAAGTGCAAGTCATCCTTAAAATGCAGATTCTGGCCACACTCTTACAATAGAAATTTTTATATTTAACAACAATTTAACAACTTTCGGTCATGGTCCTCTCAAATGACATTTGTGTTTCGGTTAACCCATTTTGAAATTTTAAATGTAGAATCATATCCACAAGGTGCAATAGCCTATTCGTCGTTAATCCCTCTTCAGTCAAGTATTAAAATAAAAATAATGCAGTTAGAAACTTGAAATTTAATCGGATAAGAGCATAGGAAGTTGCACTCCTCGTATAAAAAAACTTATTATGGCGTATCTTCATAAAATTTAGTAATCGAGTCAATGAGTGTTGTTAAATAAAAGCATGATTGAATAAAAACTGCTCCGGGTTTGGGACAAAGAATAAAATTGATACCCTGTTCTGACCTCAAGCGCATTCCAGTAAAGGCGTTCTGCATTAATCCAAACAAATAGTAGGCAAAAGGGCGGGTAAACCAAAAATTTCAATCAACTGTTTTCAAATAGTTTTTGACAGATCTTGTGAACGAGCGTTGTTATGATGGAAGATAATGGTCTCATGTCTTATCGATCGTTTCGTTAATTTTTAACTTCAAACAAATCAATTGTCTTCGGTACAGTTCCCTTATGATCGTCTGACCCTATCAATAGGCGGTAATACCCTATTCAACAGCTGGTAATACAAAACACTTTTCTTTTCAAATACAGAACATTGCCTCGGGTCATAAATATTCCTCTTTGGCATTGACTTCGCCGGTTTGGCCGGGGTTTATACATTATTTTTTGAGCCAGTAACATAACGATGCAAAATTGACTTATTTTTGTAGCGTCCCCTCAAAATATCGTTTTTAAGGCACAAAATTCTATACTATTAAAGCGATTATAAATAATGTGCGAATACAGAATTATAATGACAGATATTTACCCTTCAAAATACCATATTTGGTATTATTGACACAAACCATATACATATTTATACTCAAGTTCCAATATATTTAATTATAAACTGAACTTTTATGAATTGACCTAAAAAAGCTTTTATCAACGGGATCGGGATAAAAATGGTAACATTAGGGGCTTTAAGTAAAAGATTTTAAACCCGACCAACGAGTCTTAAAATCTAGTTTGTCATAAAATGACTTGTAATGTAAAAATATCTAAAATTATCATAGCTCGAAAAGTATTTACTTAATAGTATTATTTTATACATAAAATAATATTAAACTATAAGATAATAAAAAATTATTGATATCTGACGAATATAATACTCGTAATCTTAAAAGAACATACAAACTATCACAATTAGCTAAACAATCAAACTGTAGAAAAATTATGGTATAAAAGTCGAAAACTTTTCCGAACCTAACAGAAATACTAATAAACCTAATAAACAATTTGTAGCCATTAAAACGTAAGACTAAATCCAAAAATTATGATAAATTAATGCAACATATTCAAACATAAAGAAACCTAAGTCGAATATGTTAAGAGTGTAGGAAAAAGTGAAAAATCACAGCAAAAAGAAAGTAAATCTAAAACATTAAATAGGGCAGTTGGCAAAAGTCATAAAAATTATCACAAATACAAAAAAATGGAGAGAAACGACGGACAACAAAAATCATATGCCACCAATCAAAGTAACAACCACATTTAGTTATTTCAAACTCATACCAATATCATTGTGATAAATATGAGCATTAAAAATATCATAGGAAATACTCGTACTAATGTGCTGCTACTTAACACCAATTTGTAATGAAAAGATTTCAAAATTCATTTACTATTCGGGGTTAACATAAAAGGAGCAACAGATTTTCTCAATGGTTTTAATCCAAAACGTAAGCATCGAATATAGCACAAACACATTTGGTACTAGTTCTATATATACATCCTTTATTCCTCCTTATGCTATAAAATTTGATGTCGTCCATTAGCAGAGACTGAAACTGAGTTTCGAAAATTGTGTGGTATGAAAACGTCTGTTTGGCACAATAACATCTATCAACTATTTTGTATAAAGTAAAAATAACTAATCCGCAATTTAAATGTTCGAACATGCACAACTTGAAATTTTGTCGCGTTTTTTTTTTTTGTCATTGTACAGAGTTCAAATGTAACGCCGCAACGTCTGTATTCCATCAGTTAAAGAGCATTTTACTGGTATCTGAAAGTACTTTGTATTTAGGACGTTGAGATGATATACCGGCGGTGATTTTTTACGGTCTTTTAATAATTTTTTTCTTTGCTTTTGTTCCATTTTGGGATCAAAATTTATGAATATTGCTTTCATATTAAAGAGGAGGGTGTGAATGGCTAATGCGAGTACAAAGTTTCAAAATAGTAACTGAAATAAATTGATTTGTTCGATGGATTTGAAGATGAAATGTGTAAAAGTGATGCAAAGGTTTGAAAATTTACAAAATTTTGAATCTTGCTGAATACACGGTAAAATTATGTCGCAGGTTGATAACGCATTGTTAAAGAAAAAAAAAACAAAAATAAAATATATAGCGATCAATTATAACAACAAAATATACGGTTCGAGAGATTACAAATTTCTTCCGATCATGTTTTAGCGAAGTGACCTTAAACTTTTAAAGTGATCCAACAAGAAATTAGAAGATCCATTTTTTCTCTCCAAAAACGCGGAATTACAATATATCAAATTATGTAATTGCTGCTTCTTTCTATGAACAATCTCATCCTCTCTCTGCGCTTAATTGTCGTATTTATTGGGGTATTTAATGTATTTAAGAAACGAATGATTACCGAAATTCCTATTCTTTACAGATATTTGCCAAAAGATCAGAAGACAACATTAGCCTAAAATCTTCCTCACTCAATCAAAACGAATCGTATACTCCTTTTGAGAAAGATATAAGATGTATATGCTCTTTCTCAACTTACAATCACAGAGTGTCAACAAAAATAAACGACTTGAGGTCTTTGCAAATGGATCTAACTCGAAGATGAAGTATACAAAAAATCTAATCTGTACTCTAATAGAGATCGCAGTAGTTGGTTAATTCCTCGACCAAAACATTTATTATAATTGTACCCTTAGTAGCTAACTAGATTCAGACTAATATTAAAAAAAAAAAAATGTCCAAGTCACTGGTATTCCGCTCTCTATCTGCATTAATTAGATCACCTAAAGCACTTGCTTTATTGTGAAGATCAAGTGACCAACTCACTGGCATTTTGCATTAAGTCTGAATCACGGAAGCCAGTTGCTACACTAAAGAAAAAACTTCGCGATAGCTTCAAAAGAAAGTCTTCGTAGGGTATTAAGCAACACTTTTCCAAAACTGTCAGGTATTTTTTCAGATTCCAGGCTAGAAGGATTGAAATTGCCACAGAGAAGAAGAGGCCATTATCAGCATAACCCCTAAAAATTCTTTAAGGATAACTTACCAGAAGACTAAGTCTACATTCAAATAACTTATGTTTACATTGCCGCAATGAGAGAATTACGAGTAAGCAACCGATTTGCCATCTTCTTTCGCTATGTCAAGATTTAGAAAACCTTAGAGTATTTAAAATTCTAAACTGAGCAGATTTTTCTATAATGAGACTAGAGGCTCAAACAAGGACCTAATACGATAGGAGAATTGTAAATAGCCATTTTAGGTTACACAAAGGAAATTTTTGTCGAAGTTGTCACAAATAGGAAATGGTATTGGTTTGGCTGATTTTTTAAGGCCTCTGATAGTGGGGTTTTTGTACATCTTTAACTGAGTAAATTTCAATTTTGCACGACTTCTTGACCTAAGAACTGTATTCGTTGTAGTTAGTTTGCATACTCATCTTAGAAAACAACTCAAGAAACTATGTGAAGTGTAATGACTTTCTGTACAGTTATAAGCTTCACAGTTTCTGGAGAACCCTTTCAAACGCCAAACTAGAATGTTAGCTACAAATGCATTTTTAAAAAAACTAGTAATAGAATTAATCCAGGAAGGAGTTTCGTAATAATCTGTAAAGCCAACACTCAGGGGATGACTCCTACTTATACATTGAATTGTGATGTAACTAGGAAAAGAAGTTATGGAAAGAAGGATGGAGGGAGTAGTGCTTGCGAAAATTCGATGCAAATTTTGATGTTATAAATGAATGGAAAGACTTCTGAGTTAAGTAGGTATAGTTCTTGGAGCACTACATGAAAATGGTCCGGTTGGTTGAACTTGATCCCGATTTATACCATTGTAATAGGGATGCTCCAGTGAATCGACAAAGCTCGCAGCCCTACTTTCACTAATAATTACTTTCACTATTTATTGTATATGGACTAGTAACTCCCAGGTAAACTTTGAAATACAAATCCATATATGAGAGTAATATTTCATTTTAGATCGCATATAAGTGGTATGAATAGTTAGAAGATGGAGTGAAATATGTCTTTCATATTTTTTTTTAAGCCAAGAAACTTGAATGTTTCTTTCGACACTTGAAAAATGTGATAAGGTCAGCGATAGTCACACTGGATATTCAAGACCAAAACATCAAGAGCTTGTGACTCCTCAAAGTTTATACACTTCCAGGCATTAAAATCTACCATCCTAAGTAAATCAGAACGACCTAAGTGAAGTGTATAAACAAAGCTACTTGTTTTAAAACACAAACTTGCGTCTTTCAGGCATTAAAATCAAACATAGTCGAACGACCTAAGGGAGATTGTTGAACAATCGGTTGAATAGCGCTCTTCTCTCTATCAATTGTTAATAGATTTTAAACGTGCATTTGACACTTTATAGCAAAACGCTATTGGAAGAGCATTAAGATGTAAAGGAATACCTGAGATAATACGACGCATTTTGCTATATTCTTCATGAATGTCACAAGCAAACCTATTAGTGTTAAGGCGTGAGTCCAGCAAGGATGTGTGTTGTCCCCACTGCTAGTTAGATGGTTCTTGTTATTGCGTTAAGTTACTCAATATCAACATGGTATTATGTGGGATTTTCATGATAGACTAGATGACATCGATTACGTTGACGACGTATTTCTGTTTTCTCACCAATTCTTTAGCATACAATCTAAAAGTTTGCTTTTAGTGATGCTCTATCTGGTCTTCTTCTTCTGGGAAATTCGTTAAGAAACGGAGGCAGCAGTGGAGCATAGGACCTTAACCATCTTTTTATATCGAACTCTATTGCGAGATGGTAGGCATACGTCATTCCATGAATAGTTTGTTGCTTGCAACTCCGCATCAATTGACCTTCTCCACGTCCTGGCAGGTGCACAAACACGACTTGACATTCGAGTTGTTTATTCGTAACTTAGTTGTTGTTGATATTTGCCGAGATTTAAAAATAGCTCGGAGAATGCCGAATGCAGATTTGGCCTTATTAATACGCGATTCAATATCCTCGTCGGCGCCATTTTTTGTAGATACCAAATTACCAAGATAATTAGATTAATAGCCTCGTTATCCACATTGTCTTTGCAATGTTAATTTCCAGCTGCCCGAGATTCAACAGTGATAGAGTTAGTATTTCCTTGAAGGTGACCTGAGCTTTGGCTTAGAAGACTTACGTCATCAGCAAAGCAAATCAGGCTTTTGAAATTCTGAACAAATTCTGGAGATATCCAAATATCGCACAACGTGTTGAAGCCGTGCTCTTATATGGTTTTAGGAATTAGAATATTTCGAGTCGAGAGATAAGCAGAGACAAGTATTTATTAACAAATTTCAAATTAGGACCTTAGATTACGTACCTTTCAGGAACAGTTACAGATAAGTATACACACTCGGAAATATTGATGTGTGTCGACGGGTTTGCGCCATAGCCTCCTGGCATATTCTTTGTCTTTGAAATGTTAATATCCAGCCCAGCTGCACGAAATTCAACAATAATAGCGTTAGTGATTTTTAAATATGACCTGAACTTTGCCTTAGAAGACATACGTCATCAGCTAAGGAAATCAGTCCTTTGGAGTTCTCAACAAATTCTGGAAATATCCAAATATCTCACACCGTGTTGAAGCCGTGCTCTTATATGGTTTTAGGACTTAAAATATTTCGAGTCGAGAGATGAGCAGAGACAAGCATTTATTAATAAATTTCAAATTAAGACCTTAGGTTAAGTACCTTTCAAGAACAGTTACAGATAAGTATACACACTCGGAAATATGGTTGGTCACACACTGAGAAAGGCAGCTGATTTAAACCGTCGAAACCTTAAGGTTTCACGCTTAAGCGCTAAATTGAGAACAAACTTAGGGATTATCACTTAACGAGACCCAATTTGGAAATTATATTAAGATCCCGGTTACATTCCCTATAATTACAAGAGTACGAATTGCTGGCAAGTTGGCGTCATTAGAAAAAAATATGAAATAGGAACCAAGACTTGTACAAGCTTGTACATTTTTTGGAACCTGAAAACACTGTTCTTTGAGCTTCAACTACATACTTATTATTTGTATTGAATTGTTGATTTTGGAAATTTGTTGGCCAAAAAGATAATGACCTATAACAATCACTAATGGCAAAGATGAGGATAAAGATAACGGTAATGAAAATGACTACTTATTATTAATTTTATTGTTGGTTTAATTGAAAAGAAAAACGAAAGAATAATTAAATAACATAAAACTTTTGTTTAATACAATTTAACGGCTAAACAAACAAGAAACCAACCAGTAAAATTGGAAAAGAAAATCAACCACTTTCCACTTACGAGATATGCATGTAAGTGGCGTCAAACCAGCAAAAATATTGAATGTGGGTTAATGGTAGCAATCAAGGCAAACCCCACTCTTTACTACATTTATTCCTTGGCTGTAAGTTTAATAGAATTTAAGCTGTTTATTTAACTGAATTATAATCTGAAAATTAACCTTAACCAAAATAAAAAGCGAGAAATAAAATTATAACGCGCAAGAGTGTTAAATGACAGATAAAATAAACGAAAAAGAGAGTCCTTGCATAAGGGTTGAATGGCAGCCAAGGGCTAAATTTTAATTTTATGATTTCCACAATTTAGTGGAATTTATTAAGAGATTGTGTGTGTTTGTGAAACGAAAAATCACATCATATGTTGTTCACATTTAAAACTTATGCCAAGTTTTTTCCCTCTACCATTTGGGCAAGTACAACTGGAAACTAGAAATTACACTAAAAATTCCCCACATATCAGCACCATATGATAATCTAATGGTCAACTAACTCTAGTATTTTTCTTTCCATCATGTGTGGAAATTTTGAGTAAATTTTTCAAATATGGGTTTTGTGATTTTTTCTTTTTCAAAAATTACCAAATATTTCATTAGCTACAGGTAAGCAAAAAGGACATGTTAAAGCGTTTTACACGGTTTACGAGTGAGTGATGAAAATTTTCTGTCCAAAAAATTTTCTCATGAGAATACACGTACATTTTCTTGAGACTTGTTAAGGTTTAAGGCAAAGGTTTCACAATTTTGGAAATTTTCTATTTGCTTACTCGTAAAACAGAAACAAATGGGAGAAAATCAAAATTTTAACGTCAACATATGAAATACCATAAGACATAAAATGCACAAGGAAATATTTCCGTGTTGCTCAATTGGAAAATCCCGTCATCGTAAAGCGTTTTTCCTACATATTTTACATGTTTTCCAATTTTGTTGCTATAAAAACCTTAAGAAAAAGCGTGAGAAAATTTTTCTTCCTTCACGTTTAACACAAATTCCAAGTTGGATTTTTGAAAAAACAAATCAAAGTTTTTCCTTCTTATTTCCACCCACACCAAGTACAAAAATACCTGATGGCATACCTGATATCCTCACAAGTATTTACGTTCGAAAAGGCGCTGTTTTTATTGCGCTCCTGTCGAGTAGCGCACTGGACTTTGCCACAGCATGTTAAACGCCTTACGAAATCCTATTCATTCACTCATTTCTCGTTGTTTAAACAATGATCGTTAATGACTCTAATATTGTCGGATTTCCAACAGTTTTCTAAAATACCATCTCCTCATCTAGTGTCTGTCCTTAGAATTTCATAAAACTAAGACGATGACTGTTTTACATATGGTTGTCTAAAGCGTGGGAACGAACGTTTTCGCAAAATTTTTTGGAACTTCCAAACAAAGTTACCTGGGTTTTACGTGTACAATTTTCAACATGATTTTTCAGTTTGGAAGAGAAATTTATTTGTAAATATTTTGAGCATTTCTTATAGATTACTGCGAGAGAAAATCACAAATTTAGAATTTTCCGATTGTGAAGTAGTCTCAACTTTTTACGTAATTCGAATTTTTTTCTGAGACCAATACTTAGGGGGTAACCCCAACTCAAGCAAAGCATTCAGATTCCATATTATGTCGAAGTCTTATGTAAGACAGTTTAGTATTGCATTAAAGACATCAACACAATTTACTTAATCTAGGACGAAACTGTGGGTAATGTAGGGGATGTTGGATATCAAGCAACGGCTCTGATTAGTCTTAACTTGGAAAGCCTAGACTTGGTTATCCTTCATCTCAACTGTGGATACTGACCTCCTCCTGGTATCACCCGGGTAACTACGTTAACAGTGTAGTTAGCTAACATGTGCCGCGAGTTCTCCCATTAGAACAATACAAATATGGGCTAGGACATCAGGCTAGTAACCCAGTCCTGGAAAAAACAAATACTATGAAAAAGCTAAATTTAGAACAAAAACGGTTCCCCTAATATTAGAAAAGGATGTCCAAAACTTCGATGATAAGACCAACTAGAGGAAGATCTTTCAAAGCCTACGCAATTGGAGGATATGCGCACAAGAAACTGTCGTAGTCGAAAATATAACTTCGACACTCGTAATAGCGATGCTCCAGGGAATTACTGATGAGCACCTTAGCTCTGTAAGCGCTTTAGAAGCTCCTAAGTAGACTTTTGACTATCCCATTCATAATCATATTTAAGTTGTGGAAATAGAAAGGAGATCAGACGGAATGAAATATCTTTTACAACACTTTAAAAAGTCGAGACACTTGAAAGGTTCTTTCGACACTTGAAAAAATATCCAGAACATGAAGAGCATCTGAATCCTCAAGCAACCTAATCGGAGACTCACATTTAAGTTTAAAAGGAAGATATAGTTCAAAGTTTAACTACACTATGTCTTCGACAAAAAGACCAGTAAGTCTCCTACGAAGTAAGAATTAGCGGTCGCTTAGTAGGTTGTTAGACTCCAGATAATCTACAAGAAGTAAATTTACCACAATCTCCATAATTTTAACGTAGTTACTAATACCCTTCCAAGTTCTGTCTGAGGTTGATTGCTTTTCGGAAAATGCATGTTATCAATCAGGCAAGTGAATATTTGAGTGGTGTAGGGGTGTTAAATACCAAGCAACGGTTCCGATTGACCTTAACTTGGTAAGTCCAAACTAATCTTGGTTCATCCTTCTTCCCAACTGTGAACACTGACCTCCTCGTGGTATCACCTGGGTAACTATGTTAACATCGGTTAAAGTAGCGAGCTAATAAGCGCCGCGAGTTTAACTGAAGAGAACGATAATATATATAAATATGGGTTGGGACGTAGGGTTAGTAACCCACTCCAAGAAAAAATATCTACTATGAAAAAGCAAAATGTAAGTGAATATTTTTATTTATTTAGTACGAAAACGCTGCTTGTGTAGAGTCATAGTGCTTTGTCCAACGAAGATCCCGTAGAAAATTTGTTTCTGAATTTTGGCTACTAAAAATTGCAAAAAAAACCTTTCATAATCTTGCCAATTGGGGTTTTTTAAATCAATATACAAGGTTATTGAAATGACAACACCGCCCCTGTCAATATACAAGTGTCAAATGACTCCAGTCTAAATTTGAACAAGCTGTGTCATTTAGTTTGTAATTGGCAGTGGTTAAAAGCAGACTACCTCGGGGCTTAGAAAAGAAAATGGAAAAGGTTTTCTGCGGAAGAAAAACATTGCTCCAAATAAGGCTATTCTTTAAAAATGTTATGGTGACTCTGCGTTATTAAAATCCATGATAATGAAGTGATTTCTTAATTTCGATGTTGGCAGCACAAGCACGAAAGATGCCGAACGTTCTGACGCTAATTTGAAGTATTTTCATCCGAATCAATTAAAAAACTTCACGATATGGTTTTAGCCAATAGGTGATAAAAATTGGTAGAGATTGTAGACACCATAGGCAGGCCTGCCAGATTTGCCGATTTATCGGCATTTTAGCGATTTTTTACCTGGAAAATAGTAAAGTGCCGATATACTGATTTTGGTTAGAAAATTGTCGATTTTTAAGATAACATCGAAAATAATATTAAAGTTTGAACAGCTTTTTTTAACATATACAAATCAGAGATTAAAAATCGATATAAGTTTTCAATTATTCCGATACATTGGATTTAGCGAGTCAAAATTTGGGAACGAAAAAAATTGATATATACAATTTTTATATGTTAAATTTTTATTAATATATAAAATTTATATATTAACATATATACAATTTTTTCTACAGAAACGTTTTCAATATAAATTTTGTGTATGGAAAAATTTTCCGATTTAAATTTCCAATTTAAAATTGTTTCCGCTGAAAAATTTGCAATGTTAATTTTTTTCTATAGAAAAATTTGCAATGTAAATTTTTTTCTATAGAAAAATTGTATATTTAAATTTTTTTCTGTTGTGAAATTTTCCATTTAAAATTGTTTCTGTAAAGAAGAATTTTTCATATATAATTTTTTGAATAGAAAAATTTTCCATATAAAATTTTTTGCATAGAAAAACTTACATAAAATTTTTTTTGTATCGAAAAATTTTTCATATATTTAGCAATATATCAAAATAAGTAGGTTTTTAAATTTCAAGATAATCACATGAATTTATATACATTTTTTCAGACACATATTTAGCTATCCTTGGTGCTACATAAAATGGCCCAAGCTATTTTGGTTCCTGAAATACAGGGTGTTTTCTATAATTTTGGCTTTTAAACTAGAAGCAAATTTTGCGCTGTAACTTTCTTAATAGGTCATAAATTATACTTTTTTAAATTTGTATAGTTAGATAAGTGTAAAAGATTTCATCACCATAAAAAAAACATCAGTACACTTAGAGAAAAGATATGTATAAAAGATAATGCAGGAGTGAAAAAAGTATAAAATTTGCATTTAAAATGGCACAAAAGCGGATAAAGATTTTGAGACCAAATTTTACGTACAGATAGCTACTATCGATATCTAAAAATTTGATATGGCGCTTCCCGATTAAATGTTTGGTTCTTCGACAAATTGAGAAAAACTAACAAAAAAAATGAAAAAAGGGTCAAAATTCTGCATTTTTAATATTTGTCTTCCTATAACTCATTAACTAACAAACGCATCGAGAAGCGCCATATCAAAATTTTAGATAAACATGTTCTTAATATGTGTGCAAATTTTGCGAGAAAAATATATAGCCATTTTTGTGCCATTTAAAAAACAAGCAAGCCTATTTGTGTCATTTTTCACTTGTTCACCTTCGAAAGACACATTGATGTATGATAGCAATGTGGTACTTAAAGGTATATTGCTCAAATTCACGAACATATATCCTGAGGCCTACAGTGAAGCAAAAATAATACGCGATTAAATCGCGACCATTGATTTTCTTCTACATCTTAAAGTGTGTATACAGCCTACATTGAATCTCTTAAATATGTAAAATGTAACAAGACAACAGTGGCTTCTGATCATTTTGTGTTCTAGGAATCTAAAAATTAAATATTTAGTAACATGGAAACTTGCCACCAAAAACAATTCCGACCAAAAAAATGTATTTAATACCTCACCGATTTACAGCGATTATATTTTTTAAAAGTAGAGATGGAAAATGAAATGGACTTAAAAAACAAATTAACATATTGAGAAACTAACCAATTTCGCGATAAAAAAATCTGGCTAACAAGATTTTTGCATATGGATGCTGAAGTTAAAGAAAAGTTAAAAACTTTCACTTTTATATGGAATTTAAGCCATACCCCTTCTTATTACAAAAACATTATTTTTACTTCTAATATTGTAAACAGTGACTAAATTTTACACAAAATTTTAAAACAATCGTTCAAAAAAGTATCAGAATTGGTATACTGTTAACTACTTTTGCCCCTAGAATTCTTATTTTTTGTCGGAATTTCATCGCAGATATCTCTTTTGATAGCTTTTGAAAGCATCTATTTTTGTGTTTTTAAAAATGCTACAAAAGATTGCCGCAAGGCGGCGGTATTGACATGTTTCTTACAAATGTATCAAATACATATTATTTGGATCTTTTTCGATGTTGGTACATTCAGAAAAAAGTTAGACCAAATACTCCTGAACAAAGTCGCGGAACATTGTCAAACCAAATTTTTAACTTTTAATTATTAAAAATGCGATTTTCATATGTAACCTGAAATTAGCGCCATCTTTTAACAGGATTTAGAAACAAAAAAGTTGTAAAATAAACATTATTTTTATAATTCCAGAGATTCATTTTCTACAATAAAAAAGTTCTTTTTCGCAAAAAGCCGTTTTTGATATATTGCTACATATATTCCATATTTTTTGGATAAATTTTAGATATAAAATTTTTTTATAGAAAAATTTTTCATATATAATTTTTTGTATAGAAAAATTTTCAATATAAGATTTTTGTATAGAAGAATTTTTAATATAAAATTTTATGTATAGAGGAATTCTCAATATGATTTTTTCTTTTAGAAAAATTTTTAATTTAAAATGTGTTCTATAGAAAATTTTAAAATATTTTTTTTTAATATTCGGCTATATTTGTGACATATTTTTGATAATTCCGATTTTTTGCCGATTTCTAAAAATTTACTGCCGGAAAAATATGCCGATTTTTCACGAAAAATTTCTGGCAGCCCTGACCATAGGCTTTCCTTTTTGCTCAGTTGTTTCAAATTTAAATGATTATTTGCGTATGAGAAAGCTTTTCGCAATGTGACAGCAGCATTTGCACACAATCAAGCACAAAAGCAGTCGTCGACAATATGGACGGATTTTCCACCGTTTCTCGACTGTGGACGAGAACATGGATTATTTTATTTATTATTTTATTTCTTTTATATCGACTGCATGTTATTGCTGTAGGCTTGGAGAAATTGACCCAGGCTTAATATATGATGTGGTATGCTTAGTAGTCGGCCACAGCGCCCACAGGGAGGTGAAAGGTGGTGAAAAGGAGAGATAAAGCTTTATTTTTTTCAATACTGTAATTACACGTCAGTGAAGTTGAGCCATTTGTAGTAAGAAAGACACATTGTTTAAGCTTTTTATAATACAACCAATTTTATTTCTTGTACATCGACGGCGTGTTAATGTTGAGGGGCTTAATAATTTTAAAATAAATTGTTTATAACAGTAATTGATTTTTGCCATGACTGGGGCTTGAACCCAGGCAGAATATGATATGATATGCTTGGTATTATACGTGCTTGCAACCTAAGCCACAGCAGTCTTAACGCAACGCAATATTCTCCAGATTTAGCCAAGAATGATTATTTCTTGTTCTCAAACTTGAAGAAATGGCTCGGAAAGAGATTTGACTTCAACGACGAAATCATCTTTCACAGACGTCTAGGCATTAGCAATGAAAGTTTTTTAGAAATAATTTTTCAAATATTTTCCTATTTTAATAATAGCAGAGAAAACTGTTTAACATTCAAAAAATATATTTTTAACTATAACAACTGAACACGAGCCTCAATTAAAAAAATTTTAAAATTATCAAATATTTCGGATATGTAAATTTTTTAGCACCAAATGTCAAATGAAACGTGCTGGAATTTAGTTATTTCTAAAAAAGTATTTCAAGTAAAAGAAAGTGCAAGTGCAAACTTGTTTTGCTTTAAATATTTCTTGATTAAATAGGAATTATAACGTTTTTTGATTTGAGGTCCGAACAAAGTAGTTATACTAAAAAATATTTTAAATATTAAACAATTTGTTATTTGGGAATAAAGACATAAATCAATAAAGAAATTTATACTACAAATAGCAAGTGTGTTTGAAAAAAAAAAACTATTTCGAAATACCCGACAGTTCGACTTTATAGCACCAACTCTAACACTAGTAAAAAGTTACCGTTGGAGGGCGGCAACACCACAGAACTGTGAAATGGATCCCCAGGGAAGCTATAAATGCCCTCCAATCAAAAACAAGCCCTGAGCATTTCCCTAATATTGGAAATGGTCCTCCATTTAAATCTTCTGCGTATATGTGCAAAATTTATTCATATACCCTTTTGAATATTATATTTTGTGTACATAAAAATGTAAATGTACTTATGTATGTATTTATAAATATGTATCTATGGTTTTATGTAAACAGTAAATAAATATCTACTGTTTAAATTACTTAAATAAAAATCATAAAACGAAAAAATAAAAATTAATTTAACAGTAACAGCAAAAAATTCCAAAATATGAAAAGTATTTAAGTAAATATTGAAAAAACAATTCATGTAAATAATAAATAAAATATTAAGTAAATAAAAAGATTTTTATAAATTTATATGAATTTTAACTATTAGGGAGGTATATACATACAAAGACTTTTTTGTAAAATATTTTTTTGATATAAAATTTTTGAAATAAATTTTGTTGGCACTGACTAAAAAATTAAGAACCACCTTTTCAAAGCCTTAAAGCCCAAGCCTCCCTAATAGTTTTACATTTATGTATTATATTTAATAGTATAACAATCAAAATACAATTTCATTTAAATTCAAATAAAATATCCAAAATAACCCAAATGATAGTTTGAGAAAAGGGAGTTTAAAGCCCATGATAGGAAAACGGAGACGGAGGTTAAGCAAATAAAGAATATACCACCAACAAGATTGACCATAGTAAAATAAAAACAACACAACATCGACACCAGCAACAACAAAAATAATAATAATAACAAATAACTACAACAATTGCAGCCAGCAACTTTATTTATGCCAGCGATAAATACAGAAAAATTCAAAAATATCACGTAAAATCGATCAACAATACAAACTTGCAATCAAAATCGAACAACAACAACAATAGCAACAGCAACAACTACTAATACAAAAACAAAGAACAACAAACAATTTGTTAAAAATTAAATGAAGGAAAAAATCATCCCCGACCAGAACAACTACAATAACAATCCTATACTTCAATATTGGTATAACTCAAAATTAAAGATTCTGATTTAAAATTTTAAGTAAAAATTTAGTGAAGTCCTTTTACCCGTTCCAAAATTGAGTTATGTCCTTGTTACGAATTTGCTTTAATAGCTATTAAAAGGGGTTGATATCTCTCCAAAATAAACTTTTTAAACATTTTTGTAAGTTTTTTTGAGTTATACCACTTTTCCAGCAAATAAGCTAAATATGCTTTCAGTCAATGTTTAAATAAAAGAAAAATTAAATAAATATCAAATCAAGCAAACGATAGAACAACCGACCATTTGACCGAACATTTATTACTTAAACTCAAAAGTTCTTTGGGGGTATCGAAATTCAAATCAAATAAAAGAAAATTCCCTCAATATCGAACTCGTATTCAAAAAGAAATAACCAAAATTAAATAAAAAAACAACAAATCCAAATGCAAGAATGATATTAGAAAAATCAACAACATCTCCATCATCAACAGCAGCGGCGACAGCATGAGTGAGCAACAGCAGTAGCGGCCGAAAGACAAATAGAACAGGAAAATGGTCAAATGATGGGAATTTACGACCAACAAACAGACGCACTAAGAAAAAAAAATACAAAATTAAATGAAAAATTTTAATTTTCTTAATTTCAAAGAAAATTTTTAAAACTTTCGGTATAAAAACATTTTGGTACAAAAATTTTTTTATAGAACATTTTTGTTATAAACATTTTTTACAGAACATTTTCGATGTAAAAATTATATATAGAAAATTTTTGGTTAGAAATTTATCTAAAAAATTTTTGTACACAATTTTTTAAAGAAAATTTTCGGTATAAAATTTTTATAGAAAATTTTTGTACACAATTTTTTAAAGAAAATTTTCAGAAAAATTTTTTTTATAGAAAATTTTAGGTACAAAAATTTTTTATAGAAAATTTTTAGTATAAATTTTTTTAAAGAAACTTTTCAGCATAAACATTTTTTATAGAAAATTTTCGGTATAAAATTTTTTATAGAAAATTTTCGGTATAAAATTTTTTATAGAAAATTTTCGGTATAAAAATTTTTTATAGAAAATTTTCGGTATAAAAATTTTTTATAGAAAATTTTCGGTATAAAAATTTTTTATAGAAAATTTTTGGTATAAAAGTTTTTTATAGAAAATTTTCGGTATGAAAGTTTTTTATAGAAAATTTTCGGAATAAAAATTTTATATAGAAAATTTTTAGTATAGAAAATTTTTGGTATAAAATTTTTTTTTATATTTTTTATAGAAAATTTTCAGTATAAAAATTTTTTATAGAAAATTTTCGATATAAAAATTTTTTATAGAAAATTTTCAGGAGAAAAGTTTTTTATAGAAAATTTTCGCTAGAAATTTTTTTTATAGAAAATTTTCGGGAGAAAAATATTTTATAACATTTCGGTAGAAACATTTTTTATAGAAAATTTTCGATATAAACATTTTATATAGAAATTTTTCGGTATACAAATTTTTTAAAGAAAATGTTCGGTATAAAAATTGTATATAAGAAACTTTCAGTATAAATATTTTTTATAGAAAATTTTCAATATAAAAACTTTTTGTAAACAAATTTTCGGAATAAAATTTTGTTATAGAAAATTTTTGGTATAAAATTTTGTTACAAAAAAGTTTTGGTATAAAATTTTGTTGTAGAAAATTCTTGGCTTAAAATTTTTTATAGAAAATTTTCGGTATAAAAATTTTGTAGAAAAAATTTGTGTACCTAAATTTTTTGAAATAAAAGTAATTTTCTGTAGAAAATTTTCGGTATAAATTTTTTTTAGAAAGTTTTCGGTGTAAATTTTTTTATAGAAAATTTACGATATAAAAAATTTTCGGTATAAAAATTTTTTTAAAAAATTTTCGGTGTTAAAATTTTATATAGAAAATTTTTGGTATAAAATTTTATATAAAAAATTTTTAATATAAAATTTTTTATAGAAAATTTTCGGTATAAAATTTTTAATAGAAAATTTTCTGTATAAAAATTTTATATAGAAAATTTTCAGTATAAACATTTTATATAGAAACTTTTCAATATACAAATTTTATATAGAAAATTTTCTATATAAAATTTTTATACCGAAGAATATATAGAAAATTTTCGTTATAAAAATTTTATATGGAAAATTTTTGGTATAAAAATTATATATAGGAAATTTTCGGTATAAAAATTTTATATAGAAAATTTTCGGTATAAAATTTTTTAAGAAAAATTTTTATAGAAAATTTTCGGTATAAAATTTTTTATAGAAAATTTTCGGTATAAAATTTTTTATAGAAAATTTTCGGTATAAAATTTTTTATAGAAAATTTTCGGTATAAAATTTTTTATAGAAAATTTTCAGTATAAAATTTTTTAAGAAAATTTTTTATAGAAAATTTTCGGTATAAAATTTTTTATAGAAAATTTTCGGTATAAAATTTTTTATAAAAAATGTTCGGTATAAAATTTTTTATAGAAAATTTTTGGTATAAAATTTTATTATAGAAAATTTTTGGATAAAATTTTGTTATAGAAAATTTTGGTATAAAATTTTGTTATAAAAATTTTTTGAATAAAATTTTGTTATAGAAAATTTTTGACTTAAAATTTTTTATAGAAAATTTTCAGTATAAATTTTTTTTTTAGAAAATTTTCGGTATAAATTTTTTTTTTTAAATTTTCGGTATAAATTTCTTTTTTTTTAATTTTCGGTATAATTTTTTTTTTTAAAGAAAACTTACAATTCGGTGTTAAAACTTTTATAGAAAATTTTCGGTGTTAAAATTTTATATAGAAAATTTTTGGTAGAAAATTTTTTGTATACGATTTTTTATAGAAAATTTTAGGTACAAATATTTTTTATAGAAAATTTTAGATATAAAAATTTTTTATAGAAAATTTTCGGTATAAAAATTTGTTTATAGAAAATGTTTATAAAAAATTTTCGGTATAAAACTTTTTATAGAAAATTTTCAGTATAAAATTTTTTTTATAGAAAAATTATGGTATAAAAACTTTTTATAGAAAATTTTCGGTTTAAAAATTTCGCCAAATTTCTATGGCAAATTTCTATAGAAATTTTTCGTTATAAAATTTTTAAAAGAAAATTTTTGATATAAAAATTTTATGTAAAAAAATTTTTGGTATAAAAATTTTATATACAAAAATTTGGGTACAAAAATTTTGTAAAGAAAGTTTTCTGTTTAAAATTTTTTTTTTAGAAAATTTTCGGTACAAAAATTTTTTGTACAAGATTTTCGGTACAACAAAAATTAAAGAAAAAAATTGTATATACATAGAAAATTTTCGGTATAAAAATTTTATATAGAAAATTTTCGGTATAAAAATTTTTATAGAAATTTTCGGTGTAAATTTTTTTTTATTTATTAAGTTTTTACTTCTCCTCTAAATTAGCAAAAATCGAGTTAGGGCTTTTTTATATTAATACATCGATATGTATTTTTTATCTCACCAACTGTTTAGTTTGGAAACCAATTAAGGAACTTGCTAGGTAGTTCTTATACATTAAATTTAAGTATGTATATTTACTATAATTTAATGTTTCTATTTAAAAAAAAAAGCATTCCAGACGCCATTAGAGCTCAGTTTAGTGAAGTTAAAATTGATTAAACTAATCACTTTCCACCGCACCTTATGGTAGAAATGTATCAATTCTCATTGGCGTCTAAAATCTTTCGATATTCGAATTTAAATACAAATATTAATCGTCAATGAAGTGGAAAGAAGATACAAAGTAAATTATAGTAATAACAGCAACAAAAAAGCGATCAACAACACCTTTTTTTATTATTCGTTTATTATCAAACGACTTTTGTTCATTTTTGTTCTTTCTTATTATTAAGTTTCTTGCTGTGATAAGTACGTGATTTTTACGTTAAAATTTAAATTTTTTCTTTATACAAAAGTATCTAAAGGTGTGTATTTTTACATTTCTATATACATATGTATATAGACATATATAGAGTTATATACATATGAATTATTGTAACATAAAGTAACATTTAAAACCACCCTCTTTTCTACCTTAAAGACATCGTCATCATCATTATTATTATCGTCGACATTACAAAAGTTAGACATTTTAATAGCAGACAATAAAAATGGAAATTTGTCTAATATAATTTTAGTTGCTTCAAATACATTAGATAGAAATTACAAGATTTATGTTTTAAAGTTTATAGGGGGCTGTAACTCTGTGATTAAGCTGTACATAACAATCCAGAATTTTTTTTTCCTAGTTTTTAATATTTAGCTTTGAATTGAAAATTGATCTTCTTCAAATGCTTTTCTATAGAAAATATTTTATATCGAAAAATTTCTATAGAAACAATTTTATATCGAGTTTTTTTTAATGAGAAAATTTTATAAAATTTGATTAAACGTTTAATATAAACGTTTTCAAAGTTCACTATTTTAGCGAAAATCTTTAAAATTCGAAAATTTGTAATATTTTTTACGAATAGAAAAATTTTTTATATAAAAATTTTTGTATCAAAAAATTTTATATAGAAAAATTTTCTAAAGAAAAATTTTTATATAGAAAAATTTTATATAGAAAAATGTTTACATAGAAAAATTTTATATAGAAAAATGTTTACATAGAAAAATTTTCTAAAGAAAAATTTTTATATAGAAAAATGTTCTATTGAAATATTTTTATATATAAAAATTTTCCATAGAAAAATTTTTATATAGAAATATGTTCTACAGAAAAATTTTTATATATATAAATTTTCTATAGAACAATTTTTATATAGAAAAATTTTCTATAGAAAAATTTTTATATAGAAAAATTTTTATATAGAAAAATTTTCTATAGAAAAATTTTTATATAGAAACATTTTCTATAGAAAAATTTCCTACAGAAAAATTTTTATATAGAAAATTTTTCTATAGAAAAATTTTTATATATAAAAATTTTGTATAGAAAAATTTTCAATTTTTTTATAAAAAAATTTGTCTGTAGAAAATTTTTCTATATAAAAATTTTTGTATAGAAAATTTGTATATATAAAAATTTTCTTTATAAAAATTTTTATATATAAAAATTTTCTATACAAAAAATTTTATATAGACAAATTTTTGTATAGAAAAATTTTCTATAGAAAAATTTTTATATAGAAAAATTTGCTATAGAAAAATTTTTATATAGAAAAATTTTCTATAGAAAAATTTTTATATAGAAAAATTTGCTATAGAAAAATTTTTATATAGAAAAATTTTTATATAGAAAAATTTTTATATAGAAAAATTTTCTATACAAAAATTTTTATATAGAAAAATTTTCTATAGAAAAATTTTTATATAGAAAAATTTTCTATAGAAAAATTTTTATATAGAAAAATTTTCTATAGAAAAATTTTTATATAGAAAAATTTTTATATAGAAAAATTTTCTATAGAAAAATTTGTATATAGAAAAATTTTCTATAGAAAAATTTTTATATAGAAAAATTTTCTATAGAAAAATTTTTATATAGAAAAATTTTCTATAGAAAAATTTTTATATAGAAAAATTTTTATATAGAAAAATTTTCTATAGAAAAATTTTTATATAGAAAAATTTTCTATAGAAAAATTTTTATATAGAAAAATTTTCTATAGAAAAATGTTTATATAGAAAAATTTTCTATAGGAAAATTTTTATATAGAAAAATTTTCTATAGAAAAATTTTTATATAGAAAAATTTTCTATAGAAAAATTTTTATATAGAAAAATTTTCTATAGAAAAATTTTTATATAGAAAAATTTTCTATAGAAAAATTTTTATATAGAAAAATTTTCTATAGAAAAATTTTCTATAGAAAAATTTTCATATAGAAAAATTTTCTACAAAAAATTTTCTTTAGAAAATTTTTTATATAAAAAAATTTTTTATAGAAAATTTTTTATATAGAAAAATTTTCTATAGAAAAATTTTTATAGAGAAAAATTATCTATAGAAAATTTTTTTTAGAGAAAAATTATCTATAGAAAAATTTTTATATAGAACAATTTTCTATAAAAAAAATTTTATATAGAAAAATTTTCTATAGAAAAATTTATATATAGAAAAATATTTATATAAAAAAATTTTCTATAGAAATATTTTTATATTGAAAAATTTTCTATAGAAAAATTTTTACATCAAAATATTTTCATACAAACATTTTTCTATTATCAAATTTTCTATAGAAAAATTTTTATATAGAAAAATTTTCTATAGAAAAATTTTTATATAGAAAAATTTTCTATAGAAAAATTTTTATTTAAAAAATTTGTCATCAAAATATTTTCATAGAAACATTTTTCTATTATCAAATTTTCTATAGAAAAACTTTTCTATCAAAAAATTTTTATATCAAAAAAATTTTCATAGAAACATTTTAATATCAAAAAATTTTCTATAGACAAATTTTTATATCAAAATATTTTGATGGAAAAATTTTTCAATCATCAAATTTTTTATATAAAAACTTTTCTTTAAAAAAAATTCTCTATAGAAAAAATTTTATATAGAAAAATTTTCTAAAGAAAAGTTTTTAATCATCAATTTTTCTATAGATTATACCAAAAAATTTTCAATAGAAAAATTTTTATATCAAAAACATTTCTATATCAAAAAATTTTTCTATAAAAAAATGGTTATGTTTTCAAATTTTCTATAGAAAAATTTTTACATCAAAATATTTTCATAGAAACATTTTTCTATTATCAAATTTTTTATAGAAAAATTGTTCTTATCAAAAAATTTGTATATCAAAAAATTTGCTATCGACAAATTTTTATATTAAAATATTTTTTCTATTGTAAAATATTTATATCGAGAATTTTTAATAGAAACATATTTATTCGAAAAATTTCCTACAGAAAAATTTGGATATCAATATTTTTTTTTTTAAATTTTAATAATATGTATAAATATTTTCAAAATCCAACATTTTAGAGAAAATTCTACAATTTTCAAAATTTTGTTTTTTTTTTCGAATTTGTAAGATTTGACTTTCTGTAGGTAATTTTTCAAAAACTTTTTTTTAAATGAAAAAAATACATTTTACTATTAATGGAAAACTTTACAGTTTATAACCTCTCAACTGTTTACAAAGTATTTTTTTGTTCACAATTTTTCTAAATTCGACTGTTTATAGAAGATTTTTAAAACTTCGACTTTTTGTGTAAATTTGTCAAATTTCGACTATATATAAAAAAAATTTCTAATTTTACTATTTTAAGTGACATTTTTTAAGTTCTAAATTTCGTTTTCAATCTTTAAATTATTCTACATATTTCAACTAAAAAAACTTATTAACATTTAACCTATATTTTCTAAAAAGTCCTTCATAAACAGTTCTTTTTTTTTCTTCTTAACTTTAAAATAGAATTTTGTCTAGTCATTTTAAATATTTTTTTTTTTTCTTTTGTACATATTTGGTTTATTTCTTTTTATAATTTTCTTGTTCTACATTATATATTTTTATAAAAAAAAATTTCTTATAACAAAAAACTAACATATAGAATAGAAAACAAAAACAACAAGAAACGTAAGAAAAAATCAATATAAAGTCACGTTTTCAAAAAAATATCACGTTCCAAAAAAAAAACGTAAGAGAAAAATATTTTTATATACCAGAAAATATATAAATTCTTCTCAAATTCATATAGTAATTACACATACACATACATACCCGTAGATCATACATATGTATTTACTTACTAATACATAAGAATTACTATAATGTATTTATATAGTCATTTAAAAGGCAAAAGGGAGTAACTAAAAAATGTAACAAATCATTTTTTTTTTATTGTTTTTAAGATTTTCTTTGGTTAAGTAATTCGAAATGACTGAAAAAAGATTTTCGAATTTTTTGAGTTACACCATTTCGCCTTTTAGGTTTTGATATTTTAGGTGTTATATTTAAGTAATGTTATTCTTGTTATTTTACTCGTGTATATAAGAATTTTATTAAAAATATAAAATTATTCTTTTGTTTTTTTTTTCAACATTTTTTATTGCTTAAGGTAAATATTGCTACTGTTGGGAATTTTTAGTAGTTTTTTTTTGAAAAAAGAAAACATATGTTACGTGATATAATTCAAAATAAGCTTAAAAGGTTTCAGGTTCAAGGTCATTTCGAGAAGTTATATAATTATTTTATATGGCCAGAAACTATAAAAAGCTTAAGTCGACTTAAGAAATAATTTCTGTTACATTTTAAAACGGGTACCCAAAATTTTATTTGATTATTATTTGTATTTATCCAGAATTTTTCAAAATTTAGATTTACACAAAAAATTTGAGGAGCATTTTTTTCAAAATTCGTCTTTTTATCAAGAATTTTTCAAAATTTTGACATTTATAAAGAAAAATTTTAAAATTAGAAAATTTATAGTTTTTAAAAATTTATAGAAAATTTTTCAAAATTGATAGAAAATTTTTCAAAATTGATAGAAATTTTTTCAAAATTGTTAGAAATTTTTTTCAAAATTGATAGAAAATTTTAAAATTTTCCGTTTATTATTTTATTTTTTAAATTCAACTTTTTAATATTTATAAAAAACGTTTCAAAATTTCACTGTTTATACAAATTTTTTTAAAATATGAATATTTACATAAAATTTTTAAAATTTTACTATTTAAAGTGATTTTTTAAAATTCCAATATTTTATAGAAAATTTTGCAAAATTCAAAAATTTATAGATAATTATTTTTAAATCGACTTTTAGAAATAAAATCGACTTATAGAAAATATTTAAAAACTTGAATATATAAATATAATTTTTAAGAATTCGACTGTTTATAGAAAATTTTTACAATTGGACTTTTTATAGTATATTTTAAAAATATCGAATATTTATAAAAAAAAATTAAAAATTCGACTGTTTATAGACAATTTTTAAAATTGGAGTATTTATAGAAAATTTTTAAAAATTCGACTGTTTATAGAAAATTTTAACAAGTTTTTAAAAATTCGACTGTTTATAGCAAATTTAAAAAAATTCGAATATTTATAGAAAATTTTTAAAACTTCGACTGTTTATAGAAAATTTTTAAAATTAGACTTTTTAAGAAAAATTTTAAAAATTCGAATTTAAAAAAAATTTTTAAAATATCCGAAAATTCATAGAAAATTTTTTAAATTTAAATATTTATAGAAAAATTAAAAATTCGACTGTTTTTAGAAAATTTTTAAAAATTTGACTTTTTATAGAAAATTTTTAAAAATTTGACTTTTTATAGCAAATTTTTAAAAATTCGACTGTTTATAGAAATTTTTTAAAAACTCGACTGTTTAAAGAAAATTTTTACAATTAAAAAATCGAATATTTAAAGAAAATTTTTAAAAATTTGAATATTTAAAGAAAATTTTTAAAAATTCGAATATTTAAAGAAAATTTTTAAAAATTTGAATATTTATAGAAAAATGAAATAAAATTTGACTATTTATAGAAAATTCTATAGAAAACTTTCCAAAGTTCCAATTTTTGCATAAAATTGTTTTATAATTCGACTAGTATTTGTAGAGAATTTTTAAAAATTCGACTTTTTATAGAAAAATTGAAAAATTCTAACATTTTAGAAAATGTTCAAAATATCAAAAATTTATAGATAATTTTTAAAATTGGACTTTTAGTAGAAAATTTTTAAAAATTCGACTGTTTATAGAAAATTTTGAAAATTGGAATTTTTATAGAAAATTTGTAAAAATTCGACTGTTATAGCAAATTTAAAAAAAATCGAAAATTGATAGAAAATTTTTAAAATTTTAATATTTATAGAAAAATTTGGTTTCGATTGTTAATAGACAAATTTTCAGGAATACATTTTTAATAACCAGAATTTTAGAAATTCGAATATTTATAGGACTACAAACAAGAACCCATTTCTAATTCCCTCATTTAGTTGAAAATTACAAAAAAAAACGTGATGGCTACAATGGAAACACACACAAAATACCCAGAAAATTCATTTATAACACCTTCAAATTTCATTGCATTTACCTTTAACATATGGAAGCTGTTGCCGCCACTGGCAAAACCGCTTAAATAATAAGCTTTTTTACTTAGCCTTATTTAAAATTTATCTAATCATTTTTGGAAATGTCAAAATTATCCGTTCGGAGTAAAGGCTTCGCGCGCTAGACATAGCTCCTCCATTTTATTTTATTATTTTAAAACTTTGTACTTAGCTGGCTAGCGTGGTGATAAGTCTTCACTCCTTAAGATTTTCTTAACATTTTCTAGTGGTTTCCATACCAAAAAGTGAGTGTAATTTACTTGTTAAAATAATTCCTTTACTTATTGTTATATGTTTGTGTATTTGTCTAGGAATTTTAATCTAAGAGAATAAGGTCAATAAATCTATGTTTGGAAATTGATCTGGTGTTCCTTTTATTCAAAATCTAGTGGAAATCATTAGCGAGGCGGATTCCTCACCCCAACATTTTAAAATTCTTTTTGCGTTTTACACGTTTCCTATAAAATCAACAGACGAAGCTGAAGATTCGCCTAGAAGCGCCCTGCATTGCCAATCTCGCAGTAAGTACAAATGGAATTAGAAGGCCAACAAAAAATGCCAAACTGTCCCAAGTGTCTTAATCCCCCTGACCAAAATATGATAAGTTGCACAAAATGCCAAAAAACCTATCATGTTTCATGCACAAATGCCACATCAGACCAAACATCAGCCCTAACTTTCAAATGTTTTGCTTGTAAGAGCCCTCCGGCAGAATCAGTTAAAAGCACCTTAAGTCGCTCTTCCAATAAATCAGCCAGAAGAGTACAATTAGAACTCCAACGACTAGAAGAAGAGCGTACTGTTTCAATGGAATATATTTCCAAAAAGTATCAAATAATAAACCAACATGAACAGGAGGTCAACAGTGATGCCTCATCCCATCATTCATTTTCTGTTCGCAGCTGGTTAAATGAACTTCCAAACCATTTTGATTCTGCAGAACAAGTCCAGTCTGATTTACCGGCAGCTCCTGAAAATATAAATAAAAACAAAACAACCAAACAAGCAGCTCAGCTGCCTGAAGACACTGTTTATTTAAGCATGCCACCTTATATAAATAATGCATCTAACAATAATAATTCAGGTGGAATTAATATGCCGCAAAAACGTTCATATATTCTGCCGGACATAAGTAACGCTGCTACGATGTCGTCATCTGCACCCGCTGTATCAAGTTTTACTTCGGGACCCGCCACCACTAGTGGCTTTCAATCACGACAGCAGCCTCACTATCAATCGGTCCCATTTGAACCTCAAGTTTCAACAACTCACACAACGGCTTGCCACATTCCACCAATAATTTCTAATGTGCATCATTTTAATCCTTGCCAAAACATGACGGCCCCCATTGGCCATTCAACACAACACACGTTCAATTCCAATGCACCGAACGCAACCACATCAAACAACACTTTAAGTGTACCACCGAATTTATTTACAGATTATAACCAAAACTTGAGTCAAGGTCAGCTTCAAGCACGTCAATCTTTGCCGAAAGAACTCCCTGCCTTCTCCGGCCAACCAGAAGAATGGCCCTTGTTTTCGTCCACATTTGAATGGTCCACTAATATCTGTGGATTCACGGAAGCCGAAAACCTCATAAGGTTACAAAAATCACTTACCGGAGAAGCATTAAAAAAAGTTCAACACGTACTAGTACACCCATCCAATGTCAATTGGGTCATGTCAATTTTGAAGCTTTTGTACGGCCAACCAGAAAATATAGTAAACTCTATAAAAAATCGAATTAAATTAACACCCCCAGTAGATGAAAATAACTTACCTTCATTTACCACATTTGCAATTAACGTAAAGAGTTTAATTGCAACAATTGAAGCTTCCAATTTAAATAATGAAATCAATAATACTTCACTTCTCCAAGAATTAGTACAAAAATTACCACCATCTTTTCAATTACAATGGGGTACACAAAAATTACAGCTGTTAAATCAAAATAAAAATCCTAACATGTATGAATTCTCCAATTGGATTTTTAACATTGGAATTTCTGCTACATGTATAACAGTTGAAAGCTCTTCCCATGTTAACAGACAAAAGTCCCACACTGTTAGTAACAGCAATAAAAAAGCTTTCGTACATACTCATAATGAAGATCACCGAAAATGTTTTGTATGTAGCAACAACAATTACAAATCAATTGCTACTTGTCAAAAATACTTATCTCTTAATCGTGGAGATAAATGGAATATAATAAAAGAACACAAACTGTGTAGAATTTGTTTGTGTAAACATTTTGGAGAATGCAAGAAAAGAGTACAATGTGGAGTGGAAGGGTGTCAATATTATCATCATTCTTCTTTACACCGATATTCTAATGAAGGGACAACAAATAACAACAATCAAGAGCCAAAGATAAACAATCAAAATAGTTTAACCAGAAGTGAAAATATTAATACACATAATTCTAAAGTGAAAGAAATTTTATTTAAAATAATACCAGTGACAGTTCATGGAAAAAATAAAGATATAAAAACCTTCGCATTTATTGACGAAGGTTCCTCCATTAGTTTAATGGATAAAAAATTAATGGACGAATTAGAAATTTCTGGGACGACTAGCCCCCTATGGCTCAAGTGGACTGGAGGTATTGAAAGATGTGAAAACAGTTCCAAAAAATTAACAATACGTATTTCAGGCTACAACAAAAACAAAAAGGTGACGATTAATGTATGTACTGTAAGTAAATTAGATTTACCCACACAGTCTCTGGATTATAAAAAATTGGCAAACAAATTTCATCATTTAAGAAATTTGCCAATAAAAAGCTATAGTGATGCTGTGCCTAAGATACTTATTGGCCTCAACCATTTCAATTTGGGAATTTCTACAAATATGAGGCAAGGTGGTCCTCATGAACCTGTAGCAGTAAATACAAAGATTGGATGGATGATTTATGGAGCTATTTCTTCAAACGCAAAACCAAGTAAGCAATTTAATTACCATATTTGTGAGTGCAGTGAAAGTGATGAAGGGTTAGATGAACTAGTGAAGAGTTTTTATTCCCTGGATAGCTTAGGGATTTGTTGTAAAGATCCACTAGTTAGTAAAGGTGATGAGCGTGCCCGTAGTCTTTTAAAAAATTACACAAGACAAAGAGAAGACGGACATTTTGAGGTTCCTCTACTGTGGAAATGTGATATTTTGAGTTTACCCAATAGCTATGATATGGCTCTAAGGCGTCTGCTATGCTTAGAGCGAAAATTATTGCATGATTCTGAACTTCTTAATATTTTTAAAAATACAATTGAAAAATACACCTCCAAGGGTTATATACGAAAATTAAACCGTAAAGAATTATCGCACAGTGGTGGTAAAGAGTGGTATCTGCCCATTTTTGCAGTTTTTAACAAAAATAAGCCCGGTAAATCTCGTGTCGTTTGGGATGCTGCGGCTAAATCGAATGGAGTCTCCTTGAACTCGTTTCTACTAAAGGGACCTGACCTACTGTCATCTTTGCCAGCCATTTTATTTTCATTTCGGTTGAAAGCAGTTGCTGTCTGTGGTGACATAGAAGAAATGTTTCATCAGATTTTTATTAGGCCTGAAGACAGAGATGTTCAAAGATTTTTATGGCGTGATTGTGACCAATCTAAGCAGCCTGATGTATATGTAATGGACGTAATGATTTTCGGAGCTTCGTGTGCTCCTAGCATTTCTCAATATATTAAAAATTTTAATGCCACTCAATATGAAAATAAATACCCTGTGGCTTCAAGGTCAATAAAAGAAAATCATTATGTTGATGACTTTTTAGAATCGGTTGACACTCCACAAGAGGCTACAGATTTAGTTTCGGAGGTAAAATTTATTCACCAACAATGTGGATTTAATATTCGAAATTGGATTTCAAACAATGAGGAGGTGATGAACACAGTGTCCAACATATCTTCTACTAGTGAAAAATGTTTGAACTTTAATGAAGAAAACAAAGTAGACAAAGTTCTTGGGGTGTTTTGGGAACACAAAGAAGACGTTATTACGTTTAAAATTGCACCGCGGTTTATAAGCAGTGAGATATTTTGCTGTAGAAAAATACCAACTAAGCGCGAAATGCTTCGTTTAGTAATGTCCATCTACGACCCCCTTGGTCTTATTGGGAATATTATCATGTATGTTAAAATCCTTCTTCAAGAAGTATGGCGGTGTAAAACAGATTGGGACGAAGAAATTTCTGATGAGCTTATGGCAAAATGGATACAGTGGGTCTCAATTTTACCAGACATTCAACAAATTAAAATTCACCGCTGCTATTTAAAATGTTTACTAAATTACGATGGCATCGATGTGCAGCTACATACTTTTGTGGATGCTAGTAAGGACGGATATGCCGCTGTGTGCTACTTTCGTCTGGTTAAAAATGAAACAGTATTTTGTTCATTAATAGGTTCTAAAACAAGAGTCGCCCCAATGAAAATAACTTCGGTTCCACGACTTGAACTTATGGCCGCACTAATAGGTGCTAGGTTTGGAAAATTTATTTGCGATAATCACAAAATCACGATCAAAAATAAATTTTTCTGGTCAGATTCTAAAACAGTTTTGAGTTGGCTCAATTCTGATCATAGAAAATATAGTCAATTTGTAGCCTTTCGTGTGACTGAAATTTTAGAACTGAGTTCCATTAATGATTGGCGATGGACTCCAACAAAAGAAAATGTCGCAGATGAAGCCACTAAGTGGGCTCGAATCCCCCGGGTTTCTATAACTAGCAGATGGTTCCAGGGACCAGAATTTTTATATCATCCCCAAGATGAATGGCCAGGTGCAAAAAATTTCGACGATGCTACACCTGAGGAAATGGTACACAAATCGTTTATAATATCTGCTAAGGAAAACGTTATAAATGAAAAGAGATTTTCAAGGTGGAATAGGATGCTTCGAGCCACCGCTTATTTTTTCCGCTTCATTGAAAATTGTAGATCGGAGGCAAAACTAAAAGGCGAGTTAACTCTTGAAGAGCTACGAAAGGCAGAAAACTTTTTAGTCCGGCAAGCTCAGACTGAAAAGTATTCTACAGAAATTGCTACTTTAAAATCGAAAACAAATATTCCGAAAAATAGTGAGATTTATACGAAATCACCCTTCATGGACGAATATGGAGTTTTAAGAGTAGATGGCAGAATTGATAATGCAAATGTTGCTGAAGAACGAAAACATCCCATCATATTGCCCAAATCAAGCTACATTACAACTTTAATTATACTTTACTACCATTCAAAATATTATCATATTAACCACGAAACGGTGATCAACGAGATTCGTCAAAAATATTTGATTTCTAAACTACGTGCTGTTTTTAAATCTATAACTCGAAATTGTCAGTGGTGTAAAATTAACAAGGTGGTGCCACAAGTTCCAGAAATGGCTAAGTTACCTCGTGCTCGCCTAGCATCTTTTAAGGCGCCGTTTACATATACAGGCTTGGACTTCTTTGGACCCATGATGGTTAACGTAAATCGACATAAGGAGAAGAGATACGGTTGTTTATTTACATGTTTGACGACCAGAGCAATTCACATAGAAATTGCTTATTCATTAACAACAAGTTCGTGCATCTTGGCCATTCGAAATTTTATGGCCCGAAGAGGAATTCCACTTGAATTTTTTAGTGACAACGGCACTAACTTTATTGGCGCGGAACGAGAACTTCGAGAAGCTCTTGAAGACGTCAACCAAGATGAATTTGTTAAAACTTTTACCACTACAACAACAAAATGGAACTTCAATCCACCAGCTTCTCCACATATGGGAGGTGCTTGGGAGAGACTTGTGCGCTCTGTCAAAACAGTTTTTTATAAAATAAACACAATAAGGGCCCCGGGTGATGAGCTCCTTTTGAGCATGATGATAGAGGTTGAAAACATTATAAATTCTAGGCCTCTTGCCTATGTTCCCATCGATAATGAAAATGATGAGGCATTGACTCCTAACCATTTTCTATTGGGTAGTTCCAGTGGTCTAAAGCCGATGTCAACTTGTGATGACAGCGCCATAGTTTTAAAACAAAATTGGCGTATTTCGCAACAGTACGCGAACTTATTTTGGAAAAGGTGGTTGGCTGAATATTTGCCCTCATTAACTTGTAGATCCAAATGGTTCGAAAAGCAAAAAACTTTATGTCAGGGGGACTTGGTAATTATTGTTGATCCTTCTCTCCCTAGAAATGTTTGGCTACGAGGAAAAGTACTTGAAACGAGATTGGCAAAAGATGGACAAGTAAGAAGTGCGAAGATTCAAACTAAGAACGGTGTCATGGAAAGGCCTGTAGCGAAGCTTGCAGTTTTAGACGTGGCTTTCCGTGAAGAGTATGCCATCGAAGATCCTTCTTGTCACACTGCGGGGGGGAATGTTGCCGCCACTGGCAAAACCGCTTAAATAATAAGCTTTTTTACTTAGCCTTATTTAAAATTTATCTAATCATTTTTGGAAATGTCAAAATTATCCGTTCGGAGTAAAGGCTTCGCGCGCTAGACATAGCTCCTCCATTTTATTTTATTATTTTAAAACTTTGTACTTAGCTGGCTAGCGTGGTGATAAGTCTTCACTCCTTAAGATTTTCTTAACATTTTCTAGTGGTTTCCATACCAAAAAGTGAGTGTAATTTACTTGTTAAAATAATTCCTTTACTTATTGTTATATGTTTGTGTATTTGTCTAGGAATTTTAATCTAAGAGAATAAGGTCAATAAATCTATGTTTGGAAATTGATCTGGTGTTCCTTTTATTCAAAATCTAGTGGAAATCATTAGCGAGGCGGATTCCTCACCCCAACAGAAGCAATTGGAAATTTTTATTCAAAAACTAACAAATACCCACAAACATTAGCAACAAAACCAACGAGAACAAATCCAACATATGGCAACAAATGAGTAAATAAGAACAAAATGTGTTTTAGATGTTTTCAAAATTTCTCTAGTATTTTCCAATTTTCACCTCAAATATGCACAAAAATCCCCAAAAAGACCTTATTCAGTCCAGAGAACACATTCACTCATATTTAAGTTGAAATATTTGCCGAAATGATTTGAGAAAGTGCGTAGAAATTTACATGTTTTCAAATGAAAAATAAAAGTTTGCAAAAAAAAAAAAATATTTTCCTTTTGGAATCACAGGATAATAATTTTGGCACACACACAAACATAGATTATTTGTACAGTAGAAAGGACAAGTTGGGTCTTATAATTAAAGGAAATTTAACGAAAATGTTAATTTTTGTAAAGCAAAAAACGAATAATAAAATAAATAATATTTAGCAAAACTTTGGTAATGGATTATTATAATACCTTGTAATGACTAAAACATACCGTCCGAATTAAAGTATGTAGTTTATTGCAATTATAAAAATTTTGTCTCGAAAATTTTTCTTTATAAAAATTTTGTCTCGAAAATTTTTCTTTATAAAAATTTTGTCTCGAAAATTTTTCTATATAAAAATTTTGTCTCGAAAATTTTTCTATATAAAAATTTTATCTCGAAAATTGTTCTATATAAAAATTTTGTCTCGAAAATTTTTCTATATAAAAATTTTGTCTCGAAAATTTTTCTATATAAAAATTTTGTCTCGAAAATTTTTCTATATAAAAATTTTGTCTCGAAAATTTTTCTATATAAAAATTTTGTCTCGAAAATTTTTCTATATAAAAATTTTGTCTCGAAAATTTTTCTATATAAAAATTTTGTCTCGAAAATTTTTCTATATAAAAATTTTGTCTCGAAAATTTTTCTATATAAAAATTTTGTCTCGAAAATTTTTCTATATAAAAATTTTGTCTCGAAAATTTTTCTATATAAAAATTTTGTCTCGAAAATTTTTCTATATAAAAATTTTGTCTCGAAAATTTTTCTATATAAAAATTTTGTCTCGAAAATTTTTCTATATAAAAATTTTGTCTCGAAAATTTTTCTATATAAAAATTTTGTCTCGAAAATTTTTCTATATTAAAATTTTGTCTCGAAAATTTTTCTATATAAAAATTTTGTCTCGAAAATTTTTCTATATAAAAATTTTGTCTCGAAAATTTTTCTATATAAAAATTTTGTCTCGAAAATTTTTCTATATAAAAATTTTGTCTCGAAAATTTTTCTATATAAAAATTTTGTCTCGAAAATTTTTCTATATAAAAATTTTGTCTCGAAAATTTTTCTATATAAAAATTTTGTCTCGAAAATTTTTCTATATAAAAATTTTGTCTCGAAAATTTTTCTATATAAAAATTTTGTCTCGAAAATTTTTCTATATAAAAATTTTGTCTCGAAAATTTTTCTATATAAAAATTTTGTCTCGAAAATTTTTCTATATAAAAATTTTGTCTCGAAAATTTTTCTATATAAAAATTTTGTCTCGAAAATTTTTCTATATAAAAATTTTGTCTCGAAAATTTTTCTATATAAAAATTTTGTCTCGAAAATTTTTCTATATAAAAATTTTGTCTCGAAAATTTTTCTATATAAAAATTTTATCTCGAAAATATTTCTGTATAAAAATTTTATGTCGAAAATTTGTCTATATAAAAATTTTGTCTCGAAAATTTTTCTATATAAAAATTTTGTCTCGAAAATTTTTCTATATAAAAATTTTGTCTCGAAAATTTTTCTATATAAAAATTTTGTCTCGAAAATTTTTCTATATAAAAATTTTGTCTCGAAAATTTTTCTATAAAAAAATTTTGTCTCGAAAATTTTTGTATATAAAAATTTTGTCTCAAAAATTTTTCTATATAAAAATTTGGTCTCGAAAATTTTTCTATATAAAAACTGTATGTCGAAAATTATTATGAAAATTATAGGTATAAAAATGTTGTCTTTTTTATATAAAATAGTAAATATTTTTGCTATAATTATTAGCAGTCATATCTTTGAAACGATGCCATCTATTGAGTTCTTTTGTAAACACAAGCCTCTGAACCTTTACATAGATACGCTGTAAATTTGGTTTTGAACGGTTAAGCGGTTAGATCTTGAATCTATCAGTAAGACTAACTGGTTTCTATATACACATAGATACATAATAATATAATTTTTCAAAATTTCTATTTAAATCAGACATAAGCTAACAATTTTGCAATCTAATAAATAGGTATACCACATTACTTGTACTTCCTTAAGAGAATTTAACTAAATACCTACACTTAGTCGCAAAACTCTACATACGACTTAACTTCTTCAAAAAAAATTACTTTTAAGTAAAACCACATATTTAAGTAAAAAACATATTTGATATGTAGTATCAAATATTTGATATATTTGATATGTAACCTCGACTAACCATCTATAAATCTTAATTTTCCGACTCCACCAGAGCTCATGCAACCCCACACCATCACGGAGCCACCACCGTGTTTCACAGTACTGCAAACGTTTTTTTGTTCCAAGGCAGTAACTAGTTTTCTCCAAACTCTGGCTCTGCCATCGTTTCCAAAAAGGTTAAATTAACACTAGTCTCTAAAAACAACCCGTTCCCAGAACGAAGGATCGTTTATATGTGCATCTTTGTACTTGTCAAAGCGTTTTCTTTTATTGACAGGACGGTTTTTTTCTGGCTATGAACGACTGAAGTCCAGCTTTTTTCAAGCAGCGACGAACTGTATCTCGATGAACATCAACTACGCTACTTTTTTTGGATTTTCTGTAACTTCTCTTACAATCTTGTGCCTTAATCTTTCGTCAAGCTTCGATGGGCGTAGAGTTCTTGGCAAACTTTCAAAGCTTCTACTTTTCTTATAATTCCTTATTATAGTTTAAACCATGATTTAATAATTCTGAAGGTTGTTCCATTCTCTCTTTTTGTCGCCATGATAACTTTCTGACGTTTGTTAGGATAGTAAAAGTTTGTGCTACCATATTTTTGCCGACAATCCAACTTTACTATTATTTTATGATGACAAAATTTATGCAAGTATATATGTCTTTATGCATAAAAAACTTACGAATATTTACAAAAAAACTTCAATAAATAATACAATTTGTTTCTACTATATTTCTTTAATATTGAATGCCTTCATTATATGCTTAACTTCAAAATTACACATTTTTGATAATTAATCCCAATGTATTAAGTACCCCTTTTCTTAATGTGGCAACGTTTTTCTTTCAATTGTTTTCAAATATCAAACTTCAAAAACCTAATAAACTCCAAAATAATTTTGAAGAGAGAATGAAACTTCCTTGTTATTATTATTTCATGGTTTAAACTGTAGATTTTGATATATTAACAATTTCTCTCACTTTTGCCAAAGGTTTTTCTTCATTTGACAACTTAATCACTAACTTTCCAATATCTGTGGATATTTTCTTTCTTTCCGCCATTTTATATTTTTTCGAGTATAAAATATTAATGAAAAAAAACGAAAATCAAACGAGCGGTTGAAATTTTCCTAAGCTTATGAAAAATTTTAAAAATACCTATATAGGGGTACTGCATTGATTTTCTATAGATTTTAAAGTCGTATGTACACTTTTGCAATGCCTTCGCGATGCATATTGCAAAAAATTCAAATTTTGCGAAAAGGTTGCCATATTTTTTAATTTTTAAGTTAAAAATATCAAATCGCATTTAGTAAATATTTATCAGTAACAATTTTTAAAATTTTGATATAAATAATAAAATAGTGGACAAAATAACTGAAGATTACATTCCGTATGTAAAGTTTTGCGACTAAGTGTCTTAATAGAAATTTTCAAAATATTTCTATTTGTAACAAATTTTCAAAAAGTCCAAAATTATCAGCCTGTTTTTGAAACTACTATTTTTTCAAACTGAGGAAAAAATTGAAGTTTTGGTTTTTGTATTTTTTTTTTTTTTTTGAGTAAAACGAGAAAAAGCTTTTAAAATTTTGGTTCGTATATGAAATGTGTAGACGAAAGTAAATGTCAAATTAAGCAATTCAAAAAATACGTTTGTTTTTTTTTTTTTTTTTTTGTTTAGGACCAGCGCTCTGTTGATGACCCTACTTATGCAATGCATTGTGTTATGTTGGAACTCGGAAAATGTTGTGGGAGGTGGGATAAATGCTTGATTTTTGATTTTAATTTCCCTATATTGAAAAACTTCTGCGGGAAGCAATTTCTGCATACGAGCTACTGGCCAATCGACTACCAATGGATAAGCTCTAACAGATAGACGTGTATTGCGTAAGAAAGTTCCCTGATTTCGTTAGAGCACATTCCAAAATAGTAACGATAGAACAATAGAGTTAGATAACCTACTGTCAATTATTATTATGAGAAATGTTGCTCTCTCCTGCACTCGGTCGGGAAGCTCCAAAATAGACTTTAAAGCCGGCCCATACATGAGAGTTATATTCCATTTTCGGTCGAATATAGGTGCTGTAAATAGAACGGAGATCAGATGAAGTGAAGTTTCTTTTACACCGTATCTCTTGTTTGATGAGATTTATCCAACAGACAACACAATAAATTATCATGCATAATTTTATAATCATTATAAACAATTTTTAATTTAATATTGAAAAAATGTTAAATTTATTTAATTTTGTTTGTTTGTAATTATCTTTGTTTTTATTCAATTTTAGGGTAAACATCAATTTATAAAAGTATTCATTTTTATAGGAAAAGCTTTCAGAAAAGTAATAAAATATATCATGGCAATACTATCATTTCATATTTTATTACGGAGCTTTTACCATAGAGTACCGCATAGAGTGCGATCATATGTTCTACTAAGCACAAAAAAAATAGAAAAAAAAATTTATAATGACATGTTTTATATGAAGATGACGTCTATTAAATGTACCTTTGACGTCTCTTAAATGTACTTGACAGTTTCGTCCACAGTCTAGTTGTGGTTTATGGCTTTTACTTCCAAACGAAAAAAGAAAATGAACTCGATTTAGAGCTTAATCGTTTGGCTAGTATTCGATTGCCTTCTAACGTATGACAGTTTTGTGAACAGGCTGTATATCTTTTCAGGTTTTTGTACTAAAAAAACACATTTTCCATTTCGTCCATGTACTAAAAAAGTAAATGAACGCAACTATTATTTTTTAAGATATTTTGTCCAAAAATTATAAATCTTACCGATCTTCCGTTACAAAATTAAGTTACTTTAAATTTACATGTTAAAAGTTTGAATAAATCCAAAATAAGTTCCAAACAAGGCTTAGGACTCGTCACTCCTAAGTCGACAGCAAAAGCAAACATGTCTACTACATACATACATAGTATGTATTTGTTTGTAGTTTTATGTTAAAAATGTTAAAATTTTACTGTTTTTATGGTTCATTCACCGCTTTTTGACAGGCCACTTTATGTAAAATACTGGTAAGCCACATTCATACAAATGCTGTCATAATAATGTACACAAATACATTTAAATTTGTGTAGACATTTTTTTTATTCTACTCGGTTTTATTTTATATAAAAATTTAACCAAATACTATACAAGAGTAGTAGAACTTTCTTCATACATTTTCTGTTGAAACAATATAAAACAAACCATTTCATTGGCTGTCTTTCTTTTTATACCACCAGCATTTAACGCACTCACAAACACACACACACACACATATTCACCACTCACTCACTCACTAAATTTCCCCTCTCCACTCTTTTGAGATAACATTGAAACAAAAACAAATCTATTTGCTAACATAGGAACATTTTGGTATTGAAACTTTTAACAAGAAGAAAAAAAAAACTTGTTTTTTCTATTTGTGTTTGTTTTGTTTATTTGTTGTTGCTTTTGTTTGTGTAGTACACAGTGTGTGCATGTTGTGGCTGTGTGTTTCCGTTTATGTCGGTAGCTGTTGCTATTGTTGTTGTATTTTATTATTCATTTTTATTCGCGTTCCTTTCCTTGCTTTTTATATTGTTTTGTTGTTTACTTGTCAACGCCCGTTTTTCACCCGTTGCTGCAAATGCGAGTGTGTAAGGGTGTGTAGGTTGAGTGTTTTTTTCTTGTTGTTGTTTGTATTTGTCTGTTTTTTTTTTGAGTTGAATTCATTGAGTATTCCTTTATTTTGTTGTCTGGCAACGCCTTTAATAAATTGTTGTTATGTATTTGAATAAGTTTGAAATGACTGACAGCCGCCTTATACGTATCAAAAACATATTCAGATAATTCTTAAACATTGTATCCTCCAACCATTTATCTTTCATTTGTCTGCCCCATTGAAGAGTTTTTTGTTGTTGTTATTGTTGTTGTTTTTTCTGTATTGTCATCATTATCATGTTCATAATTATTCTTGTCAATTATTTAACGGATATGCTTTTGAACTTTCTTTCATACCTTTAGTATATGCTCCTTCTTCTTGTTGTTGTTTTTATTGTCTTTAGAACTTGTGCTCATCATTATTATTTTTAGCTTTTATTTTTTTCCACAAGATAGAAAATCTTATTTATAGCCTGAGGCCTGTTACTATTTACTAGGTATGTACCTTCTTCTTTACTTATTATAATGTTAAGTTAAAGACGTCGTCGTCGCTCATTAGTTGAAGTTTTTTACTGTTTTCTTTGTAAAATTCAATGTCATTTTTATGATAATTAACACAAAATAAAAATGCTTTATTTACAATCTGTTTATCTTTTTGATGTTTTTAGTGTTAAAGAATTTTAATAAGTTACTAATTTTTTTAGGCAAGAAAAAAGTACTTTGTGAGACCAAATATGTACATTTGTATGTAATATTAACCCTTTTAGACCCAGCCACAAAATTTTTTTTATTTGAACTCAAATCAATTTTTTGATTTTACTTTTTTTTTTAAATGGACATGACACAATTGTGCGTTTTGAGCATAACTTCTAAGAGAATCACATGTTTCAAATGTAATATTTTTCTAACTAGAAAAAGGTCGAAATTACATTTTCTTTAAATTTTTTTTTAATTTTCTTTCAAAAAATACCAAATTGTCGGAATAGTAAATATTATTCAATAAGAAAAATTATTCGCACTTGATCCCAGTATATTACATTTATTTATTAACGTAATAGACAATTTATTGATAAAGGCAAAAAAATGATTATGGGGACAAACAATTCCTCGACGCGTTTCGATGGTTGGTTAGGCCATCATCTTCAGGGGGAGTTATTCGCACTTGATCACAGTATATTACATTTATTTATTAACGTAATAGACAATTTATTGATAAAGGCAAAAAAAATGTTTATGGCGACAAACAATTCCTCGACGCGTTTCGATGGTTGGTTAGGCCATCATCTTTGGGAGAAGTATCCCTACTTTTAGACAGATTAAAAATCTCGCATTATTATTATATTTTACACAATTATTACGAATTATGTTTGTGAACAAAATTGTCGGAATAGTAAATATTATTCAAAAAAAAAATTATTCGCACTTGATCCCAGTCAGTTACATTTATTTATTAATGTAATAGACAATTTATTGATAAAAGCCAAAAAAAATGTTTGTGAGGACATGCAAATCGTCGACGCGTTTCGATGGTTGGTTAGGTCATCATCATCTTTAGGAGGAGTATCCCTGCTTTTAGACAGATCGAAAATCTCGCATTATTACCTATTTTACAAACACATTCATTACGAATTATGTTTGTAATACAAAGGTAAAAGCTCAGATTAGCGACTGAACAAAAGTAATACAAACATTTTTTTTATAAAATTTTCATTTTCGAAAAATCCGGTCAATTCAACTTTTTGCGTTACTTTTGTTCTTCTCCACATTTTTTATTCATTATGGTCTTCTGATTTTAAAAACGATAACAAATAAATGTTCTTTAAATTGTTTGATTTTCAAAAAAATTATAAAATTTCCCATTTTCGAAAAGGCGGATTTTATCATATCTTTAGAACCGGTTGTTCGATTTTGTTAAAAGTCACAGAATATAACAGCTAATAAAGTTATCTTTAAGTCGTTTTAAAACATTTTTTTTAGATATGTTTAACGGATTCGAAGTAATTTACACTTAAAAGTAAAAAAATATATTTTTTTATAAAAAATTTAAATATTTTATTTTTTTTTAAATTATATAAAAATTATTACCAAAAACCTAAAATTTTTTATACATGATTTTAAATTATATTCCAAATAAAATCAGCCTTAATTCCAGAATTTCTATAAATTAATGTTGATTTTAAAGAAAATTTCGAATTTTCTACTTTCCGTTATTAGGTTTTATATGAGAGTTAGGGTCAAATGTGGACCGATTTTCTCGAAATTTAGCAATTCGATTACAGTTTATGCAAAAATTATGTGTGCAAAAAATAAACATAAAATTGTTTTTATCTTCAGATTTAGGAGAGTTCTTGTAAATTCAGAAAAACCATCAGAAAATCTTATATGGGAGTTATGTTCAAATATAGATTTCAACAAAATTATGTTCAAATATGGACCGATTTTAACAAAATTTGGTACACTTTATATTTTGCGGATTCCGAGTTGTTTACTTCTCAAAGTAAAGTTTGATAAAAAATTTAAATTTTTTAAAAATTCCGAAAAAATCTATAATTATGTAATAATAATCTTAAATGTTAATTTTAAAATAGCCAATTTTGTAAATTCCGTCATTGGTCTTATATGGGCGCTAGGATCAAATATGAACCGATTTCAGGAAAATTTGTTTTATTTTTAATACTAAAATTTCTGCTCAAAATCTCGATTCCGGGAAATAACACCTATGGAAGGCACCCGAAACAATGTAGCAATTTTAGTCAATATCAATAGCAATTGTCCCACAAGCAAAAAAATATATCTGTGCCAAATTTCATAAAGATAATGGCAAATTTGTGACATTAAGGAACACAAAATTATATTCAATTGAACCAAAAAAGGGACCCATGGGGGGATCGGAAAATAACAACTCATAATATTTCAGTACAAGTTTTTTAACTTGATTTTTATATGAATCGTTCTAAATTCTAGAGTAAAAAAAAAAATCTAATGATTCATGAAAAAATTTTAAAATTTCAAACTTGTTCTGAAATAATATGGGTTGTTTTACAAAAAGTCTATTATTTTCCGATCCTCCCATAGGCTCACTTCTTTTGTTTTTATTGTTTGATGTCAACACTATAATCCATATTTGCGAGAAGGATAAAGAAAATGGAAGATATGGCTTTTGAGATATCTATGAGTTAAGAACATAATTGACCCCCCTCGTCTTCTAATACATGATTTTTTAATTAAAAGAATAAGAAACTGCAGGACATTCGCTAAAATATAAAGTTTCATTAAAATCTGATAACTGTATTAAAAGTAATAGACATATAAAATAGGTATGTTTAAAATAAATTTAAAAATCGAACTTTGAACCGCCATAAAATCTGAACCAAAGCGAAATTGAAAATTTTGAAAAACTTTAAAAATTGTATGACCTTGGAGAATGTATATACAAAAATTTAGGAGAATGTATATACAAAAATTTGATATAAATCGGAGATGGTGAGGTTCAAAATTCATATTTTCTTTCGAAATTTTTTTATTTTACCCTTGACAAAACTTTTCGCTTAAACTGGGTATTTTTACATTATTCTTTAAAAAATCAGTACTAATCGATGAAATTTCATAGTAGAAATTTTATATTTGAAATATTCATAATTTTACGTTCGTTGAGTAACGATGATAAGTTTTTGCCATTTTAAATTTTTTATGAATTTTTAAAAAATAAAAATTTTTCGATTTTTTTTTTAATTGCAATGTAAATAACTCCAAAACTATTGATCACACAAAAAACTTGTGTTTGGAAGAATTAAGGGAAATTTTGTTCTTAATACACTGACGTTTTTTTAAATTGGATGAGTCATTTTCAATATATGTATAATACAAAAAAAAAAAAGAAAGAACAAATTAATTTTTTTTTTAAATTTGCGATTTTGGAAGAGGTTGAAAAATCTCAAATTAAAAAAAAAATAAATTTGTTTAATCTACCCCACTGTGCCATTTGTCACTTGATAGTTTACTCTGGACAAATAATGAAAAGTGATAAAAATTTGTTTGAAACAAGTGGCAATATACTCACTCATAAAAACACACGATAAATAAATAAACAGTTACAAGGGAAAAGGAAATACGATACACGATATATTTTTAAACTGTAAACAATGGAACAAAACCAAGAGAAAAAAAAAACTCTAAAATAAATACGATCCTTGGAAAAGGGCTCGCGTAAAAAAGAAATCTTGAACTTTCAAAGACTAAATAATAAAAAAATATATTTGAGAACAAATTAAATTGAAAATTGGTATTTTTAAAAGCATCATAATGAACATAAAAACATTGACCTAAAGTTGGTCAACGAAAAAAAATTTCTTGTCCATAGAGCAAAATTTTTTTAAATTTTTGATCCAATTAACTTTTATAGATATGCCCCGATATATTCTAAAATCATTAATATTCTGAAATTATTAATTCTCAATGGGAGTAAAATTTTATAAAAAATAACACTATTATTGTGTAATAGATAATAAACTAACTTCTGGACCTAGATGTATATGTTGCTGATGAATGGGGCAATGTTCTGGACTAATATTGGACAAAAAATCTCTAAAATATTGATTGTGGTATCAGGCAACATTAAAACACAAATTTGCTAACGAAGTGCTTACAAAAACGGCTTTTCCGAGAACTCATGACACGAGTGTCTTCTTATTTCTGACCCGATTTGGCATCATGACACTATGGAAAAAAGGCGCCTGAGTGGAATTCACAATTCAATCAAAACCATTTAAATTCTTACAACTTTGTCTTATTGCAGAAAAGACATTTAAGACCATAGGAAAGGTGTCAGAGAACATGTCCGATTTAAAACTATAGTGGACCCACTCCTTTAAGAAGGTAACAGAAGCAAATATAAAAACTTTAATTTAATGACTTCCGAAAAAAGTCGATAAATTCAATAATTTATTTGCAATATTTCAATATATTTCGGTAATAAATTTTTTGTCTAAAGAAGAAACACATTTTTTTGTCTATTGCATAGAAATAAAAAATGGGGTAATTTTGGGGCCTGTTGGTCACGAAAGGATCAATATTTTTAATTTATGTGATCTTTGTTATTAACTTAATAGTTTTTTAGAAAAAGAAAAGAAATATTGTTTCAACCACAGCAAAAGCTTAGATATTCCTAAAAAGTAGAAATTTCCATTAAAATTGATTTTGACCTCGGTAACGCAAGGGTTAAACATTTCCAATTCTGATAAAACTATATCCACTGATTCTACATTTTGATATTCAAAATTAATGAATATATAATTTGCAAAAAATGTAAACAAATATAAAATTATTAATTTTTTTTCTAAAATTTCTCAAAGAAGCTACTTTTCCCGAAATTTTTTTACTTTAAGTCACAGGTACGGAAATACGCAATAAGCTATCGACCCAATTTCTTTTGCGTTTTAATACCTATTGCATTCGTAATAAATAACTGGAGTCCGAATTTCAAATTTTCAAAATTCACAAAATTTTTTAAAAACCTAAAAAGATTATTTGCAAATCACATAAAAAAAAACTTAATTTTGCGTCATCAAAAATAATAGGAAGATACGAACCAGTTTTAAAAAATTGTATATTTTATTACTTATAGGTCTAAGGTAATTACAACAAAATGTAATAGAAGAAAAAATTTTAAATCTAGCTTTTTTGGGGTAAATTTGTCTATATAGGTCGTCAAGAACATGAAATTCGCAATAACTCAAAAACCGTTTGAGTGAATTATAATTCAATTAATTATTCAATTGAAAATCCATTTTAAGAAACTTTAGTTTTTACTGAAATCAAAATTTTTCGAACGAAAAATACTAATTTTGAACCTTATCTCTCTGATACAATTTTTAGAGTTTTTCAAAGTATTTAATTTTGCTTTGGTTAAAGTATGCAAAAAGTGGGCCCATGAGGAGATCGGAAATTAATAGACTTTTTGTAAAACAACTCACATTATTTCAGTACAAATTTTAAGTTTTTTTCATGGGTCATTTTAAGTTCTAAAGCAAAAAAATGTAAAAAAATTTCTAACGATTAGTTCTGTTTCACACGAATCAGGTTTACTTGATCAGTTTGTATCAATTTCAAGAAACCTGACTGGTGTAAAAGTAGACTTAACCCCTTAAGGAGAAATGACGAGTGTCGCCCGCAAACATTTTCTGTGCCAAATTCGAAATTGACGGGCTATGCCCGCCGCATTTTTAAATGTTTCAAAAGCAGTAGTAGTAAATTAAAATGTTTCTTCGAAATTAAATCGTGTCGCAAGGGGTTAATAAAAAAATTTTCAAATTTCAAAATTTGCACTGAAATAACATGATTTGTTTCACCAAAAGTCTATTATTTCCCGATCCCCTTTTGGGCAGACTTTTTTGGTTTTTGTATTTTGATGTCAACACTATAATGGATATTTAGAAAAAGGCTAGAGAAAATGAAAGATATGCTTTTTGAGATATCCTTGAGACAAGGACATAATTGATCTTCCTTGTTCTGCAATACATGGTTAAATTTGTTAATTAAAAGTACATATAAGTAAAAGTCATATGCTGAAATATGAGCCTTATTTTATAAAAATCTGATAACCCATATTAAAGTTATAGGCATATAAAGTGGGTATGTTTTGAAGAAAATCTTGACAAGAAACGAACTTTTGACCGCCATAAAATCTTAGCCAAAACGAAATTAAAAATTTTGAAGAACTCTAAAAATTGTATGAGTTAGTAGAATGTATACACCAAATTTCATCCAATTCGGAGATGATATGGTACAGTACGTGTTCAAAAATTAGAATGATTTCAAAATTTTGTATTTACTTAAATAAAATCCTAAATTTAAAATCGTAAAAAATCCCTCGTTTACAACCTTTTTATAAAACTTTAGTAAAAGAGGGGATATGCTCAATAAAAAGATATAGAGAGTTGTAGACTAAAATATAAAGTAAACAAAAAATCTTAATGTGTACAAAGAATATAAAATAAAAGACATTACTTTTTGGATCCATTACGTTGAGAAACCGAGACAGGGTAGTTAATAATCCAATACAGCATAGCTACTCAAGCAGAGGCAGGAGGACAACCAAAAGCTAAAAGCACCAACAACATTAATCCCAGAACAAAAGAAAAATGTCAGAATCCAAGAAGGCAGGCAGCAGCACAACCAGTAGCTCTAAGTAATTGGTTGTTGACAAATGCCCGAGTCTGGTTAAAATATTGATCGTTTTGTATTTTTAAAAATTATGACTTTTTTTTAATTTCAAATCACTTCAATTTTGGTCATTAAAAATGACTCAAGCTTAACAGGAATTAATTTAAAACATGAGTATTTTTTTTATTAGGTCTTCGACTTCATGGTTTTTCAATTTTATAAATTTCAATAAATTTTTTTTTTAGTTGTTTTTATTTTAAAGATCGTATAACACTTAAATTTTGAAAACACTAAAATTTCAATTTCAAACCCTTTGGAAAACTAACAACAAAAACGTTTTTATTCACTTGTTGTTTACATTAAACGTGAGGATACCAGACTTTTTGTTTTTATTTGTTTATGCTTTTTTTTTATTTAATTATAATTTTTTTAACTTGTTAAACATGACATAATTTTTTTTTTTTTGAAAATTTGTTTTTTTAATAATTTTTTGATCGGCTACTGTTTCTTTTTAGATCACGTTATGTATTAATGGTTGTTGTCGTTGCAACTAAATCCATCAGAACTTTTCAAAACTCTATGGAGCCCCTATATTTTCAATTACTACTTTCTGCTACTACCACTAACATCGAATCCACCACTACCACTTCTATAAAGAACCATCATCAGCTCAAGCAAACAACCAACTATAAAACTCTCGTTCCAACAATTCAAATTAGCGATTAATGTAAAAGCAGCAGCAATTGCTACTTTTTTTTTTGTCTGAACTGAATTTGAGAATTATTGCAGCTTAAACATTTTACAGTTTATAGTGCAATTATTATAAAACTTTATTTGTTGTTCTCTGGCAAAAGTATTATTTTTATTTTCTTGAAATTTTTGACGTTTCAGATTCCAATGTCGCCTTCAACTCGGACAATGTCATTGTATATCAAAATAAACAAAGTTAATTTAGTGGGGCTTAAACGAATTTGAAATACCCTAAATTAATATATTTACAGCTGTAAAAACGGGTTAGAGGGTGATGGCAATATGATGTGAATTTTTATAAATAAAAAGGCAGAACTTTTAAAACGTTATAAATTCTATATGTTTATTGAACTTAGAAAGTATGTATATAGTTTTAGGTATATTTGGTAAGTATATAATTTTATATTTAAACAGATTTTAGGTTAGGGTTATTTATGTTAAACAATTAAGTGCAATATTTTGTGCAATTATTAGGGTTTTAAGGATTAGATTTAGGGTTTTAATTTAGGTTTATTTTAGCACAATTAAATATTTTAATTAGGGTTTTAAATAGTATAAGATTTTAGTTTATAAGTTTTAACAAATTATAAACTTAACTTTATGATTTTTATATATTTAGGATTTCTTTTACACTTTAGGTTTTAAGTCTAAATTTTATCACTGCATTCGCAGCTGAAGTTGATTGCAGTTGATTTTATAACTGTTATACAACAGTGTTGGTTGAGTGACTGCTCATTATTGTTCACCGTGTGAACAACAGCTGTTAATAATAATTTGATTATACAGTTAATTATTCTAATGAAGGCTTTCGACAGTGAAGAATTTTAGAAAATCGTTAAATGCCAAAGAAATTTAAAATATAATTCGGGCAATGGAAAAACCTTCTTCTAAGTCAAAGCTCAGATCACCTTCAAACAAATTCTGTTGAATCTCTGATAGCTGGGCTGAAACTAAATTTCATAAAGACAAAGATTATTTATATGGAAACATAAAACCTCGATTTTCTTGGAAATTATAGGAGATACAGCAAGTTAAGGCAAAATCTGTGATAATTAAAAAATTTTTCAAAATTCGAAAAAAAAAACTTGATTTTTTGGAAATTTTTGTAAGGAAATATAAAACTTCGATTTTCTTGGAAACTACAAGAGATACAGCAATTTAATGCAAAATCTGTGATCACTAAAAATTTTTTTTAAATTCGAAAAAAAAAAACTTTATTTTTTCAAAATTTTTGTATGGAAACATAAAACTTGAATTTAAGAAAAATCTTTGATCACTAAAAAATTTTTTTAAATTCGAAAAAAAACCTGATTTTTTGGAAACATTTTGTATGAAACATGAATTTTTGTATGGAAACATAAAACTTCGATTTTTTTGGAAACTACAGGGTGTTTTTTTTTAGAGGTATAGAACTTCGAATTGAAATAAAACACAAGAAAACCGTTTTAATGTCCATCAATTTGGCTTTATTGGAAGGATAATTTTATGCCATTAATGTTTAAATATGATTTCGGGCATGTGGCCGCCGCGGCTGGCTCGAATAAAGCCAATTCTACAGGTCCAATTCTCAACTACTTTTTCGAGCATATGGGGCCGTATGTTGGCAATAACGCCACGAATGTTGGCTTCCAAATCCCCTAACGTTTCTGGTTTGTTGGCGTAGACGAGCGACTTCACATATCCCCAAAGAAAATAATCCAGTGGTGTCAAATCGCACGATCTTGGTGGCCAATTGACAGGTCCATTCTGCGAAATTATGCGCTCATCGAATGTTTCCTTCAATAAATCAATTGTGACGTGCGCTGTGTGGCATGTAGCGCCGTCTTGTTGGAACCACATCCACATTCATGCCATCCAATTGGGGAATAAAATAGTCGGTTATCATGGCTCTATACCGGTCTCCATTTATGGTAACTGACTCTCCAGCATTATTTCGGAAGAAGTATGGCCCAATGACTCCACCAGCCCATAGAGCACACCAAACAGTCAGTTTTTGTGGATGTAATGGCGTCTCAAGGGTCTCATGTGGATTCTCTTCACTCCAAATGCGGCAATTTTGCTTGTTGACGTAGCCAATCAACCAAAAATGAGCCTCATCACTGAACAAAATTTTGCGATGAAAATCCACATCGAGATCAATCTCATTTTCGGCCCATACACCAAAATCACGACGCATTGCATGGTCTCGCGGCTTTAATTCTTGCACAAGCTGGATCTTGTAAGGTCGCAAGCCAAGATCTTTGCGCAAAAACTTCCATAAAGTTGATGGACAAAGCTCCAATTGCTGTGCACGGTGGCGAATCGATTCATTCGGGTCCTCTTCAACACTTTGCTCTACAGCGGCAATTGTTTCTTCGGTGCGCACTGTTCGACGTCGCTGCGGATGCGTATTATTACATAGAGTAAACGTAGTGTGAAAACGATCCATGGTTAACCGAATTAATTGCTCTGATGGACGATTATGTCGACCATAAAATGGACGGAGCTTGCGGTAAACTTCGCGAACTGAACCATTATTTTCGAAATAAATTTGCACGACTTGCAAGCGTTGTTCTTTTGTCAACCTGTTCATGATGAAATGGCAAACCAAACTAAATATTAATCACTTGACAGCTGACAAAATGGCCACCAGTTAAAAAAGTGATGCCAACTTAAAGTTCTATATCTCAATAAAAAACACCCGATACAAGGTATACAGCAATTTAGGGCAAAATCTGTGATCACTAAAAAATTTTTGAAAATTCGAAAAAAACTTGTAAGTCAAAATCTGTGAACACAAAAAAAATTCAAAATTCGAAAAAAAACTTGATTTTTTTGAAAATTTTTGTATGGAAATATAAAGAGATACTAAAAAAAATTTCAAAATTCGAAAAAAACTTATTTTTTGGAAACTTTTGTATGGAAACATAAAACTTCAATTTTTTTGGAAACTACACAAGATACAGCAATTTAAGGCAAAATCTGAGATCACTAAAAAATTTTTCAAAATTCGAAATAACTTAATTTTGTGGAAATTTTTGTAAGGAAATATAAAACTTCGTTTTTTTGGAAACTACAAGAGATACAGCAATTTAAAGCAATATCTGTGATCACTAATTTTTTTTTTTCAAAATTCGGAAAAAAACTTAATTTTTTGCAAATTTTTTTAGTTTCTTTTTTTAGTTAGGACCAACACTCAGGGGATGACTCCTTCTTATGCTATGTATTGTGTTGAAACTAGGAAAATAGGTTGTGGGAAGAAGGAAAGAGGGAGTAGTGTTTCCCAGTAAAACTTTGGTAATGGCAAGTACTCTGATAACTGGTTACCTTGTAACGACTACAACATACCATCCGAATAAATAATAAGTTATTACAGAAGTACTTATTTGTAATTAAGATGGTAATTTAAACAGAATGGCCCCGGTTCAAATCCCACCAAGGGCAACAATTTTTTTAGTTTTTTTTTTATTAAAAGAGTCTTTTTAAATGATTTTTTAATTTTAAGAACTTAAATATTATCTTCTGTAAAAAAAATTTGTAAAACTAACTCACGTTAATGAAAAAATACCATCATGAGTCAATTTTGATTATGTAGGGGATGTTGAATACCAGACACGATTCTAATTGGTCTTAACTTGGTAAGCCCAACTTATCTGGGTCATCCTTCATCTCAACTGTGGACACACACCTCCTCATGGTATCACCCGGGGAGCTAGTTTAACACCCATTAATATTGTGAGTTAACATGTTCCGAGAGTTGTCCCATAAGATCGATAAAAATGGGTTAGGATTAGGGGCTAGTAACCCTCTCTTGAAAAAAAAATACAATGAAGAGGATAAAATTAGAATTGAAATGTCCCACTAGCTAATGTTAGAGGAGGATGTCCGAAACTTCGATAGAAAGACCAAGTAGAGGAACATTTTTCAAGGCTTGGCCTATAAAATTGGAAAATATTCGCACAAGATCGAAATCCATGGAATTCTCAAATATGCTCGTACTTTAACCTTAACAGGTTGTAACATTTAAGTAAGTAAGAGTCAATCTTATGTAAAAATTTATACAAAAATGCAGATTTCAATTGTTTAAGTTTTAAAATAATTTTAAAAAAGTTTTAAAATAATTAAAAAAAATCGTATAAAAATACTTTTCCAAAAATTACAACAAAGCAAAAAAAAGCAGGGGAAAACAAAGTTATTTTCACATGATTTTGGATCTAAAAATAAAAATTGTTTATATTAATTATAAGCTGCTAAGTTTTCAACATATGAAGTAGCTCAGTGGAAGAGTCTCTTTCGGAGGGTCTGGGTTCGAGCCCCCATGGGATCATAAAAAAAATTTTTTGTATTATCTTTAAAAATATATGTTTTTAATAAAACAACAACAAAAAAGTTGTTGCTGTTGTTGTTGTTGCTTTCAAATTGCTTACCCAAGTCATTACTTTTCAGCAATTGGTAAGTACTTGCCTCCAATGACATCCCCATGTTAATGTAATGACTTAAACAGCGAATGAGTAAGTAGTTCGTGTTCAATAGTTTAACTGTTTAACTCATTATTTGGTAATGAAAAGTTTTACTGGGTTGTGGACATTAGACTTGAATTTGCTTTTTCCTTCTGCGGGAAGTGAGTTCCACATACGTACTATACGGCTAAAGAACAACGCTGGCTGATGTCAAGGTCGTGCCAAACTGATGGCTTGCCATAATGAGCGGTCTATTGTTTTACGTAAGAAAGCAGTCCAGCACATCGAGGGCATCTCGGATAGCGCTAGGCTTGGCGCGGTTTCCAAAAAGGAGATACCACGTAGACCTAGGTCGACCGCCCTTGTGTCCGATGTCAAGGAGATACTAGAGCTCCTTGAGATAAGCAATCATAGCTTACCTGTCCACGAATGAAAGGTAGCTAAGATCTCTGAACCTAAAGGTGCTCTCAGAAGGATAACTGTTATACTTACGCAGAAAACCCTAGCTCTACTCCGGGACATGCGCGTGAAAATTTTCTACGGTTTTGACGAAATTTCCCTGCACGTCCACCATGATAAGGTTATCGGTAATAAGGAGAACAGCTTATCGGATTCCCCCGCAAGGAATGAGCACATTTCCGGTCCAGTCTAGACTCTCTTGGTGTTTCCGAAGATGTGATAGACATGAAAGCCGACGGGCAAGTCCTCCTGAACCCCGATCCTGAGGACAAGGATCAGGATGACTTCAACATCACGCTCATTCCCCTCACATTTTCAGAGGATGATTATGAAGATAACGCAAATCAGTAGGGAGAGTAATTGGATGTCATATATATTTTCAGCCAGTTTTATTTATTTTACATTGACGGCGTATGAATTTTCAGTGCTTACCAATTTTTTTTATTTTACATCGACGGCGTGTGATTTTTTCATTGCTTACTAAATTTATTTATTTTACATCGACGGCGTGCAGTGCTTACAGAAATTTATAATTACAGAAATTGATGTTGCTGGGACTGGGGCTCGAACCCAGGCAGAATATGATATGTTATACGTAGTATTCGACGTGCCTAAATACTTAGCAACAGCAACCTCTTTTTTTAAAACTTAATAAGAATTCCAGACAGTATCGGACTAAACCCAGTGAAGTGAGATCACCTCAAATCTTACATTTTGAGATCACCTCAAATCTTACATTTCCTTTTGTTGAGTTTGCAATTTCCATTTTTATTATTCAACTTTACATTTCTCTACAATTTGTTTTTCTTAAAATACAATTTTTGTAGTTTTTTTTTTAATAAATTTAATTACTCAAGAACTTTCTTTTAATTTTAACGCCTTCAAAAACTGCTGATCGTTTTTAAAAGTTTTTAGTTTTTAATATTTTCAATGTCACTTTCACTTAATATTCACTTTCTTCTTTTTTAAAAGGTTGACTTAAATTTAAGAACATTTTGGTGGAATTATGATTTCAGTTTTTTTTTGTATTTCTCTTCTTGTAAAAAGTTTTGAATGTCATTATAATGACGTCATTAAACTCTAAAAGACTTTAAAGGCGACTTTATTAAGTTTTCTTTTGTTTTCTGTTTACAAACATTAATTTTCTTTTTTATTTAATTTTTGAATTTGCTTTCATCAGCAAAGGAACGATCATGCGAATTTGCTGTTGTCTGTGCCCCGAATGGATGGACGGCTGGTCGGTCGGTTGGTGTTTTCGAGCACGTGGCTTTTGTTTTGATTTAATTGTGACTCTAGAGTCTAGACAATTGTTGTTGTCATAATTTTTTAGTTCCGTGGGTTTGGATTTAAATTTTTATTTTTTGTTAATTCGTCGAATTTTATTAACAATAGTTTTTTTAATAATGTTTTGATTGTTGGTTATTTGATCGATAACATAATTCGTGTGGAGGAAATCTTTTTAGTGAGAATTTAAAATTTTAAGAAAAATGGATTTCAAATGGAAAATTTTTCTATAAAAATTTGAATAACCAAAATTTGTATCTAAAATTTTTTGATATCAAAAATTTTTCTATAAAAATTTTGATGAAGAAAATTTTGATGAAGAAAATTTTTCTATAAAAATTTTGATGAAGAAAATTTTTCTATAAAAATTTTTTATTAAAATTTTATACCAAAAATTTTTTAAATTTTTGTTATTAAAATTTTTCTATAAAAATTAAAATAACAAAAATTTTTCTATAAAAATTTAAATAACAAAAATTTTTCTATAAAAATTTTACAACAAAAATTTTGCAACAAAATTTTTTAACTAACATTTTTCTATAAAAATTGGAATATCAAAAATTTTCTATAGAAAAATTTTAATATCAAAAATTTTTTTATAGAAAATTTGTGTTTTTCCACATATTGCAGTTTTAAATCCTGATGATGCTATCCAAAGGATAGCGAAATATCGACTATTTATTAAATTAAAAATAAATTTAATAAAATAAAAACAACAAAAAAGATATAAAGATAATAAGAGTTTTATTTGAGAAAAAGGAAAAGGTCGAAAAAAAGAATTACACATAGAAAATTTTTTTATAAAAAATTTTAATTTTCCATAGAAAATTTAAATATTGAAAATTTTCTATAGAAAATGTAAAATTGAATAATATTGAAAATTTTCTATAAAAAAATGTTTAAACCGAAAATTTTCTATAAAAAATGTTTATACCCAAAATTTCCTATAAAAAATTGTTATACCAAAAATTGTCTATAAAATATTTTAATATCGAAAATTTTCTATAAAAAATGTTTATACCCAAAATTTCCTATATAAAATTTTTTTACCAAAAATTTATTATAAACAATTTTTTAAAATCGAAAAGTTTCGTTAAAAATTTTAATAAGAAAATTTTCTTTCAAAAATTTTTGATATGCAAAATTTCTATAAAAATCTTAACATTGAAAATTGTCAATAACAAATTTTTTTGTTGAAAATTTTTATATAAAAAATTTATTTATTAGAAAAAATATCTGAAATTTTTTTTAAAAAAATTTGAATATCAAAAAATATCAAAATTTTAATATCGAAATTTTCTTAAAAAAATGTAAAAACCAAAAATTGTCTATAAACAATTTTCTTTAAAATATGTTTCTATAAAAAAATTTAATATCAAAAATTTTCTTTAAAAAATTTTTTTATCAAAAATTTTCTATAAAAAATTTTTTTATCAAAAATTTTCTATAAAAAATTTTAGTGTCTAAAATTTTCTATAAAAAAATTTAATATCGAAAATTTTCTATAAAAAATTTCAATATCAAAAATTTTCTTTAAAAAAAATTTAATATCAAAAATTTTCTTTAAAAAATTTTTTTATAAAAAATTTTCTATAAAAAATTTTAATATTGAAAATTTTCTATGTAAAATTTAATTATCGAAAATTTTCTATAAAAATTTTTAATATCGAAAATTTTCCATAAAAAATTTTAATATCGAAAATTTTCCATAAAAAAATTTAATATCGAAAATTTTTTAAAAATTTTAATATCGAAAATTTTCTATAAAAAATTTTAATATCTAAAATTCTCTATAAAAAATTTTAATATCAAAAATTTTCTATAAAAAATTTGAATATCAAAAGATTTCCATAAAAAAAATGTTTATATAGAAAATTTTCTATATGAGATTTTAATATCGAAAATTTTACTTTCAAAAATTTTGTATAAAAACTTTAGTATCAAAAATTTTATTTTCAAAAATTTTCTTTAAAAAATTTTAATATCGAAATTTTTTTTTGAAAAATTTTAATATCAAAATTTTTCTATAAAAATTTTTAATGACAAAAATTTTCTATAAAAATTTTTAATATTAAAAATTTTCTAAAAAAAATTTTATATGAAAATTTTCTTTAAAAATTTTAAAACCAAAAATTTTGTATAAAAAAAATAAAAATCGAAAATTTTCTATAAAAAATTTTAATTTTAAAAAAAATAGTTTTATATCAAAAATTTCTATAAAAATTTTGATATCAAAAATTTTAATTTTGATATCAAAAATTTTTATTTTAAAAAATTATATAAAATTTTATAATCGAAAATTTTCTATAAAAAATTTTATAATCGAAAATTTTCTATAAAAAATTTGAATATCGAAAATTTTCTTTAAAAAATTTTAATATCGAAAATTTTTTTTTAAAAATTTTAATATTAAAAATTTTTTATTAAAATTTTTTATATTAAACAATTATATAAAATTTTAATATCGAAAATTTTCTATAAAAAATTTCAATGTCAAAAATTTTCTATTAAAAATTTTAATACTGAAAATTTTCTATAAAAAATTGTATATGGAAAATTTTCTTTAAAAATGTTAATATCAAAAATTTTGTATAAAAAATTTGAAAATCGAAAATTTTCTATAAAAAAATTTAATATAAAAATTTCTACGAAATAATTGTATATCAAAAATTTCTATAAAAAATTTTAATATCGAAAATTTTATATGTATATAAAATTGTAATACCAAAAATTTTTAACATCAAAAGTTTTCTATAAAATATGTCAAAAAAAGTTGTTGAAGCAAAAAGAACGTATCTCAATTATTACAATTACAATTTATATATTCCTTTGAATGCTTTATCAATGTTTTGAAAAAAAAAAATTAAAAGTCCTTAAATATCTCTAATCTGAAGAATATAAAAATTTCTAAAAATTTACAAAAAAGAACGTGACGCATAAGAATATTTTTTTTTTTTTCAAATTTAAAAATTTTAACAAATAATGAAGTAAATTAATTGCAACATTTGACAACACAACAGCTATTGTTGCAGACACGTTCAAAAAATTCAAATCGAATTTATTCGATCAGGATAAGATTAAACATGAAAACAGAATTGAACAAAAGGACAATAAATATTGAATAAAAACGAATGGATTTTCTTTTCCTCTTATCTCTTATTCGAGTAGATACAACGCAATATTTGCAACAATTTTATTCCCTTTTGCTTTTCATTACTTTCATTTGTTGTCCTGTCTTGTTATTATTGTTGTTGTTATCCTTAGATCGGATAACTCGCGGCTACCCGCATTTGTTCTTCAATATTTGAGATGTTTTGAAAAAATTTTAAACTTTTGTTATGAGAAGAAGATACAATTTCTTGTTCTTTTTTATAGAAATCTAAAGGGTTTGCGAAGATATCAAGAAAAGAGGGTACATTTTATTCTACAATTTAAAAAAATTTATAACAAAATATTTTTTTCTAAATTATTGATATGAGTACCTATAGATTTTGATATTCAATAAAAATAGATATTTATTGTAAGCTTAAGAAAAACGGGTTTCTTCTTTTTGTGCTGAAATTTTATAAAAAGATATACAATAAAGTGTTTTTTATTTGTATGATTATTTGTAAGAACTGTATTAGAATTCAATTGAAATTAAAACAATTAAATGGAAACTTTTATTACATGACAGAAGACGTTCCTTGTAGGCGTTAAAAATAGAAAAAGCAAAAAAAGTTCCATTGTTCTTTATATTTGAATATGAAATGCACTTGTTTGTAAATTGCTTTATGTTTTCTTAGGTAAATTTTTTTTTGAAATTCGAAACTTTTTAAAAATTATCATATCTACTGCTTCAGTGCGCAATAAAAAGCAATAGATCTATTAGAGTACTACCCAGTAAACATTTTAGAAAAAATAAAGAAAGCCGCTTTTAGTATTAAACCATTTAAGGGCAAGCAATTAATTTGCCTTAACTAGTTATAGACAAATAAATTCTGACGATACAGAAAAATTGTAAAGAGAATAATGATACTTTTACACTTCTGATATTTTACATACTCTCCCCAAAAAATTCAATCATTCGCTACGAAACCAGGGCTGCCAGATTTGCCGATTTGTCGGCATTTTGGAGATTTTTAACCTAAAAAATAATAAAGTGTCGATATGAAGATTTTGGCTAGAAAATTTTTGAGATTATATCGAAAACGAACTTAACTTATAAGTTTTAACAATTTTTTAAACGTATAATAACGATATAAGTTTTCAATAACTCCAGTATATTGGAATTAAAAATGTCAAAATTTGGGAACAAAATAAAAATGTTCAATAAAAAATTGTGCTGAATACAATTTTTTCCACAGAAAAATTTTCAATTTAAATTTTTTTCTATGAAATTTTTAATTCCAAAATTTTTCTATAAAATTTTTAATTCCAAAATTTTTCTATAAAAATTTTAAATCCAAAATTTTTTTATAAAAATTTTATATCCAAAATTTTTCTATAAAAATTTTATATCCAAAATTTTTCTATAAAAATTTTATATCAAAAATTTTTTCTATAAAAATTTTGATACCGAAAATTTTTCTATAAAATTTTATACCAATAATTATTTCTATAAAAATTTTGATACCAACAATTTTTCTATAAAAATTTGATAACGAAAATTTTTCTATAAAAATGTAGATAACAACAATTTTAAAAACGAACATTTTTCTATACAAATTTTGATAACGAAAATTTTTCTATAAAAATTTTAATAACAAAACTTTTGCTACAAAAATTGTGTACCAAAAATTTTATACTGAAAAATTTTCTCTAAAAATTTTAAACCGAAAATTTTTCTACAAAAACTTCATATGGAAAATTTTTCTATATAAATTTTATACCAAAAATTTTTCTATATAAATTTTATACCAAAAATTTTTTAACGAAAATTTTTCTATAAAAATTCTGATACGAAAATTTTTCTATTAAAATGTTGATAATGAAAATTTTTCTATAAATTTTTCTATAAAAAATTTTGATAACGAACATTTTTCTATAAAAATTTTGATAACGAAAATTTTTCTATAAAAATTTTGAAAACGAAAAATTTTCTATAAAAATTTTGATAACGAAAATTTTAATAACAAAACTTTTACTATATAAATTTTGATAACGAAAATTTTTCTATAAAAATTTTGATAACGAAAATTTTTCTATAAAAATTTTGATAACGAAAATTTTTCTATAAAAATTTTGATAACGAAAATTTTTCCATAAAAATTTTGTTAACAAAACATTTTCTATAAAAATGATATATCAAAAATTTTTCTATAAAAATTATATATCAAAAATTTTATACTGAAAAATTTTCTCTGAAAATTTTAAGCCGAAAATTTTTCTCTGAAAATTTTTAAGCCGAAAATTTTTCTCTGAAAATTTTAAGCCGAAAATTTTTCTAAAAAATTTTATACCGAAAATTTTTCTAAAAAATTTACCGAAATTTTTTCTATAAAAATTTTATACCGAAATTTTTTCTATAAAAATTTTTTACAGAAAATTTTTCTAATAAAATTTTGATAACGAAAATTTTTCTATACAAATTTTTTAACAAAAATTTTTCTATTAAAATTTTTTACCGAAAATTTTTCTATAAAAATTTTGAAACAAAAATTTTTCTATAAAAATTTTGAAACGAAAATTTTTCTATAAAAATTTTGACACGAAAATTTTTCTATAAAATGTTGGTAATAAATTTTTTTAAAAAAATTTTAAATAAAGAAAATTTTTCTATAAAATTTTTTTATCTAAACTTTTTCTATAAAAATTTAATACCAAAAATTTTTTTATAGAATTTTTATACCGAAAATTTAGATATAAAAATTTTATACAGATAATTTTGATATAAAAATTTTATATCTATAGGTAAATTTTAAATTTAAAATTTTTTTTGCAGTAAAATTTTCCATTTGAAATAGTTTTTGCCGAAAATTTCCCTATATAATATTCTTATAAAAAAAAATCTTTCATATCAAATTTTTTGAATAGAAAAATAATAAAATTTTTTGTATAGAGAAATTTTCAATATGATTTTTAGTAAAAATTTTTATAGAAAATTTTCGATATTAAAATTCTTTTTAAGAAACTTTTCGATATTAAAATTTTTTATAAAAAAAATTTTTATATTAAAATTTTTTATAGAAAATTTTCGATAAACAAAATTTTAAATTTTTTATATAATATAAAATTTTTTGTACACATTTCAATATAAAATCTAAAGACTAACTTTGTTTCTAAAACTGTGCCCAGGTCTTTGTAAATACTAATAAATTGAGCGTTCTGTGGCTTAGCACATCATATTCCGACTGGGTTCGAGCCCCAGTCATGGCAACATCAATTTTTGTATTTTTTAATTTATATTAAAATTATAATTACCAAAGCATCCTCTATAAGAGAAATAAAATTAACAGCAGAACAACAAGCTTAAATAACGCATCAAGCTAACAACAGATGGCGCAACTTTACTGTTATAAAATTGTTCCTCAAACAATTTATATTTTTATTTTGTTTAAAATGTTTGCTAAAAATTAATATTGTGAAACTTTTTTATATTGACAAACATTATCTTAAATATTAATTAACATGAAATACTTAAACAAAATAACTATAAAAAAATTGCAGTAAAATATTAAAATAAATTGTCCGTAAAATGCAAAATTTATATGGTTTTTAAAAATGTCTTTTAAATTTCGCACAAAAATATATGAATTTCAAAGAATTGAAATAAATTTTAATGTTTACAAATAAGGGAGACAAAATTTCCAAATTGTTAAAGATCTTTTTGTGAATCTTTCAAACATAAAACTTAAAAAACTTAACAAAAATATGAGTCTACCTTATGATGGCAAAAAAACGGCATCATAATTTTCTAAAGAAGAAAATTCAAAAATTATGCATGAACACTGACTGGCAAACGGTGTTACGACCGATTACGACAGTTATTGTATGAGTCTGAGACTTAGGATATTCCTTTTTGGAATTTTAAGAAATTTTATACAATGACAATTTCAAGGTGTTAAGAGAAGTGGCTTGAGGCTTTAAAAAAACAGAAAAAAAAAGAAATCTAGCTCATCATAAGTCAAATTAGTATGTGCGACCAATTGACCAACTCCAGAACAAATGGAAGGTGTCGTTTTATTTTCTGGCATTTTATCACAGAAAACGCAGTTATAAGAGTAATAAAATGGGGCAGGGATGGAAAGGAATAACTTCCTTAGTCAAAATAAAAATAAAGCTTTATATTGTTCGACACGTCTTGGTTACTTTTTATACTAAAATTTTACACTCAAAATTTTTCCATAAAAATTTTACACCCAAAATTTTTCTATAAAAATTTTATACCCAATATTTTTCTAAAAAAATTTTATACCGAAAATTTTTCTTTAAAAATTTCATACCGAAAATGTTTCTATAAAAATTTTGATAAGGAAAAATTTTTATTAGAAAATTTTGATAACGAAAATTTTTCTATAAAAATTTTGATAACGTAAATTTTTTTATAAAAATTTTGATTTTTCTACCAAAAATTTTTCTTTTAAAATTTTTTAACGAAAAATTTCCTATAAAAATTTTATACCGAAAAATTTTCTATAAAAATTTTATACCGAAAAATTTTCTATAAAAATTTTATACCGAAAATTTTTCTATAAAAATTTAATACCGAAAATTTTTCTATAAAAATTTAATACCGAAAATTTTTCTATAAAAATTTTGATAACGTCAATTTTTTTATAAAAATTTTGATAACGAAAATTTTTCTATAAAAATTTTGACAAAGAAAATTTTTCTATTAAAAATGTTGATACCGAAAATTTTTCTTTAAAATTTAAACTGAAAATTTTTCTCTAAAAATTTTATTACGAAAATCTTTCTAAAAAAATTTTATACCGAAAATTTATCTCTAAAAAATTTGTACCGAAAATTTTTCTCTAAAAATTTTAAACCGAAATTTTTCTGTAAAAATTTTGTGGCAAAAATTTTTCTGTAAAAATTTTATGGCAAAAATTTTTCTATTAAAATTTTTTGACCGAAAATTTTTCTATAAAAATTTAATACCAAAAATTTTTCTATAAAAATTTTATACCGAAAATTTTTTTATAAAAATTTTATACCGAAAATTTTTCTTTTAAAATTTGTTAAGGAAAATTTTTCTATAAAAATTTTATACCGAAAATTTTTCTATAAAAATTTGGATACCGAAAATTTTTCAATAAAATTTTTATACAAAAAATGTTTCCATAAAAATTTTAATACCGAAAATTTTTCTCTAAAAATTTTGATAAAAAAAAATTTCGATAAAAATTTTGATACCAAAAATTTTTTTAATAAAAATTTTATACCAAAAATTTTTCTATAAAAATTTTAATTGATGCCGAAAATTTTTCTCTGAAAATTTTGATAAAGAAAATTTTTCTGTAAAAATTTTGATTAAGAAAATTTTTCTGTAAAAATTGTATACCCAAAATTTTTCTATAAAAATTTTACACCCAAAATTTTTATAGAAAAATTTTACACCCAAAATTTTTCTATAAAAATTTTACACCCAATATTTTTCTGTAAAAATTTTATACCGAAAATTTTTCTTTAAAAATTTTATACCAAAAATGTTTCTATAAAAATTTTGATAACGAAAAATGTTTGATTCAAAGTTTTGAAAACGAAAATGTTTCTATAAAAATTTTGAAAACGAAAATGTTTCTATAAAAATTTTGATAACGAAAATTTTTCTATAAAAATTTTGATAACGAAAATTTTTCTATAAAAATTTTGATAACGAAAATTTTTCTATAAAAATTTTGATAAAGAAAATTTTTCTATAAAAATTTTGATAACGAAAATTTTTCTATAAAAATTTTGATAACGAAAATTTTTCTATAAAAATTTTGATAACGAAAATTTTTCTACAAAAATTTTGATAACGAAAATTTTTCTACAAAAATTTTGATAACGAAAATTTTTCTACAAAAATTTTGATAACGAAAATTTTTCTACAAAAATTTTGATAACGAAAATTTTTCTATAAAAATTTTGATAACGAAAATTTTTCTATAAAAATTTTGATAACGAAAATTTTTCTATAAAAATTTTGATAACGAAAATTTTTCTATAAAAATTTTGATAACGAAAATTTTTCTATAAAAATTTTGATAACGAAAATTTTTCTATAAAAATTTTGATAACGAAAATTTTTCTATAAAAATTTTGATAACGAAAATTTTTCTATAAAAATTTTGATAACGAAAATTTTTCTATAAAAATTTTGATAACGAAAATATTTCTATAAAAATTTTGACAAAGAAAATTTTCCTATTAAAAATGCTGATACCGAAAATTTTTCTTTAAAATTTTATACCGAAAATTTATCTCTAAAAAATTTGTACCAAAAATTTTTCTCTAAAAATTTTGAACCGAAATTTTTCTGTAAAAATTTTATGGCAAAAATGTTTCTATTCAAATTTTTTGACCGAAAATTTTTCTATAAAAATTTAATACCAAAAATTTTTCTATAAAAATTTTATACCGAAAATTTTTTTATAAAATTCTATACCGAAAATTTTTCTTTTAAAATTTTTTAACGAAAAATTTTCTATAAAAATTTTATACCGAAAATTTTTCTATAAAAATTTAATACCGAAAATTTTTCAATAAAAATTTAATACCGAAAATTTTTCTATAAAAATTTAATACCGAAAATTTTTCTATAAAAATTTAATACCGAAAATTTTTCTATAAAAATTTAATAACGAAAATTTTTCTATAAAAATTTAATACCGAAAATTTTTCAATAAAAATTTTATACCGAAAATTTTTCTATTAAAATTTCGATAACGAAATTTTTCTTTAATAATTCTATACCGAAAATTTTTCTTTAAACATTTTATACCGAAAATTTTATAACAAAAATTTTTCTATTAAAATTTTTTAAGGAAAATTATATATAGAAAAAATTTTGAAAACGAAAAATTTTTCAATAAAAATGTTGATTACTAAAATTTTTCTCCAAAAAAAAACAATTTTTCTATAAAAATTTTGATAACGATCATTTTGTTATAAAAACTTTATACCGAAAATTTTCTAAAAAAAATACCAAAAATTTGTCTTCAGAAATTTTATACCGAAAATTGTTCTACAAAATTTTGATACCAAAAATTTTTCTATAAAAATTTTGATAACGAAAATGTTTCTTTAAAAATTTAATACCGAAAATTTTTCTATGAAAATTTGTCTATAAAAATTTTATACCGAAAATTTTATAAAAAAATATTATACCGAAAACTTTTCCCTTAAAATTTTATACCGAAGAACTTCAACGTCAAGTCTGGACCCAGATTGTAATGATTTATGAGAGGTAAATAAACTCATTCTTTTAAACATCTGTTCCAATATGCAACAATGTGACATTTTATTAGAAACTATTTTAAATGAGCGGCTCTGTCAGACAGTCAGTCAGCAACAGCAGAAGGATGTTTTTGCAACGCATGTGTGACAAACAAAAACAACAATAAAAGACTAAATACTAAAACTAACAACTACAATAAAAAAAATACAACAAACTACATAAATATAATATAAATGTAAAATTTGTAACTAAAATTTCTTAAGAAACATTTATTTTCGAATCTACAAACTTAACTTATAACTAAAATGTTGCAAGTTGATATAAGTGATCATAGGACCTTTACTATAGGTATGTATTTATGTGAATATGTCTCTGTTTGTAATGTTGCAAGTGTGTCACACTCATCAAGAAACCGACCGTCCTAAACGTCCTTATGTATTTTACACAATTTCATGCTCAATCTACATAATTAGTTGGATGTATAGATGAATGGATGTAGTGCGATTGAGCCGCAAACCCTCTTTAGATTAGGCCCTCGTATTTTAAGATATTTCATTTATATTTTTGTTGTTGTTTTCTTTTAATGTTTTTTAAACTAAATTTCGAGTTGTTACTAATTGTCCTAAACTCTACTTTGGAAACCAATTTTGTTGTTTTTATTTTTATTTCTTCACCACCGTCTTAGTGTAAATTGTAAATGTAGCGTCACAGTGTCTATTACGACCAAGTATTAGGGAATTACATACTCCACCTCTAGATTTAGTCGGCGTAAAAACAAGCGTTTTTGTACTAAATAGCAACAAGCAAACTTCCGTGTAATAGGATCTTAGCGTAACACTTTATCAATGAGCCGTAAGAATTACATTTGATATTAAGTCGTGATTAATTTTCGAGTGCTTGAGTTTGAGAATTTGAAAATAAAATGTAATAAATTACAAATCAATAAGTAGATTTTTCCTATTCACACCATTTCCTTTTGTATTTATATAAAAATTTTCAAAAGTGTTTTAGAAACCTCCGAAGTTGTTTAAGTACAAACCTACACTCAGGAAATTATTGCAGTAACTGATTGTATGTTGTTTAGGAAATTTTCGGTTATGTTGTTTTTAAATGAATATTCAATTAAATTTATATGAAAATTTATTTTTAACATATTTATACATTTGTTTAAAAAACAACCTACAAAAAAATACTGAAAATCCGTAACATTTGAAAATATCAGTTGTTTAGTTTTTAAAAATTTTTCAATTATTGTATCAAATATAATTCGTATTTGTTTAATTATTGGTTTTCCTTAAGTATCTTAGGTTTGCTTACTGAAGAAACATTTTATAATACTGGCCGCCTATCACAGGGTATGGCCTAAGCAAACACCAAATTTTGTTTTGTCTGTTTGGTTTTTTGATGCCTTAAAGGATATAACCTTTTTATGGCTTCGTCTTTTATGTTACGTTAATTACAAAAACAAATGAAAATTGTCCGTTTTACGGAAATTTTACGTATTTTTTTAACATTCAATTTTTAAAAATAAATGAAAATTTCCGTTTTTTATACTAAAAATGTATTTTAAATTTTTGTCAGTAATTTTTTTGAAAACAAATGAATATTCCGTTTTTACAACTGAAAATGTAGTTTAAATATTTGTCAGTTAAATTTAAATGAAATATTTATTGAATTTGAATGAAAAATCAGTTGACCGGTTTTTAAATGAATATTCATTCATTTCAAATTACATTTTTAGTTAATTTTACTTACATAATATTCTGAGTGTATATATAAAATATTTTAATATTATTCAACCACTAATTGATTATAATCGTCCTGCCCAAACGGCTTAAATAGTTAAAACTTGAGCAATGGGTATCTGTTTTGATAATGTGGTATAGTATTTTTTTCTTAAATCGACAATATTACAAAAAAGAAGAGGTTTTTAATTCGGCTGTGCTGAATCTCATACACCGACCATCACATATCTCCGAGGAATACTAGTATAAAGCTTTTCTGTACTATATTTGGTCATTAAAGCTATTAAAAGTCGTTTAATAGCAACTATTTACCACCTATTTGGTTTTTAATGGCTTTCGTGGTATTTAAGTCATATCTGGACCGAATTTCTATCTATCAATCACTCTATAAAAATTTACACTTGCTACAATATCAAAAGAAAACGGAATAGAAATTAACCGTCGTATGCTATCTGGATATTTTTGCCCTGGGTTTGATTAGCTTCATCCCTATGTACAAACTATTAATTTAATTGTGTGTTTTAAGCAGCCATCTTTGTCCAATAGAAAAAGGGTTGTCTTTCATCAAGATTAAGTTAGACCACACACGACGAAGCCCCGCGACTTCAGTTGGAAGGTTCTTATGCAACCACCGCATAGTCAGTCTGTACCTATGTACCTTAGGGTGCACCTTATATTACGAATGTGAGAAATTGAACCGTAACTCCCCCTAGAAACGTTCTATGTAACATAAAAACATGCTGTGATTTTTTTTTTAAATTGCATAAGCGGAACTCGTGCCGCATCCGCTCACAAAGTGTTAAAAGTTTTTGTATGGGAAAAAATTGGGAGTATTTTCGGTTTTGCCCAAATTTTAAGCACTTACGATTAAATTATTTAAAAAATTTACTGGAATATAAAAGAGAACTAAAGTAGCTTTATTTTAAGTCATCAACATTAAAAATCCATTAAGTATTTTCGGAGTTATTGCAGTTTTCCCCCGAAAATTTGTCTCCTTGACGACACGCCTAAGGACATGCAGCCAAAATTCTCCAATTTGTTTATTTTATGATATTGGAAAGCAATTTATTATTTGTAATATTTGTTGAGCAAAATTTTCAAAAAATTAAAAAATGATTTTAACAGGCCTGAGAAAAAAGTACAAATTTTTAATCAAGGCGAATTCATTACAGTTGGTGGCAAGAATACAACAAATACAACATGACAAAATGAAACCCCATGTTGTTTTTGTAGGTTTGCTTACATTTTGTCAAATTTTTGTTCGTTAAATTTCCAGGCGAATTCATCAGCTGGGCTCTTGATATCACTTTCATTATTACACTATGTTTTTGATATAAAAAAAACTGAACTAATGTCATAAAATTTTGCAAGCTGACAGACAGTTAAAAAACTGATCCGTACCAAACTCTAGTGTTATAACCATAGTGTAATAATGAAAGTGATATCAAGAGCCCAGCTGATGAATTCGCCTTGAAATTTTACATACAAAAATTTGACAAATAGTAAACAAATTTTGTCATGTTGTATTTGTTGTATTCTTACCACCACCAGTAAAGAATTCGCCTTGGTTATAACTACTATAATTTAATAAGTATTAGCATTTAACTTGCCTCTGAGGGTAGATTTATATGTGAGCTATGGTCAAATATAAACTGATTTCCATAAAATTTAAAAACTTAACCACTAGTTGCATAAAAAGTTTTTGTTCCAAATTGAGTTGTCGTAGCTATTATAATTCAATTTATTTGATCAGCATTAAAGTGATTCCCGGGGCGGGGTTGTATGCGAACCATAATCAAATGTAAACCAATATCGAACTTTTTCAAGAAATCAGAAATACTTTCGTTACTCCAGCTCTTATAGTTTTTGTGGTACAAGCTTTAAACTGACGGAAAGACAGATAGAAACCCCCTTTTTTGGTATTTTTGCAGTTTTTTTGAGTTGTATATACTGAAGCTATTGTCAAATAAGAACCAATTTGCCCGATTTGAATACCAATGAGGAATATTTTTACCAAATTTTGTTGACCTGGCTCCTTCAGTTTGACCGGGTTAACCGATATTGATGAAATTTTAAATTTAGATAAAGTTTGAAACTTAAGATACAATACTCTATTTCCTGTTTTAAAAACTGGTCCGAAAAGGGGTCGAAGTAAATTTTATCCTTTGAACTAGAAACAATCAAAATGTCTTTCTATTGGCAGTACTTTAGGAAAAAATAAAAAGGACCCCCTTACATACATATAATCAAGAGTAGGCAGCCCATACCACTAGTAGCCAATGATTTTTTTAATTTTCGTAAATACTACGATCATTAATAAAACTCGTAAAAATGAGTATTAAAATCATTCAGTTGGAATTTGGATGTTAACAGAGTTGGTTGGTGCCGCTTTGTCAAAGAAAAGACAAAAACCAAATAGGCAAGAAACAAATCAAAATCCAATTTATAGCAACAAAATACATTGTTCGAGAAAACAAAGAAATACAATCCCGAACATTGTTGCCTCGACACTATTATTTTTGTAAACATAGGGAATATTTTTGTAAATATTGGGAATATTTTTCAAAACAGAAATAAATTCTAATATATGTTAAATAATTTTAGACTTTTATATTCTTTTTACTGACAATTTTTTAATAAAAAGATTTTTCTTTGGAAAACTGTTTGATAAAAATTAGTTTTTATAGAATATTTTTGGATAAAAATATTTTTCGATAAAAAAAAAATTTTTATATCAAAAAATTTTCAAATCTTCTATAGAAAAATTTTTGATAAAAAAATTGTCTATAAAAATATTAAAAAAATGGATTTGAAAACCTTTTCTTTAAAACGTTAGAACTACACATTGAAAAGTTAAGTTAAAAGTATAAAAAACGGCAACTCTGCCGACTATTTTTTTGTTCTGTTCTCTTTGCGCCGTCTCGTGCATATAATAGTAGACCTATTATTTTGATGAATTACCAATTTTATGAAATTTGAAACTTACATAAAGTAATATACAAAGTGTATTGCTATAGTTTATAGTTTTAATAATGGGTGTTTTTTTTAGAGGTATAGAACTTCGAATTGAAATAAAACACAAGAAAATCGTTTTAATGTCCATCAATTTGGCTTTATTGGAAGCATAATTTTATTCCATTAATGTTTAAATATGATTTCGGGCATGTGGCCGCCGCGGCTGGCTCGAATAAAGCCAATTCTACAGGTCCAATTTTCAACAACTTTTTCGAGCATATGGGGCCGTATGTTGGCAATAACGCCACGAATGTTGGCTTCCAAGTCCCCTAACGTTTCTGGTTTGTTGGCGTAGACGAGCGACTTCACATATCCCCAAAGAAAATAATCCAGTGGTGTCAAATCACACGATCTTGGTGGCCAATTGACCAATTTGCGATGAAATTCAGCATCGAGATCAATCTCATTTTCGGCCCATACACCAAAATCACGACGCATTGCACGGTCTCGCGGCTTTAATTCTTGCACAAGCTGGATCTTGTAAGGTCGCAAGCTAAGATCTTTGCGCAAAATCTTCCATAAAGTTGATGGACAAAGCTCCAATTGCTGTGCACGGTGGCGAATCGATTCATTCGGGTCCTCTTCAACACTTTGCTCTACAGCGGCAATTGTTTCTTCGGTGCGCACTGTTCGACGTCGCTGCGGATGCGTCTTATCACATAGAGTAAACGTAGTGCGAAAACGATCCATGGTTAACCGAATTAATTGCTCTGATGGACGATTATGTCGACCATAAAATGGACGGAGCTTGTGGTAAACTTCGCGAACTGAACCATTATTTTCGAAATAAATTTGCACGATTTGCAAGCGTTGTTCTTTTGTCAACCTGTTCATGATGAAATGGCAAACCAAACTAAATATTAATCACTTGACAGCTGACAAAATGGCCGCCAGTTAAAAAAGTGATGCCAACTTAAAGTTCTATACCTCAATAAAAAACACCCGATATTTGAACAAATTTTAAAATAGTCTATGACCCATTTTAAAATTTGAACCTGATAAATATTTAGGGTGAAATAGGGTAGAATTGAATATTTATCATGGAATATTTGGTAGCCTAGAACAGTCAGAAACCTCAAACAAATGAAATACTTATCTTTAGAACTTTTAAAGTAAAAGGTAAACTTGGTAAAACCGACGTTCTTATAAAGTCTGTTTAGCACGGGTAGTTCTACACTCCGTTCTAAAATAACTCTTTGTTTTGTAACTTCTTGAAGTATCCTATTCGAAATTGCAAACAGAGAAACTTAAGTCATTGTAATCATGGCTTTAAAATCAACATGGACTCATTTCTGATCTTCGTCGAGAAGATGACAGTGTCAACAGAGATAGTTTTTTGATACCGATCGTTTTAAACGGTCGTATGTTGGAAGTGAATTTAATAAGGGAAATTTGTAAGAAGTGATTTAAGTTTTGAATCCAGATAAAATTACAAAAATTGATTCCGCAGATTCCTATATCACGTCGTACAATTTAGCGTCGAATTGCCAAAATTGGCTTTCGCTTTGTATCTTCAGACGTAAATGCGATATTGATGTCAAAACTGCGCTTAAAAAAGTTATGAACAAATTAAAATTAGTTCGTGATAAACTTGTAACTGTGGGATCGACTGCAATGATGAGGGGAAAAATCAAAGCTTTTGTAGGAGATTGATTTTAAAATTTTGAATTGGTCAGTTTAAAAACCTTTATAAAAATTAAAAAGGAATAACTTAAATATTCTATGTTTATTCAATATTTAAACAATTTCTAAGTAATCTTTATAAGCTGAAACGACTCCAATCGGAATGTAATTCCATTTTTTGATCATCTCCTTTCTGTTATTATCTATGAACGGTCTCTTTTTTAATCGGTAATTTTCATTTTGGGTTATGAAACACCCTATTCTAATACAACTCTTTACTATTGTGGCACTTAAAATAAAATGTAATCGGAAATGGCTCCAACGCGCCCACCCGTGATTGAGAAGGGCTTGACTAACTATGATATAAATGGTTCTATAAATGTATAGATACAAATGTTCATAATTAAATTGTTAATTACTTATTAAAAATATTTGCACTTACGTTTATCAAGTATCCGTTTTGCCGCCGGAAATTTTATTTAAAATTCTCCTGAATATCCGCTAAAAGAGATTTGACGGCCGAAGAAAATCCAATTGAAAAGTTTTGAAGTGAGCACACAATTCTATTGTATTATAAAGGCAGTATTAGCATAATTTAGAAATTTAATAAATCCAATATTTATTTGTAAATTTTTTTTTTTTTTGTTAACGACCACAAAATTTATTATTTTAATATTATTTTTTAAATTTTTAATAAAGTTTTTAAATTTAATTGGATGATTTGGATATTAATTAAATTATTATTTTTTCACAATTTTTTATATGTATAACAATTACTAATCCAACACTTTGAGAACAAAATTGTTTTAAAATTTTTTTTTCAATATTTTCTTTGTTTTTTGTTATGGAACGGGTTAACTTTTGTATTAATAAATGAAATGATAAATCATTTTAATATGACGTTTTTTTGAGTGAGAATATTTTTTTTAAATAATCAAAAACAAAAAAGGAAAAAAAGACTTAAAAAGAGAGGCTTTAAGTTGATTTTTTAATTATTATTTTATTTATTTTATTTTTTTTTTTTTTGTTAATGTGTTTTTAGCGCGTTAACGAGATACGAACAAATCACCACGAATGAAGAAACGCAATTGGATATTTGAAGATGAAACAAACTGATGAAATGGTCCATACATCCATCCATCCATCCATCCATCCACTCACAACATCAACAAATTACAATACAACAAACATGGAGGAGCTCAAGGCAGCAGCGACAGCCAAACATTATTACATACTCATGTAATACTCGTAGTATTGTAAATGTATGTATATGTTGCTGTTGTTGTATTAGAATGAGAATTGCAACGGAAACGAAACGAGAACCAACCAAAGAATTTAAAGAACGGATGGATAGACAGACGGATATTAAAGGAATATGACAAAAGCAGCAGCGTTTAATAAAGCAGTGACGTTTAATTAGAATGTTTGCAGCCTTAAAATTTTTCCACTAACGTTAGCAGCGAAATAAATGAAAAAGTAACCATCAACTTTAGAGTTTTAATGTAAAATAAAATGTTTTCAATACAAAAAGTTTGCGTTTTTTTTCGGCCCTAGATAATGAAAATACAAATTTCCTTAAGTTATTGTTAACGACACGTATTCTGCTTTTTACGATGACGTACAATCGATAAAACGTTGGAAAAACAAATAGAATTTACTCCTCCATTGACGTCAACTTCGCGGCCAACGTCTGTTTTTACTACGATTACGTGTTTCATAGGGTTTTGTTGTGAAACTTATGTTTCAATGATGAACGTGTGTTTTGTGGGTTTATCCTGCTGCGTAAAACGCTGCATGTGTCTATAAACATAAGCAGCAGCAACATTCAGGCAGTGTTAACAACGAGGGCAGTTTGAGAAATTGCTTCACTCCATGGACAAAAATGATTTTTTTTTTAATTTTATAATTTTCATGAAATTTGAATGGTAGGTAATAGCCAAAACTCTAAAGCAAACTATTTAATTTAAATTGTCATTACGGGATATAAATTAAATTACTAAAATTTGATTTTTTTGTAAATTTGTTCCACTTAAATTTGTCCAAATTTGTAAGCATTTTTTTCGCGACTATGTAGCTAATATCGAATTTTCGCGATAACAGAACCCAATTTTTTTTGTACAATTTTGTACAGGCACCGAAAATAACTGTTATTTTTAAATTTTTGATTAAAAAATCAACTAGTTATTTAATAACTTTTATTTTTAAAAGCAAAAATAAAAGTTATGTTTTGACTTTTATTTTTAAAATCAGAAATAAAAGTTATTTTTTAACTTTTATTTTTTGAATCAGAAGTAAAAGTTATTTCTTCACTTACATTTCTTCACTTGCATTTTTATAGGAAATTTTCTCAAAAGGACTTTTATCAAAATTTCCTATTTTATAGGGAATTTTCCCAAAAATTCCTATTTTTATAGGGAATTTTCTCAAAATTTCCTATTTTTATAGGGAATTTTCTCAAAATTTCCTATTTTTATAGGAAATTTTTCTCAAAATTTCCTATTTTTATAGGAATTTTTCTCAAAATTTCCTATTTTTATAGGAAATTTTCTCAAAATTTCCTATTTTTATAGGGAATTTTCTCAAAATTTCCTATTTTATAGGAATTTTTCTCAAAATTTCCTATTTTTATAGGAAATTTTCTCAAAATTTCCTATTTTTATAGGAAATTTTCTCAAAATTTCCTATTTTTATAGGAAATTTTTTCAAAATTTCCTATTTTTATAGGAAATTTTCTCAAAATTTCCTATTTTTCTCAAAATTTCCTATTTTTATAGGAAATTTTCTCAAAATTTCCTATTTTTATAGGAAATTTTCTCAAAATTTCCTATTTTTATAGGAAATTTTCTCAAAATTTCCTATTTTTATAGGAAATTTTCTCAAAATTTCCTATTTTTATAGGAAATTTTCTCAAAATTTCCTATTTTTATAGGAAATTTTCTCAAAATTTCCTATTTTTATAGGAAATTTTCTCAAAATTTCCTATTTTTATAGGAAATTTTCTCAAAATTTCCTATTTTTATAGGAAATTTTCTCAAAATTTCCTATTTTTATAGGAAATTTTCTCAAAATTTCCTATTTTTATAGGAAATTTTCTCAAAATTTCCTACTTTTATAGGAAATTTTTTCAAAAAGCATTTAAAGTGATATATGAATTTGAACAGGGCAGAAAAGTTATGTACATTCACTTTAGACATTTTTCTTCCTAGAGCCGTTTTCTCATTTCATGTATATTCATCGACATTGTAGATCTGGTGAAGACTCAACCCATGCTCATCGACATAATCCTTAAATTCTTACGAAATGGATTAATCAATAGCGATAATAAAACCTGCAATGTTAAAAATTACCGTCATGTGTAGTAGCGAATTCCGAGATTGCGCTGCATTTAAACAGGAGCTTTAATAGGAAGTGTTTGAAAATATTAACCAGATCTTAATTTAGTACTTAAATAAGGTTTTAGTCCATCTTTACTGCTCGTATGAGGAATAAATTAACTTTTAGGGGAGTTTATGATGCTTTTGTTTTTGCAGAAAAGCCATAAAATCAAGTAATTTTCAAACTGACCTCTTACAAACATACTTATCACGTGCAGCTTAGAATAATACAACAAAAACTCTACTCACAATGTGCGAGGGCGCAACGTTGACGTTTATGTGAGTGAATGAATGAACGTAAAAATGCTTGTGTGTATGAGTGTATAAAATTGAAGTGATTGGTTTCTATATGTTCATTCATTCCTACAGTACAGTGAGTGAGATTTGGAAATAGCCACTTTGATATTTAGACGTGGGCATTAGAATTAATAGTCCTTTTCTAAGAAATCTGATGGGTGACAAACGCCACCTTTCAATCCCAAAGAGAAGTCAAAATTCTACTGATCTCTCTTAAAATCAATCAGTCTTATTTTCTCCGATGTTTCATATTTAACAATCGCTTTTTTGACTTGAAGTCATCATAATTTTTAAGATTTTGAACTAAAAAACACAAATCTTGCTGGCATCACAAATTTTATGTTTTAGTAACCTCTACTACATTATAGGCTTTTGTATTTGCGAATGTCACAGTTTCATTCTAGAAAGTTTAGTCTAATCTGGGATCTCACAAGCTTTAAGTCATTAGAAGTGGCATCGTGCTATTTCCGTAGAACTCAGTACTCGACTGAGTACTGAGTTTTGAGGAAAGAGAAAATAGCCTGAGGGAGCCAAATCGGGCAATTACAATCGATGCGACAACATTGGAGGCGTAAGTCATTTTAACCGTTGTTGCGCCGTGGCTCCCCGTAGAATTGTGTTGCAAAAACAAAGATTTGCAAAGATTTCGGCCTTCAATCGCTCCATTAATGCACAGTAATACTGGCTGTTGATGTTTTTTTACTTTTTCGAGGTAGTCCACGAAGAGTATGACAATCCCAGAAAACAGGCGTCATAATCTTTTCGACCCATTGAAAATCCCTCGGCCGTTTCGGAGCACTATTTAGTTATCGATCCCAAAAGTCCGCCCTATTCAGCTTCAGCAAGTCCAAACACTGTTTCGAAGTGCTCTCGCTTAAGTGTTTTTACTCAGGAGTGAACATGCGCGACACCCAAGGGCATTATCATTTTTTAATATGCGGAATGTTGTCCAAAATACTGATCTTTGTGGTATCTGCTAGCTCGAGCACCTTCACTTTCGGCCAGCCAACACTATTTCATGTATTTTTTTTTTTTACAATGTCCTCTGTAACCGCATAGCAGGCCCTGACGCTGCTAACTTTGTCAGTAGTGAAGTTGCGGCCACTACGAAACTTTTTTAAATAATATTTGACTTTGTAATGTGGCGGAGCCCCATAATATGTTGCCTAAGAAGTGAATAGCAATCAGCGGTCAAAACAATCGAAATACAGTATCGCACTGAAATTTGGCATGTCTGCCTAAATATGAACGGAATTCTTGGCGCCTTTTTGCAGTAGCAGTGCATTCTGGCTATCAAGGAGGTCACTTTTCACTTCACCTAATGTGAAAAGTCGTCATGATACCCCATACATATATAAACTTCATCCAATAGGTCAATGGGCATAATTTAATTTAAGAAAGGAATATATTTTAATCTTACATCTATTTTTTCAGAGTTTCTGGGTTTGAAGATACTTAATCGCCTATAAGCGAAAACTTTTCAGCGGAAAACAAGAATAGGTTTGGTACAAAGGAATATATTTTCCCTTTATCATCCATTTCACCGTTTCAATTTCCTAAAGTTCCTGTTTAAAGTTTGATTTCTCATGATTTTAAAAAAAGTTTTTTTTCGATTTTGTTTTTCAAAGATTTTAAGTCCCACAACGAATTCCAATTGTTTCATTTCCATTTAAATATAATTTATTATGGCGCAGCCGCCGTTTTAAAAAAAAATTCCTCATATTTTAGGGGTTCATGCCTTAAACACACACTCGCACATTTTATAACACAGATTCACTCAAATTCAGGTAATTGGTAGGTAGGAAGGTCTGTCTGTGTTAAACTTCCTTCCCATTTTTTATTCGTCGTCATCATTATTATCACAATTTCATTATTCAGTCAGTAATTTTGTTGACTTCAAATGAAAATGGCGTTTCCCACAGACTCTTAAGCTGCATTATTAACTAAATGATCGTTTTGTGGACAAAAAACTAAAGAGAAGTGTAAATCTTAAAGAGATTTTTGTTAATACTTTTAGGTTTAATGAGGCATTCAATAAGTAGTATCTAATATTTTGGAGTTTCGAAATTTTCTTGAAAGAGGAGGGGATTTTGCAGATGTTAGGGAAAAATATGATACTATCTACTATAATTATATTTATGAATATTGTAACGATTCTTTGAGGAGTTGATATACCTTTTTTTTGGGAACGATGCTACCTATTAATATCGGCCGTGCTCGTCGGATGGGGGGGTTGTGTAATTTTTCCCAAACTAAAATCCCTAAATGATTAGAAACGTCACAAAAATTTTACTTTAGGTAGCTATAAAAAAGAAAATGACCAATACAAAGCTTACAAAAGAAAAGATAATATAGTAGTGGTTACCGATTGTATAGCTTAAGGTGTCATTCGCTAAACAATGCCCGTGCCCGCCCTCCATGCTGACTAAGGGTTAATATTTACTAGTCAGCCCAATATTAAACGAAAAAAAAAAAAAAAAAAAAAAAAAAAAAAAAACTAACAAACTTTATGCACCCCCATACTCTACTTCACCTTTCGTAATCAAAAATAAATTTTAACATTTCATTTTTAAAACATTATAACAATTATATTTTTATTAAAAAAAAATTAAGATTAATAAAAATCTATAAAATTTAAGTTATAACTATATTAAATTATAATATAGAAGTTAAAGTTTAATTAACAACAAAAAATATCAATATGTTGAGAAATTATAATGAAGATTTTATTTTCATTCAATTTGAAAATGGAAAAACTATAGTGGCAATTTTTATTACCAAAATATAATTATATTTATGTAGTATCTTAGTGTGAATGTAGAATGTAATTTAAATTCGCAATATGAATCACCCTAATGACACAAAAGTATCTAAAAACATCTTAAAGGTTTTAGCAACATATGTTGCTGAAACAATAGTAATATACAAACAAAATTATTTTTTTCTATGTTTCTAATTTATATGTATTCATGTTGCGAAATTTAAAAATAAAAATATATGAGTGTAAATGAATGTATACGGCGAAACTAAAACGTAAATCAAAACAAATCACTTACCTCTGCTCATGTCCAACGATGTCGCCAGGCCTGATGACAGATGTTGCGCAGCAGTAGTAGATTTAATATATTGAGCGAATGTTGAGAACAATTTTAAATTTTGTTTAAAATGTATATAAATACATTTGTTATTGTTTTGATTTTTCTATTAAAATGTATCTATTGGTGATTTAAATGTTTTTGTTTAGTATTCTCTAAATGTTAGGGTGTCCCATTAGGAAAGTTTATTGTTATGAAGTGTATTTAGAAATTGAAATGAATATTGAATATGAGTGTAAATTATGTTTGAATCATGTTTATGAATGAAAACGTAACCAATATAATTAGGATGACCAAATAAATTTATAGGTTTATAAAGACCCGAATAAAATTTATAAAAAAAAATTAAATAAAATTTAACCGAATATTTAAATGAAATTAATTTCAATTTACGTTAAATTAAGAAAAATAACTTGATATATATAAATTTAAGTTAAAATAAATTAATATTTAGTTACTAATTAAATTATTTGAAAAATTAGGTTTTTAAATAGGAATAGTTGGTAGTTTTCTGATGAATCGATTTTTATAGCAACTGATGAACCAATTTTTGATTAATTAAATAGATTTCATCTAAACTTTCAAAATATTGGAAATAGAAATTATAATGCGGTTTTGTGGTCTATAAGGGAACCAACTGGTTACCCTGACCACACCAAATTGTCGACACAAAGGGCTCTCTGTTATGATACACACAATTGCAATTTATAGTAATTGTTTTAAAAATATTATTGGTGGTCACTCCAATGATTAAATAAATGTAACCAGATTTAACCACACAGAATCACACAAAATAATCGATATCCAAGAAAATCTTTATCGAATATACATATAAGTATCTTGAATCTTGTAAGCAATAATGATGATGCAAAATTGAACTTAATTTATTTCCTAATAAAAAAAAAAAAATGATTTTTAAAAGAAATTATTTATAAATAACCATTAATTGGATCTTACCAATGTTTCTTCAAATGCACTAAACCTATCCCAAGGGAATTATTGCACAAAATATTTAATTTATTTAAATATCTTTTAAAATTTAAATTTGTGAACTTTTTCGTTCAAGAAAATTTTTCAAATGTAATACAAAATTTTCATATACAAAATTCTATTAAATCATAGCCAACCAAAAATATAAATTTTGAATTTTGAAAAACTTTAAATTTACAAACAGCCAAGAAAAAATGTTAGTAATTTTAAAAAATTTCAAAAATTCCAAAATAGGCAAAGGTCACCATCACAAAGCAGATTAAATTCCAAGGTCACTACAGAATTAAATCTGAAAAAGGTGACATATGTAAAACTATGTCCAAATATCTTTTATGTGGTAGACTCCAGTGTGAGTTCCAGTTACATCTTCTAATTCATAATTTACATTTCCTATTCTCTTTTTGACAACAGCCTTAATTCCAGTCGGAGCAAGTTTTGCATTGAATTTGTCGAACGATGAGCTCTGTGTAAAATTACGACGAAAAACTATTTGACCAATATTGAACTCTCGTTTGCGGGATCTTAAATTATATGTCTTAACATTGCGTTCATATGCGTCTTTTATTTTCGTTCGTATAGAGTCACGTAAAATTGTAAATTGGTCCTGTCTTTCAAGTTCGGTGTCGGTCTCGGCTAAAAGTTTTAGGTTACGTAAAATTTTGTAGTCCTGTCCATGTGTAATCATCGTCTGTCCGAATACCAATTGGTAAGGTGTCCGTCCGGTGGTCTGATGAACGCTGCTTCTTAATGCGGAGTTAACACTGGGAAGGTATTGGTCCCATTCTCTTTGGTCATTTCTAATATATGCACGGAGAGCTTCATTGATGGAACGGTTAACTCTCTCGCTCGCATTGGATTGAGGGCTGTGTACTGCAGTAAACTGATGCTGGATTCCGAGCTTATCAACCATATTCTTAAAGTCGTTAGCCTTAAACTGACTTCCGTTGTCCGTAACTATTGTTTCTGGAACACCAAAACATGGGAAGATTTCATTTTGAAGATAGTTGACCATCTGTTTCGTAACGAATTTCTTCAATGGTTTTATAAATGTAAATTTGGAATAATGATCTAGAATTATAAATATTCCAATATTGCCGGCCTTTGATCGTGGAAATGGACCAATTAGGTCCATGTACAGACGCTGAAATGGTCTTTCAGTTTGTACCATTTCTCCCATTGGTGGTTTAAGGGACGATGTAGGTGCTTTCGAAGTTTTACAAAGATCGCAATTTAAAACATAGTTTTTGACATCAGTTACTAATCCAGGCCAGAAAAAGAACTGTCTGATCCTATGGATAGTTTTAGCGATACCTCCATGCCCAGAGTTTGGTATATCACGTTGGGCGCCAAAAATCTCTGTAACGATTCTTTGAGGAGTTGATATACCTTTTTTTTGGGAACGATGCTACCTATTAATATCGGCCGTGCTCGTCGGATGGGGGGGTTGTGTAATTTTTCCCAAACTAAAATCCCTAAATGATTAGAAACGTCACAAAAATTTTACTTTAGGTAGCTATAAAAAAGAAAATGACCAATACAAAGCTTACAAAAGAAAAGATAATATAGTAGTGGTTACCGATTGTATAGCTTAAGGTGTCATTCGCTAAACAATGCCCGTGCCCGCCCTCCATGCTGACTAAGGGTTAATATTTACTAGTCAGCCCAATATTAAACGAAAAAAAAAAAAAAAAAAAAAAAAAAAAAAAAAAAACTAACAAACTTTATGCACCCCCATACTCTACTTCACCTTTCGTAATCAAAAATAAATTTTAACATTTCATTTTTAAAACATTATAACAATTATATTTTTATTAAAAAAAAATTAAGATTAATAAAAATCTATAAAATTTAAGTTATAACTATATTAAATTATAATATAGAAGTTAAAGTTTAATTAACAACAAAAAATATCAATATGTTGAGAAATTATAATGAAGATTTTATTTTCATTCAATTTGAAAATGGAAAAACTATAGTGGCAATTTTTATTACCAAAATATAATTATATTTATGTAGTATCTTAGTGTGAATGTAGAATGTAATTTAAATTCGCAATATGAATCACCCTAATGACACAAAAGTATCTAAAAACATCTTAAAGGTTTTAGCAACATATGTTGCTGAAACAATAGTAATATACAAACAAAATTATTTTTTTCTATGTTTCTAATTTATATGTATTCATGTTGCGAAATTTAAAAATAAAAATATATGAGTGTAAATGAATGTATACGGCGAAACTAAAACGTAAATCAAAACAAATCACTTACCTCTGCTCATGTCCAACGATGTCGCCAGGCCTGATGACAGATGTTGCGCAGCAGTAGTAGATTTAATATATTGAGCGAATGTTGAGAACAATTTTAAATTTTGTTTAAAATGTATATAAATACATTTGTTATTGTTTTGATTTTTCTATTAAAATGTATCTATTGGTGATTTAAATGTTTTTGTTTAGTATTCTCTAAATGTTAGGGTGTCCCATTAGGAAAGTTTATTGTTATGAAGTGTATTTAGAAATTGAAATGAATATTGAATATGAGTGTAAATTATGTTTGAATCATGTTTATGAATGAAAACGTAACCAATATAATTAGGATGACCAAATAAATTTATAGGTTTATAAAGACCCGAATAAAATTTATAAAAAAAAATTAAATAAAATTTAACCGAATATTTAAATGAAATTAATTTCAATTTACGTTAAATTAAGAAAAATAACTTGATATATATAAATTTAAGTTAAAATAAATTAATATTTAGTTACTAATTAAATTATTTGAAAAATTAGGTTTTTAAATAGGAATAGTTGGTAGTTTTCTGATGAATCGATTTTTATAGCAACTGATGAACCAATTTTTGATTAATTAAATAGATTTCATCTAAACTTTCAAAATATTGGAAATAGAAATTATAATGCGGTTTTGTGGTCTATAAGGGAACCAACTGGTTACCCTGACCACACCAAATTGTCGACACAAAGGGCTCTCTGTTATGATACACACAATTGCAATTTATAGTAATTGTTTTAAAAATATTATTGGTGGTCACTCCAATGATTAAATAAATGTAACCAGATTTAACCACACAGAATCACACAAAATAATCGATATCCAAGAAAATCTTTATCGAATATACATATAAGTATCTTGAATCTTGTAAGCAATAATGATGATGCAAAATTGAACTTAATTTATTTCCTAATAAAAAAAAAAAAATGATTTTTAAAAGAAATTATTTATAAATAACCATTAATTGGATCTTACCAATGTTTCTTCAAATGCACTAAACCTATCCCAAGGGAATTATTGCACAAAATATTTAATTTATTTAAATATCTTTTAAAATTTAAATTTGTGAACTTTTTCGTTCAAGAAAATTTTTCAAATGTAATACAAAATTTTCATATACAAAATTCTATTAAATCATAGCCAACCAAAAATATAAATTTTGAATTTTGAAAAACTTTAAATTTACAAACAGCCAAGAAAAAATGTTAGTAATTTTAAAAAATTTCAAAAATTCCAAAATAGGCAAAGGTCACCATCACAATATGGATGCATTTAAAGATTGTACACGAAAATCTATTTTAAATAAAAGTTATAAAAATAGGAAATTTTTGAAAAATTTCCTATAAAAATAGGAAATTTTTGAAAAATTTCCTATAAAAATAGGAAATTTTTGAAAAATTTCCTATAAAAATACAGTGAAACTTTTAAAAAAAAATTTTATATTTTTATAGGAAATTTATAAAAAAAAATCCTATAAAAATAGGAAATTTTGAAAACTTTCCTATAAAAATAGGAAATTTTGAAAACTTTCCTATAAAAATAGGAAATTTTGAAAACTTTCCTATAGAAATAGGAAATTTTTGAAAAATTTCCTATAAAATAAGGAAATTTTTGAAAAATTTCCTATACAAATAAGAAAGTTTTGAAAAATTTCCTATAAAAATAAGAAATGTTTTAAAAATTTCCTATAAAAATAAGAAATTTTTGAAAATTTTCCTAAAAAAATAAGAAATTTTTGAAAAATTTCCTATAAAAATAAGAAATTTTTGAAAAATTTCCTATAAAAATAAGAAATTTAAAATTGGAAAATTTTCTACAAAAATAAGAAACTTTTAAAAAATTTCCTATAAAAATAAGAAATTTTTGAAAAATTTGCTATAAAAATAAGAAATTTTTAAAAGTTTTCCTATAAAAATAAGAAATTTTTGAAAAAATTTTTATAAAAGTAAAAAATTTCTGAAATATTTTTATGAAAATAAGAAATTTGTGATTAATTTCCTACAAAAATAAGATATTTTGAAAAATTTCTATAAAAATAGAAAATGTTTGAAAAATTTCCTATAAAAATAGAATATGTTTGAAAAATTTACTATAAAAATTTAAAAAAAATTTCCTTTAAAAATATAAAAATTTCCTATAAAAAAAAAGAAATTAAAAAAAATTCTATAAAAATAGAAAATTTTTAAAAATAAGAATTTTTTGAAAAATTTCCTATAAAAATAGAAAGTTTTCGAAAAATTTCCTTTAAAAATAAAAAAATTTTGAAAAATTTCCTAAAAAATATGGAACACTTTTGACAAATTTCCTAATATAAAATATAAAATTTTTCGAAAAATTTCCTATAAAAATAGGAAATTTTTCGAAAAATTTCCTATAAAAATAGAAAATTTTTCGAAAAATTTCCTATAAAAATAGAAAATTTTTCGAAAAATTTCCTATAAAAATAGAAAATTTTTCGAAAAATTTCCTATAAAAATAGAAAATTTTTCGAAAAATTTCCTATAAAAATAGAAAATTTTTCGAAAAATTTCCTATAAAAATAGAAAATTTTTCGAAAAATTTCCTATAAAAATAGAAAATTTTTCGAAAAATTTCCTATAAAAATAGAAAATTTTTCGAAAAATTTCCTATAAAAATAGAAAATTTTTCGAAAAATTTCCTATAAAAATAGAAAATTTTTCGAAAAATTTCCTATAAAAATAGAAAATTTTTCGAAAAATTTCCTATAAAAATAGAAAATTTTTCGAAAAATTTCCTATAAAAATAGAAAATTTTTAAAAAAAGGTTTCTGCAGAAAAAACAAATATTTATAATTTTCGGTATTTCCTTTTTATTTCGATAATGGGATTGGTGCCACAGAAAAACTTTATAAGTAGAACTTTTTTAAAGTCTACATTAAAAATAAATTTGATATCATATACATATATTATACTCTTTAAATGTTTCTTTTGTAGAAATATTTTTAAATTTTAAATTACAGACGTTTTTCATTATTATTGTATTTAAGATAGATACACTCTTTGTTACCCTTATGTATGTATATTTCAAATGGTAGTTGCTAAATATTAGAAAATTTTGTTTAATAATTGAGAGGCCAATAAAAAAATTACTTAAATGAAGTAGGTTGTATATAAATTTATATATAAAAACGAAAATGTAAAAAATACAAAAAACTATAAGTGAAAAAGAGAAAAAATCAAAAATTCATTTTGGCAAATTGAACAGAAGTAAAAACTGTTAAATTCAACATCAAATATAATGGGAAAAGGAACATTTTAAAGGATTAAAAGTGAAAAAATAAAACATTATGTAAAAGCTGTTTTGTTATATATTAACGAAATCTAAAACATTTAATGCATTCGTGTAAGATCTTCGACAATTTTAATGACATCATCAACATCAGCATCTTTTTTCTCGCCATTCATAGTAATCTGCAATAATCAAACGGGGGAGAGAAGAAAGAGAATGGTCCAAAGTAAATTTCAGTCCTTAAAAATATGCATTGGGTTAATCTTCCACTCACCTCCAAGCCCATAACACATTCCTTCATTTTTTCGCGTGTCAAATCGAGAAAACTTTCAATTAGATCTCCATCAATGAAACCCTCACATGGTTCGGTTTTTTGTGTTGTCTGATAACTGCGATAATACGAGTGATCAACCTTACCCACCGATTTAATAACATTTGTTAGACGTTCTTCAAGACTATGAAGAAATTCATAAAAGTCTTGTGGTATCTGAGTGACAATGCCAATGGCGCCCATGACCGTACCATAGAGGACACAGCCCTGATTTGGTGTAGTACGTTCCCCGACATTCTGCATAACCAATGAATCGTGACGGAAAACGTTAACGAAATCGCCCAAGTGGAAGCGTGCCACTTCGGGTAGTTCAGAACGCAATTCATCTGTTGTGGCAGCACTGAATAATTATATTTTTTTTTTTTTGTTTTGCATTTTTTAATAATTTATTTTGTTTGATTATACTGTAATAAAGATTTAAATTCAACATACCTGTCTTTTTGGCATACAAATAAATTGCCATTATCTTCTGAACCCAAAAATGTATCATCATCCAAAATTTCAATTGCTCGCATAAATTTAGGATCACTATCTCTGGCAATATCGATGAAAATGCCTTCCATTTGTTTGTGTTGCAATAATGTCATGGAACGCATTAAATCCCCAATTAAAATAAAGTCACCTAAAAAGGAAAGAAAAAAAAACAATTAATATTTATTAAACAATAAGTCTATAATATATTTAATCATGTTTACCTTTGGCTTTTAAACATAAAACAGTAATATTCTTTTGTATATTACATTCCATTCTCAATTCCTTTTCATTGGTCCACTCGTACAGACGTACAAAACTATTGATACCGGCCAAAACTTTCCCATTAAACTCCACCATAGAATAGCAGCCACCATCAATTTTTGTTTCAGCCACCTGAGTCAATTTTCCATCATTGTAATGGAATATAATTATGCGACCGACAGTGGGTTCCGGTTCATCGGCGTACAGCAAAGCAGTAGATACAACATAATACGAATTGGCATCATCGCCTAGTTGGGCAGACATAATAGACATAATGGATTCCGATGGCATAAATTGATGAGCATGTAAAACTTCAAATGTATTTTGATCGATAATTAAAAGATTGCTAATATCCAACTCTTGTCCGATTTCAGCATTAGTTGTAGCGGTATTGCAAGCTCCAGGCTTGGGTACAATATTTGAAGCATAAGTTATATTTTGGGCTTGTGTAGAAGCACTTGCTCTGGTCGGTTTAGGTCCACCTCGTCCTTGTACATCAATACGCATGGTGGCCACAGCAAAGGTTTGAGAACTCTCCTGATAGGCAATACGCCGTGGTCCCTCTCCCAGGGGAACAGTGCGTATATGTAACTTTTGTATCTCATCAATGGTACCAATAATAACCGAATTCTTGGTAGCCAAGGCCAAACTATCGGGATAGGCTTGAGCATTTAAAGAGCACATGTGATTTACTTCCTTTAAATTTACATTAGAAAATACCAATTTATGATTGGATGAATAGATGACGGTAGGCCTATCCGAACAGGCAAATACGTTTGTGGTGGCAAAAGATTTAAAGGTTCTCAGGGTAGTGGGCTGTGTACCCAAAGTAACTCTTTTCTTATCGCTTAGATTGCCATTTTCGCTATTCAAGATGAAATAGAACATGGAACCATCACCCAACGCACACAATAAATAATGAATACCCTCAAATGTGGTCATTAAAATGGATCTGGGTATAATTTCACCTCCCAATTTTTCAGTATGACAAACTTCTAAATTTGGCAGTGTTAAAACCACAGCCGAAATATCGGTCCATAAGCCAACAGCTACTAAATCTGAACGATTTTTACCCTCACCCAAAGGAGTAATATCCAAACAAGCCACTTCATATTCTAAAGTTTTTTGTGAAACCTGCACAAGTTTTTCATCTTCAATTTCTAAATAATATACCTCTCTGGCTGAGGCAATGACAATTTGTTGGGCATTACAGGAAACCACACCAATACGTTTGCCAGCACCAGGTTGCCATTCGTAGACTAAATTTCTGGTGGTACTTTTGATTAAGCGTACCATTAAGGGTGTTACTTGTATAATCTGTAAAGATATTAAAAATATTTAAAGTTTTTTTTTTTAATATCAAATTGCATTAAAAAAAACTGTAACAGTATTTCGACTCCACCAAAAATGTTTCGCTCTAAAAGTTCAAACGTTTGATATAGAGTCTAAAACACTAGTCTAGTACTATTGAATGGCAATTTAGAATAATTCCATTAAGTCTTACCTGATCATAATCCACATTAGCACAGTGGAAAGTTTGTTGATCGCTTAGAAAGCCGGGTATATCGGTTTCTTCCACTTCCTCACCCGTTAATGTCAATATACGTGTATGTCCTACAAAAGCTAATACCAAAGTGTTTTCATATGAACTTTCATCGATGCCGACCTTGAGAGACCACATTCCCTTAATACCGGGTAAATCGATGCAAGCATGTTCTTGTATACCAATGCCAATTCTGTAAAAATATTTCTATGGTTGTAGCATAGTTGTTTACAAATCGTTTTTATTACTTACCTTATAATTCTTAGGGAGCCATCTTGAAAGGTTCCAGAGCATGTTATTATTTGTCCTTGGCCTTGACGATCCAAATCGACTACTGCTAAATCTAAGATCGGCGCTAAATTGGTAAAATTCTCCATTGGTATTACATATGAACCACTTTCGTTAGGTGTGGTGCTCAAACGCACCAATTGAGAGTCACCATGTTTTGATCCAATAAAAAGAAAACCGTTATCTAAATAGGTTATACATTCCGGTGTAGAAATTTCACCTTTGGGGAAAGAAAATTTTGAAATTTTTGTAATTTTTAAGAACATCTTTTGATATAAAATTTATTTAAATAAATATATTCTTAGAAAATTTTATAATATAATTTTTTTTTTTAAATTTTAGGATATTAAATTTTCAATATAAAATTTTGATATTTTTTCGATACAAAAATTTTTTTACAAAATTTTTCAAAAATATTTTTTTATTAAATTTGTTTATATAAAATTTTTGTCGAAAAATTTTTAGATACAAATTTTTCTTAAAAAATGTTTTCATATAAAAATTGTTGAATTTTTTTTTTTTTTTTTTAATGTGATTTCTCAATATACAATTTTTTGATGTAAAATTTTCTAAAAAAAAATTTCAATATAAAATTTATTCAGAAAATTTCTTGATAGAAGCAAAATCAATTTAGGAAATTTTTCGACATGATTTATTTTTAATTCCTTTAAAAAATTTTCGATATCATTTTTTTTTTTAATTTTTGATTTAAAATTTTCAATACAAATATGTTGGCATAATTTTTTTAGAAAATTTTTTGATTTTAAATTTTTTTAGAAAAGTTTTTATATAAAATTCCGAACTCAAAGTAATTTTTCTTTTGAACCAATATTTAATATGAAGGTTATAAATTCGATTCGGGCTTTGGTTCATGTCATGGATCGTTTTGAAAATTTATGATTTTTATGTAGGAATATTAATTATTAATGCCATAAAGACTACGTGCATCTAGTTAACCGCCAAGAAATTGAGTAACGTCTATCCTTGTTGTACCCTCTATACCTGAGTTTTCAAAATGAACCTCGACTGTCGGGAAAAGAAACTTGTCCCGTCATAGCCCAGTTTCAATAGTAGTAGTTTAATAAATTCTCCACTTACCTAAAAGTTCTACTTTAATTTCTCGAACAGAAGAACATCCTTTACCATTATCGGCAGTTTCTAAAAATAGCATAAACAATTGGCCATACATGTTGCCAAGTAAATAGCGCTGGCCCTTACTATCTACACGAGCATAACAGTTAATAGTACTTTGCTAAAAGAAAATAAAAGCGGAACAAATAAAATGTCATTCTTATTGAGTAAAGAAAAGAACGTACTTTAAATGTAGAAGGAGCTACAGCGTGATAGCTATTACCATCATGATATACAATAGACTCTCGTCCTATAACAATGGCACCACCTAGAAATGAAATGTTGGAACAGCAAAATAAGACAAATTAGAAAATGAAATATAATGTAAAAAAATTTTGAATAGTTGTCTAAAGAAACTAATATTAAAATGTTGGCTACACTTTTATTATACCTAAAGGCGTGGGAACTGGTATTAACATGGTGGCTTCGGTTTCAACATTATCTTGCTTCCAGGCAATTTTCATAAATTCTTTATCTCGTAAATTAATTTCGTGAGTCTTGACATGACGACCATCATTGTCCTTGTGTATAACAATAATAGTTGGATTAATGCAGCCATAAAGGAATTCAACATCATAAACATTCAATTCATCCATACTGAAAACATAGTTAATCAGATATAGAATTATTTAAATTCAAATTAAAACTTTTTAAAACAAACCGTAAATTAGTTGCTCTCAATTCACTGGTCTCCTTATCCAAGGGAATTATGGTAAATAAACCCATATACAAACACATGCCTATTACCCTGGCTTTTGGGTCTATAACAGCTATAACACCACCATCTGCAGGAGGACTGTATTGATGCGAGACATTGCCATGAGCTTTTGTTATGACACTAATCTGATCCCCAATCATGCGACACTCCAAAATCATTACATTATAGCGATGGGTGAGTATAAACAATAAATCCTTTTTGCTGTCCTATAAGATGAGGCAAAAAAAAAACAAAGTAAATATTTGTGCATAAATTGGCCATGTGGCGTCAACGTGTTTTTAATATTACCTGGGGTCGAAAATGTTTCATGACCGTTATCTGGCCATAGATGTTGACTTCTTTGAGGGGTCTTAAGCCCTCTGGTGTAACTAAATCAATTTCCAACTGGCTATTGCGTGCAATAATTAAATTCAAATCTGTGGGTGATGTAAAATTTCCTGCAAAGAGATTCAAAACCTTCAGATGAACAAAATTTAAAGACAACTTGGCATTTTGCTTTATTTATTTTAAATGGAATCATCCTTCCAACTAATTCTAGGTATTTCCTGGTATTCTAAAGAATTTAAGCCAATATTCTCTGAAATTCCATATCCAACTCACCGGTAACACAAGCAACTACAGCTGTCGGCTTCTGTGCTGTGACCACATAATGATATTGCGACATCTTACACTTCCTGTTGATTTTCTTTAGCCCAAAAAGATTTTATTGTTAATCCAGGAGTATAATAAAGTTCTCTTCGATTTTTTATGAATATGCAGAATGTTGCAATTACTATTTCTTCGTAGTCTATATTTTTCCCTGCGCGCTACAAAAATATTTTACCAATTAGCTCAAATAATGTTACCAGATTGATATAGTTGAGTGTAGTTGTCAAAGTAATTGTTCTCCACGAGCAATAACACTATGTCTCCACTAGCAAGTTCAAATATAACTTTGACGGAGATGCCATATTTTTTCAATAGTTAGAGTAGATAAAGAAGTTTACTAACAAAAATTTTTGTAATCAGTTTAAAAGAAAAAGTAATTGATTATTTTTCTTTTTTATTGCTAGATAGTATTATTACATTTTATAACATAAAGGAATTATTAACATATTAAAATTTGTTACATATATAATTTTGATTAGCTTGAGGGTTACACAATCGAGTTTTGCCCTTCAATTTTTAATACATTCACACTTTTTTACCAATACACTCATACCCAGTCAGTATTTAGAAGATTATTTTTTGAAAAATCACCCAAATTAGTCTTTTTTAACCAGTTTTGAGGACCAAAAGACGATTTGTCGTCTGCGCGATTAAAAATCTAGTCGAAGTAGATTTGCGGTTATGCTTCAAAACTTACAATTTAAAAATACAATAACAAAAAGCATATTTATTAAAAATCAAACATTTAAGGGATTGAAATTGAGTCAAAAATTACTCGAAAATAGCTCGTAAAAGACTCATAAAGGTGCTCATAAAAGATTCTCTCAAGAAAGTCGCGGCTAGGGTACCATTTTCTTCCAAAGGCGTAGTCTTTTTCGAATCGAAAATGATAGCATATTCGATTATTTTAATCGTCAGCGGCAGTCGAAAAAGAGTCAAATATGATCAGAAAAAATTTAAATTTAAATGAAGAATAACTTAATATTTAGTAAAAAATATATAATATATTCTAATGAAGAATCAAAGGGTATTGATTTCAATTTTATCATTAATGATACTCCAAAGGTTCTAGATCTGATTTATATCCAGGGATTGTAGAGGCCATATTAATAATGCTTTCTTTATTTTATAACTCTTTCACGATCTTTAAACAAGACTTCTTTAATCGTGATAAATTTTTTAGCGGCGAGTTTGTTTTTAAAGTCATAAAAAGGTTTAGTTTTGAAAAACTTTTATGGGGTCATCTTCATTTCTTAGGTTAACATTATTTTTATTTTCCTTTTGATGATCATAGAGAATTTTGGACATGTTTTCGTTGAAATTATTTTTCTATAAAATATTTTAGTTAAATAAATTTTGATATTTTTTCCAATTTGCTCGAATAGTGTAGTTTCCTATGTTTCAGTTGGTAACGTGCCTTTTAATCATGGTAACTATCCACTCCATTAGAAAACCCTATATGTGTATTCATATCCTCAAGTGCCTCTTCTATGGCGTCAATAGTCAATTCATGGTGTAAATAACAAATTAGCTAGTCTCTATGTTTAAATTTCTATAGAAAATATATATATGTAAAACAAATAACTCTAGTGCTGAACCCTACTACTACTGCTCATTTACATATCTGGCAATGCTATGACTTATATATAAAAAAGTGATGAAAACAATGTTGACAATACATTCAAATTAATTATTTCTTAAAGTTTTCAATTTGCAATGCCAAATTATTTATTTATTTATTTTATTTATTTATTTATTTCAATAAAAAAGATGCCGCAAGCCCATAGGGCCTATTTGGCTAGACTACCAATACAAAAACATGACTTTTAGTAATTATAAAAAAATAAAAATAATACTATTTATTATATACAGGGGAAAGAACTGATGTTTGCACACACTTATAATGGACTATATGAAAAATTGGGAAAAAAATTTGTCAAGAACAGCTGTTAAAAAAGGAAATATATAGGATTAATCAAACAAAACAAAACTATTATTAATAGCTTCTTCCAAGTTTGTTAAAAATATGTGTTGAAATGTCGACATCGTATTAGAAAATCTCCTCTCCTGATAGGGTATTATGTAATTCCATAAACGCGCAATATTAACCCTAAATGAATGGTCCATTACTGAAGTTAAATGCAAAGGACAAATTAAAGAGTGTGTTCTATTAGATATTGAAAAATTGAATCTATTTATTAAGTAACTTGGTGTACCATATTTAAAAGTTTTGTAAAAGAAAATAATTTGCCTCAGTCGAACGTACTGAAAGAAACCACATCCCAAAAGCTCCTCATAAAAGTGCGAGACATGGTCAGTAATATGAAGTCCATAAATAAAACGTATAACTCTATTAAAACCCACCTTCAACTTCTTCATATTCGTGAGAGAAGTACCTGAGTAAATCTCAATACCATAAATTAGTAAAGGCAGGCATAAAGATAAGGCAATACGACGTCTTACAGATAGAGGCAGGTAAAAAGCAATACTATACAATTTACGCACCGTCCAAGAGATACGTGATATAACAGAATTAATCTGCAGGTCAAAAGATAACTTATTATCTAAAATAATACCAAGAGTCTTATAATGGGGAACAACTTCTAACAATTCGCCATCAAGTAAAATGTTTAAATTAATATCATGTTTAGAAAATAACATTAGCTTGCACTTCGAAGGATTTAATTTTAGACAATTACGAGATGACCAATCAACTAATTTCTGGAGTTCATAATTGATATGTCTTTCCATAGTTGCCAAGGTCAATAAATCAAAGCTCACAAGTAGTTGTATGTCATCTGCGTAAGTGTAACTTCTCAACACATTCAATTCATTAATCAAATCATTCACATACAAGAGGAATAATAATGGTCCTAAAATAGAGCCTTGCGGTACTCCACGATTTAATAAAATTGTACCAGAGGTCCATTGCTTAACTTGTACATACTGAGTACGTCCAGATAAAAATGAGTAAATAAGTTTACAAGCACCTAAGTTAAATCGAAATGTATTAGAAAGCTTATCAACCAATAAAGAATGACTTATGGAATCAAACGCTTTACAATAATCAAGAAAAATTAATACACTAATCTTGCCCTTATCCATATTTTCTCTAACAGATTCAGTGATATCTAATAAAACCCCAGTAGTACTATATCCTTTTCTAAATCCTGATTGATATGGGCTAATACTATTAGAACAATTTAAATAAGTTAACATCTGTTTCCTAATAATTACCTCCAGGATCTTGGAACAAACCGACAAAATACTAATAGGTCGAAAATCAGAACAACTACTAGGCGATTTAATCTTAGGAACAGGCACTATTCTACCAATTTTCCATATATTAGGAACAGTAGACGTAGTTATAACTTTATTAATGATAAAAGTTAAATGCGAAAGAACAGGCCATATAATAAACTTAAGAAATTTTATATGTATAAGATCAGCGCCTACTGCCTGAGATTTAATACTAAATACTGCATCCAACACATCATTCTCACCAACATTCGCAAAATTAAAGCCATCAGGCAATGAAGTAAAAGTCACATCAGCATCCACTGTACCAGAAATAGTGGAGAATTCATTAAATTCATCTAATGATACTGGAAACATAGTAGTTTCAGGAGATTTAAGCAAGCCAACAGATTTTAATTTTCTCCATAACTGTCTCTGGTCACATGAAGCAAAAAAACGTAAACAAAACTTCCTTCGCGTTTTTCGAATCGTGTTTTTCAATTTATTCCTAGCTTTGCAAAAATTTCTGTAGTTCGTATCAGTATTATTTTCCCTATAGGCTCTATATGCTAGATTTCTTAATCTTTTTGCCAAACGAATGCAATTATCATCCATCCAATCATTAGCCCCACGCCTAGTAATTGTGCGGAGAGGTACATTATCATCAAACACACGAAGCAAATTAGAATTAAAACATTCTACACTGTCATTTACATTATAACTATCATACACCCTTGTGAAGTTCATCGAATCGATTTGTGAAATACAATTTTCATAATTAAGTTGCTTAAAATCTCTAAATGTAAAAGTGTTTGCACAATACGTTGGAGGTACATTATATGATATAAAAATAGCAGCATGATATGAATTAAGAGCAGGTATGAGAAATTGGGATTTATGTGAAACAAGTTCAATATCAGAAACAAGATAGAAATCTATGAGCGAGGAAGAGTGGTGTTGGTGTGAAATATTTCGAAATAAATTTTACAATCTAGTTTTTGAAATTTTTTAAAAATATACATGTTTATATACGTATTTTCTGTTGTTTTGAGTGTTTTCGGTAAAGTATTTAACAACCAAATACTCAGTAATCGGTTGTTGGAATAAAAACGCTTAATTTTACACAAAAATCGCACATTAACATCACTGGTGCTGAACGACGACGAGTAAGTTTGTCAAATTTCACATCGGTTTTTCTTTATTACTTAAAGAAAAAAATTTTTTTCTTCTAAAAAAAATAGTAAAATACAAGAAAATTTCATAGAAATACTAAAGAACTGTTTAATATAATTATATTTTTACTATTTCAACAAATAATTAGAAAAATACGTAAAAGTAAACGTGGTTAAGAGTGAGAAAGAAAAAGAAAGCAAAACGATAAGCGACCGAAGAAATATTTTTTTTATTTTATTAATAAAACATGGCGCGTCTAACCTACGTCTACAGAACGGAGGACTTGCAAAGTTATTTAAACGTCGGCCGGAGACAATTACCCGTAAATGCAGGAGATGAAAACCTAGTGGTAAGAGGAGTCTTAAACTGACGAAATATTTATAATTAATTTTAACGAAATTTTGGAGTTTATAACATTTTGGGATGGTAGGAAAATTATAGATATTCCTACCACCATTTAAAGAGAAATATCTATGCCCCTTTTGCCACCACCCTCTACAATTAAGGTGCAGCTGACTGTCGGTCTTCGCGTTGATTAAACTTGATATTTATTTTATAATTTTTTCTCGTCGCTGTTTAACTTCTGTTTTTTTTTTTTATTTTAATATGAATGTAGTATTTATTAGTGACAAAAAAAATGAAAAAGAACCTTGAATATTAATTTGTTTATCACTCTGTCACAACCAAAAGCAATCAGTCGTAGTATCTTCATGATGTTGAATTTAATAGAAAAATCTTGATTTATTTTGTTTTATATTTTTTTGAAAAGTTTACAATTTCACTGGAGTTTGTTTTAAAACATGAAATTTAATCTCTTAAAAAGCCTATAACGAAGATAAAAACTTAAACATCTACTAACTCCCAGCTTGTAAAACGCCCTCATAATCATGCATCCAATCACTCTTGCATCAATGTTACATTTTTTTTTTATTTTTGTTTTCTTCATATCAATTTGTTTTTAAACTTTCTTCATTCATATTGTTGTTATTCATATTAGTGCAAGTTTTAGTTGTTGTTGTAAGTGTATCTGTTTTTATAGCTACTATAATTTACTGGCCACCATGATGCAGTGTATTATAAGAAAAAAATTACAAAACAGGTTCACAAAACAAACTTTTTAGAAGTTACATACACACAAGCAGAGCTTTAAATATATAAATTAAAATATCAGTTAAGAAGGAAAATTTAATATATTTTAAAGTAAATAGGCTATTGGACTGAATCGATCATAGAGACACTTGATTTACTAATTGATACTCACTTGCCAGCCTGCGGTACCAAGGACCTAGATGTGCAAGTACCAGTCTCGTCACATCTAGGAATTAGTCCAAAATATAGGACAGACCAGAAGTAACAGTAGAGAGAATTAAATGGGCAGTGAACAGCATAGAAACTAGAAATAATTTGGGCTTAGGGAGACTGTAGTAGTAGTTATAAATAGGCGAAGCCTTTATATGTCGCCATCTGACACAGATTGGTCCAGTATTGTCTTGCGGCTTCAAAGAACATGAACCCAACAAAGTCTGATTTTACTTTTAAACGATAAGTCTATTAAAGCTGATCTATTCCCTGACCAACTTCATTAAAATAAAACCAAAAATATTGATTAAATATATACACCACTGAAATGACCTGGACACATAAATGGCACAATCTAAAAAATAATTTAATAAATATACATTTATTCACTATTTTGTATGTACTTACATTTTATCGTAAATATTTAGAAGTGTAGCCCTTGTAGATTGCTAAAATTCCTCTTCATGGTGTGCTCAGATTTATAGAAAGAATCATACAATTTCAAGAATATACAAAGGCTGCCTTTTAGACGCTGAGGGCTTTCCAAAGCATTAAGAAAATTGGTTTACTAGAGATCCTAATAGAGGGCATAGTCACTAGGCTTAATACCAATGTTATCAAATTAAGTAAAAAGTGACTAGGGAAACATCTGGGTAGAAAGCATATGATGATGACGTGGTACTACTTGTTTTTGGGAAAATTTCTTTTCGCGATCAGTGATATCATGCAATCAGGGGAAGGAAACTTCGGAATATTTTCCTTTGTTACATGCTCAAAAGTCAGACACTTAATTACCTGCAGATTTCACGATGAAATCCACGACTCAATGTAAGACTCTGAAGTGAATGTGCCATCACCACTCTAACTTAACACAAATTAAAGCCTTCACTTCTAATGATTCTGACAACCCTTAAATACACGCATTTACTCTTTTACGTATGATTTTCATTTAGAATGTCATCAATTTAATAAACTTTATTATTCATGGCTTGTTTTGTTCGGCACATCGTTTCCTATAAGCGTATATTTATAATAACTGCATAACTGGAATTTTAAATGAATTTTGGGAAATTTATTTCAAAACGACTGCTCGGATTAGAAACTTAGTGCTTCTGAAAGAAATTGCCGATTTGAATTTTGTACTTAGTTCAAAAAAAAAACAGTTTTCGAGTTACGGGATTATTTATTGCGCAATCTCCTCCACTTTTTATAAAGATATATCTTGAAAACTAGAGCTAAAAGAAAAAAAGGTTAGCACCATTGAATTCAGCGTACTCGATTTATTTTTATCCTTTTATTATTTTATATTGTCGGTAAAAAAAGGTTTTCAAAATCGAGCATAGTCTGCATACAAATTCATTTGTATAGGATTTCATATGGTATGGAAATTAAAGTAATGAAGAACTCCTAATACTAAAAACATTTTTGTGTTACAAAATTTAATGCTAATAAAATACTCTAAAATATGGTTTTAAACTTCCAAAAAGGTGTTATAATGGGTTAAACTTTAACAGAGGTCACCCCACACAACTGAGAAAATGTTTTTATTTTGATATTATAAATTTGAATTTACGTTAATATTTCTCCTCCCATTATTAACAGATGCTTATGGATTTAAATAGCAAAGGTCTCTGCATTGATAGTCCCCATATTCGTGGCAAAGAATTGGAAGAATTTACACGCAAATTTAATCTATTGACAAGTGAGGAATTACGTACATCTCTGGAAATAAATAGCAACACTTTTGTATCGGTACTTAATCAGTGTGTACAATGTGTTGGCTGCAGGCGACGTGTTGAACGACTATTCTATCAACTTATTATCTCCGGTCAACCAACTCTGGATCCTTTGGTTTTAAAGAACTCTGGTATACTAAGTATAACAGAGGAAAAAATGAAAACACCGCAAGCCTTGGGAACCCTGCTCTATCGTCATCACGAGATATTAAATAATTTATTAGAGAGTAAATTACGCAATAAGACACGTTGTGTTTTACATTCATTGGATGCATTTCGTTCGAAACCGTTTTCTGAAACTTGGCGTGAGGTTTGGTCATCCATGAAGCATAATTGTCGCGATGAATTGGCTGTTATCGAGACGAAAGAACTACATGAAGTACTAGAGAACTATTTGAAAAAACACAAATTTTGTAATGGCTGCCGTACAAAGGTGAGTTTTTCTTTTACACTTAATTTTAATTTTTAACTTTTTTCTCTTTGTTCTTGTAGATCGAAAAGGCTTACAAGATTTTAGTGGGTGAGACGACAACTAAGGAGAAGGGCTATGTCGCCGCACTTTATGCTAATATAAAAAAGTGTCATCCCGACAAGCATATACATGTTTTCACGAATAAGATCGACTTTCTCGACGCTCTTATAAGGCGCGCCGAACCCGAAGTCAACGGAAGGTAGCAATTATTACGACTTGAAAATATTAACTACGTTATTAAAATCTCCTTTTCTTTGTATTTCCCCTTTTCCTCTCCTCCTACAGCTATTCGAAATTACGTGAACGTCATGCGAAAACATTAGAAATCGCCCAGGAAGAAGTACTCACCTGTGTTGGTATGATTATGTATGAACGGCTGCGTCGTGTCTATGTTAGCTTGCGAGAAGAGGAACGTGCCTGTCAAGTTTTAGCCGCTGTAGGTGTTCATGCCCTGTGTCGTAGTTTCGATATGTCGGTAGAAAAGAAACAAGGTATTAGCAATTTAGAACTGTTGTATCAAGAGATTAGTCGTGCCGAAAAAGCCAAAGAACACAAGCGCGAACAGAAGAAATTGAAGAAAAAGAAGAAGAAGAATGAAAAGAAGAACTCCCATCGCATGAGTGATCATAACAACGACGTTAATTCCGAAGGAGCCGAAGACGATGATCATAACGAACACGATGGTCTCCATTCGGAAGATGATGAAGATTTGCACGAAAATACTAAATCGACAAACGGGGCATCGAATGAGTGTGAGGTTGCGGAGGATGAGGAGTATGTGGTAGATGCGCAGGAGAAGGTTTTAGCTGCTGGCCAGAAAGATATTGAGGAGGATGCAGGTGTTGAGTGTGATCATCTTGAAGAAACTACTGATGATATAGGTGAGAAGGAGCAGCATTCTTCTTCTGTTCAGCAACAAAAGAATCAACAGAAAAAGAAGAAACAAAAGCAAAAACAAAAACTAAAAACTCCACAAAAGAAAAATGCTCCTTCTACCAACAATAATAGTAAAAAGAAGGATAATAAACTCAAATCCAACTTGTTGGGCGATATACAGGAAGTTTCTAAAACGACAACATCTGTCAACACCAATACCACCACCACGACTGCAACTAACACTACAATTATTGTTGCCTCTAATGTTATGGCTAAATGCAATGATTGTCATTCTCCACAGTCAGATTGTACATGTGAAAGTGATATTAAGGATTCGGGTTATGGCAGTGAACCTCTCTCGCATGGTAATTCTCGTACGTCTAGTGTTGTGTCATCTCCTGAGGATACTTCAGAGGGCTCGGAAGTTTCTTGTTCGGATGGCTTTTGTAATCATGAACATAGCGGCAGTAGTCTTATGGCTGATTTAGATGATGAACATCATCATCACCATGATCACTACGAAGATAATGATGATTTAAATCATCATGATCATAATTGTGATCAGTCATTTCATTTTCGCTTTAATATGGATTCGTGTAAATTCTTCCATCAGCATCAAATGAACACACTAAGTCTACAACAAATGTTGGTAAGCTTTTTTTGGAAGTCCTGTTTTTATTTCTCTTACAATAATCTATGCAAATCTCATAAAAAAACAATTTTTAAATTATTCTAACCCCTTGATTATTTTAAAAATTCTTCAATAGGATGATTTTGATTGTGACTACGAAGACGAAGAAAACTGTAACATTCCTCAAGAAGTGGTCTTAGAATATCAGTGCCAACGTGAAAAAGTTCAACAGCAACGTTTGGAATTACGCGAAACATTACGTGAAAATTTCGCACGTCTTTGTTGGGAAAAACGACGTTTGGTGGCCACAACTACAACCAATAATAAATTGTAAAACAAATAACTAAAAAAATGGTATGGCCAATCAAATCTACTTCATTAAAATTATAAAAAATGGAGTGTAATAATGGCCAATAAGACATTTTTATTATAAAAGGAAATAATAGTTGTGGTGTATTAGTTGAAGAGCAAAGCAGAAAAAGAACATTATTATTACAACAATTATTGTACCCTCCCCTAACATATGCAACCACATCAATTCATTCATACAAATGGAAATATCAGCAAATGTGTTTCTTATTTTTATTTTTTTGGGTAATGTTATAAAAATGATATTTTTGTTTGCATAAGAAAAAAATCATACATATTCTTGAATTGATTGATTGTTTTCTTTTTATGTTAAAAAATATATACAAAACAAAAGAAAAATAATTTAAAATTGAGAGTTGTTTTATTTATTACTTAACTTAAACTTTAGTGATCTTAAATTAACAGTTCTTACATTCTTCGTGGAAAGGTTCTAAAGTTCTTAAATCTCTCCAAGTGGGTGGTAAACCATTAGAAACGTATTTGCCACATCTCTTGCAAGGTTCCAAAAATAGTTTACTATAACTGTTGAGCCAGGTCTGAAAGTAACATTTTAAGATAATTAAACTTAAAAAAATTAAATAAAAAGTATCTAGCTAACCATATAACTTTTGACGGCCAATTCTGGCAGCGTTGGCGAAAAAAAGTGCAACATGGCAGAGTGTGTATGCTCTTGGACTTTACGAAATACTTCATAACGTGATTCAGTCCAAAGATCTTCAATTTCTAATGGTTCATCGTAACCCTTCACGGTCACCCATTCAATTAAGACACCTTTACAGATTATAGCCGCTTTCAAAACATGACTTATTGTGGCCTTCAATGATTTCAAAAAAATACTAATTTCTTAATTGATTTTGCTTAATTATTTTTAACAATTACTTACAATAACTACAGCATTAGAGCTGAATGGACGACAGACTTTGTAGGTGGTATTTGTATGAGTAATCTCACTATTGAAAAGATTATCAATGAATCTGAAATTATTGATAAGTATTAGCATTGAAAATTTGTTTTTGCTAGGCTAAACAAGATCAAAAAAATACATATTACAATAAAACACTAATACCACCATATATTGGCACAAAAATGCAAATAATTTTTGGAATAATCATATGTACAAATATACTTACTCTGGATCTGGATTATTGAATGATGTATATTGGACACGTCCTCTTTTTTGGGAATAAGTGTATGATCTTCTTAAATTATTCAAATTTAAATTATTAAAAGCCAAAAGACTGTGCTCATGAACCTAAAAAACATGTGTAGACAAGAATTTGAATAAAATTTCAACTGCCAACAGGAATCTAAACATAAATTTATTACAGCCGACAAACCTTATCAATCCATTTGTAGCTATTAACCAGTTGCGAGTACATAGCCTGGCGATCTTGGGTTATTTCTTGAGCCAAATATGTGGTATTGCCTAAATAATAAGGGCTCATAGGCACTTGCAAACCATTTATAAGCGATTCGACTTCTCTGTAAAATAAATTACTATTTATTAAAAGCCTGATAATTGTATATATATTCCATTTGGAAACCTTAATTGCTGATTAATATTTCCATAGTTTTCCTGAAACTCCACTAAAAATTTATTGCGACTTTCTTCCGATTGCTCGGCTCCAGTACCATCCACTTGTCTGCCAGTACCATCCGCCAATTGTTCAAAACACTGGCGTACACTAGAGCGCAAAGCTTTAACAGCATTTAAGGTCGAATTTAATTTTTCCATTTAACACAATATTTGAAAAAAGTTTATTAATTAAAAATTTTTTCGTTCGTGATGAAGATGGAATCTTATTTTGCTAATAAAAAAATGTAAACAAATCAGACAGAGTTGTAAAAATAGGTAAGATGTCATAAATGAACATTGTTGTTACCAGATAAAAGATAAAAAAATCCTAAAGAAGAAGTCTTAGTTCTTAGTAGTAGTCTAGTTGAACACTTTTTCCAAATTTTAGTAACTTTTAATTATTTATTACAATACGACTAGATAAGACCCCTTGTGAATCACAAATTAGGAATTGTGAATAACCTAAATGTGTTGATAACTAGGTGGTAGCACAACATAATTTTAATATGGCAGCCTCATTACTTCGAAATGGTAATATTGGCTCAGCTGTCTTTTGCTTACATTGCAAAATTTATTAAACAGACTGTCAAACTCTATTCGACTAGAGTAAACCCAAAAATATATTTAAAATATAAAAAAATACTAAAAAATAGTGGAGCGCATTGTTTAACAAACATGAATAACAGCAATTTCATGGAATTTGATGGCAAATATTTGGAAGGTGGTGGTCAAATCCTGCGAAACGCTTTAAGCTTTAGTTGTATCCTACGACGTCCAGTTCGTATTATAAATATAAGAGCAAATCGCCCTACACCTGGACTATCCAATCAGCATCTATTTGGTTTAAATCTATTAACTCAAATAACAAATGCCACAGTAACTGGCAATTATATTAAATCAACAGTGGTGGAATTTAGTCCGGGTCCCATTAAAGCCGGTAATTATTTTGTAGACACTCGTACGGCGGCTAGTATAACACTTGTATTACAATGTGCCTTGCCAGTTTTACTGTTTGGCGGTGCAGCCTCCGAGCTGGAGCTTGTTGGTGGTACAAATGTGAGTATGGCTCCTCAGGTGGATTTTATGACTGAAGTTCTAAGACCAAATTTAGAAAAATTCGGTGTATCCTTTGACTTTGATCTCATACAACGTGGTTATTATCCTCGAGGCGGAGGACGTTGTAAGGTTTATATTCCTCCTATTAAAAATATCAAGTCAGCAAATATCACCAATTTTGGTGATTTACAAGAAATATTCGGTTGGTGTTATGTGGCTGGTCGCTTGCCCCAGCACTTGGCCGATGACATAAAGAAATCTGCCGAAAAGGAGTTACAATTCCTTAGACATCCAAAGTGTCATATTGAATCTTATAAGGAATCTACTGAAATGGCACGAGACAATGGTTCTGGCTGCATTTTAGTAGCCAACACCTCAACAAATTGTGTTTTAGGATCTGATAGCTTGGGAGGAAAGAAAGTCGATACCTTTGAACTCGGCTCTACAGCGGCAAAAGAATTAGGCAGTTTTATCACAAATAAAATTTGTGTAGACGAACATGTTCAAGATCAACTGATCCTGTACATGGCATTGGCAACCGGAACCTCAGTTATATTGACTGGACCAGTTACAAATCATACATTAACGGCAATTTATGTAGCAGAAAAAATGAGTGGAGCTCATTTTCAAATAGAGAATTTAGATGAAAATCATGTGCATATTTTATGCAGTGGGATAAATTATCAAAGTAAAAATTAAATGTATAATTTGTAGTACATTATTGTTTAAGTTTATTACATTGAATAAATATAAATGTACATTGTACAAACATTTAAAATATAAAGCTCTGTTTTTTAAACTCATATTGTGAAATTTGACCGCATATGTACTGCAAACAGTTTTAACATTGTTGTTCTTATTTCTAATAATTAAAAGCTTGATCATTTCTTACGCAATCATCAATTTTTATTACTTCATCAACAATGCTCAAACAATGAAGTTAACTCTTATAAAACGCTCAAATAATTAGAGAGTGAAATAATCTAAAAACTCAAATTCGTTATTTTGAGTATTTCTTTAAATTTACTCTTAGCATGTTCCCAAACTGTTTTACACACGTAAAAATTTATAGAGTTTAGGTAATGTAAAGTTACCCTAATCGATTAGATAGTGTACTTTTTTGCACTTCTTTTAATTTAATTTAATTCAAACCTTTTCTAATTATTAAAAATTTTTATGACGAATTTTTTATGTTTATGAATTTTTAATAAATTTTGTACCGAAAATGTTAATTGTGGATCGATTTTTTAGGTTATTTGCTTTTATTTACAAAATATTTGTCTGTGCAAAGTTTTAGTAATAAGTGCATTTATCTTTAGATTTATAATCGTTTTTGTTCTTTTATGTGTATTTAAACTACTTTTGAGAATGTTTCTTGTATGGGAGGTATGGCCAAATATGGGCCGATTCTTACAAAAAATAGGTACACTGATTAAGGTTATCATAAGCAATATTTGAGCTGAATGTTTTGAAACTAAATTTGTGGCTGTAAAGGACCAAACACTCTATTTCCGATTTTGCCCAAAAAGTATAGGGATCCATGATAAAAAAAATAGTAAGGTATGACCGTTTCCTCTTTTGTCAGCCATATTAACTTTCTGAAGTTTGATCGAATTATAATTAAATATATAAATTTTATATATAATATAAAAATGTATATTTATATAACTCTAACTCAATAGAAGTAAATTTTTAAGCTCTCATAACTAACACGCTACATATGCTAGAGCTAAGTAGTTTAGGTATATAAAAGCCCAGTATGTCCTGTATAAAATTCATTATATAAAAGAGTATATTTTAAGGTATGCGCATTTTTATAAACAAAAATAGGTTGTAAAAATAAGTTTTTAGTATATGAGCTCTTAATCTTTATAAATCGAAAGAATGTATAGCATATCATTTGAATGGTACTTTCAGTAGTTTTTGTTTGATATACCAGTTAATATCGGATATAAACTTCTAAAGTTATGCCGCATAATTTTTAAAATTTAAAAAGCCCATAGTTCTCATACTATAAAGGATCACACCAAAATCTTTCTATAAGAACATATTTCAAGATACATTTTTTAAATAAAATTTAGGCAAAAATAAAATTTGCAATCCCAAAAAGAAGCTGAAGAAACTGTAACATAATTTACAAAAAAAATATGTTACACAAAAATACTTTAAATATATTATGACAAAACTGAATTGTCTCAAGTCTTATTTTTCCTTGTATAGGATCCGCTAAAATAAAATAAGTTTTAACAAAATGTTTACCATAGAGTACCGCATAGAGTGCGATCATATGTTTTACTAAGCACAAAAAAAATAGAAAAAATAGAAAAAAAATGTATAATGACATATTTTATATGAAGATGACGTCTTTTAAATGTACTTTTGACGTCTCTTAAATGTACTTGACAGTTTCGTCCTCAGTCTAATTCTGGTTTATGATGTTTACATCACATTATACGTTCAAAATTTCCTGATAATAATATTCCCATTTTTCACATGTGGCAACGACTTTTATAATTGTTTACAAAAAAACAAATTTCATATATTTCGCATTTACTTCAAAAAATTTTTCTGTAAGAGAGGACGGTTATACCTTACAATTTTTTTCCATGCTCTGTGCCATGATTAAAAGTATTTTATTTTAAAACGATTTTTTAAATTTTTATATTTTCTTACAATGAATTTTTAATGCCTTATTTACTGGGTTAACATTCATGTTTGCTTTTTAGATATTTTAAAAAATTTACTCTCACTCTCTTGCTCTGTTTGAGTTTGTACTCAGAGTAATTTAAATGAAAACAAATGTAAAATGACAACAGTTTGTCATCTTCACTTAACGTGTTAAAACAATTTTGTGCAGCGAAATGCAATAAAAATGTATAAATGTGTATAAATTTAGAAAAATTAATTTTAAATGTTAATAATAAAAATACATGAAATTATCTAAAAATTAAGTGAAATGACAAATTAAAATCAAAATTACCGGAATTGTAAACAAATTTCAAGTTATTAAAAAAAAATTTGCTTGCAAAAACAAATCTCACGCAATCCTCTTCTGAAATTACTCAATCGACAACAAAAGAAAAAATATTACAGCAAACAAATATTTGGGAAAACCACAATCTATTTCTCCATTTATTTGGAATTGCACAACTTAGCGTAAGTAGTATTTTGCTTTCTGATCCATTAAAATTTGGCAATTGCCGATTTACAATATTTATTTTATTTATTTTTTTTTTATAGGAATTCATTTATTTAGTTGTGTTAAAATTAATAGCACTTATAAAGAAGCAAGTGAAAAAGTTTTGTATTTGGTAAAGATAGATGAGTGTGGGTACCAGCCATAGTCATAAAATCACTAGCTTCTCATTAAGTCGGTCAATATGTACAAAAATATCGGGTTATCCATTTTGCAGTTTCAATAGTGAACATATTAAATATTTTTTTCACAATATTTCTTTTTTATTATAAAGTTTGAACGTTGACATTATGTGTGAAACCATACATCATTTAAATGACCACCACGCGAAATGTTGCAAGCATTGATTCTTTTGATGTAATTTTCGACCACTTTTTGACACATATTGGGCGGTACTTCAACCATAACTTGACGAATGTTGGTTTTTAAGTGCTCAAGAGTTAAAGGTTTATCTACATAAATACGGTCTTTCGTAAAAAGAAAAAAAAATGGTTTAACAACTTAGTTTGACAGATGTCTCCTATACTTTTGAAACCACGAAATGGATAACCCTATATGTATATGTATAAGCCAAAGAAATCTGAGCATGAATTAAGTACCCATTTAATTAAAAGTCTCCTGCCAGATTTGCTGATTCATCGGCATTTTAGTGATTTTTTCCTGAAAAATAGTAAAATGCCGATATGCTGGTTTAGGCTAGAAAAGTGACGATTTTTAAGATAATATCGAAAACCAACTTCACTTCAAAGTTTTTAATTTTTAACATATACCTATAACAAATCGGAGATCAAAAACGATATAAGTTTTCAATATTTCTGATACATTGAAATTTATAGATTCAAAATTTAGGAACGAAATAAATACTTTTAGATTTAAAATTGTTTTCGCCGAAAAACTTTTAATATAAATTTTTTTCAATAGAAAAATTTTGTATTTCATTTTTTTTTTCTGCAGTGAAATTTTTCATTTAAAATTTTTTCTATCGAAAATTTCACTATATACCTAAATTTTTTTGCAAAGAAGAAGAAATTTTGTACATAAATTTTTTTGTATTTAGAAATTTTTCATACATTCCATATTTTTTGTATACAAAATTTTTTGCATATAAAACTTTTTGTATAGAAAAATTTTCCATATAAAACTTTTTGTATAGAAAAATTTTCCATATAAAATTTTTTGTATAGAAAAATTTTCATAAACATTTTTAGTATAGGCAAATTTTTAATATAAGATTTTTTGTATAGAAGAATTTATGTGATTATTTTTCAGAAAAAAAATTAATAAGAAATTTGTTCTACAGAAAAATTTTCAATAAAATAAAAAAATTTTGAATCTATAAATGAACATTTTTTTAATATTGGCTATACATATTTGTGATATATTTTTTGACAATTCCGATTTTTTGCCCATTTTTAAAACTAACTGCCGATAATGACGATTTTTTAGGAAAATATGCTGATTTTTGACGAAAAATTTCTGTCAGCTATGCCTATAAGTAAAGTTTTATGGGACTCCAATACATTCTATGGAAAGTTGTAAAGCATTTCCCTTATTATAATACCCTACACCATCACTGATGGAATGGTCCAGTCAGGTAGCCGTTAAAGCTTGATAAAAATTGATACATTATTTCTGGCGCCTCCCATATGTTTCAAATTTCAGTATTGCTCTCATATAAGGCCATGGCGGAAATGACTTAAATATATACTTCTTGAGAAAATTTCTGTGTGATGACAAATGTTTCTAGATAAAAAAAGCTTGCCACAGGCCAGTTGGATGTATTTTTGTCGTCACTATGGAAAATAAGCATTACTCATGTGTAGTTGTTAAATATTTCAAATCTTACAACTTACTAAGCGACCGATAGCATAGGTTTCGTAGGGGACGTTTTACGTGCCATTAGATATTTCCTAGGTTCGTTCGATAGAGTTTGCCATGGTGCACATTTATCAAAAGTTGTTATTTTTGGTTTCGGTAATAACTTCCCTCGATTTATTTATATCGTTGTAATTAAACATCCTGAATTTACATTGAAATTTAAGTTTGAAAACATTAAAGTGTTTCTAACAGTTGTTAAAAATGGGTTCTCATTGAACGAGTTCAAGTTCAATTCAGAGGCAGGACAAGGCTTTGTTCTTTCCCCTACTCTATTTCTTACATACATTAATTACTTTCTATGTCAAACTTCCAAACTTCCACTCTTTTGCAGATGACAGTTACATGAGCCATTCATATTAATTCAATCATAGACCGAACCTTTGCAGATTGGAAACATGAATGAATGAATCATTTAATCGCGAACTCAAAATTATCTCTAGACGAGGCCGTGCGAATAAAATCGAAAAAATCTGTAAAGTTCAGTTGAACATGTTTCATGTTTCAAAATCAATGAAATTTCCAAAAAAAAAAAATTATAAGTTATAATGGGTGTTTTTTTTAGAGGTATAGAACTTCGAATTGAAATAAAACACAAGAAAATCGTTTTAATGTCCATCAATTTGGCTTTATTGGAAGGATAATTTTATGCCATTAATGTTTAAATATGATTTCGGGCATGTGGCCGCCGCGGCTGGCTCGAATAAAGCCAATTCTACAGGTCCAATTTTCAACTACTTTTTCGAGCATATGGGGCCGTATGTTGGCAATAATGCCACGAATGTTGGCTTCCAAGTCCCCTAACGTTTCTGGTTTGTTGGCGTAGACGAGCGACTTCACATATCCCCAAAGAAAATAATCCAGTGGTGTCAAATCGCACGATCTTGGTGGCCAATTGACAGGTCCATTCCGCGAAATTATGCGCTCATCGAATGTTTCCTTCAATAAATCAATTGTGACGTGCGCTGTGTGGCATGTAGCGTCGTCTTGTTGGAACCACAACTCATCCACATTCATGCCATCCAATTGGGGAACAAAATAGTCGGCTCTATACCGGTCTCCAGCATTATTTCGGAAGAAGTATGGCCCAATGACTCCACCAGCCCATAGAGCACACCAAACAGTCAGTTTTTGTGGATGTAATGGCGTCTCAAGGGTCTCATGTGGATTCTCTTCACTCCAAATGCGGCAATTTTGCTTGTTGACGTAGCCATTCAACCAAAAATGAGCCTCATCACTGAACAAAATTTTGCGATGAAAATCAGCATCGAGATCAATCTCATTTTCGGCCCATACACCAAAATCACGGCTTTAATTCTTGCACAAGCTGGATCTTGTAAGGTCGCAAGCCAAGATCTTTGCGCAAAATCTTCCATAAAGTTGATGGACAAAGCTCCAATTGCTGTGCACGGTGGCGAATCGATTCATTCGGGTCCTCTTCAACACTTTGCTCTACAGCGGCAAACGTTTCTTCGGTGCGCACTGTTCGACGTCGCTGCGGATGCGTATTATCACATAGAGTAAACGTAGTGCGAAAACGATCCATGGTTAACCGAATTAATTGCTCTGATGGACGATTATGTCGACCATAAAATGGACGGAGCTTGCGGTAAACTTCGCGAACTGAACCATTATTTTCGAAATAAATTTGCACGATTTGCAAGCGTTGTTCTTTTGTCAACCTGTTCATGATGAAATGGCAAACCAAACTAAATATTAATCACTTGACAGCTGACAAAATGGCCGCCAGTTAAAAAAGTGATGCCAACTTAAAGTTCTATACCTCAATAAAAAACACCCGATATATCTAATTTTAAAAATGTTTTTAGTCTCCAATAAAATCGCATTTCTATGTGTTTATATACAAATTTCCAAAAAATCAAAATTTATAACGAATTTAGATTTTTTTCAATGATCACAGATGTTTTTCATCAGAAGTCTTCCTTAGTAAATTTTTTTTTTAATTATCTTAGTTGTGCTAATATTTGTATCTCATCTGTGATGTTATAAAGAACAAGTCAAATTATCATTGTAGCAATCCTTATTTTTCATTCAAAAGAATCCTTTAAAATGTTCGATTTCCTAACGCTTTTACTATCATTTGTTTTTTATAAAATTAGATTAACATTTAAAAAATCTCAAATTGCATTACATTTTTATTATCTAGCTACGTTCCTACATATTAAAACAAAGTGCCAACAACACAAAAATAAATAAATTATTTTAGTTCTTACTTGTTTATTTTTGTATGCATAGACGTTTTTGTTGGTACAATAAAATAAACCTTTCCCTCTCAAAGTTTTTTCTTATTATATCAACTATATTTGTTGGTGTCTTTTGCTTTTTGTTATGAATTCTGGTTATTTGTTGATAAACAATTTTGTTTTTGGCCAAAGACTTAAAGCTTTTAGATGTATTACGTTTATTAGACCGGACCAGAAAGTAATAAGTTGAGTTTAATAGATTTCAATTTTGACCCATCATTTGTTTATCTAAGATTTGAAATAAATCAGACAAATTAAGAAAATGTTCATGTATACATAAATGTATCGACTACGCCTAAAATCAGACGTATTCTTACACGTTGGATTTATTTTTCCATCGTTTTTCCATAGGAAGGTAGGTACCCTGTGCTTTTAGAAGTGGCCATTTCTTATGCATTCTACATATATACAATTATGTATGCGTTTATCGTATTTGTCAAGAATGTTATTAAAAAAGACTATGGATAATTTACCTTAAATAGCAACTGCTTGGAACACCCCTTAAATAAGATACATAAAAAACATATTACTTTCAGGATCGGCCTACTTTATGCATATGTACACAATTGGCACATTTACAAACATACATACATATATAATACATAATTTGTATTAACTTAAAATATAAAGGAAAAAAAAACAAAATTTTATGTCTATTTGGACTTTTTCAATGTACATAAAAACCTAAAATTTTATCTAATATATTAAAAACATTGAATGTTTGTTTTTTAATATACATATAATCTACATACATCATCCGTTTTTTTCAGTTAAAATTTTCAATGAACGAGAATCGATTTTTACGGTTAAGCTTTTGTAATGTTTTACGCTACCCTTTTCAGTTGATACTTTAAGTTACTCAAAAGATATGATAACAAAAACTAATACAATTTGGGAGCTACAAAACTTAGATAATTTGTTGAAATATTTTCCACTTTTAAAATCTGCAAAAAAAAAAAAAAACAGATAAATCTGCACACTTGGCAACGCTGACTTGGATACCCATTGGCTCTATTTGTGTTTCCTTTCGACTAAAGAAGAAATAGCAAAATAAGTAGGAAATATTATAATGTATAAATAGGGTCTAGAGAACAAGCAGTAGAACAATGCACTTAGTATAAGTTTAGATTTTTTAAGTTGACCGATTCCTCTTTTGAAGCCTAAACAATGACAGAGAATATGTTTTACTGTTTAGGATATCTGCTGACATCCAGAGTTCTTATGTACTATTTACTTATTTGAAATTTTGGCAGTCTCAATCTTCAGATCAATGTCTAATGTAGTAGTTGTAATAATATAAAGGAAGATATAGTCTCCCACCTGCTGTCACTGGCCAGCTCTTGCTAAGGGAAGGCAAAGTTGAGGTCGTGAAGTAAATTGGCATTTGAAATTTAAAAAGTTTTAAAAACTGAACGAAACCTAATATTTAAAAAGACCCCATTTTCTATTACTCGTGTATTTTAACAAACAAAATTATCGCATTTGGGACTTACACAATTCACAAACAGTCGCTGACAAACCATTACATTCTAAAAATGTAACCTTATGGTAGGTTTTGTGGTCAGGAGGTATTATCGATTCGTGCTTTTGTAAAAATGTGTATACAAAAACGCAGTCACCGTAAATGCGCTAAGCGACCAAACCATTATAACAGAATTCTTATTCCCACAATTGGCTTATGTTTACATCCGGGACCTTTGCTTTCAGCAAGACGTAGCCAGAAAGCCATCATCACGTTATTTCTCCACTTGGCGATGTCAATTGGCCGCTTCGTTTTTGTAATTTTTGGATTATTTCCTTTGGGGCTTTTTGAAAGATCGGCAGAGCAGATGTGAACAAATCTTGACGTTCTTTGAGGTGCTGAATACAAATTGGTTCTAGTTTGTGAGCACGTGCATTTTGGCAGCATTACGTTATAATAATGAAAGTCAGCTGCTGGCATCTTCAGAAACATTATTTAAACCGATAGACCCTTACAAAAAGTTAAACGCCCAATAAAGCTGCTTACATCTTTCTTGGTAATCGCCTGACTACAACCAGATAATCGAAAGTTTGTTAGAAAATTATTGCACAATTGGAACTCGAATGACGCTCAAAATACATTTTCTGCGTTCCCATATTGATTTTTTTTTCTGAAAACTTGGGTGATACAAGCAAGGAGAGCGACAAAGATTTGGCGGAAATCGAAAAACTATACCAAGGATTTTGCGAAGAGGGACTGTTGGACTTTAATGCTTGAAGCTGGTCCAAGCAGTACAAGCGACTCACTTCGCCTTTCATTTCTAATTTAAAACTTTTAAGTGAATAAAATGGAGATTTATTGCTAAAAATCGCAACCAATGTCAAAAAACGGAGAGCAGATTCGGATTCAGCGCCCTAAATAACGTTCCCACGGCAGCCGGTTCTTCGTACCGGAACGACTCGGAAATCTTAGGATTCCGACCAAGCACTGCCACTTCTGCGATATTATCACTAATATCAGCTTTTGGTTGTTTAGAATTGAAACCGTGTATACTTGTGTTTTAAATTCCCATGTTTCTACTTTACACTTTCCATTGTTATCAATAAAACTGAATTTTTCGATATAAAAAAGTGTGTTCTTACTTTCTGACCTCAAATTAGTCGACCCTCAACCCTTTTCAGGAGTGTTTCCAAATGTGTGATGTTAAAGTTTGAATGAGTTCTCCAATGACATTCCAAAACAGACTCATGCGTTAGCATGATGTAATGCTCCCTCTCGCACCACTTAAGAGAAGATATATTTATAGGAGACAGCCAGCATTGTCCTTAAGTATTGCCGGCTAGAGCTTAAGGACCTTGTTTGCATTTGCATGTGCTAATGAAGTAAATACGCTACACTTGTAATACATACGTATTTATATTAAAAGTTGAAGAAGAGTACATAAGATTCGACATAGCCGAATATTTCACTTTTACTTTTAATTCCTTGTTTCTGTTTTGGCAATTTTATTCTTTGTCTTTGTTGAGAAACCCCAACATATGAACAATTAATTCAGTTTTGGCGCAGCAGTTCGTCAGGGAACTACACAAAATATAAAGTTTACATCTATCTTTTAACAATTTCAAAATAAAAATAATTTTTTGGTGATTTTCTAATCTCTTTTAATATAACTAAAAAAATGCAATTTGTATTTATTTAAGTTTTGCTCCTATAAACTTAGAACATACATAAATTATCTAAATAATAAAGTAAGTTTTTTTAATATTTATATCTAATTATTAATGTTTAAAATTATACATATAAAAAATATGTATGCATTTACAAAATTTTACATATATTTTTTCAACCTTTTTAAAGCCTTTACTCTACAAAGAAAAAGGTATAAATGTATAACTTGAATGGCCAAGTGTTTGTGGATGTAGCAGATGCATATATTAGATTCATTCTTATATGGAGGCAAAATACCTATCCCATATAAAAGACTTTGTTTTTATTTTTTTTTGTGTATTTTTCAAGGTCATTGCAAATTTTTCTCTAATTTTTTTATTTATGTTTTGCTAAACAAAAACTATTGTTTTCTTTTTTTTTGTAAACATTTAAACAATATTTTAAGAAATTTTAACAAAGAGGAAGCATATCTTTGTTTCGATGTACATACTTAAATTTGTAACAAGTTTGAAGCAACAGCATATTACCCAGTTTTTTTTTAATTTCTCCCCTGATAGAGCCTTAAAACTGCTTTTATTTTAAAGCCTAGCTAGTAAAGATTTCGGTATGAAAGTTTTGTTCTATAAAAAAATTTTGTTCTCTAAAAATTTTTCCCAGATTTATTATACAGTAAAACTTTCTTTTTGTAATCTCGACTTTTGATATTATTTAAAATATTAATCGGTCTTTTTTAATTTTTTAGGACTAAACAACATAAAAAGTAAAAAAATGGACTCTTTCCTGAGTCTTTTTGATCCGAATCAACCGGACGATGGCTTTGACGAAGAGCCCGATATACGCAACAATAATTCCTGTGATTCGAATACAAATACCAGCGGCCAGAGTGGTAATTCCGGGGGAAGCAGTAGTGAAAGCGAGTTAGATGGACGAAACAATAACAATACTAGCAATAAGAAAATTATAATTGACTTTGATCAAGGCATCTTACCACCTGAACCACAGTTGGGAAATATTGAGTATAAACTTAAGTTGATAAGTCCGTCAAAGCAAAGATTCGAACATTTGGTAACACAAATGAAGTGGCGTCTAAGAGAGGGTCATGGTGAAGCAATTTATGAAATCGGTGTATCTGATTCGGGACATTTGCATGGACTTAACGAAAAAGATATGAATGCCTCTCTTTGCACACTTAAGCAGATGGCTCACAAACTAGGCGCTAGCACTTCAGTCCTAAGACGAAAAAATGTGGCTGGTCGTAGATCAGTTGTTGAAGTTTTGGTACGAAAGATACCAGATGACCAGCATAATATTGAAGTTAGGGTGGCCGTTTTGGGAGGTGCCGATGCTGGAAAATCTACGCTGTTGGGTGTATTGACGCAAGGTGAATTTGACAATGGACGGGGTAGAGCGCGATTAAATATGTTTAGGCATATGCATGAAATACAATCGGGTCGCACTTCCTGTATATCACATGAGACTTTGGGTTTCGATGCCCAAGGCAATATTATCAACTACAAGTACAATGAAATGATGACGGCCGAGGAAATTAGCGACCGTTCAACAAAACTAGTCACATTTATGGATTTGGCGGGCCATAGGCGATATATGCGTACGACAGTTCAGGCTTTATCTGGCTATTCACCGCATTATGCTATGCTAGTTGTGTCGGCGGGAGGTGGATTCAATGGCACTAGCCAGGAGCACTTATCGATTGTACGAGCCCTAGATATGCCATTCTTTGTGGTCATCACCAAAACAGACATCACATCACCAGATCAAACTATACAAGAGCTTAAGAATCTATTAACATCAATCGGCTGCCGGAAAGTACCCTTTGTTGTGACAAACACTGATGAAGTTATATCGGCTGGCTCAAATCAGTTTTCAGAAAACATAGTACCCATATTTTGTGTATCTAATGTTACGGGCTCCGGATTAAATCTTGTCACCAGATTTTTGTATGTTCTTTCCCCGGGTGTTAGCAACTCAGAAAAGGAACGTCTAGAGCAGGAATCCTGCGAGTTTCATATTGATGAAATATTTCGGGTATCTGAAGTAGGTCCAGTTGTAGGTGGTCTGCTGGTTAAAGGTGTCCTAACGGAAAATATGCCCATGAAAATAGGTCCTCTTCCGTGTGGTAGTTTCCATTCGGTTACAGTCCACACGCTACATCGTAATAAGGCACCATGTCGAGTTGTTAGAGCCGGTCAAAGTGCTTCACTGTCATTTACACCAAATCAACAGTTACCCTCTCTACGCAGTGGTATGGTTTTACTCGCTGATTCAGGAAATAGTGACGATCAGCCGTGTGGTACACTATTTTTCCAGGTAAGATATCATATTTTTATTTAGCTGACAATATAAAATATGATCGTACTAATTGTTTACCAATTGCAGGCCAAAGTATCTGTACTATTTCATGCTACCGCTATTTATGTGGGCTTTCAGACTACTGTACATATTGGTAGCATTAGACAAACTGCCATTATACGCGGCATTATGGGAGGCGAAAAAATTGGCACCAACGAAAGTGCTTCGGTGATGTTTCAATTTGTAGGTCATCCTGAATACGTAAGGCCTGGTATGAGAGTTTTGTTCCGTGAAGGCTCTAACAAAGGTATTGGAGTTGTAACACAAGTGTTTCCTCTCAACAAAGCATTGGGCCAGCTTTAAATTGGTCACAATACTACACACATGTAATATCCAGATTAATATAATTTTTAGTAAGAAATTAAATTATAAAAAAATGCCTAAATTTCGGAATCCCTCAAACAAATTGTACCTCAGATATTGTAGAAATGAAATGTGAAATTAAATCATTTTTTTCACTTTGGACTTGAATATTTTTAGTATACAAAATTTTTAAAATTTACGTTAAAATAAGTAACATTTTGAAAATGTTTTAATTTTTTTAAATATAAAGATATACATAGATTTATGTATATACATAAATAAGTAGTGAATCCTGATAAATATAAAATATTTTAAATTTCTATTTCTAAGGAATTATGAAGTAATTTTTTGACGTTTCAGTTCTTACTGTGATCTTTTGTGTTTAGAACAGACAGATAAATATTTAGAAAATAATTTGAATAGAATCTTGTTTTTTTTATTTGAAGATTTATTAATGTATATTTTTGTCATGAAATTATTCTAAGAATATCTTTAAAAATAAATACTCAAAAAGAATTTATGTTTCTTTTTTGTCTTTTTAATTCAATATAAAATAAAGAATTGAATTTATTTCCTTTTATTTCTGTTAACGACGTTGTACTTAAATTAAATAAGTATTTCATTTGTTAAAAACCTAAGTTTTGCTACCAAAATAATTATCATTATATTGTATGTATATAAACAAAAGTTTAGAATTATTTTAAATGTGTATATGACTCTACAATATTTGAATTTTAAAAGTATACACAATAATGCTCTCTTAAATTTTTTTTGTGTTCAATAAAATAATAAATACAATTAAAACAATAGTTTTCAACTATTAACAATGGCATTTTTTATTATTAAAATTAATCACTTTACAACAATTTGTTATCTTTTTGCATCCTGATTGGATTGCATATTTTCACTCGTTGTCGGAGTATTTTTGTCATCTGTATGTCCTTCAATTTGTATGGCTTTATCTCCAACTTTTGAATGGAAACGAAATAGTACGGGTATTTCAGCTAATGATGGATTACCATTGATTTCTAATAAACGTATCCACGATAAAAGAGAATCTTTTGTTGATGTTCCAGTAGCACATATTGCAAATATAGTACCATCATCCTGCTGATGAACCGAACGAACTTTGCCGACTTGATATTGTTTTTTAACGGTTGGTCCACCAAATATGGGTACATTAAGGCGGGTAACATCTGCAAATTTAATACAAAAAGTTATTTTTCTAATAGAATATTCATTTTATTAATCAATATTTTAATAATCAGTTTTACGTAAGTTTAATTTACTACAATTATTTATTGTTAAAGGTTATTTGAAACCAGTTCATCATAACTTTTATACCTATAAGACCAATAAAAATTCATCTTAATGTGTCAAACGATATTATGTTAAGTTTGAAAGGCGGTGTCAAAAAATAAAATGAATGACACCCTCACTCCTTTGTGATCTTTTCTTGATAGATAAGAGAGTAGAAAGAGCAGCATGAAAACTAGAAGAATTAGGTCGCAATGACCGGGAACTCAACATAGTCTGACCTTATACTAAATCGATAAACTGACGACGTAGATGGTTACCTCACTGTTATCAGTTATTTTACTGTTAGTATTTTAATCCATTACCACTCATAATTGACTTACCATCTTCATCATCCTTTTGACTGTTTAAACTTTTTAAAAACTCTAAATCTGGATCAGCTCTCAAGGTAAAGTAATTGATCGATCTATTTCTCAGCCATATCAAAAATGGGCCCTCTATATATAAAGCTTTATTGCGTGGATGATTTCTTAATAACTGCGACTGATCGGAACTAATACCGCTAACAATCCATGTTTTATCCAAAGCATGTTCAACATCCTTTGTATCAAAAACTGTTATCTGTGAACGACTATCAACTGTGCACATACGTTCAACAGCTAATTTCGCCACCAATAATGTATCATCGGGCACAGGGTTTGGTAAGGGCCAAGGTGATAAGTTTTTGAACTTTGGCATCCAGTACATCATACGCCAGTATTTGCGTAACGGATGACCTTGACGACCGAAAATATTCAGCAACATTGCTTCCATTTCATAATCAGGCATTACTCCCAAATCCTCCATTTGTTCGAGTAGATCTATAATACATTGTTGTTGTTTGGGATAATGCATGAACTCAGCTTGAAAGATATTTTTTGGTATCATTTTTCCCTTAGGCATAACATTTATTAAGGCTTTGTACACCTCCAGATCGTGTTCAACACCAAATTCAGACATATGCTTCATGGCAGCGTATATAAATTCTACATGATTTCGCCGGTGTACATCTCTTTCAGAGAATATATTCACCATGCTTAGGTAAACATCTTTGGTCTTTTCAGATGCAGCAGCAAAAGGATTTTTAACAGCTGGTACAAATGTTCTAGGAGGTGTTTTTTTTCTTTGCTGTTGCTGCTGTTGTTTATTATGTGTATCATCGTTCTTTTCTTGGCTTTCTTCTTCCTCTGGTTGGGAGAATTTCTTATGAGTCGTGCAGTAGTTTCTGCAATTCACAATTTTGTATTGCCTCCCGCTGGTTACAACCATAGACCTGGCTCTACTTGGATAACGTTGGAGCATGAACGATAGTGGTCTTAACATTTTGTTGCTGCAAAAATCTCACACAAATTGTTATTAATTAATAATTGTTAAGTTAGAAAATTAAAATAATTTACTTTGCAATTTCCAAAATAAAAATTGTTGCAAAACAGATTTTTGACTGGTTTAATCAGCTGTTTATTGTATAAGTGATGCAAATATGTGTTGATTTGTATGAAAACAGCGTCAAAAACGTTTTTACTGTTCAGCGATTTTAATTAATTCATAAGCCAATTTTTACAAAAAACACGACAATTTTTTTTTAATTTTTCATTTATATACTAATAATAATATATAATAGGAAATTTGTATGAAAAGCTTTATTTATAATCTTGCCGTATCAATATTTATCGTTTTTGAATTAGGGGTATATTATAATTTTATTGAAAAACATATTAATCGTTAAAAATTTTGGAGGACCTCCCAAACACTTTTTCCCTTAATATAGTTTTATGATTCTCAAGCTACACTAAACAACATTATAGTTTTTATCTTTATAAAATTTGGAATAAACATGTTTTTTTTGCCGTTGGACCATTGCTATTGAAATTGGCCAAAATCGGTATATTATTTAATTTTCCATAGGTCTTACTTCCGGGAATTAAGATTTTATTCACAAAATTCAGTATATTTTTATGTAACTTTTGAATTAGAAGACCAAAACCTATAATGAAAATATAGTAATGACAAAATAAAACTTAAAAGGTTGCATTTTGTTGATTGGTTTTATATTCGGAACCATGATACAAGTACAAGGTAGTTCCAATAGTATTACTAAATTTTTAATAAGGATTTTTGAAGTTTAATTTTTATATTTACATTTGAAAAAACATAGCCACTTTTAAAAAATACTGCTTTTATTTGATGGAGTTTTATTTCAAATGTGTAATGAACAAAACTATACAAACAAATTTGAATCCAATGACTAAGATGACTGATGTTCTCACTATTCTTCTTTTGGCTCACTAAAAATTGGTTCCAAATCAGTTTTTATAAATAAGATTTTCCACATTCCTCAACAGCTTTGAATATCGAACGGCATCCAATTTGAATATCATTATAAACACATTTTTGAGTATTCCATTAAGCTCGAGGCTCTTTTAAATTCAATATTTAATCATTTTTTTGATAGTTATACTGAAGAAAAATTTTTTCAATGAAAAAAATAAATATGCTTCAAAAATATTTAATATTTACAAAATTGAAAACAAATCTTTATTTTTCTCACAAATGTCATAATCATAAATTTAAAAGTGACAATGGAACTACCGTGTATATATATCTTGTTTGGAACAGTTCTTAATTGCTTCTAAAAGAATTCCGACAGTAAACGCTGTTAAATATTAAAAAATGTTGCCTTATGTTGCTAGCAACATGATTTTTTTATGATGCTGAACATTTGTTATCATAATAAAAATCGCTGTACTTGATACGAATTTCAGCCAATTAACAACACAGTGCACTAACATATACGAAAAAAAAGAAAATTTTTCTGCAATATCCCAATTTTTCACTTATTTTATTTTTGAATTTTATTGCAAATAACTTACAGTAAATTATTCAAACTCCCTTTAGTTTGATTGAAGAATAAAATCAATTTAAATTAAAATAAATAAAGTGATTATAAAAACACACAAGCAATATTACTTGAATGTGTTAAATATTTGTGCAAAAATTACAGTGGACAGAAAAGTATAACCAAGACGGAGTTTTAAAGGATGAATAACAAAATGAGGAGACATCAAAGTTCTTTTGTGGCTGTAAATATAAAAAATATTTTTTTAGCAGAGATCATGGAACAGCACAGCAGGGGAAGAAATTAGACAAATAAAATGAAATGAAACAACAAGTTGTTGAGCAAAAATAAAAGGACTTTTTTTTTAACTTAAATATACATAACATTTATAAAAGAAGGCAATAAAAATGCAGTGGTATTATAATGTTTTAGTTCGTCGCCCGTATCTTATGGTCTTGTTTATTGCTGTTCTATGTATAGCTTGTATTATTGTCTCATTGACCACAAATAATTTGCCTGATTTCACAGATCCAACAGTGGTAAGTCTTTTGTCTAGTAGACCGAATGTAGAACTTCTAATTTAAATTTTTTAATATAAATATAAAAATTTTGGGCAAGAAATTTGTTATTTGGGAGATGCAGACATTAAAGCTATTTAATAAAAACCAATAAATCTCACACATTTATGAATAGATTTATGAATAGATTAAGGAGTGTTTGATGTTGTGACGTTTTTTTATTTAGCCTAGCTTATGTAAGTGTACCTAGGTCTCCAGAAAAATAAGAGCTTAATGCTACCTGCCTTCTGTCACTTGTCGCCATCTTCAGCCTAACCGAGCGCCATCCAATCATACAGTATCCTGTCATGACAGATAAGATACATCGCTTCTTTATAGTGACATAAGACAGAAAGAGCTTTTCCTATCTAAAGAGAAATATTGGGTTTGTGCTGATTATTGTAAGCTATAGAAATATTATTCTGACTCCCATCTTTAAGTATACCAATCGACTGGAAATCACTTTCAAAGTCGATTTAACGATGTCCCTCCATAGTTAGTAGTAGTAGTAGTAGTTATAACTGCGATATTATTGTTAATATCGCAGAAGTGGCAGTCCTTAGCCGGAATCCTAAGATTTCCGAGTCGTTCTGGTACGAAGAACCGACTGCCATGGGAACGATGTCCCTCCGTCTGGGCATCTGGTTTGTGCTGATAAAAAAATTAGTCTGCCTTCCATCTTTATATATACCAATCGACTGAAAATCACTTTCAAAGTCGATTTAACAATGTCCGTCCGTCTGGACATCTGGTTGACTAGCTGGAGACGATGTAAGCTTGTTACCAATCTACAGGTAGCGACTTTTAATATAATTTAATGAAGCACAAACATTTACTTTGGTACAAGGATGATCTCTACACAATGCGTACCAAATCGGCTCAATATTTCGGGTACCTCCCAAGAACAGTCTTCCCGAAAAAGAGTGAAAACATTTTTTTATAAACATTTTGTAAATTGATATAATACATATAAAATAATTACAGGGTTTTGAAACTCGAGGCACTGAAATCGGCAAACGTTTAATTGCATGGCATAATTTATTACAAGAAACAGGGCCCTCAAATCTGCTAGTGGCCGATCCAAATGATCTGACACTTGTCAATAGAGCCCATCTAATGGATCGAAATGAATTCGATGTTTATCCTACCATAACAAGAAAAAATAGAAAACGTAAAAATCGAAAACCGAAAAATAGACACAAACAAAGAAAAGAAAATCATAAGAAAAAGACGAATGCTGAATTAACTAGGAAGTTAATAACATTTAAGGAACGATTAAAAGGAAAATCTTTTAGGAAAGATTTCAACGACGAAGAGAAAAACCTTTCATCATCATCATCATTGGCTACTGTTTGGCACGGTGATAATGGAATATTTAAAGATTACGAAATTACCAACGATTCATTGGTTTCGTCGCCGGCTTCCATTGCAATGAGTGATAATGAAATAGCCTATGGTCGTAATATGACATTTGTCGATGAGGATGATCAACGTGATCGTATTCATGCCAAAAAGAGCACATGGAGTATACTAATCAATGGCAACATCAGTGAGAAAGTTCACTTACCCATAGAAGGTTACTTTTGTGACTCCCCCGCCAAAGAATATGCTCATTTTGTTGTAGAGCGCATTGGTCCCAATTCTACGGATTCGTTGTTTGATCTTAATGGCTTATTGGCCATGTGTCAGTTGCAGGATCAAATTGTCAGGGTAAACGATTACGGCGAGTATTGCCAGCGTGAACTGATCAGTAATAATTGTTGTCGACCATGGACTTTGGCAAATTATGCAGCTTTACTGGCTAACAAAAGCTCTTGCTTTGACTTGACGGTAATAACTATATTTTATTTTAATAACTCTTACAAAATATTATTTCACTACATTATATTTTTAGCATGAAGATGTCTTGTTATTGCATAACCTGTTGTCTTCCTGCTTTGAGTACTTCCATGACTTAAAATTAAGCAATGACTGCAGTGAAATCAACAAATGTTATGCACCTTTGGATTGTACACGCAATAATATAGTATTTAATATTCTACACTATTTGACTGACTATAATTTTATAAAAATTAATGTAAGTACGATATCAAATCTTTAAGACTTACATTTAAGGAAATAAAATGTTTGCAATTTATTTTAGGACACTAATATATTTTTGAAATACTCAATGATTTTTGTACCAGTTCCACATACAACAAAAATTTTACCATTATTTCATGAATGGGAAAAAGTGTAAGTATTTTAATTTAAACTTTTCTTAAAGTATAACGATCAATCGGTCCAGGCAATGCTGACTTAGCATAAATTTTACCCAATCTAGAAACTTCATCATTATATGTAGATCGTAAACTGCATGGAACTTTTTTAAAATCCTCCTGAAAAACGCTTTTGTCTTCTCTAGTTGGCACACTTTTAACAATTTCCTTGAATCGTTTCAATTCATTCATGCAATTATAATAAGTACAATATGTTGTTTCTTTATAACCCATTTCAAGTGGTTGACTTTCCAATTTTACGAAACGTCTTTTTTCGGCACGAGGGTAAAATTCAACAGGAGAAAAAAACGACTGGTATACAGTTTTGTTTTGTTTTTTAAACATTTGTTCGACTATTTCCTTGTCAACTGGAGGATTATTAAAATGTGTCTCAAATACATCTTTATGGCACTTTTCCAAATGTTTTAAAAAATCTCCATAGTTCTCAGCATTTTGTAAAACCTCTGGCCAAACTTTACTTTTAATTTGTTTACTACTTAATTTTAGATTATTTCCCAAATAACGACTTGTCAGTTCAATATCAGTTAAGCTTGAAGCCTTCTTTAAAATTGGTCTTTTAATTTTGAATGGCAAATAGTCTAAACGTTGTGTAGTAACAATTCCAACAGGACACTTGCATTCTTTTTTTTTAGTATTTTGTTCTGAATTATTCATTCTTTAAAATATATTGGCTTGACAAATTATTAATTTTTATATAATATAATAAATATATTTTTTTTTATTGAAAAATTTGTCTCTGATTGAATTTAGTTGTGTTCCCGTACGAAATCGAAACTACCCAACAAAAAGTAGGAAGTTACTCAAACCTCACCTAAACTTAAAGAAAAAGTTTGTGTAGTTTTAGATAGCTCGAGATTTTTTGTAAAATATTAAATAAACTGTTAAAAAAAGACAATTAACATAAATCAAATCTCTTTATTTTTAGAGATTTAAGCAATGAAATAGTCCGCGTTGCAGCTATGGATTTGGGTTTGGAAAATGAATTATTCAATGAACTATTATTAACCGACGCATGGCTAGTTGGATTGGGTGGCGTTTTTGTCATGACCTGCATGTGGTTGTATACCACTTCAGTATTTGTTACTTTAATGACTTGTTTAGCTGTGATATTCTCATTAGGTTTAGCTTATTTTATTTATACTCTAGTATTTGAAATGTCATTTTTTCCATACATGAATTTGCTAGCTGTGGTAGTTATAATAGGTATGTTTACCACACAATTTTCCAACTCTTATAACGAGATTTTAAACAAAAGATAATTTTTTAAAAGGAATTGGTGCTGACGACGCCTTTATTTTTGTAAAAATCTGGCAGTGTGTTTTAATGGAACGATTTTCAAAAATGTCAACTGTTACAACAAAATCCCTAACAAATGCCGCTGACCCCGAACAAACTGAAACGTTGCAAAATTTAATGGCGTTAACATTAAAACATGCCTCGGTTTCAATGTTTGTAACTTCGGTAACGACAGCTGGGGCGTTTTATGCTTCCTACACAAGTTATATAACAGCCATTAAATGTTTTGGGTAAGTTTTAAAAATCAAATTAATTAATTAAATATTAAATAAAAAATAAATTAAGGATATTCCAAGGATCTCTAATATAGTCGATTTTGTCATAATTTTAAAGCCACAACAAACAACAAATTTTGTTTTTAAAACAATACGATAAAATTAGTTTTATGACAATACGATAAAATAAACATTGTGAATACCATAATGTAATATAATGAAATAAATTATTAAATCTTAAATTCTTAGAATAACATAATACTTATTTATTAATTATTCTCAACAGAGTATTTGCTGGAACTGCTGTTATAACAAACTATATACTAATGATCACATGGTTACCAGCATCTATTTCAATTATGGAACGCTTATCTTCGTGCACAACGTGCAGTAAATTACAAATTCAAAAACTTTTGGTTATGATCAATAAGTCAATTAACAGTTTTTGTACAAAATTGGAATCGCTGATAACAGCAGTCATTTTAAATTATGCCCCTCTATGGTTTACAGTATTTGGTAAGAATCAATCAATTTCAGAGAAACTTTGTAATTATAATTATAGTGCAGATATTGTGGTCATTGGACAAAAACTTAATTTGGCAATCTAAAAGCAAATAGGAATACCACATTACCGCACTTCCTCTAAAGATTTTAATATATGTATAAAGCCTTGTTATAGTAAATTTTTGGTACAAAAAGTTCTTAATAGAGAACTTTTCTGTACTCAAAATTTTCAATATACATAATTTAATTCATTGAAACAAAATTTTCCATTTTAAATGTTTCATTTCGGAAACATTTCCACATCATTTTCCATATATTTTTTGTTAAGGTCAATTAAAAAGGCATTTGTTTTTGAGATGACTTTGTCGTTGAATTCAAAATCTCTTTCCGCGGATGACATTTTTTTTATAAAACTTTTAAAATTTACAACAATTTACTATTTACTTCTAGGTATACTTGGCCTTTGCAGTGCTGTGATTGTTTTATACAAGCCAGGTTTGCAATTACCTGAAAATTCACATTTTCAACTTTTCGTTTCGAATCATCCATTTGAAATTTATAATTCAAAGTTAAAAAATGAATTTTGGTTTGAAAAATCAATGATGGTAAGTTTAACTTTAAGCTTATCTCATCAGTTGTAAATAATTTTTAAATTGATTTAAAAATGTTCTCCATCTTTAGAATTTTGAAAACTATAAATTCTCGCTACGTTTTGTTTGGGGTATAGAACCTGTTGATGATGGCGACTATGCCAATCCTTACGCCTATGGAAACTTACATTATGACAATAATTTTAATGTATCAACAAAAGCAGCACAAATTTGGCTCTTATCATTTTGTCAAAATATTAGACAACAACCATTTTATCAATTAACATTTGGTATGCTTTTACCAAATTGTTTTATAGAAAATTTTATAACGCTTATGCAAAGAGTGTAAGTTTTTCACAAGCTTCACTTTATTGGTTTGTATAAACAAAATCTTTTTTTTTTTTGTATTGTAGGTGTGTCAATGAAATGGATTATTCCGACCGCACACCCTGCTGTGATATTTCGAAATTTCCCTATGAACCGGATGTTTTCGATATATGTTTACCTCAAATCATTTCTTCACTTTATGCCACTCCAAGAGATTTCTTTTCGCCTGGTGTAGCTGGTCCTCGATTTATGGCTTCCACAAAATTAGATAGTATTTTAAATAATTCCCTAAGTGAAGATTTTGTTAATAATACCTTGGATAATATGACAAATACAACAACAGCGCCTCCGATAGTCAAAGCCCTGGTTATAGAGTTTGAATCAAATGTTTCCTACTCCACAGTATATGAGACCGTCAAAGACTTTATTAAAACTGTAGAAGATTGGTTTCAAAATGAGTTGAAATCAGCACCAACTGAAATGCAAGGTGGTTGGTTTATAAGTGAATTAAAATTCTATGATGTACAAGATACATTGCGCTCAGGAACATTGGTGGCTATTACAGTAGCTATGACTGCTTCACTAGTCGTTTTACTGCTGGTAACGTTAAATATTCTAATATCGTTATATGCTGTCATAACAGTTTTGCTTACAATTTTCGTTACTGTGGCCATTTTAATTATGTTAGGTTGGAAATTAAATATTTTAGAAAGTGTTACTGTGAGTACTGCCATTGGTTTGGCGGTAGACTTTAGTCTACATTATGGTATACACTATCGTCTCTCGCCATCTTGCGAAAGATTGGCCGCCACTCAATTTTCACTGTCACGCATTATCGGTCCAACTGCAATGGCAGCCATAACGACGGGTATTGCTGGTGGTTTAATGTTATTTTCCAATGTATTGCCTTATCTACAAATCGGTATTTTTCTCTTAGTTGTTATGACAGTTAGTTGGACATATGCCACCTTTTTCTTAATGAGCCTTTTAAAGTTGTTTGGCCCGCAATATGGCTTCATGCAATTTCAATATCCTCGTGTTAAAAAGCGAGCCAATACCAATGGCATTAAATTTTATGAACGTAAACAGAATAATGTGACAAGAGAACAATTACTAACACCTTCCAGTTCGGCTGTGGGGGAACTTATCAATTCGGAATCACATGAATTGGAATCTTTAACATCTAATTCAATGATCAAAACTATATCCGGTACCGAATGCTCAACACAACATTTTCCATTAGATTATGAAAATTTGTTCAATACTCGAAGCCGACCGCTAACAAGTATTACATCGCCTATAACAACTCATCATCACAAGTGTCCCGCATTTAATAAAGAAAATTCCACCCAAAATCTAACAATTGATACTATTACAACTACTAACTCAACAACAGCTGCCGAAACGGATAATATCTCAACAGACCGCAAATTAATGGAAAATCAAATCTAATTGATGGATGATTGATTAATATGTGCTGGTTTTATTTGTTGTTTCTTCCGCCTATGGTTAGTGCTAATTCAGACATTATGTTCCTTTCTTTGAAAAACAAAAAACTCAAAATATTACGAGGTAAGAAATTAGTTTTTATTTTCTATTTTAGAATGTATTGTAAATTTTTTAGTCTTAAGTATTTCATCATCTAGTTTATAAAGATCTGTTTAAGGTTATTAAAATAAGTACATGTCAGAGTACAAAAAAAAATGTAACAAATGCTATTAAAAAGTTAAATATTAATACATATTAATTCGTTGCAAATAGAAGCATTTGTATCGTAGCATTTGCAAATCTGTGTACCTTTACAAAGGAGATTCAAAGGAAATTAAAAAAAAAAATTATTGGACAATTTTTAAAAATTTTTATTTTTATAGGATATTTTAAAAAAATTCAACAATGTCTTATTTTCAAATGTTCTTATTTCTTATTTTTATAAGAAATTTTTCAATCATTATTTAATTTTATACCAATTTTATTTTAAAATTTCTTATTTTTTTAATTTTTGAAAAATTTCCTTTAAAAATCAAATTTTTGAAAAATTTTCTTTAAAAAAGCAAATTTTTGAAAAATTTCTTCTAAAAACTGAATTTTTGAAAAATTTCCTTAAAAAGCAAATTTTTTAAAAATTTTCTTTAAAAACTAAATTTTTGAAAAATTTTGCTTTAAAAACTAAATTTTTGAAAAATTTTGCTTTAAAAATATTTTTTTTTTAAATTTCTATTAAAACGCAAATTTTTTAAAAAAATTTCCTTCATTAGCAAATTTTTTTAAATTTTCATTTAAAAATTAAATTTTTGAAAAATTTCCTTTGAAAAGTAAATTCTTGAAAAATTTCCTTTAAAAAGTAAATTTTTCGAAAATTTCCTTTAAAAAGCAAATTTTTGAAAAATTTCCTTTAAAAAACAAATTTTTGAAAAATTTTCTTTAAAAAGCAAATTTTTGAAAAATTTTCTTTAAAAAGCAAATTTTTAAAAAATTTTCTTTAAAAAGCAAATTTTTGAAAAATTTTCTTTAAAAAGCAAATTTTTGAAAAATTTCCTTTAAAAAGCAAATTTTTGAAAATTTTCCTTTAAAAAGCAAATTTTTGAAAAATTTGCTTTTTAAGGAAATTTTTGAAAATTTTCCTTTAAAATTTTTGAAAAATTTCCTTTAAAAAACAAATTTTTGAAAAATTTCCTTTAAAAAGCAAATTTTCGAAAACAACAATTTTTTGAAAAATTTCTTTTAAAAATTAAATTTTTTAAAAATTTCCTTTAAAAAGGAAATTTTTTAAAAATTTCCTTTAAAAAGCAAATTTTTGAAAGATTTCCTTTAAAAAGCAAATTTTTGAAAAATTTCCTTTAAAACAAATTTTTGAAAAATTTCCTTTAAAGCAAATTTTTGAAAAATTTCCTTTAAAAAGCAAATTTTTGAAAAATTTCCTTTAAAAAGCAAATTTTTGAAAAATTTCCTTTAAAAAGCAAATTTTTGAAAAATTTCCCTAAAAAGCAAATTTTTGAAAAATTTCCCTAAAAAGCAAATTTTTGAAAAATTTCCTTTAAAAAGCAAATTTTTGAAAAATTTTCTTTCAAATAATTTTTGAGAAATTTTCTTTAAAAACCAAATATTTGATAAATGTCTTTTAAAAACCAAATTTTTGAAAAATTTTCTTTAAAAAGCAAGTTTTAAAAAAATTTTCTTTAAAAATCAAATTTTTTGAAAATTTTCTTAAAAAAGGTAATTTTTAAAGAATTTCCTTTAAAAAGCTAATTTTTAAAAAATTTTGTTTAAAACGCAAATTTTTAAAAAATTTTCTTTAAAAAGCAAATTATTTAAAAATTCCCTTTAAAAATCAAATTTTTGAAAAATTTCCTTTAAAAAGCAATTTTTTGAAAATTTTCCTTCAAAAAGCAAATTTTTGAAAAATCTCCTTTAAAAAGCGAATTTTAAAAAATTTCCTTAAAAAATAAAAATTTTGAAAAATCTTCTTTAAAAACTAAATTTGTGAAAATTTTCCTTAAAAAAGCAAATTTTTAAACAATTTTTTTGAAAAACCATATTTTTAAAACATTTCCTTAAAAAAAGAAAATTTTTAAAAAATTTCCCTTATAAAGCAAATTTTTGAAAATTGTTCTTTAAAAAGGAAATTTTTGAAAATTTTGCTTTAAAAAGGAAATTTTTGAAAATTGTCCTTTAAAAAGCAAATTTTTGAAAAATTTTCTTTAAAAAGCTAATTTTTGAAAAATTTCCTTTTATTCCCCTGTGTTATCAATAACAGAATTCTAGTAAAAACAAAAGCAGTAAAATCATTAACTGGAAACAAACAACAAAAATATAATAAAATAATTTTTAAGAATGTAAATAAAGTTAAGTACAAGTGCTTAAAATGTGACTTACAAGAACGTGCTTAAATATTGTAAATTTAAATGTATAAAAGACCCGGAAGTAAATAATTAGCTTTCTTCATTTTATCTTCATTTTTTTAATGTTTTAATTAAAACCTGTGTCTGGCTAAATGCTGTAAAATATAAAATATAAAAAATAAATCCTTTAAATATATATTAATAAAGTTACATCTTTGTAACGAAATATATATATAAAAATAATAATAAAACTGTGATAAAGTTGTATTAGAAAATTTATATGTGGCAATTATTTGTTATACATTGTACGATTATAACACTTCTTTATACAAAAGTAATTAAAAAAAAATATATAAATACTCCAGTATTGTAATATTTTTATGTAAAAACCAATATTATATAAAATATTTAATATAAGGTATCTACTTAACATGATTCAATGTGTACATAGAAAGGTGTTTTAAAATATTATTATTACAAAAAAAAAAAAAAAAAGATTAAAAATAATTTTAATTGTGTTGAAAAATAAAAATTTGCGTACATATTTCGTTTAAATGAAAAAATAAATTTATTTAATAATGCTTAAATTTTTAAAAATTTTATTACTCGATTTTAAGGTTTTAACAATATTTCAGAAGAGAAAAGAGTTATAAGCAGGAATAGGCAGCCCATTCCACCAGTAGCCGATGAATTTTATGTAATTTTCGTAAATACCACGATCATTAATAAAACTCGTGAAAATGAGTATTAAAATCATTCAGTTGGAATTTGGATGTTAACAGAGTCGGTTGGTGGCGCTTTATTAAACAAAATCCAATTTATAGCAATATTTTTATATCCAAAAATGTTCAAATCTTCTATGGAAAATTTTTTGATAAAAAAAATTTTCTATGGAAAAATTTTTGATAAAAAAAATTTTCTATAGAAAAATTTTTAATAAAAAAATATTTGATGAAAAATTTTTCTATAGAAACATTTTTATTGAAAAAGTTTTCTATACAAAAATTTTCTTAAAAAAAATTCTATAGAAATTTTTGTTGAAAAAGTTTTCTATAGAAAAACAATATTTTTATCCAAAAATGTTCAAATCTTCTATGGAAAAGCTTTTGATAAAAAAATTTTCCATAGAAAAATGTATGATAAAAAAATATTCTATAGAGAAATATTTGATGAAAAATAAATATTTATTAAAAAAGTTTTCTATAGAAAATTTTTCTCAAAAAATTTTCTATAGAAAAATTTTTGATAAAAAAATTTTCTATAGAAGATTTTTTGATAAAAAGATTTTCTATAAAAAAATTTTCTATTGAAAAGTTTTTGTTGAAAAAGTTTTCTATAGAAAAATTTTTGTTAAAAAAGTTTTCTATTGAAAAATTTTTGATAAAAAAATTTTTCTATAGAAAATTTTTTTATCAAAAATTTTTCTATAAAAAAAAATTTTTTGATAAAAAAATTTTCTTAAAAAAAATTTTCTATGAAAATTTTCTGTAGAAAATATTTTGATAAAAAGATTTTCTATAAAAAAAATTTTCTATAGATAAATTTTTGATAAAAAAATTTTCCATAGAAAAATTTTTGATAAAAAAATTTTTAAATTTTATGAAATTAGTTCTTTAAAAAAATGTTTGATAAAAATTTTTCTTAAAAAAATGTTCAATGGAAATTTTTGAGAAAAAAAAGTTTTCTATAAAAAATAGAAAAGTTTTCTATAGAAAAATTTTTGAAAAAAAAATTTCTATAGAAAAATTTTTGATAAAAAAAATTTTCAATTTTTGATAAAAAAAATTTCTATAGAAAAATTTTTGATAAAAAGAAATGGAATAGAAAACTTTTTCTTTTTGAAACGTTAGAACTACACATTGAAAAAAATACTTATTTTAGTTAAAAGTATAAAAAACGGCAACTCTGCCGACTATTTTTTTGATCTGTTCTCTTTGCGCCGACCCGACTTATTTATTGGATAACTATGTTCAAAAGCTAAAATACATTTCACATAGTTAAACTTTTTTTGTATCCACCATAAGTGGAAAGGGTATTTATTATAAGTTTGAGTATGTAACGCATATTTCTGGTACCCACCTTTAAGTATTCCAATCGAATCAGAATCACTTCCAGAGTCGATGACCGTCCGTTCTTGTAACAGCTCTAACATTTACAAATTTATTAATTTGTTGTCTGGAGATCAAGGCCAAGATATTGTACTACTTCCACTAGACAATTTTCTTTTATTTGTTGTCTGGAGATCAAGGTCAAAATATTGCGGTACTTCCACTAGATAAATCCACAAATCCTCAGCACTAAGTGAAGTGAATTAGCGGTACAGTTGAAAATGTGGATAGGTATCATAACGACCCCGACCACAAACTGGGCATACGTTGGGGACGGTACGGTCTATTCGAGGCTAAAATATATTTAATCTGTTGCTCCATCCCAATGTGTTTCTTGGCAATTTCTTTTCTTCTTCTGTTATGGGAGGTGTGCGACCTCTATGAATGTTGCTTGCGGTTCATTATTTATGGTACCTCCCATAGGTCCCACTTCCCGGAATTGATATATTGACCACAAATATCAATATTTTTTCATGAATTTTAAAACAAATACTGCTTATGTAAACCAAAACCACTGTACAAAATTTTGTTAAAATTTGACCATAGCTCCTATACAAACTTATGTGTAAAAAAAACGCACTAAATGAGACAAAAATCACAAAAACGCTCTTAAATCTGAAGATAATAAGAACTTTAAGTTTATTTTTTGCAAACATAATTTTTGTAACAACTGTAATCAATTTGCCAAATTTCGGTCCACGTTTGACCCTAGCTCTCATATAAGTCCAAATGACGGAAAGAGCTTAAATATATAAGTTTTGAGAAAATGTTTGTATGATAGCAAAATTTAGCAAGTATTTGTCTATATACAAGAAAAAGGAACACCTATGACCTTATTGGTGAAGGGTATCTATGGTCTTGCTTGACCGACTATAGCACTTTCTTACTTGTTTATTTTGGATATCCAATAAAGTTAATGTTCTTAAAACTCAAATAACTTTCTAATATAATTTTGTTAACGACAGCATCCGCCTCGAAGGACCATGATCATTTTTGTCCATAAACTAAATTTATTGACGGAGCCAAGAAAAAACTACATATTTTTTGGTGGATTTTAATATTTAATGTAATTTATTTCATAGTTTTCAAAACATCAATTTAACACTATTTATTACTTTTTTATCTATTTATGTATATGTATAGGAAATTGCATGCATTTTGTTAAAATTTTCTTTCTCTTTGCTATTTTTATTTTATATTTTTTTGTATGCTTTAAAAAAAGAAAGCTTGAATTAAATTCTAGTTAAAGTGGTTTGTTGTTAAAAATAAAAATACAAAAATACCATTACACTTATTTCTGTTTACAAATATTCGACTATATCGCATTTGATTGATATATTGGGACAACTCTGACCGACAACATTCCGACCACGATAATTGGGACTTTTTTCTGTTAGCAATTTACGAAATATGGGCAAGATAGCGGTTTCTCCATCTAAAAGTTCCGTTTCCGAACTGGCACCAAACATGGACGAAGAGTCTGTCTTTATGCCACGATGTTTACTAGAACGCTGCTTTTCCGGGGCCACATTAGGCGACGAATGGTGATGAGCTGCATGCTGGATATTTGTGCGATTGATTTTTCGTTGTTGTATACACTGAGTACTGGGTGGTGTTGGTTCACGTTCTCGTTCACTGTCCGTTTCACTCTGACACACAGTGCCCTTTTGAGGTTTATGACGATGTTTGTTACGATTCTTTTCGGATACGGATCGTTGAATTGGCGATGTCATCTGATCGTATGTTGATGGCATTATGTGACTGTGTTCAGAACAGCGTTGTGGACTGGCATAGTTGCGTGGCGATTGGCGCGAATGCTGTTTCGCATGCGACAGTGTATGCGTATCCCATAAATCACTTTGTGAGACAACAAAGTTTGATTTTAATGCTGAACCCATGCTAACACGACGATTTTCTGATGTTACTGGTGCTTTAGAAATAAAAGAGGTATAAATTAGATTTTTCGTATAATTTGACAATTTTTTCCAGTATTTTTTTAGAAATATCTACAAAAATATATGATGTTTATTATAAAATATTTTAATTATATTTTAATGTGCTATAATCAGTAGTAGGCAGCCCATACCGCCAGAAGCCGATGAATTTTTTTAATTTTCGTAAATACCACGATCATTAATAAAACTCGTGAAAATGAGTATTAAAATCATTCAGTTAGAATTTGGATGTTAACAGAGTTGGTTGGTGCATTGTTGCCACGACACTATTATTTTTGTAAACATTGTGAATATTTTTGTAAATATTGGGAATATTTTTCAAAACACAAATAAATTCTAATATTAAACAATTTTAGATTTTTATATTTTTTAGATATCGAACTTTAAAAAAAAAAGAATTTATTAAAAATATTTTTCTTTGGAAAATTGTTCGATAAAAATTATATTTTATAGAAAATTTTTCGATAAAAATATTTTTCTGTAAAAATTTTCGATAAAAAATTTTTTTTATCAAAAAATTTTCAAATCTTCTATAGAAAATTTTTGACAAAAAAATTTTCGATAGAAAAATTTTTGATAAAAAAATTTTCCATACAAAAATTTTTGATAAAAAATTTTCTATACAAAAATTTTTGATAAAAAAATTTTCTATAGAAAAAATTTTATAAGAAAAAATTTTCTGTAGAAAAATGTTTAATAAAAAAAAATTCTATAGAAAAATTTTTGATATAAAAATTTTCTATAGCAAAATTTTTGATAAAAAATTTTTTAATAGAAACATTTTTGATAAAAAAATTTTCTATAGAAAAATTTTTGATAAAAAATTTTCTATAGAAAAATTTTTGATAAAAAATTTTCTATAGAAAAATTTTTGAAAAAAAATTTGCTATAGAAAAATTTTTGATAAAAAATTGTTGATAAAAAATTTTTGATAAAAAAAATGTTTGTAAGAAAATTTTCTATAGAAAAATTTTGATAAAAAAATTTTCTATAGAAAAATTTTTGATAAAAAAAAATATAGAACAATTTTTGAAAAAAAATTTTCTATAGAAAAATTTTTGATAAAAATTTTCTATAGAAAAATTTTTGATAAAAATTTTGATAAAAAAAATTTTTTTTCAAAATTTTTGATAAAAAAAAAATGTTTAAATGAATTAAAAGAAAAATATGTAAATGATAAAAAAATTTTCTATAGAAAAATTTTTGTTGAAAAAATTTTCGAAAGCAAAATTTTTGATAAAAAAATTTTCTATAAAAAAATTTTTAATAAAAAAAAAATACTAATACTTTTTGATAAAAAAAAAAAATGTTTAAATGAATTAAAAGAAAAATATGTAAATGATAAAAAAATTTTCTATAGAAAAAAATTTTCGAAAGCAAAATTTTTGATAAAAAAATTTTCTATAAAAAAATTTTTAATAAAAAAAATACTATAGAAAACTTTTTGATAAAAAAAATTTTCTATAGAAAAATTTTTGTTAAACAATTTTTGATAAATTTTCTGTAGAAAAATTTTTGATAAAAAATTTTATATAGAAAAATTTTCGAAAAAAAAAATTCTATAGAAAAATTTTTGATAAAAAAAATATAGAGAAATTTTTGATAAAAAAATTTTCTATAGAAAAATTTTTGATAAAAAAATTTACACTTTACTCACTTTTAACGACATTATTATTTTTTCCATGTCCTCCATGTGGACACACACTATTTAATTCACTCTGTGATGTTGATATATTAGTCGATGAATTTCTATGGTTGCTATTCGTGTACTTAGTCCTGGACGTTGGAGTCTGGGTACCATTTTCATAGTGCTTTAAAAAAAATTCAATGTTCCCAGTAAATATATAAAAATATTTTAAGACCCTATTTACCCTTGAAGATGTAGTTGACTGTCTTCTCTCCCTCAGGCTAGATTCATCGCGATGTATATTATTACATTCTTGTCTTTTCAGGCTTGTCATTGAGCCAATACTAACGTCTGTCTGAGCCGAGACAGAGTTACGTTTATCGACATGACGACGTGTATCATTACAGATTTTCGATTGTTGTTGTTGCTGTTGAAATTGGGCCTGTTGCTGAAGTTGTTGTTGTATTTGTTGTTGTATAGGCTGTTGCATAACTTGTTGGGACTTGATAGTAGATGACTGTACCGACATGGTCTCCTGGCGTTTAACATTTTTTTTACTGAATTGAAAAAAAATGGGGAATTAAATAAAATTTGTAAAAAAGTAGAGGTCGTTTTATTTTTAATACTTACGGAGGCAAAGATGGTGCAACTGTTGTCGATTGCACTGACATCACTGAATTGTCCATTTCAACATGAGTAGACGTAACACTATCTACCGAAGTTAGCTCCGTTATTTCTGTTTTTTTCAATAAAAATAATTATTAAAATGTATTTGTCACTATAAATATGTATAATTAATTACCTGTTGTGCTGGGCATTTCCCTGCGCACCGGTGGTGCTGACAACCTAGATGCATCGTTTATTCCCCCACCATTACTAGCTCCCAGTATAGGTTCAGTATCTCCCCCAATACTGCCGCCGCCCGAACCACACGTAACGCCATCTATCCATTTTCTAGCTTCCGGCCCTAGTTTTTTAATAAGCGCCTGAAGTTCATTCTCCTTCTCCATTAAAGCTTTGCGGAAACGACAATTTGTATTCTTGACATCACGCAAACGTTGTTCCAATTCACAAACCGATGAATCCCGTCGATTTTTAGACATTGGTCGTAGGGTGGCCCTTACACGCTTGTCGACCACACCCTGAGGATTACGTTTCATTTCGACTAGCTATTTATTTTAGGGGGGAAAAGTTTAATTTAGTAAAATTTTCAAAAAGTAATCTTAATGCTTTCTATATAAATATATATGTATATATAATTTGTTGCATGAATAGTTAGGGCTATTATCGGGTTAGTAAATAAGTTAAAGTCTAGAAAAAAAAAAGTTCAAGCTATTTTCTATATTAATACGAAAATACATACAAAGTTACGGTAAACCAAGACATTTTCTTTTAAGCTTAAAATTGAAATAAATAAAATGGATTGTTAAGGCTTATGTTTGATGAATAGTTAATATATGCACAAATTGTAAGAGTATGATAGCTAAAGGGTTTTCCAACAAGAACTTCCGAACTTTGACAGCTGATAAAGGCTATATTGTTAAATCTACCTCTGTCAAAGGTTGTAACTGCAATATTATTGTTTATATCGCAGAATTGGTAGTCCTTGGTGGGAATCCTTAGATTTCCGAATCGTTCCAGGACGAAGAACAGACTGCCTAGGGAAAGGTCATCTTATCTTTGATACATCCCGTAAAGATCATTTTTAGATGTGGATTTCGGTCAACTTTTCTTTGAGGAAGACGTAAATGATAGCCAATTTCATTGGCCTGAATTTTATGACCTGGACACCAACGACACGTGGTTTCAACAGGATGACGTTGCGTATCATCCAACTCACGCCACTGTTATTCGGCACAAACGATTTGGCAGAATGGTCATCTCAACTTGTGGGGATGTCAACTGGTCACAGAAATCGATTTCTTATATAGTTATGTATTAAAAAAAACCATAATTTTTTCTTAAATTTAAACCACATCATGCCTCAAATCCAACAACCGTGTCGAATTTTAGACCTTATTTATTTCGGAGGTGGTTCACACAGAGAAGCTATGGCCAATATTTGATGTTTCCTTTAACATAAAACAAAACAAGCTGTAAATTTTAAAGAACGGATGCGTTTTTTGAAAAACCCTTTAAATTTGAATGAGAGAAATTTAAAATTTAAATTTTACAAATAATTTTTACCAAAAATTTTAATTTTAGAGTTTTAACAAAAAAATTATAAATTTCAAATTTAGCTTAAAATTTTAAATTTTGAAAAAAAATATATTTTGAAAAAAAAATTAAATGTTGTTAAAAATTAAAAATTTTGTTAAAAATTTTAAATTTTTAAAAATTTTAAATTTTGTTAAAAATTTTGAATTTTTCTAAAAATTTTAAATTTTTCTAAAAATTTTAAATTTTTCTAAAAATTTTAAATTTTGTTAAAAATTTTGAATTTTTCTAATAACTTTGAATTTTTCTAAAAATTTTAAATTTTGAATTTTTCTAAAAATTTTAAAATTTTTTAAAAAATTTAAATTTTTCTGAAAATTTTCTAAAAATTTTTCTAACTTTTGTTAAAAATTTTAAATTTTGAATTTTTCTAATTTTTGGCTGAAAATTTTAATTTTTGTTTAATTTGAATTCTTAAAAATTTTTACTAAAAATTCTAATTTTTGCAGAAAATTTTAATTTTTACCAAAAAATTAATATTTTACAGAAAATTAAAATTTTTTATTGAAAATATTGGATTGGATTTTTTTACTGAAATGTGAAATTTAACTAGAATTTTGAACAAAAATTTAAATTTTTATTAAAAACTTGAATATTTACTCAAAATTTGTATTTTCACTGAAAACTTGTATTTTTTCAAAAAAATTTAAAATTTTTATTTTTACTGAAAACTTTAATTTTTTTATAGAAAATTATAATTTTTTGTTAAATTTGAATTTTTCAAAAAAGTTTAATTTTTACTTAAAATTTTAATTTTTACTTAAAATTTTTATTTTTACTGAAAACTTGAATTTTTTGTTAAGTTTGAATTTTTAAAAAAATTGAAATTTTACTTAAAATTTTAATTTTAATACTAAAAATTTTAAAGTTTACGGAAAATTTATTATTTTTTTGAAAATTTAATTTGTTTAATTTTTACTAAAAATGCGAATTTTTTTGTTTAATTAAATTCTTAAAGAAATGGAATTTATACATAAAATTCTAATATTTTTATAATTTGATTTTTAATTAAAATTTTCGAGTTTTTTGTTCAACAATAAACAATTTTAAAAAGCGTTTTTTCAAAAAATTTGGGATATTAAACATTTAATTAAACAAAATTTTACTGTAGTGTATTGCACTAAAATGCCAATTTATTACAATTATTTATTATTGTAATCAATAGTTTTTTGATAAAACCAAGAAAATTTTGATGGGGAAAAGATAAAACTGAAAAATGTTGCGTGTTTCTGTTGAGGAGATAATCATTGCTTTATGTTGATATTTGTTGAACACAATAATTCGTATTTATTCTATCTCTCAAATAAGATATAATGTGTGGTTTTTGCTCTGTCTAGAATTATGGATAATTCTTCTCCTTGGTTTTATCAAAAACTATTTATTACAATAATAAATAATTGTAATAAATTGGGATCTTAGTGCTATACACTACAGTAAAACTTTTCAATAAAATTTTTTTCCTAGAAATTTATTTTTTTTTTACTGAAAACTTCAATTTTTACTTAAAATTTTAGTTTTTAAAAAAATTTTAATTTTGACAAAAAATTGTAATTTTTACAAAAAAATTTTAATTTTTACAAAAAATTTGAAAATATTAATTTTTGCAAAAATTTTAATTTATTCAAAAATTAAAAATTTTTACTTCGAATTTAAATTTTTGCTAAGAAATTTAAATTTTCATTAAATAAAATTTTTTCTCGAAAATTTTAATACATTTTGTCCATATATTAACGTGTTAACTATTCATGCAGGTGTATATAGTTTTTTCTTAATTCTTTGTTAATTTGTTATCTCTTTAATGATTTGATTTATGAGTACGATGATATCGTTCAAAAAAAAAAATCGGATTATATACAAAAACTACAAAACTTCCTTACTACCAGTCTTACTTTCGGTACGAACACCAAACACAAAGTTGCTGTCGTACAAAAAATTATAAAAAATGAGAGTAACACAAAAACCAAGTCCTTGCGATCCGATAATACTAGCGATATAGCGGCACCTGCAATACATGTTATGAATACATTGTATACCGAAAATCCAATATGTTTGGAATCATTAAGAGCTGGTATTGAAACGTGACGAGTTTCCCAAGCTAAAAATGCACCAAATACCTGAAATTGAGAAGATCTTATTAACATAAAAAAATGTCATAAAAAGTTCAACAATTAACATTCCCGCAGTCGATTCAAAATTAGTAAATTTCCTAAATTTGATTGAATACTTTTAGGTGGTTCAAAATATTGTTTATTGTTGACTGACAAACAAACAAACTTATGAATGGATTTGTTTGGACCTCCTAAAAGTATATTATACCTTTAAAACGAATCGTATGTGGGAAAAGTTCAAACGACAACGACAGTTTTGTAGCAGTTTTCTTTTAATCTAGCATGAATCAGTCGTCGTTGACAGAACTCTCTCATAATAAGGCTGAATATAACCTACCAAAAGTAATCCTTTATAGGCATAAATAATACTAACAAATATTGTCATATGTTCCGATTGACAATATTCATTTTCGGGTATAACCAAAACATCATCAATATGTTCGTGGTGCTTAAAAAAGTGTAAGAAATTTTAAAATTAAGTTAAATAAGTGAAATCTTAAGATTAATAAAGCTTACCCTTGGTTCCAATTGTTTGGTATCACGATAAAATGGATCAGCAATTTGCCAAGTTGTAATAATCGCTATATCGATGGCCAACAACACTCCCACCACCATAAACAGTTGATAGTCCTTTATGACTTTTTTATTTAATTTCAAGTCCGTAAAAATTGAATGCACACGCCATGTTTTTGAAAACATTGCTCCAAAGGCTAAACTAAATCCAGCCATTAAAATCCAAGCTCTAGCTGTACATATATAGGGAAATGCGGCTACACTGCTCAATGTTGTGTCCAAACCCAAAAATATAACACTTAAATAGGTCAAAATGCAGCCCACAATTATTAGATTATTCAAATGGGGACTGGACATTTTAATGTATCTGAAAGGTATTCGTTTAACAAATAATTATGAAAACCGATTATTTTAAATATGACTATTCGAAAATATTACCTTTGATTGCGATATTTTATATTAAAGGCCAGAAATACACAAGCAATAATAACTCCGATAACCGAAGCACTGGCCGATATTATATAGATTGTTAAATTCACCTGGCTATGTTCAATGTATATTAAGGTACGATCTTTTGGTGGGGTTTTACCAACCTGGAATTGGAACATTAATTATTATAACAATTAGAAATACAAAAGGAAAATTTGGATAATACAGGCAACATGGGACTTGGTAGAACAACACAGAACCCTAAAAAATACAATGCTAAATGAAAACGGAGAACATATCGTGATCTATCCAATAAAATAAAGAAGTCTGCAAGAAGGGACAAGAGAATGTGGATAGACGAGCAAGCGAGCCAAGCTGAATCAGCTGCAAGCAAAGACGATATGAAGACCTTGTATAACATATCAAGGGCGATGTGTGGCAAATCTACTTACACTAACAGTTCCATCCATACGCTGGATGGAACACTTCAAGTCAACACTTAACAACCCTATTGGATTAACACCACTGGCTGAAGTGCATAATGAAACCAACCATGACAGTATATTCAGTCGAATTTCTGACAGTCCGTCAACAATACAAGAAGTGAAGAACGCTATTAAAATTATTAAATGCAACCAGACACAATATTTTAGCGAAGATGCTTTTATGTAATGTTGAAGGATCGTCGTGATTGTGCCACCCATTTGTGCGTATAATATGGGAAGAAAAGGTTCTGCCAACCTCCTGGAATGAAGGTATACTAGTCCAAATACCAAAAAAGGGTGACCCCAAGGACTGCAATAACTACAGGGGTATAACACTTCTCCCAATACTAAGTCGTGTAATTTTGAACAGAATATCCGACGCAGTTTCCTCTACACTCCGCGAAAATCAGTTTGGGTTAAGAGAAAACCGTTCTTGTGTTGATCTAATCAAGTAAGTAAGAACGCACTCCCATTTACCTAGCGTTTATCGACTTTATGAAGGCCTTCGACAGTGCCAATAGAAGCTATCTTTGGAAGTTTAGTAACTACAAAAGGTGGCGCAGACGAGGATATTAAATCGTGTATTAATAAGGCAAAATCTGCATTCGGCCTTCTTCGAGCTATTTGGAAATCTCGGCAAATATAAACAGCAACTAAGTTACGAATATACAACTCGAATGTCAAGCCCATCCAGTATTACGGCTACGAAAAAAGACTGCAAACCTTTACAAACAAATGCTTAAGGCAAATCCTTAATATATGGTGACCGAATCGCATAAGAAATGAAGATCTACTTAATGCGACAAACCAAATCCCTGCACAGAGTTATGCCATACACTTCGAAGGCCAAATACCAACATTGTTCGACAAGCGCTTAGTTGGAATTCACAAGGAAGCTGCCGTCGTGTTGGTGCACCTGCTAGAACGTGGAGAAGGTCAATTTATACGGATACGGTTACAAGCAGCAAACTATTCATGGAATGATGTATGCCTAACATCTCGCAATAGAGTTCGATATAAAAGGATGGTTAAGGCCCTATGCTCCGCTGAGAGTCAAGGATAACAGAAGAAGAACATCTTGCAATAGAGTCCAATGTAAAAGGATGGTTTAGGCTCTATGCTCCACTGGGATTCAAGGATAACAGAAGAAGTGGTGTAGGGTATAAATAATTCTCGTTACTTTTCTTTTTATACATACCCATCTTACTGGTTTTCCTAAAGTCAAATCCAAATGACTCAACTGCGAATGATATTCTCCGATTTTTTCGACTAAACCCAATTGAAACTGACTGATTAAGATATTGGCTTTACGTTCATTGTTATAGAAACGTACCGGTCCCTGAAATTTCAAATAAATTACCAGATTTTATAAAAATATTAATAACACTAGTCAACATATTTTTTAATCGAATTATTGGCTGTTGACCAGTGTTATTCGAACGTATTTTGATTTTTACATACCGTTACTCCCTCAAAAGACGTATTTCTTAAAGCCTCTAAGAAAACACTTTCCCATTCTTTAACACGATAGTCGAAATGTGTTAAGAAATCTTCTCGCTTTTGTGCCACATACTGGATAGCTAAGGCCGCAGCCCATATACCATCATAGGTATAGCCATGAAAACGTGAATATTCATTTCCCCTTAAACTATCGTATTCGGATAAATATTCGTCTGCAGTCTACCAAAGAAAAAAAAATCGAATTATGTACAAACATATGTGGTTGTCTGAAGTCTTACAATTCCCGCAATTGTTATGTCACCACTTGTGGATAAAGGCAACAAATCGACCATTATTGTACCCTCTAAAGCCATTGAGATTTCTTCTACAGTACACTCTGTATCCGCAGTTGTATTCCACCAATCTCCCGAATATGTGGCCATAATTAACCATTGATATGCACGACCATACATTTCTAGTCTTTAAGAGATATATAGACAGTTGTAATTCAAAATTATTTAAAATGAATATCTTATATATAAAATTTACTTACTTATACGCATCACAAAAGACTTTACGTGCAAAGTGCTCATTGAAATTACCCAATATGATACGAACATCCTTTTCCCTTAACTTCTTTAGTGATTCACTAACATCATTAACAAAACTCTGTGTTTCGACCACATCCAATTCCATTGCATCTAAATCCGCCACCATGTGATTATGAGGCAAGGAATAGCGTGGTTCATTCTGATATAAAGTTCCGACACGTGTCCAATTAAATTCTTTTAGCAATGCCAATCGTGGAGCATTAAAGGCATTTTCTGATGGTACCACACGAAAGAAATTGGGAAAAGCATCTTTAGTAAACATGGGATGGGTATCGGCATACGACAGTTGTGTCAAATGCCAATGTTTACTGGCCTTGGCAATTGGATCGGTAACATGGGTACAGGCAGCACCAAACAGCATTAATTTATTCGGTCCCGAGTGCATCATGTCGAAAAAAGACTTGACACCAACTGCGGCATTGCACTGTGGATCGAAAATAAAGCCATTAAAATATCTATCTTGACTTTCATACCAATTACTTACTTCCGTGTCATTCCACCACATGTGTAATCTGTAGTTTGTCAATATCCTAGGATGTTCATTGACATGCGATAGGGCCAGTTTTACACTTGGCATTACACCACGACCTGTATCGGAATTCTCCACACCATCTCCGTATGGAAAAAATCCTGCTATATAGACATCTGAACGCTTGGCTGTCCTGGCATTTATGGCAAAAGTTAGGGCCAAGAACAGTAGAGGAAAAAACAAGGTCGTGACACCCATTTTGTTTCCTTTCGTATTGTTATTTATCTGCAATTTTTATCGAAGGAAAGAAAATGAATAACACTGGATCTTAAACAGAACTAGAACAGAACTAGAACAGAACTAGAACAGAACTAGAACAGAACTAGAACAGAACTAGAACAGAACTAGAACAGAACTAGAACAGAACTAGAACAGAACTAGAACAGAACTAGAACAGAACTAGAACAGAACTAGAACAGAACTAGAACAGAACTAGAACAGAACTAGAACAGAACTAGAACAGAACTAGAACAGAACTAGAACAGAACTAGAACAGAACTAGAACAGAACTAGAACAGAACTAGAACAGAACTAGAACAGAACTAGAACAGAACTAGAACAGAACTAGAACAGAACTAGAACAGAACTAGAACAGAACTAGAACAGAACTAGAACAGAACTAGAACAGAACTAGAACAGAACTAGAACAGAACTAGAACAGAACTAGAACAGAACTAGAACAGAACTAGAACAGAACTAGAACAGAACTAGAACAGAACTAGAACAGAACTAGAACAGAACTAGAACAGAACTAGAACAGAACTAGAACAGAACTAGAACAGAACTAGAACAGAACTAGAACAGAACTAGAACAGAACTAGAACAGAACTAGAACAGAACTAGAACAGAACTAGAACAGAACTAGAACAGAACTAGAACAGAACTAGAACAGAACTAGAACAGAACTAGAACAGAACTAGAACAGAACTAGAACAGAACTAGAACAGAACTAGAACAGAACTAGAACAGAACTAGAACAGAACTAGAACAGAACTAGAACAGAACTAGAACAGAACTAGAACAGAACTAGAACAGAACTAGAACAGAACTAGAACAGAACTAGAACAGAACTAGAACAGAACTAGAACAGAACTAGAACAGAACTAGAACAGAACTAGAACAGAACTAGAACAGAACTAGAACAGAACTAGAACAGAACTAGAACAGAACTAGAACAGAACTAGAACAGAACTAGAACAGAACTAGAACAGAACTAGAACAGAACTAGAACAGAACTAGAACAGAACTAGAACAGAACTAGAACAGAACTAGAACAGAACTAGAACAGAACTAGAACAGAACTAGAACAGAACTAGAACAGAACTAGAACAGAACTAGAACAGAACTAGAACAGAACTAGAACAGAACTAGAACAGAACTAGAACAGAACTAGAACAGAACTAGAACAGAACTAGAACAGAACTAGAACAGAACTAGAACAGAACTAGAACAGAACTAGAACAGAACTAGAACAGAACTAGAACAGAACTAGAACAGAACTAGAACAGAACTAGAACAGAACTAGAACAGAACTAGAACAGAACTAGAACAGAACTAGAACAGAACTAGAACAGAACTAGAACAGAACTAGAACAGAACTAGAACAGAACTAGAACAGAACTAGAACAGAACTAGAACAGAACTAGAACAGAACTAGAACAGAACTAGAACAGAACTAGAACAGAACTAGAACAGAACTAGAACAGAACTAGAACAGAACTAGAACAGAACTAGAACAGAACTAGAACAGAACTAGAACAGAACTAGAACAGAACTAGAACAGAACTAGAACAGAACTAGAACAGAACTAGAACAGAACTAGAACAGAACTAGAACAGAACTAGAACAGAACTAGAACAGAACTAGAACAGAACTAGAACAGAACTAGAACAGAACTAGAACAGAACTAGAACAGAACTAGAACAGAACTAGAACAGAACTAGAACAGAACTAGAACAGAACTAGAACAGAACTAGAACAGAACTAGAACAGAACTAGAACAGAACTAGAACAGAACTAGAACAGAACTAGAACAGAACTAGAACAGAACTAGAACAGAACTAGAACAGAACTAGAACAGAACTAGAACAGAACTAGAACAGAACTAGAACAGAACTAGAACAGAACTAGAACAGAACTAGAACAGAACTAGAACAGAACTAGAACAGAACTAGAACAGAACTAGAACAGAACTAGAACAGAACTAGAACAGAACTAGAACAGAACTAGAACAGAACTAGAACAGAACTAGAACAGAACTAGAACAGAACTAGAACAGAACTAGAACAGAACTAGAACAGAACTAGAACAGAACTAGAACAGAACTAGAACAGAACTAGAACAGAACTAGAACAGAACTAGAACAGAACTAGAACAGAACTAGAACAGAACTAGAACAGAACTAGAACAGAACTAGAACAGAACTAGAACAGAACTAGAACAGAACTAGAACAGAACTAGAACAGAACTAGAACAGAACTAGAACAGAACTAGAACAGAACTAGAACAGAACTAGAACAGAACTAGAACAGAACTAGAACAGAACTAGAACAGAACTAGAACAGAACTAGAACAGAACTAGAACAGAACTAGAACAGAACTAGAACAGAACTAGAACAGAACTAGAACAGAACTAGAACAGAACTAGAACAGAACTAGAACAGAACTAGAACAGAACTAGAACAGAACTAGAACAGAACTAGAACAGAACTAGAACAGAACTAGAACAGAACTAGAACAGAACTAGAACAGAACTAGAACAGAACTAGAACAGAACTAGAACAGAACTAGAACAGAACTAGAACAGAACTAGAACAGAACTAGAACAGAACTAGAACAGAACTAGAACAGAACTAGAACAGAACTAGAACAGAACTAGAACAGAACTAGAACAGAACTAGAACAGAACTAGAACAGAACTAGAACAGAACTAGAACAGAACTAGAACAGAACTAGAACAGAACTAGAACAGAACTAGAACAGAACTAGAACAGAACTAGAACAGAACTAGAACAGAACTAGAACAGAACTAGAACAGAACTAGAACAGAACTAGAACAGAACTAGAACAGAACTAGAACAGAACTAGAACAGAACTAGAACAGAACTAGAACAGAACTAGAACAGAACTAGAACAGAACTAGAACAGAACTAGAACAGAACTAGAACAGAACTAGAACAGAACTAGAACAGAACTAGAACAGAACTAGAACAGAACTAGAACAGAACTAGAACAGAACTAGAACAGAACTAGAACAGAACTAGAACAGAACTAGAACAGAACTAGAACAGAACTAGAACAGAACTAGAACAGAACTAGAACAGAACTAGAACAGAACTAGAACAGAACTAGAACAGAACTAGAACAGAACTAGAACAGAACTAGAACAGAACTAGAACAGAACTAGAACAGAACTAGAACAGAACTAGAACAGAACTAGAACAGAACTAGAACAGAACTAGAACAGAACTAGAACAGAACTAGAACAGAACTAGAACAGAACTAGAACAGAACTAGAACAGAACTAGAACAGAACTAGAACAGAACTAGAACAGAACTAGAACAGAACTAGAACAGAACTAGAACAGAACTAGAACAGAACTAGAACAGAACTAGAACAGAACTAGAACAGAACTAGAACAGAACTAGAACAGAACTAGAACAGAACTAGAACAGAACTAGAACAGAACTAGAACAGAACTAGAACAGAACTAGAACAGAACTAGAACAGAACTAGAACAGAACTAGAACAGAACTAGAACAGAACTAGAACAGAACTAGAACAGAACTAGAACAGAACTAGAACAGAACTAGAACAGAACTAGAACAGAACTAGAACAGAACTAGAACAGAACTAGAACAGAACTAGAACAGAACTAGAACAGAACTAGAACAGAACTAGAACAGAACTAGAACAGAACTAGAACAGAACTAGAACAGAACTAGAACAGAACTAGAACAGAACTAGAACAGAACTAGAACAGAACTAGAACAGAACAGAACTAGAACAGAACTAGAACAGAACTAGAACAGAACTAGAACAGAACTAGAACAGAACTAGAACAGAACTAGAACAGAACTAGAACAGAACTAGAACAGAACTAGAACAGAACTAGAACAGAACTAGAACAGAACTAGAACAGAACTAGAACAGAACTAGAACAGAACTAGAACAGAACTAGAACAGAACTAGAACAGAACTAGAACAGAACTGGAACAGAACTAGAACAGAACTAGAACAGAACTAGAACAGAACTAGAACAGAACTAGAACAGAACTAGAACAGAACTAGAACAGAACTAGAACAGAACTAGAACAGAACTAGAACAGAACTAGAACAGAACTAGAACAGAACTAGAACAGAACAGAACTAGAACAGAACTAGAACAGAACTAGAACAGAACTAGAACAGAACTAGAACAGAACTAGAACAGAACTAGAACAGAACTAGAACTAGAACAGAACTAGAACAGAACTAGAACAGAACTAGAACAGAACTAAAACAGAACTAGAACAGAACTAGAACAGAACTAAAACAGAACTAGAACAGAACTAGAACAGAACTAGAACAGAACTGCAAATAAAACAGAAAAATTGTAAAGATTTAAGTTATTATAAATTAAGAAAATTATTCAAATGATCTATTGATTTTTCGACATGTTTCTTTTTCTGACAAAATTTTCAAAATTAATATTTTCATATTCAAAAATATTCCTCTTATGATGAGAAAATAAATTTATTAATTTAATGCAAATACTCACAATTTTATATTAAAATTAATATTTAATTTATTTAAAAAAAAAATCACATTGTTTCCTAATTTAACAAATTTTACTGTAACCGATATTTTTTTTTAGAATTTAATGAAAATTGTGTATCCTTACAAAATGACAGCTTTGACAAATGACATTTAAAAAAGGATATCTTCTGAAAGAATTCCAATTGGCATGCGCTAAATTTTGACATTCGCAACAGGTTTGTTTACAAATTGTATTGTTTACATTTTGTCTTTTGTTGTTTCCAATGCAATTCGTAAACAAATTTAAAAATTATAAAAGTGTTTTTGAATTAAGGTCTATGACCCTGAATTAAGTTATTATTTAGAACATCGTATTAAAAAGAAATTACAAAAACATTATTAATGAAACTTATGTTGAAGAGTTTTTATATACATATACGTAGGTAATACGAAATCCTTTTATGGACATTTTTATTTTTAATATTATATTTCTTTCACTAAAAACAACTAGTCCACATTTTTCATGTTTCAAAATTTAACAACATTTGGTGGTAGGTATATAAGATTCGGCACAGCAGAATATAACACTTCTACTAGTTTTTAATATTTTTCCATGTATCGATTCCGAGGTAAATTTCAGTCAGTAACGCTAGAGCTTTAAATGTACATTTGAAGGATTTGAATTTTAATGATTAACGTTCGAAATAAAGAACAATATTGTAGCATATGGGGCTATCGATAATAATAAAATTTATATCTAAACATTGTTTGTCAAAACGTTTAGTTTAAATAAAATTCTTTTACTATCATGGAACTTTTGACAAATAAGTTACATTGTAGTGAACCTTAGGGTCGGCGCAAAGAGAACAGAACAAAAACAATAGTAGGCAGAGTTGCCTTTTTAAACTTTTAACTAAAATAGGTATTTCTTTTTCAATGTGTAGTTCTAACGTTTTAAAAAGAAGAAGAAAAATCATAAATTAAAAAAATAATTTATGACATGAACCTAAGCCCTACTCGAACTCACGACCATCGACAATTTTTTTATTTTTTATTATTTCGGATCGAAAATATCTAAAAAACATAAAAATCTAAAATTGTTTAATATAAGAATTTATTTCTGTTTTGAAAAATATTCCCAACATTTACAAAAATATTCCCAATGTTTACAAAAATAATAGTGTCGTGGCAACAATGTTCGATATTATTTTTCTTTGCTCTCTCGAACAATATATTTTGTTGCTATAAATTGGATGTTAATTTGATTCTTGCCTATTTTGTTGTTGTCTTTTCATTAACAAAGCGGCACCAAACAACTCTGTTAACATACAAATTCCAACTGAATGGAATTTTTACGAGTTTTATTAATAATCGTGGTATTTACGAAAATTAAAAAAAAATAACGGCTTCTGGTGGTATGGGCTGCCTACTTGTGCTTATATGTTATATATTATTTAGATTATCCTAAAAGTATGCTACACAATAGCTTATCAGCCCCCTGCATGGGGCTCATGGGCAGTTTTCTGAATCGTTGTCAGTCTATTAATCCTGCTTTTCTATTCCTTACATCTACCCTAAAGATGCTTAAGTAGCATTGACTTAGTTGGCAGCCAATCTGCTTAACCTTACCTACATTAAGTTACGAAAAATGCCCTAACTACCCCAATGAAAACGCACTATAGAATTTATATATTTGTTATTCATATGGTGGTTACTAATAGGTTACCGTTGCCAATGGCAACTGATATTTAAAACATTAGTATGTTTATAAAACCAAAAACATTTTAACTTTCTGCCGATTTTATGAATTTTAAATTTGTTTAGAAATTTTACCAAATAAAATGGATGAGTATGCTCCAAGTCGTTACAAAATTTTAGAAAAAATCGGTGAAGGTGTGCATGGTTGTGTTTTTAAAGCTTTAGATTTACAACGTAATCGACCAGTGGCTATTAAAAAAGTGGCTCTAAAAAATAAATTTGGTAATATTTCTCTAAATACCTTACGTGAAATAAAAACCTTGCAATTATCCAAATGTGAATATGTAATTATCATAATGTCATTATTATTATTATTTTGAAATCTGTTTTATTGAATCTTATATTTAATTTTTGCAGATTATAAATATAATAGATCTATTTCCGGACTTAGTGGGCTTATCTTTAGTTTTGGAATATATGCCTGAAACATTGTATGGCAAATTGAAAAACGAACTGAATCCTTTATGTAGACAACAAGTTCGGAAATTCTCTTTAATGATGTTAAAGGGTATAGACTATCTGCATAGTCGGGATATTATACATCGAGTTTGTATTAATATTTTTCACTAATACATATTAAACATAACAAATTTTACTCAACTACATCGAATTTTAATTTTTAGGACATAAAACCGGCTAACTTATTGATCAGCGAAAATGAGGTACTGAAAATTTCAGATTTTGGCTTAGCTCGTCTTTATTTTCCCGATGAAGAAACGAGACTTTATTCACCTCAAGTTTCTACACGCTGGTATCGTTCACCTGAAATATTATGGGGTAGTCAAAAATATGGTCCTCCAGTAGATATGTGGGCTGCCGGTTGTGTTATTGCGGAAATGTTAAGAGGTGTACCTTTGTTTGCGGTGAGTTTATTTACCGTCTAAAAAAGTTTTTTGTAAGTTTTATCGGATCCTTAGTTATTTGGACTTTAAAGTAAAAAAAGACATTTTTTATGAAAAATTTAATTTTTTAAAAAGTGAGCAGGGTCGATGGTGTTGTAGGGTATTCACACATATAAATCAGCCTTATTACGGTTGTCGAATATAGGACTAGTCGAAGTCGTATATTCGACAACCGTAATAAGGCTGAATAACAAAACATCTCTACCATCTCTAGGGTACCACTGATATTGAACAATTGGCTTTAGTAATACGTACCTTAGGAACACCACGCTTGAATGAATGGCCTGAATTAACTTCTCTTCCCGATTACAATAAAATTAGGTAGATTTCATTTGTATATCTTTTTTATTAAATAATGTTTATCATAATTTATTATATATTTTAAGATTTCCTAATGCTGTGGGTATTTATTGGGATAATCTCTTTCCGAGCTGTACATATGCAGTTGAAATTAATTTGGTTGCTAATCTTGTTGTTTATAATCCAAAGAATCGTTTATTAGCTTCTGAGGTGAGTTTAATTTAAATATTTACAACAATATACTTTATTATCATTTATATTTTTAGGCCACAAAACATGACTACTTTCGTTAGACATTAACTTTTGATTTGGTTTTAAATTAATACTCTTTTTGCATCGATTCCAATTAAAATAAGTATTTTTTAAGTTTTATTGTACAATGACCCAAGTAAATAAAATTTGTATGTGTCGAACCTTAAAATTTGCTCCTTTAACATAATCCTTTAATGAATATTAAACTTTTCTCAATGTTTTAAATGTAGTTTTTACCATTTTCAAATAGCTCTAAAATCTCTCGAATATTCGTCCAAAATATTCTTATGCTGGATCGTAATTCAGTAAAGTACATGGAAGCTAAATATGAGCGAGAAATATAAAATAAAATTTTGTAAAAACCAAGAAAAAAAAGCCTGGCTATTTTGCAATAAATATATGAGTTTTTTTTTAACCTTAACAGACAAATCTTCTGAGCTAAATCATCATATCATAGCCAACCGTGTGTTGTGAAAATTTCACCTATCGATTTATGTTTATAGAATAAGATAAGCAAAAAGATTAGCAAAAAACTTTAATTATCTTTAGATCTCAGATTCAAAAATTGGTGTTATGGGTGGAATGGTCAAATATAGATTCCAACACAAATTCGTAAACTATCATAAGCAAAATTTATACTGAATATTACTCAAATACAAATGAAATTTGTGGCTGTATTGGGCCAAAATCTTTTTTGCCGGGAAGATAATCCTATTTTTGGTACTCAAAATAATAAGCCCGAAATACTGAATTTCATTGAATTATTAAAATTGCGATCTGTACTTTGATCATAAGCTCATAAAATAAATCAACTAGGGCAGTAATTTATAAATGTTACAAAAAAATTCTCAAGAAATTTATTGTGTGGCAAGCAATTCGTAGTTGTGGCAAAAGAATCCAAGCATTTGGATGTCTGGCACAATGAAAACAGATTTTTTTTATTGTGTATAGAATTTTTGTGTTGTTATATCAAAAATTCCCTACTTAAATTCTAAAAAGATAGGATTGTAAAACCCACCAAAAAAACCCTTACTATAACAACCCTGTGCTTCATTAAATAAGCCTTCTGGCAACGACAAAAATTATAAACATATGGCAACTTTAATGCTCACAAATGCAGTTTTTCATTTTACTTTTTGTTTACCAAAAAACATTTTCGGTTTTAAATATTACAATAAATGAAATAAACTAAAAAATGGAAAGAGTTAAAAAGCAATTATTACAAGCTTCGATTAACCATGGCAGCATGCCTATGGATACTCTGAAAAGTATTCTTGCTGCGCTTTGTAATTCATGTAAGTAGAACGTTCTAAATTTTGGCGCCTGCTTTTTGAAGCATCTTTGGAAAAGTTACTAGAGTTGTTTATTGTACTATCGAATCAATCGTTTTCAAAGCGACCAGTATTATGACTATTCGTTCCAACGGCAGTCGGTTCTTCGTACCGGAACGACTCGGAATTCTTAGGATTCCGACCGAGGACTGTCACTTCTACGGTATTACCAATAATATCGCAGTTGCAACAACATGACTATTCGTTCCACGGCTGTCGGTTCTTCGTACCGGAACGACTAGGAAATCTTAGGATTCCGACCAAGGACTGCCACTTCTGCGATATTAGCTATAATACCGTAGATTTTAATTTTGAACAAATTTGTTTTCGTTCAACTATGGAAAAAAGGCAGGAGATTCTCCGGTCAATAAGTTCCGCGATCCGTGTGAAATTATTTGTTTTTATGTTAATATTGAAGACTTACAGATTTTTCCAACGAAATTCGATTAACTCCAAAATAATAGAAAAAAAAGAAATTCAACATCTTCAAGGCCTAAATAACACTAACCTCCAAAAAGGGTATTTTTCACATGAGAATTAAAATTAAATGTTTTCATGCATTACTTTACGATTAAATATTTTAAGTCCATTTCCAACGTTTATATTTTTCATATTAAAACATATTACATACTTCAACTGTAAATTCACGAAACTGGGTTACGCCTTTAGGTCAATGTTGAGCAAAGTCACTGTGAGATTGTTGTGAGGGTAAGCAAAATACAAAATCAGGGAGACTTTGCATAACATTGCTTTAGGCCAATGTTGGGCAAAATCTCTCTGTATTTTGCTAATCCTAGGGTCCCTAGGGTTAGCAAAATACAAAATCAGAGAGAAGTTGCCCAACATTTCATTAGGCATTTCACAAAATTACAATTGCAAAAGACCCACAACTTCCGAAATTCTGAAAACAAATATAGGCTAGTTTTAATAAAAAATTAAAAAATGACAAATTTTTAAGAAAATTAAAAAAATAATTATCTTAATATGAAAATTTTAATATTAAATACAAATTGAAAATTGAAGACCACATGCTTCATGCATGTTTATAAATAAAAAGTCATATTTTCCTTCTTTTATTTTCATCTACAGACGAAGTACACTATCCGGATGAAATTAATGCGTTAAAGGGTATAATTGCTGAAATCGATTTGGAAATTAGGAAATATGATCAAACACTAGAATTTATTAAACACCCATTAAATGGTGAAGAGTATTTAGTATTTGCATTGTTGTTAACCAATCAGGCTTGCAAATTCCAGCCAAATTACACGGATACAGAACGAAAATATTTTTACAAATTACTAGAAACTTTAGCCAATCGTGAAGATTACGGCATTGAATGGAATCAAATATATAATGTAGCAAATCATTTACCGGCAAACGCTCAACATCCGTTAACGAAAGAGCGCATACAAGACTTGGAAAGTTACTGGGTTTCTCAGGGCTACTTTTTAGCGATGGAAAATAAAATATATTTTGGTCCTCGAACTATGATAGAATATGGAAAATATTTAAAAAATAATTTCTCCGACGTTATAAACGACTGTATTTTATGTAGTAAAATTGTATACTGGGTAAGTAAATACTATGGCATTATATACAATTTTAAACACCTAACACATATTTTTAGGATGTTAAATGTTCTGAATGCGATGAGAAGCTACATCGTGATTGTATACGAAAATATTTAAGAAATAAGTCTACTTGTCCTAAATGCAAAAAAATTTGGAATACTCGTTTAAGTATTTAAGACATTTTATTAATTATACTTTTTTATACGGATTAAATGTTAAAATTACCATTATTTATAATTTAATTCTTTTAATAAAACAATAAAAAATACATATTTTTTTAAGTATTTATATATTTATTAATAACTAAGCTAGGAACTTAAATTAGGAGTTTTCGGATTCTTTAAATCTGCAAGTACAAAAGATGAAAACATATTTTGTTAATTTAAAATTAAAAGATATAAGTGTAAAGATAGTTGATTTAGTTTTGAGATAAAATTAATACTAGAAGGATTAATCAGACAACAGGAAGAGTTTGTTAAAAGCCTAAATTTATAGACCAGATCTTGTTGCGATCATTTATATTTATTTTTCAACAATACTTACTTGCACTTCAGACATGTAAAAAATACCGTCTGTCCTTCATCCGCTGATCGTAATTGTAGTGTCGCATACGACATTTTATCGTGACCACATTTCGAACATTTTCGTTCGACCACTGGCCCTTCAGGACCTGAGTCTTTCTCCCCTTTTGCTTTTATTACCTTTTCGGGATCATAGTTATTGAAATGAATTGTGTACTCAACAATTTGTTCGCCAAACACTAAAATAAAATAATGTTAATTACAAAATAACAAAATTATGTATAAAGTAAATAATACCATCAGGTTTAAATGACTGTTTACAATTGTAGCAGACCACATCTTTGATACTATCCAAAGGAGGAAATATAGAACCACAAGTGGGACAAAATCCAGGTGTAGAAGTAAATGATTCCATGTTAAACAAAAAAAAAAACGAAATGTAAATAAATGCACGTGCAAAGTGAGTGGTGCTGCCAGATTTTTTAAAATGTTTGTATTTTTAAAATCGTTTTCCAGCACTGTCACTTGTAAGCAGCGAAGGGCACCATTTATGTTTTTCTAGTGGGAAAATAGGAACAAAATCCCAAAGTACATTATTTTAAGAAACTTGAATGTCCGATTTAAACATGTAGTTTCTAATTTTTACCGTAGTGCATTTTCTAATAAAGCTAATACATCAAAGTTTAAATACAATGAAATTTGAAACAATGAATTAATTTTTTTTTTCTTATTTTTAAAATGTGTAAAATTTTGGATAAAAAAATATGCACCTTTTGCTAAAAAACCTCGTCAGTTTTGATATTTTTTGATCTAGAATTAATTCTATCAAATAAATCAAAAAATATTGAATTTTGAGAAATTTCTTAATAAATTAATGTAAACCGTCTTTAAATAGCATATCTTAAGGCTGTCCCGTAAATACAAATTGTTATGTGATGCCCAAAAGTATGTGAAGTTTATTTTTTTAATTTTATAATAATAAAAAAGATGCCTGCTGCAATTTCTGTTTGCCTGTTCGACAGAACGAAAATTAGCTGGTTATAAATAAAATTTAAATTTGTGATTTAATAGGGTGGGTGGGTCGATTTAAAAATGTTTGTAAACGAAAATATACTATTGAATTGAACTGATTCACTTAACAAATAAATTTAATTAACATCATTAGTATTTATTGGATAACCCAAAATATATTTATTTGCAAATTTTTTGTTACACAAATTAAGTTTTATTGAATTAAGTGTACATCTTCATTTTTATAAAAGATCTTTGACATTTTTGTATTGATTCATAACTTTTTTATTGTAGAACTTCTGTGGTTTATCGGCAAAAAACTTTGGCGACATGAATTCCATGTATTTTTGGTTTCCCATCAAGGGAAGCTCTGTCAGTGTACAACACAACTAATGGTCAAATGTGACCAGTTGCTAGAATTGGACCTTTCCAATACCTCTATGCACATAACATAACCGTATTATCTGGCTTGGCCGTCGTTTGTGACTTTTCTCCGCTTCGCTTGACAATTAGAAACGGCAACCACTTTGAACGGATCTTCTCATAGCCTAATATTTATGCCATAAAAACCATCGCTTTCTTTTTTATATCTTACACTGTAAGCCAATTCACGCAACTTCACTTTACGATCATTTAAAACGATTTTATGCATTTTTGTTGTTTTTAGTCTTATCGGTTTATTTGGAGGTGTTCTGCATCATTCAAATCAGCAAACAAATTGCTGTTTCTTATGGAACGGAGTCTCCATAATACTTATCAAGACCTAGATTAGCTAGAACAGATATTTCTCATAGACAAATGCTCATGTATTATAAAGTGTAATTAAAACACAAACTTGTATTTGATCTATTTTTTGAAAATAAGAAAAGTAGCCTCACTATTAGCTCAATAACTGACAAACGAATGTTGATATTTTTTGGCCCATGTGTTATGAACCGGGCTTTATGAATAGAGAACAATAAAAAATAAGACTATCGCAAATCCATGTGTTAGACCAATTACTTTAGACCAACTACCAACTGGGATTTATGAATAGAGAATAAAAAATTTATATAAAAAAACTTTCTTCCATAATATTTATTGACCAATAGTAATTTCAATATTATTTTTTGTTATCAGCAGGCTTTTCATCCTTATCCTCTTCGCTAGCTTCTGACTCATCTTCTGAGTCGTCTTCTTCATAATCATCATCATCGTCGTCATCATCATCGTCATCATCATATTCATCATCTTGACCGTATCCCGATGATGAAGCACCACCACCGTATCCTCCATAATAACCACCACCACCATATTCGTCATCATCACTATCACCATAAGCACCACCTTGTTGCTGGCGACCAAACTTATGTGATCGCGTAGACATACTCAAATCCTTGGTGACAGATGTTTCGTAGTTGCACTTAGGACACGGTATAGCCTTATTTTTCTCGTATTTAAAACCTTTACGCTTTACATGATCCTCACAATAGCAAGTCTTGCACCGAAGACATGAGTATTGTCCAAGACGATTGCATGACTGGCACTTGTAGTTTTCACTCTCCAAAACTTGACAAGACGCTTGATGCTCAAACTGATCGTCCTCGCATAAAAAGCCATTACAGAATGAACACTTAAATATTCTGCCTCCATGATCCCACACACCTCTTTCGCACTCCAAACAAACAGCGTTCTGCAATGGACAAGTGCAGGCGTGTGTCTGCAAACATTTGCGACCATGACACACCCATGCTTCACAAAAGTCACAAATAGCTCCCACCATCCCAAGACCAGTTGTAAACACACCGGCATGCTTTATGACACAATCTCCTGTCTTAAGCATACACTTAACTTTACCGCACTGGGCACATATGGGCAATCGCTGCAACGACTGGCAAAAGTAACAAAATGCTCTTGATTTTTGCTTACGTTCACATTTATCACATTCCATAGGGGCATTGCATGGCAAATCAGCTAAAGGTATTTCCCTACTGCGTATTTCTTTAAGCCTCAATTTCTGCTTTTCGGCCTTTTTTCGCTGGCCCGTCTTTTTCTTCGGCATTTTTGCTACACAATTCCAGGAGTTGAGGGAAGACTGCAAATGGTGTTACGAGGAAAAAAAGTGTCAAATAAAGAAAGGTAATGCCTATCTATAGGTTTATAATAAAATTCAGCGATTATACAAATTTTATGTTGTTTGGCGGAGAAAACAGTGTGGTATCTATTAGCGGAGATATTGTTTATGAACCATAACACAGTAAAACTAAATTTCTAGGCACGACATATAATGTTGTAACTTAGTTATATAGTATTGGTCGGAATCAAAATTTATACATAAGTTTTTCTGGAACGAAGAACAGGCTGCTGTGGCAACAGGCAGAAATAACAGCCGTGTTAAATATAAGATACAAATATTAGTTTTTGTATTGATAGGCCAGTCGCCATATAATCTCTACCTAATGTCTTCACGACATCTGAGAATGCAGGATATCTCCAAATGAGATGGCGAGCATTTCATTCCACCCTAGTCATAATAACGTATCGGTCGGTATGTCTTTATTGTCAGCCAATAAAAACAGACCGTTATTATTTTTTTTAGATTTCTTGTTTCCAAACTTTAAAAATTGGCTTGACGCAAAGAGATTTAACCTTACCGACAAAATTATTTCACAACAAATTTTTATTGTGTTGACCTTTTTCGAAAGGGATAAAAAACAAAGAAATAAACATAAATTTATCATAATCTTTAGATTTACGAGCGTGATTTTCGTCGCACTTTTGACGGGTCTTGTATGGTAAATATGAGCCAATCTCAATGAAATTTGATACATACATAGATTTTTGTTTATATAACTAGGATATGTTTTGAATTTCATAGAAATATAATTTTATTTCTGATCAAAATCTCAATACCGGGAAATGAGACCTATAAAAAGTACCCTAAATAATGGCTAACTTTGGCGAATTTCAATAGTCCTACTGCCAAAAAAAATATTGTCTGTGCAAAATTTCATCAAATTATCTTTAGAATTGCGACCTGTATTTTGATTATAAGTTTTGCATTTGGGGTTCAGCCAGCCATCCAGCCGTCCAGACAGATGGATGGACTGACTTATAATGAAGGGTATAATAAATGAAATTTTTGTATAAAAACCTGCGTTTTATTACAAAGTTTCGAGTAACGAAAGAGTTTAATGAGATGAGATATATTTTATTAATTTCAGAAAACGAAATTTCAACTCTTAATTAACATAAAAAGGAAATTATTGTAATTAATTTATAATTATGACTCTATTACGTCAAATGATATTTAATTTATCCTTTTAAATTATGTAACTCAGTGGCATGTTCCGCCAGTAGATCAAGTAAGACTTCAATTTTTAAATCACACATATTATTTTCCTCTTCTAAAGCGTTTAGACGTCGATTTAAACGTACTACCTCATCTACATCACCTTTACGAGTAGAATAAATCCAAATCCCATCAGCAAAACGTAGTTCCTTATTGCCCAAGTTCAAATTGATTTGCTTGTAGTCATTTATTTCTTCATTGACCACCGGACAATCTTTATTATTTCTTGATATACGCGGTGGTATAGGTTTGGATTCAAATTTTTTGTTGAACAGAGGCATCTTCTAGTGTTTGTTGTATAGAGAAATATTTTAAATGAAATACTTAAATTTTTAGAAAATATTTTGGTATTGGAAATTTATTGTTTCCATGGAAACGTCAAGTGAACAACGACGACGCTTGTGTAGTTGGAATTGTTTAATAAAACCAGGTGCAATAACAAAATATTCTTATTAAAATTGAATTTAATCTTAATAGTAGTTTTCTTACAGGAAAATGCTTGTTTCAAAATTTTTACTTAAATCTTCATGAGATATGGTGTTAGGGAGGTATTATTCAATATATATAGTATATAATAATTAATAAACCTTTAACATTTTTAAATGCGATATAGTGAAAACTTTGATGAAATCACAAAAAGCTGTGAAAAATTGATTACGGAAACTCAATTTGACATTGAAGTTTTTCGGGTGCGTTGTCAATTTATTCTATTACATATTTGAAAATTGAATTAATTCGTTTTATTTTATATTTATTTCAAATAAAAAAAACTCAAATAAATTTCCCGACCTAATGCAGAATGAACAATATCAACTACAGCGCCAAATCCGAGAAATTGTAGCCGAAAATGATCGAATGAAATCAAAGTTAGATGATTTAAAGACTGCTACTACCACTACCAACATTGTAGACTCAGGAACAACAACAACGGGTGAATCAAGAGATGATGCTACTCGGGAAAAATTGACAAATGAAGCCTTTCAAAATGTGAAAAAACAAATTGATTATTTGCAAAAGGTATGTAAAAAAACTTTTTGCAGCGGAACTTTTGCAACCAATTAATCAAGGTTAGATTAATGGAAGGGATATATTAGAAGTAAATACTCTATCTAAGCCAACTTAGTCCCACGATGGAGAAATCGTAATAATCACTAATTTGACTAATTTTTCAAGGTTAAATAAGCATTACATTACGATTATATTCAGGTTCGCAAGATTAGTAATTGATTACAGTTATTAATAATGGAAACTTAATCTGAATTACTTGAAATTACAAGAATATAAACAAATGAACAATGAAACTTGATCGTTTGATATATTTTACGATCTATAAGAGGCAAAACTTTGCGAAAAGTGTACATGTGTTTTTAAAATCGCTACAAAAAAATAATCTGAAACTTTTTGTGGCGGAAAAATTATGATTTAGAATATATGGTTTCAACTATACTCAATCAATAGATGAAAGTCGGAAAATTTTTGATATCAGCAGACCAAAGTTGTTATAGCTTCCGGCCCCGAGATATCAGAATATTGGAATTTATTTTGTTATTTTTATTTTTTTTTAGGAAAATAATGATTTGCGATCGCTAAATAAAAACTATCAGAAAGCAATTAATAATCTTGAAAAAGAAATTCAAAATTACCGTAATCAACTTTTTAAACCAACTTCGGTTTGTGAGGTAAGTTGTTGTAATAAATTGAATATAAAATCCTCATCCTCTAAATATTTTGTTTAGGTTAAGCACAAATATGCCACTGCCATCAAAATATTGGAAAGTACTATTATTAATCAAACTGCGGAATTGAAAGATCAGTCAGAAAAAATCGAAAAACTCGTTGAACAGGAAAAGCAGCATAAAGAACATATTGAAAAGATAGAGAAATCTGTTGAGGGTAGGAAGAATTTATGAAATATTTATTAAAGGGGGTGAAATATCACAGAATTACTTCGTGAGTCAATTTTACGATGTCCACATTTGTCTGAATTTTAGTTAAATCGTGATTAGAGCCAATCGTATTAAATAAACGTTTGGCTCTAATAACGATTTGTCCACTTTAGATTTACATTTGACCCTTGCTTCCATATAAGGCCAAAATCAGAAAATGTCATAAATCTAAAATCACCACCGGTGTATTGCGGTGAATCCATGTTTTTACTTTTCATTTTTTGTCCCAAAACTCTACATGAAAAAAACTAAATAACTCAGCATGTTGTGGAGCAATTCGAATTTCCCAATTAAGAGGCTGGAAAATTAAAAAGTCGCGGAATTATTGACTCACCCGTATATCCAAAAGCAAAAGGGATACAGAATACGTGTTTAATACTTCTTAAAAAATGGAATGGGTAAAGGTTAAACTAATGTCTGATAGCTTTGACGCTAACGAAGCTTGCTTTGGAATGGCAACAAAATTTAAGAAAGACGGTTTTTGAGTAATTATTACACAGTACGACAGTGGTTAATACACATGAGAAATGTTAACAGAATATGAAAATAGGCTTAAAATAAAGAAATACATGTCTCGGCGTTTTGGTGTAGCACGTCAGAATTTAAAAAAAAAAAATCGATTTTAAAGGGCCGTGGAGGTTCACTTGCAACGTAATACTATTATAAAAAGTTATATAAAAATATAATGGGTGAACCGATTTAAATGCTTGAGTCAGTTTTGAAAAGGGAATTAAATTTGAATTTGATTTTGTCGTACTGTGTTATTAGATAACTTAAAAATTGATCTACATTTGACTCGGAAGTGTAGGGTATCATATGCTCGGAGTTGACCGACTATATAAATTTTTATTTGTTTTTCTTTTGTAGAAATTTTCTATTAATTAAATTTCTTACATATTTTCTTTAGAAAAAAATAAAGAGTTAGAAAAATTAGAGAGCTCAACTGAAACTATTTCCAAACTTGAGGAACATGTTAAAGAATTAGAACAACACAACAAAGAGTTGCAAAAATCTTTAAAGGTATCACGTCAAGCCATAGAAGAAAGATTTAAACGTGAACAAAGTGCTTTGCAAAAGGTACAAGAAGCTTTAAGTATAGCCGAAGCAGCAGTAACCGATAAAGAGGAGGCTTTAAAAAGAGAACGAGTTGTCAAAGAAGAGTGTGATAATATAGCGTCCACTATAGGCCAGGTAATGGATGAGGCTGCACGTAAAGTTGAAAAAGATATGGAAGCAATAAAAAATAAATATATCGCTAAAGAAAATTCCTTAAACGAGGAAAATCGCAAACTTAATGCAGAAATACAAAATTTAAAGAAATTCACTCAAATATTGGAAACAAGATGTAATCGTTTTCAGTCTAAATTAAAAGAAGCCCTAAAGAGCAATGAACATTTATCAGAACAATGGGAACAAGCGTCAAAAGACCTGGTAATTTTAATATTAACACAGAATTTAATAGTTTTAAATAACTCTTCTATAAAATATTTTAGTATGAAATGAGAGAAAAATGTAAGCAACTGGAGTACCAAAACAATGAAGCCCTTAAACAAAAGTAAGTTATTTCTTTTTTTTATTTTAATTTCACTTAATAGATTATTATTTTTTGACTAGGCGATCCGTTGACCAAGAAAGCGAAATTCAACAGTACGTCAAAACTAGCCGAATTTTAAAAGAAAGGTAAAATTTTAACTCAAACCTAAAAGATGACAGTATAATTTTATTCTACCCTTAGTTACATTAAAACAATAAATGACTTGACGGAAAATTTTGAAAAAAAAATTATTAACTTGCAAGACGAAGTGGCCCACTTAAAGGCTGAAAACAAAGCACTGAAACTGCAGGCAATATCTTCATAGCAATTTTAAATAAGTATAGCTAAAATATTTAAAATTCTTTAAGGGTGGATTTTTATTTAAATGTTAAAAAAATTATACGTTCATATGTGATTATATATAAATAAATTGTTTACTATATGTACATAATGACTTTAATGTATTATTAAATTAAACATTTACTGATTCTGTACTACGAGCAGGGAACAAACTAGGAAACCAGTAGCTACGCTCATCACCTTGATCATCAATCCAACAAAGACCTTCACTAACAACTTTTTCCAGTGATTTTTTCGCTCTATAATCAGGCCATCTAAATAAATAGATATATAGTTATATTGGGTTAGTGAAATTTATCGATAACAATAATTTATGATGCAAAAAACATACCCCAATTTTTCTATTAACATTTTTAGCGTAACGTAGCCTTGTTCGTTGCTAGATGCTACAGTTAGGATTGTTGTCTCTTCCATACTTAATTCACCCGGTATGGATTGCACAATGTATTTTCCTTTACCGAGTTTATGAACAACAAAGCTGAAAAATATTTATTTAAATTCGTTCTCATTAGTTCAAACGTAAATATTATATGTGGGAGTACTATATCCACTTAATCACTGTGGAAAAAATGCATAAATAAAGGGTGGCCAAATGAGGTTAGGAAGTAAAACTTATGAAAAATTCAGTTTTGTTGATACCAATGTAAAGTAGAAATATGAGAATTATTAATGGAATATGACTTCGGAAAAATGTCCAACTCCAGCTCGTCGATAGACATCCACTCTTTTTGCAAAATTGTTGGCTTCATTGTGCTTAAATCAAAAAACACTAGTGTCAATTACATTTTTCAACTTTCAGGCCAAATTTCACGGTTTAGGTTTTATTTAATTTAATATAACTACAAATTTGATTCGATTTCGGAAAATTTTAATAGCAAGGGCCCTACTACAAAAACAAATCTCTTTAAAATACTAACTACAAGCTTTACATGGACAGCCTGCCAGACGTCATTCGACATAATGAAATTGACTTATTAAGTGATACTAAAAATAAAGGACAAGGGGATGTCGTTTTCAAATGTTTTCACGAGAAATGAAAGAGAAACATTCAGTTTACGTGTACTTTGGTCAGGAGTTTTGTCAAATAACTTGCCAATGACTACTGAATAATATTAATTCTCAGATTTAGGTACTAGTTTAAACAAAATGTTTCGATTTAAATTTCATAAGAATTTCGTTTTTAAAAGAGGGCAATATACAAAGTTTTATGCAAATCACCCAATGTGATTATTTATAGTTATTTGATAATGTAAAGTAGTAACATTTGTACCTATAATTACTTACCCATTACCAAAAATAGAAAGTTTTTTTGTTGCCATTAAAATATCTTCGTTGGTAATTTCCTGATGTATAGAACTTTGACCTCTGGACGCAATTAAACGCCTTCTTAATTCATTCAATTCCATAAGACCGCCTAAAAATGGAAATATATCATTGGCTTTAGTCTAGTACGATAAAACTTAAAAATTTGTATGCCTCATAAAGAACTTTTAATTTTAAGATAACCTGTATATATTTTTTGGTTTAGGAGATTTAGAGCTTTGAAGCTCTAAAATAAAAACCTATTCCCGACAATCTGGTAATATGGGTAATTTTACATTTTGAGCAATTTAAAATTTTTAAAGTCTAAAATTTGTCTTCAACTTGATAATCCGAACGAGCCTAAAACTATATGTGTCTGCATAGTCGATGTTGCACTGTACTTTTAATTTTAATATTACACTTTAAAAAATAGAGAATTAAACATAATTTTCAACTTAAAATCTAAATATATTTGTAGGCTTACAAGATATTAACTGTTCTTATTTATATCAATTTAAAGTTTGAAGGGTTTGCTATTTAAACCCCTATACTAAAAGCTTTTTGTCCATAAAGAGTTTTTAAAAGGTAGCAGTTTTAAGGCCCTATCTGGAAAAAACTGTACTGTATGAGGGGGTTTATGTTTATCAAAGCTCATGTTTGAAACTTAAACCATCAAAGTATTAGATTTAATATTATCTCCCGTCTTAAAGAACTACTTTGCAAGCAATTAAGGAACATCGACTTACCAGTTTTATGATTTGCGGCCAAACAAACTTCAACAACCTGCACACTTAGCTCATAGTAAAAATCTCCCATACCAAGAACACTCCAAAAACCTTTGCCTGTAGCTAACGGATCGACACCAATGGCTGCACACATCTCTTGAAACTGTTTTCGAAATTGTGAATTCTTTTTTATGTCCTGTTTGTGCTTGATAGCAAATTCTTCCAATTTCTCTCGAAACACCTCCATTTGTTTGGACATTTGTTCCAATTGCGATTCCTGCAAATCTGTACCTTTATCTTTATATTTTTCAGCAGCCAACTGCTGCTGCTGTATGGCCCCCAGGCCAGCGCGACGTCTCATAATATTTAATTGTTACAATTTTACGACAAAAGGGAATTTAACTAAATTTCAATTGTAAAAGAATTCTTTTTTCGCTTGTTTTGTTTACTTAATCATCTATAGATATGTTAAAATAGTGGGTACACGAATATACTTTTTTGAGTAGTTGGTACTACAAAGAACTTTGATAAATGCCTCTTCTACACTCAGCAGTCTGTGGACGATAATTTCTTTGTGGAGTTTATTTGGGAGTTACACGGTCAAGTTTTGCCTTTTAATTTTTAATACCAATACACCCATACTTTTTAAAATTTAAACGAACTTGCTTTCAATTTTTCTTTCAAGAAAGTGTTTCAATTTACGTTCAAGAAAACAGCTGATCATAATACTTTTGAACTATTTTTTGTTTTTATTTCTACAAATATTTTGCCGCCATTGTAGTATTGCATCTTGAAAATAAAATTGCTTTCAAGTTGCGTGGAGCCTACGTCACAGCTGTCAACTTTAATAAATTTTAATTTGACAATCTTGAAAGGAAAACTTGATTGTGTGTCTGCAGGGTTAGAGACAAGTCCAATCCCTGTAGACTTAACTTCTACCTCTTTAAACTGAATTAATAATATGTATATGCCGAAGATTTTTATTGAACGGTGTAAGGAAGGCCTGTGCATTGAAAGAATATTAGGATCAGACCTCATAAAAGCAGCTTGTACGGTTATGTAATCCAAAATAAGAGCAGGTGAACAAGGATTTCTCCTACGAGTTCCACCTACTTAGTTCTACCTTTCTCCAATTTTTTTTATATCTTCCGAAATATGTATATGATTTGTCGAGAACATTAAAAAGGTTCTTTTTGTGATATGAAAAGTTCTTTTTGTGATATGAAATATCTTTTCGCCGAACCATTTCTTTAAGTCTGTGAACAAGGAAGTGGGGGATAAGGTAGCAATTCGTAACCCATACACTTTATTCAATGAATCGACACAATGAGTTGGTATAATATTCTCATTTTGATTGTGTATTCCATGAGTTTATTCTTAAAATAACGCAGATTTTTCAAATTAAGACAGGAGTCATCTGACAGATACCCTTAACGGGAGCGACTTCAATTTGTAATTAAGTGGCTGGAAACTCAGAGTCGCAGACTTGTTGACCCGCTGTCTTATGTTATGCATAGACTCTCCACAACTTCCGATCCAAGATTTTTATGTTGCTAATAAACGAGGCAATGCTCAGGAAGACTAAAGGACAAAAAAATCCAGCATACACGGTAAACAAAGAATTTTAAATGACGGAGTACCTACACTTCTAGTTCAATTAGGCATCATGTCACTGTGGAAAAAAGGAACTTGAATTACATTTAAACAACGCCATTTTTGTACCAAGAGAGCCAAATTATTTCAACTGCACAGAAAGGTATTGAAGAACACAGAAAGGTTTCCAAAAGGGCGACCTCCTTCAAAAAGCTAATAGAACTATAAAATCTTAAATGTTAGGAATTCCATCAATGTTTCAATAAATTTGCGTATTTTTAAAAATTATGCATACTCTATGTATACGGTTTAAATTTTATTTAAATTTGAAAAAATACAAAATTTTATTTGGAACACTCCTTATTACATTAATTCGCTTTAAGTTTATCCATTAGCATTATTTTTGAATTTGTTTGCTATTTTTTTTAGACTTTTTCAAAAGTTTATTTAACTCTTTGGACATATAAAATGGTTTTTCTGCTGAGCCATCATTTTCTGTCGAATCTTCCAAAAAGCAAAAGAACAAAGTATCCACGGCCATTGAATATGTGCTAAAAATAAGATGAGCCATAACATAGGCAACGATGGCGACCAATGCCACAGGAACTTCCGGATAATGTATTTTTATTGCATTGGGGAAATTTTTTAAAACATAATATGTGACTGCTGAAGTACAGCCTGTAACTAGAAGTTTGGAAAGGAAAAACAGAAAATTTGAAACTTTATCAATGGCATAGACTCGTAAGATATTTTGTGTAATTAGATTAAAAGCTTTTCGCGAACTTGCGCAGAAGCTGGTGCTGTGTATGGCACATGTTATGTAGGCGTTGCGGTTAAGGAAACGTATGAAATTCTCCAAGAGCCAAAAGAAACATTTCATGCAACATAGTATGGCACGAGTTAAAGGATTATTATATAATTTAGCTTTCTTCTCGATGAATTCCAACATATATCTGATCATACGACAAATTGTTAAAACTAAAGAACCAAAAGCCACTGTGCCCAAATGATAGAATGTTGTTATCCAAATTGCCTTAAGTAACGGTGACTTTGGAATATTTTTCTTGTTAAATGTCCAATACCACATTGAAAATGTACAGGCTAAAACCATATCTTCGTAGGCTGATAGAAAAAATGTTACCCAAATAAAACCAAAAATGTTGAAAAACATAAACCACTGAGTTTTTGGGCTTTTGACGATCTCATTGAAACTGCAAGAATATTCGATGCACGCTGTTTTAAACTGTCCCTCGATGTGACAGTGTTTCTCGAACAAAGCTGGTTCACAAGAGTCGCCCAGTTTATATGTTGGTGATATTAATGAACCATTGCACACACAATTTTCGGTGGTATTAGGATTACGACGTACAATTTTAAAGGAAAAATTACCAATTGAACTAAGATACAGCATAATTATTAAAGATAATATGGCCACGAGTATATAAAGAATGGCTGGAAATATGGGAAAAAATATTGAAGATTTTATGCTAGTTATTGCTCTACTGGCTTCCTTTATAATGCCAACAGCTATTTTTATTCGCTTTCTCAGAACCACTACTATCAGTAGAATAATAGTAAAGACTGCGCCCAGTAGAATCGTTATATACAACCAAACATTTTCATCTTCTATGATATTTTGAAATTTCGCCTTTAGACTTACTCCATGATTTGGTACATGAGGTTCTGAGTTCCAATACTTATATTGTTTGAAACTGTAGACGAAAGAAAAGCCTAGGCCCAATATTACACCACATACAGAAATCCATAGCATTGGTCCAGCCATCCAACGTAGTAAAGTTATAAATATTAAAACCGCAATAAGATGTATCACTATGGCAAATAATATAACTTTCCAAGAATTCTTCAAGTCAAGTGCTATATTCTCTGATAGATAATCTTTATTGCTAAAATTAAATTTCGAAATAATAGCAGCAATTATTCTGTTAAAGTTGGAATTTGACTGTTCGAGTTTCTGTTGGATTGCAATAACTTTCGCTGTAGAATTAGAGTTTTGATCCTTACACATTGATTTTATGCCATCTAAAATTTCGGAAACTTTTGTTTGAATTTCTGGAACCCAGTTCGATCTGCGTTTTCGTGACGTCAGCGCATTGGGCAATATATTACAAACATCCTTAGAAAAATCCCATACACAATGATTAAATAACGATTTACTTTTCATATACCAGCCACTGCAACGATCATTCTTAATTGCTTCAGTAATATCAGAAATACTCTTCAATTGATTTTTGTCCACATTAGAATCACATATGAGATTTTCTAAATTATTCATATGTTGTGGGCTATCCTCCCAAAAAAATGAAGATTTGGGACATTCATTAACACATATTTGTTTGGTCTCACATCCTGTTAATGCCACCAAAGGGTCTAGACATTTATCTAAATTAAAGAAAAATAATTTTGTCTTATCACGTACACCGGAATCTAGACCACATTTGGCATTATTTGAGTCTGTCGGTATTAAGACTTTATCTAGGTCTCCCTTAGATAAAGCATAACCTGCTATAAAAATCCATGCAGCTACAAAGCATACAAATATTATTAAACAATGTATGTCGGTACAGCTGTGTTTTGTATGATTTTTTTGCTTAAACTTGGCACTTGGTTTTCTTTGTAAAGGAACTACTTCCGGTTCCAAATGCGACCAATCCATCTGAGGAGGTTCTCTTAATTCGTGGTTAATCGAAATACTCCTTGATACTTGGCTATGATACGACGGAGCTGCTGGCTCCATCTGACAATTAAAAGAATTCCTTATGGACATTCTTCGATTTGCTATATCGCCACGATCATCATTTCTCAAAGATATCCTTTTATCTGCAGTGTTGTCACATTTATACATAAATATCCTTGGATCGACATAGTCGGAATCCATAATAAAAGTTAAATATTTCCGTGTTTGCTTTTGTTTACTGCAAGCGATCTTATTTTACTGATATCGCAAACTGATTAATTTCTATAATGAAATCTTTCGAAGAAGATATAATTAATATTTATTAAGTATGTAAACGATTTTAATTTAAATCTGCGGTTTTTTACTTATTAATAAATTACATTGATAATTATGTAGAAGTTGTTGTAAAATCAATATGAATAATAATGTTGATTTCCCATTAACCCACAAATCTTGGACCTAAGATTTTCGAGTCAGTCAATTATAAAACCTGGATCCTAACATTTTCGAGTCAGTCAATTTATTGAATTGACGTATAAAAATTTAACATTCTTTCATGAAAAAATGTATCCATAGAAAAGTGAATATGCGCCAATGAAGGTAGAGTTGAGATTGTGTAAGACCATTTTTTTTTGTTTGTGGGAATGCACAAGGTCATACATTGTCTGCATTTAAAGGGGAAAACAAATGTGCGAAATTATACCAACTTATCGTATAGAGTGCAGCTAAACGGGCGGGTCTAACGATACTATTTTTTTTTTGCCTTATTCTATTACGGGAATGAGATATAACAAATGTTGTTAAATTCATAAATGATGATTCCAAAAATGTCTGGTAATTGCCCGATCAACACATAATCAAACGATTCAATTCATGTTGGCGCCATCTTGTGAAACAACTTAGATACCTTCGTCAGCTCATGTACAACAACTTTGTTTAAGATAATTAAATAATCAAATGCATATGTAAATTGTACGTTTCAATTAATTTTAAATACATTTCACTGACGTTATCTGTGGAAAATTAATCGCACCAACTAAGAAAACTCCGTTGACTTATGTGCAACAACTTTGCTTTAGATTAATGCATAATCAAATTGACAGTTTACAATTTAATTAATGTTAAGTAATTTTCAATGACGCCACCTGTCGGAAAATGTTCATACCAGTTTAGAAACCTTACTCGGTCTATGCGCCGTCGTAACAAATTGAGATCCTAATGCAAAACACTTACATATGTAAAACAAACATATGATTAACTTAAGATCTGTACCGAACCGTAATTTAGCAATTTTCGTTACCTTTCTAGCATCTTATAAATAAATAGACACAGATAAATTGTTTTAAATTGTATTTAATATATTTATTGGTGCATTTAAAAAGCCTGAAAGATGAGATCATAAAACTTTAAAATTTATTAATTAACTTACCGCACTCAGAGTCCTTATGAGGAGCATTGCTAATTCGACATTTAATCCCACACAATGTGCCCTCAAAAGTGTAAAGTCTTTCGTGTAGAAGCGTAGTTATAAATCTCTGGAGGATAGGATACATATTCAGTCTTGCAACAAAACAAACCAAAAAATATGAAGATTATTAATAATGTCCTATTAATTTAATAATAGAAAAAGTGATTATTTTCCCTTAATAATTTTTTTTTTTTTTGAGATCCTTTTTTGGTGTTGAAAAATTTCAGAGCTTCTCTAACCAGAAAAACATACATATTAAATTATTTTTTATACAAATTTGTCTTAATAACTGATAGCTTTGTCGTTTTGCAAAATTTTGCCTTCATACAATATTTTATAACTAAAGAGATTTAGGGTCACCCATTATTTCGCAAAAGTTCAAATTATTTCAGTGTCAAACTGACTCCACTACAAATCGCAAAACAGGAATTATTATTTATTTTTTTTTTTTTTCTAAAATTTACATAGGGCCTTTTCGGAAATGCATCACGATTGCAAACTTTGCAGCGTAAAATACTATGATGCGTGTTTAGGCGTACATATCGACGGCGTGTTATTGTTGTAGATTTTCTGCAATTATCAAAATTGCAGAACTTGATGTTGCCTTTACTGGGGCTCGAACACAGGCAGAATATTATATGTTATGCTTAGTAGTCGACGAGCAAACCAATTACGCCACAGTCTTAAACGACAAATACTGTTCCCATGGCATTCGGTTCTTTGTTTGTTTGCGAATTTGGTGTGTAAGAGTTTAACATTTCGAACTTTTACTAAATAGAGTTCAGATAGATACATATATAGATAGCTAAATACAATTATTATATATTTTTTTAGTTTATCATTGTACGTCCATGTTCTAACTACGCTTATCGTTTAAAATGAATTTAAAAGCCGCTCATTTAAACACAACATAATTTAAAATTTCGTGCGAATTTGCTTTATTGATACTGACAGCCGAACGAACATATGTATATGTGACAGCGCATGGAGAAAGGAACCTAAGGGTACTTTGCGCTCATAGAGAAAGGGAACTAAGGGTAAAAACAGTTTTGTTCAGGAGAGCCATTTGAAGATTTAAATATTTTTATTTTTACCCTTAGGTCCCTTTCACTATGCGTGCAAAATACCCTTAGTTCCCTTTGTCTATGCGCTGTCACATATATCTAAGTTTCGTGACCCCATTTACAATTTTGCAAAAATGTTATACTCAAAGAAGTTCATTTTAAAAACGTGCGCTTGTCAGAACATGTACTTAATCACTTTTAAACTGATTAATGATAATTAATTCTGTAACTAAAAATATTATTTAACTGAATGGAAAAACTGATATTTTGTAACTTAATTAGTTAAACTTAAACTAGGTTTTTTACCAATATAATTCTATAATTTAAATTTACTGATTGTATTTATTAAGACGATAAGAAAATTTGTTAAATTTATTTATTGTTTTTTGTCCAAATGAAATAATATAAAGATATTTTATTATATTCCTTTCACTTCCGAACGAGTTCTGTGACATGGCTGTATAAATTTATAGACAAGTTAATACGAATCCAAAATGGTAAAAGAAAAGTGAAAGTCAAATCCGATTTGAAACCAAAAACAAAAAAATCAAGTCTAGAACTTTATATAACCGATTTTTCCCATGTTGTGGGCTTTAAAAATACACTTTTAAGCTCGAAAACATAAATCAATGAAATCTGGCTTTCGATTTGAATCAAAACTTCATCAGTCTAGCAAATCAAACCACCTTTTATTTTCAAAGTCGGATTGAATTTGTATGTTTTTCTTTTATTCAATACTAGAACAATTTTTTTTAATAAATCAGCTAAAACTTATTCATTCGGAATTCGACTACGAAATGGTTTCAATTCCAAACGGAATTTGTGGCATGCCTGATAAAATAAAATTTCTTTTAATTGCCTGTTTTTATTTGGAATACCAATGAAAGCGGAGTTGTAATTGAAACATAGAATAGGATTGAATATACATATCTGTTATTTAAGATTGTTGTAAGAAAATTTTTCAAATGAGATACCTACCATACTATCCTAAAATTAACACATTTCAAAAAATAGAGATAGATGTTTTTGAAAATTTATTTTATTTACTTTTCCAAAGTAGTTCCTTAATGGGTTAAAGCAAATTGAAGTACACAGACCTGTTTGTAAATGCAACAATGCGCTGCATTTTACGTGCAAACATTGACAGTAAAACAGCTTTCAACTGTTCGAAAATGCAGCAGTGAAACATATTAGGCGCAAATAAACACAAAAAAACTAATCATTAAAACGGCTGACGCAATTAATAAGTGAGCAAATTTTGTTTGTTGAGCAGAAATAAGCATCAGCAATAACTGATCATCAGTGACATTTACGAACAGGTCCCATATCTCATTTGCGAGATATTTCAAATCTTTTTTTAGGATTTGAAACCGAAATCTTAAAGTTGAAAATTCAGTGGGTCGCATTCAGTTGTGCGTGACATAAAGGCATGTCGCAAATTCCGTTCGGAATTAAAACCATTCCGTAGTTGAATTCCGATCGAAGTTGTTTAAGGTTCTATAGATACCCCAAAATTCTAAATACTTTCAAGCATTACAAAACACAATTTTTTTAATTGAAATCAGTAACTCTATTTCAACAAACAACACTGATTAAAGAAATTGTTCAAATATTGATTAAACAAAGAAAAAAAATACAAAGTCAATTCCACTTGAAAAATATAAAGTGGTTTCATTCCGAAAAAATGTTCGATTTACTTTATCTATAGAGGCAAAATACGAAATTCATTCCACTTGCAATTCATTCCACAATTAAGTTCTGTGACATGGCTGATAAGCATAGATTTTGATACTCTATTAGAATTCATCTAAACTTAATTTAAAATGTATTAATCTACTGTTGATCTTTCAAATATTAATAGAAAAAAACAAAAGTATCTTAACTTTTCTTTTGTCGAAAGTGCTACCAGCTGCTGTAGGATCGGCCTGACCTAAATTTATTTCTTTTTAGAAAAATTAATTTTGACATAAAAAATGCTTGTTTGTGTTGTTGTAAATTTTTCTTTTACGCTTCCTTTTTTAATTAAATATATAAAATGTCTTAAAATTAAATTATGGTATATTTTTTTAAATCATTTGTTATAGTTTAGTATAAATACACTGACAAAAAGACTCATCATATATATTGTAGCTTTAAAAAAATTGAGAAATTAAATTAATTTAAAAAAGTATAGATTGGAATTTCTTAAAAAGAAAAAAAAAACTACTATACGTCTGTTCGTTTGTCTACAATTGTTTTACTGTTTTCTATTTTTTACATTGAATAATACTAATCCAATTAAAAAAAAAAGTAAAAATTATAGCAATCAAGCGAACAAACTTAATATGATTATAATAGACTGGGTACACAAAAAATAGGTACTGCTTGCTCTTTTACATTAAAACAATTACTTCTTGCTGTTTACTTAAAATCGTTTGTTGTCGAATGTCGAAAAATTTCTCATTTTCCTTAATCAAATCTTTTTTAATAGTACATATTTATAAAAAAAAAAAAACATCTCATTTGTAAATAAAAAAAGTAGTTGCTTTTACGATTGGTGGTTTTGGTTGCGATTTAACATTGGAATCGAATGAAAGAATTAATACTACATCATATTGTATTTTTGTTTATATTAATTATAATTCAAGAATTTCTTTGTTTTCTATATCCGAGGGGTATTTTTAAATGGTATTATCTGTTTATATAAATAAAAGCTTATTTACTCTACTAAAATATAAGATGCTTAAGAGCCTAAAAAGCAGGGTTCAGTTCATAAAAACAAAGTTAAACATGCTCATAATGTTTCGTAATAGCTACAAGGTAGGGTAACATCAATTAGGTATGTGTATTCTACACAGTTGTTTTTTTATCTTTATCGTTTGCTGTATGTTTGTTTCTTTCCTTGTACCATTTTATCAAGACGATAGATAGACAGGTACACTTAAAAAAATTAAGCTTTCTTCTGAATAAAATTTGATTTTATTGCCTGATAATCCTGCCTGAGCCTAGCGTATTTCTCTTCCTTGCTTTGTTTTTAGTTTCCTTTCCTGCCTGCCTCTCTCTTTTTGTCTGATAGTTTTTTTGTTTTTTGCTCTATTTTTACCTATTTGCGAAGGGAAAATAAATGGAAATATTTGATTAGAATTAAAATTCGATCATGAATTAAAAACATAATTTTTCAGCGTTTTGATGACATAAAATAGTGTACAACAGAGCGCTGGTAAAAGGTTTGTATTATATGTATGTATGCAAAATAATGAAAACGTATGACTATTTGAAAGATCTTATCGGATAAACCTTATTATCCATCTTATTTTCACAAATTACACAAGCATTGAAGATTTAATACTTTTACAATAACATCTTAACATAATTATTTAATTTGCAAAATAAGATAGAAATTTGTTACAATTACATGGTGCTGGAGCACTTTTCCCTCACTCCAACTACTGTATTTATCGTATGAGTAATATATTTAATAGAAATCCAATGATATTGATAGGTGTAATGAATTTTGATCGATTTCATATATAATTTTTTAACAAATCTATATTGTTAATACAACAAGAAGGGAATAAGATCGTCAAGTTGCCTTGCCACTGTTTTTCAACGTTTTCTTGTGAAAAACAATAATAGGTATGTTGATGGAAATCGATCATTTTCAAATCGTTCGATTTCAGATATATTTTTGAGTTCATTTCCGGTTATTTTTCAAAAAAATTCAAACCAAATGAAAGATAACATATTTAATCCTTTCGACTGATAATTTATTTTTCATTTGGTTTGATTTTTTTTTGGAAAAATAACCAAAAATTACCTCAAAAATATATCTGAAATCGAATGATTTGAAAACGATCGATTACCATCACATACCTGTAAGTCTAGCACAACTGTATATTACCGTTTGATGGACAAGAAGATTTTAGTTTGTGAGACTATAATGTTTAGAGATTTTAAGGAATTCGAAAAATATTTTGGACCACTTTGGGTTATTATTGACTAAGTGTTCGTTCAAATATTTAAATATTTTTGCTATCAATAATTTTAAAAGAATTAAATTTACTTTTAAATAAAGTTTGAAAAAAGAACTTAAAATATTTGAAATGTAATTCCAGATACCATGTAATTTTAACCGTTTAACCTTTTCATATAGTACATATGTATTATGTATACCGTTTTGTGGACTTACCTTATACTTAATATCTTCTGTTACCACCACCACCTCCTCCCATATTACCACCACCGGGTCCGCCACCACTGTTATAATTATTGCCACTGAAACCGCCGCCACCACCACCACTACCTTGTTGGGCACCACCACTTTGGTTACCTCCTGTGAATATTTAATATTTTAGATTAAAAAGAAATATATATTTAAAATCTATCTAACTCACCCTTATTAAAACCGTATGGCGCAGGGCGATTGTTGCCGAAATTGTTACGCTGAGGGCCACCACCATAACTTTGTTGATAATCATTGCCGAAGTTGCCATTACCACCACCACCGCTGTTGCCACCGTTATTTCCACCCCAACCACCACTGCTACCGCCGCCATTAGCTTGGGGACCACCAAAACCACCACCATTGTTCCAACCACCATCGCTACCACCGCCATTGTTCCAGGGTCCACCAGATGGTTGGTTATTCCAGCCTCCTGGTCCACCGCCTTGACCGCCACCAAAGTTACCGCTGTTGCCGAAATTATTTCCGCCCCAGTTACCACCGTTCTGGCGATTATTTCCCCAGCCACCACCACCGCCGCCTTGATTGCCACGATCATTGCGGCCACCACCACGACCACCTCCCTGACCACCACCGCCTCCGCGTCCACCACCACCACGACCTCCATCCATATCTTGTTTAGCTATAGCTTTCTTTACATCCAAAGTCTTGTTTTTGATAGTATGACTCTTTTGGAGGATAATCTTGTCAACAGGGTCGTAATCATCAAATTCAATAAAAGCGAAGCCACGCTTTTTGCCAGTTTCTTTGTCTGAGACAATATTAATACCGACAATATTACCAAAGTCCTTAAAGTGTTCGCGTAAACATTCTTCATCATGATCATCACGAAGACCACCAACAAAAAGTTTCTTGACTGTAGCTCCGGCATTGGGGTTATCGATCTCTTGGCGGGGTACAGCACGTTTAGGTTCAACAGTGCGTCCATCGATTTTATGAGGGCGAGCATTTTGGGCATTATCAATCATATACGACTGGGAATATGTAATAAAACCAAAACCGCGTGAACGCTTAGTCTTTGGATCTTTCATGACAACAACGTCAACAATATTGCCCCACTTTTCGAAATGGGCTTTTAAACCCTCGTCGGTGGTGCGGTAATCTAAACCGCCAATAAACAGTTTACGCAATTGCTCGGGCTCATTGATGGGCTGAAATGGAAAAAAATATTAGATGGAAATCCCTAAATAAAACCATGTTTTGCATTTTTGATGACTGTACCAAATTGGTCAGTCATTTTAAGAATTCTCATTTAAATTCTACAAACAAAAATTGCTTGGATAAATTGTACAACAAAAGAAATAACATCTTTACTGCGATTGTCGTCATAAATGTTGACCGAAAATGGGTAAATAACCTCATTTTTAAAATTTAACTCATTACACACAAACAATTTACCAAGCCGCCATTTTGTTTTTCTTTCAAGAAATTTCGTATACATACATAAATTTGTAAGAAAATGTGTTCTTTTTGTAAAAAAGATACACACAATTTAAGCGCTTAAAACAATTTAATCACCTTTAAATATATATTTACAATTTTGCAAACAAAGATAAGTAAAGAAAATAGATCTGCATTTTTTTTTTTTGTTAAAAAATCTCTTACCTCATCATTGTAATCGTTTCCATTTTCGTTTTTCACCGACATTTTAACTCTTTTCTTTTAAGAATTGTCAATTAAAAAGTTTATTTTTTTTTTTTAAATATTTAACACTTTTTAACTTTCAAAACAATTTTGTTCACAGATAATATACGCCAAGCAATTAGAAATATGCAATCGATTTGGGCGGCTTTCCTCAACGAACTGAAACAACGCGGCCGGTTTTTTCTAGTATATGTTTTCGTGAAAAGCCGAAGCCAAAGAAATTCAATAAAGATTGCCGTAGTGCAAATGACAATTGAACTTGTATTTGTTTCTATATGCCTTTTGACAGGTAGGCAGCTGTCTTTGGGTATACAACAAAAATATCAGCTGTCCTTTCAAGGCCACCTTATTGAGTTTGCTTTTGCCGATGGCTTTTTCGTTCAATATGAAAATTAACGACGCTTCGTTGTGTTCTTCACAAGCATATGCTTGGCATGCGTTGCCATTTATAAAAACGTAGTGCTACCAGATGTCAAAATATTTTATATCTACTAGGATACCGTCTACAGCTGACATAAACAAGCTAACATTACTTTTAATGCCATGTATGATATATAAATAATCCAAGTTTATATCTTGTTTTTTTTTGCTTATAATTATAGATTAATTATCTCATAATTTCATTGAAGTTTCCGTCATTTAGGTAACAATTAAAATATATCTAAAAATTTCTTCAAAAACTTTTCGCTTTTATGCATTTCTCGCTTTTTAATTAAATAAAATTTTAAAATTTTTTTGTTGTAACTACTGTCAGTTTTGGAAATTTCGGAATTTTTGGTAATAATATTCTTTGTTATGAGTCACCTAATGAACAGAAATTGTTTCTGAAATTCAATCGAATGAATACAATGAGGAAGAAAATAATAAATTAATAGTAGTTTCGTCTTTAAAAACATACAAATGGAAATAACAGAATTTTTAGAAAACTATGTAAAGTGTGGGCAAATTTGAGGTAGGAAATTGATTTTAAAATACACTTTTTTTGATAAATAAAATTTTGTTATATAAATGAAAATTTTAAATTGAATATGGCTTCAGACAAATGTTAACCTCTTGCACTTCGTTAGTTGTTTTCAGAATTTAAAATTTTTTTTTAATAATCCTAGCGGAAAAATTTTTAAAGTCAAAATTAAACAAAAATATTTTTAGTTATGCATTTGGGTTAAACAATTAGAAAAGAAGAAAAAATAATATAACATAAAACATTTCTTATCTTTCTTAAAATTTTTTCTTTTGAAATTATCACTACAAATACGACGACTACAAACCTGCAAAAATCAACTTTAAAAAAATGGTGGCCAGTAAGCTTTCGATATCAAGCTTTCGATATCAACTAACGTTGTTGTTAAAAAGAGCGAAATTTGGCCAAACATAAAAAAGTTATATGATTAAGAGTAAATGAGCTTCGTCGATTTGACTATATTTTAATCTTATTTTCCGTACATTATAAACATTTATTTATTTTTAACAAAAATACAAAGAAAAAAATATTTTTTTCAAATTTTCTTTTGTTTGACTTTTCAGAAATTTAAAATAGATAATTTAAAATAGTCATGAAAATTCAAAACATAATTCTTTTCACGCCTCTTTTCTTTTCAAGCTCGTTTGCCTACAAACTAAAAAATCTTATTCTTAAATCATAAAAAAGTTCAATAAATAGTCATGGTGTAAATTACCTCTTAGTGAAATATTACATTTTGAAGAAATAAAATTTTTGTATAAAATAAAATCTTGTTTTTTCCTTAATTTCATGTCAGTTGTAGACGGAATGTAATGCTTTGGTTGACATGTGTTGCCAATACCAATAATGTAGTGCTACCATATGTTTAATTTTAATAAAAGTATACGCCAAAATTCCAAACACTTTCTAGACATCTTGCCGCCATTTTTGTAGAGTGGAAAATTTTACTTCCGTTCGGTACGTCGTGAGTTTTTTATCATTGTTTTTCTGTGTTCTGTGAGAAAAGTGAAAAAAGAAATCCATAAATATTTAAAACAAGAATATAAATAGATAAAAATTGATTTAAAGCTAAATTTATTTAGCACAGGTGAGAAAATTAAGTAATTATAAAATAAATGTGAATGTGCAAAAATAATGAAGAAAATTAATTTTGTATAAAATCTGTACCCGGTGACGCCATATTGCAATTTTTTTTTTTTTGTCAATTCCCCGAAGCGTCCCCCTAAAAAATGTGTTTTGCGCAGAACTGTATTTAACATAATATTGATTGATTGTTGGGATTATTAACTAAAATTTGCATACAATCGTTTAATAAGAAACAATTTTAATTAATTTCCAGCTTATAAACAACACAGACAAATTAATAAACAATGGTAGGCTCACGAGTTTATGTTGGTGGTTTGCCTTATGGTGTAAGAGAACGAGATTTAGAGCGTTTCTTCAAAGGCTATGGAAGAACACGCGACATTTTAATTAAAAATGGCTACGGTTTTGTGGTAAGTATACACAATTATATAGTACTATAAAAAAATCGATAAACTTGAAGCATATTTTAATAAATTTGTGTGTCACCATTTTACAGGAATTTGAAGATTATCGCGATGCAGATGACGCGGTTTATGAGTTAAATGGGAAGGAGTTATTAGGCGAAAGGTAATTAAAAGCTTTATATTTATATTTAACGTTATTACAATAATAAATTTTAATTATTTTAGGGTTGTGGTTGAACCAGCTCGAGGTACAGCCCGTGGTAGCCATAGGGACCGTTATGATCGATATGATGGAGGTCGTCGTGGTGGCGGACGTTACAATGACAAGTAAGTGTGCCGTATTTTATTAAATTTATCAATACATTAACTTTGAATTTTAACATAAAGAATTACTCTAAGTATACCCTTCGCCGCCCTAGGTGGAAAGGGTATATTTAATTTGTACTGCTGTTTTTAACGCATAGAAACACCCACCCTTAATACCCAGCGATTAACGTGGTAGTCCGGTAGACACCAATAATGACTGTTTTGTTTAGAAATTCATTTTGTAAAAAAAAACATGTTGATAAATCAACATATAACTTTACTTGTAGCTTTGATAGATAAAAACCTAGATAATAATTTACACTTTTTTACACTTATAAGCAATAAACAAAAATGGGTTTGATTAGTTTACATAACGGATCTTGGGAAATATAAGGTATGGAAATGGTGTCTGGTAGTCTACCACGTAAATAAAATTGAGAAAAATTTGTCAAGTCAGTCGAGAGGGATATACTTATACACATCGACACGGATCATTTCCGAGGTAATTTGTAGGTAGCTTGTTATTAGAGATAAATTTGGAAGCATATTTTTCTTTGTCCATTATCTAAGCACTGCCGGCTACTGCTTTAAGAACCTTGTTTCTACATCGCATTTTATGCGCGACAGTTGTTGCATGTGCTGACGATATTAAAAGGCTGTCGAGTGTGACTCTCAGGACATATTCACATCAAATTTACTCCGAAAGAGTTCTTGACTTGTGCTTTACCAAATATCTGTATGACATTTTGTCTTCCTGATCCAATGTTCAGTTATTAATTTATTATTAATTTCAAATTTTCAAAATTCAAAATTTCAAATTTTAAATTTATTTTAACGTACAGTACAACAATTTTAGTACGAAAATGTTGGAGTCCAAAAACTCCAACAATGTTTACGCAATTCCTATAAAGAGGAAACTAAGCTTTTTGCTTTTTGTTATAAAATTAACATTTTAAGGTTTGTTATCAAAAATATATTTAATATAGAGGTAACTAGACTTCCGTTTTATATTAACATTATCAATAGAATATATTCAAAAGCTTCGTGAACAGAAAAAAGTTTTAAATGCTTTTAAGCCAGTGAGGAAAATCACCGCTATTACAGACGGTTACATCGCGTTGCTAGCTAATTGGGATCATTTTAAGTCTTCGAATATCGGCAAGAACTGTGCGGCGTCGCATATGTGACACTTAACTTCCAGGAAGAATAGCTCGCAAAATTGCAGAATTGGAAATAGTTGCTCAAAATCACAAGTCGTGGTGTGGACCAAAAGATATTAAAAAATGGCATAATAATCTCTGGAGCGATAAAACCAAGATGAATTTATTTGGAAATGATGTAGAGTGTTATGTCAGAAGATCTAAACGGAAAGTCTTTGACCCGCGTTACAAAATAAAAAACTTTTAAAATATGTATGTTGAAAATATTAGTCGTTTCTATTTCAATGATAACCTGTGTATAGCTTAGAACCTAAAAAAAATTATAAATTTCTTGATATTTATAGAATATTTGACCTGACTAGCTTTTGGTTGTTTAGTTAAGCCATTCGTAATTAACACTAATACCTACATATAATACGTTTTTTGCTCTTTTGGATTTCAATATAAACTTTAAATAATCCTAATTTTGGTTTGCAATATCTTGTTTTCTTTTAGAAATAAAAACAACAGATCTAATTCTTGATATTTATAGAATATTTGACCTGACTATAGCTTTTGGTTGTTTAGTTAACCCATTAAACGCCAAGACCATTTAAAATAAAAAAGATCGAAATTCATTTATTTATTTATATTTGAATACAGTTAAAAAATATAGAAAAAACAAAAAATTAAAGAAAAAATCTGGGAAGTTTGTTTTTAGAGCTGTACTCGAACGGGCACAATGGCGCCATGGGTATGCTATTTTTTAAGGTATGAAAATTTTTAAAGCATACTTTTTCAACACAAAGAGCAACATCGCATTGCTCACATAACCGTCTTATTCTATTATGACACTCGCGACATAGTAACTGATTTTTTATTCTTTTAGGAAGTGGTTTCCACAACTGTTGCAACATCGGGAGCCAGTGACCGTTTGGAAATATTTACTTTCTGGGTACATTATTGGCCAAGTGAATAAAATGTTTTATTTCTCTAAACCTATTTGTCTCTAGACAAAGAGCGGTATCCACTGTACAGCAAAATGCCGACGAATACTTTAAAATCATCTGCTTTAAAATAGAGATTGTGCTCGTTAGCTTGTAACGCATAAATGCAAGTTTGCTCCACGACAAAATTGGCTACTTGTTTATCAAATAAGACTTAAAAAACCTCAACCGCCGATTTTCATTGAATTCTGCAATCATTTTGATCTCATTGTCTGAAAAAATTGTCTTGATTCATTTGAATATCGCAAGGCCTCTTTGTTCACTTAGGAGCGTTTTTGCTTGACTTGAAGTCGTAACTACACAAGTAGGATATCATATTCGCTGTCACTGCCGAAAAATACTTCGACTCCACCTGGTACATCATTTAGCGATCAACAAGAATATCCTCACAATTACCCTCCTCCTCATCTGTGTTATAGTCTGGATCTGGTGGAATAATCGCAATATCGAAATTTTTGTGATCATCATTTTCAACAAAATCAAGTTTTACTGTAAAAAGTTGAGGTTTTGATCGCTCTAAATTCAATTTTAGTCCAAGGAAGATTCTAAAAAAAACTGTATATATCAAGCCATTTTACTCAGTTGGGTACAGCGATTTAACTACTCAGATAACCTTGTACAAAAAAAAATATTTTTCTGTAACTTTATGTTAAATATACGCACAATCACTCTTCTTCACAAATTTATAAAAAAAATTTGTTTGAACAAAACAGTCTTTACTCCACGAAGCATAACTCTTACTGACCTATCTAAAAATCGCAAAAATGACAGAGTGTTACAAAAACAAAACAAAATTCAGAATAGCGGTACGTTTTTCCCTTCATTTTTTTCCATGTGTCGTTAAAACACAATGCGTTGAATTTAAAAGTAATAGAAACGTTACAAAATTTCATTTGTTAGAAAACATATGCGTGCTTGAATATTGCCTTTTTTCTGTACTCAAGCGAGTACAATGGCAGGGAATGGGTTAAGCCATTCGTAATTAACACTGATACATATAATACGTTTTTCGCCCTTTTGGATTTCAATATAAACTTTAAATAATCCTAATTTTGGTTTGCAATATCTTGTTTTCTTTTAGAAATAAAAACAACAGATCTAATTCTCGCTATGGACCACCATTGCGTACGGAATATCGTCTTATCGTGGAAAATTTATCCAGTCGTGTTAGCTGGCAGGTATGTAAACATTTTTCTTTTAATTTTTTTTTTATAGTAGATTGATATGTTTAACCCGTAGATAATAGTTAAAATGGTTAATTTGTATTATATCCCTTAAACATATTTAAAATTATTCTCAAGAATCTAAATGCATTAAAATATAAAGAAGACTAACAGGGATATAATATTTCATTCAAAAAATCTTAGTAAAATGATCGATTTTATCATTTTATAATAAAAAGAAGTACATGCAAGATGAAAATGATTAGTTTTGCGTGTATTACTTTTTTTTATTACTAACCTTTTTTGTTAAGTTAATTAAATTTTTTCTGACAACACTTTAATTTGTTACCAATTCGAATGGTAAACACTCTTTTATACATAAGTTTTTATGTATTTTTCCTGCATGATGAAAATGTAAAGACAATCCCTTGACCCAGCAATTCAAAAAAAAAAAAAAATTATTAAAACTCAATTTTTTTTTTTGTTGAACTAAAAAAACATTTTTATTTTTTTACTAACAATTGGTTTAAAAAAGAGCTTAACTTTTTTCTTTTAATTTTAAACAAAACACATTTCTTTAAAATCCTCCTTCAATATTTTGTATATAAATAAATATGAGTGTGAATTAAAAAGAAATTGACTTATCATTTTCCCCTAAAATTATTTCTATTTTTGAAATGTTAACGACCAAAACACTACCAAATGCACATCATAAATCTGGGTACATCATCAATCGGGATGCGAATATACAGTGCGTGTCCTAAAAAATATGAACAATACAATGTCAATGAGTGTGAAAATTTAGGTGAACTAAATATGATCAAACGAACAAAATGGGTCAAATAATGATAATGAAGCACACTTAAAAAGGAGGCTCTAGTCCTGATAGAAATCTATGTATTTGGGTCCTAAAATGTGGTTATTACCTCCTTTTCCAATTTTCAATTAGATGTGACAATCAAAGTCGAGAATGTCAAAAGCGATGGTGACAGGAATAATAAAGATGGTCAACGTATTGCCAAAAGATGATTAAACGTTTCCAACTATAAACGTTTTACTGTAGTAAAGTGAGGAAATAATATAATTTACTGGCCTGGCCGTTTATAAAATAGACAACAAACAAACTAGTTAATAGAGAGATGATTATTTTCCGCCAAAGATGCAATTCAAATTCAGTTTTCTTGAAAACATAACGCTGAAGATATCGGTTATAAAAATATAACATGTGTGTATGGACTTGAGAAGAAAAGCATTCGAAGAACAAACTGCTTATAAAAAAGACAATTTCATCATTAAAGTTATACACGATGTCGCCACATGGAAGAAATGTCCATGCTAACGAAATATATCCATCCAGTTTCCCTCTACCGTACTGTAAATTACTATCTTATCTACATACAAATAATGGTGGCCATCCAAAAATGTTGAAGTTGTTTTATTTTATACGTCTGTGTTTGTGCTTAAGATTGAGAATAAGAATGAATGAATGATAAGTGATGATACCATCAATTTAGGTACATATTTCAAAATTAAATTCATTAAGTTTTTTAAAACAAATTTTTAATATTTTTGAAATATAAAAATTTAATTCTAGAACTCTGAAAGCACTCCCATTCGTTTTTGTCATTTCCGAACACAAGGCTTCGGAGTACACGAGGCAGAGGTCGACGACCCAAGTGTGCGATTGTGAACTTAATGCTAAAAAATTACGTAGTTAAAATTTCTGGAAATCAAAAGAAAGTACACAAATCTTAAGAAATAACAACGTCGTCTTATTCCATTCCAGCCAAAACAGAGAGTCTTTTAAAAGTTACTACAACAACAGAGATTAATTCATTTAGTACATTGAGTTGAAGCCTTTCAACTGGCATTCCTAAGATGACTAATTTTTTAGTACAATACGTTCTTTTGAATCCGGGCATGGGAGATCGAGAGAGAAGAGAGGTAAAGAAAGCACAAGAAGCAATTAATATACATTTATTAATTGCTTCAGACACGCTTTCTTATATCTCGATGACTGGTGAAGACGATCCATTTCTTCTTGGACTCCACGATCGATCGATCATTGACGGTAGATGAAGATGACGATGTTGGCATTGATGACAAATCAAGCTCTAGATCACATGAAAGATTTAATCTAATCCGAGATGATTGACTGCACGAATTAAATTTGACCGGCTTAACACACATTCATAAACTTGTCTCTCTTTTTTTTAAATTCAGAGACATGTCACAATTTCTATCTTTTTCAGTAGATGCAGTGCGTTTTAAAAGCGAACTGATACTTGACTCTTTTTCCAGTGAGGTTGGCAAACTATATTCATCCATCCGTCCATAGGTTCAGGCTTAATGCACTTCTCTAACAGCCTATTTTGGCAGATGTCATTGGCTAATAACTAATGTCGCCTATTAGAATCACCACCACTGTACCCCCTTTTCTTAGAGCAAAACAAAGACTGCAGGAAGCTGGCAAAATAATACACTCAGGCAATACCAATTATTCGTTACCTCAGTGTAAAATCTCGATGTTGATATTCCTCCAGCTCTTGGTTTATTGTATTGGTTTTCAGAAGCGATCCGATCTTTTTCTAAATGTGTGTGCCCCCATATAAAGATGACCACGACGATGAAGTGTGCCCTTTTCGCGATTGTCTAGAACAGTTCCTAAGAAAATACGTGCGCTTCGTTCTTTAGAGGTGAGGAGAGTATGCGTTACTTCTTGCTACAGCTCGATAAAAGGCCATCCCATCTACTTCTATCTAACAACTACCCTTCCATCACCTATACATACATAAGACACGTGCCACTATGTAAAATTGGTCAGTTGATTGATATCCCTCTGGTTCTGGTAGATTGGTTGGTTCTAAAAATAAAAACGTTCCTAGAACAGAAGGACGTCTCGTCTCCTAAGTAAGAACTGTTCAATTCAACCATGTCAAAAAGTTGTACTTTTAAGTTTTATTTTATATGTAATATTATAGTATTGAATATTTTTTATTTTACAAGAGTAAAAACACAACGAAAACTGAATAAATAGATCTTCAGCTCTTGTTCTTAGTAACATGTTTAATCGGAAAGAAAACGTGAGGGACAGATTAAAGCAAAGGGCGCAGGCAGGCAGGCTGTGGAAGGAAAAAAGGATAGCAACTTTCGGTGTTCGTTCGTTCAGTCTGTTGTGATGGTCGATTTCTGTATTAACTTCTAACTTATGTTGAAATGTGGGGACTAGACAACGCATGTTTCTATAACAAGCAGCTAAATATGTTTATTCATTTTCTAAAGTGTTGCTCTTATAACTGCTATTTAAATTTGTGCTAATGTAAAATTTATTTTTTTACTCTTTCTATGGTGTTATTTGCATGCTGTTTATTTGGGTAATAGGACCTTAAAGACTATATGCGCCAAGCCGGTGAAGTCACTTATGCTGATGCCCACAAGCAGAGACGTAATGAAGGGTAAGTTTTTTGTTCTTTGAATTTTTAAAACTGAATTTATATGTTTTTTTTATAGAAAACTGTTAAACGAACACTTTTTATATAAAAAACTTTTATACAAACACTTTTTCTATGGAAAATATGTTATACAAACACTTTTTCTAATTAAAATATGTTATACAAATACATTTTCTATATTAAAAGTGTGATACGAACATTTTCTATAAAAACACTTTTGAGGAAAACAGATGTGTACACTTTTCCTATAAAAAAAAAAAATGTTATACGAATACTAGAAAAACGAATACTAGAAAAACTATTGTACGAAATTTTTTCTGTCGAAAAACTTTTATACGAATACTTTTTCTATAGAAAAACTAATTAAATGTGAAATTTAATTTACTTATTGGTTTTTATTTAGTGTTGTTGAATTTGCTTCATTGTCTGACATGAAGACTGCTATTGAAAAGTTGGATGATACTGATTTAAATGGACGCCGCATACGTTTGGTTGAAGACCGTCGTAGTGGTCGTGGAGGACGCGGAGGTCGTGGAGGATCTGGTTCATCTAGTTCTCGTTCACGTTCTCGTTCACGCAGACGTTCACGCTCTCGTTCTCGCCGTTCTTCACGGTCTCGTTCCAAGTCACGCAGTCGCTCAAAGTCTCGTGGAGCTCGTTCAAAATCTAAGTCACCAGTCAAATCGCGTTCCCGTTCACGTTCAAAGTAAGTAGATTTACATATAAAAAATGATTAAAATTTTTTGTATCACACTATCATTTACATTTGTGTAATATTTTCTATTTATTTTCTTTTAGCAAATCACGTGAACTTTCCAAATCTAAATCAAAGTCCCGTTCCCGCTCTCGCTCCCGTTCTATCAAACGTGATTCACGTTCGCGTTCTCGTTCACGTTCCAATTCAAAACGTGAATCCAGATCACGTTCTCGCTCTAAATCTCGCAGAGACTCTCGTTCACTGTAAGTTGTAAAATCTTTGCTTATATTTAACGAATTTGAGCACTCACTGTAAAAATAAATGTTTTTTTCTGTTTTTGGTTTATTTTCTTTTGTGTTGCAACACTCACTCGATTGATTGATTGATTGTTTGATTTCAACCAACAATATACATTATGTTACTTATACATAACATCCATAAACCACCAATGACTTGGTTGATTGCAATGCACATACTACATAAATAATTACATATAATTATAATTTGTAATAAATAATTATTCGGATGGATGTACACATGTAATTGTCGTCGTCTATCATCGTCTCTAAACTGATGCCGTCTCTCACAATTCGTGTTGAGTACGTTATTCTCATTATTCTTACTACTTACTACTTGCCTCTCTATCACATTTCATATTATATAAATTTTAATTTTCTTTTCGATTTCGAATTGTTTTAAAAAAAATTATTTACTTATGCAAAAAATCTAACAAAATTCTAAAGAAGAACCTAAAAAAGTATTGAAGAAATTTCAATTTTGGTTTGTCTTATTTTTTTATTTGTTATTTATTGAAATAATAGGTTTTTGAAAAATTTCGGTTATAAATTTGACCACATACATTTGTCATATTTGAAATGGTAAATGAAATGGTATTTACCTATCAGTAAAGAGCTTTCGGTGTTTCTGAGTGAAAAATTGATCCAAATGCGTTTTGTGCAGGCTTCTACAGAAAATTTAAGAGACTTCTGCAGAGATCGTAACAAATTATAATTTGAAGGTGAAGCGTTCCCCCTAATTCATAAACGAAAAATAGTGTTATGACAAACTTATAAATCAAATTTTCCATACAAAATTCTTACGATAAGCCTTTAATAATTTTATAATTCGTTTATGAATTAGGAGTTTAATATATTGTGGATGTATTATATTACCTTTCAAATTGTTATACATTATTAATTTTGTTTTTAAACATTTTTCTCATTTTTAAATTAAGGTCTACAGAATAGCCTCCTAATTTATAATTCGTTTATGAATAAGGGATAGTTTTTTAATGATCTCTAGCAAGATGATGCCGTAGTTTAGCCAGATGTAATTAATATCACCGAGCGCCCTCTAGATTTATAACTGAAATTTTTTGAAAATCTTAATATTACGCTCCATTTTATTCTTAATTAAATAAATTTCCCGAACAATTTCTATATAAAATAATTTCATTCACAACAAAAATTTTTCGTAAAAAAAAGATCTTTGAACAACGAAAAAAACTTGAGAATCTGGACAATTAAAAAAACAGATATCAAATACGAATTTAAAAGGTTGTTTTCATTTTCAAAATCTAAAAATTTCCTCTAGTTCCGAAATTGATAAAAAAATTTTAGATTCCAAAATGATAATACATTTATAAAAAATAATATTGTAAAGAGTGTTCGGAATAAAATTTGTGGTTGTATTATGTTAAGTAAAACTTTAACAGTGCAATATAAAAATTTATTAACATATTGTACAAATTCATTTGATATTAAAATGTTCATATATTAGTTGTGTTCCCACACGATAACGAAACTACCCAAAACTCACTAAATTGTGTTCCCGTACTCATTACTGATTGAAGTCTATTATTAATAACAATTTTTCAAACAATTTCAATTTTTTTGTTTTTAATTGACATTCATGGAAATAATCTGTTACCCAAACTCACTCAAAGAAAAAGGTTGTGTAGTTTTGATTAAAAGGGAAAATTAAATTACACTCTCAATTAAGTAAAGATTGAAACCAAAACAGAGTACGGGAAGAAAATTGGGTGAGTTTTGGGTAACTTCGGACTGGTTTGGATAGTTTTGGGAACACAACTAGTGTATCTCTTATAAATTATTTGTTGCGCTTTGGAAAAGTTTTGCCTGAAATAGTAAAAGCTCATTTTGTTCGCAACGCTCTATATATTAAATATATCATAAATGATACTGTATAATTTCTTGGTTTTATGTCCAATAGAATTTAGTTTGTCTTATTTATATCTATTTATATTATTTTTATGATTCGAAGAACTATGGAGCGTAAAATCTAAAAACTAGTTGTATCTTCCTCTTGCTTAAAACTTACACATACGATATTTTGTCTTTTTTAAATGCTTATATTAATATATCTCTTTTTTCCTCAACATTTCTTTTCTCTTTACAGTGATCGTTCTGCTTCTAACGACAACAAATCACGTTCCAGATCAAGATCTGCATCGCCGAAAAACGGAAACGCTTCTCCTGATCGAAACAATGAGAGTATGGATGATTAGATTTTAGGGACTTTTTTAAAAATATAAATTAACTCTTACGTTACTTACTTCTTTCCTTCGTCTTTTTACAAACTTTTATATATAACTTCTACTTTTTTGCTTCTTTGAGTTATATTTTTCTTTTTCCCCTTTTGCTATTACTTATTATTAATTTTTATGTAATTTTTATTTAAAAAAACTACGTAAATTTATATTACTATGAATCAAAGAAACAACAACAACAAACAAACAACGTAACTAAACAATTCAAAATATTTAACAAACAATATACAAAAATTAACTCTTTCGTAAGAACTTGAATTGAATATTATGTGTAGTAATTTTTAGTAAAAACGAAGAAAGACAACTTGTGTAAGTGGCTTTGGATTTTCTATTTACATTTAAAATGTGCTATTCTATCACGGAATTTTGATATGATTACACCTGTAAATCGATCACCCACCCCACACCTTAACTATTTTACACATTTACTTTTATTACATATTTTACATTAAATTTATATTTTGTTTCTAAATCTAGAAACTTCAATAACATTCTTACAAACTTTAAATTTATTGTTTAAGAGTAAAAAAATAAAAAAAATTGAAAAAAAGCTTTTTCCTCCCGCCCTTACCAAATGTGTACCACACCTAAGCGATACATACAAGACACAAGGCACGTTTTAATAATAATGCTTTATTTTATAAAATATGTATTGGATATTAAAATCAGAAAATTAATAAATATTGACGTTTATAAATGTAGTTCTTTTTAAATTGTGGTGGTACATAAAGATAATTACAACAAACATTTTTTTAATCTAAAAATTCTACAAAATGTAGTATATTCATAAGAAAAAAAAATAATAAAGAATCATTTAATTATAACCAATTTTAAAAACTTGTTTTTATTTAATGCCACCATGAAAAACTCTTCATTCATTAGAGAAGTTTTACATAGTCTAATACTCAATAACCAGTGGCTAGCTGAGTTATGAGGTAAAACGCTTTTTTTGAAAATTTATTTTTTCAAGTGGGTATCGAACTTGAGACCTCTGGAATGCTAGGCGGATGACTAACCTGTTATACCACGGCGGTTCACACACAGAAATATTTGTCTTAGACCAGAGATAGGCACAAATACATAAACATTTTGAGTCTGTGTGTGTGAGAAAAATTTTGTAAACAAACGAGTGTTCTCCCGACCCCTTCAGTAATTTTTTAACAAGCAAACAACCAACCGTCTTGGTTGGATGCTAGTGATCAACTAAATTAAGAAAACACAACCATATGTTACAAATGCTCGACTAAGATTAAATTGTGTAGTTTTTTCGTAATTTGAGAATAACTACAAATACGTGAGACTCTCAAGAGCGAATTTATATGCATGTGAAGCGTGCTCACCCACAATGCCTATGCCAGAACTAAATTAAGAAAACACAACCATATGTTACAAATGCTCGACTAAGATTAAATTGTGTAGTTTTTTCGTAATTTGAGAATAACTACAAATACGTGAGACTCTCAAGAGCGAATTTATATGCATGTGAAGCGCGCTCACCCACAATGCCTATGCCAGTCTTAGACCCACCTTTTAGTATACCAATAGGCTTAGAATTACTTTCTGAGTTGATTTAGCGATGTCCGTCTGGCTGGCTGGCTGGCTGGAATCAAACTACAGGCCGCAATTCTAAAGATAATTTGATAAAAATTGGCACAGATAATTTTTTTAATAATGGGACCATGGCTATCGTCAAAATCGGTTCATTATTTATGGTACCTCCCATCGGTCCACATTTGACCATAGCTCCCATACAAAGTCTTTAAAAACGCACTATATAAGACAAAAATCACTAAAACGCTCGTAAATCTGAAGATAATGAGAATTTTAAGTTTATTTTTATTTCGAGATAATCGGTCCACATTTGACCCTAACTCTCATATAAGTCCAAATGACGGAATCAGAAAAGAACACCTTTGACCTTAGTGGTGAAGGGTATCGTGTGGTCGGGCTTGACTATAGCACTTTCTTACTTGTTTTTTAATTTATTTTTTCAAATGGGTCTAGGCGGATGACTAACTTGTTATACCACGGCTGACTTACAGGGAATGTTTATAATTTTGTTTATATACATTTTCAGTACAAAATTTTAAGTCTACATTTTTTAAATTTGCTAAAGTTTTGTATGAAATTAATTTTTGACGAATATCTCCTTAACTATAGGTCAAAAATGGCTGAAAAACACTATTATGTATTTTTGTCGCACGCTTAATCCGAAAATGATGTCCAAATTTAACTAGGATGAATCAAACCTTCCAAACCGCCGATTCTTTTAACACCCAGGCGCATGAGTAATATTTCAGAAATTTAAGACGACTTTTTTAAGCTATTAGGCGTATGTAAATTTTATTATGTAAATTTTAAAGCTATTGCATAGGGTAAGGGCATTCAATTTAATATCTAAATACCGATAAAGTATGGCAACATTTTACGATTTTTTTTAATCCTAAAACTATGTGACGATTCTTGTTTTATTTACAATAATAAGAAATTGTTACGAGCTGAGTATTTTTGAATTGAAATTTTTACAGTAAAAAATTTCGTTTTCAAAATTTTTCTATAGAAAAATGTTCGTTAAAAAAAATGTTCTTTTCAAAAATTTTCGTTTTAAAAATGTTCTATGGAAAAATTAAAAAATTATCCGTTTTAAAATTTTTCTATCGAAAAATGTTCGTTTTAAAAACTTTTCATATTAAAAATTTTTCACTCGTTTTAAAAACTTTTCATATTAAAAATTTTTCACTCGTTTTAAAAATTTTTCTATAGAAAAATTTTCGTTAAAAAAAATTTTGTTAAAAAATTTTTTCTATAGAAAAATTTTCGTTAAAAAATTTTTTCTATAGAAAAATTTTCGTTAAAATTTTTTTTCTATAGAAAAATTTTCCTTTAAAAAATTTTTATATAGAAAAATTATTGTTTAAAATTTTTTCCTATAGAAAAATTGTCGTTAAAAAAATTTTTCTATAGAAAATTTTCGTTAAAAAATTTTTTCTATAGAAAAATATTCGTTAAAAAATATTTTCTATAGAAAAATTTTCCTTTAAAAATTTTTTATATACAAAAATGTTTGTTTAAAATTTTTTTCTATAGAAAAATTGTCGTTAAAAAAATTTTTCTATAGAAAATTTTCGTTAAAAATTTTTTATATAGAAAAATGTTTGTGTAAAATTTTTTTCTATAGAAAAATTGTAGTTAAAAAAATTTTTCTATAGAAAAATTGTAGTTAAAAAAATTTTTCTATAGAAAAATTGTCGTTAAAAAATTTTTTCTATAGAAAAATTTTCCTTTAAAAATTTTTTATATAGAAAAATGTTTGTTTAAAATTTTTTTCTATAGAAAAATTGTCGTTAAAAAAATTTTTCTATAGAAAAATTGTTAAAAAAATTTTTCTATAGAAAAATTGTCGTTAAAAAAATTTTTCTATAGAAAAATTGTCATTAAAAAATTTTTCTAATTGTCATTAAAAATTTTTTATATAGAAAAATGTTTGTTTAAAATTTTTTTCTATAGAAAAATTGTCGTTAAAAAAATTTTTCTATAGAAAAATTGTTAAAAAAATTTTTCTATAGAAAAATTGTCGTTAAAAAAATTCTTCTATAGAAAAATTGTCATTAAAAAATTTTTCTATAGAAAAATTTTCGTTAAAAAAATTTTTCTATAGAAAAATTGTCGTTAAAAAAATTTTTCTATAGAAAAATTGTCGCTAAAAAAATTTTTCTATAGAAAAATTTTCTTTAAAATTTTTTTTTATAGAAAAATTGTCATTAAAAAAATTTTTCTATAAAAAAATTGTCGTTAAAAAATTTTTCTATAGAAAAATTGTCGTTAAAAAAATTTGTCTATAGAAATATTGTCGCTAAAAAAAATTTTTCTATAGAAAAATTGTCGTTAAAAAATTTTTTCTATAGCAAAATTGTCATTAAAAAAATTTTTCTATAGAAAAATAGTCGTTAAAAAAATTTTTCTATAGAAAAATTGTCGTTAAAAAAATTTTTCTATAGAAAAATTGTCGCTAAAAAAATGTTTCTATAGAAAATTTTCGTTAAAAAATATTTTCTATAGAAAAATTTTCGTTAAAAAATATTTTCTATAGAAAAATTTTCCTTTAAGAATTTTTTATATAGAAAATTGTTTGTTTAAAATTTTTTTCAATAGAAAAATTGTCGTTAAAAAAATGTTTCTATAGAAAATTTTCGTTAAAAATTTTTTATATAGAAAAATGTTTGTGTAAAATTTTTTTCTATAGAAAAATTGTAGTTAAAAAAATTTTTCTATAGGAAAATTGTCGCTAAAAAAATTTTTCTATAGAAAAATTGTCGTTAAAAAATTTTTTCTATAGAAAAATTGTCGTTAAAAAAATTTTTCTATAGAAAAATTGTCGTTAACAAACTTTTCTATAGAAAAATTGTCGTTAAAAAAATTTTTCTATAGAAAAATTGTCATTAAAAAATTTTTCTATAGAAAAATTTTCGTTAAAAAAATTTTACTATAGAAAAATTGTCGTTAAAAAAATTTTTCTATAGAAAAATTGTCGCTAAAAAAATTTTTCTATAGAAAAATTTTCGTTAAAAAATTTTTTTCTATAAAAAAATTTTCGTTTTAAAACAAAGTTTTTCTTTATAAATAAAAAAGTTTAAATAAAAAAAAAAATGTATAGAAAAAAATAAAATTCCCCATTGTTCTGTTTTTCAAACATTTTAATTTTTTTTAAATTCCAGTGAAAATTTCTTTTTAAATTCTGGGTTTATTTTTGACTGAAACGCATTTTCATATAAACAATTTTTTTGCTTGCAAATTGAAAACCTGCAAATTATACAATTCACCACCATAGGTGGAAAGGGTATTATAAGTTTCTGCTGATTTATGTAACGCAGAGAAATATTTGTATTAGACCCACCTTTTATTATAAAAATAGGCTTAGAATCACTTTCTGAGTCGATTTAGCGATGGCAGTCCGTCCGTCTGGCATATAATTCTAAAGATAATTTGATGAAATTTGGCACAGATCATTTTTTTGATAGTAGGACCATGGCTATTGAAATTCGTCAAAATCGGTCAATTATTTATGGTACCTCCCACAAGTATCAATAGTTTTTCATGAAATTTAAAACAAATACTGTAAACTTAAATCACTGTACCAAATTTCGTTTAAATCGGTCCAGATTTGACCATAGCTCCCATACAAACTCTTCTGTCAAAACACACTAAATGAGACAAAAATCACTAAAAACACTCGTAAATCTGAAGATAATGAGAATTTTATGTTTATTTTTTGCATACATAATTTCTGTAACAATTGTAATCAATTTACCAAATTCGAGATAATCGGTCCACATTTGGCCCTAGCTCTCATATAAGTCCAAATGACGGAAACAGCTTAAATATATAAGTTTTGAGAAAATGTTTGAATGATGGCAAAATTTAGCAAATATTTGTCTTTATACACGAAAAAGAACATCTTTGATCTTAGTGGTGAAGGGTATTGTATGGTCGGGCTTGACCGACTATAGCACTTTCTTACTTGCTTTATTTATGTATAATCTTTTTATTTTCAATACTCATCATTTTTTTTTGCTCAAATCATGAATAAACAAGCCAGTGGCTATTTTCAGCCGATAGTGATGATGACGATGATGCTTTGAATTAGGTTTAACCGCATACGAGATTTTGAGGATAAGAATAAAAAAATATAAAAGTGTTGAAGTGGGTAAAACCCGACTATAAGAAACCTTATATCACGGAAGTCAAATTCTTCTTCCTCCGTAGTCCTTGACTCTCAGTGGAGCATAGGGCCTCAAGAGGTAAAATTCTTCTTCTGAATCCTTGACTCCAAGTGGAGCATAGTGCCTCAAGAGGTCAAATTCTTAATATACTAACATTTATTGAAATATTGTATATACTTTGCTTCGATTACATTTTTGAAGGAAACGAACATCAGAACAAGCTTACAATACCCCTCTCACCCATGTAGTGTAGGGGATACAAATAAATAAAGAGAATAATTTAAAACAGACTAAAGAAAAACTGTAGTTCCGACCCGATTTTCATGGTGCAAGTAGTGAGCAGTTTTCATTTAGATTTGAGACGATTCAGTCAATATGAAGAGACAAATTGAGTTTACCGACATATTTTTCTTATTTTTAAGCCTCGGTCTTTGGGTAGTAGATAGTGAAGCTGTGTTTTTTAATAAAGATGGTGAAATAAATTTTAAAGTACCCACAGGAATCGGTTCGGTAATGAGCAACATTCCCGGATTCTCATCTATATTTAAATCGAACAATTTACATCATTCCTTTGGTCCATTATCGGTAAATGTAGACATGCAGCAACATCAAGACCATCACCACCCACAGCAACATCCATATAATCAACCTGATCAATATTTTAATGGTTATCATTATCCGCCTCCACCAGCACCACAGGGTTATTTTGGAAATAACTACCCCCCTCCAGTATTTCCTCAACAACAATATCCTCAACCATATCAGGCTTATTGGCAACCGGGAAATATAATAGGTCCTCAAACGCCACAGGGGCCTTCGATGCCTTACAACGGACCAACAAATGATTACCCTAATAGACCCATATTTGGAGGCTCAACAAAACCACCTGGAACATCTCAGATATCTCCGATGCCTGATTATATTCCTAATACAGAAAACCCCAATCGGCCGATTTTTGAAGTCCCAACAACAAAACCAGCTGTGGCTCCGAATGGAAATCGTGTCCAGCGCATCGTAACACCAGATTCACCACTTTATGTAAAAATACCAGATGAACCAACAATGGATGGTATTGAACCCAGAAATTTATCATAGTTAAATGAATTTTGTAAGAAAAATGTAATTAAGAAAATTTAAATTAAATTAAAAAATTGTTATATCGAAAAAAAAAATTATTCTATTTTTTCCATCGAAAAATTTTCGTTAACAAATTTTTTCTATAGAAAAATTTTCGTTAAAAAAATTTTTTCTATAGAAAAATTTTCATCAAAAAAATTTTTACTATAGAAAAATTTTCGTTCAAAATGTTTTTCTATACAAAAACTTTCGTTAAAAAAATTTTTTCTATAGAAAAATTTTCGTTAAAAAAATTTTTACTATAGAAAAATTTTCGTTAAAAAATTTTTTTCTATAGAAAAATTTTCGTTAAAGAAACTTTTCTATAGAAAAATTTTCGTTAAAAAAATTTTTTCTATAGAAAAATTTTCGTTAAACAAATTTTTTCTATAGAAAAATTTTCGTTAAAAAAATTTTTTCTATAGAAAAATTTTCGTTAAAAAAATTTTTTCTATAGAAAAATTTTCGTTAAAAAAATTTTTTCTATAGAAAAATTTTCGTTAAAAAAATTTTTTCTATAGAAAAATTTTCGTTAAAAAAATTTTTTCTATAGAAAAATTTTCGTTAAAAAAATTTTTTCTATAGAAAAATTTTCGTTAAAAAAATTTTTTCTATAGAAAAATTTTCGTTAAAAAAATTTTTTCTATAGAAAAATTTTCGTTAAAAAAATTTTTTCTATAGAAAAATTTTCGTTAAAAAATTTTTTTCAAAAGAAAAATTTTCGTTAAAAAATTTTTTTCAAAAGAAAAATTTTCGTTAAAAAAAATTTTTCTATAGAAAAATTTTCGTTAAAAAAATTTTTTCTATAGAAAAATTTTCGTTAAAAAAATTTTTTCTATAGAAAAATTTTCGTTAAAAAATTTTTTTCAAAAGAAAAATTTTCGTTAAAAAATTTTTTTCAAAAGAAAAATTTTCGTTAAAAAAAATTTTTCTATAGAAAAATTTTCGTTAAAAAAATTTTTTCTATAGAAAAATTTTCGTTAAAAAATTTTTTCTATAGAAAAATTTTCGTTAAAAAAATTTTTTCTATAGAAAAATTTTCGTTAAAAAAATTTTTTCTATAGAAAAATTTTCGTTAAAAAAATTTTTTCTGTAGAAAAATTTTCGTTAAAAAAATTTTTTCTATAGAAAAATTTTCGTTAAAAAAATTTTTTCTATAGAAAAATTTTCGTTAAAAAAATTTTTTCTATAGAAAAATTTTCGTTAAAAAAATTTTTTCTATAGAAAAATTTTCGTTAAAAAAATTTTTTCTATAGAAAAATTTTCGTTAAAAAAATTTTTTCTATAGAAAAATTTTCGTTAAAAAAATTTTTTCTATAGAAAAATTTTCGTTAAAAAAATTTTTTCTATAGAAAATTTTTCGTTAAAAATTTTTTTCTATAGAAAAATTTTCGTTAAAAAATTTTTTCTATAGAAAAATTTTCGTTAAAAAATTTTTTCTATAGAAAAATTTTCGTTAAAAAATTTTTTCTATAGAAAAATTTTCGTTAAAAAAATTTTTTCTATAAAAAATTTTTCGTTAAAAAAATTTTTTCTATTGAAAAATTTTCGTTAAAAAATTTTTTTCTATAGAAAAATTTTCGTTAAAAAATTTTTTCTATAGAAAAATTTTCGTTAAAAAATTGTTTCTATAGAAAATTTTCGTTAAAAAATTTTTTCTATCGAAAAATTTTCGTTAAAAAATTTTTTCTATAGAAAAATTTTCGTTAAAAAAATTTTTTCTATAGAAAATTTTTCGTTAAAAAAATTTTTTTCTTTAGAAAAATTTTCGTTAAAAAAGCCTACTATTATAGATTATTTTTTTTAGACTCAAAACTAAAATTCGGAAAGATCGAATGGGAATTCTAAAATATTTTGCTGATAATGAAATGAATTTTTTTTTTTGTTTTTATTTAAAATATTTAATTTTAGTCGCAAGTGATAACCCCCTCCGTTTAGGTTATGTTATGAGTGTAAATATATGATGCGATTCCAATTTAAATTTTAGTTTAATTTAAATTCTTCTAATAAAAACAACACATATTTACTAAGTACGGCAGAAAAAAATGTTTATTAGACATCTTAGTCTATTAATAGTGACTCTATTTGTAATATCTACCGCAAATGCTGGCTACACTAGCGAAGAAACCGACGAGAAAACGAAATCATTATATAATGCTGTGACTTCGATATTAAGCTCTTCGGATAGTAGTAAACATCATCATAAACACACCTATGATAGCCCACCCTGTTCTAGTGGTGCTTGTCCAGGTGCTGTTAGTCCATGCTCTAGTTCGACTGGTTGTCCAATTGGTTATACAGTAAATCAGGGTAGTGCTTCGTCTTCTAATGTTTATGGTGGTTATGAGCCTTCTAGTGTGGGACATGGAAATTTACCTACAACTTATCCAGTATCACCTCAACCACAACCTTATCCAAACTCACCAACAGGTTATAATCATCCAAATTCAGGATATGGATCAACTTATCCAGTACCACCTCCACCACAGCCTTATCCAGCCCCAGCAGTAGCTTATAATCATCCAAATTCAGGAATAGGTTCCCCCAACACTCTTCCAGCTTACAGTAATACTGGTTATTCACAGCCGGGAGCACCAGTACCACCTTATGCCCAATATGGCGGCTATGCTCAACCCAGTTCTCAACTACCTCCTTATGTTCAACAGGGAGGCTATCAAAAGCCCCGAGGCTATAGTGTTCACGATCATTCTTTGAAAATAAATTCAGAATATACAGAGACCGGTACACATACAGGTCCTTTACAACGTGGTAGTAATGGTTATGGCAGTGGCTATGGTGGTGGTTATAATGGTCTTTATAATAGACCGGGATTTTAATAACTTGGTGTTTACCGGTTACTAATTCTTTCACACAGATCTTAATAATGCTATATATTATTTATAAGATATCTCTCGTAATAGAATAATTACAATATAAGAGAAGTGATAAAAAAAAAAATAAAACACGTAAGAAAGTATAATAGTTGGTCAAGTCGACCATATGATACCATACACCGCTGAGTGTCAAGTGTCTTTTCTTTTCAATTCAAAGAGATATAACTTTATTTACTGAAATTTGCCATCATATAAAAATTTTCTGAAGGCATATGTGTACCGCCGTGGTATAGCAGGTAAGTCATCCGCCTAGCATACCAGAGGCCCAAGTTCGATCCCTGGCCAGAGTCACTTGAAAAAATAAATTTTCAAAAAAAGCGGTGAAGTTGGATACTCTACTGTCACTGATAAGCATCTTCGCCCTTTCCCGTACGTGGTCGAGAAGCTTCAAAATAGACTTTGAAGCAGCGGCCCATATATGAGAGTTGTATTCCATTTTCGGTCGGATATAAGTTGTATAAATAGCGAGGAGATCAGATGGAGTAAAATATCGTTTGCACCGCTTTAAAATGAAAAGTGCCTCGGCTTCTTTCGACGCTTGAAAAATGTATCTAGTCCAAAGGACAATTCACATGCCTAGAACATCAAGAGCTTCAGATTCCTCAATATTTATACCACCCACAAATACAGATGAAGCAACATGATCGGAAGTGCGCTTGTGTGTTAATACACAACATTCCGGGCATTAAAATCGATCCTATTTGCGCGTCCCCATTCGGAGAATGTATTAAGATCCCGGTTTAACGTTTCGTTCATCAGATATCTTTCGATGCTTGAAAAATGTATCTAGTCCAACGGACATCACAATGAATTTTCATGCCTAGAACATCAAGAGCTTCTGGTTCCTCAATATTTATACCACCCATAAATACAGAAGAAGTAACATGATCGGACATGCGCTTATGTGTTAATACACAACATCGGGTCTTACGGGGATTAAAATTGATCCGGTTTAACGTTTCATTCATATGTTGTCTCATGGACTCAATATCGGCTTGGTCTATAACTAAATGAGTATGAATGGCAAATGTTGCTATCAACTGCAAAGGAGTATATAGGATTAGAAGTTTGACGTAGGAGGTCATTAAGAAATGTAAGAAATAGGGTAGGAGAAAGAACGAAGCCTTGTGGTACCCCTGAATTGATCTTGAACTCGTTTCATGAGATCCTTTGTATAAAAACTCTTGTAGTGCGGTCCCTGAGAAAATTCGATATGAATCGAGAGATATAAATACCGACACCAAAAGCAATTAGTTTCGAGTGTATCATACCAGCTCTATCGAACGCCTTGGAAATATCTAAAGTCACAACCTTACTTTCGCCAAAACTGTGTATTGAGCGACAGCACTTTTGTGAGAGAAAGAGAACTAAGTCTATCGTAGAGCGACCCCTACGTAATCCGTACTGGCGGTAGCTTAGTAAGTTGTAAGACTCCAGATAATTAAGGAGATAGTAATTTACCAAAAAATTTGCAATTGGATGAAAATTTTCAGGGTTATTGGGGATTGTCGTTACATAAGCAAGCTTCCAGCACAAAAGGAAATTCTGCTGCTTGGTACAATATGCTGAAAAGTTGGGCTAATGGAAGAGCTAACGTTGAAGAGCTCTGCTTCAAGACTAGTGCTGGAATCCCATCCGGCCCAGGAGACTTGTTTATTTTAACTGCACGAGAACGAAAGAATATTTTGGACATAGTTATGAGTTATAAGATACTCTTTCCAGTTCCGGCAGTGATTGATTGATAAAAAAAAAAATTGCCGATCTGAAATTTATAGTAGGATGGATTATTGACACTATAAACATTACACAAGACTCTGTGATTTCAACTTGCTTTACGCAAGTTTTCTGCCGCATTTGCTTACAATTTAAGAATTGGAATACGAATTGCCCTTTCATCCGCCATATTCTTCAGATTTAGGTTCAAGTGAGTGTTTCTTTTTCCCAAACTTAAAGAAATGACTCAGCGGAAAGTGATTTGACTCCAACGGCAAATTGATCTCCCAAAAAAAGCATATTTTTAAGACCTCGACAAATCATATATTTCAGAAGGGAATCAAAAATTAGCGAAACTAATTCACTGATCTGCCCACGTAACTTTTATTTTTTCGAGACACTCTATTGATGACACAGACTAAAACCTTGATGCCGGAAAAACAATTCTATAGGAGGTAACCGAAATAATAGACCGATTTCCCACCTATGATGATGTAGGGTATACAAATAAGATATATTTAAAACCAAACTAAAAACAAATCGATTTGTTGGTCAGTGGTCAGACCTTTTAATAAAATAAAATACTTGTCTGACTTTTAATTGATCTTGTTTATATATTTCTCTGTATAAAAATCAGAATTCAAGTTATAATATAATAATATGTACATTCAAAATACGGAAACAATTTTAAATAATAATTTTGAAATGAGTTCAACCACCTTTTTTGTAGAAATGCTGTGCTACAAAGCAACTGATCATGAGAATTTTCAAGGCAAAGTCCTGATATCGATCAACAATGTGGGATCTACATTGTCTTCAGCAGTATTATTTGGTGAATCGGGATTTTCTGTATCGGTTGGTACTTGATGCGACATTTGAAGTGGATTCTTTACTGTCTCAGTTATGAGACCTCCGCCATTAGAGGGTACATTTGTATTCGGAATTGATGGTTTAGTTTGAGAAAGTGGATCTTTTACTTGTTGAGTTATTAGAGAACCTGAATTTGATTGTGGATAACTGGAAGGATTGGGTGGAAATCTTGCTGACGGCTGTTGTTGAATGGGCTCTGGGACTGATAAGGGATTTTTTACGGTTTCAGTTATTAAACCTTCATTTGAGGACCATGGTGGTTGTGGCTGTTGCTGAATAGGCTCTGAGGGTGATAAGGGATTTTTTACGGTTTCAGTTATTAAACCTTGATTTGAGGACCATGGAGGTTGATTATTTGGTTGTTGCGGATAAGGCGAATTATTATTGGCTCCATTATTTGGAGTCAGATTAGGATTGGGAGTTTGAACATTCCAGTTTGGCATTTGTTGTTGTCCATTATTATTCCAATTGGGATTTTGAGGATAATTGGGCTGAGGATTTCGCATATTTTGAGGGTAATTGGGTTGAGGATTTTGAATGTTCCAATTGGGATTTTGTGGATATGTTGGTTGTTTATTAACGGGATAAGGTTGATTATTATTGCCTACATTTATTGGAGGTGGTTGTCTATTGCCTGGTATATTTACATTAGGATTGTAAGGATTGCTGGGTCGTTGTAAGCCATTGTTTTGATTAGGTCTTTGAATGGGTCTTTGGTTAACGTTAACGTTCTGATTCAAGTTATTCTGAATAGGTTGTCGGATAACGTTGACGTTTTGATTCAAGTTATTCTGAATGGGTCTTTGGTTAACGTTCTGATTTAAGTTATGTTGAGGCCTATTTCCCGGACCCCTTATGTTGTTGGGTTGTAAATATTGATTCTGATTAGCTTGTTGTTTAACTCTATTTCCTTGTTGTTGTACCACATACTGCTGTTGGCCCACTCTATTAGCTTGACCTTGAACCGGTACAAATTGTGGTCTCACCATTTGTACGATCACAACTTGTGGCCTTAATCCATTTGCAGGCCCCACAATGGGTCGATTGTAATTATTTGGTAAACCATAACCAAAACCGGCTGATGAACTGGATGAAACATATGCTGTAGCTACCGCTTGACCCGCCACAGAATACGTTTTAGGATTTTGCAAACAAATCAACGTAATCAATAATTTAAGATAGATTTTTAAGTTGTTTAACATCTTAGCGACATAATTTAACGACCAAATTGTTAGAAATTCACTAATTGACTAAATCGTTTGAATCTTTATTTTTTTCTTAAGGAATATTTTAGCAGAGTTAACAATAGTAAAAAATAGCACTTTGATTTGTTAGAGTGTTGTGATTAATTTGGAATTTGGTATCTAAACATTATGGGTTACTCCATTCAAAATATCAACCGTTTGACTGACCTTATACAGCCAATTATACAGACAAATTTATTTGAATTTGAATAAATTTTATCACAAATATTGTATTAGTATCCAAAATAACTGTTCTAAACTTGAAATTGGCTTATATTTGCCCCTAAATCCCATAGACCAACTCTCAAAAGTCACATGAAAATTTTTTATATAAAAATTTTGTGTCGAAATATTTTCTATATAAAAATTTTGTCTCGAAAATTTTTCTATATAAAAATTTTGTCTCGAAAATTTTTCTATATAAAAATTTTGTCAAAAAATAACAAAATAGTCGGGATGTAAATATTATTCAAAAAGAAGTGTATTTGCATTTGATCCCAAAACTGTTACATTTATTTATTAATGTAACAGACCAATTTATTGATAAAAAGCCAAAAAATGTTTGCGGAGAAACCAAATTCCTCGACGCGTTTCGATGGTTGGTTAAGCCATCTCTTCAGGAGGATTATCCTCAATTTAGACAGATCGAAAACCTCGCATTATTACTAAATTTACAAACATAACTATTAAGAATTATGTTCATAAACCAAAAGTAAACAGATTTGGGATCAAATGCAAATACACTTCTTTTTGAATAATATTTACATCCCGACTATTTTGTTATTTTTTGATAAAACTGCATGCATTCAGCTTATTTTTAAAATAAACTTGTTTATTTTAAAACATCTTCTATATAAAAATTTTGTCTCGAAAATTTTTCTATATAAAAATTTTGTCTCGAAAATTTTTCTATATAAAAATTTTGTCTCGAAAATTTTTCTATATAAAAATTTTGTCTCGAAAATTTTTCTATATAAAAATTTTGTCTCGAAAATTTTTCTATATAAAAATTTTGTCTCGAAAATTTTTCTATATAAAAATTTTGTCTCGAAAATTTTTCTATATAAAAATTTTGTCTCGAACATTTTTCTATATAAAAATTTTGTCTCGAAAATTTTTCTATATAAAAATTTTGTCTCGAAAATTTTTCTATATAAAAATTTTCTCTCGAAAATTTTTCTATATAAAAATTTTCTCTCGAAAATTTTTCTATATAAAAATTTTCTCTCGAAAATTTTTCTATATAAAAATTTTCTCTCGAAAATTTTTCTATATAAAAATTTTGTCTCGAAAATTTTTCTATATAAAAATTTTGTCTCGAAAATTTTTCTATATAAAAATTTTGTCTCGAAAATTTTTCTATATAAAAATTTTGTCTCGAAAATTTTTCTATATAAAAATTTTGTCTCGAAAATTTTTCTATATAAAAATTTTGTCTCGAAAATTTTTCTATATAAAAATTTTGTCTCGAAAATTTTTCTATATAAAAATTTTGTCTCGAAAATTTTTCTATATAAAAATTTTGTCTCGAAAATTTTTCTATATAAAAATTTTTTCTATATAAAAATTTTATCTCGAAAATTTTTCTATATAAAAATTTAGTCTCAAAAATTTTTCTATATAAAAATTTTGTCTCCACAAACTTTTCTATATAAAAATTTTGTCTCAAAAATTTTTATATAGAAAATAATACTCGGCAAGTACTTACCAATTGCAGAAAAGTAATGACTTGGGTAAGCAATTTGAAAGCAACAACAACAACAGCAACAACTTTTTTGTTGTTATTGTTTTATTAAAAACATATATTTTTAAACGAAATACAAATTTTTTTTTATGATCCCATGGGGGCTCGAGCCCAGACCCTCCGACTGCTAGGCAGAGACTCTTCCACTGAGCTACTTCATATGTTGAAAACTTAGCAGCTTATAATTAATATAAACAATTTTTATTTTTAGATCCAACATCATGTGAAAATAACTTTGTTTTTCCCTTCTTTTTTTTGCTTTGTTGTAATTTTTGGAAAAATAATTGTATACGATTTTTTGTAATTATTTTAAAAATTTTTTTAAAATTATTTTAAAACTTAAACACTTTAAATCTTCTTTTATGTATAAGTTTTTACATAAGATTGACTATTACTTACTTAATTGTTACAACCTGTTAAGGTCAAAGTCCGAGCATATTTTAGAATTCCATGGATTTCGATCTTGTGCGAATATTCTCCAATTTTATAGGCCAAGCTTTTCGAAGTTTCGGACATCCTCCTCTAACATTAGGTAGTGGGACATTTCAACTCTAATTTTATCCTCTTCATTGTATTTTTTTTTTCAAGAGAGGGTTACTAGCCCGTAATCCTAACCCATTTTTATCGATCTTATGGGACAACTCTCAGAATATGTTAACTCACAATATTAATGGGTGTTAAACTAGCTCCCCGGGTGATACCATGAGGAGGTGTGTGTCCACAGTTGAGATGAAGGATGACCCAGATAAGTTGGGCTTACCAAGTTAAGACCAATTAGAATCGTGTTTGGTATTCAACATCCCCTACATAATCAAAATTGACTCATGATGATATTTTTTCATTAACGTGAGTTAGTTTTACAAATTTTTTTTACAGAAGATAATATTTAAGTTCTTAAAATTCAAAAATCATTTAAAAAGACTCTTTTAATAAAAAAAAAACTAAAAAAATTGTTGCCCTTGGTGGGATTTGAACCGGGGCCATTCAGTTTAAATTACCATCTTAATTACAAATAAGTACTTCTGTAATAACTTATTATTTATTCGGATGGTATGTTGTAGTCGTTACAAGGTAACCAGTTATCAGAGTACTTGCCATTACCAAAGTTTTGCTGGGTATATAAACCAAAATCTGTGACTAAACCTCACATTTTTTTTTTAAATTTTGTGTATCTAGTACGGAATGACCCATATTGATTGTATGAAAACTAGTTTTAGTCATAACTATAGATTCTCCAAAAAAATACCAGTTTCGAATTGTTTGTATTTCTCTCATGATTAAATATTCAAAAGTAGAAATACTTCTACAAAAGATCAAAATTACAACTCATGCGAAATTTATTGAAAAAAAAGCCAATTCATTAATTACTTATGAGAAATTCAATAAAGAACTTGTTCCTTTTTCCTCGAATATTATGTATTTCCTGCTTATCCAAAATTGTAGTTACTTTGTACTTTATTGTCACTATTTCAAATCGTGTAATATACAATTCACACGTTACCTTATTTTGACGGAACAGCCTCTCCGATACGGCAAATAATATCATTACAATTTTACAACATCTATAAATATGACGCTATTGACTTTGAATCATGACATTTAAACAAAATACCATAAGAAAGGATGATGTCTCAATTGTGTTTATATCTCTTCATCATTATTGTCTGTAACTTGACAGGATGTCTAAGTAAGCCGCTAAATGGACGTTTACAACCACAACCACGTTCTGGACGTACTTATACGGATATAGCCCGTGTCGTTAATCCAAATCAGTATGCCCATACTGGTGTGTCACCATATCCTGGACAACCGTTTTGGCCTCAGGGAGGATAAGGAAGATATTCGTTAGGGTGAAATTGGAATATAATAAACAAATTTCTATTAATATAAATTGTTTTAATAAAATAAAGAATATATCGAGTATAGGAATGCATACTTTCCTATAACTCTTTTTAAAAAAGTTTCAATGACTTTGCCGATGTTAACACTTCGACAATATGGGCGGACCAGTAAATATTGTCCCCTAAGAAAATGCAACAGATTTGTTATGTAAACCTTGGGATTTTTGATGAGTTTATCGAATAATCGAAATATGAAATATTATTGAGATCAGATAACGTTTACCCTTTGCCGCCATGACGCCAAAGTTTAAGGTGAAAGCTATATAATGGGTATAAAATTTTAACTGGTCTTTTAATTTTGCCTGGATCAAATATTTTTATACCCTTCACCACCACAGGTGGAAAGGGTATTATATGTTTGTGCTGATGTATGTAACGCATAGAAATATTTGTATTAGACCCACCTTTCAGTATAGCAATAGGCTTAGAATCATTTTCTAAGTCGATTTAACGATGTCAGTCCCCCTCGTAAACCTTGTAATTAAAGTACAGGTCGCAATTCTAAAGATAATTTGATGAAATTTGGCACAAATATTTTTTTTGATAGTGGGACCATGGCTATTGAAATTCGTCAAAATCGGTCCATTATTTATGGTACCTCCCATAGGTCCCACTTCCCGGAATTGATATATTGGCCACAAATATCAATATTTTTCATGAAATTTAAAAGAAATACTGCTTATGTAAACTTAAATCACTGTACCAAATTTCGTTAAGATCGGTCCACATTTGACCATAGCTCCCATACAAACTTATGTGTCAAAACGCACTAAATGAGACAAAAATCACTCGTAAATCTGTTATTAATCTGATAAATTTCGAAATAATCGGCCTAAATTTGGAAATAACTGGTCCACATTTGACCCTAGCTCTCATATAAGTCCAAATGACGGAAACAGCTTAAATATACAAGTTTTGAGAAAATGTTTGTATGATGACAAAATTTAGCAAATATTTGCCTTTATACGGAAGAAGAACATCTTTGACCTTAGTGGTGAAGGGTATCGTATGGTCAGCTTGACCGACTATAGCTCTTTCTTACTTGTTGTAAAAAAACTCATTTTTTCCCGATTTAGAAATTGGGGAATTTTTAAGTTAAAATTGGGAATTTTTTTTAGTCTATTGCTTTAAGATCTTATTGGTCTACATAGCTACAAAATTTCATTATCATACCCTTATTTATGTTATTTCTACAGAATATCGAAGTTTGAAATTATTTTCCTTAAAAAAATAGAAAAATAATATTTTTTTGTTTTACGATACAAAGTGTAAAAAGGTTAACGCGCTTAAAAAATATTTTTACTTTGTGTTAATCTCAAGGTCTTTCCCGATCCAATGATACTAAACGCGTATATCAAGCTTTAATACATAGTCTTTAAAAGTTCTGAAAACTTTGCCTGCCATAACTATATATAAACTATATATTAGTGTTGGTCAACCTCTTGTTTTGTGTGGTCCTGTTCTTTATGCGCTGTCACATATTTTATAGTTCTTATGGAAGAATTCGCGGCGTAATTTTCTGGGTGATACCACGAGGAGGTCGGTGTCCAAAGTTGAGATGAATCCTTACTAGCAGATCTTCACTTAAAATCGTTGTTTCTCGTACAAAAGGGATCATGGCTCTTTGCGATGATGGCGGCACTGGTTCCCGTGATCCTAGGTCCATAAAATTATTTTTACTGTGGTTTTGATATACATAATTCGAAAAAAATAATTAGGTATGTGTTTCAAAAAATAACTTTTATTTTTTGGGGAAACTTTAATGGACAATAAGTAGTGGATCTCACTCTTGCCTCTGAGGAACTAAGAGAAATATTTTCGAAAAGTAAGCTCCTTAAAAATTTTGCTTTTCCGATTTAAGTTAAATAAGTTTTAGATTTAAAAATGTCTAAAAAAATTTTTCGAAATTGGTCAAATCGGTCACATGAGCTCTAAATGTGTAAAGGGCTGTTGTACGGTGTAACGCTCAAAAAGCTCTAGTGGGTCGACAAAAGCTACTGGTTATGACTTTATTTTTTTTTTTATCGTAAACATTATATGAGAGATATTGTATTTAGCAATTAATTATATCGAATATATTTATAAATATTAAGAGATTACAAAACATTTATAGTTCAAAAATATGCCAACATCTAAATTACAAATTGTAATTCTTATCAATTGCAACAAATAAATTTTATCATTTTATACTGTTTAATATATGGGCAAATCCGAAAAACATTAAACCAAGGACAAAATTTCAAAACTGTCAAAATCGCGTATTTGTGTTAATGGAAAAATTAACCATATATTGGTCCTTTAGAATATATAATGGATACAATTTTTGATTAAGAGAGCAATAAAAAATTGTGAATGGCAGGTCTTTATTTGCACCCATCTCGAATTTTTATACATTTTTTAAAATAATTGGTTTTTTAAAAGTTCATAAAAATCGCAAAAAAATCTATTTAGGTATCAAGTTTCAGTAGGGACTCAAAGTTTACTTAATTTTATAAAATTAGACGTAAAAAACCCCATCAAAAGTAATTGGAGTGATATAAATAACGTCAAGTAAAAAAGAGCTCACAGTGTGTAGCGTCCGTCACAGAAATAAAAGTTTTTTTAATTTGACTAGTGCAATTTTTCTTTTTTCTCCAATTGAACTTGGTTCGTAAAGAGAACTTATAGTAGGTTTTACATTAGGCTAAAAATATCTCGTTGTTTACATAGTATTTTACAGAATAAAATGTATAGGAAAGTGTGTAGAATCCGTCACAGTATATATTTTTTACAAAATTATATTTATTAAATACAATATTTACGAACACATGTCTGTCTTATTCATAAAGCAATAACACTGTCTGTATATCCACAGATTAAATTTAAGATATCAGGTGTTAAAAAAATTTAAATAATTTGATGCTTTTGAATTTTGATTTTTTTTTTGATTTTTGGGACACTCTAACAGCTAGTCGCAGAATTCTTTTGACTAAAAAATAGATATATTTAAAATGTGTAAAACTTTAAATAAATATTTGTATGTAGCTGTTTTGTGAAATATTAAATTGTGCCCAAAAATCGCATTTTAACCGCGAACATGAAAAGGAAGCAGATGAAATTCGGGAACAAATAAAATCATTATTTTCACTGATTTACGAATTTTTTAAAAAAATATGAAATGATATTTTTTTCCTAATAAAAACATTCAAGTAAAACCTGTATCGTCCGTTACGTAGCGTCCGCAACAGTTCATTTATGGATTTTTGTTGAAACTGGAAACTTTAAAATATTCTGATTTTCCTCTTTCTTTAATGTACAGTGCACTCGCGATAATATTAACACCCTAATAAATGAACACCCCAAAATATGAACACTTTTTCCCTGCCATTGACTACTCCAAAATATGAACTTTGTATAAAAGCTTTAAAATATGAACATTTATTTTTTTTTATTTTTTAACAAATTTCTGTTACATATTTAATATATATAAGAATTAGGGGAAATCCCGAGTTATTAACATTTAAATGCCAAGTGTCAACAGTCAAACAGACAAATGCACTTTTTAGTTAGTTTTTACACGTACGCAGAAGCAAACGCAAGTTTGGTTTTATTAAAAGTTTGGTTTTATTAAAAGTGAATTATTTGTAAAAAATGCATACAAAAAAACATAAATTTTCAACTTTAAAGGAAAAATATGAAATTTTGGAGAACTTACAAAAAAGGTGCAAGTGTTACTAATTTAGCGAAGAAATATGGAGTGACAAAGTCCACAGTAACTGGAATAAAAAAAAAAAAAAATACAAAATCAATTTCAAAATGCGTCAATAAAACATTCATTGGACCCGGAAAAAGGAAAACTATGCGACCATCGGAGTACCCAAAAATGGAAAAATCATTGTATAAATGGTTTATGCATATGAGGGATAAAAAATTCCCCGTTAGTGGAATAATGTTGAAGGAAAAGGCTAAGGAGCTTCATTATAATATTAAGGAAAATAACTCTGACTTTAACGCGAGTGACGGATGGCTTCAAAATTTTAAGAAGAGATTCGGCGTAAGATTGCTCCAGATTTCTGGGGAAAAACTTTCTTCTCAACCCCAGTTAGTTGAACCATTTAAAGTGGCACTAAAATGTAAGATTCAAGAGCTTGGATTAAGCAATGATCAACTTTATAACGCCGATGAATCGGGTTTATTTTGGAAAATTTTGCCAACCAAAACATACGTTTCGTCGCAGGAAAAATCGGCCCCAGATACAAAGACTGAAAAGCAGAGGTAAACGTTTTTATATTGACATTAATCAACACATTTTCATTTTATAAAATTTCTTACGTAATTTAGGTTGAACAACTTTTAACCAAAAAAGGGTTGCCAGTGAAAGCTATTCTTTTAATAGATAATGCCCCATCTCACCCACCCGAGGAAGAATTAAAATCTGAAAACGGCTCCATTTTTGTGATGTTTATGCCTCCGAACGTGACACCACTCATCCAGCCCATGGACCAAAATGCTATAAGAATCACAAAGCTCCATTACAGAAATAGCCTTTTGGCTTCCATTGCTGCTAAGGGGGGTGGTTTGATAGAAACCATGAAGCAAACAACACTAAAAGAAGCTATCATTATTTTGGAATCAGCTTGGAGAAAAGTGGATTCAGCTGTATTGTCCAAATGCTGGAACAACATTTTAAATATGGTAGTGAATCAAGATGATCCCGAAGATGAAATTCCTCTAAGTGTCGTTAGAGAAAATTTGCTAATTAATTTACGGGAATTGGAAGAAAGCGCCGCCAATGTTTTATGTGCCTTATTACCTGAGGTTTGTAATCTCTGAAATGTACTTAAAATTGCGTGTTATTCCATATTTTTTCATAGGTTGAATATACGGCCTCGAACGTTAAAGAATGGAATGAAGATGCTATTGAATGTGAAGATAATGCAGTAGAAGATATATCCGATGAAGATGATTCTGTGGAGGAACCAAAGAGGACAATTAAGCCCGCAGAGGCTGTTGACATTTTTAATAAGGCGTTGGATTGGGCTGAAGGTGAAATGGTTGAACAGCGAGATTTAAATGTTTTGAGAGACTTAAATACGTGAGAAGGCAGTTTTAAAAGTTCTCGAGCAAAAGAAAAGGCAAAAAAAGATAACTGACTTCTTTGAACATTAACTTTACATTTTTAGCATTTATGTATATGAATATGTATAAAAATAAGTGATATATTTATGTTTGTTGCAAACAAACTTAATGAAAAAGTTCCTTTTATGTTTTAAAATAAAACAAAACTTAAAATATTTAAATTAAACTTTCATTTTGTAGGAAAGAACTTTAGGTTGTATGTAAATGAGTTGGTTATATTAAAATTTTATGCCATTTGTAAATATGAACAATCCCAAAAATTTGAACTGCTCTTGTTTTAATTGGTTCATATTATCGCGAGTGCACTGTATTTACAATTTTTTTATGAAAATTACAGAAAAAGTCACTTTCATTTTTTGTAGCGTCCGTCACAGCGCTTAAAATCGAATATCTTTTTCATCCAAAAGAAGTATGTAAATTAACAAATGCGATTCGATAGCACAATCGATGGGCCAACATTCTCTGAAATCTATGCAAAGATATCTAGTGTAGAACGACAATGGGATACATTGAAGTACAATAAAATCCGTACAAATGTATCGTCCGTCACGCAGGATTTGCCCATATGTATATAGGGGGAGTACAAAAAAAATAACATTTAAAAAAAATTATGATAATGTTAAATAAGGGGCGTATAAAAATTAATTTTGATAATAAAATTTCAAATTGTGCTCCGTTCACTGTAAGCAAAGATTTGACCGAATAACCGCAGTCACTAGGATATTTAATCGATCATTTTGTTTTTGTAAATCCAATTTATTCTTTCATTCTATTTTAATTTATTCTTCTTCTCTTTAAACTCTCATAACCTTGATAAGTAAAATATCTTAAATTTTTTTGTAGCACAGTGTTATTAATAACATTGCCACTACAGCAGTTACTTTAGTTAGCTGATAACAGAAGTATTATCGCTGCCTATAGAATATTCTTGGTTGATAAACAAATAATATTGATAAATTTTAAATATTGGTAGTAAAATTATGATAAAAAAGTACGTAAATATATAAATGTTGAAATTTTAATGAAATATAAAAAGAATCAAATCAAATAAGAACAAACTATAGGCGGTAAAGACCGACTCTATGATATCCTACAACAGTTCGAAAATTTTTATACATAACAGATCTGTCTCGTTATTTTTTCTTTATAAAAATTCAGTTTCCAAAATTTTCTATATAGAAAATTTTGGTAACAAAATTTTTGTAAAAACTTTTCAAAAATTTGTCCAAATAGAAAATTGTCGAGACCTAATTTTTAAAAACGAAAATTTAAAAACAAAATTTGTATATAGAAAAATTTTTGAGATGAAATTTTTATATAGAAAAATTTTCGAGATTAAATATTTATGTAGAAAAATTTTCTAGACAAAATTTTTATATAGAAAAATTTTCGAGACAAAATTTTAGAGACAAAATTTTTATATAGAAAAATTTTCGAGACAAAATTTTTATATCAAAAAATTTTCGAGACAAAATTTTTATATCAAAAAATTTTCGAGACAAAATTTTTATATAGAAAAATTTTCGAGACAAAATTTTTATATAGAAAAATTTTCGAGACAAAATTTTTATATAGAAAAATTTTCGAGACAAAATTTTTATATAGAAAAATTTTCGAGACAAAATTTTTATATAGAAAAATTTTCGAGACAAAATTTTTATATAGAAAAATTTTCGGGACAAAATTTTTATATAGAAAAATTTTCGGGACAAAATTTTTATATAGAAAAATTTTCGGGACAAAATTTTTATATAGAAAAATTTTCGAGACAAAATTTTTATATAGAAAAATTTTCGAGACAAAATTTTTATATAGAAAAATTTTCGAGACAAAATTTTTATATAGAAAAATTTTAGAGGCAAAATTTTTATATAGAAAAATTTTCGAGACAAAATTTTTATATAGAAAAATTTTCGAGACAAAATTTTTATATAGAAAAATTTTCGAGACAAAATTTTTATATAGAAAAATTTTCGAGACAAAATTTTTATATAGAAAAATTTTCGAGACAAAATTTTTATATAGAAAAATTTTCGAGACAAAATTTTTATATAAAAAAATTTTCGAGACAAAATTTTTATATAGAAAAATTTTCGAGACAAAATTTTTATATAGAAAAATTTTCGAGACAAAATTTTTATATAGAAAAATTTTCGAGACAAAATTTTTATATAGAAAAATTTTCGAGACAAAATTTTTATATAGAAAAATTTTCGAGACAAAATTTTTATATAGAAAAATTTTCGAGACAAAATTTTTATGTGGAAAAATTTTCGAGACAAAATTTTTATATGGAAAAATTTTCGAGACAAAATTTTTATATAGAAAAATTTTCGAGACAAAATTTTTGTATAGAAAAATTTAAGGAGACAAAATTTTTATATAGAAAAATTTGTGGAGACAAAATTTTTATATAGAAAAATTTTCGAGACAAAATTTTTATATAGAAAAATTTTCGAGACAAAATTTTTATATAGAAAAATTTTCGAGACAAAATTTTTATATAGAAAAATTTTCGATACAAAATTTTTATATAGAAAAATTTTCGAGACAAAATTTTTATATAGAAAAATTTTCGAGACGAAATTTTTATATAGAAAAATTTTCGAGACGAAATTTTTATATAGAAAAATTTTCGAGACAAAATTTTTATATAGAAAAGTTTTCGAGACAAAATTTTTACATAGAAAAGTTTTCGAGACAAAATTTTTATATGGAAACATTTTCTTAGTCGATCGGTATACCTAAAGATGGAGGCAGACCTATATTTTTGTACGTTACAAACATCAACTGTGGAAGAGTAGGGTATACAAATTAAAGGTAGCAATAATAATAGAAAGAATACAATTAAAATCCATAAAAACATCAATAAACACCCTATAGAAGGCGTTTATGACAATAAGAAGTTTTCAGGGAAAATTTTAGAAAATTTGTATAATGTCTTTTGAAGCTTTTAATAAGATTTCAGAATGATTTAATAAGATAAATGACAAATTTACAGACAAATTTGAGTATTGAACTAAGATTCTATCCTTTATCAAGCTTATCAAATTTGGTTAGAAAAACATCACTGTAAGGGGCTACTCTAACTGATCCGATCCCATATAAAGATTTCCATATAATGAAAACACATTGTGTCCCGTGTCTTTATAAGTATTAAGAATATAGTCTTTCAACTTTACTGAGATTAGTTAAGACAAAATTTAGTAGGATAGGAGCGGGGAACTTTGTTCCCCATAGAAAAAAATAAAGTAGTTTCTAGTATATCAAAGCTCTAGTTGTCGTATACTTATCTATTTTCTTTATAAAATCTCAATTTAAATCAGAACAATTGATAACGATTTACGTCGCTAAGTTAAGGACTCTAACTGTCGACTTATGCCGATAGGATACATTATATTTGCTTAACGAATTTGTCAAGAATATTGACTGACTACCGTATGTCCATATATTGTACAATGCGAGTATTTACACTTGATAGTTATTGTTATAATTTTAGCATTTCTCGCTGACAGTCTGAAGCAATTATTCGTAATCGAACGGCAGAGACGACGAGATGTTTTGTTAAATAAACTAAAAAATATAAAATTTAAAAGTGAAATATTTTTTAAATATAAAAAATAAGATTTTTTAAGCTTTCGACCGCAACTCAAATGAGGGTAAATAAATGTCTTTCGGTCTTTTCAATTTGAAACACTTGTTGATTGAATTCAAAGTGTGCGAGGACGATAATGAGAACGGTCTAGTCCAGAGACTCGTGGTGTTTAACATAATCGCTGATATTAATGAGTAATAGTGACAGTGATTATGTGATTCTTTTAATTATGGCAATTTTATTAAAATATTTAAATATCAAATATAAAAAAATAAAAAAATTTTTTGAATTGTTTGCATAAATTTCTTAATTGTGGGTGTTAAAGTAAAATAATAAGATTTAAAATACAACAATTTAATCATAAAAATTTTACTCGAAAAATGTTCTTTTAAAAATTTGTGCTCAAAAAATTTTCCAAATAAAACTCTTGTCAAAATATTTTTTATAAAAAATTTTGACTCAAATTTTGTCTCTACAAATTTTTCTTTGCAAAAACTTTATCTCCACAAATTTTTCTATATAAAAATGTTGTCTCCACAAATTTTTCTATGTAAAAATTTCGACTCGAAAATTTTTCTGCGTAAAAATTTTTTCTCTTAACAAAATTTTTCTAAATAAAAATTTTGTCTCGAAAATTTTTCTAAATAAAAATTTTGCTCGAAAATTTTTCTATTTAAAAATTTTGTCTCGAAAATTTTTTTATATTTAAAATTTTTGGAAAAAAAAAATTTATCTATATAAAAATTTTTCTTTACAAAAATTTTGTCTCAAAAATTTTGCCCCCTAAAATTTTTTATATAAAAATTTTGTCTTTAGAAAAATTTTGTCTCCACAAATTTTTCATATAAAAATTTTGTCTCCAAAAATTCCTTTGTACAAAAATTTTGTCTTCACAAATTTTCCTATATAAAAATTTTGTCTCCACAAGTTTTTCTATAATATAGAAATTTATATATTATACAAATTTTTTCTCGAGAAATTTTTCTATATAACAATTTTGTCTCGAAAATTTTTCTATAGAAAAATTTTGTCTCGAAAATTTTTCTATAGAAAAATTTTGTCTCGAAAATTTTTCTATAGAAAAATTTTGTCTCGAAAATTTTTCTATAGAAAAATTTTGTCTAGAAAATTTTTCTATAGAAAAATTTTGTCTCGAAAATTTTTCTATATAAAAATTTTATCTCGAAAATTTTTCTATATAAAAATTTTATCTCGAAAATTTTTCTATATAAAAATTTTATCTCGAAAATTTTTCTATAGAAAAATTTTGTCTCGAAAATTTTTCTATATAAACAATTTGCCTCCCCAAATTTTTCTACATAAATATTTTGTCTCTAAAAATTTTTCTATATAAAATTTTTGTCTCGAAAATTTTTCTATATAAAAATTTTGTCTCGAAAATTTTTCTATATAAAAATTTTGTCTCGAAAAATTTTCTATATAAAAACTTTGTCTCGAAATTTTTCTATATAAACAAATTTTATTATAGAAAAATTTTCGAGACAAAATTTTTCATATAAAAATTTTGTCTCCAAAAATTCCTTTATACAAAAATTTTGTCTTTACAAAAATTCTGTCTTCACAAATTTTCCTATATAAAAATTTTGTCTCCACAAATTTTTCTATAATATAGAAATTTATATATTATACAAATTTTTTCTCGAGAAATTTTTCTATATAAAAATTTTGTCTCGAAAATTTTTCTAAATAAAAACTTTATCTCGAAAATTTTTCTATATAAAAATTTTATCTCGAAAATTTTTCTATAGAAAAATTTTGTCTCGAAAATTTTTCTTTATAAAAATTTTGTCTCGAAAATTTTTCTATATAAACAATTTGCCTCCCCAAATTTTTCTACATAAATATTTTGTCTCTAAAAATTTTTCTATATAAAATTGTTGTCTCTAAAAATTTTTCTATATAAAATTTTTGTCTCTACAAATTTTTCTATATACAAATTTTGTCTCGAAAATTTTTCTATATAAAAATTTTTTCTCGAAAAATTTTTCTATATAAAAATTTTGTCTCGAAAATTTTTCTATATAAAATTTTTGTCTCTACAAATTTTTCTATATACAAATTTTGTCTCGAAAATTTTTCTATATAAAAATTTTTTCTCGAAAAATTTTTCTATAGAAAAATTTTGTCTCGAAAATTTTTCTATAGAAAAATTTTGTCTCGAAAATTTTTCTATAGAAAAATTTTGTCTCGAAAATTTTTCTATAGAAAAATTTTGTCTCGAAAATTTTTCTATAGAAAAATTTTGTCTCGAAAATTTTTCTATAGAAAAATTTTGTCTCGAAAATTTTTCTATATAAACAATTTGCCTCCTCAAATTTTTCTACATAAATATTTTGTCTCTAAAAATTTTTCTATATAAAATTTTTGTCTCGAAAATTTTTCTATATAAAAATTTTGTCTCGAAAATTTTTCTATATAAAAATTTTGTCTCGAAAATTTTTCTATATAAAAATTTTGTCTCAAAAATTTTTCTATAGAAAAATTTTGTCTCGAAAATTTTTCTAAAGAAAAATTTTGTCTCGAAAATTTTTCTATATAAAAATTTTGTTTCGAAAATTTTTCTTTATAAAAATTTTGTCTCGAAAATTTTTCTATAGAAAAACTTTGTCTCGAAAATTTTTCTATATAAAAACTTTGTCTCGAAAGTTTTTCTATATAAAAACTTTGTCTCGAAAATTTTTCTATATAAAATTTTTTCTCGAAAATTTTTTTATATAAAAATTTTGTCTCGAAAATTTTTCTATATAAAAATTTTGTCTCGAAAATTTTTCTTTATAAAAATTTTGTCTCGTAGTTTTTCTATATAAAAACTTTGTCTCGAAAATTTTTCTATATAAACATTTTGTCTCGAAAATTTTTCTATAGACAAATTTTGTCTCGAAAATTTTTCTATAGAAAAATTTTGTCTCGAAAATTTTTCTATATAAAAATTTTGTCTCGAAAATTTTTCTATAGAAAAATGTTGTCTCGAAAATTTTTCTATAGAAAAATTTTGTCTCGAAAATTTTTCTATAGAAAAATTTTGTCTCGAAAATTTTTCTATAGAAAAATTTTGTCTCGAAAATTTTTCTATAGATAAATTTTGTCTCGAAAATTTTTCTATAGAAAAATTTTGTCTCGAAAATTTTTCTATAGAAAAATTTTGTCTCGAAAATTTTTCTATAGAAAAATTTTGTCTCGAAAATTTTTCTATAGAAAAATTTTGTCTCGAAAATTTTTCTATAGAAAAATTTTGTCTCGAAAATTTTTCTATAGAAAAATTTTGTCTCGAAAATTTTTCTATAGAAAAATTTTGTCTCGAAAATTTTTCTATAGAAAAATTTTGTCTCGAAAATTTTTCTATAGAAAAATTTTGTCTCGAAAATTTTTCTATAGAAAAATTTTGTCTCGAAAATTTTTCTATAGAAAAATTTTGTCTCGAAAATTTTTCTATAGAAAAATTTTGTCTCGAAAATTTTTCTATAGAAAAATTTTGTCTCGAAAATTTTTCTATAGAAAAATTTTGTCTCGAAAATTTTTCTATAGAAAAATTTTGTCTCGAAAATTTTTCTATAGAAAAATTTTGTCTCGAAAATTTTTCTATATAAAAATTTTTTCTCGAAAAATTTTTCTATATAAAAATTTTGTCTCGAAAATTTTTCTATATAAAAATTTTGTCTCGAAAGTTTTTCTATATAAAAACTTTGTCTCGAAAATTTTTCTATATAAACATTTTGTCTCGAAAATTTTTCTATATAAAAATTTTGTCTCGAAAATTTTTCTATAGAAAAATTTTGTCTCGAAAATTTTTCTATAGAAAAATTTTGTCTCGAAAATTTTTCTATAGAAAAATTTTGTCTCGAAAATTTTTCTATAGAAAAATTTTGTCTCGAAAATTTTTCTATAGAAAAATTTTGTCTCGAAAATTTTTCTATAGAAAAATTTTGTCTCGAAAATTTTTCTATAGAAAAATTTTGTCTCGAAAATTTTTCTATAGAAAAATTTTGTCTCGAAAATTTTTCTATATAAAAACTTTGTCTCGAAAATTTTTCTATATAAACATTTTGTCTCGAAAATTTTTCTATAGACAAATTTTGTCTCGAAAATTTTTCTATAGACAAATTTTGTCTCGAAAATTTTTCTATAGAAAAATTTTGTCTCGAAAATTTTTCTATAGAAAAATTTTGTCTCGAAAATTTTTCTATAGAAAAATTTTGTCTCGAAAATTTTTCTATAGAAAAATTTTGTCTCGAAAATTTTTCTATAGAATGTTTCATTACAAAATTTTCTTTTAATTTGAAGCATTTTTAATTAAACAATCTGAAAATGTTCAATAAATTAATTAATAAAATCAGTTATTGTTTTCGTTTGTTATAAATTAATAAACTAAATAAATCTAGACAAAACTGTGTTATTAGGTAGATACCAATATTTTAATATTTTTTATTTTGCTATAAATTTAAATTTGGAATTGTTCGAATATAAAATTGGAAAAAATAATTTTTAATATTTTGATATAAAAATGTATGTAAATATTTTGAAATTTATAATTTGGATACATTGTTTTATATGGGCGAGTTATTGCATTAAATTTTACATTAACTTTTCCTTCCTGACAAATAAGCTCCAACCTATTGCACGATTTACGTACATATTTACTTATAGTTTCTTATATTTATTTACAATTAAAATAATTTTCTTCAGTTAAACGAGAGTGAAAATTTATATTTAAGTCTTTTTTCTTTGATTCTCTTTTTATCGCTGACGAAGTGAAAAAAAAAACAAACAAAAAAATGATTACACCGACTAACAAAAAAATTATGGTTTTCTTCATGATAAGAAAAAAAAATATTTAATCGATTTTTAGAACCTCTTAAACCGTTCAGCCTGGTCGATGATGACCTATTAGTTAGTCAGTTATATGTGAATATAAATATTAAAACTCGGAAACTAGATTCAACATAATTTTTTTAATTAAAAAGTTTTACTGTAGTGTATTGCACTAAGATCCCAATTTATTACAACTATTTATTACTGTAATAAATAGTTTTTTATAAAACCAAAAAAGTGTAGGAAATAAAGAAATGATAAAACTGAAAAATGTTTTTGTGTTTCTGTTCAGATGATAATCTTCGCTTTATGTTGATATTTGTTGGACACAATAATAATTCGTATTTATTCTGTCCCTCAAATTAGATATAATGTGTGGTTTTCGCTCTGTCTAGAATTAGGGATAATCCTCCTGATGAGATGGCCTAACCAACCATCGAAACGCGTTGAAAACTATTTATTACAATAATAAATAATTGCAATAAATTGGGATCTTAGTGCAATAAACTAGAGTAAAACTTTTTAATTAAATGTTTGATGTCCCAAAATTTTTGATAAATAATTTTTTTAAGTCAGAAAGATAGTTTAAGATTGTCTAATGACCGGAGAAAAGGAAGCTTATAAAATGTCTCAAACAGCAGAGTCCGACATAAGGGGATGTTTGAGACCCTATTCTTTACTGGCAGTCCAAGATAACAGAAGAATAATAGTCGAAGAACTGCAGTAATGGAAAAAATGTTCTTTAGTGTTATCAACAAATAATACCACTCTCAATATAAACCAAAAATTTGGTTTTAATTAGGGTGGATTTGCAATTTCAATTTATTTCGAATAGTCGTTCTTTTACAAACTTTCTAAAAAAAAAAATATTGTCTGTAAAAAGTCAACGAACATAAACATTTTTAGATCCAAAAACAAATGTTTGACAAATTTTATCTTTTTAACGGATTTTATTTCTGTGGACCATCCTAATGTACCATAAAATGCATACAATAGTTGCAATGTGTTATTAATTGAAATCTGATTATATTAGAGTGTCCCAGGTAAAATGCACATTTGTCCCCAATAAATAAAATAAACAAGAAGGAAAAGCTATAGTCGTTCAAGGCCAACTATATCATACCCTTCACTACTAAGGTCAAATATGGACCAACAATTAAAGAAGTTTTCCTTAAGTCTTAAAGACATACATAATATACTATGTGCTATTTTTTCAAAATTTCGAGATTTATATCATTTCTGGCTAAGGGCCTAATATGGGAGCTAGGGTCAATTGTGGACCGACTGTTACCAAATTTTGATTATTGGTTTGTATTTATAAAATATATATGAGATGACTATCGAAAAAGTTACATGGAAAACATTTGTGGAGACCCACAAGATCATCTATTATATTAGGAAGAAAGAAACTATTTATACCAGTTAAAAAATAATCCAATTAAGGTTAAAAACGGGGAAAATTACTTTAAGGTACTTTTTTAGGTAATATCTTAAAAGGGTACAAATCAGTAACATTCTATATATTAGACTAACCGGGATAGAGACACAATTTTCATTGCGTTTAGATCAATTGAGGGTTGAAAACGGGTAAAATTTAGTTTTTAGTACTATATATGTATCTATGGTACTTTTTAACAAATTTGCTCGATTACAATTTTACAGCAAACGAAGTAAATTTTTTATAAGAAAAGTTTTCTATATAAATTTTTTATATGCAAAATTTTCTATAGAAATTTTTTATATGAAAAATTTTCTATAGAAAGTTTTTATATGAAAAATTTTCTATAGAAAGTTTTTATATGAAAAATGTTCTATAGAAATTTTTTATGTGAAAAATGTTCTATAGAAATTTTTTATGTGAAAAATTTTCTATAGAAATTTTTTATATGAAAAATTTTCTATAGAAAGTTTTTATATGAAAAATGTTCTATAGAAATTTTTTATGTGAAAAATTTTCTATAGAAATTTTTTATGTGAAAAATTTTCTATAGAAATTTTTTGTGTGAAAAATTTTCTATAGAAATTGTTTATGTGAAAAATTTTCTATAGAAATATTTTATGTGAAAAATTTTCTATAGAAATTTATTATGTGAAAAATTTTCTATAGAAATTTTTTATGTGAAAAATTTTCTATAGAAATTTTTCATATAAAAAATTTTTTATAGAAATTTTTTATGTGAAAAATTTTCTATAGAAATTTTTTATGTGAAAAATTTTCTATAGAAATGTTTTATGTGAAAAATTTTCTATAGAAATTTTTTATGTGAAAAATGTTCTATAGAAATTTTTTATGTGAAAAATTTTCTATAGAAATTTTTTATGTGAAAAATTTTCTATAGAAATTTTTTATGTGAAAAATTTTCTATAGAAATTTTTTATGTGAAAAATTTTCTATAGAAATTTTTTATGTGAAAAATGTTCTACAGAAATTTTTTATGTGAAAAATTTTCTATAGAAATTTTTTATTTGAAAAATTTTCTATAGAAATTTTTTATGTGAAAAATTTTCTATAGAAATTTTTTATGTGAAAAATTTTCTATAGAAATTTTTTATGTGAAAAATTTTCTATAGAAATTTTTTATGTGAAAAATTTTCTATAGAAATTTTTTATGTGAAAAATTTTCTATAGAAATTTTTTATGTGAAAAATTTTCTATAGAAATTTTTTATGTGAAAAATTTTCTATAGAAATTTTTTATGTGAAAAATTTTCTATAGAAATTTTTTATGTGAAAAATGTTCTACAGAAATTTTTTATGTGAAAAATTTTCTATAGAAATTTTTTATGTGAAAAATTTTCTATAGAAATTTTTTATGTGAAAAATTTTCTATAGAAATTTTTTATGTGAAAAATTTTCTATAGAAATTTTTTATGTGAAAAATTTTCTATAGAAATTTTTTATGTGAAAAATTTTCTATAGAAATTTTTTATGTGAAAAATTTTCTATAGAAATTTTTTATGTGAAAAATTTTCTATAGAAATTTTTTATGTGAAAAATTTTCTATAGAAATTTTTTATGTGAAAAATTTTCTATAGAAATTTTTTATGTGAAAAATTTTCTATAGAAATTTTTTATGTGAAAAATTTTCTATAGAAATTTTTTATGTGAAAAATTTTCTATAGAAATTTTTTATGTGAAAAATTTTCTATAGAAATTTTTTATGTGAAAAATTTACTATAGAAATTTTTTATGTGAAAAATTTTCTATAGAAATTTTTTATGTGAAAATTTTTCTATAGAAATTTTTTATGTGAAAATTTTTCTATAGAAATTTTTTATGTGAAAAATTTTCTATAGAAATTTTTTATGTGAAAAATTTTCTATAGAACAAAAAATCTACATGCCAACGGCAAGTGAAAAGATCGAGCAAAACAAGTAATAGGAGAATACAAAATCAATTAAACGTAGGGATGTTTGATCAAACTCAATGAGTTAAATTGATGATTATCTCTGCAATTTGACAACTCGACTGTGGTCGAGGACGCTAAGTGCTGATGACGTCCTGTGGCGGGACAAAAATTGCAATCCACTGAGCCGCGTTCAAAAATATTTTTTTTAGTTTTTCTCCACAATTACTTTTAAAATTTTCAAAAATTAATAATTTGAAAGTTAAATGAACTCAAGCCTGATTAAACCTAATTTTTCAAGAAATTTTTTATGTGAAAAATTTTCTATAGAATTTTTTTATGTGAAAAATTTTCTATAGAAATTTTTATGTGAAAAATTTTCTATAGAAATTTTTTATATGGAAATTTTTCTATAGAAATTTTTTATATGAAAAATTTTCTATAGAAATTTTTTATATGAAAAATTTTGTATAGAAATTTTTTGAATGAAAAATTTTCTATGAAAATTTTTGATATGAAAATATTTCCAAATTTGTTAAAAAAAATCTTTAAGAAAATTTTCAAATTTGTGAGACACTCTATGTCCGTTATGAATAAATAAGTGAATAATAATTTTTATCTATATATATAAAACTCTAACGTGACTGACTGACTGACTGACTGATTGACTGACTCATCATCGCACAGCTCAAACGGCTAAAGCTAGAGAGCTGAAATTTTGACAGCGGGTACCTTTTTGAAAGTATAGATCCACTAAGACGGGATTTTTGGAAATTCGGCCTCTAAGGGGGTAAAAAGGGGTAAAAAAGGGAAAAATTAGTAATGCTGTATCTCCGGAAGTAAACGTCATAGGCCCAAAATTGAAATTGCGTTGGGATCAGCTGCAAAAATAAGTAGACACGTGTTTGGTACTTTTTAGCAGATGGGATAAATAGGGGGTAAAAAGGGTAAAAATAAAATGTTGGTACTTTTTTAAACCTATGTGTATCTTTTGAACCAATCAACAGAGTAACAAAATTCAAAACGGAGCCGGTAAACAAGAAAAAAATATTAGACACGTGTTTGGTACTTTTTTGATTCAGTGTTCAAAAAGGGGGAAAAGCGGGGAAAAAAATTTAGGGTAGGTCCATTTTTCTTTTTCTTTGTATTTCACTGGAACCAATAAAGCTAGAAATAAAATTTATAGGGAGGTCGATTGCCCAGTACAAAATATTAAATACGTGTTTGGTACTTTTTTCAATTAAAAGGGTAAAAAAGGGAAAAATCGGTAACATTATATCTCCTTAACCAACAGCGATAGAAGCGAAGATTAAATTGGATTGAGATTAGCACTAAAAATTAAGGGACACGTGTTCGGTACTTTTTTGAAAATCGGCCGCCTAGCAGGCAAAACAGGGTAGAAAAGGGAGAAATTAGTAACATCATATCTCCGAAACCAACATAGACAGAAACAAAGTTGAAATTGGATTTGAATCGCCTAGAAAAATAAGGGGACACGTGTTTGGTACTTTTTTGAAAATGGCACTAATAAGGATAAAAAAGGGTAAAAACTATATTTTGGGACTTTTTTTAACCCATATGTATCTTTTGAACTAATAAACATAGAAACACATTTTATATCGCAACCGATAGATATTAAAAAAGAACTAAATACGTATTTGGTACTTTTGCGATTAATGGGGTACAAAAGGGTAAAAAAAGGGAAAATATTCAAGAATAGGTTTTTTGCTTTTTAGCCATGGATGTCTTTAAGGCTAATGAAGTTAGAAGTATAATCTATTGACTGGTAGATTTACATTGAAAAGAAATAAGCTACGTGTTTGGTACTTTTTTTTTAATTTTGGGGGTAAAAATCGGTAAAGTATATCTTCTAAACCAAAAGTGATAGAAACAAAAACTAACTTGGTCTGAGATTGGCACTTAAAATTAAGGAAAACATGTTCCGTACTTTTTTGAAGTTCAACCTCTTAGAAGGTAAAACAGGGTAGAAAAGGGAGAAATTAGTAACATCATATTTCCGAAACCAACATCGATGCAAACAAAGTTGAAATTGGATTTGAATCGGCTAAGAAAACAAGGAGACACGTGCTTGGTACTTTTTTGGAAATGGCACTAATAAGGATAAAAAAGGGTAAAAACTATATTTTGGTACTTTTTTCAACTAATATGTATCTTTTGAACTAATAAACATAGAAACATAATTTATATCGCAACAGATAGATATTAAAAAACAATTAAATAAGTATTTGGTACTTTTGCGATTAATGGGGTACAAAAGGATAAAAAGGGAAAATATTTAAGGGTAGGTTTTTCATTTTTACCTATGGATATCTTTTAGGCAAATGAAGCCAGAAGTATAATTTATTGACTGGTCGATTGACAAAGAAAAAATAAAATACATTTTTGGTACTTTTTTTAATTTTGGGGGTAAAAATATATCTTCTAAATCAAAAGTGATAGAAACAAAAACTAAATTAGTCTGAGATCAGCACTAAAAATTAAGGGACACGTGTTCGGTACTTTTTTGAAATTCGACCTTTTAAAGGGTAAAACAGGGTAGAAAAGGGAGAAATTAGTAACATAATATCTCCGAAACTAACACCGATGCAAACGAAGTTTAAATTGGATTTGAATCGGATAAAAAAATAAATGGTCACGTATTTGGTACTATTTCAAAAATGGTACTAATAAGAATAAAAAAGGGTAAAAACTGTATTGGTACTTTTTTAACCCATATATATCTTTTGAACTAATAAACATAGAAACATTATCGCAACTGATAGGCATTAAAAAACTATTAAACACGTATTTGGTACTTTTGCGATTAATGTGGGACAAAAGGGTAAAAAGGGAAAATATTCAAGAGTAGGTTTTTTGCTTTTTAGCTAAGAATATCTTTTCGGCTAATGAAGCCAGAAGCATAATTTATTGGCAGGTAAATTGACACTGAAAAAAGTAAAATAAGTGTCTGGTACTTTTTTAATTTTGGGGGTAAAAATCGGTAAAAATATATCTTCTTAGCCAAAAGTGATAGAAACAAAAACTAAATCGGTCTAAAATCGGCACTTTAAATTAAGGGACATGTATTCTGTACTTTTTTCTTTAATTCGGCCGTTTTGGGGTTAAAACAGGGAAAAAATGGGAAATATTAGTAACATCATATTTCCGAAATTCAAAACGATAGGAATAGAGTTGAAATTTTTGAAAAAAACGAGAAACGTATTTAGTACTTTTTTGAATATGATACTAATAAGGGTAAAAAAGGGCAAAAACTATATTTTGGTACTTTTTTTGAACCCATACGTATCTTTTGAAATAATAAGCATAGAGAAACAGTAAACGTCACAATTGATAAGTAACAAAGAGTTACTAGATACGTATTTGGTACTTTTACGATAATTGAGGTAAAAAAGATAAAAACTGGGAAATATTCAAGGGTAGGTTTTTAACTAACGAAGCCAGAACTATAATTTACAGACGGGTGGATTCATATTGAAAAAGTGTAAGACATGTGTTGTTTAGTGGTTAAAAAGTGGAGTAAAAAGGGGGAAAATCGGTAACGTAATATCTTCTAAATCAAAAGTGATAGAAATAAAGATTAAATTGGTCTATGATCAGCATTAAAAATTAAAGGACACGGGTTCGGTATTTTTTTTTTTTAATTTGGCCGCTTATGGTTAAAACAGGCTAGAAAATGAATAAATCATATAATCGGCTAGAAAAAGAAAGGGACATGTGTTCTGTACTTTTTTTTGGAAATGGCACTAATAAGGGCAAAAAGGGTAAAAACTATACTTTTTTTTAACCCATACGTATCTTTTGAACTTATAAATATAAAGACTCACTTTATGCCACAATCAATAAGTATTAACAAAATATTAAACATGTGCTTGGTACTTTTACGATAAATGGGGTTCAAAGAGGTGAAAACGGGAAAATATTCACTTAAGCTAATGAAGTCAGAAGTATAAATTAGAGATGTGTCAATCAAAGGGGTAAAAAAGGGAAAAATCGATGACATTATATCTTCTAAACCTAATGGATGGAAACAAACACTAAAATGGTCTAAGATCAGCCCTAAAAATTAAGGGACTTTTCAGTACTTTTTGCAAATTAAACAGTTTTGGGGTTAAATAGGGTAGAAAATAAAAACATTAGTGAAGTTATATCTCTGATACCAATATCGACAGAAAAAAAATTTAAATTGGATTTAGATCGAATAGAAAAATAAAAAGTCATTTTTTTAGTAGGTACTTTTCGTAAATGAGCTAAAAATAGGGAATAAAAAGGATAAAAACTAAATTTTGGTACTTTTTTGACCCATTTATAAGTTTTGAATCAATTATTATAGAAACAAAATTTATACCGCAATCGAAAATAACAAAAACGGGTCAAAAATTTAAAGATAGGTTTTTTCCTTTTAAACTGTACATGTTGTTTAAATCAATAAAATAATAAATAAATCAATGATCAGGGGTAAACAACGGGTAAAAAAGGAAACTTTTGTGAAATATTCAAAATCAAAAGCGACAAGAACAAAAATAAGGGAGGCGTGTGTAGTACTTTTTTGAAAATGTAGAGGGTAGGTACTTATTTTGTCCTATATGTATCTTAAGAACCAATAAGTATTTAATTTAATTTATATCGGAATTGATAAATAAGTGAAAAAGTTATTTTGGTAAATTTTGTAACTTTGTCAATTCAAATGGTGCCGCTAACGAAGTAGCGGGTTATAAAGCTAGTATTAATATAATAACATAAATAAAATTCCTCATATCTTGACTTCTTTTATTTCGTAAAGTACAAAAACAAACAGAAGCTATAATGTTTAGTCCATTGGATGGTTGCGTTTCTTGAAGATGATGATTATGATGATGGTCAGCAAAAAAATTCTACTAAATATCGTTTTTAATTATTGCCTTTACCTAATTGGATTCATTGCGTTTAACGGCTTTGGAAATCGTTTAGCAAATGGATTTTTCATTGATTATACAGGTAAGATATGAAATTTTGAAATTACCTAGTTAAATATTGGGAATTTACTGAAAGCAATTCTCCGGGGTCTAGAGGGTATGTTTTTAAAACAATTAATATTATTAGGAAAAAATAAATAATAAAAACTTTTCAAAATGAAAATTCTTTTCAAAAATTTTGTATCGAACATTTTTCTTTAAAAAAAATTTGTCTCGAAAATTTTTCTATATAAAAATTTGGTAGCCAAAATTTTTATATAGAAAAATTTTGTCAAGAAAATTTTTTCTATAGAAAAAATTTGTCTCAAAATTTTTATGTATATAAAAAGATTTTCTCAAATATTTTTCTGTAGAAAAATTTTGATTTGAAATTTTTTTATGTAGAAATTTTTTTTATAGAAACATTTTCTTTCGCAAATGTTTAAAATTTGGTCTCGAAAATTTTTCTATATTAAAAATGGTCTCAAAATTTTTATATATAAAAATTTGATCTCAAAAATTTTTCTATATAAAAATTTTGTCCGAAAATGTCTCTATATAAAAATTTGGTGTTAAAAATTTTTCGATATAAAAATTTGGTTTTGAAAATTTTCAATATAAAAATTTGGTCTCAAAAATTTTTTTATATAAAAATTTGTTTTTGAACATTTTTCAATATAAAAATTTGATCTCAAAAATTTTTCTATAGAAAAATTTGTTTTTTAAGATTTTTCAATATAAAAATTTGATCTTGAAAATTTTTCTATATAAAAATTTGGTTTCAAAAATTTTTCTATATAAAAATTTGGTCTTTAAAATTTTTCTATATAAAAATTTGGTCTCGAAAATTTTTCTATATAAAAAATTTGTCTCAAAATTTTTTCAAATTAAAAAATTTGTCTCGAAATTTTTTCAAATTAAAAAATTTGTCTCGAAATTTTTTCTACATAGAAAGTTTGTCTCGAAATTTATTCTATATAAAAAGTTTGTCTCGAAATTTATTCTATATAAAAAGTTTGTCTCGAAATTTATTCTATATAAAAAATTCGGTCTCGAAATTTTTTCTATATAAAAAAATCGGTCTTGAAATTTTTTCTATATAAAAAATTTGTCTCGAAATTTTTTTTATATAAAAAATTTGTTTCGAAATTTTTTCTATATAAAAAATTTATCTCGAAATTTTTTCTATATAAAAAATTTATCTCGAAATTTTTTCTATATAAAAAATTCGGTCTCGAAATTTTTTCTATATAAAAAATTCGGTCTCGAAATTTTTTCTATATAAAAAATTCGGTCTCGAAATTTTTTCTATAAAAAAAATTCGGTCTCGAAATTTTTTCTATATAAAAAATTTGTCTCGAAATTTTTTCTATATAAAAAATTTGTCTCGAAATTTTTTCTATATAAAAAATTTGTCTCGAAATTTTTTCTATATAAAAAATTTGTCTCGAAATTTTTTCTATATAAAAAATTTGTCTCGAAACTTTTTCTATATAAAAAATTTGTCTCGAAATTTTTTCTATATAAAAAATTTGTCTCGAAATTTTTTCTATATAAAAAATTTGTCTCGAAATTTTTTCTATATAAAAAATTTGTGTCGAAATTTTTTCTATATAAAAAATTTGTCTCGAAATTTTTTCTATATAAAAAATTTGTCTCGAAATTTTTTCTATATAAAAAATTTGTCTCGAAATTTTTTCTATATAAAAAATTTGTCTCGAAATTTTTTCTATATAAAAAATTTGTCTCGAAATTTTTTCTATATAAAAAATTTGTCTCGAAATTTTTTCTATATAAAAAATTTGTCTCGAAATTTTTTCTATATAAAAAATTTGTCTCGAAATTTTTTCTATATAAAAAATTTGTCTCGAAATTTTTTCTATATAAAAAATTTGTCTCGAAATTTTTTCTATATAAAAAATTTGTCTCGAAATTTTTTCTATATAAAAAATTTGTCTCGAAATTTTTTCTATATAAAAAATTTGTCTCGAAATTTTTTCTATATAAAAAATTTGTCTCGAAATTTTTTCTATATAAAAAATTTGTCTCGAATTTTTTTCTATATAAAAAATTTGTCTCGAAATTTTTTCTATATAAAAAATTTGTCTCGAAATTTTTTCTATATAAAAAATTTGTCTCGTAATTTTTCTATATAAAAAATTTGTCTCGAAATTTTTTCTATACAAAAAATTTGTCTCGAATTTTTTTCTATATAAAAAATTTGTCTCGAAATTTTTTCTATATAAAAAATTTGTCTCGAAATTTTTTCTATATAAAAAATTTGTCTCGAAATTTTTTCTATATAAAAAATTTGTCTCGAAATTTTTTCTATATAAAAAATTTGTCTCGAAATTTTTTCTATATAAAAAATTTGTCTCGAAATTTTTTCTATATAAAAAATTTGTCTCGAAATTTTTTCTATATAAAAAATTTTTCTCGAAATTTTTTCTATATAAAAAATTTGTCTCGAAATTTTTTCTATATAAAAAATTTGTCTCGAAATTTTTTCTATATAAAAAATTTGTCTCGAAATTTTTTCTATATAAAAAATTTGTCTCGAAATTTTTTCTATATAAAAAATTTATCTCGAAATTTTTTCTATATAAAAAATTTATCTCGAAATTTTTTCTACATAAAAAATTTGTCTCGAAATTTTTTCTATATAAAAAATTTGTCTCGAAATTTTTTCTATATAAAAAATTTGGTCTCGAAATTTTTTCTATATAAAAAATTCGGTCTCGAAATTTTTTCTATATAAAAAATTCGGTCTCGAAATTTTTTCTATATAAAAAATTCGGTCTCGAAATTTTTTCTATATAAAAAATTTGTCTCGAAATTTTTTCTATATAAAAAATTTGTCTCGAAATTTTTTCTATATAAAAAATTTGTCTCGAAATTTTTTCTATATAAAAAATTTGTCTCGAAATTTTTTCTATATAAAAAATTTGTCTCGAAATTTTTTCTATATAAAAAATTTGTCTCGAAATTTTTTCTATATAAAAAATTTGTCTCGAAATTTTTTCTATATAAAAAATTTGTCTCGAAATTTTTTCTATATAAAAAATTTGTGTCGAAATTTTTTCTATATAAAAAATTTGTCTCGAAATTTTTTCTATATAAAAAATTTGTCTCGAAATTTTTTCTATATAAAAAATTTGTCTCGAAATTTTTTCTATATAAAAAATTTGTCTCGAAATTTTTTCTATATAAAAAATTTGTCTCGAAATTTTTTCTATATAATTGTTTATATAGAAAAAATTTCGAGACAAATTTTTTATATAGAAAAAATTTCGAGACAAATTTTTTGTATAGAAAAAATTTCGAGACAAATTTTTTATATAGAAAAAATTTCGAGACAAATTTTTTATATAGAAAAAATTTCGAGACAAATTTTTTATATAGAAAAAATTTCGAGACAAATTTTTTATATAGAAAAAATTTCGAGACAAATTTTTTATATAGAAAAAATTTCGAGACAAATTTTTTATATAGAAAAAATTTCGAGACAAATTTTTTATATAGAAAAAATTTCGAGACAAATTTTTTATATAGAAAAAATTTCGAGACAAATTTTTTATATAGAAAAAATTTCGAGACAAATTTTTTATATAGAAAAAATTTCGAGACAAATTTTTTATATAGAAAAAATTTCGAGACAAATTTTTTATATAGAAAAAATTTCGAGACAAATTTTTTATATAGAAAAAATTTCGAGACAAATTTTTTATATAGAAAAAATTTCGAGACAAATTTTTTATATAGAAAAAATTTCGAGACAAATTTTTTATATAGAAATTTTTTCTATAGAAAAAATTTTTGAGACAATATTTTTCTATAGAAAAAATTTTCGAGACAATATTTTTCTATAGAAAAAATTTCAAGACAAATTTTTTCTATAGGAAAAATTTCGAGACAAATTTTTTTGTACCAAAATTTGTCTCGAAAATTGAATTGAATCAATTAAAAAAGTAATTAAAATAATTAAACTTTTTTTCAATTTCAGAAAATTCCGAACTTATACAACAGCAAATTGGACATAATATAACATTACAATGTAGTTTAAAGGGTCTATTGGATGAGACTAAAGTCAATGATATAACCTATTACTGGTACTTTAAAGTAAGTAGATTATAACAATTGTTAAATTAATTAAATAAATTAACAGATTTAATTGTTTTTAAATTTTTAGCAATGTGGTGAAGGTTCCGGAGGTATTCTCAACTGCTTTAATACAAATTATAATGAAGACTGGACCCAATTGCCATGTGAAGGAAATATTTGTAGATCGGAATTGCATTTAAAAAATCTAACAGAAAAATATTCGGGCCTATATAAATGCAGCGTATTGCCCAAAGTGGGTAACCTACTGGAGGTCAAACTAGTAAGGACATTTCAATTGGATATAAAAAGTAAGTCGTTATTGAAAAAAACAATTTTTAATTAAAATTATAATTAATTCTCTTTTACTTCCAGATACTTCCCTAAAAATACCCGAATTTCTAGGTCCAGATCCTTTAAATCTTACCGTTAGCCGAGGGAATCAAGCTGTATTTCAATGTCGTGTTTTTAGCGAAGACTATCCCAATATAAAATGGTTCCGTCGTTTATCAATTTTTAAATATCGAGACTACGAAAGCATACACTCGTTGGTCTATTACAATGGTCAAGCCTATGAACTCTTGAAATCGGTTCGGGAAAAACCTACCGCTCCTAATATATATCTTAGTAAACTTACAATAAAAGAAGTAAAATTCGAAGATGAAGCCTTTTATGCCTGTGTAGCCATTAGTCTTCGCGGTCATAATATAAGAGAGGCCTATTTGAGGGTTAATGATGACAACGAAGACTCTGAAGAATATTGGTCGGATTATGAAATGGAAGATGATGTTATACCTTCAGATCCAAAAAGATTTTGGTTATTATTTTTGATGCCAGTAGGTTTGGCATTACTGCCTTTGGCTGTATATCTGTGTTATATTATCATTAAGCGTTATAGAGATCATAATTTAATGGATCGGGCTAAGTTAAGAGAAGAATACGATCGACGTTCTATGTTAAGATCTTAGAGATTAGGAGATATATTGTTCCTTCGATGAATGAAAAAAAAAAAAAATCAGCCATAATACGAGAGTAATAGTAGTTTCGTAACAGCTAAAGAAATTCTGATCATGTTTCCGTTAACCCGACTCTCAATATCTCGACTCGGCGATATACTAGTATACCAAAGATTTTATAAAAAAAAATTAGTTCCGAATTTAGAATATTAAATACATAGTTATAACCATGGAATAAGAATACAGTATAATTAAATCATGGTTATAACCACAAATATTTACTGTACTTTTTTACACTAGAATCTAAATAAATGTTTAAAAAAATAAGTCTAAAATGTCTAAAATTTTTCTTATCAAAAATATAATTTTAAAAAAAATTTTCTATATAAAAAATTTTGTCTCGAAAATCTTGCTATATAAAAATTTTATACCGAAAATTTTTCTATATAAAAATTTTATACCGAAAATTTTTCTATATAAAAATTTTATACCGAAAATTTTTCTATATAAAAATTTTATACCGAAAATTTTTCTATATAAAAATTTTATACCGAAAATTTTTCTATATAAAAATTTTATACCGAAAATTTTTCTATATAAAAATTTTATACCGAAAATTTTTCTATATAAAAATTTTATACCGAAAATTTTTCTATATAAAAATTTTATACCGAAAATTTTTCTATATAAAAATTTTATACCGAAAATTTTTCTATATAAAAATTTTGTACCGAAAATTTTTCTATATAAAAATTTTATACCGAAAATTTTTCTATATAAAAATTTTATACCGAAAATTTTTCCATATAAAAATTTTATACCGAAAATTTTTCTATATAAAAATTTTATACCGAAATTTTTCTATATACAAATTTTTTGCCGAAAATTTTTCTATATAAAAATTTTATACCGAAAATTTTTCCATAAAAAAATTTTATACCGAAAATTTTTCTATATAAACATTTTATACCGAAAATTTTTCTATATAAAAACTTTATACCGAAAATTTTTCTATATAAAAATTTTATACCGAAAATTTTTCTATATAAAAATTTTATACCGAAAATTTTTCTATATAAAAATTTTATAGCGAAAATTTTTCTATATAAAAATTTTATAGCGAAAATTTTTCTATAAAAAAATTTTATACCGAAAATTTTTCTATATAAAAATTTTATACCGAAAATTTTACTATATAAAAATTTTATACCGAAAATTTTTCTATATAAAAATTTTATACCGAAAATTTTTCTATATAAAAATTTTATACCGAAAATTTTTCTATATAAAAATTTTATACCGAAAATTTTTCTATATAAAAATTTTATACCGAAAATTTTTCTATATAAAAATTTTATACCGAAAATTTTTCTATATAAAAATTTTATGCCGAAAATTTTTCTATATAAAAATTTTATAGCGAAAATTTTTCTATATAAAAATTTTATAGCGAAAATTTTTCTATATAAAAATTTTATACCGAAAATTTTTCTATATAAAAATTTTATAGCGAAAATTTTTCTATATAAAAATTTTATAGCGAAAATTTTTCTATATAAAAATTTTATGAAAAATTAGGTTTCATCAGGCTTGAGTTCATTTAATTTTCAAATTATTAATTTTGAAAATTGGAAAGTAAATTATGGAGAAAAACTGAAAAAATTATTTTTGAACGCGGCTAGTGGATTGCAATTTCTGTCCCGCCACAGGACGTCATCAGCACTTAGCGCCCTCGACCACAGTCGAGTTGTCAAATTGCAGAGATAATCATCAATTTAACTCATTGAGTTTGATCGAACATCCCTACGTTTAATTGATTGTGTATTCTCCTATTACTTGTTTTGCTCGATCTTTTCACTTGCCGTTGGCATGTAGAGAAGAACAAGACTTTTTGGTTTTGATGCTATTTTTAGAATAGTAACAATGTTAACAACATATGTAAGTAAATTACATGAATGTATGTAAATGCAATGTGCCCTTTGCTTTTTATTATTTGGGAATTAATTATTCGAACTTTAGAATTAATTGAAAAATTAGGTTTCATCAGGCTTGAGTTCATTTAATTTTCAAATTATTAATTTTGAAAATTGGAAAGTAAATTATGGAGAAAAACTGAAAAAATTATTTTTGAACGCGGCTAGTGGATTGCAATTTCTGTCGAGCAAAACAAGTAATAGGAGAATACACAATCAATTAAACGTAGGGATGTTCGATCAAACTCAATGAGTTAAATTGATGATTATCTCTGCAATTTGACAACTCGACTGTGGTCGAGGGCGCTAAGTGCTGATGACGTCCTGTGCACAGTGGTTTACGGACGCTTTTTTTTGGAAATAATTCTGTAACTTTTGAACGACTGGAGATATTTGAATGAAATTTGGCGTGGTGATAGTCAAGGAGTATTCGAGTTGGTTTTCAGAAGCACTGGCCCATGAGGGGTCGGGAGAGTGATTGATGGACCTTCAAAGTTGGTCACCTCGGGTGTTCGACTTTTTTAAAAATTCGCCAAAAATCCATTTATGCATGGATTGAAAAGAAATTTTAAACTTAAGTTCTCCTTCGGAAGGTCTACAAAAAATACCCTTACATGTGTAGGTTATCTCCTTTGGGTTTCGAGATATTTGAATAAAAAGGAATTTTTGGGTTGATTTTTTACTTATTTTTTTAAGCTTTTTTTGATCTGGTGGACGCATCTGAAGATCAAAAATTTTTTAAGAATATTCGTTAAAATTGTAACAAAATTCTAAATAATTTTTGTGCAAGTTAGTTATAGATATCTTTTTTCGTTTAAAAGTTAAAAATATTCAAAGTTGAAACTTAAAAAAAATTTCGCTTTTTTTGAGTTTTTCCCTAAAAGATAGCTATATTTTTTCACTAATAAAAAAAATATTTTCTTAAGAAACATAAAAATATTTTTAAAGTTTTTAAAAGAAAACATAATGAGAATGCGTATAAAACAAATTTCTTGCTAATTGGACTTTTGGTCCTCGCACATGCCCTCTCCAAAAAATGCCAATTTGTAAAAAAAAATTTTGGTTTAAATAAAAATTTCTCAAAAGGCAAAGCACCGATTTGAAAAAGATAATAATGTCCATATTTTCTAATATATCTGTTATTGATTGGAAAAGTTTTTTCTGAAACGAGCTGCAAATAGAGTCAGTGTTGCCATTTTTGTAAAAAAACTCATTTTTTGAAACCCTTTTTTCCCGAGTTGGGAATTGGGGAATTTTTTAGTAAAAATTGGGAATTTTTTTTAGTCTATTGCTTTTAGATCTTATTGGTCTATATAACTACAAAATTTTATTGTGATATCTTTATCCATGTCATTTCTACAAAATATCAAATATTGAAATTATTTTCCTTAAAAGAGTAGAAAAGTAATATTTTTTTGTTTTACGATACAAAGTGTAAAAACATTAACTCGCTTAAAAAAGATTTTTACTTGGTGTTCATCTCCTGGTCTTTCCCGATCCAATGATACTAAATACGTATATCAAACTTTAATACATAGCCTTTAAAAGCTCTAAAAACTTTGCCTCCCATAGCATTTTTAAGCTAAATATTGGAGTATTGGAGAGTAATGTGTGCAAATAAAGTTAATGGTGCACAGTGGTATTAACTCTGCAATTTCTAAACTACTAGACAGATTTTTACAAAATTTGGAACGTCAAGAGAAGAGGTGTGAGGCTTTTAGATCAATGTTTAAGAACGTATTTGTTGGTAGCACAGTGGGCTCTACAGTGGGCCAAAGTTGACTACCTCGGGTATATAAAACATTTGGGGGAGTATAACTTTCCTCAATTGGGTCCGATCTAAAAGATACGTTTTCGAAAACTCCTTAAAAAATTAAGAAAAAAACATGCTTACTTTACTACCTTATCTCTTATAGTTTAAGAGATATTTGAATCCAAATTTTTCTTTTGCTTTTTATGGTATGTCTTCTGGCCTTTTTTGGCCTATTTATCTTTTCTTGTACTACGTTAAATTTAAAAAAAAAATACTGCAAGATTGCTGATAAATTTCTAAATGAACTGGAAGAAACAAGTTCTTTATTATGTAAACTTAATAACACAGAAATATTCTTAAAAGTTTGTGTACCGAAAAAAGCCTGAAAAAATATTTTTTTTTTCAAAAAAAGTAATATTATTTTTTCAATATTTGTGAAAAATTTTTTCAAAAGACTCAATTCGTTTTTTACATTTTCTAAAAGATGGACTTGAGGGATCAGTATAAACTATATTTCTAAAAATTTTGGACATGCACCCTACAACCAGCGGTAGTCGAAAATCAGTCATTTTTTTAACAAAACTTGTGTTTTTTGTGACTGTAAAAAAATTGTTTATTTTATCTCAAACTTTTTTTTAACAAAATTGTATTAAGTATAATGTTTTTAATATCTGTGCAAAAATCTGATAGAGCCCGGCTATTAATCGGGTCACACGGGCCGCTTTTCTAAAAAAACTCAAATTTGCGAAAAGCATACTCTTCTGTATTCAAAAGTTTTCATTTTAATTTCAGAACTTGTTCCGAAATTTATATTTCTGATTTTCGCATACACAGGTCCATACTATGCACAAAAATAGTCGCAATACCTTGTTTAGTTTTAGAGATTTTTGCGAAAAATTACAAAGTAATGTTAAAATATTATACTAAAATTGTATGTAGTCAAATATCTCTTAAACTATAAGAGATGATTTAGTAAAGTAAGCATGTTTTTTTCTTAACTTTTTTAAGAAGTTTTCGAAAACGTAAAAATCTTTTAGATCGGACCCAACTGAGGAAAGTTATACGCCCCCAAATGTTTTATATACCCGAGGTAGGCAACTTTGGCCCACTGTAGCGCCCACTGTGCTACCGACAAATACGTTCTTAAACATTGATCTAAAAGCCTCACACCTCTTCTATTGACGTTCCAAATTTTGTCAAAATCCGTCTAGTGGTTTAGAAATTGCAGAGTTAATACCACTGTGCACCATTAACTTTATTTGCACACATTACTCTCCAATACTCCAATATTTAGCTTAAAAATGCTATGGGAGGCAAAGTTTTTAGAGCTTTTAAAGGCTATGTATTAAAGTTTGATATACGTATTTAGTATCATTGGATCGGGAAAGAACATGAACATGAACACCAAGTAAAAATCTTTTTTAAGCGAGTTAATGTTTTTACACTTTGCATCGTAAAACAAAAAAATATTACTTTTCTACTTTTTTAAGGAAAATAATTTCAATATTTGATATTTTGTAGAAATGACATGGACAAAGATATCACAATAACATTTTGTAGTTATATAGACCAATAAGATCTAAAAGCAATAGACTAAAAAAAATTCCCAATTTTTACTAAAAAATTCCCCAATTCCCAACTCGGGAAAAAAGGGTTTCAAAAAATGAGTTTTTTTACAAAAATGGCAACACTGACTCTATTTGCAGCTCGTTTCAGAAAAAACTTTTCCAATCAATAACAGATATATTAGAAAATATGGACATTATTATCTTTTTCAAATCGGTGCTTTGCCTTTTGAGAAATTTTTATTTAAACCAAAATTTTTTTTTACAAATTGGCATTTTTTGGAGAGGGCATGTGCGAGGACCAAAAGTCCAATTAGCAAGAAATTTGTTTTATACGCATTCTCATTATGTTTTCTTTTAAAAACTTTAAAAATATTTTTATGTTTCTTAAGAAAATATTTTTTTATTAGTGAAAAAATATAGCTATCTTTTAGGGAAAAACTCAAAAAAAAGCGAATTTTTTTTTAAGTTTCAACTTTGAATATTTTTAACTTTTAAACGAAAGAAGATATCTATAACTAACTTGCACAAAAATTATTTAAAATTTTGTTACAATTTTAACGAATATTCTTAAAAAATTTTTGATCTTCAGATGCGTCCACCAGATCAAAAAAAGCTTAAAAAAATAAGTAAAAAATCAACCCAAAAATTCCTTTTTATCCAAATATCTCGAAACCCAAAGGAGATAACCTACACATGTAAGCGTATTTTTTGTAGACCTTCTGAAGGAGAACTTAAGTTTAAAATTTCTTTTCAATCCATGCATAAATGGATTTTTGGCGAATTTTTAAAAAAGTCGAACACCCGAGGTGACCAACTTTGAAGGTCCATCAATCACTCTCCCGACCCCTCATGGGCCAGTGCTTTTTAAAACTAACTCGAATACTCCTTGACTATCACCACGCCAAATTTCATTCAAATATCTCCAGTCGTTCAAAAGTTACAGAATTATTTCCAAAAAAAAGAGTCCGTAAACCACTGTGCTGTGGCGGGACAGAAATTGCAATCCACTAGCCGCGTTCAAAAATAATTTTTTCAGTTTTTCTCCATAATTTACTTTCCAATTTTCAAAATTAATAATTTGAAAATTAAATGAACTCAAGCCTGATGAAACCTAATTTTTCAATTAATTCTAAAGTTCGAATAATTAATTCCCAAATAATAAAAAGCAAAGGGCACATTGCATTTACATACATTCATGTAATTTACTTACATATGTTGTTAACATTGTTACTATTCTAAAAATAGCATCAAAACCAAAAAGTCTTGTTCTTCTCTACATGCCAACGGCAAGTGAAAAGATCGAGCAAAACAAGTAATAGGAGAATACACAATCAATTAAACGTAGGGATGTTCGATCAAACTCAATGAGTTAAATTGATGATTATCTCTGCAATTTGACAACTCGACTGTGGTCGAGGGCGCTAAGTGCTGATGACGTCCTGTGGCGGGACAGAAATTGCAATCCACTAGCCGCGTTCAAAAATAATTTTTTCAGTTTTTCTCCATAATTTACTTTCCAATTTTCAAAATTAATAATTTGAAAATTAAATGAACTCAAGCCTGATGAAACCTAATTTTTCAATTAATTCTAAAGTTCGAATAATTAATTCCCAAATAATAAAAAATTTTATAGCGAAAATTTTTCTATATAAAAATTTTATAGCGAAAATTTTTCTATATAAAAATTTTATAGCGAAAATTTTTCTATATAAAAATTTTATAGCGAAAATTTTTCTATAAAAAAATTTTATACCGAAAATTTTTCTATATAAAAATTTTATACCGAAAATTTTTCTATATAAAAATTTTATACCGAAAATTTTTCTATATAAAAATTTTATACCGAAAATTTTTCTATATAAAAATTTTATACCGAAAATTTTTTTATATAAAAATTTTATACCGAAAATTTTTCTATATAAAAATTTTATACCGAAAATTTTTCTATATAAAAATTTTATACCGAAAATTTTTCTATATAAAAATTTTATACCGAAAATTTTTCTATAAAAAAATTTTATACCGAAAACTTTTCTATATAAAAATTTTATACCGAAAATTTTTCTATATAAAAATTTTATAGCGAAAATTTTTCTATATAAAAATTTTATACCGAAAATTTTTCGATATACAAATTTTATACCGAAAATTTTTCTATATAAAACTTTTATATCGAAAATTTTTCTATATAAAAATTTTATACCGAAAATTTTTCTATATAAAAATTTTATAGCGAAAATTTTTCTATATAAAAATTTTATAGCGAAAATTTTTCTATAAAAAAATTTTATACCGAAAATTTTTCTATATAAAAATTTTATACCGAAAATTTTTCTATATAAAAATTTTATACCGAAAATTTTTCTATATAAAAATTTTATATCGAAAATTTTTCTATATAAAAATTTTATACCGAAAATTTTTCTATATAAAAATTTTATACCGAAAATTTTTCTATATAAAAATTTTATACCGAAAATTTCTATATAAAAATTTTATACAGAAAATTTTTCTATGTAAAAATTTTATACCGAAAATTTTTCTATATAAAAATTTTATACCGAAAATTTTTCTATATAAAAATTTTATACCGAAAATTTTTCTATATAAAAATTTTATACCGAAAATTTTTCTATATAAAAATTTTATACCGAAAATTTTTCTATATAAAAATTTTATACCGAAAATTTTTCTATATAAAAATTTTATACCGAAAATTTTTCTATATAAAAATTTTATACCGAAAATTTTTCTATATAAAAATTTTATACCGAAAATTTTTCTATATAAAAATTTTATACCGAAAATTTTTCTATATAAAAATTTTATAGCGAAAATTTTTCTATATAAAAATTTTATAGCGAAAATTTTTCTATATAAAAATTTTATAGCGAAAATTTTTCTATAAAAAAATTTTATACCGAAAATTTTTCTATATAAAAATTTTATACCGAAAATTTTTCTATATAAAAATTTTATACCGAAAATTTTTCTATATAAAAATTTTATATCGAAAATTTTTCTATATAAAAATTTTATACCGAAAATTTTTCTATATAAAAATTTTATACCGAAAATTTTTCTATATAAAAATTTTATGCCGAAAATTTTTCTATATAAAGATTTTATACCAAAAATTTTTCTATATAAAAATTTGATGTCGAAAATTTTTCTATGTAAAAATTTTATACCAAAATTTTTTTTTTTTTAAATTTTGTCTTGAAAATTTTTCTATATAAAAATTTTGTTTTGAAAATTTTTCTATATAAAAATTTTGTCCTGAAAATGTTTCTATATAAAAATGTTGTCTTGAAAATTTTTCTATATAAAAATGTTGTCTTGAAAATTTTTCTATATAAAAATTTGGCTCGAAAATTTTTCTATATAAAAATTTTGACTCGAAAATTTTTCTATATAAAAATTTTGTCTGGAAAATTTTTCTATATAAAAATTTTGTCTCGAAAATTTTTCTATATAAAAATTTTGTCTCGAAAATTTTTCTATATAAAAATTTTGTCTCGAAAAATTTTCTATTTAAAAATTTGTTTCGAAAAATTTTCTATATAAAAATTGTCTCGAAAATTTTTCTATTTAATAATTTTGTCTTGAAAATTTTTCTATATACAAATTTTGTCTCGAAAAATTTTCTATGTAAAAATTTTTCTATATAAAAATTCGTTCTCGAAAATTTTTCTATATAAAAATCTTGTCTCAAAAATTTTTGTTTATAAAAATTTTGTCTCGAAAATTTTTTCTATATAAAAATTTTGTCTCTAAAATTTTTCTATATAAAAATTAGATCTCGAAAATTTTTCGATATAAAAATTTGGTCTAGAAAATTTTTCTATATAAAAATTTTGTCTCGAGAAATTTTCTATTTAAAAATTTGTTTCGAAAAATTTTCTATATAAAATTGTCTCGAAAATTTTTCTGTTTAAAAATTTTGTCTTGAAAATTTTTCTATATACAAATTTTGTCTCGAAAACTTTTCTATATAAAAATTTTGTCTTGAAAATTTTTCTATATAAAAATTTGGTCCGAAAATTTTTCTATATAAAATTTCAGAACAAAAAATAAAAATACTTAAAACATCAAGTCCAAGGGTTAACCTTATATGAACTGTCAAATTCCAGAAAGGAAAAATATGTTCACACAGAGTCGTCGAATTTTTTAAATCAAATTTTTTAGTAAAGAAATTCAAAATATATATTTTTATTCGTGACTACAATTAAAAAATTTACGCAATTTTAAACTCATATATTTTATATATCTGTAACATCTGAACCGACGTATTAGCGTTAAAGAGATAAAACAAGTTTTTTTCATGATATTGGAAATATATTTGAACTTTTATTTGATGAGACATTTTGAAGCGCATATTTTTTATTTACGTATTTGTATAAATATTGCCAATCAGATAGAGCCTATAGAACAGCCATTGGATCAATTGGATTACTAGTTTTAAGAAACATTATACGAGTTAAGCAGAAATACCAAATGTCTCGCAAACGTATGGCCCCAGTTGGATTTTTAAGTAATGGCATACCGCCACCCAATATACAAGCTTGTCAGTATGAGTACTATCGTCCGGGATGCTATTTAATACCCCAATTGGTAACAGAGGTAACGCCTTATACTCACACCTATATGGATCACTGGCAGCCATATTGCAATACCGCTACATACGTGGTAGATCGTTTTGGTAATGTTAATTATCCCAGTGATTTTGAATATCAGCTGCATGTGCCTACAGCTGCGTCTTCGCTTCCCCGGGATGTTTTATATCGATATTATGAACCAGGTGAAACGGGAATATCTTTATTACCACAAATTGAAGATGACGACTTTTGTGAGGAGCAGGAAGTTATTGTGCGAAAACGTAAGCGTTTAAGTGATAGGCATCGTTTGTGTGGCGAAAGACGTTCAAAGAATTCACTTCGTGCCGAAGATAGTAGTAAAAATGTTTATCGTTCAAATGAGGGTTATTTGGTAGAGGAACCTAGTGATAATGCTCCCGAGAGTGTTTGACGTTAATGTTTTTATTGGTGTAAATTTTTGATATGGTGGAATAAATAATGCACAAATAAATAGTGAACAAATTTGCAAAAAAAAATCTTAACGAAAATTTTTCTATACAAATTTTGTAACAAAAATTTTTTTATAAAAAAAATTTTTGTAACAAAAATTTTTTATAAAAAAAATTTTTCTTTTCTATAAAAAAATTTTTTTTAACGAATATTTTTCTATAGAAAAAATTTTTTTAACGTAAATTTTTCTATAGAAAAAATTTTTTTAACGTAAATTTTTCTATAGAAAAAATTTTTTTAACGTAAATTTTTCTATAGAAAAAAATTTTTTAAGGAAAATTTTTCTATAGAAAAATTTTTTTTAAGGAAAATTTTTCTATAGAAAAAATTTTTTTAAGGAAAATTTTTCTATAGAAAAATTTTTTTAGTGAAAATTTTTCTATAGAAAAAATTTTTTTAAGGAAAATTTTTCTATAGAAAAAATTTTTTTAAGGAAAATTTTTCTATAGAAAAAATTTTTTTTAAGGAAAATTTTTCTATCGAAAAAATTTTTTTAAGGAAAATTTTTCTATAGAAAACAATTTTTTAAGGAAAATTTTTCTATAGAAAAAAATTTTTTACCGAAAATTTTTCTAAAGAAAAAATTTTTTAACGAAAATTTTTCTATAGAAAAAATTTTTTAACGAAAATTTTTCTATAGAAAAAATTTTTTAACGAAAATTTTTCTATAGAAAAAATTTTTTAACGAAAATTTTTCTATAGAAAAAATTTTTTAACGAAAATTTTTCTATAGAAAAAATTTTTTAACGAAAATTTTTCTATAGAAAAAATTTTTTAACGAAAATTTTTCTATAGAAAAAATTTTTTAACGAAAATTTTTCTATAGAAAAAATTTTTTAAGGAAAATTTTTCTATAGAAAAAATTTTTTAACGAAAATTTTTCTATAGAAAAAAATTTTCAACTAAAATTTTTCTATAGAAAAAATTCTTTAACGAAAATTTTTCTATAGAAAATTTTTTTGTAACGAAAATTTTTCTATAGAAAAATTTTTTGTAACGAAAATTTTTCTATAGAAAAATTTTTTGTAACGAAAATTTTTCTATAGAAAAATTTTTTGTAACGAAAATTTTTCTATAGAAAAATTTTTTGTAACGAAAATTTTTCTATAGAAAAATTTTTTGTAACGAAAATTTTTCTATAGAAAAATTTTTTGTAACGAAAATTTTTCTATAGAAAAAATTTTTGTAACGAAAATTTTTCTATAGAAAAATTTTTTGTAACGAAAATTTTTCTATAGAAAAAATTTTTTAACGAAAATTTTTCTATAGAAAAAATTTTTTAACGAAAATTTTTCTATAGAAAAAATTTTTGTAACGAAAATTTTTCTATAGAAAAAATTTTTGTAATGAAAATTTTTCTATAGAAAAAATTTTTGTAACGAAAATTTTTCTATAGGAAAAATTTTTTAACGAAAATTTTTCTATAGAAAAAATTTTTTAACGAAAAATTTTCTATAGAAAAAATTTTTTAACGAAAAATTTTCTATAGAATTCATTTAGTCGAACATCACCGACTAAAACATGTTTCCAAAACGTGTTTCTGTACCATCCTCCGATGTATATACGATTCGATAATGACAAGTAGATCTAAATATTTGTCTCGGCATTGTACTTTCTTCTTTCCATTTCTAACATTAATAAAATTTTGAATATTTGTTTCTGTTATCAGCAATTCTTTACACTTATGGGCCTATGTAGCTGTTGGCCATTGTTAAAATGCTAATTAGATTATCGTGGGGTCTTAATAATTGTTTATTTTATATATGAGTATCTGACGTAATTTATACTCAATAAAAATGATATGATATGAGAGAGAACTAGTGAAGAAGAATATACAGAAAATTAAACAGATGAAAGAGCGTTGCGTAGGGTGAATGGTGTTAGAAAAAAGGTCATGAACGAACGAAAAAAAATCAGATTTTGTTTGTATTTGAAATGAATTTCATAGAATCTGAATTAAATGTCAATATAATTTGCTCCGTAGTTTTAAAAATATTATCTAAATAGAAAGCACCAGCGCCATCTATCGAATAATCATTCGATAGATGGCGCTGTATAACACCATTTTGTATAATCCTATATTTTATATTATTTATTGGTAAAACTATTTTTATATTTTATCTATAAGGAACATTACCCATTTTGGAGACTATAACCCACTTATAGAGCCATATTATGTCTACTCTCTGTAGGGTGTACGTAATAAAACTCACTTTACCACTTTATCTGTTTGTTTACACTTAGACAGACAAGAGACGAAATGTTTTCAAAACATTTACAGATATTTATGTATTAAAATGTATTTAATCGGCAAGATTTGTGTAGTTACTAGGGTTTCCAATTACTCAGGTCTAATCGATTATTTGGAAAAATAATTGATTAATAGCACTAGTCAACAACTTTTTGTGTTACATTTTATCACCACTATATTTTTATTATTCTATGGTCTTTTAATTATAAAAACGGTAGAATTTTTTTTTTTTTTTCAAAAATTTATATTTTTGAAATGGCTCAATCATCAGTTTTATCATATCATTGAAACGGATTGTTCGATTTTGTTGAAAGTCACTTAATAGAAAATAAAATTATTTATAAATAAGTCGCTTTAAAACAATTTTTTATATGTTTAACGGATTCCGAGTTATTTGAACCTTAAAGTAAAAAAATGATTTTTTTATGAAAAATTAAAATTTTTTTAATTCATAAAAAAATCGGAGATGGCAGTCTTATTTCCTGAAAATCCATAAATAAATTGTGATTTTATTAACAATAAAGTAAATAATGTGAAAATACCCAATTTTGTATTTAATAGGGTCTTATATTGCAGCTAGAGTCAAATATGGACCGATTTTAATTACAGTTTATACAAAAATTATGTGTGCAACAAATAAAGATAATATTATTATAATCTTTACATTTAAGAAAGTTTTGTAAATTTCGGCTCATTTAAGAGGCTTTTGTCAGAAATTTTTTTCCTAAATTTTATTGAAATTAATAATATATGATTTGATGCCAAGTCTGAATGTCAGTAGTTAAGACCAACTATTTCAATGGACCAAAGTTGCTTACCTCGGGTATGTTAAACCTTTAGGTCATTATAACTTTCGACAGTTTGGTCCCATTCGATCCAACATTTACATTTGCAAAAACTTCTTAAAAAAATGAAGAAAAAACATACATACTGTACTATCTTATCTTCTATAGTTTAAAAGATATTTGACTTCAAACTATTTTGTTTTGCATTTTTTGTCATGACTTCTTTCCTTTTTTGGCTTATAAATCTTGTAAGATTGCTAATAAAATTCTAAATCTAGTAGAAAAATTTTTAATTATGTAAACTTTTAAACACAGAAAAATTCTTCAAAGTTTATGTACAGAAAAAATCAAAAAAATAAAAAAATTAAAAAAAAAGTATCTCTATTTTTTCCATATTTTTGAAGAAATGTTCAAGATTTAATTTTTTTCAAACATTTTCAAAAATATTAGGCTTAAAGAATGCATATAAACTATATTTCGAAAAATTTTGAACATGCACCCTACAACCAGCAGTGGTCGAAAATCAGCATTTTTTTGACAAAACTTGAGTTTTTTGAGTCAGTAAAAAATTTTATTATGGATTTCAAAACTTTTGTTAATTAAATTGTTTAAAGTATAACACTCTTAAAGTCTGTGCAAAAATTTGATAGGGTCCGGCTATATTTAGGTTCACACGGCCTATTTTTCTAAATAAAACTAGAATTTTCAAAAAACTTACTTTTCTGTATTAAAAAATGTTAAAAAAAATCAGAACTCGTTCTGAAATTTGTGTTTCTGACTTTCTAATGTATTAGTCTATACTGTGTCCAAAAATGGTCCTAACACTTTGTTTAGTTCTAGAGATTTTTGCTAAAAATTTCAAAGTATTGTTAAAAAATTACATAAATTTATTACAAAATGTTGACTCTTCTGTATTCAAATGAGAACTCATTCTGAAATTTATATTTCTGAATTTATAATTTACAGGTCTATACTGTATCCAAAAATGTTCTTAATACCTTGTTTAGTTCTAGAGATTTTTGCAAAAAATTTCAAGGTAATGTTGAAAAATTACATAAATTTATTACAAAAAGTTTAATCTTCTGTATTTTAAATTAATAATTAAAATTTCAGAACTCGTCCTGAAATGTATATATTTAAATTTCTTTAATATTGGTCTGTACTGTGTTCAAAAATGGTGTTAATACCTTGTTTAGTTTAGAGATTTTTGATAAAAATTACAAAGTAATATTAAAAAATTATTTAAATTTATTGTTGTTGCACTTTTTTGACAAAAGTCTTAAAACGATTTCTACATTGTGAAACAATCTTAACCTCACTTAAAAGTATATAAAATTCCCTCTTCATTGATGTATTTTGGCATAATTTTTATACTTCAAAATTCTCTATAAAATTTTTACAAAAGAAAACTTTCTTTACAAATTTTTAGTACAACAAATTTTCTTAAAAAATTTTTGAACCGAAAAATTGTTAAACCAAAAACATTTTCTATACGATTTTTATATTTAAAAAATTTTTAAAATAAAAATTTTTAATAGTAAAATTTTAGTAATAAACTTTTTTTTTATTGTTTTTCAATAGAAAGATTCTTTATAAACTTTTTTATAACAAAAAATTTTCTTACAAATTTTTGTTTCGAAATATTTTTTTTTTTTAATTTCTAAACAAATTTTATACCTTAAAATTTCCAGAACCAAATAATTCTCTATAAAATTTTTATAAAAAAAAAACTTTCTTTACAAAATTTTTTGTTCATATAATGTTCTTAAAAATTTTTCAATAACTTGATGTTTATTAGCAATTAACTGGTCTCCGACGGTAGATTTAAATGGGAGCTATGGTGAAATGCGGAGCGGCCCCCATAAAATTTGATATACGGACCAATAGTTGCCGATTTCGCCCAATTTGAATACTTTTTCAAAACATCAGAAATACTGTCAAATTTTGTTGTTGTGGCTCCTTTCGTTTAGGCGCTATTGTGCTTTTAACTGATAGATAAGCAGATGGACATTATAACGATGCTATGATCAATTATGAACCGGTTTCGCGCATTTTTAATATATAAATTTTCCAAGAAATGGGGAAAACATTTAAGTAATGAACAGTTTTTGATTGTCATCTTTTACCGATAACCGAATAATATTTAGGCGATTATTCGTTGAATACCCTAATATTTACGCGTTTGTTTTTGTTGTTCTTTTTTTTTTGCTTATTGTATCTGGTCGCTCACCATCTCAACTCAAGCCCGAAACAAAAAAACTGATAAACATAATAAATGTGCAAAAAGCGCATTTGAATAAAATAAATATTTCAGTTGAACACACATTTGAGTGTGAAGAGGTTGAAAACAAGTGGAAACTAAAAACAAAAAAAAAAAATATTAAAAAAAAATTTCAACACAATAATTTAGAATTTTAGAAAAACACAAAAAAAGTAGTAAAACCTCTTACAACTATTTTTAGAATTGCATAAAAAAGTGCAAAACAAATGCAAATTAATTAAAGAAATGTTTAGAAAAAAAATTGAAAAATATTGAAAATTTTATTAAAAGTCAAAAAATCCATAAAAAAAATATGACCAAGATCGATTGCAAGTCCAGGCGTGGCACCAAAATCTCTGTTATGATTTTGGGTGGTGCTCTATGTGCCGTAATGATGGCCTATTTTGTATTTGGGGATACCAATGATGAACGTGGCTTACGAAATTTACGTATGATATCAATTGTAAGTATGACGTAGACAGACAGACAGACAGACAGACAGACCGATAGACAGACAGACACGCAGTCAGAAATTTACTATAACGATCATCAGTAGTGACCTATACAATTTTTTATTATTCAAAAAATATTTTTCAATTCTTTTGTACTTAAAATGTAATTGAAAGAGAAAGTACTCTCTTTAAAGAAGAAAAAAATTGAGTACAAGAAACTAAAATGAGCAAGAAGAGTATTAAAGGGAGAGTGAAATCATAAATGTGTAATTGTCAATTACGAGAAATGTAAACAAAAATATATGTACGTCATTTATGAAACTGATAATGTCTGGAACTATAGGCTATTACAGATTTTAATATCCTACACCACCACAGGAAGTAGGCATTATAAGTTTGATCTGATGAAAATATGAAAATAGAAAAATTAAATCGGTCCCAATTTGAGCCTATATATGACCCAATGACGGAAATGACTTAAATATATATGTATGTATGATGATAAAACTAAGTTCAATGGCTCCAGATTTATATTTTATAGTGGACAAAACCTCCCCTGCTCCTATCCTGCTCCTATTTTTGGCCAATCAACTATTATTTATAAAAAAAAAAATTAAGTACTTTATCATTAAAAGTTTTTAAGTATTTTATTTGTATGGGAGACAAAATTCCCTTAAACTGAACCCACCGTATTTGATCCAAAATATTTTTATTGACCAAAAGGTCGGTCTTTTTAATAACATCAGTGGTGTAGGGCAGGGGTACTCAACGCGAGAACATTCTAAAATAAATATGTGTTTGTGGTTTTGCATGTGTTAGTGTAAAAATAATCTAATGCAGTGTTACCGATGAAATGTAAATCGAACAAAAGATGCGTTAAAAGTAATATAATGAGGTGACAACACATAAATTTCAGCACTGGCAATGCAATCGGGCTTAATCGACTATAATACTTTTTTTTTGCACCTAAAGTTTTTTGAGGAAAACAAACATTTGATAGTTTTTAATAGCTGAACAGACCTAATATTTGTTGACTTGTAGAATAATTTTATTTAAGCTTTTTAGACATGGCGAAAAAAATCCCAGTGAACTATATCCCAATGATCCATATGCTACACATGATTGGCCAGGTGGTTTGGGGGCATTGAGACAGGTGAGTCATGAAATATGTTAATAATTAGAGTTATAACTTTTTTAACAAAATTTATAAAAGAAATTTTTGTTAAAAAAAAATTATGAAAAGTAAATTTTTGAAAAATTTGCTATAAAAAGTAAATTTTTTAAAAATTCGCTATAAAAACTAAATTTTTGAAAAATTTGCTATAAAAAGTAAATTTTTGAAAAATTTCCTTTAAAAAGTAAATTTTTGAAAAATTTCCTTTAAAAAGTAAATTTTTGAAAAATTTCCTATAAATGCAAATTTTTAAACATTTCATAAAAAAAGTAATTTTTGAAAAATTTCCTAAAAAATGTAAATTTTTAAAAAATTTTTTATAAAAAGTCAATTTTTGAAAAATTTCCTATAAAAAGTAAATTTTTGAAAAATTTCCTATAAAAAGTAAATTTTTGAAAAATTTCCTATAAAAAGTAAATTTTTGAAAAATTTGCTATAAAAAGTAAATTTTTGAAAAATTTCCTTTAAAAAGTAAATTTTTGAAAAATTTCCTTTAAAAAGTAAATTTTTGAAAAATTTCCTTTAAAAAGTAATTTTTTGAAAAATTTCCTATAAATGCAAATTTTTAAACATTTCATAAAAAAAAGTAATTTTTGAAAAATTTCCTAAAAAAGTAAATTTTTGAAAAATTTTCTATAAAAAGTAAATTTTTGAAAAATTTCCTATAAAAAGTTAATTTTTGAAAAATTTCCTATAAAAAGTAAATTTTTGAAAAATTTCCTATAAAAAGTAAATTTTCGCTATAAAAGTAATTTGCTATAAAAAGTAAATTTTTGAAAAATTTTTTATAAATTTAGATTTTTGAAAAATTTTCTATAAATTTAGATTTTTGAAAAATTTCCAAAAAAAGTAAATTTTTGAAAAATTTCCTATAAAAAGTAAATTTTTGAAAAATTTGCTATAAAAAGTTAATTTTTGAAAAATTTTATATAAAAAAATAATTTTTGAAAAATTTCATATAAAAAGTAAATTTTTAAAAAATTTCCTAAAAAATGTAAATTTTTAAAAAAAATTTTATAAAAAGTAAATTTTTGAAAAATTTCCTATAAAAAGTAAATTTTTGAAAAATTTTTTATAAAAAGTAAATTTTTGAAAAATTTCCTTTAAAAAGTAAATTTTTGAAAAATTTCCTATAAAAAGTTAATTTTTGAAAAATTTTTGAAAAAAGTAAATTTTTGAAAAATTTCCTATAAAAAGTACATTTTTGAAAAATTTGCTATAAAAAGTTAATTGTTGAAAAATTTTATATAAAAAGTTAATTGTTGAAAAATTTTATATAAAAAGTAAATTTTTGAAAAATTTTCCTGTAAAAAGTAAGTTTTTGAAAAATTTCTTTTGAAAAATTTCCTATAAATGCAAATTTTTAAACATTTCATAAAAAAAGTAATTTTTGAAAAATTTCCTAAAAAATGTAAATTTTTAAAAAATTTTTTATAAAAAGTCAATTTTTGAAAAATTTCCTATAAAAAGTAAATTTTTGAAAAATTTCCTTTAAAAAGTAAATTTTTGAAAAATTTCCTTTAAAAAGTAAATTTTTAAAAAATTTCCTATAAAAAGTGAATTTTTGAAAAATTTCCTATAAAAAAAGTAAATTTTTGAAAATTTCCTATAAAAAGTAAATTTTTAAAAAATTTCCTATAAAAAGTGAATTTTTTAAAAATTTCCTATAAAAAAAGTAAATTTTTGAAAATTTCCTATAAAAAGTAAATTTTTAAAAAATTTCCTATGTAAAGTTAATTTTTTACAAAAATTTCCTATAAAAAGTAAATCTTTGAAAAATTTCCTATAAAAAGTAAATCTTTGAAAAATTTCCTATAAAAAGTAAATTTTTGAAAAATTTCCTATAAAAAGTAAATTTATCAAAATTTTTCAAATTTTAGAATTTTTTTTTTTGATTTTATGATTTTAGGAAGGCAGTCTTCAATGTTACAATCTAGGTAAAAATTTACGTATGCGTTACTATCGACTACTGCCGCCAAATGGTCTTTACAATCAGCAGCAAATACGTATATTAAGTTCGGCTGCCGAAAGATGTATAATGAGTGCAAATAGTCTCCTGGCTGGTTTTATGCCACCATTGGAACACAATAACCCTCTGCCCATACAATGGCAAACAGTCGCAATAAATTCCATACCTAGACTTGAGGATACGGTGAGTATTCTTTAAAATTTATATAATAATCTAAAGACATACTAAATTTCTTTTAATTTCAAAGCTTTTAGCTCAAAAGAAACCCTGTGCCAAGTATGATACTATTCTGGATAAACTATATAAAAATCCACCACCCGATTTAAAAAAGCTACACGATGAAAACGAGGAACTTTTTAAACTTTTGACACGACATACGGGCAAGAATATCACGAATGTCTTGGATGTTGAATATTTATATAATACTTTGAAAATTGAAAGTGAAGCTGGTTTGGATCTACCCGATTGGGCCGAGAATATATATCCCGATCGTTTGGAACCCTTAGCAGAACGTAGTTATGTACTTTTTACCGAAACAGCGCTCATGAAGAAGGTGAAGGGTGGAGCATTTCTTAATGAAATTCATACGAAAATGATAAATAAAAGAAAGCGTAATTTGGATCCGGATCGTAAAATATTTTTATATTCTGGACACGATGTGACACTGGTAAATGTTATGAACTCTTTGAATATTTTGGATCAAACAGCAAAATTACCAGAATATGCTTCGGCTTTGGCGTTTGAACTACATCATAGTTCTTTGTATAAAGATGATTTTGAGGTTAAGGTACTTAATTTCTGATTTATATAGTTACATATATTCTTGGTGATATTTATATAACTTCCGTTTATTTTCCAGATTGTTTATTACTACAATAGTGATGATAAATTCCCCAAAGAACTGGCCATACCCAATTGTGATGCCCCCTGTTCTTTGACCAGATTTTCGGCTTCTATTAAACATTTATTGCTGACCGATTACGATGAGACTTGTGAGAATCCTAAACCAGATTGTACCAATAAATGACTTAACGATTCAATTTGTTTTTATGATTTCAAGACGAGATTTTTGAATATCATTTTATCTCCCGCTATGTACTTGTAAATGTTGTAATGTGATTATAGTTATTTAATTATTTTAGTTTAAATAAATCTTGTTGAATTCGTTGTTAAACTTAATTGATTGAATGCCCTTTTAAGCTCTGCATCACCCGGACAGAGTTTTCAAAGGATCCCTTGAATAAAAGTTTTTAATAGCTTAGATAATGCAGGGGCTATTCTGCTTACTCTTGTCCAAATTAATCTACCAAGTTACACAAAAAACTCGGTATAAAAGTGAATTTTTGAAAAATTCCCTATAAAAAGTGAATTTTTGAAAAATTCCCTATAAAAAGTGAATTTTTGAAAAATTCCCTATAAAAATCGAATTTTTGAAAAATTCCTTAAAAAAAGTGAATTTTTGAAAAATTTCCTATTAAAAGTGAATTTTTGAAAAATTCCCTATAAAAAGTGAATTTTTGAAAAATACACTATAAAAAGTGAATTTTTAAAAAATTCAACATAAAAAGTATATTTTTGAAAAATTTCCCTTTAAAAAGTGAATTCTTGAAAAATTCCATTTAAAAAGTGAATTTTTGAAAAATTCCCTATAAAAAGAGAATTTTTGAAAAATTCCTTATAAAAAGTGAATTTTTGAAAAATTCCCTATAAAAAGTGAATTTTTGAAAAATTCCATATCAAAAGTGAATTTTTGAAAAATCCCTATAAAAAGTGAATTTTTGAAAAATCCCTATAAAAAGTGAATTTTTAAAAAATTCCCTATAAAAAGTGAATTTTTGAAAAATTCCCTATAAAAAGTAAATTTTTTTAAAATATCCTACAAAAATTAATTTTTGAAAAATTTCCTATAAAAAGTGAATTTTTGAAAAATTCCCTATAAAAAGTGAATTTTTGAAAAATCCCTGTAAAAAGTGAATTTTTGAAAAATTAGCTATAAAAAGTGAATTTTTGAAAAATTTCCTATAAAAAGTGAATTTTTGAAAAATTCCCTATAAAAAGTGAATTTTTGAAAAATTGCCTATAAAAAGTGAATTTTTAAAAAATTTCCTATAAAAAGTGAATTTTTGAAAAATTCTCTATAAAAAGTGAATTTTTGAAAAATTCCCTATAAAAAGTGAATTTTTGAAAAATTCCCTATAAAAAGTGAATTTTTGAAAAATTCCCTATAAAAAGTGAATTTTTGAAAAATTCCCTATAAAAAGTGAATTTTTGAAAAGTTCCCTATAAAAAGTAAATTTTTGAAAAATTTCCTATAAAAGTGAATATTAATTAATATAATTTTTGAAAAATTCCCTATAAATAGGAAATATTTGAAAAATTCCCTAAAAATAGGAAATTATTGAAAAATTCCCTATAAATAGGAAATTTTTGAAAAATTTCCTATAAATAGGAAATTTTTGAAAAATTTCCTATAAATAGAAAATTTTTGAAAAATTTCCTATAAATAGGAAATTTTTGAAAATTTTCCTATAAATAGGAAATTTTTGAATAAAATTCCATATAAATAGAAAATTTTTAATAAAAATCCCTATAAAAAGGAAATTTTTAAAAAATTTCCTATAAATAGAGAATTTTTGAAAAATTCCCTACAAATAGAGAATTTTTGAATAATTCTGTATAAATAGATAATTTTTGAAAAATTCCCTATAAATAAAGAATTTTTGAAAAATTTCCTATAAATAGGAAATTTTTGAAAAATTCACTAAAAATACGGAATTTTTAAAAAATATCCTATAAATAGAAAATTTTTGAAAAATTCCTTATAAATAGAGAATTTTTGAAATTTTTTTATAAATAGAGAATTTTTGAAAAATTCCCCATAAATAAAGAATTTTTGAAAAATTCCCTATAAATAAAGAATTTTTGAAGAATTTCCTCTAAATAGAGAATTTTTGGAAAATTCTCTACAAATAGAGAATTTTTGAAAAATTCCCTGTAAATAGAGAATTTTTGAAAAATTTCCCATAAAGAAAGAATATTTGAAAAATTAACTATAGAGAATCTTTGAAAAATTCCCTATAAGTAGAGAATTTTTGAAAAATTCCCTATAAATAGAGAATTTTTGAAAAATTCCCTATAAATAGAGAATTTTTGAAAAATTCCCTATAAATAGAGAATTTTTGAAAAATTTCCTATAAATAGAGAATTTTTTAAAAATTCCCTATAAATATGCAATTTTACAAAAATTCCTTATAACTAGAGAATTTTTAAAAAATTCCCTATAAATAGAGAATTTTTGAAAAATTCCCTATAATAGAAAATTTTTGAAAAATTCCCTATAAATAGAGAATTTTTGAAAAATTCTCTATTTATGTATAGGGAATTTTTGATAAATAGATAATTTTAAAAAAATCCTTATAAATAAAGAATTTTAGAAAAATTCCCTTTAAATAGAGAATTTAAAAAAAAAATTTTCTTTAAATAATTTTTTTTTAAATTTCCCTTAAACAAAGAAGAAAAATTCCCCAAAAAAGTAAGTTTTTTTGAAAATTAACCCTAATATTTCCAGAAACCTATGTTAGCTTTTGTTAATACCATCCAAGGAATGTTTGAATTCGGATGGAATCCACTCTTAAATTGGGTGCCAGTAGTAGAGAGTGAATGTTCCGGAAACCATGAATGTTATCTAATAGAAGATCCCTATACTACCATGACCAAAGGTAATGTCTATAAAGTCCCCTTGATAACTGGCATGACAGAATATGAGTTTTATGGCTTAGCTTATAGTAAGTCCAAGTTATATTTTTAAAATTTGTTTCAATTAAAAAAAAAGTAAATTTACAGACACCATGCGAAATGCAACGGAACGCGAATATTTGAATAAAGATTTTTACAAATACAATCCGATATATTTTTCATATGAACGCAATACGACAAGGTCTCATGAAATAACAACGGCTCTGCGGTCTTACTATTTGCATAATAAATCTCTTGAATATCCCGAATCTTTACAATCCTTTGTTGATTTATATGGTGACGGTGCAATTTGTTTTAGCATCCGTTACTTACAAATGGTTTCGAAATTCACCCCGGTCTATACATATATTTTCGCCTATAAAGGACGTTATAGTCATTTTGTTAATCCCGATACGAATCAGACTTTGGGTAAGCGGGAGAAGTCAAAACCTTAATTTTAATTATAATCTTATAAACATTTTAGGAGCTGTACATCATGATGAACTGTTGTATCTTCTAAATCTTCCTTTACTGACGCCCTATTTCAAGAAAACTGATCCGGAAAATGTCATAATTGAGCGTTTAACCAGATTTTGGTATGAATTTGCCAAAAAGGGGTAAGTTTTAAGTTCATTTGATTCGATTATTTCTTATTTTTTTTTTTCTTTTTATTAGAGATCCTAATAACTCTTCAGATGATTTTTTAAAAGCCATACAATGGCCTTTATATTCCGATGACAAAAAGCAGTATTTGGAGATTGGTCACAACTTAAATGTCAAATCAAATGCTAAGTTTCGTGATCGTTATCAATTGTGGGATCGTCTATTTCCCATAGCGGAAATGTTAAGCCCTAATGTGAGAAAATGCTGAATTTAAAATATATTAAAATCAATTTTGAATTCCCAGAAATTTTTTTTAAGGCGATTAATTATCATTAGGAAGCACGTGTTTGGTAGGTACTTTTTTACTTAGTAGGATAAAAAATCGTATACATTTTAAACTATATACATATTTCGATAAAGAAAAATTTTAGTCCGGTTATAACGAAATTTGGCTATAACGAACAAAACTACTTTATCTCCGGGAGTGCGTTATAACAGTACTCGACTGTATTTATAAACGAACAAAAAAGTTATGTAAAGTCTATTCTTCTTCTGTTACCCTTGACTCCTAGTGGACCTAGTGGGCCTAAAAGCCTATAATATTTAAAAATTTTATTTTTCGTTTATAAATTAGGGGATAAGTTTTTATTAATTCAAATTTGCAACTTTAGCGAAAAGGATGAGTGCAGTTGAATTAATGGGACAAAAAGGGTTAAAACGAAAAGAATTGGTAACATTATATGTATATTCTTAACTGAATAGGATAGAAATATTATTTAAATTGAGTTAAGATCATATAATTTCGTAACCATGGATCAAATGTGCCTGCACCATAACACACAGGTGACCAAACGGTGTACAGTGGCTTGAACCAAAAAATTGCTAATAAATCTGTATCTTCTAAACTGTAAGTCTGATTGCATTAGCATGTGCGGGAGAATTTTTAAGGAGGATCCAAACTTTCTTAATTTTGGATTTATGGTTAATCATTGGGCGTCAAAGCAGACCACCTCAGAAGTAAAAAAGCTTTTGGACCGTGAAAATGTCAATTCCGGGAAGTGGGACCTATGGGAGGTACCATAAATAATGGACCGATTTTGAAGAATTTCAATAGCCATGGTCCCACTATCAAATTATCTGTGCCCAATTTCATCAAATTATCTTTAGAATTGCGATCCGTACTTTGATTACATAGTTTATGGACTTACATCGCTAAATCGACGCAGAAAGTGATTCTAAGACCTATTGGTATACTAAAAGGTGGACCTAAGACAAATTTTTCTATGCGTTACATACATCAGCACAAACTTATAATACCCTTTCCATCTATGGTGGTGAGGGGTACAAAACAATGTTAGGTAAAGTCTCTCTGATTCTCTGTTATTTAGGGTTAGCAAAATAGAAAATCGGAGAGACTTTGCCCTACATTGGTATAAAAATTCAAGCCGATTATGTAACTTTCTGAAATGCTACAGTTAGATAATTCCATATAATGGGTGTTTTTCTTAGAGGTATAGAACTTCGAATTGAAATAAAACACAAGAAAATCGTTTTAATGTCCATCAATTTGGCTTTATTGAAAGGATAATTTTATGCCATTAATGTTTAAATATGATTTCGGGCATGTGGCCGCCGCGGCTGGCTCGAATAAAGCCAATTCTACAGGTCCAATTTTCAACAACTTTTTCGAGCATATGGGGCCGTATGTTGGCAATAACGCCACGAATGTTGGCTTCCAAGTCCCCTAACGTTTCTGGTTTGTTGGCGTAGACGAGCGACTTCACATATCCCCAAAGAAAATAATCCAGTGGTGTCAAATCGCACGATCTTGGTGGCCAATTGACCAATTTGCGATGAAAATCAGCATCGAGATCAATCTCATTTTCGGCTCATACACCAAAATCACGACGCATTGCATGGTCTCGCGGCTTTAATTCTTGCACAAGCTGGATCTTGTAAGGTCGCAAGCCAAGATCTTTGCGCAAAATCTTTCATAAAGTTGATGGACAAAGCTCCAATTGCTGTGCACGGTGGCGAATCGATTCATTCGGGTCCTCTTCAACACTTTGCTCTACAGCGGCAATTGTTTCTTCGGTGCGCACTGTTCGACGTCGCTGCGGATGCGTATTATCACATAGAGTAAACGTAGTGCGAAAACGATCCATGGTTAACCGAATTAATTGCTCTGATGGACGATTATGTCGACCATAAAATGGACGGAGCTTGCGATAAACTTCGCGAACTGAACCATTATTTTCGAAATAAATTTGCACGATTTGCAAGCGTTGTTCGTTTGTCAACCTGTTCATGATGAAATGGCAAACCAAACTAAATATTAATCACTTGACAGCTGACAAAATGGCCGCCAGTTAAAAAAGTGATGCCAACTTAAAGTTCTATACCTCAATAAAAAAACACCCGATATTATCTTTAGATTTAAAAAATTTATAAAGGAATCCAGAAAATCAGACCTTCTCTTCAGATTGAGCCCCGATTAACTATTTTTTGTTCCAAAACTTGAAGAAATGTTGAACTAATGTTTTATTCAAAATGTCATGGACTTATTAGGTATTAAATTGTCTATCTCTATGTGTAATGGACTCACTATATTTATTAACGTTTAAAAATATTTCGTATAAAATTCTACAGATTACATAAATTAATAACACTAGTCCACAAAATTCAGGTTTTATGTTTCATTTTATCACCACCATTTTTTTTTTAAGAATAAGAACTGTATCCAATTCCTACTCTAACCTCCTCGTGGTACATTCTGGTAAATTGAGCAACCTAGTTAAAGATGCGGTAAACAACATGTATGGGATTCTTCTTCTTCTTCTGTTATCATTATCCTTTTATATCGAACTCTATTGGGAGATGTTAGGCATATATCATTCCATGAATAGTTTGCTGCTTATAACTCCTCATCAATTGATCTTCTCCACGTTCTAGCAGGTGCACCAACACGACGGCCGCTTCCTTGTGGATTCCAACGAAGGGCTTGTGGAGCAATGTTGGTATTTGGCCTTCGAAGTGTGTGGCCTATCCATTTGGTTTGTAGCGTTTAGTAGATCTTCATTTCATATGCGATTTGGCCACCAAATATTAAGGATTTGCCGCAAGCATTTGTTTGCAAAAGTTTGTAGGCGCTTATCGATTGCATTTGTGCGTTTCAAAGTTTCACAGCCGTAATACAAGATGGACTTGACATTCGAGTTATGTATTCGTAACTTAGTTCTTGTTGATATTTGCCGAGATTTCCAAATAGCTCGGAGAATGCCGAATGCAGATTTTGCCTTAATAATACGCGATTCAATATCCTCGTCGGCGCCACCTTTTCTAGATACCAAACTACCAAGATAATTAAAGGTACCATTCAGTGCCGTGCGCATTATATTGTCGATGACAAGGATAAAAAGTATGGGTGATAAGATACATCCTTGCCATACTCCAGTAGTAACTTCGAACGGATTAGACAATTTACCTTTATGTAGAACCCAGCATTTAAAGTCCACGTACATTGACCGAATTAAGTTCAGAATTTTCGTTGGCATGTTACGGTTTTCTAAAATTCTCCATAGATAACTCCTATTGACACTGTCGAAGACCTTCATAAAGTCGATAAACGCTAGGTAAATTATATTGCTCCAGTACTATTCTTACTGTGTTGATTAGATGAACACAAGTTTTATTCTCTCGGAGCCCAAACTGATTTTCGCGGAGTGTTTTAGAAACTGCGTCAGACTTTCTATTCAAAATGGGATTCTAGGTCGGGGATAATATGAGAAGGAGTTATTTTGGAGCCATTCCAACGTACATATTTATTCTAAAGTTCTAAGATAATTGTACTTGTTTAAGTATGAAACTGCAGCGTCTATTCAACATGTGAGTTGCTGCTGTAAGTGGGCGTCTGTCTCGGATTAAACTACAATTAAATTTGTGGCTGTAATGGGCCAAAAACTCTACTTCGGGAATTCATCTCTATGGGAGGTATCCGAAATAGTAATCTAATTTTGGCCAAAAAGGTATCATCATCCTTGGACAAAAATATGAGTCTGTGCTAAATTTCATTAAATCGAGCCATAACCGCGAAAAGGGCTTAAGCGACATGATGGACGATTTTCATTATATTATTAAAATTTATTATTCATGATCATCTGCATCATCTCACAAAATATCAGGGCAGTAAAATTTACCATTATGATTTTACAGCAAAAACAATAAAGACAATTCACTGTCCAAAGGTATTTTAAAAAATGCTTCTCCTGTAAATTTTAGTTTTTGGCGCTTGAGTCTTTTTGGCGGTTAGGGCTCGAAATTATCTTTGAAGCTACGACCTGTAGTTTGATAACAAGTTTATACCAAAAGGTGTGTCTCAGACCAATATTTCTATGCGTTACAAACATCAGCACAAACTCAATATACTCCTTCAACCTATGGTGGTGAAGGGTATAAATAGTTTTACTAAAATGTAATTTTATCTGTTGCCTAAGGTAATAAGCTGAGAATGAGAAAACAATTGTTGTGCTGGTAAGTATATCTGTAGGCGGGTATACATAGATTCAATCAGATACAAATCGTATAAAAAGCAATACTTGTCAAGTAAAATGTTTAAAGTACATCTGTTCAATGAATAATACAGAAGTCGGCTGTAACTAAAAAGATCTTGCTTTGCTGAGTCAATTGAGTCAGTTAATATAAACATAAATATGATTGTTCGCATATTTTGTACCCTATTAGTGGTTACATTATGCTATGGCGAAAAGGAACCCACTATTTCTGTAGAAACTTCTTTGGGTGTATTAAAGGGCACCCAAATGCAGACACGTTTGGGTGAACATTTCTGGGCCTTTCGCGGTGTACGCTATGCTGAAGCTCCTGTGGGTGAATTACGCTTTCAAAATCCTCAACCGGTTAAGGCTTGGCAACCGGAAATATTTGATGCTACTAAAGATGGACCCATATGTCCACAAGCAGTCGAAAATTTAACACTCATATCCGAGGATTGTTTACGTTTGAATGTCTACTCGAAAGATGTGAAAGCAAGAAAACCAGTTATTGTCTACTTACATCCGGGAGGTTTTTATTCGGTGGCAGCCATTAGCAGTTGGGCTGGACCACAAAATTTCATGGATCGTGATATTGTCTTGGTGACCTTGAACTATCGTTTGGGTTCATTAGGATTTTTAGCAACTGGTTCAGCCGAGGCTGCCGGTAATATGGGCTTAAAAGATCAAGTTATAGCTTTGCGTTGGATAAAGCAGCACATTGAGAAATTTGGTGGTGATCCAAATTCGGTAACATTATGGGGTTATAGTGCCGGCAGTTTTAGTATTGGTTTACATATGATGTCTCCTATGGCTAAGGGTTTATTTCATCGTGCAATTATGATGAGTGCCTCGCCACTGGGTCAATTTAAGTACAAGACCGATCAAATGGATTTGGCTGAAAAGCAGGCTAGACTTTTGAATTGTCCCGTGAAGCCAATTAAAGAGATGGTTAAGTGCTTGAAAATGGTAAAAATGAAATTATGTAAGATATTCTTTGAAAAAAATTTATTTGATAACTAACATTTCAGAAACCTATGATGGACTTTGTTAACACCTCACGAGCTATGTTTGAGTTTGGCTGGAATCCTGTATTGAATTGGAAACCTGTAATAGAAAGCGATTGTGGTGGAAATTATGAACGTTATCTAATTGAGGATCCATATACTACAATGTCCAAGGGCAATATTTATAAGGTTCCCTTGATAACTGGAATAACGGAATATGAATTCTATTACATCGGATATTGTAAGTAAAACAATAGTCCAGTTCACAATCCATTGCAAATAGTCTAGCATCGTGGCATGGGTATAGCAAATGAACCAATTTCTACTGAAATAATAAGGATCGATTTGTAAATCCTATTCTATTTGCAAGCGATTGTGATCTCAGCCTTTATAACTATTTTCAAATTCTTTTAGACACCCTACGTAATGAGACTCAGCGCCAATATTTCAATGAAAATTTCGCCAAATATTCTCCAATATATTTTCTATACGAACGTGAAACACCCACGTCCTTGCAAGCTAGTAACGCTATACGTTCATTTTATTTCCAAAACAAATCTTTAGAATATCCCGAATCATTGAAGCCATTTGGTGAATTATATGGTGATGGTTTAATTGGTTTTGAATACTATCGTTTCTTGCAAATGGTTTCGAAATATACACCCGTCTACGCCTATCTTTTTACCTACAAAGGTCGATTTAGCCATTTTTTGAATCCCGAAACTAATCAGACTCTAGGTAAGGAAAATTGAATATTCTTAAAATTAAATAAAAAATAACTGATTTCATGTTCTAATTTCAGGCGCAATGCATCATGATGAATTGCTCTATTTATTAAATGTTCCCCTGATGACGCCCCAATTTACAAAAACCGATCCAGAACATGATACAATTGAACGTTTAACCAGATTTTGGTTCGAATTTGCTAAAAAGAGGTAATATACGAGTATAAGATTTTTTAAGAAAAAATTTCTAATTTTGAATCTTTTATAGTGACCCCAATAATGCAAACGATGATTATCTAAGATCTGTTAACTGGCCTTTGTATTCGGAAAACAAGAAGCAGTATTTGGAAATTGGTCAAAATTTAAATGTTAAAGAGAATGGCATTTTTCCCGAACGTTTTCAGTTATGGAATCGTTTATTCCCCATATCGGAAATGTTATATAAAGATGGGGGACAATGTAGAATTTGAATAATCGATAAAATTGAAACATATTATGTTAGAAATTAAAATTTAAGATTTTTCAAAAATTTCATATAAAAAGTAAATTTTTTCATTTTAAATTTCCCATAAAAAGTGAATTTTTTGAAAATTCCCTATAAAAAGTGAATTTTTTTTAAATTTCCTACAAAAAGTGAATTTTTCAAAAATTCCCTCGAAAAAGTAAATTTTATAAAAATTCCCTATAAAAAGTGAATTTTCCAAAAATTCCTTATAAAAAGTAAATTTTTCAAAAATTCCCTATAAAAAGTGAATTTTTCAAAAATTCCCTATAAAAACTGAAATTCATTAAACTGAAATTTTTGAAAAATTCTGTATAAAAAGTGAATATTTTAAAAATTCACTAAAAAAATGAATTTTTCAAAAATTCCCTATAAATAGTGAAATTTTTAAAAATTCCCTATTAAAAGTAAATTAAAAAAAATCCCTATAAAAAGTTAATTTTTCAAAAATTCCCTATAAAAAGTTAATTTTTCAAAAATTCTCTATAAAAGTGAATTTCTTAAAAATTCCCTATAAAAAGTAAATTTTTCAAAAATTCCCTATAAAAAGTCAAATTTTTCAAAAATTCCTGTAAAGTGAATTTTTCAAAAATTCCCTATAAAAGTAAAATTTTTCAAAAATTCCCTATAAAAAGTGAATTTTTCAAAAATTTCCTATAAAAAGTGAATTTTTTAAAAATATCCTATAAGAGTGAATTTTTCAAAAATTCGCTATAAAAAGTGATTTTTTCAAAAATTCCTTATAAAAAGTGAATTTTTCAAAAATATCCTATAAAAAGTGAACTTTTCAAAAATTCCCTAGCAAAAGTGAATTTTTCAAAAATTCAGTATAAAAACTGAATTTTTTAAAAGTTCCTTAAAAAAACTGAATTTTTTAAAATTCGTTAAAAAAAATTGAATTTTTCAAAAATTCCTTATAAAAAGTGAATTTTTTAAAAATTCCCTATAAAAAGTGAATTTTTCAAAAATTCCCTATAAAAAGTGAATTTTTCAAAAATTCTCTATAGAAAGTGAAGTTTTCAAAATTCTCCATAAAAAGAGAATTTTTCAAAAATTCACAATAAAAGTGAATTTTTCAAAAATTCCCTATAAAAGTGAATTTTTCAAAAATTCCCTATAAAAGTGAATTTTTCAAAAATTCCCTATAAAAGTGAATTTTTCAAAAATTCCCTATAAAAGTGAATTTTTCAAAAATTTCCTATAAAAGTGAATTTTTCAAAAATTGACTATTTTTCAAAAATTCCCAATAGGAAAGTTTTTTAAAAATTCTTTATAAAAATAGGGTTTTCGCAAAATTTTCTGTAAAATGTTTACAGAATTTACATTCTAAATGGGTTTTCGAGTTTAAGTTTTTCCGTATAAAAACAAAATTTAAGAATATAAAATTTTTCATAAATTTTTGACCTTAATAAATAAAATCTTTATTTAAAACAACTCTTAAAAACGTGACCCTTTATCTTCAGCATAGAGAAAGTAGATTATAACTTTTGTACCATCCGGCATCAGAACCGTTTCCTCATGGCTGATTAAACGTATAGCAGCCAAACCGTAAAACAACATTGGTAGACCTTAAAACATAGGAAAACTAAATTAATAACAGACTTAGTTATACCACCCAAGAAACATACCCAAATTGATAATTTTCAGGAATCTAAAAAATTTATCTTCCAAAGATAAATCTTGAATCTCCCGTTTACTGCAATGATATTTCAAATAAGGATAACAGGCGGTACGCAAAATATGATAATTTGTACCCGTATCGAGGGTCCAATTGAAATGTGATCTGCCCCATTGATCGTTTTGTACATCTTTTAACTGTTTATAATAAAATAAATAATTTGAACCGCAATTTTATCTCATGTTGAATTCATCGATTACCTTAACGAAATATGAAGTCCAAGGCGGTTCATTGCACTGTTTTAAATACGAGGTCAAGACATGTGAAGCTTTAGGTTTTAATAATATTCGTGTCAATTGCATTTAATTGTGTATTGTGTAATTTACTTTCTTTTTTGGTAAATTTTATAAAAAAATTATTTGTTTTTTTTTTAACTTTTTGTAAACAAAAGTCAGCTGTAAAGTTTATTTGTAAATATAAAACATATGTTTATGGTGATGAGAAATAAGTGTTGGAAAGCGTTCAAAATTAAAGTAGTCAGTTCACTAAAACTAAAGATTAATTCAAAAAGTATTTGCACATTTTTTATGTTTGAATGATTTTTCTTTACAGAAAATCAGTCCCGAAGAGGTATCAAGCATGCAGCTTAATTGCAATGGTCCTAAAACAAGATCACAAATTTTATGCATCATGCTGAAATTAGGGCCGTGGTCCAAGAAACTTAACTAAATAACAGAGTTGTACCAGGACCCCATCGTTACTCCGTACCAGGAGTAACGATGGGGTCTTAGCGTTCATTTTTCTTCAGACCGTGAAGTACAAAGTTTTTCGATAACAATAACGAAAAATACTTTGAACAACATGGTATTGCAAGTCAAAAACCGCTGATATTGAGCTGTAAAATGTATGTATACATCCCTCCAGTAGTCAGCTATACACCAGGTTATCATCCAGATATTAGCATCTTGCTAAATGGATATAACCCCATGGCGGTGGCGATGATGGGAGACGTTCGGAACAGCCAGAAAGTCTGATCAATAATGCTTTTGATGATACAGTTACACAATCTGAACATCTGGGAAGTATTAATTTTGCTGGTTCCATGTCGGCATTTCGCAACATTTGGAAGTTAGTAGCCAAAAATATAAATTTCTATAAACAATTTCCTCGTTTAAGTGGAGAATGTGATGGGAAAAACTTTTATTTAGTTCATACATCAGCCGATGCGGTGACTGTTGTAGCAGCTACTTTACGTAGTGTTTTCAAATATAGCGGTCAAAAATGTTCTGCATGTTCGAGATATATGTACCCTAATCTATGTGATGTGGCATAGTAAACTTTGAAAGGCTTTTGCTAAACAAACCAATAAATTGACTTTTGGGGGATGTTTGTGATATTAAGACTTTTACCTAGGCTCTTACAGACGATAAGGTATTTTTACTTATTACCGATTATATAGATTATGCCAAAACCGATCCTCAAAGTAAGATTTTGATAGGGGATGCCATGCAAATTTAAAGGGCTACTTTATTGTTGCCGTCATTGTTGTCGTAAACAATCCCGAAGATCGTCTATTTAAAAAAACATTTGGACCATTTTTAGCTGTTTATATTTATAAAGATAAAGATTTAAAGAATACCATTAAAATAGTTAATAGTACTTGTAAATATGCGTTGTCAGGAGCCGTATTTGCCAGAAATGAGCAATTCCTTAATGATGTTTTATGGAATTTTAAGTTTAGCTGCGGCAATTTCTATTTTAATAATAAATCGACAGGAGCTGTTGTGGGTCAACAACCATTTGGAGGTGGTCAGTTATCGGGTACTAATGACAAGCCTGGCAGCCCTTTTATCTAATACGTTGGACTTCGCTTTTTGTGCCGCAAACTACTATCTTTTATCCATATATGAAAATAAAGAAACGAAATTGTTTATTTTTAAAATTTTATTGAAATAGAAATAAATTTTATTATTTTTGTATAAATACAAAATTTTGTGAGTTTTACTGAACAAATCTAGGGCAAACCTCTGAAGAGTATGAGATAAAATGTAGGGCATATGCTCCGGAGAGGTTTTTAATAGAATATATTTAAAAAAAGAACTCGAGAATATAACATTAATTATTGATATTGAAAGGTTCAAAAACAAGTAACAAGCTCTTTTAATTTTTAAAATATATTCAAAGTTGAAGGCTCCTGTCATAGACTACAGTCTATGTATCGCAAAAGTTGGCTTTCTTACTTTAAATTTTTTTGAAGTTAATGCATCACCTCGTTTACCGAATTTGGGCGATTTTTCTAAACCTTTATCCTTTTTTTCTTCTTTTCTATTCTTTTTAAAGCCCATATAGTTCATAAAACCCCGAGTTGAACGATACGAGTTTTCCTTATCCTTCAAAACGTTTTTCTTGCTTTTATATTTTAAGACCTGTTTATCTGGATTATCCAAGAGTAAAGCCTCATTAAAGTGTTCCAATCTCTTTTTGAATTCATCGTATAATGGCACAAACTTTCCCGCCAATGTTCTCTTCTTAATATTGTTCGGGTTAAAAGGATTGGTTTCCTCGTTGTCTTCCAGGTTTGCAAGTCTTTTTTGCAAACGGTCATACAAACCCATTCCAATAAAGGGCGTTTCATCTTCATTCGTTGATTGTGTCCGAGTTAAAGATATTAAGATAAATATCAAAAATATAGAAACGACGTTAAAATTCATTTTTAAATTTTCTTTTTAAATTGTAAACAATAGTTGTGTTCACGTACTATCCCAAGATATTTAAATTTATTCTATTACTTTCTCGTATGCAAAAATCTTTAATGTCTTTGCTAACTTGTGAGAGTAATCTTTCATGGGCGCATATAGACTTAATGTTTCTTATTTTTATAGGAAATTTTTCAAAAATTTCTTATTTTTATAGGAAATTTTCAAAAATTTCTTATTTTTATAGGAAATTTTTCAAAAATTTCTTAATTTTATAGGCAATTTTTCAAAAATTTCTTATTTTTATAGGAAATTTTTCAAAAAATTTCTTATTTTTATAGGAAATTTTTCAAAAATTTCTTATTTTTATAGGAAATTTTTCAAAAAATTCTTATTTTTATAGGAAATTTTTCAAAAAATTCTTATTTTTATAGGAAATTTTTCAAAAATTTCTTATTTTTATAGGAAATTTTTCGAAAATTTCTTATTTTTAAAGGAAATTTTTCAAAAAATTCTTATTTTTATAGGAAATTTTTCAAAAAATTCTTATTTTTATAGGAAATTTTTCAAAAATTTCTTATTTTTATAGGAAATTTTTCAAAAATTTCTTATTTTTATAGGAAATTTTTCAAAAATTTCTTATTTTTATAGGAAATTTTTCAAAAATTTCTTATTTTTATATGAAATTTTTCAAAAATTTCTTATTTTTATATGAAATTTTTCAAAAATTTCTTATTTTTATAGGAAATTTTCCAAAAATTTCTTATTTTTATAGGAAATTTTTCAAAAATTTCTTATTTTTATAGGAAATTTTTCAAAAATTTCTTATTTTTATAGGAAATTTTCCAAAAATTTCTTATTTTTATAGGAAATTTTTCAAAATTTTCTTATTTTTATAGGAAATTTTTCAAAAATTTCTTATTTTTATAGGAAATTTTTCAAAAATTTACTATTTTTATAGGAAATTTTTCAAAAATTTCTTATTTTTATAGGAAATTTTTCAAAAATTTCTTATTTTTATAGGAAATTTTTCAAAAATTTGTTATTTTTATAGAATATTTTTCAAAAGTTTCTTATTTTTATAGGAAGAAGTTTTTGAAAAATTATCTATTAAAATAAGAAATTAGAAAAAGATCTTATAAAAATAAGAATTTTTTGAAAAACTTTAATTTTATATAAAAAAATAAAATTATTGAAAAATCTCTTTTGAAAATAAGAAATTTTTGAAAAATTTCTTATAAAAATAAAAAAAAATTAATAATTTAATATAATATAAAAAATTGTGAAAAAAATCCTATAAAAATTAGAAATTTTTAATAAATTTCCAAATTTGACGAATTTAAAAAAAAAATATTTAAATGAATAATTTTCGACAAATCGTCTGACATTCTTTAAAAATTTGTCACAAAATATTTATATTTTGAGAAAAATCGTAAACAAATATTTTTAATACTTTTTGTGTAATGTCTTGTAATGTAAATCTTTTCCTTCTGATAATTACATTATTATCCTTCAATCCGAATACAGAGATTTTTGGAACAAGTCTTGAATTTAAACCAAATCTGGTAAATATTAATATGAGAACATATGATTTTAAAAATCCGATCAAAAAAAGTTCAGAGAAGCAAAACAAAGATCAAATGAAGAAAGAAATGTACAATTCCGAGAAAATTTTGAAAGTACCCAATTCGGGAAAAGATTATAAAGTTATAGATTATGACAATACAATTGTGGATCAAGATGATTTATTATATGCCGATGACAATCCAGAGGAAGATATAGATTATGATGCTACAATATTTGATCCAAATGAAAGCTTTTCTCCTGAATATTTAACAGATGTTGGATCTGAAGACAACAAAATTAGAAATTTTAGAAGAGCAACTATTACTAATGAATCTTCCATATATCCCACCGTTTTGGTCAAACCTTTCGAAATAGGTTCGATTTCTAATAGAAGAGAAAAAGGGGGAGTATTGAACAATATTGCACAGAAAATGAACATAAGTACTTTGGAATTAGCTGAAAAATTGACTCAAGAAAATGGTAAAGATAATGGTCAATTTGAAAAAACAATTCAGGATTATCTAACAAATAATGGTAAAAATTTTATTGAAAAAAAGGACCTGTATGTTATTACCGATTTTTATACAATTTAGTTTTATTTGAATCCCCAAATGCAAAACAAAAAGAATCTGCTAATCAAAATCTTAAAATTCATTCCAAAACTTTAAACAACGGGGAATATCTGGAAAACAATGCCATGACTAGCTCAAGTCTTAACTCAGTTTTGGATAAAATTCTTAACAAATTAGAAAGTATAGACGAGGCTAAAAATAACGACACTGTAGGAATACAACCGGATGGTAACAATTATTGCTTTCTAGTCAAAAAAATAAATATATCTTTAGTTTAAATCAGGTGCCCCTTGCGATATAATTGGCTCTTGGAGTTCAAGCTCATTAGGCCTATGTTTTGATATACAATTTTCAAAAGACAAAATTGATGATATATCATCAGCTGAAATTAATAATAAAATCTTGACGATCACTGTCATGGAATGTACTCCCCCCAAGCGTCATAATATAATTGATTTAGATTGGAAATTTACAGGCAGTGCAATCAAAGAAAGGGGAGGTCCATTTTATATGTATGGCCAAAAAAGAAGTGAAAATCTTATAGTAACATTTTTGGGTAAGATATTTTATAAGTTAATTAGTAATTGTACCCTTCGCTGCTTAAGTTGGAAAATTTATATTATTGGGTTTATGTCCATACCTATCAACCTATACAACTATCGAAAAGCCTCTTAAATACCCCCAAACTTACAAACAGCTTGCAAATTTAAAGGCAATTTAAATTATTTTGGTTTTTCTGGAAATAAGCGAAATTTTGTGACAATCGATTCACATTTGACCCTTGCTCCCATATCAGACCCTCTTTCGGGAATGACATAAATATACTTAAATCTTCAGAAATGTTTACTGCGATAAGAATATTTTCTCCTTAAATATAAGAAAAACTTGTAAACCTGATTTCAATTGGCCCAGATTTAACCATAATGGTCGGGCTTGTCCCACTATAGGGCTTTTTTACTTGTATATAATAATTTACTTTTAATTTTACCTTTAGGATTTTGTCGCACTTGTGGGGATATTGATACAATTTTTAGTACTTGGAATTTGTTATTGCCTTCAAAAGATTGCAGTGACATGTCAATGGCCTTTGAAACAAAGCATGATATATTGAGGAAAGTGTGCTTGGAAGAGAAGAGAAAACATCGCTTTAAGAATATTCTATATCAAAGCCGACGTGGAAGAAGTTGAATAATTATGGGAGTAGAAGGAAAAAGTATTGATAAATGTTTATTTTATATAAATTGATTTTTAACTTAATTTTCATAAAAATAATTATAATTTATATTTTTTTTACAAAATACCTATTTCATATAAAAATTTTTAATTGAAATTTTTATTACATATTTAATAAATTGCCTTTGAGGGCGATACAATAAAATTAGTGGCCATAAAATTTGTCGGTGCCGTTTTTATTGCTTTTATTTATTTATCTCAAAAATGACTCATTCTAGCGCCATTCTCTTTAGGTCTGAGGACAGGAAAACATATTTGGGATTAAATATGAAAAATTTTGTAAAATTGTACAATCTTCACAACGTTTTTATATTTTCCTTATGAAGATAATCTAAAGTCGTATCGGTCAATCATTTTATAGGTAGGTAGGTATCCTTGTCCGTTCCCCAGTGCTTTAATGACCGATATCACGAAACTATTGAGTGTGACTCTTAGGATTTTCGGGTGATTCACGGTCAAAATTTGCCTTGACTCTGTTGAGGTGCTCAATAAATAGTCGATTAAAGTATTTATTATCAAATAAACGAAAACATTCCACATCTGATATCAAATAACAAAGTGCATTTGAACTAAACCAAGGGTTAATTGACAAAAACCAGCAACAACTCTGTTTTATGTTAACTTAACAGAAGCATTAACATTTGTTTATCATCAAAACAGCTGATAACAACAACAACAGCTGTAGTAGAAAATTTTTCTCAATTGCAAAAAAAGTGAAAAAATATACAAATTAATAAATCCCAATTAATGAAATTGTAAACAGTTGATTAATCAATAAAAATGGGTAATCAATTAGTTGGTATAGCACCTTCACAAATTTATCCCGTGGAACATTATTTTTCGGGACAATTTGGCAGTGAAATTGTTTTCGATTCCAAGTAAATAAACAAATCAAGAAAAAGAGGCGTATAATTCATGTTATAATTTTTCCCTACAGCATGGGCAGTACCCGTTTCTTTAAAGTGGCCAAAGCTAAATCGGAAGAGGGTTTGATAGTTGTAAAGGTTTTTGTAAAACATGACCCTACTCTACCACTAGAAGATCACAAGGAGAGGGTGGAGTATATAAAGAAGACTTTGGCAAATGCCGTTAATTGTTTACCTTTTCAAAGGGTGGAGGTATTTTTAATTTTAATGCCAGAATGTTAAATAATTTATTTACATTTTATCGTTTAAATTCTAGCTTACCGATAAAGCTGCCTATATTATGCGTGAATATGTTAAGCATAGTCTTTACGACCGTGTCTCCACAAGACCTTTTTTGACCGTGCTGGAAAAGAAATGGATTACATTCCAAATCCTTTGTGCCCTCAATCAGTGTCATAAGCAAAAAATTTGTCATGGCGATATTAAGTTGGAAAACATTTTAATTACTTCTTGGAATTGGATTCTGCTCTCGGACTTTGCTTCCTTTAAGCCAACCTATTTGCCTGAGGATAATCCGGCTGATTATACGTATTTCTTTGATACAAGTAGACGTCGTACTTGTTATATAGCGCCCGAAAGATTTGTTAAAACTTTATCGTCTGATGATGCGGATGGTAATGCATCTATGTTTCCGACAGATTCTATTATACGTTTAGGTCCATATTACTCGGGTAATACTTTACTGCCGGCTATGGATATATTTTCAGCTGGGTAAGTTTATGTCGTATCCACAAAATGGCTATATATATATTACACAATTTAAACAAGTTATACATTTTGTCTTGTATAACTTGTTTAAATTGTGTAATATATATATAGCCATCGCAATGTATAGATACTATGTATTGTTAAAACATTCAAAACCATCTAAGAAATTCCCTTTTTTAACTCTATTTAACTAGATGTGCCCTTTTGGAACTCTGGTCTGAAGGTACAGCGCCCTTTGAATTTTCCCAACTACTCACCTATCGCAGTGGTGAACGCGAGCTTGTCGAAAAGCATTTACAAGGCATAGAAAATGAACGTTTACGAGATCTCTTAGCTTCTATGATTGATTTAAATTCCATTAATCGTAAAAGCGCTGAAGACTATTTGGACCAAGAACGAGGTCGCTTATTTCCCGAATATTTTTATTCCTTTCTGCAATCGTATTTACAAATGTTTTCTTCATCACCCATTATGTCGCCGGATGATAAAATTATGCGTTTACATTCAGACATTAAACATTGCATAAAAGTCTTGACATCGGGTGAGTGTTCGGACCTAACACCCGAATCTGATGGAGGTGAGATAAAAGAAATTAAATCCGCTGAAGACGAGGAGGAGGAGGTTGAGGAGGAAAAGAAAGATAGTGAAACTTGTGCCAATATGTCACCAGATCAAGATGGCTTAATTTTAATTATTACAGTTGTAACATCTTGTATACGAGGTCTTAAGCATTCAAATACGAAAATATGTTCTTTGGAAATTTTGCAAAAGCTATCGAAATATACAACATCGGAAACAATTTTGGATCGGATATTGCCGTATATAGTAAGTCCTTATTAAATATTATTAAATAAAAACAAGTTCTAAAATAATTTAATGTTACAGCTTCACTTGGCTCAAAATTCCTCGGCCAAGGTCCAGGTACAGGCCATTGAAACACTGACTGCTTGTCTTAGCATGGTTAAGGATATACCCAGAAGTGATGCCAATGTTTTTCCCGAATATATTCTAGTATCAATTACCAAATTGGCTAACTCTGATCAGAGTGCAGTAATTGTAAGAGTAGCATTTGCTAGAAATATTGCAAAATTGGCTAAAATTGCCATATACTTTTTGGAAGAAACTCAACGTAATTCACCCAATGATATGCCTACACTGCGTTATGAAGCCGAATTAAATGCTTTGCATGAAATAATACGACAAACTGTGTTGAGTTTACTAACAGATCCTAAAGCCATTGTCAAGCAAACATTGATGGAATCCAATATTTGTGATTTATGTGCTTTCTTTGGCAAGGAAAAGGGTAAGTCAAATACAAATAAACTTTGTCGAGATTACATATCGAATTTTTTACTTACAGCTAATGATGTTATATTGTCTCATATCATGACCTTTCTCAATGATGAAGATAAAAACTTAAGAGGCTCGTTTTATGATAATATCGCCGGCGTAGCAGGTTATGTCGGCTGGCAGGTGTCTGATATATTAGTACCTCTCCTGCAGCAGGGCTTCACTGATCGTGAGGAGTTTGTTATAGCCAAAGCCATACGTGCTGTTACCATATTAATTGAACTGGGTCATATTAAAAAACCCACAGTTACCGAGATCATACAAGATACCGCCTGTTATTTATGTCATCCCAATTTGTGGATACGACATGAAATATGCGGCATGATAGCTACTATGGCCCGGACATTGTCTGCCATAGATGTTCAATGCAAAATTATGCCAGCTATTGCGAAATTCTTAAAGTCTCCCTTGATACAGGTGGAAAAGCCGGATATATTATTAGATTGTATTTTACCGCCGATACCGCGTCAGGTCTATGATAGTGTACTGCGTTTTTCTGATGTTCATAAGTTTGTTTGCGCTTTGGAGGAGAGAGCTGAAGTACGCAGTAATACAAGGCCAGGTTTGATGCCGCAATATGGCGATAAAAGTCAGTCATTGGATAGTGTAAGAAAAAACTTTATAGAACATAAAATTTCATCGAATTTAAAAATCACAAATTTGCAAAATACTTTATGACATTAACATAAGCCCGACTTAAGCTCAAAACCTTTAATTTAAAATTTTTTATGAAAAATTTTTTGGTTTAAAAATTTTTTATAGAAAATTTTTCGGTTTAAAAATTTTTTATAGAAAATTTTTCGGTTTAAAAATTTTTTATAGAAAATTTTTCGGTTTAAAAATTTTTTATAGAAAATTTTTCGGCTTAAAAATTTTTTATAGAAAATTTTTCGATTTAAAAATTTTTTATAGAAAATTTTTTGGTTTAAAAATTTTTTATAGAAAATTTTTCAGTTTAAAAATTTTTTATAGAAAATTTTTCGGTTTAAAAATTTTTTATACAAAATTTTTCGGTTTAAAAATTTTTTATACTAAATTTTTCGGTTTAAAAATTTTTTATAGAAAATTTTTCGGTTTAAAAATTTTTTATAGAAAATTTTTCAGTTTAAAAATTTTTTATAGAAAATTTTGCAGTTTAAAATTTTTTTTATAGAAAATTTTCGGTCAAAAAATTTTTTATAGAAAATTTTTCGGTCAAAAAATTTTTTGGTTTAAAAATTTTTTATAGAAAATTTTTCAGTTTAAAAATTTTTATAGAAAATTTTTCGGTTTAAAAATTTTTTATAGAAAATTTTTCGGTTTAAAAATTTTTTATAGAAAATTTTTCGGTTTAAAAATTTTTTATAGAAAATTTTTTTATAAAAAATTTTTCAGTTTACAAATTTTTTTTTAGAAAACTTTTTAGTTTAAAGCCTTTTATAGAAATATTTTCGGTATAAAAATTTTTTATAGAAAATTTTTCGGTTTAAAAATTTTTTATAGAAAATTTTGCAGTTTAAAATTTTTTTTATAGAAAATTTTTCGGTTGAAAATTTTTTTTTATAGAAAATTTTCGGTCAAAACATTTTTTATAGAAAATTTTTCGGTCAAAAAATTTTTTATAGAAAATTTTTTTTATAAAAAATTTTTCGGTTTACAAATTTTTTGTAGAAAACTTTTTAGTTTAAAACCTTTTATAGAAATATTTTTTTAGAAAATTTTTTTGGTTTAAAAATTTTGTATAGGAATTTTTTCGGTTTAAAAATTTTTTATAGAAAATTTTTCGGTTTAAAAATTTTTTATAGAAAATTTTTCGGTTAAAAATTTTTTATAGAAAATTTTTTGGTTTAAAAATTGTTTATAGAATATTTTTCGGTTTAAAAATTTTTTATAGAAATTTTTTTTATAAAAAATTTTTCGTTTTACAAATTTTTTGTAGAAAACTTTTTAGTTTAAAACCTTTTATAGAAATATTTTTTTAGAAAATTTTTTGGTTTAAAATTTTTTTATAGAAAATTTCTCGGTTTAAAAATTTTTTTTATAGAATATTTTTCGGTTTAAAAATTGTTTAGCTTAAACATTTTTTTATAGAAAATTTTTCGGTTTAAACATTTTTTATAGAAAATTTTTCGGTTGAAAAATTTTTTATAGAAAATTTTTCAGTTTAAAAATTTTTTATAGAAAATTTTTTTGATTAAAAATTTTTTATAGAAAATTTTTCGGTTTAAAAATTTTTTATAGAATATTTTTCGGTTTAAAAATTGTTTAGTTTAAAAATTTTTTATAGAAAATTTTTTGGTTTAAAAATTTTTTATAGAAAATTTTTCGGTTTAAAAATTTTTTTATAGAAAATTTTTCGGTTTAAAAATTTTTTAAAGAAAATTTTTCTGTTTAAAAATTTTTTATAGAAAATTTTTCGGTTTAAAAATTTTTTATGGAATATTTTTCGGTTTAAAAATTGTTTAGTTTAAAAATTTCTTATAGAAAATTTTTTGGTTTAAAAATTTTTTATTGAAAATTTTTCGGTTTAAAAATTTTTTTATAGAAAATTTTTCGGTTTAAAAATTTTTTAAAGAAAATTTTTCTGTTTAAAATTTTTTTATTTAAAATTTTTCGGTTTAAAAATTTTTTATAGAAAATTTTTCGGTTTAAAAATTTTTCATAGAAAATTTTTCTGTTTAAAAATTTTTTATATAAAATTTTTCGGTTTAAACATTTTTTATAGAAAATTTTTCGGTTTAAAAATTTTTTATATAAAACTTTTCGGTTTTACATTTTATGTATAAAATTTTTCGATTTAAAGATCTTTATACAAAATATTTTGAATAAAAATTTTTTGAGCTTAAAAATATATATATATATAAATATATATAAAAATTTTTCATTTCTATTTCCATAACAGCTCTTCCGCCGTTTGAATTCCGAGGGTTTAAACGAACAGGTTGAAATGCAGTTGTTGGCCATGAAAGTTTTTTTGGTGAATTTAAAATATAAATCCCAACAAGAAGCCGACGAACCTGCTATATCCTCAAATGGACGCATCAGTTTAAATCGTAAATTAATTGTTTGTCATGACTTTGCTTTGGTAGACAAACATTCATCTACCAAAATGAATTTAGAACCAAGAGTTAGCGAGGGCATTACACCAACATCACCGATGTCTGATGTAGTCGTTTCGCCAGGTGGTGGTTTATCGGGCAGCCCAGCTTCGGGAGTCATAGTTTTGGGAGCCCAGGCAACGACGGTTAGTGCCGCTACTTCATTGGGCGAATATACAATGCCGGAAAGGAATTATTGGCAGGGTAAGATTGGGATGGATACAAATATTGTTTCTTTATAAACTTCTTTGAAGATATTCTATTGAAACATTATTTTCTTCCACTTTCCAATAGAACGCTCATCGGAATGCCGCAAAGATTTAGAAAGTTTACGCACCAAAATGAAAAAACGTTACAGTGTTTTGGCCCTTTCACAACGCAGTCATTTGGATAGACATAACAGCCCATATCCACACGGTTGGCGTTTAGGCGGTACCATGGTTGCTCATTTACATGAACATTCCGAATCTGTCATCAAATTGGCATCTCTCAAGCCCTGTGGTTCACTATTCGCCAGTGGCAGTATAGATGGTACAGTACGACTCTGGGATGCCAATAAATTGAGTGGCAGTCATGGTATAAATAAATCCCGACAAGTGTATACCGCCAATACACCCATATACTCATTGGCCGCTTGCGATAATGGCCAGTCATTGGCAGTGGGTGGTAAAGATGGAAGTTTGCTAATAATGCGCATAGATAGAAATTCATCGAAGATGACTTTGCAGCAGGCATTGCATTTAGATCAAAAGTAAGTGGAAAGAAAACTAGGAAATACAAATTAAATATACTTTTAATTCTCTATTCAAGTGAAAACGATGGACCCGTGGTGGATATGCATTCCTATGAGCACAGTTGCCAGAGTGTTATTATTTATGCTACCCTATATGGTGGTATTGTAGCCTGGGATACTCGCATGCAAAACAGTGCTTGGCGTTTACAAAATGAATTACGTCATGGTGTTATAACCACTATATGTGCTGATCCCACTGGCTCTTGGCTGGTTACCGGCACCAGTGGTGGTAAACATATTTGTTGGGATTTAAGATTTCGCTTACCTATAGCTGAAATAAAACATCCCGCTGATTCCTGGATACGTAAAGTGGCTTGCCATCCGACAGAACCTTCATGTCTTATATCAGCTTCGCAGTCAAATAATGAAGTTTCCATATGGAATATAGAGACAGGTCACCGTCATACTGTATTATGGGCAAGTACAGCGCCTGTTTTATCTTATACCAGTATGGTAAGTAGTAGAAATAAAGTTAATTAAATTGATCAACAAAAATTAAAATAAATTTACTTCAAATTTTATATAGAATGACCCGGCTACTACTTGTGGCATCTTAAGTGGCGTTGTGGATAATAACCCTTTTATAATAACCGGTAGTTCGGATCAGCGTCTCCGTTTTTGGGATATTGCACAACCCAAAATGTCTTCATTGATTGTACCCTCGGCTAAGGATAATCTCAATGATGTTTCATTTAACTATGAGTAAGTTACTTCTTGGCCTTGGGCTGACAATTCTGAATTAATATGAAATTTTTTTAAAGGTCTATACAAAAAAAAAAAAATTTCTTAGAAATTTTTTATGCAAATTTTCGTTAAAAAATATTATATGAAAAATTTTCTTTAGAAAATTTTATATGAAAAATTTTTTTTAGAAAATTTTATATGAAAAAATTTTTTTAGAAAATTTTATATGAAAAAATTTTTTTAGAAAATTTTATATGAAAAATTTTCTTTAGAAAATTTTATATGAAAAATTTTCTTTAGAAAATTTTATATGAAAAATTTTCTTTAGAAAATTTTATATGAAAAATTTTCTTTAGAAAATTTTATATAAAAAATTTTCTTTAGAAAATTTTTCATACAAATTTTATATAAAAAATTTTCTTTACAAAACTTTATATAAAAAATTTTCTTTAGAAAATGTTATATAAAAATTTCTTCAGAAAACTTTTTATAAAAAAATTTTCATATCATAAATTTTTACAAAATTTTTAAATAATTAAATTAATAATTTTTAAAAATTAAACATTTTCTTTAGAAAATTTTATATAAAAAATCTTCTTTAGAAAATTTTATATAAAAAATTTTCTTTCGAAAATTTTATTTAAAAAATTTTCTTAGAAAAAAAAATTTTTTAGAAAATTTTATATAAATTTTTTTTTTACAAAATTTTATATGAAAAACTTTCTTTAGAAAATTTAAAATGTAAAATTTTCTTTACAAAATTTAAAATGTAAAATTTTCTTTAAAAAACTATTTGTGAAATTTATTCTAAAAATTTCTTTAAATAATTTTTTTTTGAAAAATTTAATTTGAAATTTTTTTTTTTAAATTTATATGAACAATTTTTTGTAGCTAATTTTTTTTTTTAAGTTTTTATATGAAAAATTTGGTGTAGAAACTTTTAATCTAAATTTTTTTTAGAAATTTTTTAATGTAAAATTTTCTTTAAAAAATTTTGTATGAAAAATTTTTTTTAAAAAATTTTATACGAAAAATTTTCTTCAGAAATTTTTATACGAAAAATTTTCGGGAATTAATTATTCGAACTTTAAATTGAATTAATTGAAAAATTAGGAATTATCAGGCTTGAGTTCATTTTTAATTTTCAAATTATTAATTTGAAAGTAATAATGTGGAGAAAAACTGAAAAAATTATTTTTGAACGCGGCTAGTGGATTGCAATTTCTGTCCCGCCACAGGACGTCATCAGCACTTAGCGCCCCCGAGCACAGTCGAGTTATCAAATTGCAGAGATAATCATCAATTTAACTCATTGAGTTTGATCGAACATCACTACGTTTAATTGATTGTGTATTCTCCTATTACTTGTTTTGCTCGATCTTTTCACTTGCCGTTGGCATGTAGAGAAGAACAAGACTTTTTGGTTTGATGCTATTTATAGAATAGTAACAGTGTTCACATATGTAAGTAAATTAAATGAATGTATGTGTATGTAAATGCAACGTGCCCTTTGCTTTTAATTATTTGGGAATTGGAAATTAAAAATGAACTCAAGCCTGATAATTCCTAATTTTTCCAAAAATTTTCTTTAGAAAATTTTATATATATGAAATTTTTTTTAGAAAATTAAAAATGTAAAATTTTCTTTAAAAAAATTTTATATGAAATATTTTCTATAGAAAATTTATAAAAAAGTTTTCTTTAAAAAATTTTATTTATGAATTTTTTTTTTTTTTAAATTTTAAAGTAAAATTTTAGAAATTTTTTTATGAAAAATTTTCGTTAGAAAATTCTATATGAAATATTTGATAAGAAAAATTTTTTTTAGAAAATATTATATGAAAAGTTGTCTTTTGTAATTGAACATTTTGGGATTTGAAATCACGATTAATAATTTACAAATGTATCTTTCTTCATTCTTAGCTCTCGTTTAATTGAGGGCAGCCAAGTCATCGAGGAGCACATTATATCCTCAGGCAATGTGGCGGATATTAATTCACTTAGATCTTCTAGCGAAGAAAATCCACGTTCTGGCCCCGAAATGCCCTCGGCCAGTCATCATGATGCCATTACCGATTTATTAATGTGCAAAACCGATAAAGATCAAATTTATGTAGCCTCTGCTGCACGTGATGGTGTTATAAAGTTGTGGAAATAAATTTTATATTATTTTTTTCTATTCTTTTTTACTGTGATTATTTTTAAGATAAAATTTTTGTTTGTAATTTCTATATATGTACTTGCAAACATAAATCTAATCAGATATCTAAAATTCATATAAAGTAATAAACATCTAAATGTAGTAAATATTTACGATTTTTATAATTTTTATTTAAATTTAATTAAAGTTTGTAACTACAATAGTAACTACCAGGACAGAGTCTGGTGATCAGTTAACATTTACATCTGACCTGTCAAATTTACCAATGAAAAACCTGCACATAACGTGTGTTTCCTTAAAGGGTTACAAAATTTAAGATATCGAAATGGGTTAATATCAATTCAAATAAAAATGACAAGTATAAAAGTATTATAGTAGGTAAATATCGACACCGATACCCGAAATAGTTACCGGAAAAAAACTTACAAATTGTTACCTGTAGTTCGAATACAAAGTTTTACATGAAGACTTGTTTTAATAATATAGACTGTATCCAAATCTTAACAAACAGAAAACCCTTACCATTAATTTAAAGAATTTTGCACATTTATCACTGAAACATTTTTAAAATTAGGAAAACACTCGAGAAAAAGATCAAACGTTAACAAAAAGCTTGAAACAATATAATCTGACGGTTTTGTTCTTAAAAACCGAAGAGTTGACATCACTGTAAAAGTTTACATTTTAGCTACAGTGTTGGTAAGTGTAAGAAATTCAAGTCCAAAAATTGTATTTATTTAAAAAATGTATTTTTTTATAATATAAAAATCCTTTTTTTGTAGAAATTCGAATTATTAAAATAAAACATTTACAAATATTAAAGTTTTTTATTTAATTTTAACTTGTAAAAAAAATATTAAATCCATACCTATGTCACTTTCACACCAGTCAGGTTTGGCTCAACAAGTCTTGAATCTGTATGAGGAAAAGCTGACAGCATTGAAAAATTTAAGAAAATAAATTTGAAATAGATGAAGGAAATGTTCATGTATGTAATTGAATGCAGGTTCAAAAGAAATTTAAAAAAAAAACTGATTCAAAACTGATAAAAATGTGTATTTACCAAAATTTAAAACATTAAGTTCTGTAAAAAAATACTAAAAACAAAATTTTATTTTATATGAGATATTTTTATGAGATGTTCTTTTTTTTAATTTTTTCTATACAAATTATTTTGTTATGAAAATTTGTCTACAGTTATATTAATCTGTCTACTTTTCTATTAGTCAGGTTTGGCTTATCAAGTCTTGAATTTGTATGAGAAAAAATTGACAGAATTAAAATTGAGCAAACCTAACCGTACTATCAAGTTTACGAAAATTTTGAAATTTGTATGAAATTTAAGGAAAATAAAATGAAAACTGATGAAGAAAATGTTCGTGTGTGAACGTGAATGCAGGTTCAGAAGAAATTAAAAAAAAACTGATCAAGTAATCCTGATTTATCTGAAACGAAACTATTCTACAGAATTTTTTGTTAAAATAAACATTTTATTAATTTTTCTTTACAAAATATTTCGTCATAAGATTTTCCCTATAGAATATTTTTTATTAGAATACTGTTTCTATATAAAGTTCAATGTTTTAATTTTTTTAAATTAAATTTTTTTTCAAGAAAATATTTTATTAAAAATATTTTCACAGAAAATTTATGGTTATAACAAATTTCTATAGAAAAGTAAATTAATTTTCCAAAAATTAAAAATTTTTGTTTAAAAAATTTTCGTTAAAAAAATTAAAAAAAATTGTTGTTGTCGCAGAAGTGGCAGTCCTTGGTCGGAATTTGTTGTAAAACCTTTCAGTAGAAAATTGTTAGTTATGAAAATTTTTCTAGACAAACATTTTTTTATTTAATTTACAGTTATTAAAATGTTCCTGTTAAAAAATTTCATGTCATAATTTTAAATTATATAATATGAATTGTGGATATGTATTATTTGTTGTAAATATTGTAATTTGTGGCAAATATTGCAGTTTATAGCCAATCTAGCCTTAATACAAAATATCAACTCTGGCAAATTTGTTATAAATAATAACAACAACGTTGGCAACCATTGCTTCAACTGCAGCCAACCTCACAGTGATGTTGCGTTTGTGCGCTTGTATTCTTTGTCAAGTACTTCGAAGCGCCGTTACTCCTCAGAGCGGCAGAATTGAAATTAAGAAGAAAATTCATCAACTAAAGAAAAACACCAGGTGTTTAATGAAAACTTCAAAGAAATTCAAACACAAAATCTAAAAACTGGGTAAGTTTGATTGAAGAATTTAAGGAAAACTCCATCTAATTACAAAAAATTGCAGAAAAATGAGATTGAAATAAAAACAACAGAAGAAATCTATAAACAAAATTTAAAAAAGTGCACAAACAAACAAATTTTCTTAAAAAGTGAACTATCATAAAGCCGCATAGAAAGAGAAAAACTTCAAAAGTGATAAACTAAAAAAGAAGAATTTCATCACAGAAAAGGCAAACAACAAATCCTTGAAAATATATTTCTAGTTGTTTGTGAAGGAAGGAAGGAGTTAATTGCTAAATTTATACACAAACAAAAAACGATTTTAAAATGGCGCCCACAAAGAGTACCCGTGCAGTTTCCAAACAATCTGTGGCCACCACAACTTTGACCAACCTAATGCCTCTGGCACGCAAAGGCCTCACCCGTCGAACGGCCAGTAATGTTCAAGATCAGAATATTGACATAATGCAAACACGGGCTAAGCGCAAAGCTGAACACAGTCCACAGAAAAATGACAACAAAATCAAGCGTTCAGCTTTAGGAAATCTCACGAATAATGTTAACAATAATAACAAATTGACGCAAATGCATGCTTCAGAAGAAGATGCTAAACAGCAACAAATTATTAAAAAGAAAGATTTAGTACAAAATTTATTTGGACAACAGAATGCTGCAGCAGTTCAATTATTGAAAGAAACCCAGAATCTTATACTACAGCAAGCCTCAAATCAGGGAGCTGCACAAAAACCGCCACTAGTTCCCTTAGTCACAAAAGTAGCTACAAGGGCCTCAACCCGTAGCAACAACGCAAACATAACCAACTTAGCAGCTTTGGAGGAACAGAATAATAAACTTTTGACCAATTGCCAGGCAGCAAAATCAAAAGTTAAGGATGAACCTCCAGCAGCACCAATACCTCCCCTACAACATCATCAAGTCCAAAAGGTGGCTAATAAACCTATGCGTCGCATTTCCAATGAATTTAATAAGACTGAAGAATCACTTTACATGTCAGCTTTAGAAGATATTTCTGGTTGTGATTCTATGCGCTTGTCAGCTAATTTTGAGGCTGCCAAAAGACGTTCCGTAGCTTCAGTTCATCTAAACAAAACTGATGACTCTAAAACCGAAGACAATACCGCCTCGGATTTGGAGAAGCTACCAGAGGGTGTTGAGGATATAGATCGTGCCAACTGGAATGATTTATTCCTTGTATCCCACTATGCTCGTGACATTTTCAATTACATGAAGGAGCGCGAATCAGAGTTTCCCATTGATGACTATATGGAACGTCAAATACATATTTCCAAGTGGATGCGTTCGCTTTTAGTTGACTGGATGGTTGAGGTTCAAGAGACCTTTGAACTAAATCATGAAACTTTGTACTTGGCTGTTAAGATAGTAGATCTATTTCTGTGCAGAGAACTCATAAATAAAGACAAATTACAACTTTTGGGAGCCGCAGCTCTATTTATAGCTTGCAAATTTGACGAGCGGACTCCACCTTTGGTAGAGGATTTCCTTTATATATGCGATGGAGCCTACAAACACGATGAACTCATACAAATGGAGATTATTGCTCTGAAGACTATACAATTTGATTTGGGCATACCTTTATCATACCGTTTCCTTAGGCGTTATGCCCGCTGTGCCAAAACTCAAATGCCAACCCTAACTTTAGCACGTTATATTTTGGAATTATCTCTTATGGACTATGACTGCATTACACTGAGTGACTCCAAGATGGCTTGTGCTGCTCTCTTTATGGCTTTACGCTTGCATGGCGAAGAGACACCCTGGTCTCCTACCCTCATCCATTATACAGGCTATAAAATACAAGATTTTGCCGAAATTGTGCCAATACTAAATGCTGGATTACACCGTAAGCCTAAGGGTACTATTAAAACCATTAGAAGTAAATATTCACATAAGATATTCCACGAAGTAGCTAAGGTTCCTCTAATGACTACAGAACAATTGTTTACGAATAATATAGATTTTGATATAAGTTTCGCTACGCCAGAACAGCAGCAAAAAATGCAAAAACAAAAGCAACAAAATGGTAGTAGTAGTAGTGGTGGGGACAAGATAAAAACATAAAAACATTTTGGAAGAGTGTAAAGGGAGTTTTAAACCATGACTTTTTTCATGATTTTAAGATTTATAAATTTTCATGCAATTAAAAACATGGAATAAAAATCATTGAGGATGTCTTAGGAAAAATCATAAAAAAGTCATGGTGTAATACCCCTTTTAAGTATTTGAGAAAAAGATAGATTTTGTGAAAAAGGAGGGTCAAATTAATGCGAACTAAAATAATTTTAAAAATTTCAAAACAAAATAGCAAATGCAACGGAATACTTTCAAAATTATCTTAAGCATTTAAATTCAATTGTGGAAAAGACAAGTTTTGTATAAAATATGTTAAATCTTGTTTATATTTCCAAATGTTACAGAATAGAAGAATTCTTTACAATTTTATTTTTATTTTAAAACTGTAATGAAAACATTTTATTTTGTAATTCCGTTAGGAAGGAGCATTTCGTTTATTTTCTTTCTTTTCTCGCAATTGTTAAAAATAGGTTTTGAAGTGTAATTATATTATTTTATTAAAAAGAAATTTGCTTAAGTTTATTTATATTGTTATTATAGGTATAAGGAATAGAAAATTCCAAATTGTTTTGTTTATAAATTTTCTTTTAAATTAACTAAACGATTTCTTCTGTAATTTTTTTTTTGTGAATTGTTTGGCTGAAACTTATTAGAAAGTTAGGTTTAAATTTGAAAATATCCCTTAAAATGTGAAAAACCTATTAAGAATTCTAAATTTATAAATTTGCTAATATTGTTTTAAACAAAATTTATTCCAAGATTTTCCCTCTATTATTAACTCGTCATTAGTTAAATCCTTTTAAAGTCCTTCTTTTTCTTAAAACTGTTTTTAGAATTTTTTAATTTGTTAAGCAATTTATTTAGATATTTCTTTTATTTAATAAATTCGGTTTTCTTATAAAAAATAACACTCTAACCCCACCAACAAATACCAAAATTGACAAATAGCAACCAAGCCCCCACCCAATATAGTTAGATAAATTTAAATACAAAACTACTCTACCAAAACTAAGTGAATGAAAGAAACTGCACTAAAATACGCTTCATTACATTAAAGAAAAAAATACCAGAATACAAAAATATAAATGCATTAAGTCTCATTAAGAAGTAAATAATTTATAATTTAAGTTATTAATATTAATTATATTATTTTTCCTCGTCATCAACAAACAATACGCCTTCATTCAACTATAAACTGATTATTTTGTAACTTTATTTTATTTTTATTTTTTAGTAATATTAAGTGGCATTTATTATTTTATAAACTACTATATAATTAATACAAACAAAAAAGCAACAAAAATTACACTTTAATAAATTAAAATATTCATAATATATTACTTATTTCGCAGCAAATGAAACCTAATTTTAAAACCCATCATGTCTAGTAGGTCACCTTTCCTTGTAATGTGTAATGTATGAGATACATTTCTTTTAAGGAAATATTGCTTCATACCTTGTTCAATATTTTATTCGATTTGCTCCTAATTCGTTACAATTTGGTTTGTTTTTTTTTTACTTTCAGGTTCTATTAACCACATTCATACATACATATTTTTTTTATATTGATTTCCTTATAATTTATCATTTCTTTTTTAGTAAATATATAAAACATTTTTTCATCTTACATATTTTTAAGTTTTCTTTTTTATTATTTTTTTTCTCCTATGTAATCGGCAATTTACAAAATTTTGTTTGTTTCAAGATTTATTTGTTTTGTTCTTTGCAAGTTTTTGTTATGCACATTTTTTGTATCGTTAAAAATACTATTTTTAATGTTTTTAATTATATTTCTAAGTTATTCTCTTTTTTTTGGTTAATAAATACAACTTATTATTTTTTTAAACTATTTTTTTTATTGTTTTAATTTTGTTCAATTTTTTTTTGTGTTAAAATAAAGATTTATTTTGGTTTGACTGCTAAACCTCAAATGTCTCGTTGCATTTCAAAAATAATTTATTTGTATTTATTAACCAAAAACTCATAAAATATTAAGATTATGTAATTCTATAGGATTTTTAGAAATTATCTTGTGATTTGTGTTGAGTTAGAATATTTTAGGAAAGTGGTTATCACGAGCTACCGTTATAGACATTTCAGTAATGCCACGACCCCGCAAATTTTTCCACAAAAAATTTTATATTTTTGCTTTGTAACTTCAAAAAATTCCGTAATATCACATTAATGGAAAAAGAACAAAATTGCCCTTAAGCCGTGCTAACACATGCTTTTTTATATCCACCATCAAAAAAATTGGGGGTATATTGAGATTGTCATCCCGTTTGTAATTTCCTTAATATTGGCTCAAAAACAAAAATTGAAGTATATTCTGAATCCTTATGAAATTCTAAGAGAGCATATAGGTCACTGAAATTTGGCATAAATATTCTTCATTTCTTGGAAAATTTTGGTATTCAAATCGGGCAAAATCGGTTCACATTTGACCATAGCTCCCATAGAAACTCTTCTGTCAAAACGCCCTAAATGAGACAAAAGTCAGTAAAACGCTCGTAAATATGAAGACAATGAGAGTTTTGGGTTTATTTTTTGCATACATAATTTTTGTAAAAACTGTAATCAATTTGCCAAATTTCGAGATAATCGGTCCACATTTGACCCTAGCTCTCATATAAGTACAAATGACGGAAACAGCTTACATACATATATAAGTTTTGAGAAAATGTTTGTGTAAAGGAAAAATTTAGTCTTTATAAAGAAAGAGAACACCTTTGACCTTAGTGGTGAGGGGTATCGTATAGTCGGGCTTGACCGAGCACATTCTTACTTGTTATATATAAGTATAGATAGAAAAGACCCGTTGTCGGAAAAATAAAATATTGAATATACAGCCATGTCACAGAACTCAAATCCGTTCGGAAGTGCAATGAATTTCTAGAAAAAGGTAAAACGAAAAGGGAATTCAACTACGTAATGGTTTCAATTCCGAACGGAATTTGTTACATGCCTGATAATTAAAAATTGATCTCATTACTGTAAGGGTATCAACTTGACCGACTATAACACTTTTATACTTGTTATTAATTTGTATTTAACAAGAACAAGGTTCTTATCAGAAATCGAAATTTGCTTCGTACCAAATATTTTTAAACAATCGTACCCAGACATAACTTTTTGTTTTTTTTCTTTTGGCCTTAAGAATGTGCTTTGGTCTAAAAATACGATAATAATAAATTATAAGAGGATAGTTACGTTTTGTTGTGGACTTCCACGTTCAAAATAAAAACAACTGGTTGATAAACAAAGAACTGAACATTCTATATGTTTAAATTAGCTTCATTTGGGAAACAATATTTAATAAACAACAAGAAAGTATTTATATCGATTAAGGTCGTTCATATGATGTACCCTATACCACTGAGTTGTATGCTTGCTTCAATATGGACTTGGATTTTTCTGAGTTTGAAGATGGATCTTATATGGAATTTTTGCTTATAAAAAAGCAAAACGTAACTTCTGCTATTTGCTTATTTGGGTAAAAAATCGGTATTCAATTTGTATTTCATTGTTATCTGTGACTAGATCTTTGTACCGAACTGAGCTTTCGGAATTCAACTTGCAGTTTTTCAAAGAAACAAATATTACAGATAAACAAATCTATAAAGTATATAAAGATGAAATCTGATTAATAACTTTAGAAAACGATCGATTTCAGATATATTTTTGAGATAATTTTCGGTTATTTTCCCAAAAAATTCAAACCAAATGAAAGATAAAATATGAGTCAAAAGGGTTAAAGCCAAAATGTTAATTTTTTTGGGGAATATAACCGAAAATTAGCTAAAAAATATGTCTGAAATCGATCGATTTGAAAACGAAAAATGTCCATCACATACCTGTTAATGTAACCGAATGAACCTTTATTTACCACTTAAGCGGCTAAAGTTATTAGTCAGATTTCATCTTTATATACTTTATAGATTTGTTTATCTGTAATATTTGTTTCTTTGAGAAACTGCAAGTCGAATTCCGAAAGCTCAGTTTTATGAGAACTACACGAGTTCGGTACAAAGATCTAGTCACAGATGGTCTTCGTAAATCGACACAAAAATTGAAATTTTTAGAAATATTTGGTACTTTGGGGTTACAAACGACAGCACAAACTTTATATACTAACACCTTCGGTAACATAAAACAACAACAATATATGGTAAACAATGGTAACAGCTGTTGCTAGGGCTGATTTTTGGTAGTAAACATTACGCATTTTGTCAGAATTTTACTTTTTATATCAGAAAACCGATTGCGAAATTTCGGAAGTTTATATGTAATAAGAAATTCGATGAAAAGTCTCAAGTACCAGTTTAAGACTGGTGCCATATTTTTATCTGCAGAAAATTTCTTTATTACAAAATTTATTTAAAAGAAAACATATTTTTAATAATTTAAAATTAAATTTACAAATTTAAATTCCACCATATTGAGGTTAAAGTTCAGCTTATTCTTGTGGTGGTGGAGTAGATGGCCATTTAGCATGACCGGGCATAATATGATCCAATTCTGCAGGTCTTTCCCTGGGTACCCAATCCGGCAAATTTTCTGCTGTTGGATTAGATAGCTTATTAACATGTCCCGGCATTATATGATCCAATTCGGCAGGTCGTTCCTTTGGTACCCAATCCGGTAAATCATCTTTCTTCTCAGTTTCGGATGTATCTGGATTTCCTCCAACAAACGCCATTATTACTAAAAATATTGACACGATTACTAAGTACTTCATGGTGGCTTCAAACAATAACTTTATTTGTACAAGTTTCAAGTAAAACTAAAGAGTATAATGATACAGTCAAGGCTTTTATAGAGTTTGAACTGACTCAATTGTGATGAGATCTTGCTTTTGAATATATTTACATTTAAATATAAAAAAATAACTTCCGAATTATTATTTTAGACAAATCTTTCTAAGTTTTCTAGTTTTTTTTCTTCTTCAAAATTATAAGTAAATCACAATTTGGGGATTGTACGAGTATAGAATACCTTTTAGCTGTAGTTTAAAAAGACAGATGCTACTCGGATGATTGAGATTGTTTTAATGAATAGAAGCGGGCAAAAAATACAGGTACTATCGTGGCTAAAAAAAATAATGTATGTACTTATGAAGAACGTAAAAATGTAGGTGTTCGAAAACTTAATACAAAAGCATAAATATTTATTTTGGTGAATCATTTAGACTTATTTTGAAGTACAGGTAATTAATACTTGTATATTTCTTAATTTTGTTCTAGGTAAACAGAGGAAAAATATTCAATCAACATATTTAAAATACTTATGCACTTAAAACAGAGGTTCTAAAACCAATTTAGATCACAGATAAGACATACATACCTATTTATATAAAGGCGTTAACTGAATGATAGCTATAACCAGAGAACTGAAGCCTGTAAGAAAAGTTCATAGCTTAATTTAGTAACAAGTACGAGTGTTATATTCGTATGTGCCGAATCTTATATACCCAATTAGTAACATATCTAAAAATTTAATATTCTAACTTAAGACCTAACTTAAAGAAAAGCTAAAGTCTATGTTAAACAAGTAAGAAAGTGCTGTAGTCGATCAAGCCTGACCATACGATTCCCTTCACCACTAAGGTCAAAGGTGCTCATTTTCCTAAATAAAGACAAATATATGCTCAATTTTTCCATCATACAAACTTTTTCTCATAACTTATATATTTAAGGGTCAAATGTGGACCGATTATAATCTTAAAATTCTCATTATCTCATTTAGTGCGTTTTGACAAAAGAGTTTGTATGGGAGCTATGGTCAAATGTGGACCGATTTCAACGAAATTTGGTACAGTGATTAAGTTTACATAAGCAGTATTTGTTTTAAATTTCATGAAAAATATTGATATTTGTGGAAAATATATCAATTCCGGGAAGTGGGACCTATGGGAGGTACTATAAATAATGGACCGATTTTGACGAATTTCAATAGCCATGGTCCCACTACCAAAAAAATGATCTATATGATGACTGTACTTTGATTACATCGTTTACATGGGGGTCCAGTCAGCCAGCCGTCCAGCCAAACGGGCGGACTGACGTCGCTAAATCGACTCAGAAAATGATTCTAAGCTTATTGGTATACTAAAAAATGGGTCTAAGACAAATATTTCTATGCGTTACATACATCAGCACAAATTTATAAATAATACCCTTTCCACCTATGGTGGTGAAGGTTATAAAAAAATTGATAATGTCGAATATTTACCCCTTTTCCTGCAGACATTAAAATTTTCTAAGAAATTCAAAAGAAAATAACGTGTGCTTTTGACGATATTTTTTGTATAGCCTTACAAAACTTATCAGTACTGAATTCTAGTACCATAGCTACTATAACTTGATATTTATTAGCACTTAACTAGTTTCCTAGGAAAGATTTATATGGGAGCTATAGTCAAATGTGGACCGATTCTCAAAAAATTGCACACGCTGCCTAACAGTTATAAAAAAACTGATCTGTACCAAATTCTAGCATCACATCTACTATAATTTGATATTTATAAGAGTTTAATTGGTTTCGAGGGCAGATTTGTATGAAAGCTATGGTCAAATGTGGACCAATTATCATAAAATTTGACATACATGAAAAGTATTTGTTTAAAACTTTTTTGATTCAAATTAAGTTCTCATATCTAATAAAATTCGATTTAATTTATCAGTATTAAAGTAATTCCCCGGGCGGGGTGTAATACCCAATTTCCCAAACATAGCCCAATTTCAATATCGAACATAAAAAAAAAAATATTAAATAATGTCAAATTTTGTTGCTATAGCTCTTTTATTTCAACTGACGAACAGACAGACTATTTTCGTAAGTTTTTTATGTTTGTGCTATAGCCGAAGTGCACTCATTTAGTTACTTAGGCAGCCTGCCAAAGGAAGAACAGAAGACATTCGAAGCCGAATCAATAAAGGGCATGCAGCATTTAGCTACCGCGAGAAGTTATGATATAAATCGCTGCCTACGAAAAAAATGCGTATCTTCTGGTCGTCACTATCGCCAACGCTGCCTTATGAGAGTCTACGCTCCTGGAACTAATAGCCTTAAAGGATAGACGACGCGAATGGATATTGATAGGAGGCATGCTAAGAAAGTTTTAAGATGATATAGCACGCTTAACTCTTGATAAGAACCCGCAGATGAGGAAGACCAACTAACACGTGAAGCCTAGGCATAATATAATAAAAAGAATTTGTTATGGAACTATGTTCCTCCTAGGAGATATGGGGAAATATATATGTGTATATACAATTGTGAACCGATTTCTTAATTTCAATACTAACATTTTCCAAGAAATGGAAAATATTCTTCCGAAATTTTGTTGACCTAGCTTTTTCCGTTTAAGTCTTATCATGCCTTCAAGGCTCGTTCGTCTTAGAACATCATTATTACAAATGGAATGACAATCTTAGTATACCGCCATTTTTTCCTAGCGTTTAACATTTTCGATGAACGATTGTTACGCAAAAAGTTTAGTTTTGTGATATATCATGTGTCTCCATTTTGGCCGTCTGGATTAAGAAAAAAATTGTAAATTTAAATTTATATAAAAATAATTTGAAATTTTGTGGGCGTGGACCTACTTAAAAGCAAGGGCTAATTAACATATTTAAGTACTATAAAACTTACTTTTGGTAATGTACTAATCTTGAAAAAAAGGAAGGAGAAAACGACATCATTAATATCAGCATCACACACAGTCTTTTGTCAGTCATTTTTGAAAAAAAATTATGAATGTATGTACATTTGTTTGTCCTTATACAAATTGCGCCAATTTTCTCCACAGATTTCAAATTGTACCCCTGTATACACACATCCTTTTTTGTCTCAATATCCTACCAAGCATTAACAATTTGTACTAATATCAAACATTGATTGTCCTTTCCCAAAAAGACATATGCATTTTGGTACGAGCAGTAAGACACGACGACTCTTCCTTCTACCTGGTATTGTTTTCAATCAAGTTTCTTTCATTATTATAATGTTTTTTTTTTTTTTTTTTTTCATCTTAAATCTGTGTTTATTTTTGTGTGTTTCCAGTTGCTCAAAAGGAAAGAAACTGTTAAGGGGAATGAGACCTAAGGCAAGGAAATTTAAAATATATTACACATTTCTTTAGCACCTTAGTTTTGTAATGAACTTGACGTAAAGGCATACCTTCCCTTAAAATAAACCAAAGAATAAAATGTCATATTTTTCTTAAGCTTGATATAATCTTTATGAGCCTTTAACTCAGGTTTTTTTAAAGGATTTTAGAAAATTTGTTTGTATCCTAAATGTCTGCTCGTACCAAAAAAAAAAAAAAAAAAAAAAAAAAAGAGAAGAAAACAATGAACTCAATGACCTTTACTCGGTATGTGGTGCATGCAAAGAGATACAATATATTAAAAAAAAAAAACTTACCTATTACATGAAAAATAAACGGTATTTACCCAATAATGGTAGTTTTTTTTTTCAAATACTTTGTTAATAATCCATAAATAGATTTTTTGTTTTTGGCCCTAAGTTGTATTAAAATGCGTAATATCATCTTGTAATATTGTGTCGCTGTCTTTCTTTCAATTACCGAGTTATTGTTTTCAAAATTATTTTGGCCATAGCAAAATTAGATCATTTATTGTTACTAAAATCTATTTAAAATTTCAGCTGCTTTTTGCTTCTATGAATTTCAATTAACATCGCTCGTTCGTCTTATCGATTCAGAATATATAGATATATAGGTACTTTTTTGTTTTTTAAGCCAATATTTTGGAAATTACAAACGGAATGTCAATCTTAGTACAGCTCCATTCTTTTTGATTGGGTATAAAATCTTTAACCATAATATGACATTATTTTTCGCTCATTTTTATTATCTCGTTTTTAAACATTTGACCGAATATTATTTAAGTTTTATGCCAAAACTTAAAACTTAATATTATTTAAGTTTTATGCCAAAACTTAAATAATATTCGGTCAAATGTTTAAAAACGAGATAATAAAAATGAGCGAAAAATAATGTCATATTATGGTTAAAGATTTTATACCCACCATCAAAAAGAATGTGGCTGTACTAAGATTGACATTCCGTTTGTAATTTCCAAAATATTGGCTTAAAAACAAAAAAGTATATATCTATATATTCTGAATCGATAAGACGAACGAGCGATGTCCGTCTGTTGTTGAAGGCACGATAGGGACTGAACGGAAAAATTTAGGTCAACAAAATTTGGCAGGAATATTGCTCATTTCTTGGAAAATGTTGGTATTAAACCTGAGCGAAATCGGTTCACATTTGACTACATATATGGTCAAAAATCAAACAGTTTTAATTCCTTTGAAACCGACTTTCAACTCGAATACTTTTTGTACTCTTAGGAATTCGGAAAATCTAATTAAAGATTTTAAACTCCCAAGACTTCAGGTATACTGAACACAATATCTTAGTAATCCAGACATATCTTGGTTATTCTCCATCTCAACTGGACACTGACTTCCTCGTGGTATCACCAGGGTAACTACGTTAACACCCGTTAACGTAGTTACCCTGTAGTTTGCTGACATGAGCCGGGAGTTCTCACATAAGAACGATGAAAATATGAGTTAGGACGTCGGGCTAGTACGAAAAAGCTAAATTTAGAATAAAAACGTTCCCCAATAATGTTAAAAGAGGACGTACGAAACTTCGAAAGTCCAAGTAGAGCAATTGGAGAATATGTGCACAAGATCGAAGCGCATGGATTTTTAAAATGCTCAACATTTGATATTAACAGATTGTAAACACAGACCATTTAAGTAAGTAAAGCCTACTTCCAGTAACTTATGTGGGGTTTATATAACTCAAGCGGCAGACGATTGTGTGAAATTTGCATGTAAGTATTTTGTTTTTGTTACAATAACAAAACATATGTAAATTTCACTCAATCGTCAGCCGCTTGAGTTACATAAACCCCACATTAGTGTCTACCAGTTGCCTCCGTGTGTTATCCGCCTCTTCTGCGACTACTCTGCGGATGCCAATCAAGAGTACAACAGTATTTCTGATTTTTTTAAACAAATTTGGTATTGAAATTGGGCAAAATAGGTTCACATTTCATTATAGCTCCCGTATAAACCCGCCCCGGAAATCACTTAAATACTAATTAATTAAATCAAATTTTATTAGGGGCTCAAAATATGACAACTTAATTTAAAGAAGAGAAGTTTTTTTTAACTATTGATCAGTATATCACATTTAAGTGGAATCGGTCTACATTTAAGCATAGCTCCCATTAAAATCTGCCCTCGGAAACCAGTTAAATGCTTATAAGTATCAAAATTATAGTAGATGTGATGCTAGTAGATCAAATTTGACCAGATCAAATTTGACCCTAGCTTTTTTATAAGGCCCAATAACGGAAATGGCTTAAATACAAAATTGGATATTTTTACTTTATTTGCTTAATTGTTAATAAAACCACTATTAATTTATGTTTTTTCAGGAAAAAATGGTTATTTAAAAAAAAAAATCAAAAAAATATATTTTTTTACTTTAAAGTGCAAATAACTCCAAGTCCATAAAAAATATTAAAACATTTTCACGGCGACTTAAAGATAATTTTATTTACTATTATATTATGCGACTTTCAACCAAATCGAACAACCCGTTCCAAAGATATGATTAAATAGATGCACCAGCCTTTTTAAAAACATCAAATTTGGTTTTTTCACCTTGTGTTTTAAAATTTACCAATTGAAAAAACAAAAATTTCGACCGTGATAAATAAGTAACTCAAACAGTTGAATTTTGTTGACTAGTGTAATCTAAAATACTTTATTATGTATAAGTTCTTCTTTAAAACACTAATATCCACGATTTTTATAGCCATACTGAACCGGACCATTAGAATAGCCATTGTTGTACTGATAACCATTTGGATGATTAGGACCATATGGTGGACCTTTGTAGTAACCCTCATTATCATAAATAGAATTTGGACCATAAGTGCCCGTAGCTCCATTAGGTGGATAATAACTTCCTTGATTATTTGGATAGTAACCATTTGGCGAATTACTATTGGGATAATAAGCCCCAGCTCCCGCATGGTGTGGTCTTTGATTGTAATTATAGCCTGGACGATTGTAACCGTTTTGTGGGTATGCTCCGTTATTTACATAATGTGGAGGTGGTGGTCCGTGATAGGATGGATCATTTGGATCGTGAACCAAATCGTGTATTATATCTGCGATAACATCAAATGTTGGCTTAGCCTTAGTGTTGACAATTAATAAACCGATAATTATAGAAATTATAAAGAATTTCATTATGATTTTGATTTAAAAACTCGTTGATGCTTTGAAAAGTTTAGAGAATACTAAATCCTCAGATTATGGAAATCAAGTTTTTATAGTCCGTCTGTATAACAATGAAATATGATAAGATTTGTTATTGTTTTAAAGTTTTTTTTTATATTTCTTGTTATAAATATTGGGACAGTGATTTTAGGCACTTAATCTTAAATGGAACCTTTTATTGCAAATGAGCGATTTCTATATAAAATCTATTTTATATATTATACGGATCAAGTCATGAACAAACTATTGAGACATAGAGTTACAAGCTTCGTAAAGCTTCGGAATACATTTTTCTTTTGTTAGGTTTGATAGGCGTTGTTAGAAAGATTGAACCTTTTATATTTTCTACTTGAAACTTACCTTAATTTTGTTCTGTAACTTTTCCTCAAGGGACAAACTACTTTTTTAGGTTAATTTAGTTAAATTATATATTGTTAGATCATTTTATGGTCATCTGTCCACTGTGCAAATATGCTCACTTTCATTCATAATCTTTTTGCGATGGACTAAAAAAATCCTATTTAGGTCAATGTCAAAATATTATTTATTCAATTCTATATTTCAAATTAAGCCGCATTTTAAAACAAAAGACATTGGCGTACCCTTTTTATATCCACCGTCAAAAAGAATGGGTACAACAAAAATTTCCTATAACAATAAGAAATTTTTTAAAAATTTCCTATAAAAATAAGAAACTTCTAAAAAATTTCCCATAAAAATAAGAAATTTTTAAAAAATTTCCTATAAAAATAAGAAATTTTTGAAAAATTTCCTATAAAAATAAGTAATTTTTGAAAATTTTTACTATAAAAATAAGAAAAATTTCCTATGAAAATGACAAATTTTTGAAAAATTTCCTATAAAAAATAAGAAGTTTTTGATAAATTTCCTATAAAAATAAGAAATTTTTGAAAAATTTCCTATAAAAAAAAGAAATTTTTGAAAAACTTCATAAAAAATAAGAAATTTTTGAAAAATTTCCTTTAAAAATAAGAAATTTTTGATAAATTTCCTTTAAAAATAAGAAATTTTTGAAAAATTTCCTATAAAAATAAGAAATTTTTTAAAAATTTCCTATAAAAATAAGAAACTTCTAAAAAATTTCCTATAAAAATAAGAAATTTTTAAAAAATTTCCTATAAAAATAAGAAATTTTTGAAAAATTTCCTATAAAAATAAGAAATTTTTGAAAACAAAAATTTCCTATAATAATAAGAAATTTTTTAAAAATTTCCTATAAAAATAAGAAACTTCTAAAAAATTTCCTATAAAAATAAGAAATTTTTAAAAAAAATCGTATAAAAATAAGAAATTTTTGAAAATTTTTACTATAAAAATAAGAAATTTTTGAAAAATTTCCTATGAAAATAACAAATTTTTGAAAAATTTCCTATAAAAAATAAGAAGTTTTTGATAAATTTCCTATAAAAATAAGAAATTTTTGAAAAATTTCCTATAAAAATAAGAAATTTTTGAAAAATTTCCTATAAAAATAAGAAATTTTTGAAAAATTTCCTATAAAAATAAGAAATTTTTGAAAAATTTCCTATAAAAATTTATGGCCATTTTTGAAAAAAATCTTATAAAAATAAGAAATTTTTGAAAAAATTCCTATAAAAATAAGAAATTTTTGAAAAATTTCCTATAAAAATAAGAAATTTTTGAAAAATTTTCCTATAAAAATAAGAAATTTTTGAAAAATTTTCTTGAAAATTTCTACTATAAAAATAAGAAATTTTTGAAAAATTTCCTATGAAAATAACAAATTTTTGAAAAATTTCCTATAAAAAATAAGAAGTTTTTGATAAATTTCCTATAAAAATAAGAAATTTTTAAAAAATTTCCTATAAAAATAAGAAATTTTTGAAAAATTTCCTATAAAAAAAAGAAATTTTTGAAAAACTTCCTAAAAAAATAAGAAATTTTTGAAAATTTTCTTTAAAATAAGAAATTTTTGAAAAATTTCCTATAAAAATAAGAAATTTTTGAAAAATTTCCTATAAAAATAAGAAATTTTTGAAAAATTTCCTATAAAAATAAGAAATTTTTGAAAAATTTCCTATAAAAATAAGAAATTTTTGAAAAATTTCCAATAAAAATAAGAAATTTTTTAAAAATTTCCTATAAAAATAAGAAATTTTTTAAAAATTTCCTATAAAAATAAGAAATTTTTTAAAAATTTCCTATAAAAATAAGAAATTTTTTAAAAATTTCCTATAAAAATAAGAAATTTTTTAAAAATTTCCTATAAAAATAAGAAATTTTTGAAAAATTTCCTATAAAAATAAGAAATTTTTGAAAAATTTCCTATAAAAATAGTAAATTTTTGAAAAATTTCCTATAAAAATAGTAAATTTTTGATAAATTTCCTATAAAAATAGTAAATTTTTGAAAAATTTCCTATAAAAATAGTAAATTTTTGAAAAATTTCCTATAAAAATAGTAAATTTTTGAAAAATTTCCTATAAAAATAGTAAATTTTTGAAAAATTTCCTATAAAAATAGTAAATTTTTGAAAAATTTCCTATAAAAATAGTAAATTTTTAAAAATTTCTTATAAAAATGGTAAATTTTTGAAAAATTTCCTATAAAAATAAGAAATTTTTGAAAAATTTTCAATAAAAATAGTAAATTTTTGAAAAATTTCCTATAAAAATAAGAAATTTTTGAAAAATTTCCTATAAAAATTTATGGCCTATAAAAATAAGAAATTTTTGAAAAATTTCTTATTTTTATAGGAAATTTTTCAAAAATTTCTTATTTTTATAGGAAATTTTTTCAAAAATTTCTTATTCTTTTAGGAAATTTTTCAAAAATTTCGTATTTTTATAGGAAATTTTTCAAAAATTTCTTATTTTTATAGGAAATTTTTCAAAAATCTCTTATTTTTATAGGAATTTTTTTCAAAAATTTCTTATTCTTTTAGGAAATTTTTCAAAAATTTCTTATTTTTATAGGAAATTTTTCAAAAAATTCTTATTTTTATAGGAAATTTTTCAAAAATTTCTTATTTTTAAAGGAAATTTTTCAAAAGTTTCTTATTTTTATAGGAAATTTTTTAAAAATTTCTGATTTTTATAGGAAATTTTTCAAAAATTTCTTATTTTTATAGGAAATTTTTCAAAAATTTCTTAATTTTATAGGAAATTTTTTAAAAATTTCTGATTTTTATAGGAAATTTTTAAAAAATTTCTTATTTTTTGAAGAAAATTTTTCAAAAAATTTCTTATTTTTTGAAGAAAATTTTTCAAAAAATTTCTTATTTTTATAGGAAAATTTTTCAAAAATTTCTTATTTTTATAGGAAATTTTTCAAAAATTTCTTATTTTTCTAAAAAATCGTTAAAATATTTCTTATTTGATAGAAAATTTTTAAAAAACTTCTTAATTTTATAGGAAATTTTTCAAAAACGTATTATTTTTTAAAGAAAGTTTTTCAAAAATTTTTTTAAGAAAACTTTTTAAAAATTTCTAATTTTTAAAGAAATTTCTTAAAAATTCTGTATTCATATTGTATGTACTAAGTATTTAAAGGAAGTTTATTTGGCACGTTTTCAATCACAAAAAAAAATAGTTTTTAAGACTTATTGTCTGTATCATAATAAGTTTGGGAATTTTCGAAATCTTAGAGAGATACCGAAACAATACAAATTCATATTGATTGATGTTGAGGTATATAAACCTCTTGGCAAACAAATCATTATTAAAAAAAACATATAGATTCCCCAAGAGATTAACATTATTTTCGGGTATTTTTTTTTTATTTTTCTTAAAAATAATTCAAATTATCACAAACAAACTGAAAAAACTACAATACGATTAAATACTTAAGTAATTAACTAAGTAATTCAATGTCTTTTTTTGGATTATTTGGATCTCCGGCATAGCCATCAGTATTATCAGTTGGTATTGACGGAACTTGAGGTCTTGTATAAACGGGATTAGTTGACCAACCATAATATGGATATTGTACACCTGTTGTAGTGGTTGTAGGTTGATATACAATGCCTGTTCCAGGGTATTGTGATTGTGGATAATAATAGTAATATGGATAAACTGAAGCCGTGTTAACCGGCTGTTGACCTATTACATATACCGGTATACTAGCACCAACTGGCTTGATAACACTTGAACTTTTTAACGGTAGGGCCTCAGACCCAAAATTATTAAAGACCAAAAGTGCAAGAATGACAATAAAATGCGTTAAATTCATTTTTCTTAAATATGATTCCTTTTGAACTGTTAAACTTTTAAAGAACAACTGATCGTGGCTCATGTTAATGAACGAATTTTATAGTTCTTTTTTGTTTTTTATATTTTAATTGAACATCATCAAAGTACATACATACATATATAGAAGATAACCTTTTATATAAAAACGATTTTTGTTTAAACCGCAAAATGTATCAAACGGATGACACATTTTAAATCGCATTAAATATTTTCAAATTTTATTATTAATCATTGGAATTTAATTGGAAATCGAAGTTTTATCGTATATCTTGAGAATTTTTAACAAACTTATTTGGAATCATTGTGTGAGAAAGTCAGGGTGGTATTTTTATACCCTACACAAACATAGATGGAATTTGTATTGATGTAACCTATCTAAATATTGATCCGACTCGATTTAATAGAATCGGTCCGATCTGTTGTTATGGCGTAATTAAAGTATATAAATATTACCACTTATCATTTGCTGAATTGTCTACTCGCAGCTCTACAGCGCCCTGGTATTTAAATGTGATTTGACACCCAGATTGATACTAAACTGCAGAGCCATCTACTTAAGAGATCTACGGCAACTTATTCAGGAAGAAATAATCCTTAATAGGAGCAAGTCCAACGTGTCTTAAGTTTTTGCATCATTTCGGAAAAATATAATTTGAAAAGTTCGTCAAAATTGGAATTTTGGTGAGATGATTTTGTCATTGGAGGAAATCTGTTATAAACGGCTGCCAAACACAGAACAATTGACGCAGCTTGTACAAATTAAGGCAAGTTTCAATTGACAGCTGTATAATGACAGGGACAGTTTTGTCAATTTAATATGTAGGGAAATACAAAAAAGATACAGATTTATTGAACCAACCTGGATCATATATAAAACACACTGCCCAAAATTTCGAGAAAGTTCTTTATTAACAATTACTCCATTTTTGCCTAAGTAGTATAGGGTATCATTTACTTAGGATTGACCGACAATAATATTTTTTACTGTTTTTTATTGAACAGATGTGTTCTTACAGATATTTAAAGAAAATGCGTTCTCCACTTTATATAATATCATATGTAAAGTGTAGAAGCGCAGGCGTTTGTGTTCAAATTGAGAAAATGTCATGTTTAGTAACTGTAACCGTTAGGTAACCGTTACCGTTTAAATAACGTTAAAAAAATAAATAAGAACATAGTTTTAATAATCATTAAATATTAATTAAACTTTAGATTTGTGAGAACTGCGCCATTAATGATTTAGTGCAAACAATCATCCATTTACACATCCAAAGTCTCAGCGTTAATACGTGATTTGACTTAAATCGTTATAAGTAATTTTATATTTCATCCATTGTTTAAGAAAAATAAAACTATTAAACAAAATGTTTTAACCATAAACAAATAATAAAAAAGAAATTTAAAAGAACTTTAAAATTTAATCATTTAAAGAACAATACACAGTGGGACGAACAAAATTTTGTTGGAAACTTTTCAAAAATCGAATATATTTATAGGAAATTTTTCAAAAATTTACTTTTTGTATAAGAAATTTTTCAAAAATTTACTATTTGTATAGGAAATTTTTTCAAAAATTTACTATTTTTATAGGAAATTTTTCAAAAATTTACTATTTTTATAGGAAATTTTTCAAAAATTTACTATTTTTATAGGAAATTTTTCAAAAATTTACTATTTTTATAGGAAATTTTTCAAAAATTTACTATTTTTATAGGAAATTTTTCAAAAATTTACTATTTTTATAGGAAATTTTTCAAAAATTTACTATTTTTATAGGAAATTTTTCAAAAATTTACTATTTTTATAGGAAATTTTTCAAAAATTTACTATTTTTATAGGAAATTTTTCAAAAATTTACTATTTTTATAGGAAATTTTTCAAAAATTTACTATTTTTATAGGAAATTTTTCAAAAATTTACTATTTTTATAGGAAATTTTTCAAAAATTTACTATTTTTATAGGAAATTTTTCAAAAATTTACTATTTTTATAGGAAATTTTTCAAAAATTTACTATTTTTATAGGAAATTTTTCAAAAATTTACTATTTTTATAGGAAATTTTTCAAAAATTTACTATTTTTATAGGAAATTTTTCAAAAATTTACTATTTTTATAGGAAATTTTTCAAAAATTTACTATTTTTAAAGGAAATTTTTCAAAAATTTACTATTTTTAAAGGAAATTTTTCAAAAATTTACTATTTTTATAGGAAATTTTTCAAAAATTTACTGTTTTTATAGGAAATTTTTCAAAAATTTACTATTTTTATAGGAAATTTTTCAAAAATTTACTATTTTTAAAGGAAATTTTTCAAAAATTTACTATTTTTATAGGAAATTTTTCAAAAATTTACTATTTTTATAGGAAATTTTTCAAAAATTTACTATTTTTATAGGAAATTTTTCAAAAATTTACTATTTTTAAAGGAAATTTTTTAAAAATTTACTATTTTTATAGGAAATTTTTCAAAAATTTACTATTTTTATAGGAAATTTTTCAAAAATTTACTATTTTTATAGGAAATTTTTAAAAATTTACTATTTTTAAAGGAAATTTTTCAAAAATTTACTATTTTTATAGGAAATTTTTCAAAAATTTACTATTTTTATAGGAAATTTTTCAAAAATTTACTATTTTTATAGGAAATTTTTCAAAAATTTACTATTTTTATAGGAAATTTTTCAAAAATTTACTATTTTTATAGGAAATTTTTCAAAAATTTACTATTTTTATAGGAAATTTTTCAAAAATTTACTATTTTTAAAGGAAATTTTTCAAAAATTTACTATTTTTATAGGAAATTTTTCAAAAATTTACTATTTTTATAGGAAATTTTTCAAAAATTTACTATTTTTATAGGAAATTTTTCAAAAATTTACTATTTTTATAGGAAATTTTTCAAAAATTTACTATTTTTAAAGGAAATTTTTCAAAAATTTACTATTTTTATAGGAAATTTTTCAAAAATTTACTATTTTTATAGGAAATTTTTCAAAAATTTACTATTTTTATAGGAAATTTTTCAAAAATTTACTATTTTTATAGGAAATTTTTCAAAAATTTACTATTTTTATAGGAAATTTTTCAAAAATTTACTATTTTTATAGGAAATTTTTCAAAAATTTACTATTTTTATAGGAAATTTTTCAAAAATTTACTATTTTTATAGGAAAGTTTTCAAAAATTTACTATTTTTATAGGAAATTTTTCAAAAATTTACTATTTTGATAGGAAATTTTTCAAAAATTTACTATTTTTATAGGACATTTTTTAAAAATTTACTATTTTTATAGGAAATTTTTCAAAAATTTACTATTTTTATAGGAAATTTTTCAAAAATTTACTATTTTTATAGGAAATTTTTCAAAAATTTACTATTTTTATAGGAAATTTTTCAAAAGTTTACTATTTTTATAGGAATTTTTTCAAAAATTTACTATTTTTATAGGAAATTTTTCAAAAATTTACTATTTTTATAGGAAATTTTTCAAAAATTTACTATTTTTATAGGAAGTTTTTCAAAAATTTACTATTTTTATAGGAAATTTTTCAAAAATTTACTATTTTTATAGGAAATTTTTCAAAAATTTACTATTTTTATAGGAAATTTTTCAAAAATTTACTATTTTTATAGGAAATTTTTCAAAAATTTACTATTTTTATAGGAAATTTTTCAAAAATTTACTATTTTTATAGGAAATTTTTCAAAAATTTACCATAGGAAATTTTTCAAAAATTTACCATTTTTATAGGAAATTTTTCAAAAATTTACTATTTTTATAGGAAATTTTTCAAAAATTTACCATTTTTATAGGAAATTTTTCAAAAATTTACTATTTTTATAGGAAATTTTTCAAAAATTTACTATTTTTATAGGAAATTTTTCAAAAATTTACTATTTTTATAGGAAAATTTTCAAAAATTTAATATTTTTATAGGAAATTTTCAAAAATTTAATATTTTTATAGGAAATTTTTCAAAAATTTTATATTTTTACACGAAATTTTTCAAAAATTTACTATTTTTATTGGAAATTTTTCAAAAATTTCTTATTTTTATAGGAAATTTTTCAAAATTTTTTTATTTTTTTTAGGAAATATTTCAAAAATTTCTTATTTTTATAGGAAATATTTCAAAAATTTCTTATTTTATAGGAAATTTTTTAAAAATTTCTTACTTTTATAGGAAATTTTTTTAAAATTTCTTACTTTTATAGGAAATATTTTCAAAATTTTTTTATTTTTATAGAAATTTTTTTTATAGGAAAGTTATTCAAAAATTTATTATTTTTATAGGAAATTTTTTCAAAAATTTCTTATTTTTATGGTAAATTTTTTTCAAAAATATCTATTTTTATAGAAAATTTTTTCAAAAATTTATTATTTTAATAGGAAATTTTTTCAAAAATTTCTTATTTTTATAGGAAATTTTTTTTTTCGAATTTCTTATTTTTATAAGAAGTTTTTCAAAAATTTATTATTTTTCTAAGAAATTTTTTCAAAATTTTCTTTTATACTAATCATATTCAGATCATATACGCCTATTAAAGGGTTAATTTTAAATGAATAATTTAATTTGTAATGTTCTAAAAATATAATATCTAAATTTTTTGCGCAAGTAATCAGATTCTTGTCATTACTTTAATTATGTTATAAAATTAATTTTATGTAACACACTCCCCCAATTTAATTGTCTTTACCTACATATGGTTCCATATAAAAAGTCAAGCCTTCGAAAGAAGCTGATAGAGTAAAACATAACCTTGGACAGAGAACGGTCTACAGTAGAAGTCATCATGAAATTAATAAATATTTTGAATATTCTTATAATAATTATATTAATAGGCAGTAATTTATGCACCTGTTCGTTTCATCTTCTATCGAAAGAATTTAATAATCATTCGGGAGACTTGGACACACGTTATAGCCCAAGAATTCCAAGATATGCTTACGGATTTCCTTCCTTTGGGTATGGAGGTTCTGCGCGCAAAAGTTATCATCACCAAACGAAAGGTCGTTCCTTCAGACAAATTGCTCGCATAGCGAATCCTATGCAATATTCAAAGACACACAAATACACATACCCGGGAGTACCATTTTACCCTCAAGGATCGAGATAATTATCGAGGAATTATTTGTTTACAATAATTTTTAAGATCTTTTTAAATAAATTAAAACTTAAGTAAAAATTGCTTTTGGTGTACATATTTATTTTAAGTTCCCTTTGGTCCATGAAATAAATATTATTATTAATATTTATTTCATGCTTTGGTCTAGTAATCGACTCGATTCAAAAATCAAAATTAGAAAAATACTTTTAGGATGTTCCAGAAAATAAAAATTTCTAAAAAAGTTTTTTTTTGTCGAAAATTTTAAATTAAAAACTTTCAAAAATTTTAAAATTTTTTTAATAATTTTTTACAAATTTCTTATTTTTATAGGAAATTTTTCAAAAATTTCTTATTTTTATAAGAAATTTTTCAAAAATTTCTTATTTTTATAAGAAATTTTTCAAAAATTTCTTATTTTTATAAGAAATTTTTCACAAATTTCTTTTTCACAAATTTCCTATAAAAATAAGAAATTTTTGAAAAATTTCCTATAAAAATAAGAAATTTTTTTAAAATTTCCTATAAAAATAAGAAATTTTTGAAAAATTTCCTATAAAAATAAGAAATTTTATAAAAATTTCCTATAAAAATAAGAAATTTAAAAAAAAGTCCTATAAAATGAGAAATTTTTTTTAAATTTCCTATAAAAATAAGAAATTAAAAAAAATGTCCTATAAAATGAGAAATTTTTAAAAAATTTCCTATAAAAATAAGAAATTTTTTAAAAATTTAGAAATTTTTGAAAAATTTCCTATAAAATTTAAGAAATTTTTGAATAAATATAATAAATTTTTGAAAAATTTCTTATAAATATAAACAATTTTTTTTTAAATTTGCTATAAAAATAATAAATTTTTAAAAAATTCGTATAATAATAGACATTTTTTTTAAAAATTTGTTATAAAAATAAGATGTTTTTGAAAAATTTCATATAAAAATAAGAAATTTTTGAAAAATTTCCTATAAAAATAACATGTTTTTTGTAAAATTTCCTAAAAAAAACCATTTTTGAAAAATTTCCTATAAAAATAAGAAATTTTTGAAAAATTTCCTAAAAAAAAATCAGAAATTTTTTAAAAAATTCCTATAAGAATAAGAAATTTTTGAAAAATTTCTTATAAAAATAAGAAATTTTTGAAAAATTTCTTATAAAAATAAGAAATTTTTATAAGAAATTTTTCACAAATTTCTTATTTGTATAAGAAATTTTTCAAAAATTTCTTATTTTTTTAGGAAATTTTTAAAAAATTACTTATTTTTATAGGAAATTTTTCAAAAATGTTTTTTTTTTTTAGGAAATTTTACAAAAAACATGTTATTTTTATAGGAATTTTTTCAAAAATTTCTTATTTTTATATGAAATTTTTCAAAACATCTTATTTTTATAGCAAATTTAAAAAAAAATGTCTATTATTATACGAATTTTTTAAAAATTTATTATTTTTATAGCAAATTTAAAAAAAATTGTTTAAGAAATTTTTCAAAAATTTATTATATTTCTTCAAAAATTTCTTAAATTTTATAGAAAATTTTACAAAAATTTCTAAATTTTTAAAAAATTTCTTATTTTTATAGGAAATTTTTTAAAAATTTCTCATTTTATAGGACATTTTTTTTAATTTCTTATTTTTATAGGAAATTTTTAAAAAATTTCTCATTTTATAGGACTTTTTTTTAAATTTCTTATTTTTATAGGAAATTTTTATAAAATTTCTTATTTTTATAGGAAATTTTTCAAAAATTTCTTATTTTTATAGGAAATTTTTCAAAAATTTCTTATTTTTATAGGAAATTTTTCAAAAATTTCTTATTTTTATAGGAAATTTGTACAAATTTCTAATTTTTATGGGAATTTTTTTAAAATTTCTAATTTTTATGGGAAATTTTTTTAAATTTCTTATTTTTATATGAAATTTTTCGAAATGTTTTTATTTTTTTTTATTTTTTCCTATTTCTATAGAAATTTTTTTGAAAATTTCTTATTTTTATAGGAAATTTTTGAAAAAATTCTTATTTTTATAAGAAATTTTTCAAAAATTTCTTATTTTTATAGGAAATTTTTCAAAAATTTCTTATTTTTATAGGAAATTTTTCAAAAATTTCTTATTTTTATAGGAAATTTTTCAAAAATTTCTTATTTTTATAGGAAATTTTTCAAAAATTTCTTATTTTTATATGAAATTTTTCTTAAATTTCTTATTTTTATAGAAAATTTTTCAAAAATTTCTTATTTTTATAGGAAATTTTTCAAAAATTTCTTATTTTTATAGGAAATTTTTCAAAAATTTCTTATTTTAGTAGGAAATTTTTCAAAAATTTCTTATTTTAGTAGGATTTTTTTTTAATTTCTTATTTAAATAGGAAATTTTTCAAAAATTTCTTATTTTAATAAGATTTTTTTGAAAATTTTCAAGGAAATTTCTTTATAGTTCAAATTTATTGGTCACGTTATTTGTGTTCGAATATTTCATTTCCTCGAAATAAGCTGTCAAACTTTTATTTGGCTGCTTTAAGCTTTATCTTAAGATCTTAATTGCTTAATAAGCCTTAACTTTTTTTGTGTTCAAAATTAAAACAAAAAGAACTTATAATAGATAAATGTAAGTAAGTGTTAAGTCTAGTACCACCTGCCACCAACCATTTAACCATCCATCCATCAATTGAGCAAAACTTACCATCTCTTCTCTTTTGCAAAGCCATGGCAATGGCCCATGTTAAAGTTAAGAAATTTACCATTTACAAATGTTTAGTTTTCGCGTTAAGACGTGATTTGAATATCAAAATTTAACGAATAAATCGGATGTCAGATTTAACAAAACTAATAAAAAAGAAAAGAATAAATGTTGTAAAATAAATATCATCAAACTGCAGTTTTGAATAAATTTTAAATTGAGTCAGAATAACATCAGAATATTGAAATGAAATCAAAATGAATCACATTCTTAAAACAATAACAAAAATTGTTTAGAAACCGTTACAAAAATGAAGTCGGGAAAAAACAAATATTTTGTAAAGAATATAGAATTATTGTGAAATAGCATACATTTTGATTTGTCTTCCTATTATTCCCCAAATACCCCAAAGAGGTCTGTCGTCTGGTATAAATACAACTATTGCGGATAACAAAGCATCCAGTTGTGAACAGACCTTGAACAAAGAAAGAACTTTTTATTGAAAGTGAAAATTTATTAAGACTTAACTTAAACATGAATTTCTCAAATATTTTCGTATTACTGACAGTCTTTGTGTTGTTTTGTGGCGATTTATGTTCCGGTATATTCTTGCCTTACCTGAAGAGTTTAAAGAGGAATTTGATTTATGGAGGATATGCCTCAAATTATGGCTATAGAAATCAAGGCTACTATGGTGGAGCTCTAAGGCGTCCTTATCGCCATCGTACAGGTCGCATGCGCCATGGGCGGACTTATGGTGATATTGCTCGTGTTATAAATCCAAATCCTTATGCATTTGTGGGAAAGCAACCATATCCAGGTCAACCCTTCTATCCACAAGGATAAATTTTAATATCGGGTTAATAGCTTTAGGTATTTTAAGTCTAGTTTTCTATGTGATATTTAATAATAAATAAAATTTAAAATGAACAAATTTATAAAAAAAAATTTAAGTGAATGTTTAATTCGAAAATTGTAGGAAAACTTTTTAAAGGAAATTTTTCAAAAAATACTTTTTTAATTAAATTTTTCAAAAATTTTCATTTTAAAGGAAATTTTTCAAAAAAATACTTTTTAAATTAAATTTTTCAAAAATTTTCATTTTAAAGGAAATTTTTCAAAAATTTACTTTTTAAAGGAAATTTTTCAAAAATTTACTTTTTTAAGGAAATTTTTCAAAAATTTGCTTTTTTAAGGAAATTTATCAAAAATTTACTTTTTTAAGGAAATTTTTCAAAAATTTACTTTTTTTAAGGAAATTTTTCAAAAATTTACTTTTTTAAGGAAATTTTTCAAAAATTTACTTTTTTAAGGAAATTTTTCAAAAATTCACTTTTTAAAGGAAATTTTTCAAAAATTTACATTTTAAAGGAAATTTTTCAAAAATTTACATTTTAAAGGAAATTTTTCAAAAATTTACTTTTTAAAGGAAATTTTTTAAAAATTTACTTTTAAAAGGAAATTTTTCAAAAATTTACTTTTTAAAGGAAATTTTCCAAAAATTTACTTTTTAAAGGAAATTTTCCAAAAATTTACTTTTTAAGGGAATTTTCCAAAAATTTACTTTTTAAAGGAAATTGTTTAAAAATTTACTTTTTAAAGGAAATTTTTTAAAAATTTCCCTTTCAAGAAAATTTTTTAAAAATTTACTTTTTAAAGGAAATTTTTCAAAAATTTACTTTTTAAAGAAAATTTTTCAAAAATTTACTTTTTAAAGAAAATTTTTCAAAAATTTACTTTTTAAAGAAAATTTTTCAAAAATTTACTTTTTAAAAGAAATTTTTAAAAAATTAACTTTTTATAGAAAATTTTCAAAAATTTACTTTTTAAAGAAAATTTTTAAAAAATTAGCTTTAAAAAGAAATTTTTCAAAAATTAATTTTTAAAGGAGATTTTTCAAAAATTCACTTTTTAAAAAAAATTATTAAAAAATTCACTTTTTGAAGAAAATATTTCAAAAATTTACTTTGTAAAGAAAATTTCCTTTGTAAAAGAAAATTTTCAAATATTTTCTTTTTTTAGGAATCTATCAAAAAATTAAAGAAGTTTTTGAAAAATTTATTAAATGATGCTAAAATTTCCTATTTACTTCTTAAAAATTTTACAATAAGTAAGAGATAAAAGTTACTAAAGAAAACCTCTGACATCTAAAACTTTTAATACATATTTTCGATACTTAACAGTAGAAGATTCAATTTACACTTAATCTCTTCAAGACCTTTCTTTTTTGTTATGGCCTTTCAAAATCTTTATTTTTACTAATAACTTAATTAACATACATTCACTTTAATGACACTATTCAACAGCCAAAATTACATTCAAGTTAATCTATTTATTGTTTACAAGTTGTGTTCCAGCAAAAGTTTTAATTTTTTCATGGCTTTTTAAAATTTTGTTGTAAAATTTGGGATTTTTCAGAAGATTGACATGGAAAAACAACAATATACAGACACATCACGTGATAAAAGGCCAAAAATAAGACCTGTGACTCCCAGTTTTGCCCCCAAAGCAAGCATTTTTTTATGGGCCCCCAAAGAGTGGCTATAAAATATAACGCCAAAAGTTGTTGACTAGTGTTATCGAAGAAATCAAACCACAGAAAACTATTAACTTAAAACAAAATAATAACAAATTGAATATAAAAGTACATGCTTTTGACTCCACTACTATAGTCGGACAAGCCAGACTATTTGATACCCTTCATTCGTTCCCACAGCAATCGGTTCTTCGTACCGGAACAGCTCGGAAATATCAGAATACCAAGGACTGTCACTTCTCAATATTACTAACAATATTGCAGTTATAACAACAACATAGCCTTCACTACTTACTTAGTAGTAATGGACCTTAGTAGTACTAAGGTCAAATATAGACCAACAACTTTACAAGTTTTTCCTTAGTCTTAGAGATATTTCTAAGATATGTATTTTTTAATTTCGAGATTTAAGCCTATTTATGACATTATTGAAAGAGAGACTGATTTGGAAACTAGGGTCAAACGTTACCAAGTTTTGGTAATCGGTTTAAACTTACAAAAATATTATATGTGCAAAGTTTTAGCGACAAGCTTTAATTACCTTTAGATTGTGATTTTTTGGTTAAATATTTAAATGACTTTTGAGAGTTTATCTTATATAAGAGGTCCGATTCCTACAAATTATGGTACACTGATTTCTGTGATGTAGGGAATGATGATTGATCAAGTGTGGCAGAAAATATATGAAGACAAAGCTTTTTAAGGGGACCTGGTAAAATACCACTAAGGCTAGACAACGTATTCGAACTTTACGTCTGCAAGAGGCAGAAGACAGAAAATGTATCTTACTTTTATTAAAATAATTGTTTTTATGAGTTATTTTACTTAATGGTTACCACATTCTTTTTAAAGCCTATGACGCCGAAAATACCATCACCCCAACTTTAAAAATGTCTGGCCGACATTGTTAAGGGTTTTTGAGCATTCTGTGGTTCTTGTATAAGATTTTTGCAACCTCATTATATCATAGCACCCCAAAGAAAGACCAAAATAGGTTGCGAGCGTTTTAGTGATGTTTGTCTCATTTAGTGCGTTTTGACAGAAAAGTTTGTATGGGAGCTATGGTCAAATGCGGACCGAAATTTCGAAATTTCTTACAGTGATTTAAGTTTACATAAGCAGTATTTGTTTTGAATTTCATGAAAAAATATTGATATTTGTGGCTAAAATATCAATTCCGGGAAGTGAGACCTATGGGAGGTACCATAAATAATGAACCGATTTTGACTACTTTCAATAGCCACGGCCTCAGTATCAAAAAAATGATCTGTGCCAAATGTCATCAAATTATTTTCAGAATTGCGACCTGTACATTGATTACAAGGTTTACATGGGGGTCCAGCCTGTCAGCCAGACGGACGGACGGACAGACATCGCTAAATCGACTCAGAAAGTGACTCAAATATTTCTATGCGTTACATACATCAGCAAAAACATGACGTTTCTTAAATGTAATTTGACGTCTTTGAAATGTACTTGACAGTTCCGTCCACAGTCTTGTTGTAGTTTATGGTCTCAGTATTTAAACTTTCTACCGAGATCTTGTAGAAATGTTATTTGATAACCAAAACTCTATTCTAAAAAGTGTACAGATCATATTGATCCAAAATATTTTTAAAGTTATCATCTGTATGTAAATAACGAGCCTACACAAACTGCCAGCCAGACTCCCAGCCAGCCGGAGTCGTAATATCCTCACAGAAAGTAATTCTGCGAATATTTGTAAGACTAATATTTCTATTACAAACATCAGGACAAAAAATATAAAAATGCTTCAGAAATTGGTTCGCAAGTAATCAATATTTCACAGCAATAACAGCATTTTGATTTTTCATATTTTTCTAATTTCGAAACATGAAAGTCAAACCTCGTAAATTGCAATTTATGTCAACGGTAATGTGGTTAAAAATAACTACACAATTGAACATTCAGCATAAATTCCTTCTAAATGAACCCAATCAAAAAAATTCCCCTTTAAAAAAGTACCATTTTTGATTTTATGAATAATATGCAAATTAATTTTTCCCATTAATTATAACGGAAATTCAAATTGCTACAATCATTTCAATAGAACCTTATTCAGAATTATTGCGAGTGTCGATGTCGTATCTACGACTAAAACAGTTTAGTACTAGATTAAAGAAAACATGAAGACAATTTCTTTAATCTAGTACGAAACTGACGTAGTCGAAAATACGGCTTCGACACTTATAAAAAGGTTGAGTAACTCACAATCGAAGGTTAAGTAAGCTTTAATAAAAGGTTTAATAAATTATTTTTCAAAATTTTCTATGAATACTATTTATTATTAAATAGTACATTTAAAAAAAATGTACTAATATTTTTCAAAATTTTTCGATTTTTTTTTTAATTACATATGAATACTAAATTAATTATATTATTCTATCAACATTTAATTATTGTATCTAATGCACATTTATTATAATTATTTACAAAGTTGATAGAAATAGATCAGAGACACATTACCTGTCTTCCATATTAAAAATGAAAGCGTTTGCGTTTTTTGTTATAACGTAAACGTGGTCTGCATAATAAATGTCAAAATTATAGACTATTTAGAACAAACTAAAAAGTCGATATACAATCTAGATCTAAACACGAGTGAAAACTTTTTTTCAATTGAAAGAATATCAAAAGTAGTACCAATTCTTGATAAATAGAAATCGACTATTTCTTATCGTTTTGAAAAATAGAAAAACGTGAATGAAAACGCACGCTTATTCTAAAGTACATGCCTTATTATTTTCAGTGATTTCAGTTACTATTTTTGTTTTTAGGGTTTATTCTCAAAACAAGCGAAAAATTGGGAATTAACTTGAAGTGGGCGAATTATGATAATGTAGAGAGAGGTGTGTTTTTATTGAAAAAACCTTTTTTAATAAACATGTCACGAATTGAAGCTGATCAAAGTATGTATGTGCATTTTAGGTTTTTTTGCGTTTTAAAAAGTTTATTCAACTTTAATAAAAGGTTAAAGAGAAGTATAAAAATTGCATTTAAAAAATAAAACAAAAGTAGTTCAAGTTTAAGGTCATTTATAAAGAAACGTGTTCAAATTTTGTTCATGACTCTATTGTCAAGTATTAGACGATTCCAAAATTTGCTACACTGATTTCTGCTGCTGTAAGCAATATTTTTGGCGAATTTCATTCAAAAGTAAAGGGACAAATTTGTATACTCGTATAGGGATAAATTTCTATTCCCATAAAGGGACACATTTCTATTCCCAAATTCTAATCCGACTTAATCTAAAAACTATAGATTATCATCTTTGTGACATCCTGTATTTGTAAAATTTCTTTCAATTACGGTAGTCAACAAAATGGTCTTAGATCCACCTTTAAGTACACAAATATATTTAGATTCCCTTCCTGAGTAGATTTAACGATGTATGTCCATCCGTAGGTCCGTCTGGACGGCTGGCTGCCTGGACCGCCATATACAGCTTACAATCGAAGTACAGGTTGCAATTCTAAATATATTTGAAATTTAGCAGACAATTATTTTGGTAATGGGGCTATTGAAATTCGTCTGAATCGGTATATTATTTAGGGTGCCACCCATAGGTCTCAGTTCCTGGAATTGGTATTTTGGCCACACATATCAATATATTTTCGTGAAATTTAAAGCGAATACTGATTATGTACACAAAAATCACTGTACCATATTTCGTTAAAATCGGTCCATATTTGACCATAGCTCCATTACAAACTCTTCTGTCAAAACTTACAAATACTCGTTAATCTGAAGATAATGAGAATTTTGAGTTAAAAAAAAAACGTGTACCACATTTCGAGATAATCGGTTCACTTTTGACCTTAGCTCTAATATTAATTCCAATGACCGAAATAGCTTAAATATAAATTATTGAAAAAATGTTTGTATGAGACAAAATATACCAAATATTTGTCTTTATAGACGAACAAGAACAGATATTTGACCTCTATAGTGAAGGGTATCATATGGTCGCGCTTGACCGACTATAACACTTTCTTACTTGTTTTTATTAATAATTGTGGTCTTCTAATTATAATCTAATTATAGTCGTAATTTTATTTCTTCTCTTGCCCAAAACTGCGCAGACTTTTTCTTTGAGTAAGAAAGAAAAATTGTTTGAAAAAATGTTATTAAAAATTAAATACAGCAAAACTAAAATATTTTTAGCAGTTTGAAGAATATTTTTCGATTTAAATCAATTGTGGACTTAAATGTTGGTTTTTGTGTTCCCTTATTTCTGTGTTAGTTTTGTTGTTTAAGAGAGTAACTCCTAAATTAATTTCATTTGCACTAACTCACCTCATTATTGTCAAAAATTAACAGAGGATCATATTTCAAAATTATTGAGAACAAACATTAATAACTTAAAATAAATGAGTTAAAATGGGAATCTCCTTATACAGCTTCTCAGGTATATGCGAATGATTCGAAATTCTGCAAGAAACACAAAACATATCAATTAATATTTCAAAAATATTATTCTATTATATTATATTATTGTTCGCTTTAATTAAGCAAATTAAATGTAAAAAATTAATAATATATTAAATAAAGAAATACAAAAAAAAAAATTAAGAATAAAAAATACCACTTTTATAAATTATAGAAAAAAAGGAAAAATAGTATGAAAATCACTTTTATATATTAGGAATTTTAAAGTCCATTTCCCAAACTTCCGGTACCGTTGTTAGAAATAGACTGCTATAAAATAACGATATAAGACGACACACTAAATGGGATACATCATTCAGTTGAGGCACTGAATACTCATTTAAAATTGTTATAGATTGAACAATCAAGGGCTTTACATCTATGAATTTTTTGTTAGCCAATAGCATGGATAACTCACGCATTGAGGAAGAATGATCTTCGCTAGGCACAACCCTATCACCAGTGTGGCTGAAAATTAATCTTTTATAAGACTGAAGACAAAATATAAAAAAATATGTAAACAATTTAGTTTACCTTTTATGGGGAAACAGGGAAAATACCACTATGGCCAGACAACGTGTTAGAACTTTACGTCTGCAGGAGGTAGAAGAAAAAAAAAATGTATTTTACTTTTATTGAAAGAATTGATTTTACTAGTTATCTTACTTATTGGTTACCACATCCTTTTTAAAGCCTATGGCCCCTAAAATACCATCACCCCAACTTTCGGCTTGTGTTGATATTATTTGTAAATGTCTGGCCAACATTGTTAAGGGTTTGCGAGCATTCTGTGGTTCTTGTATAAGAATTCTGCAACCCCATGATATCATAGCACCCCAAACCAAGGCCAAAATAGGTTCACTGGAAGGCTCAGTCTTTAAACTTTCCACCAGTTGGCTGAGATCTTGTAGGAATGTTATTTGATCACCAACTGTTGGCATTTTTTCCATTTTATACAAAATGAAAACATGCAAAGTAAACATAGAGGAATTTCTCATAATTGGCATTAGCTCGAGTTTTTCCAAAGTCATTTGCAATAACTGCAATAAATTTAGCCAAGAGGGTGTATGCCAATCCAAACTTTCCTGAGAAGAACGGAAATAGAAAGCAATACTTGATTCCAGCAAGGTATAGGTACCACCTATAAAAGCTTTCATATGACCAATTGCACTTAAGATACTGCACATTAATATGTTGCCAGGTTGGGCATTTAGTTCCTGCCATTTTACCATACATTCAATGTGTAAGCTAAATAAGCAATTATTTATTTGTTATTCAAAACATATTTACATATTTTTTATTTTAGTAGAATAAAATTACTTACTTTGAGGTTTCTTCACTTTGTGTTTGCATGGGCAAAATGATTTCCAGCATTACATTCAAGGCCTCACGTCTTTGTTCTTCGTGAGTTTTTGTAGCCGCTAAAGCCATGAGCGATTTATTTAATGTACTCAAGAGTTCTTCAAAGGCATTTCTAAATACTCGATTTCCTTCTTTGGTGGCTAAAAGTTTAGGATTTTTGGTAGCACAAGCTCTTTGCAAACGTATCATAGATCTGGTATACAATATACGCTTTGCCGTAGCGTTGGATATACTTTTTGTTTGATCCCCTCTTTCCGGCATCATGGCGCAGGCCAAACGTATTAAACTGTTATAAAATTTAAGCTTTTACAAAGAATCCAATTTAAAACGAAATTCTACAAATTCTTACTCTAATACAGCTCTATCAGCATAATTTGTTTCAGTCGGTATTTTCAGAATAATTGTAGGTTCAACTGTAGTCACAAACCATTTCAAGAGATTTTCCAGCTCGGTATATTCAACCATGTACCAAGGATAATTAATGGCATCTTCAAGAGTTTTGCTTGTATTCACTTGAATGTGTATATTGGGTTCAAAGGCGATTTTAATAAAAATAGTAAAAAGACGTGAAACCACTGTGCTCTGCTGTTGTATGGGTATAGTAGGCAGTATCTCGGAAAACCATTCATTCCAATTGATGCGTATGAAAATATGCCCTAGCATGGCATGGGATTCAGGAATGAACTAAAATTCAAGAAACATTTTGTAAAAATTTTATTTTTAAAGTAATTTTTTTTTTTTAATTTAATTTTTGAAGTATTTTTTTTTATATTTAATTTTTAAAGTAATTTTTTTAAAAATTAGCTTGTGACAGAAATTTTTTTATGAAAGAAATTTTCCAAAAATTTGTTTTTGAAAGGTAGTTTTAAAAAATTGTTCAGTATAAAGGAATTTGATAATGTACTTTTCAAAAAATGTACTTTTAAAGAAATTTTTTAAAAAGTCTGTTTTATTTTTGGTATATTTTTTTAAAGTAAATTTTTATGTTTTATTGAGAACAATAAGAGATTTTACTGAAAATGTGCGTTAATTATAACTATGTATATATATTATATAATCAAAACAATTACCTTTTGAAGACTGCTATAGAACATATCTATATATTCCACTTGTGGCTTAAAAAACTCCCAAGGCAATTCTGCAATACCTTCGTGTATGGGTCCATATACATAATATTCGATATTAGGAATTGTAAAATGATGAACATACCAACTAAACGTATGAGCTAATATTTTATGGGCAACTGTAGGAACAAACTTATTTTAAAATCGTTAACAAAAAATTTAAAACTTCAAAACTTACTAGGTAAGTTCTCCAAAACGAATAATAAATTTTTAATAAAAGTTTTAATAATAATTCTGCTAGATCCGGACTGTGGTTCACTCCAGGGAAATAACATTTTACCATTAACACTATTAATCAATTGACGTATCCAATTAGAGGATGATTGTTGAATTGTCTGTTCCGTATAAGTTATAAGCCAGGGTGAATACATTTCGATTAGAGAGCCAAATACTAAATCAACAACTATGAACAAACATTAATTATTATATAATAAGTATGTAATAATGTTTAACTTACTTTGATCTGCCAACAATTCCTGATAGGTGCATATGGCAGTCACTAATAAACAATGACCAAAACAGGAAAACCACATAGCCAAGGGCTTGCAGTAGTCCTTGTGCTTAGGATACAAACCGTGTAAGCCATGACTTAAACGCTCCTTTTGGAAGTGTCGAGCAAATAACATTATTGTATCTGTTGAGGCTTTAAGGTTAAAAAGATTTTGTCTTCTGGCAAAATCCATTGCAATTTCTTCCAATTTATCCTGGCTAGTATTTAAATTGAACTGTTCACAATTAAATTTGATCAGCAAAGAATTCAGAAGATCCAACAAAACTATAGGCATTAATTTCTGATCAGATGTACGATCCAAAACCATTTGCATTACTTCACCATAATGTTCGGGAAAATCATAATCGTATATATGAACTAAATGACGGCGGAACTGATCTTGCAAAAGACTTGAGGATGGTTGCGACCAAGACTCTAATCCCTGCAAAACTAATTGCAGGAGGTTATTTATATCGAATAGTTTGGGACGATAGGTTTCAAGCCATAAAATTAAATCAAACTGTGGAGTAATTAATAAATTATTACAATTGGATTTACAAAATTGTGTTGAGATTAGTAATACAAACCTTTGAAAACAAAACAAATAAAATTTTAGTATCACAGAGTTTCAGATGAGAGTCGATAAGGAATTTATACATTTTTAAGAAATGTGGAGGACGTGTTTGTCCGGGCATAAATACACCCGACAAGGATTTGATTAAATTTGGTCGTTTCAAGGCCAATTCTAGGATTTTTAAGCCCTCACCTTCTTGGTTTTCTTGTATGAAAATCTAAAATGTTTAATTGAATACTAAAACAAAATAATATTATAAATTTAGTACAAACTTACCCCCAAATCATTCAATAGCTCGGTATAAAACTTATTAGTTGCGTTAAATTTCATTGTTATATCTGACATATTCTCAATTACATGATAGAAATAATCTATACCTGTGTTGGTCTTTAACTGATTCATAACATCCTGCGGATCATTTGATCTAATTAGCAATAAACGTAAAATTTGACCAATGTGTCCTATACATTTTGCAAATTCTTCTACATTTTCATTTAACATTTCATTTACAATTTTATCATGTCTCTCTTGATAAGTTGTAATTTTTTCCTTCACCTTTTCATCTATGCGTATCATTGCTAATTTGGCTATTATTCGGGCCGGATTTGTACATTGTCGATTAAATAGCAGGGAATTGCAACTTTTTATTTTTATCTCCTCATAAGGCACCATTTTATAGAGATGTACAATATTGTCCATATAATTGCGATTAATAGCATTCAGCTCAGATGTTTTAAAATGGAATTTGCTGTAAATTTTTGAATTTACATATAAAATATTCATTTACTTTTTTAGTTAAAACTTTGCTATACGAAACATTCCTTATATGAAAAATTTATTGTACTTACGTTGCTGTACTGGTTAGAACTTTCAATTTTTCCTTCAATTCTTTTAAGGAATGCTGAGTTATTTCCTGTTGCAGCAACAATGTGGGTTTAACATATTTTGGAGGTGGCATTTGTTTGTCATAAGAGCTTAAGTGCGATTTAATACGTTCAACAGGAGTAGCTTTTGCCTTAGCCTGTAAAGGAGAGCGCAAGTGTATATTGATTTTGAAACGGAAACACTTGCGGGCCCATTGATCAGCCTGATAACGCTGATCTTTACGTATAGATGGAAGATATAAAAACTCAGTCCAATGAGACTAATTAAAGAGAACAAAAAATAAGTTTTCAAGTAAAAACAAATTAAAAACTTTTTTAACTTACAGTATTTCCACCCAGAATTTCTTTTAGTTTTTCATTATTATACTGGGGAGGATAGTTAGTTTGATCCTTAGACATTTTATTTATAGCTGTGTCCTCTAGCCACAAACCATAAGTTTTCATAATCCTATAATAGGATAAAAAAAATTAGTTCATTCCACTTAATTTGAAATTTAACTCCTACTTAGCACAATTCCTATAACAATAACTAAGACTATCATCTTGAGCATGCTTCTTGGCTTCCTCTTCATAGAGCGTTTCGGCAGCTTTAAGCTGGGTTTTTATTTTCTTCATTACTGTAACATTGCAGTCGTAGAATTTATCTGAAACTCCATAGACTTGTTGGAAACTGTGATCATCATAGTGTATGGGTATGCGTGATAAATAGAGTTCGAAAAACTTTTGATTTAGAATAGGAAAGAGAGCATGATTTATATCCATAGTGGATATAAGATTGGCATATTTATATATGACCAACATGTTAGCGGGATATGAAGGTTTCTTGGCAATATTTAAGGTTTTCTAAAAAAAATAAATAAATAAATTGAATTAATTCATTTAACATTTATCGGGTAACATACCTTTAAAACTACATCCATGTTAGGTTTTGAGCCAGCTGTATTCAGTTGCCTTAACAATTCAGTCCATATATAAGAATCTTGTGTTTTAAATTCAATTTCCAATAAGATTAAAGCCAACCATGGATAATAGCAAGATATGGAGGGAACTTTTGATTGCGTCCCACCAAAGAATCCCTTGAATGTAGACATTTTATTGACACCCTTCCAGTCGGTACATTCCCTATAGTAATTTTGAAAAAATTCTTTACATTGCATATGGGCATCGGGAAATTGATAGGCCACTCGCAGGATTTTATCCAATAGATATACGACATAAGTATTTTGCCAATTAGGCAAAGCTGTAAGGCAGTTCAACCAGATATTAATGAGGTTTAAAGGTGATGGAAGGCCGTAACTGGAAAGAAAAATGTTATGATAATTTAATTTGCCGGCACTGTTTTTAAGAAGGTTTATTACTTTTTTTTTATTAGTTTTTAGAAAAATAGGCATTCAAAATATTTACCCCTTATCCATAAACGAATAATAAAATTATCAAAGGCTTATTGTAGGAAGTTTGTATAAAAAATTTGATTTATAAGCTTGTTATAACTTTATTTTTCGTTTATGAATTAGAAGGTTATACTTTACTTGGTATACGATGTTATTTGATGATGTATCATATTGTCCAATAGTTCTAAAACAGGACCCACTGTATTTGGGTAGACCATATCCTTGGCCATTTTCAAGTAAGTTTTATCAGCATTTAATAAAGTTGTTAAAATTGAATGAAAACTGTAAGAATAACAAAGACTTGAACAGTAAAGTAATAACTTACTCAAACTATTGTCTACTAACCCTTCCGAATTCCCCAATGTTTCTGGTGTCTCCAAAAAGAGCGGCACTATTAACTCCAAACATCTTATGACGGCCGCATGTCTGTGATCACTTAACAAACGTTGCATTAATTCAAAACCTTTTTGACATATCAAAGGTATCGAATGACCATGCAGCGATACCAATATGGCTACATACAAAGCCAAGGGTCTATTCTCGGTAACACCTTGATATACCAAATCGATACGTTCTAGTTCGGAGACAAACATTAAAGCTTCTGTCGGATTGCGAAGAGTCCGTTTAACTTGTTCTACATTTTGATCCATTATATGTAGACGTAACATTGAGACAATACTCCAACACCATGTGCTAAATTGTTCTTTGGTCGATTGACTGAAATCAATAAGACTTGAAACCTGCCGCACACTTTCCGATATTCCAGAAAGTCCTAAAACTTCTGGAGCATGCTTGGTTAAGGCATGCGATATCAGACAGGCCATGCGTACATGAATATTATGGGGTAAAAATAAACGACCATCACAATCAAATGACCAATTTAAATGACTAATGATAATGCGGGCCAACATATTTTCAGCCGTGTTAAAATCGAAATGAAGCAACCAATTGGAGAGTGTCTCAAAACTTTCCATATTTGGTTTCCAGTTTTCAAGTGGCAGAGATTTAAATAAATATTTAACATTTTCACATTCACTGAAGCGTATCTTTAGCTGAGTTAGCAGGCAACACATTAAATCTTCATAGGCCAATGTTAAGTTGACCAACATATCACGGGCGGCTTTATAGCAAACATCACGGGTGTCGCGATTGATAAAACCAATCTGTTATAAGAATATGTAAAATATATAATTTTTTTTTAATCAGTGTGAATGTTTATTAAAACTTACATTGAAAATGTGCAAACATATGGCTTTTATTATATCCCAATCTTTCTTTTTGTCTCTTTCGTTAGCCATTTCAAAAAAAGCTTGCAGTAAATAATACAAATCTTCATCAGATGAATCAGCATTGGCTATATTAAATTTAGCCCAAAAATCTGATGAATTTAAGAGCTCCATGTAGTCTGAAAGAAAATGTATATGTATTTAAAAAATCTGGGAAGGAACTCTGACCATTCAATGGAAATCGAAATATGAGATTTTGATAAAATCGTATTGCATACTTTTAGGAGGTTGATTTTAATTGTTTGTTATAAAATTTTTCATTGCAAACATTTTTTGGTAGTAAATTTTTCGTTACATAAATTTTGTACAAATATTTCAATACAAAACTAAATTTGTGGCTTGGTGCTAAAAGGGTCAATGTCAATTTTTGTTGTTTGAAGTTAATCTATGCATTAGATTCTTTTCTCTACCTTCTGTAATTTGGCTGCAATAGTACCATGAATTTATATGGAAAATAAAAACTTTAAATCAAATTTTCTCAAAACTATTTTTTTTACATTGGCCCTTTTAGCACCAAGCCACAGAAATAATTTAAATTCAAATCGTGTGCAGAAATTTGGCTAAAAATATTAAATTTTATTAAGCTTTAAGTTTTTAATACCTTCCTCTGGTTTTGTGAGATCTGCAGGAAATCCAACATTTAAATAATAAAATATTTGCCAAATCGTATCAGTGTCCATAGTTGAGAAAGGCAATGAAGAGAAATACTGCCAAGTGGCCAAATTACGAGTGCGATAAATATAAAAACAAGCTTTCAACAGCAAAGTATTGCTCTCGATAGCAATACGTTCGGTAACAGTCAAATCTTTTGAAATATTATTTTGTCTGCAAGTAAAAATGTAACTTTTTTAAGTGTATAAAGTTAATAATTTTTTCATTAATATTAACCTAAATATTTCATGATAATCGGAGACATATTGCAGAGAATGTCGCATTAAACGCCCTATACGTTTGGCCAATTGTTTATAACGTTCATTGTTATAGGTCAGCATGCCTTCACCAAAGAGCGTTAGTAGTTGGGAGAAGAAAGCCAAGACTTGGAGCATTTTATCGGCTGTTATAAAATCAGTTTCAATGATAAAATCATCCAAAAACTTTTCTATATTTAACGCAGATCTAAAAAATAACATAGAAATTATAATTTTAAATGTTTCTGAAAAATAAACACTTGAATTCAAGTGTTTTAAGACATCAAAATATATTTTTACCTAAATAACTGCTCAAATGGTATTTGATTAAGTAGAGCTATCAAATCACTTTCCTTGAGGCCCACACAATCTCCGGCAGGTGTATGACTATCTTCACCATCTGAGTCGACCAGAATCCAACGTTCCTCTGTTACCGGATCCGTTATTTCCTTTTGGGACTTTATTTTAAATATAACTAGTTCATCAAATACCAGTCGTTTCAATCTAATTTCACTTACCTGTGTAAACTCTTTCAAGTACTCATTGCGCTTTTTAATGGGCATTAGCAAAATTTGCAGCACAGACATGCAATGATTTATTTCAGGTGAATGTAATTCTAATGGCAATTCATTTGTATGCTTAGCTTTTGATGTGGATAATGGTTGATTGCACGGTATTTGTAAGAATTCACTTGCCCAAGCTCCCACACCACTGGGGCAGCGTAGGATATTGAATAGTAAAAACCAATGATCTTCTTTGGTGGCCAAACGCAAATGTAGTGAAATGAGTTTTTTGAACCAATCTTTTAAATCTTTATCAAAATCCTGAAATTTTTTATTTAATTTACTTCTAAGTTAATATTCTTGCTATTGAAAACTTACCTTATTGGGCGATAGTTTTCGTGAAAAATGAAAAAGTATAGTCAAGGCTCTACGTATTTGCGCAATAACCGCCAAATCATTGCTGTTTAATTGCTGCTGCAGTTTAAGAGGTCCTTCGAAGATGTTTGAAGGGTAGTTAATAATTTCTTCTATCATTTGATCAATCTTAAAACATAAAAAATATAAAATTGAAGTTCTTATAATAACAGTAAATGAATTTTACCTTAATTTTAATAATTTTCGTTGTAATTAAATTGCTGATGTATGTATTTGATATCATATCAAAGAGGACAGTTAATGCAGATGTAGCCGTTTCCAAATTTTTGCCATTTACCTGTTTAATGCTGAAGATAGAGAATATTACAATTATAACAAAAAAAATTATTTTAAAAAATTTAAAACAAAAATTACAATAATAAATAATTGTAATAAATTGGGATCTTAGTGCAATACACTACAGTAAAACTTTTTATTTAAATGTCCCAAAAATTTTTTACCGAAATATTTTGTATTTTTATAACAAAAATTATATAACTAATAAACGTTTTTTGTTCAAAATTTTTATACCTCAAAATATTCAATAGAAAATTTGTATATCGAAAAATATTCTATAAAAAATTTGTATGTCGAAAACTTACTATCAAAATCTTAAAGTTTTCTGTTAAAAATTTGTATACCCAAACATTTAGTATCAAACATTTTTATATCGAAAAATTTAATAAAATAATGTATAAACCAAAAAAAATTTGATGGAAATTTTTGTATCAAAATATTTAAAACGAAAAATTTTCTATCAAAAATATTTTTCCCAAAAAACTTTTTATCAAAAATTTTTTTTGAAAAATTTTTATATAAAAAAATGTTTTAGGAAACATTTTTACACCGAAAAAATTACTATGCTATATTTTTTACCAAAAAAAATCATTTCAAAATTTTTATACCAAAAATTTTCTATTAAAATTTTTATGAAGAAAGAATTTCTATTCAAAATTTTGATAAAAAAAAATTTCTATAAAAAATTGTTGTACCAAAAAATTTTCTTTGAAAAATTTTTATACCAAAAAATTTTATACGAAAATTTATATACTAAAAAATTGTATATGAAAAATTTTTAAACAAAAAATTTTCTTGAAAAATTGTCAATGAAAAATGTATCGATAAATGTTTACATAAAAAAATTCTATTCAAAATTGTTTGCCAAAAATTGTTTATGCTAAATTTGTTAACAAAATGTTTTATACCGAAAAATTTTCTATTCAAAATTTTTCTATTTTTTATTGTGAAAAATTTTTAAACCAAAAAATTTTCCTGAAAAATTGTCTATTAAAAATGTTTGCACCAAAAAATTTTCTAAGCATAATTTTTGTACCAAAAAATTAATATAAATATTTTTTAGGAAACATATACCGAAACATATTTTAGGAAAAACACCTAAATATTTTCTTAAAAAATAATTATACAAGCTTTTTTATAAAATAAATTTTATATCGAAAAATTTAACACGAGGAAATTTCCGTTTTAAGTGTAAAAAACGTAGATTGGACTAAGCGTATTCGACATTTTTATATCGAAAAATTTTCTATAACAAATTTTTAACCTAAAAACATTAGTTAAAAAAATTTTCCAATACAAAATTTTTGTACAGAAAAATATTTTTTACGAAAAATTTTCTTGAAAAATAATTATACAAAAATTTTTTTTTATAAAAAAAATTAAAAAGAGTAAATTGGACTATTTGATTTTTCCTCTAAATTGTATGGTTTTATATATATATACATACATAATTCCCCGACAACATTCCAGTTGGTACAAGGGGTACTTCTCTCAGACAATGAGCTACATCCGATTGTATTTTTAGACTCATAGAAAGGGACCTACGTTTTAACACCGGCTCCGAACGGCAAATGCATTAGTTAGAGAAGTTTTACATAGCCTAATACTCTATAACCAGTGGCTAGCTGAGTTATGAGACGAACCGCCGCTTTTTTGAAATTTTATTTTTTTCAAATGGGTCTGGCCGGGGATTGAACTTGGGACCTCTGGATGCTAGGCGGATAACTAACCTGCTATACCACAGAGGTTCACAAATGGTATGGTTTTCATTCTGTTAAATAATTAACATTTCAATGTTAACTGCATTAAAGGAAATATGTTTTTGTCTTTGCTATTATTTTCCATTTAACATCAAGTTTTCAAAGTCCATTAAGAATTACAAAACCGAAAACATCCACTATTTAATACTTATAGAACTAATGATTTTTAAACCAAGTTCTTAATCAATATTACTTCATTTTATAGTTTTACTTACTTGTATGTTACCGACTCCTTAACCTCTATTCTATCACCACATCTTTCGGAGAAAGTCTTAGTTATGGGCACCTCCTCCCAAATATGCTCTTGAGCCGCCTCTGCTTCTTTACGAAATTTCTTGACATCATATAAATTCATAGTCAGCTTACTCTGCATGTGATAGTATTCCTGCAAAGCAGCATATAAAGGATCTCTCTCGTATGTTTCGAGCAGAGAATTCATTAGAAATTCCATTTCGAATTGTTGAACAACTGACAAATCAGCACAATAATAGTATTGATATAGTTGTTCCTGACTAAGGGGCTGAAGCTGAGAGGCCGAAAGGCGAAAAGCAGAAGTACGCAGTTTAGAGGGATTGTAAACAAATGACGGGGCAGTTTCTTCTTCATATTGAAAACGCTGTATTTGGGGATACTGAACTATATTGGTGGTGTTTAAAGCCGGCGTAAGAGGTTCTTCGCCAATCGAACAGGGAGGGGCTGAGGCTGTCGAATCTTCATTGCTTTGTTTGTTCTCGACTTCAATGTGTTGTTCTTGTAATTCATTTGTTACTTTTGTGATCTTATCTGTGGCCTCAGTGTCTTCTTCTTCTTCTTTGTAGCCAGAAGAAATAAAACATTCTTGAGTCACTATATTATCTCGGGAGGCCGAAGTCGAGGCCACTAAATCGTTTATATTATCGATACTAGAGTTTGTTGACTTTGTTCGGACAGTTGCTGCGGCAGCAGAAGTAGTTGGTAGTTCTTTGTTTGCAACGCAATTTTCTTCTTCATTATTCGAATCTTCCTCTTCGACGTTAATATGAGGATCTGCTATTTTTGTTTTGGCTTTTTTAGTTTTCTTTGATAAGTTAATAAAGTAAAAGTTATTTATTTGGGTTTGTGTATAAATTAAATAAATAAACTTACATTTTTCTTAGGTTTTTCTAAAGTTGCCATCTTATTGATAAAATTTGTTCTTTCTCTTTACTTTGTTTATAAAATGTCTGCGTATAATTTTTTTTTTTGCGATTTATTGTGGGTTTGTCTGTCTATCTACGTACATATTGACTATATCTTTTATTGTTTATGCATAAAATTCCCCGTTTTCTGTTTTATTAGCTTAAAAAACAAATCTCCGGAATGCATACAACAACAACAATTGTTTTGTTGCACAAAAATTGAACAGCTGACTGACAGAGTTGTAATAACGGGTGTTTTAAATGAAAAAAAATTGTTTCATAAATCCTTATCAAGCTCATTCAGTTACATCAAATATGAGCTTCATGCTTTTTCAAGCTTCCATAATCCTTTGACTTTAATGTTTGAAGGTTTTAAAATGAAAAATATTAGTAGCACTGAAAATTACAACACTATGAGTTTGATAGAAACACTTGCCATCAGTGATGTTAACTCACTAATTTCAAAAAGACTTTCAATTTGGGAAAAATTAAAGTTTCTTTTCAAGTTGCGTTAAGGTGGACACACACTTCGTTCTTTTAAACAGTTTAAATCGAATGGGTAAAACTGTACGGCTTGACACGTACACACACTATCGTTTTTTTCTTTATCGCAATAATCAAAATAAAACAAAATAATGTATCTAAATGTATGTAAACACATAAATTATCAATTTGTACACTTTCAGTATTTTACACTGACAAATGCTGTCCTTTTTTTACTGTTTGGCCCACTTACAAGCAGTTTAGATCAAACACGTGTGAAAACCGACAGTTAAATTCAAGACGAGACAGATATTTTGCACGTTTCAAAAAAACGTCCGTTTTTGCCCACTCACTAGCAGTTTTAACCGAACAGTTCGAACCGTATGGTTGAAGCTGTGCAAAAAGAACGATGTTTGTGGGGCCTAAAAGGTATAATTGAGAATTAAAAGTTGACAAATTAAAAAAGTTTTAAATAACGTATTATAAGTATTTATATTTATCATGCAATTCTGTTGCTTGTATTTATACTTGTATATTTTTCAACATAACTTTACATTACCGTTGATTGATTTAACTTTATTATCCATTTAAAATAGCACCGATATTATTATTAAAAATTAAAAAAGTAGAAAATTGAAACATTACTTTATTAATACGATTAAAGCGATAGTTAAAAGGATTTTTTAATGCAGAAGTGAAAAAAAAATAAAACGGCCAAGTGGGAAGCAGCGTATTAATCTATTGGCAGATGGGTACGAAATAGTTTATTTGTATAAAATGGGTCAAAAGGGTTACCAAATTATAAATTTAGACCAAAACTCATAATGCTTTTGAAAATATGCCACTGATATGGGTTCTGCAACAAGGAAATGACTCAAAACATTATTAAATATTGTAGTTCGTCAGGATCAAAAAACTATTTATTACAACAAGTTGTAGTAAAATAGGATCCTAATGCAATTTACTTACTTTAATAATACCTATGATGTCCCATAATTTTGTAAAAAATCTTTTACAAAATTGCATATTCAAAAATTCCAAAATAATTTTTCTGACAACTTATTTGTATAATTAATGGACACCTGACATTTTAGCAATAAAAAATATATAAAAATGTTCGTTTATTTTTTCATTTTGCTATAAAAAATGTTTATGAATAAATTTTTATTCCATGTTGGTGTTTTTTTAAATATTAAAAGAAAAAGTTGGCACCACTGCTTATAAAAACTTTTAAAAGTTCTGCCAAGTTTGTGTTACCAATCTGCAATCTGACGCCGTTAAAAATCTTCACCGTCTTAGGTCTCTACAGCTCAAATACATGTGGGGAGTAAACAATACCATTCTCATTCATTTTTATTTTTCGAAAAACTCCACGTGAAATTGAAAACCTGCCATTAAAATGAAGAAAGTTAAAAATACTGAAGTGAAGTCCAGTGATTCTTCATTAAAAACTGTAAAAAGCAATATTAAGAAGAAGACGCCAAAAAATGTTAAGAAACTTAAAGAAGCAGTGGCTAAAACAGAAGACCTAGATTTGGCTCCAAAAATAGAAATCCCCAAGCCAAACAACGGTGTAGGGGCTGATAAGAAGCTGAAAAAACAACAAAAAAAGAAGTTAAAAAAGCAACAAAAGAAGTTAATAAAAAAACAACATAAAAATTTGGAGAGTGCGGCCCAAACAAATGCAACAACTGGAACTGGCCCCAAGACAAATGAGCAAAAAATAGAAAAGAAGGACTCAAAATCAAGCCCCAAGGCAAATGGACAAAAGAAGAGCGTGAAATCAAATAAACCTGCTGGCTCTAGCCCCAAGACAAATGGACAAAAGATAGAAAAGAAAGCAAAATCAAATAAATCTGCTGCTACAAAAGTTGATTCCACAAATGAAGTAAAAGATTCCACAAATGAGGAAAAATTGAATAAACCAGCTACTACAAATCTTGATTCCACAAGCAGTAAAGTATTGGCAAAAAAGGAGAAAAAGCTTCAAAAGAGAAAATTGATAAAGGAGCAGAAACTTGCCGGTAAATATAATGGGCTCCAAAACTTCGTTGTTGAAATTTAAATATTTACTTACAATATGTTTTTTCTACAGAAAAGCAAACAAGAGATCCTGCCTTGGAAGCTGCTACAGTATTTGTAGGAAACTTACCTGTTAATACAAAACGCGTTCAATTGATTCGCTTATTTAAGAGTTTTGGACCTGTTAACTCTATACGTCTACGTTCCGCCGGCGGACTAGTTTTACATAAACATAAACAGCGTAAATCGGCAGGAGCTTTGAATGCCTATGTGGTATTGAAAAGTAAGGAAACTGCAGAAAAGGCTGTATCATCTTTAAATGGAACAGAGTTCAAGGAAAATCACTTAAGAGTAACAATGGCGGCAAAAAATCCTCAAAATCATGAAAAGGAGCAAATTAAACGTACAGTGTTTGTAGGCAATCTTAAATATAGTAAGTTAAGCCCGTTCTGGTTTTGAAGGATTAATTTGATTGATTTGTTTTTTTTTTCTTTAGGTGCTAATGAAGAATCATTACGTGAAATTTTTAGTAGTTGTGGTGAAATTGATTATGTTCGTTGTTTAAGAGAAGGTGATAAAGGATGTAAGGGAGTAGCTTTTGTATGCTTTAAGACTCCTGATGCTGTTGGCTTAGCTTTGGAACTAAATAAGACTATAGTTGATGATCGTCCCATAAATGTGGAACGTGGAAAGTTAGAAATAAAACCGGTCAAGAAGGATGGTGCTAAACAAAGAATAGACGCTAAAAAGGGCAATAAGGGCAAGCCACCCGGTAATAAAGGAAAGCCAGGCAATAATAAAGGCAAACCACTCCCTAAAAAACCAAATAATGCCAGTGGTGGTGAAGCCAAGCAGCCAAAGAAAAGTGAATTCAGAGGTGTCAAAGTGGAAGGCTTAAAGAAAAAGAAGCCTTTAGCTAAGAAAAAGAAATCTAATGACCAACAATTGAAATTAGCTAAGAAAATTGCTCCAAAACCCAAAACTGAATAGAAAGAAATTAAGTCATTATTTTACTTAAAATAATTTTTTTTTAATTAAAAAAGTACAACTAAATATGGTTCATATATATTTTAATTTAAAATATAAACATGTTTTAATGTGAATAAAAATTAAAATAAGAATTTTACAAATCAATTTTTAAATCATGGCAAGCTGCTTCCTTACTTTCTGTTGTATGTCCAAGGGAAATGTGCTGGCTACTTTTTTAACACAACTTAAACAATAGGAATTAATATAAAAGAAACTACATTCATTATCCTTACAAACTACATTGTCACACAATTTACAATGGGCTCCCAAGGCTACAAAATACTCTGCCTTTAGTTTCCATCTTGGTGGTGGAGCTTGGAAAGGATCTCTCATTATATAGGTGGGCTCACTGAATTTAATACCAAATACAAAATTTGGTTCAATACCGAAATATTGTACCATTTCCTCCATGTCACATGAGGAACAATGAAATTTTATTTTGGCTATTCGTTCATCTTCATTCTGACCACTTCCAGTAATATCCAAATTTTCTTTTGTTGTGTCGTTTGTTTCTAAAAGTTCAATTTCCGCTTTATCATTTTTTATGTATAATTCAAAATTTTCATTGTCGTTATCACCAGTGGGAAGTTCATCCCTTTGAGCTTTGGAACTGGAGGGTGTATCAAGTGACATTTTCTGGAAGAGAGATGAAAGTAAAACTAGAGAAAATGTATTTGCAGATAAAAAAAAATAATATTTTCTACAATAACATCGAGCGCTTAGACCCACATAATCGTGTGTGAAAATGTAATTTAAGGGTTTTTATGATTATTTTCGAACAAGATTGTATGTAAGTAAAGTGGACAATGTTTTTATTACAAGCTTGGTATTTTGTTTTAGTCAGATTGTAAAGAACTTATGGTGTAAACTATAATATCAAGAGAGAGTAATATGTGAATATAACTAATAAACTGTTTATTCTAATTGGTTTCTTAGAAAATATATTTTAGAGATATTGAGCAGCTTATGCCAATAAAATTATTTTGTTTTAATAGTAAAAAAAGTTCCAACTTGTCACTAGTGTCCTTAAACAAATTTGCGTAACTACTAGCCCCGACACTTCGTTTACGACAAACATTTTTTTCTAAGCAATAAAAGATAAAATGTAGCAATGTTAATTTTCAATTATGCTTTTTAGCGTAAAATTACTTCATTTTGCTTTAAGAGCTTTAAATAATTACCTATGTAGTTAGCACGAAAGTTTATTCTCAATTTTATGAAGATTTTAAAATTGTTTTTTTTTTTTTAATCAAATTTGATTTGAATAATTTAAAGATCATTTGTTAATAAAAACGTTCTCAACAAAAAGAACAGTTTATTCTGAAATCATTATTCAATTATTTAATTGTATGTTTAAATAAAAAGTCATCTTATATACACAATTCTTACTGGGTTAACATAATTTGGCACTACTTAGTAATTTTCCAACAATATTATCATTTATTTAAAAAAAAAAAAAAAATATATTAACAACAAATTAAATTATTTTTTATCTTTGGCTTTAAAGTTCTTCAATTGATATCAAATATCTTTACGAATGTCTTTAGATACATTAGGCTGGTTTAATTCTTGGGGCCACCATTGAGGTTTTTCTGTAAAACATGCTATACCATCAACCTTAAGCTCCTTTGCCTTTAAAACATTTTCTACACGCAGTAGACCAAGAGCACGATCTGCCGTGCAGCCAAAAATGGTGCCACAATTTGCTCCAGCTTCATTTTCTACTTTCGCCAAAGTCGCAAACGCTTCTAGGGGTTTTTCTAATTTGACAGGCATATGACGTTTACGAATAACACCAGTGTGATGGACACGGGCGGTCAGTTCTTGACCTATATAACAACCTTTGTGAAAACTAACACCATTCAAAATATCACAATTTGCTTCCAAAGGAAAACATTTGCCGGGAGGTAAATCGTTCACACCCTCTGCTATACCCAAGCTATATCTAAAGCAACGGAAGTTCACAGAATTTTGAGCAGTAGAAACTTCTATATTAAATTGTTTTGAAAGGTCTGAGAATGTTTTATCACTAGGGGTCAATATACGTAGGCCCAATTGTTTTAGTCTAGGATCTGCTGTAAATGTTATATCGTTAATATTATCTTTACACAATGCAGCTACAAGGTTTTCAGTTTTTTTATTAGGTTCAAATGCTTGCCATACTTTAAATTCATCATTCACAGAAACTATATCGATTTTGCGTCTTACTCTATATAGTTGCAAATGCCGCTGCAATTCTTTTGCTACTTCTTTATCGCATTCAATGAGTAGTCTGTTGGATTCAGAAGTGCTATATATAATGGTGTCATACATAACACGTCCTGCTTTGTTAAGAAACATTGCATATATGGCCTTGTTGGAGGTGGGATGCAAATGTTTGATATCATTTGTTATGAGACCCTGCAGAAATGGTACGACTTCATGACCTTTCAGTTGTAGAATGTGTCGCTCCGTTAATGGTTCTAAAACGAGATTTTTAGTATTTGCATTTGCTGTCGTTTGAATGGTTCTTCGTGTAAAGCATTTGCCTGCAAATTGTGGCACCCGGCTAAGATTACGCATCAAAAACATTATGCAGTTTTTGGCGAATACAAATCAATTTTTGTGTCGTGCGGAATAACTGTAGAATTTGTGGAGGTAGTTTTGATTAAATTATAATTAATGTATATACATATATAATATATTTCATTTACCTTTAATTTGTTTTATAATAATACTTTTATTTTAAAATAATCTAGTCCGCAGAAATTAATCCAAAAAATAATAGAAAAATTCTTGTTGTTTTTTTTAACTCAGCTGATTGAGATGTTGCCAGAGGTAATTAAAAATTTACCGTTTTTTTTGTTTCAACTAAACATGAAGCATTCAAGCGTTTTAACAGTCGGATTCAGTTATAATGCACATTTTATAATCGTGAGTTTGTTTGCATTTGAAATTGCGCCGAACTTTATATGATAAAAATTTAACCTTTGGAACAATTACTTCACAATTTTTGGAAATCTTCAATGAAAGGATTTTCGAGAAAAGTTACTGTTAATCTTAAAAAATAATATTTTTACATGCTATAAAAACTTGTAAAATCGGTCGTATATTTCCATAAAATAATATGTTTGTTCCCGTATTTTAACGAAACAACCCAAATGTGTTCCCGTACAAAATTTTCAATACAAATTGTAATTTCTGACAACTTCGGACTGTTTTGGGTAGTTTCGTTAAAGCTTAGTGTAATTAAATAATCCAAAAATTTCAATTACAAAATCTAATTTTTAAAAAATTTTTAATTTTATTGATTAATTAAATATCTATAATTCATTTTAAAAATGATTCTGCTCAGACACCAAACTAAACTTTATTTCATTAATAAAAAAAAATCCAAAACCGTTAAACTTTTTTACTTGTTAGCCAATATCTCAAATTTAATGCCATGCTCATGTTTCTCCAACTCACTTATTAAACTGGTCTTGGCAAAAGCAGCTCCAGGTGGCAAAACTCCACCTGTACCAGGCATTTTGTCACTTTCCTTGAGAATGGTAACGGCACATGAAAGTAAGGCAACACAGGTTGAACCATAGCCCGGATTGGGACCAGATACCTTAACCATTAGTGACTTTGTGGGGGGATTTGTGTATTGATCGGTTGGCTCAGCCAAACGTTCTGATTGTGGCCATCCCAAAGCCTTCATAGTCATAGAAAAGTAAGTTCTTTCCATAGCAGACTCCGAGGGACCTTCGTGCGAAATGAAACCCAAAGAAAAGATCTTGGGATATTTTAGCAGCAAACGTCGTCCAAAAGAGAATTTTGACATAAGACCGAAAACGACAGCAAACAAAGCCACTAGAGAGGCTGTCAAATAAGAATTAAACGTTACATAAGCATGCATCTGCACAGGACGTTTGCGTTCCTGTTCATAGAGCATACGTTGGGAACGCATAACCACTGAACGATCTGCACCCGGAAAAGGCAAGCATACACCATTCGCTATTTCAGAACGGAAAATAAGAGGACGACTTTTTAGCTGAGGTTGGAATTTTGGTAAACGCTCGCTGTACAATTGACTGCGTATGCCACGCAACTCACTGGCATGAGCCAAACCATAAACTGCACTTTCCCAAGTACCAAAGTGAATACCGGCACCTCCAGTGGGCCCTCCTTTAGTGTAGCTTTTCAAATAGGTTTCCACTGAATTTACTACACCATCAAAGTTCTTTTCAATAAACACAACGCCCATGTCGGCAGGTATAGAGTCAAAGCCACAGGCCGATACAATATATACATTCTTCTCTTGGGCCTTGGAGTTATATTTCAACTGCATAGTTTCCATGTACTGTGGTTCACCGCTTACATCTACATGATGAGTACCGGCCTCAATACAAGCACGTACTACAGGCTCACCGAAAAAGCGATACGGTCCACATAAATTTACTACAATACGGCAGCTTTTGGCCATTTCCACTAGAGATTTTTCATCACTAATGTCTGCTATTATGATAGGAATGTTCATCAAATTCTTTTTAGCTTTTGCACCCATATCCTTAAGCACTGCCTCCAATTTGCTGCGATTGCGACCAGCTATACCCCACTTAAGGTTTTCCAAAACAGAGCATGCCTCAAAAACAGTATATTTACCGGTAAACCCAGAGGCACCAAAAATTATCACATCCAATTTCTCTGCAGCCATTGTTGTTGGAATTATCAGATTTATTTTTAAACCTTTTTCTTATCAGTTATTGGTTTTAAAAAAAAACACACTTTCTTCTTTTCTTTGGGATTCTTACGTGCAATGACAAATGTTGGTTGCAAATTGACCTTTGTCTAGCCGATTGAGTGATTGGGCTAAAAAAATAAAAATTTTGCAGTCAATTCATTTTGTCGCTAAAAATAAAGGTGTAAAAATACTTTACCAATGAACTGTTGACAAAGGGGAAGAATTAGTCGGTTGCAAAATTTCTAGTTTTACGGAATGTATCGATTACTTTTATTCAGTTATTTTTTATTTCTATTTGATTTGGTACTCCCGTTCCCTTTAACTTGCCGGCGATAATGGAAATACTAATTGCAAACATCAATAAGTGCTGCCAAGCAAGAGTTTAAAAACGCTGGAAGTAATATAAGGTTACCGGATGTTGTTTTTTGTAATACTTGTTATTGTGGAGATAAAAAGTTACAAACTTTTGGATATCGATTTATTTTAAAATACATATGATATTTTTAAAAATTTTTTCATTGTACAATTTTTACAAAATTTTTCGGTAGAAAAATTTTTTATATATAATTTTTCAATACAAAATTTCTTTATAGAAAAATTTTTGGTATAGAAATATGAATAAATTAAGCAAATAATTGAATTTTTTCATAATAAATTTTTCGGTACACAAGTTTTTCTAGAAAATAAAAATTTTTTATATAGAAAATTTTTTGGTATAAAAATTTTTTATATAGAAAATTTTTCGGTAAAAAAAAATTTTTATAGAAAATTTTTCGGTAAAAAAATGTATATAGAAAATTTTCGGTAAAAAAAAATTTCGGTGAAAAAATTTTTTATATAGAAAATTTTTCAGTAAAAAAAATCTTTTATATAGAAAATTTTTTAGTAAAAAAATTTTTTATATAGAAAATTTTTCGATAAAAAAAAATTTATATAAAAAAATTTTTATATAGAAAATTTTTCGGTAAAAAAAATTTTTATATAGATAATTTTTCGGTAAAAAAAAATTTTATATAGATAATTTTTCGGTAAAAAAAAATTTATATAGATAATTTTTCGGTAAAAAAAATTTTTTATATAGAAAATTTTTCGGTAAAAAAAAATTTTTTATAAAAAAATTTTTCGGTAAAAAAAATTTTTTATATAGAAAAATTTTCGGTAAAAAAAAAATTTTATATAAAAAGTTTTTCGGTAAAATAAAATTTTTATATAGAAAATTTTTCGATACACATTTTTGAAAATAGAAAATTTTTCGATTTTTTATATAGAAAATTTTTTGGTATAAAAATTTTTCGGTATAAATTATTTTTATATAGAAAATTTTTCGGTATAAAATTTTTTTATATATATATAAAAGTTTTCGGTATAAAAAAAAAAAAAAATTTCGGTAAAAAAAATTTTTATATAAAAAGTTTTTCGGTAAAATAAAATTTTTATATAGAAAATTTTTCGATACACATTTTTGAAAATAGAAAATTTTTCGATTTTTTATATAGAAAATTTTTTGGTATAAAAATTTTTCGGTATAAATTTTTTTATATAGAAAATTTTTCGGTATAAAAATTTTTTATATATGTATAAAAGTTTTCGGTATAAAATTTTTTTATATATACAAATTTTTGACAGAAAAATATTTTTATACACAAGTTTTTGGTATAACGAAGTTTTTAGAAAATTTTTTGGTATAAAGATTTTTTCTACAAAAATTTTCGGTATAAAAATTTTTTTTATAGAAAATATTTTGGTATAAGAATATTTTTCAAAAAAATATATTTGTAAAATTTTATTGGTAAAAAATTTTTTTAAATTTTTGGCCATAATATTTATTTTATTTTTTATGGAAAATTTTTCGCTATAAAAAATTTTTATAGAAAATTAATAGGTATATAATTTTTCGATTATACAATTATTTATTTAAAACTTTCGGTATAAAATTTTATATAAAAAATTTTTCAAAAAAAAATTTATAGAAAATTTTCCATTGTACAATTTTTTTATATAAAACTAATTTGGTATATAAAACAAATATTTATAAAATTTTTCGGTAAAAAAATTTTTATAGACAATTTTTCGGTATAACAATTTTTTTTGAAAATTTCTCGATACAGAAATTTTTTGGTAAATAAATTTAATAGATAATTTGTAGGTGTAAAAATTATTTATAGAAGATTTTCGGTATAAAAATTTAAAAATTTTTCGGTAAAAAAATTTTTACATGGAAAATTTTTCGGTACTAATTTTCGGTTTAACAATTATTTATTTAAAATTTTCGGTATAAAAATTTTATTAAGAAAATTTTTTTGAAAAAAAAGTTTTTTATAAAAATTATTATTAAAAAATTTTTTTGGTATAAAAATTTTTATAGAAAATTTATTTAAAAAAAATATATAAAATTTTTCGATAAAAAAATTTTTTATAGACAATTTTTCGGATTAGAAAGTTTTTCGATTTGTATAGAAAAAATTTTTCGGTATACAAAGTTTTATATAGAAAATTTTTGGTATACAAATTTTATGTATAGAAAATTATTTGGGAAACAAGTTTTTTTAATAAAAAATTTTTCAGTATAAAAATTTTTCTTGTTAAATATTTTTTAACTAATTTTTCGGTATAAAATAAGTAGCAAGTGTTTACAAAATTTTTCATAAAAAATGTTTGAAAAGTTTTGGGTATACACAAACTATTACACAAGACAGTTTTATTATATATTTTGTCAAATTTTTTTTATATAATATATTTCCAGAAAACCTTTACAAAAAATATACAGGTATAACAAATAATCCAGCCTTTTGTCACATAATCTAATTCTGTTTTAATTTAGGGCTTTTTGTCATGCTGTCAAATACAGCTTGACACAATGCTGCCAATTCTACGGTACATGAATAATCTAAATTCAACTAATCCTATTGCCTGCAAAATTTCTTACAGCGTTTTGTATAATGATTGTGGATTGTAATATAATAATAATTCTATTTCCTGTTAATAATATGAAATTAAATTATATATTTATAAAAACGTAAATGTTTAAAAATGGCTAGATCTTTTTAAGAAATAATTTCTAGTTCAATATTTGACTAAAGCTAGATGAAAATAAAATCGCTAGCTATAACGAAAATATGACTGAATTGGCAACATTATCCGAAGAAAGAGAGAGAGCCAGAGTATTTTTTCGTCTCGGTTTAGATTCTTTTCGTTTCGTTTAACCTTTTAGTTTTTGTTAAAATTTATTTATTATTTTTGTGTTAAAATTAATAAAATTACTTGTATTAAGTGCTCGATAATGTGATTAAATGAAAACAATAAATATACAAAAGATTTAAGTGAAATTAAAACATGAAAAAATGTTTTGAAAACAAGTGAAAAAGTTTCTAATTGCTGCTGGTACTAATAATGATGATGGTGCTGGCTGGCTGGTGGCTGCCTAACTTTTTTCTTTTTAATCAATTTACTATGTGTGTGAAGAAAAATCAAGCAAAAAAGTAAAGCCTCCGCCTTCTAGAAACGCGTTTTGTTTTGTTGTGTCTGTGTTTTTAGTTTATTTAATTTCTGGCGTTGTGTCTTATATATTTTTTCGGTATTTTGTTTTTCGTTGGTTAAGACTAATTCTGTTGTTTGTTGTGCTTGTTGGCTGGCTGGATGGCTGCTGCTTCTGACTTTTCTGTGTTTGTTTTGTTGGCTAAGTGACTGACGGACGGATGGACGGACTGAATGACTGTTGGATAAGTTAGCCAAAATAGAAGTTTATTGTAATTGTGGGTAAAAATAAACAACTACCACTACCACAAAAACAACAAGAACAATATACTTTAAGCTGCTCTAGCTTAGTGCAAGAAAGTGTAAGCTGCTTCTTGCTACCTTTACATTTTGTGACTTTGGATACATACCACCACTCACTTCTCTTATTACTTGCTGCTACAGCATCATCAGACCAAAAACAGGATCAAGATTAGTTTTACCGCAAACAAACAAACAAAAAAAAAATCAATTTCAAGTTTACACCGCATACATCATCTTAAATCTTTAAGTTTATAAAACAAGTAAGAGTGTTAAATACATACATTCGGCCAAGTCGAATTTTATTATCCCACTTAAAGAATTTGCTAATATTTAATAATTTTTATGTCTTAAAAGATACAGTGATTTTCCGAATACTATCATTACCCAATAGTTTTATTTTATTCTAGATATGTCCACTGTTCTCAATATCTTTTGCGTAGATTTCTTTTCCATATTATCTTTGACCTCACAAGACAGAAGGAAACTACTGACTTGTGGGTTCCACTCTAGAGCTTGGCAATATATTTCATATTCATTTCCATGTTCTTTTCCTAATAATTATTGGAATGTGAACGATTTGTCATATTTTGTATAATTCGTTAATGTACTCCGTAATCTAGGGACTCCTCTAAGTCCAGTTCCACCTTGCTCGCCGCTTCAATAGGGTGATTCTATAACAAATCTGTTGTTATAGAGGAAGGGTTTGCTGTTGCAATGGGCAAGTGTTGTCTATCATGAGGATTTTAAACACTTTCTGGACAGGTGTTGGTTATTATAGAGTTATTTCTGAACCAGTATGAATTTAGTCAACTACAATATCCTGATCTTAATTGTGCAAGTAATTTCTTGATAGACTTTTTTCATCCACTTCAATAGGTTGGGGGGGCCACTACCAAGTATAACTTTTATCCTGTAACTTGTCGCAAAGTGTATTTTGCATTTTGACAGCTCTTTAGATTTTTTCTAGTGAAGACCACACGTTCAGCTTAATTTGCCACTGTTCAACCAATTGCTTTATACGTAGCAATTAGGGTTTCTTTGTTTTTTCCCCAAGTGTTGCCGGCTAGATACTTGAGGCCCTTATTCCTACGTGTACTTAAGGCGACTATAAGCTGTCGAATGTCACTTCCAATATATTGGAAAAGGCTTTCGTCCGTAGTTTTACATCGTCGGCTGAGACATTTAGTTCCAGCAATAATTACTTTGTTCATGTGTGTTGCAAATAATTTTGCTGGAGATATCTGCAGATTCCTAGCAGTGGAAAAGATTTTTACTTACCGTAAATATGAATTAATTTTATCATAAAGTTCATCAAAATCCAATGCCATGTTGTGCCCGGATTTTAGAGATGTAGGAGCTAAACAAGATCGGGGAGAGTACTCCACCGTTAATAATTTTTTTTGTCTCTAAATGTTTTTAAGATAATTTTTCCCATTTCCACAAAAAAATTCAAACTAAAGAAAAGAGAATATATCAGTCGAAAGGATTAAAGCCCAAATTTTAATTTTTTTTTTGAAAATAACCGAAAATTTAAAAAAAAAATATATCAGAAATCGAATGATTTGAAAACGATGAATTTCCATCACATTACATTTATAGCCCATATTTTGATCGAATTCGGAAGACTTGAATTGGTAATAACTCCAAAGAGGGGTTTTTACACAAATTGATCGATGTACGGGTTATAAACATTATTTAGGTTTGTTTTAAATTAGCTGTCACTATCTTAAAGATATTCAGGTTACATGTTCGTACAATCGGTCCATTAAGACTTAGACGTATTCATGTTAATTTAAATGCTTCTCTTTATCTATTTATTTGACTAAGTTCTTACATCAGGTCCTAATTGCCCATTTTAACACTCCAGTTTCTCAGTCAATATCAATATGTCTGCCGTTTATATTGATATTGACTTTTGGAAATGCTTCAATAATGGATGATGACAGCGTCCATTCTTAAAGCATTTCCTGGTTTATCTCTTTTTTGTATATGGATAAGGCAGCTTAATTAAAATGTTACAAACGAAATAACAAACTAAGATGATGTTGCTTATTAAAATAATTACATTCAAATATTCTCCATCCAACACAACATTAAAAAGAAGCAAACAACAAATTGACAGTATTTTCTTTCTTAAGCTGGATAAGAGTGGTCGGTTAACTACTTCTTTCTGGTGCTAGTACCACGGACTGATAGAGAAAAATGTCAAATATTTTCTTTTGTGGTCAGTCTATAAAGCGCACATCGACAATAAATAAACAAAAAATAGCAGCAACAACAAACTTAAACTTATTTATGTCAAACTTGTTGGCATTATATTACAGGCCATTCATCAATTAATTCCACATACCATCTTTAATAATCCAGCACAAACCCTCAACGAAAATTGATCGATTAAAGCTTTTTTTATAACAATCTTTAAAATATTTGCATACGAAAACTTTGTGCAAAACTTCGTTAATGTGTAGTCTAAACTTCTTCTCGTGTTTATTTTGTGTTTGATCATCTTTATAAGTGTTAATTGAACTTTCGTGTCTAACAAAACTAAAATGCTACGTTTCTTGAGCCGCCGCAAAGCTCGGAATAACTATGCAGATAATTCTGCTGGTGCCGGTGGCAGTGGTAATGACCGTATCGATGCCAGAGGTCCCTCAGTAGCAGGTGGTGGTGCTGCAACTTCATCTCAAATAAAACCACAACGTATTCCCGTAAATAAGAATAAAATAGATTGTCGTGTTATATTACTGGATAACACAGATCTATCCATTGAGTGTTCGGTGAGTATCGTTTACAACAAGCACACTTTTTCTTCTTGTGCTCATAACTATATAAAAGTTATAATTTGTATTGAAATAAGTTTTTAATGTCTCATTTTTCTACTACTTTATACCTTCAATGAATATATTAAGCGATATTCAATATCAACATTCATTCACTATCGAGCCCTTAGAGCAAATTTATCCTAAGTGGTAACGTACAAAATTTGTTTTTAGAAGTACATAGAAATTTATGGCATTACATTTACAGACCGGGGTATTTACTTTCTATACACAGGCCGGCTAATTAGTTTTCATATATGAGTGTTAGTAGGAAAATATATCTCGCAGACTAACATATAATATTGGGCGTACTTAATCAAACAAATTCTCAGCTCGTGTCATTGCTCCTCTTAAATGACTCTCATGGGATATGAATTTGCATACAAATTTAAAAAGTAAAATTATATTAATTTTAATTAAGATTTGTCAGATTTGTCCCGTATCTGATTGGCAGCAATGAAGATGATGTTTGATGGTGACTAAATTGTCCATTTAATTAAAAAATTATGAAGTAATCTCAAATCTTAATTTCTTAAAGTTGCATTTTGTCGCTTACTATATTGTTGCTCTAAAGGCTCGTAATACCTATACTAGTTTTTAATTTCTGTTTTAAGCGCTTGTTATCAGATATATTGCTTACTTTATTTTTAGAAGAAATTTCAAAATTTCTCAGTATACATTTTCTTTCAATATTCTTGACCTACGAGAATACGATTTTAATGCTGACTGACAAATCGGTATAGACAACAAAATGCTTCATTTCATTTCCATGTTTATGTGTGTAAGTAAAGTTGTTGTACTCGTAGCTAGATGTTAGTTGTGACTGGTTTTAAATTCGAAAATTTTTAATTGTACTATAGTATCTTATTTTGGCTATTGACGGTAATATGCTAATTTTGTGAAATTTATACAGATTTATTCATTTCTCTCTAATGATTAATAGTTAATGTGTTATACCCGTTTTAGGTATACATATATGTATTTTGTGAGATTTGTAATAAAATTATGTTTATTATAAAGAATTGTATTTGAATTGTTTTTTATTTTTATTTAACATTGTAGGTACAATGTTTAAATAAAGATAATTTTTTCTAACACTCTTAAGGAAATACATATTTGGTTTATATTAAGGGCGGAACTCCACTTTAATCGATGTAGCTTCATAGCTCCCAAATTAAAAAAGTAATTTACATTATTGCTTTATTAGTCGAAATAATAGCACCGTAATAAGTACTTAATTTTAATATAAAATTCTCTTTTAATGCTTGTATATTTCCCTCCATAGCAATTAGTGAAAGCTGTCAAAATAATAGCACCGATATTATTACTATTTAAAAAAGTAGCAAATTTGTCAAAATAAATATATGACATGTATACAAGGGATTCCTTGGGTCCATATACGTTTTATTCATAATATTTTCCGAGGAGTTTTTTTATATGAAAGTTATGGTTAAGTGTGGATTGATTCCTATAAAATTTGATATACTGACCAATAGTTGCATAAAACCTTCCTATTCTAAATTTAGTCGTCATAGCTATTACAATTGTATTTAATTTATTAGGATTAATGTAATTCCCGGGGCGGGGTTATATGGGAGCTCTAACTAAATGTGAACCGATTTCGTCCATTTTCAATATACAATTTTCTCAAGATATCAAAAATACTTTTGTAAAATGTTGTACCTCTAGAAGGACATAAACCCTCTTTGTATTTTTGTGTTTCCGTAAGTTTTTTATATGGGAGCTATGGTCAAATGGTGACCGATTGTGACAAAATTTTGCACACTTTCTGGCATTGACATTAGGCTTCCTTGTGCCTTCCTTGTTCCTTTTCTCTTTGTATTTTTGTGTTTCCGTAAGTTTTTTATATGGGAGCTATGGTCAAATGGTGACCGATTGTGACAAAATTTTGCACACTGGCTGACATTGACATTAGGCTTCCTTGTGCTAAATTTAGTGGCTAAAGCTATTGCAGTTTTTCATAGGCATTTTTGTATGGGAGCCATTGTTTAATGTAAACCGATTTTAATGAAATTTTATACGGGAGCTATGGTCAAATATGAACCGATTTTGCCTGCTTTTAATACCAAAATTTTCTCATAAATGAAGAATATTTATGCCAAATTTCAGTGACCTACATATATCCTTTCGTTAAGGTTTTATCGTGCCAGCAACAGACAGGCAGACATACGGACTCACAGATGGAAAGATAGAAGGACATCGCTCAATCGTCTTAGAATTTCATAAGGATTCGTACTACTTTGTTCTGCCTACTCACTGAATGTTCTACATCAATTATGTAAAATAGTGAAAGAAATCAAAGTAATCCATAATAAATAATGTTTGATCTATTTCTAATAATATGTTTGTTCCCGTACTCTAACCAAACAACCCAAACTTACTCAAACGTGTTTAACTACAAAATTATAAGTCAATAAATAAAAAAAATTTCAATACAAATTGTTGTTTTTTGAGTAATTTCTGACTGTTTTGGGTAGTTTCGTTAGAGTACGGGAACAAACATAATGTCAATTACGACTATTGTGTTTTCTGACAATGGAAAAAAGACTTAATATCAGTTTTTTTTTTAATTTTTTTGCATAAAAATTATTGTCTTTAAACTTGGAAGCCTAACAGTTTGTAGGAACATGTATTTTAACCTTGTGTACCAGATTCTATTAAAAACTAATATTGATTTTTGAGGGTTACGTCCTTGGGCATTTCAGATGACGATATATATAAAAAATATAACATTTTTTGAAAAAAATTTTAAAGAAAATTTTTTGAAAACGAAATAAAAATATACTTACTGCACCACGTTATCTCTAATAGTTTAAGATATATTTATCAGAATGTCGTTTACGATTATTTTAATCTAAAGGCTCGATATTTGCACATCATTTCTTCTTTTAATTTTCATTAAACAATATAATTGGTTCATTTAATTTCCATTACAGAAAAAAGCTTTGGGCAGTTTTTTGTACGAACAAGTATTTTACAATTTGGATATTATTGAAAAAGATTATTTTGGTTTGCAATTTATGGATGCTAACCATGTTAAACATTGGCTGGATCCTACGAAACCCATTAAAAAACAAGTTAAAAGTAAGTATAATCGAAATAAACATTTTTAGGACAAAATCTTAATAAAACTATTAAATAATATTCCAGTTGGTCCGCCCTATACATTTCGTTTGAAAGTAAAATTTTACTCTTCGGAGCCAAATACTTTGCGTGAAGAATTGACACGTTATTTATTCTTTTTACAATTGAAACATGATCTACTTGAGGGGCGTTTAGAATGTCCCGAAGATAAGGCCACTGAATTGTGTGCCTTGGCTTTGCAATGTAAGTATTACAAAAATATTATACATATTTTTAAAATTATATTAAATTAATAAATTAATATATGTCTGTAGCTGAATTGGGTGATTATGATGAACATGTTCATACAGCAACGACTGTATCTGAATTTCGTTTTGTACCCGAACAAACTGAGGAATTGGAAATTGATATTTTAGAAGAATATAAAACCTGTCGTGGTTTAACGCCTGCTCAAGCAGAAACTGCTTTTTTAAATAAGGCCAAATGGCTGGATATGTATGGTGTTGACATGCATACAGTTTTAGTAAGTTTGTGAAATGTATTTTTTTTCAATTTATAATTAATTATTTAATTTCTTTCTTTAGGGCAAAGATGGCTGCGAATACCATTTAGGCTTAACACCCACCGGTATCTTAGTTTTTGAGCGTGATCAAAAGATAGGTCTCTTCTTTTGGCCTAAAATAAGTAAACTCGATTTTAAAAAGAAAAAATTAACACTAATTGTCATTGAAGACGACGATGAGGGTCGTGAACAAGAACATACTTTTGTTTTTCGCCTATACAACGAAAAAGCCTGCAAACATTTATGGAAATGTGCCGTAGAGCATCATACTTTCTTCCGTTTAAGAGCACCGGTTAAGGGTCCATCGGCACGTCAAAACTTCTTTCGCATGGGTTCACGTTTTCGCTATTCTGGACGCACAGAATTTCAAGCCACCGTACAAAGTCGTGCTCGTCGTACGGTGCAATTTGAACGTAGACCATCACAACGTTTTGCCAGTCGTCAATCGCATTTGTTGCGTGATCGACAAAAGGCTTCCCAAGAAAATGCTGCCTCTGCTTTGGCTTCGGTGAATGCTAGAGCCGCGGCTGCAGCTGCTGCAGCAGCAGCTTCGGCCAATGCTCCAGCAACATCTGAGGCTCTAAATACAACTGTTGACTCGATACTGTCATCTGGCTCTATTGATCATCAGCCAACTCTTAATACAATTACCCCGTCTCCTTCTATACAGACGGTCATACACAATACGTCTGTTGCATACGACGATGCCATATGTGGTAGTTCTGTACATTCGGGTTCTCAACAAAATGCTTGCGCTTCATTAGGCCGCAATTCGATTAGATCGAATTCGAGCACTGATGATCCCGCTTATAGTAAAATTGGTTCATTTGGTAAAGCTGGTCTAACTGTAAAGTGAGTAAAGTCTTTAATAGTTGTTAAGAAATAGAAATTTATTTTTTAAAATTAATTTAAAGATTGGATACTGAATGTGCTGGTGCTAGTAGTATTGCTCCTTATTCTCCTAATAATACTAAGAATTTCGAAGAAACCAATCCATTCCGTAATAATGCCTCACACAATAATTCCTTTGGCAAAGCCTCAATACATTCAGGACTAAGGTAAGTTTTTTTTCTTTCTCTCAAAAAAATTCAAAATTCAAACATCTGCTTTTTATAAAAATGTAATTTTATGTTAATATTTTCAATTTCATTCAATCGTTTTTCAAAATTTTCCAATTTTTTTACAAAATTTCTTATTGCATTTCAGAATTTTCTTATTGTATTTCAGAGACATAAACGTTAAAACATATAACATATTCCGTAATAAATGGAAAATTATAAAATACAAGATCTATTTCTTTACTTTCTGTGTAAGTTTGGACAAATGAGAGTCATTTAGAGGTTACTCAAACAGCAAAACTTACCCTAAAGAACGGGAACACAAAACACAAACATTTTAGACAAAAATTGATTTATCTTGAAAAATATTTTAACGAATGTTTTTAAAACTATAAATCTTTTTTTTTGGTTTTCAATTGACATTCACTAAAATAACGTACAATAACAAAACTACCCAAACCAGACCGAAGTTACCCAAAATTCATGTGCTTACTGGTTTGAACCTTTGCTAAATTGTGAGAGCAATTTAATTTCCTCTCTAACCCAAAATAACTCGGACTTTTTCTTCATGTTTTAAAATGGTTGAAAACATTTTAGTCTTGTTGCTTTTAATTGTTAATAACAATTTTTCAAGAAATTTTTTTGTTTCTAATTGAAATTCTTGAAAATGTTACCCAAAGAGTGAAATTCACATGAGTTTTGTTATTGTAACAAAAACAAAATACGTGCAAATTTCACGCAATCGTCAGACGTTTGAGTTATATAAACCCCACATAAGTGTAGTTTTGACTCAGGGGTAATTTCCCCTCTTATTCAAAACTTACTGAACTTTTACTGGAAAATAAACGAACGGAACTAACAATTTACTATCAAATTTACTCAAAGGTAAAGTCTAAGTAAGAGGAGAAATGATATTACTCTCTTAACTTAGTAAAGACTCAAACCAACAGAGTTCGGGTAAGAGAAAAAATAAAATTACTCTCTCAGTTCAGTAAATACTCAAACCAAAACAGAGTACGGGAACACAATTGGGTATAGTTTTGAGAAAAAGGGGAAATTAAATTACTCTCATTATTTAGTAATGACTCAAACCAAAACAGGATATGGAAACATAATTGGTTGAGTTTTTGAAATTTAGAAACCAATTCAAAAGGTCAATTTAGATCTCTACTGTCAGAAACTTACAAGATTATATCAGACGATTGGAAATGGGTTAGAATTGGTCAATAGAAAAGATGTTGTTTTACACTACGACAACTCCAGGCCAAGCCCGGCAAAAACTGCCGAGCTTGACTGGGAAATTAATGCATTAACTGCATAGCCGGGGCATTGTACCGTCTGGCTATATTTTTTTTCGTGATTTTCAAAACTTTATTGATAGATATAAAGTGGCCCAAAAAAGTTCATGCGAAAACCATGTAGCCAATTACAGAAGTTCTGTAATGATAAAATTACTAAGCCACTAGAAACGTGACAAAAGATAAACTCAACATTAAGAAAATTCTGAAAAAATAATTAGGAAATTCAATAATAAAATTGGAAATGGTGTTATATATTTTGTATATCAATTTAAGCATTTAATTTGTAAAATTTTGGCAATGTCTTAAATATTTTTTTGATGATAAAAATTTACAAGTGTTTTTATATGTTTATGTTTTTATAATTATATATTGTAGTCATTTGTGTATCATTATAATTTATGTTGTCATTTTGTTGTTGTTTGATTATTTAACAAGAATTATTTGTTATTGGTTTTGTCTTTGTAAACAGCATTAAAAGTGGCTTGTCGGATAAAGATAAAGAGCTAGATTCATTACTAAAGTCCATAGTTAAAGACCCATCCCCATCTGTTTTAGCCACTGAGGCCATTAATGATGCTAACAGCATAAGGTAGTGTAAATCTATAAAAGATCATTGTATTTTTTTTGCAAATTTTTTCTGTGTTCTAAATTATTTTATTATTATTATAATGATTTTATTTGGTATTTCTTTAACTAAAGGGTCACTATTAATAAAACTTTTGATATGGATCATAATACGGAGACTCTTAAACGTTTATCGAATTCCGAGAAACCCAATAACCAAGTGAAATTGGCTAACGTGGGATCAGGTGCTTTGCCACCGGGTCACATCAAATGTAATATACTAAAAGGTAAGTTGAATAATATTTATACTTAAGTGTCATTTTTGAAGATTGTTCTTAATATTGCAAGTGTAATTTTTAAATATTGCAAAATTATTATAGCAAAATTTGCAATCCGTTGCAAATAGTCTAGTATCGTATCATCTGCAAACGAACTATAGCCTAGTTCACAATCCGGTGCATTTGCCAGCGGTTTGTAAACCTGGCTTATATGTATTAAAAAACTATTTATTTTTATAGAAATTATTTTCGAAAATCAACAAAGTTAAAATCTTGAAGTCATCATTTGTCATTAATTTTTACGATAATTTTCTTCATAAAACATTTGCTAGATTTAAAATCAGCACGTCAAAATTTTTCCACTTAAAGAATAGTATAATTAGAAGGTTATTTAATATATCTTAAAAACTCAGTTTGTTTGCCAATTACTATTTTCTTCTTACTTTGTTGAGGCGTGTAAATTACACGTGTTAAAAAAACAGAATTTAATTGTTTAAAAATTAGCACCAACATGAGAAAAAAATACATATTATTTCACATCATAAGTCTATAACTTACGACATAAAAAACAATAGTGTTTTAAATCAACTATAAGTACATACAAACATCTTTGGAAACTTCTGCTACTAACACCATCTACCTATCATGTAGACTTATAACACTGTGAAACACAATTTTAGGGTAAGAAATATTCCCAGACGAATAGAAAGTACTAGACTAGTGTATTCAAAGGTCCAAAGCGTTTGGGCCTAGCAGGCAAAACTTTAGAGTTATTGCCATTAGGGAATGCAAAAATACGATAGTTAAAGGGAATTTGTGAATATTTTTTTTTGCGAAATTACTATTGAAGGGTTTAATTTATGGCCTATATGGTTTATAGATATTTTGTGCAGAACCGACGTTCGTAATTCCTGACAGGTTGAATTTAAAAGGATTGTACTTCGTTGTTTGAGAATTACGAGGTAGCACCGTTTCTTGCTTACCTCTCAAAACAAGATATCAGGATGTTTTACAGACTTTTTAATGAGTTTAAAATCTTCCAGAGGCAGAAACTTTTACGATATTGAAGGCAACATAATTGATATCAAACAGCTAGTGATAATGAAATGGCTACTTATGCAGCACTAAAAGCTTTACAAGAACATAGTTTCATTTAAAATTTTGTTATATAGGTATATCTATACCATTACAAAACAAGCAGTCTTGGTATTTCTCTAAAGCAATAGACTTCGCTATGTTTTTGGGTTACATGCTGGAAGACTCAGTCTTCAAAGTAACCGGTAATCGTCACTTTGAAGACTGAGTCTTCAAAGTATTTGAGAATATTGAGCAGTAAGAGATGGTCATCAGCTTCCTTTGTCATTACTCCGCCCCATCATATTTTAGGGCTTATCATCTTTCGAATATGAAAGTTGAAAAAATATACTCTTTTATTTTAGCACTGTGGTGGCCTCAACAGACTTTTTATTAATTCATCGGGATAGAAAATGCCACATAGGGACTATACACAATACGACTTAGTCATCAGCCACCTGCTTAACCTAACCTGGTTTTCAAAATTCTGATTTTTTTTATTTTCTAAATAATACTAATAAAGGAGGTTTGTGAATACGGAGACTATATAGTCTATAGATATTAAGGGCAGATCGAAATTCCGTGATATTAAGGGCAGGTCTTCCCTTTTTTAGACTTACGCGGTCTTCACGGATGCATCAAGAATGTACAATGAGTTGATACATCATTGTCCATCATTATCCACTACTTTTCCCCTTTTTTAGCATATGGATTCCATATGGAATGAATAGAAATGTATCGTTTTCATAACCAGTAACAAAACGATGCTAAAATGGCTTCTTTTTATTATAGCTATTCGCGTTTATCGAATACTGAATTATAATGACCCTTCAAAATACCATATTTGTTATTATAGACACAAACCATGTGTGATAGTTATGTCATATGTTGTCCAAATCGAAATTATTAACTACACATAGATATAGAAAAGATCAACATTTTGCTCGGCTAGAGTAGGACCAACCTAAGAAAATATATGGTTGTTGTAACAGTTCTGCTATTGGTGAAAATTCTTTCCTGTAAGATGTAGAAATTGGGCTACCTCTATTGGCCTATGCCATAGTTCAACTAGGCGCAAATCAGTTGTCGTGGGGGCTTTGAAGACAGGCTGAGCAACGGTTTAAAGTGCCAGGAACAATAGGTTTGCGGTAGCAGTTGAGTATACTGTTCCGGCTCTTAATTGTGCTAATATCGATCTAGTTTGCTTGGGGAGTAGCCGTTCACTAACCGAAATTGGAGGTGGTGTTCATTAAGGACTTTATTGCATCGGTAGCCGTTATCGGTCCATTAGCCCGATGGAATCACGTTTAGGGATGTCCGCATGATAGCACCTAAAGTCTATCCGTATGAACCGAGGAAGCAGAACCTAAATCAGCATCTGATGGTTAGGATGATTGGGCTGGTGACATGCCATCAGAAAGTGTCTAGTAAGCAACACATTATGTTGTCTGACCGACAGTAAACTGGTTTCCTGATGTAAATGATCCACATTCGTCATTTTGACACATCTGGTTGCAATTCGGAGTGCATTGTTTTTTTTTTTTGTACATACAAATTTTCAATATATTTTTTTTTAAATTAGATTTTTGAAAAGTGGGCCGATTAGAGAGTAAAAGCGGTAACAATTTTTTAACAAATGTAATGTAGCTATAATGTAAAAAAAGTTGTGTATCTTAGAACAAAATATTGCGAGTTAATCGATCATTCTATAAAAATATTCAATACAAAAGGAAAAAGTTGTAAATTTACTTGGCACAATTCAAGTTCGACAGCTACGAAGTACTGAGTTGCATGCTAGTTCTTTCATATGATATATATATATATATAAATATTTAAACTTGTTTCTCTAATACAACTTAACAACGTGCACTATTTATTTATTAAAGTATTTATTTATTTATTTATTTATTTTTATAGCTCGGGTTGAGGAAGAGCTTGGAGCTAACACGAACGCCAAGTTAACGAATCAAATGTTTGTGCCGGCAGCAACTTCAGTTAATGGCACTAACAATAACAACAACAATAACATAATAACAACGAATAATCTACAAAATACAACAACAATTCACCATAGCGACGGGCCAGACTCCCTCAATGCCACCTACATTTCAGTTGTAAGTATAACTTTTTATTTCTAGTACAAAAAATTCCTAATAGGATTTTCTTTACACTTTTTCAATTGAATGTTTTCGCGAATGTATGAAGAAAATAATAGTAGATAGAGACATAAAAATGCTAATGACTTAATACATATTATTGTATTTATTCGTGTATCTATATTGTATGTAAAAGTTAAAGCTGGAAAGCTTAAACCTTTAAATGTTAATCTGTTACTTGTTTTTGTTTCTTATTTTTTAAACACCTTTAATTGTATAGTTTATGTTTTGCACTTTCGTTTTATTTAAATTTTCGTTTATGATTGTCTTTTTTTTCTGTTTTTTGTTCTTTTTTTATTTCCTCCCCACCAAAAAAATATGTGTTCACTTGTTTTTGTTTAAACTAAATCATCACCTTTGCGATCATTATTAAATGTAATAATTATAAAAAACAAATATGTGTGTGTGTAAAAACATAACAATTGGAAAATATGATGAAAATTCGTAAAGGGCGGCGATAAATTGACTTTGAGCATAACCGAACAGAAACCCACTACAGCTGCCCAACAACAACATCAACAAAATTCTGGTAATTTCATATTTGGTTTCAATCATAATATCAATAGCACCATCACAAATAGTAATAATAATGGAAGTAATACTTCGACACCAACATCTCCATTTTCAAATGCAACATTTTTATCAGAATTTGAAACGAATTCACCAACTTCACCCAGCCATCACAGCAACACCTCCACCAACTATCATCACCAATCTCCACCAAATTCCTTAACCATTATGAATACTAATAACACCCACAGCACAAACACCAGTACCAATACCACCACCTTACCAATGTCCATTTATACAAATCATAATAACAATATAAGCCAGACTTCCTCGTCTACATTTTGTTCTTCCTCTTCTGCCTCCTCTTGCTCTCCTAAAACCGCCATTACCCCTACAAATAATAACAATAATAATATCCTTAACTTAACTCCATCCACATCTGCAAATACCACAAAAACTACTCTCTTGAATTCAACACTAAACTCTTCTTCAACATTGTCGTCTGCCTCCTCTACTCTGTCACCGAATTGTAATCAAAATGAAACAATTGCAACCAATAAACCTAAACCCACTACTCCAACTTTAACCTCTACAACAGCAGAAATGCTAATAAATGAGATTTTCATTAACAATATTATCAATAATAATGTAAAAGCCAACACCACAACAACACACTCTGCGGAAAAGCACACAAATGGCAGCAGCAACGCAGAAGTGGATGCATCAACATCAGCCACATCTTCAGCGAATACTCAAATGTCGTCACAAACGCCCTCGGTAGGCACTTTATTGTTCTCCACTTTGAGTGAACAGGAACGCCAACAAAAGCAACGAGATGCCATCAAGCAACAACAGCAAAATTATCATCATCATCAATATCATCAGTCTAATAATAATGATTTCAATGAAAGTATAAATGATAAAAAGGTTTGTTATTTTATGTTGTTTATGTTTCATTTATTATTACATTTTATTTTTTTTTTAATTTTTTACTTAATTTATTTTATGTTTCACAAAAGCTTTCCTTATTTACTTTAATTTTATTTAATATTGTAAAGAATCACTTTAAATTAATCCCTATCATCCTTGTCATAAAAATTCATAAGCTTTTGAAATATTAAGGTAAGAGTCATTTTAAAAAATAAAATTTCTTACAAATAAAGAAAATTTTTCTTTTAGAAAAGCACTTTCTAACAGACATCGCTACCTAATCTCAATCCTTACAGGCTGCATGCTAGAAGGCTCAATCTTTGCCATGATATTGAGGAGCAAGTGGCGGTTACCCGCGTCCCTTGTCATAGCTCAGCCCTAGCGGATCTTTTCTGCACGAATTGTGCGATCTTTTCAAAGAAAATTTTTCGATATCAAAATTTTCAAAGAAAATTTTTCGATATAAACTTTTAAAGAAAAATTTTCGACATCAAAATTTTCAAAGAAAATTTTTCGTTATAAAAATTTTTAAACAAAATTTTTCGATATAAACTTTTAAGAAAATTGTTCCACATCATAATTTTCGAAGAAAATTTTTCAACATAAAAATTTTCAAAGAAACATTTTTAGACATTAAATTTTCATAGAAAATTTTTCGACATCATTATTTTTATAGAAAATTTTTCGATATAATAATTTTTATAAAAAATTTGTCGATACAAAAATGCTTCGATATAAATATTTTTTAGAAAATTTTTCGATATAAATATTTTTATAGAAAATTTTTCGATATAAAAATTTTTTAAAGGAAATTTTTTGATATAAAATTTTTGAAAGAAAATTTTTCAATATAAAAATTTTTAAAAAACAATTTTTCGATATAAAAATTTTGATAGAAAATTTTTCAATATAAATATTTTGATATAAAAATTTTGAAAGAAAATTTGTCGATATAAAAATTTTTCGATATAAAAATATTCGGTATAAACATTTTTATAGAAAATTTGTCGATATAAATTTTTTTTAAGAAAATTTTTCGATATAATTTTTTTTTTTATAAAATTTTTCGACATACAATTTTTTTTACAAAATTTTTAAAAGAAAATTTTTCGGTATGAAAATTTTTAAAAGAAAATTTTTCGATATACAAATTTTGATAGAAAATTTTATAATATAAAAATTTTTAAAGAAAATTTTTCGATATAAAAATTTTAAAAGAAAATTTTTTGATATAAAAATTAAAAAAAAAAAAATTTTCGATATAAAAATTTTGATAGAAAATTTTTCGATATAAAAATTTTTAAAAGAAAATTTTTCGATATTGATAGAAAATTTTTCGATATAATCATTTCGGTATGAAAATTTTTAAAAGAAAATTTTTCGATATACAAATTTTGATAGAAAATTTTATAATATAAAAATTTTTAAAGAAAATTTTTCGATATAAAAATTTTAAAAGAAAATTTTTTGATATAAAAATTTAAAAAAAAAATTTTTTCGATATAAAAATTTTGATAGAAAATTTTTCGATATAAAAATTTTTAAAAGAAAATTTTTCGATATTGATAGAAAATTTTTCGATATAAACATTTTTATAGAAAATTTTTCAAAAAGAAGAAAATTTTCGATATAAAAATTTTGATAGAAAATGTTTCCATATAAAAATTTTTTTAGAAAATTTTTTTAAATAAAATTTTTTTTAGAAAATTTTTTGAAATAAAATTTTTTTTAGAAAATTTTTCGATATAAACGTCTTATAGAAAATTTTTCGATACACGTAAATATTTTTATAGAAACAAAATTTTTATGAAGAATTTTTAAAGAAAAATTTTCAATATAAATTTTTTTAAAGAAAATTTTTCGATATAACAATTTTTAAAAGAAAATTTTTCAATATACATTTTTTTTAAAGAAAATTTTTCGACATAACAATTTTTAAAAGAAAATTTTTCGATATCAAAATTTAATAGAAAATTTTTCTTATAAACATTTTTTCGATATAAAATTTTTTATAGAAAATTTTTCGATATAAAAACTTTTATAGACAAATTTTCGATACACAAATTTTTATAAAAAATTTTTCCATATAATAAAACTTTTGTAGAAAATTTTTCGTCATAAACATTTTTATAGAAAATTTTTCGATATAAAAATTTTTTTTATAAAATTTTTTAGATATGAAAATTTTTATAGACAATTTTTCGATATTAACATTATTTTTAGAAAATTTTTCGATATAGACATTTTTATAAAAATTTTTTCGATAAAAAAATTTTTATCGAAAATTTTTCAATATAAACATTTTTATAGAAAATTTTTTGATATAAATTTTTTTTTTACAAAATTTTTCGATATAAACATTTTTCTAGAAAAATTTCCGATATTTTTATAAAAAAATTTTCGTATAAACATTTTTATAGAAAATTTTTCGTAAAAAAATTTTTATGAAAATTTTTCGATATTTTTATATACAATTTTTCAATATTAAAATTTTCACAGAAAAATTTTTTTATAATATGTTTTTTTTTTTTTAAATTCGATATTAAAGTTTTTGCTTTCATAAAAAATTTTTAGTAGTAAATTTTTACGTTAGTATAAACATTTTCGATATAAACATTTTCTTAGAAAATTTTTCGATATTGAAATTTTTAAAATTGTATATCGAAAACTTTAGACTTTAAAGAAAAGTTGTAAAATTTTAAAATTTTTTCAATACCGAAATTTTTACGATAGAATTTTTTTTTGTAAAATACAATTTCTTTTTTTTTGTAAAATTTTTCAATATAAAAATTTTTATGAAAATTTTTTGTTATAAAATTTTTTTTGAAAAATTGTTCGATATTAAAATATTTTTTAAAAAATTTGTTTATAGAAAATTTTTAATAGTGAAATATTTTTCAACGCTTGTAAGCTTTCCTAGTTTCTAGCCTTAATATTTGAATGCTTTCATTAACATAAAATGACTCTTACTTATTAAAAGTTCCAAAATGATTGAAGATTTAAAAATGTTTTTGATATTGAATTTTTCCAGCCACTAACACACAAACAACATAACAATCATCTTCAACATCATATGATTTCTACACAAAATGATGCAATGGTCTCACCTTGGCTGGTATCCTCGGAAGTAGTTTCAGCGCCTAAAGGTAAGGAACCAACGATTATAAGAAAATCTGTTATAACAACACAGTTGTAAACAGAAATTATGGAAAATTATTAAACTTTAATATTATTATTATTATTTGTATGCGTTTAATTTAAAATGTTAAACAAAATTATAGTAATTAATTTATAACTTAATTAAATATAATTTACAAAACCTTCATTGTCTACTTAAATACTTATTTATTATTTACTTAAAATGATCTTAAAAATACAAACAAGTACATACGTTTATTCTATTTACTCTATTTTTACATTTTTATTATGTTATGACTTTAATTTAAATCTATATCGAAATATTTAATTAGTATTTAAAATATGATCAAACAAGACAATGAAAAACGCAACGGAACTTTAAAAAAGTTAAAATATTTATTAAAATAAGTGCCTTGGAAATATTAAATAAATATGTATGCAGCTATGCTTAATATAAAAAATTAACTTAATTTATAAGTACTTAAATCAAAAAATTTATAAAAAAGACTTCTCCAATTTTAACCCAAAACCATTTTATAACAAACATTTTTTAATCATTTTACAAAAGAAAAGAAAATGTAAAACCATCGTTTAAAAGGCATTTATTTGTATTCAAATTTTTTTACATTCCTTTTCATTTATAAATTTAAAAAAGTATTTTACATACTGAATTATGTATTTATGTTCGATTCCTTCCAATTATGTTTCTATAAGTAGTAAATATGTATTTTTAAAAACGATTTTATAAAAAAATATAGACTTCGTTGCATAACTATAATTACACACATTTCTTCTTAATTTTATTAAAGAAAAATTTTGAATTTAACTGAAGAAAATTTTTCGATATAAAATTATTTGATACAAAAATTTTTGATACAAAAGTTTTTATAAAAAATTTTTTAAACAAAAGTTTTTATAGAAAATTTTTGATACAAAAATTTTTATAGAAAATTTTTGATTCTATAAAAATTTTTGTATCAAAAACTTTCCATAAAAATTTTTGTATCAAAAATTTCCTATCAAAATTTTTGTATCAAAAATTGTCTATAAAAAATTTTTAATACAAAAATTTTTATAGAAAATTTTTGATACAAAAATTTTTTATAGACAATTTTTGATACAAAAAATTTTATAGGAAAGTTTTGATACAAAAATTTTTATAGGAAATTTTTGATACAAAAATTTTTGTAGAAAGTTTTTGATACAAAAATTTTTATAGAAAATTTTTGATACAAAAATTTTTATAGAAAACTTTTGATACAAAAATTTTTTATAGAAAATTTTTGATATAAAAAATTTTTATAGAAAATTTTTGATACAAAAATTTTTATAGAAAATTTTTGATACAAAAATTTTTATAGAAAATTTTTGATACAAAAATTTTTATAAAAAATTTTTGATACAAAAATTTTTATAGAAAATTTTTGATACAAAAATTTTTATAGAAAATTTTTGATACAAAAATTTTTATAGAAAATTTTTGATACAAAAATTTTTATAGAAAATTTTTGATACAAAAATTTTTATAGAAAATTTTTGATACAAAAATTTTTATAGAAAATTTTTGATACAAAAATTTTTATAGAAAATTTTTGATACAAAAATTTTTATAGAAAATTTTTGATACAAAAATTTTTATAAAAAATTTTTGATACAAAAATTTTTATAGAAAATTTTTGATACAAAAATTTTTATAAAAAATTTTTGATACAAAAATTTTTATAGAAAATTTTTGATACAAAAATTTTTATAGAAAATTTTTAATACAAAAATTTTTATAGAAAATTTTTGATACAAAAATTTTTCTAGAAAATTTTTGATACAAAAATTTTTATAGAAAATTTTTGATACAAAAATTTTTATAGAAAATTTTTGATACAAAAATTTTTATAGAAAATTTTTGATACAAAAATTTTTATAGAAAATTTTTGATACAAAAATTTTTGATACAAAAATTTTTATAGAAAATTTTTGATACAAAAATTTTTATAGAAAATTTTTGATACAAAAATTTTTATAGAAAATTTTTGATACAAAAATTTTTATAGAAAATTTTTGATACAAAAATTTTTATAGAAAATTTTTGATACAAAAATTTTTATAGAAAATTTTTAATACAAAAATTTTTATAGAAAATTTTTATAGAAAATTTTTAATACAAAAATTTTTATAGAAAATTTTTATAGAAAATTTTTAATACAAAAATTTTTATAGAAAATTTTTGATACAAAAATTTTTATAGAAAATTTTTGATACAAAAATTTTTATAGAAAATTTTTGATACAAAAATTTTTATAGAAAATTTTTGATACAAAAATTTTTATAGAAAATTTTTGATACAAAAATTTTTATAGAAAATTTTTAATACAAAAATTTTTATAGAAAATTTTTGATACAAAAATTTTTATAGAAAATTTTTGATACAAAAATTTTTATAGAAAATTTTTGATACAAAAATTTTTATAGAAAATTTTTGATACAAAAATTTTTCTAGAAAATTTTTGATCCAAAATTTTTTTTAGAAAATTTTTGATACAAAAATTTTTATAGAAAATTTTTGATACAAAAATTTTTATAGAAAATTTTTGATACAAAAATTTTTATAGAAAATTTTTGATACAAAAATTTTTATAGAAAATTTTTGATACAAAAATTTTTATAGAAAATTTTTGATACAAAAATTTTTATAGAAAATTTTTGATATAAAAAATTTTTATTGAAAATTTTTGATATAAAAAATTTTTATAGAAAATTTTTGATATAAAAAATTTTTATAGAAAATTTTTGATATAAAAAATTTTTATAGAAAATTTTTGATATAAAAAATTTTTATAGAAAATTTTTGATATAAAAAATTTTTATAGAAAATTTTTGATATAAAAAATTTTTATAGAAAATTTTTGATATAAAAAATTTTTTTAGAAAATTTTTGATATAAAAAATTTTTATAGAAAATTTTTGATATAAAAAATTTTTATAGAAAATTTTTGATATAAAAAATTTTTATAGAAAATTTTTGATATAAAAAATTTTTATAGAAAATTTTTGATATAAAAAATTTTTATAGAAAATTTTTGATACAAAATTTTTTTATAGAAAATTTTTGATACAAAAATTTTTATAGAAAATTTTTGATACAAAAATTTTTATAGAAAATTTTTGATACAAAAATTTTTATAGAAAATTTTTGATACAAAAATTTTTAAAGAAAATTTTTGATACAAAAATTTTTATAGAAAATTTTTGATATAAAAAATTTTTATAGAAAATTTTTGATATAAAAAATTTTTATAGAAAATCGTTTTAGTACCAAAAAACAAACTACAAAAAACAATGGGTGGAATTATAGTTATGCAACGCAGTGTATTTTCCTTTCTTATGTTTAATATTTTCTCTCAAATATAAAACGTATAATTTTATTTTTATTATACTTAATGTGTAAAAGTTTTTAGTATTATTTTTATGGCAATTATACAATAATAAAATAATTATTAAAATAAAAAGAAATAAATATGGCAATTTTTTTTTTTGAAAAAGAAAATAAAAACAATAATTTTAAAAATATTTTAATCTATACAATAAACAACGATACATTTTATATATTTTTTAAGTATAAACTGTATACCCTATACATAGTTATTTTATTGTAATACAACAAAAAAATATTTAAATAAATAAATATTCCATTTTTATTATATAAACACATAAAGTGTTAATTTTGAATAAAAACTAATTTCTTATTTAAATTTGTCTATCTCCTAGTATAAAATTGTCATCATCGTAAGCTGAAAAATTGCAATTATGATAAGTTTCTGAGTAATAGCAAGTCGCCAAATTTATAAAATTCAAAATTCCATTTTCAAGTAACCATTCAATTCAAGTTACCAATTTCAAGTTTATTATAGCCATTTGTTCGAGTTAAAATGTTAAACATTTTTTGGTAAGTCTATTTTAATTTATTACTTTATGATAAGCATTTTGAGGAAAATTTTAAAGTTTTTATATATTTTATATTGTAAAGTGCTAAAATAAATTTAGAGGAAAGACATTGTAGAAATATTCAGTTAATTTTGAATTATTTGATTTATTTTGTCCGACCAACACATAGTTTGCATAGTTTACAGTTTAACTCATTTTGAATAATTTTGGAAATTATTCATATCAACAGAAACCTCTGTCGACTCATGCGCAACAACTTTGCTAAAGATTATAGTCTGATCAAATGCACAGTTTACGATTTTGAGTAGTTTTCTGTGGCGCCACCTGTCGGACTTTGCTTATTCCAATTCATAAACCTTCTTCGTCTTATCCGTAACAACTTTGCTGAAGATTATAGCATGATTAAATGTACAGCATACAATTAAATTGACTTTGAGTAAATTTCAGTAGCGCCACCTGTCGAAATTTCTTCATACCAACTAAGAAACCTTCGTCGGCTCATGTGCAACAACTTTGCTAAAGATTGTAGCATGATTAAATGTACAGATTACGATTAAATTGACTTTGAGTTTCTGTAGCGCCACCTGTCGGAAATTATTCATACCAACTAAAAAGCCTTCGTCGGCTCATGCGCTACAACTTTGCTAAAGATCATAGCATGATCAAATGTACAGTTTACGATTTAATTAATTTTTAGTAATTTTCAGTGGCGCCATCTGTCGGAAATTAGTCTTATCAACTTTAAAACCTTCGCCGGCTTATCCGCAACATCTTCGCTAAAGAGCATAACACAATCAAATTCACAGTTTACTATTCTATAAAGAACATACATACAGACAAACATTCATTTGTTTAAAATAATACTAATTTTTCCCCCTTTTTATTCCCTAATTTCTAAAAGTTCCATATGTATATTTGGTACTTTTTTGGTGACAATTGAATTCGGTACATTTTTTTAAAACGCATTTAACATAATGTATTATGTTCCTATTCATATTACTTTGGAGATGTTAAGTTATTATTTTATCCCTTTTTTACCCATTTTGGCTCCAAAATCAAAAAAGTACCAAATACGTGTTTCATGTTTTTTTTTACATCTATTGATTGCAGTACCAAGTTTCTTTCTATATTCTTTAGTTTAAAATATAAGAGTGGGTTAAAAAGGTGCCAAAAAAACTATTTTCACCCTTTTTTACCCAATATCGGACATAGTTTCAAAAAAGTACCAAACACCTGTCCGCTTATTTTCAAAGCTGTTTAAAACGTAATTTTAATTTTGTTTCTATACCTATTACTTTAGGAGACATAGCGTTTTCGATTTTTTCCCCTTTTTACCCGTTTTTACCCTCTTAGAGGTAAAAGTTCCAAAAGTCCCTTCTTCTTCGACCTATACATCAAAAAAGATACCCACTGTCCAAATTTTATCAAAATCGTTAGAGCCGTTTTCGAGATAGCCATTTTATATATATATATATATATATATATATATATATATATATATATATATATATATATATACAATTATTGCTCGTTTAAGAATATAAGATTTGATATCTGTCCAATCAGGGAAATATATTTGTCCTTAATTAAAGGTGTACTGTAAATTGTAGTAGTGAAGTTATTTGTTCATGAAAAATTTGAGTAAATTAATTGTAGTACCCGATTTATGTTCCATCCTGTTAATATGTATGTATGCTCCATCCTGTCATATGTATGTTCCATCCTGTTAAACCACATATCAGCATGATAAATAATAAGTAATTAAAGTACGAAAAAACTCTTATACCCTAGACAGTTGACAGTAACCAATATCTCCGCCAGCCCATAAAGCGCACTAAACAGTAGTTTTATGTGAATGAAATGATGTTTCGACAGTTATATTATGTGTTAAAGAGTGCTCTAAATAAAATTTGTAGTTGGATTTTCTTAAATAAAAATCAAACCTTTTAATATAAAAACTCTACAAAATACGCAAATATAATGACATATTATACAAAATCATTTAGAAAATCATTTGGAAATCTTTCCTCTGTTCTTCAATTCCTTTTTTACCAGAGCCCAATACCTTTCTACAGGCCGAAGTTCTGGACAGTTAGGCGGATTTGCCTCTCGTGGTACAAAAATGACATTATTCTTTGAGTACCACTCAAGTGCCTTTTTTCCATAATGGCATGATGCCAAATCGGGCCAAAAAAATGTAGTCACTCTGTGCTCTCTTAAAAAGGGTAACAACCGTTTTTGTAGGCACTCCTTTATATAAATTTCTGTGTTTATTGTGCCAGATGCCACAAATACTTTACTTCTTTTGGCACAACTGCAAATAGCTTGCCACACGAGAAACTTCTTAGGGAATTTTGTTTGTTTTTTTGTGCGAAACTCTTGCCGAACATTGCCCCATTTATCAGTAACATAAAAATCTTGACCAGGAAGTTGAGAAAAGTCTGCCAGTACGTATGTTTCATCATCCATCACACAACAGGTGTATTTTTTTATAAAATCAGACTTCAATTTTTTCGCTCGTTTTTTTGCTTCTAAGTTCTTTATAGCATTGCGATCTGAAACCTTTTGGACTTTGTATGTCTTCAGTCCAGCATAAGCTTTGACTCTATGTGCAAAATTCGTAGAACATTTCACCGTACGAGCTGCTTTTATTAATGAAGTGTTAGGCGCTCTTCGAAAGAGTCGCTCGACTTCTTTTGCCTTACCAATATCTGTAGGACCTTTTTTCCTCCCTGATCCAGGTTTTCTTTCATAGCTCAGGTTTTCCTTATACCGTCTGATGGCATTAGAAACCGTTCGAGGGTCAACTTTCAAATGTTTAGCTATTTTTTTAAAAGTCCATGACGGATTTTTTTGAAAAGTTTTAATTATATTTTCACGAACATTTTTTTCGCAGTCCATTTTGATTGAAATAACTATTGAAAATTAATAATTTCTAAAATAATAGTATCTGACATATCTATAGAAACTAACTTGATCAACAAATAAATTATTTCTTGCACTATGGATCAATTTTGTCTAAAATAGTAAATGCATATTTTTTTTTAGAACACTCTTTATAAAAATGGTATTGAAATGTGCTTAATGGTCTAAAACGAAGAGTGATGAAATTTTTCATTAAACTCATCATTATTATCATGCATCGAATATAGTTTTAATCTGTCGATTTAATTAAGATACAGAAAATTGGTTTTAGTCTGCAAAGGAAAATATCTTATTCTCTTATAGAGTTTAGGAGATATCAGGAAATCAAAAAGCTCTACGAAATTCAGTGTTTTCGTTTTTCTTTGAACAAAAACTAAGTTTTCTCGGTGTTCCCACCATAACCACGTGAAAGGCGAAAGTCTCTTCTTTAGATAGAGCGAAGAAAATTCACCGAAATTTACGGATCGTAGAAGAAAGTTCAAAAGTGAAAAAAGTCAAGCAAATTGTTACGCATAAAGTGTTGCAGTGTTAGTCCAAGACAGGATCGATAAGCCCCTAGGAGTCGACAGATTTCAACAAAAATTAGTAAAGCTCTTTTCTGGTCAACTAATAGACGTGTGCCGAATTTCATTAAATTTTGTTGAGAATTCTGGACAAAAATAAGTGAAGGCAGGTACCTCAAAGTGTCAAGAGATCTCAACCAAAATTAGCATAACTCTTTCTTAAATCAATTAATAGACGTGTGCCGATTTTTTTCAGATTCTTTTGAGAATTGCGGCTTATAAGTTGAAACAAATTGGTGAAAAATGGGCGTCCAAGGCAGGTACCCAAGGAGTCGACTGATTTTAACCAAATTTAGTAGACCCCTTTTCAGATCAACTAATAGACGTGTGTTGAATTTCATAAAATTCTGTTAAGAATTGCGGATTGTACATAAAGAAGAAAAATAGGTGCAAAATGGGGGTCCAAGACAGGTGCCCCCTGATACCTGTATTAGCAGAGCCTTTTTTTGAATTAGTTAATAGACTTGGGTTGAATTTCATCAAATTCTGTTTAGAATTGCGACTTGTACATTGAGAAGAAAAGTAGGTAAAAAAAGGGGTTTCCAAGGCAGGTACTCCAAGCATTCGACGGCGGGTGGGGTAGGACTTAATATTTCAACGTTTCCAAGTATGTTTTCACCATATTCGCAACAAGGGGTCATACTATAAAAACACTTTATCACGTATCTCGTTGTATTGCGGCGGTTTGTCTTTCATTGCTCGGCTTAAACGCATTATTTTCGTTCGATAACCACCGCTAGTGATTGTTTCAGTCGGTATTAACAACTCATAATACACTACTTGGTTCCACCAAATACAGCGCATGATCTTGGAACACATCATAGGCATTTGGGAGCATTCGATGAGCCTCAGATTTCTTCATATTAATGCAGAATAATAAAACGAGAATTTGGGTCTTAAGCTGACTTATTTAATCGAGAATAACTTTATGATGAAGACAAAAATTGACCAATATTTCGAAGGAGAGACATCAAAATGCCTTTACTACTTCCATAAGGAATTGGCTTCCAGATGTTATAAACAACTTTATCGACTTTATGAAGGTCTGCGACAGTGTCAATAGGAACTATCTACAGATAATTTTAGAAAATTGTAACATACCAACGAAAATTCAGAACTTGATTCGGGCAATGTATGTGGATTTTAAATGGTCCTACACAAAGCTAAATTGTCCGTTCGATGTTACTACTGGAGTAAGACAAGGATGTATCTTGTCACCTTTATTTTTTTATCCCCTTCCAATGGACACCCTTTAAACAACTCGAGGACTTGGAAAACGCAGATGATATTTCTTCACCGCTGATGATATGTCTTCACCTTCAAAAAAACACTGTCACTGTTGAATCTCGGGCAGCTGGGCTGGAAATCAATATTTCCAAGACAAAGATTATGCCTGGAAGCTATGGCGCAAACCCGACGACACACATCAATGTGGAGAATTATCTTGGCAGTTTGGTATCTACAAAAGGTGGCGCCGACGAGGATATTGAATCGCGTATTAATAAGGCAAAATCAGCATTCGGCATTCTCCGATCTATTTGGAAATCTCCGCAAATATCAACAACAACTACGTTACGGATATACAATTCGAATGTCAAGTCCATCTTGTATTACGGTTGCGAAACTTGGAAATGCACAAATGTCATCGATAAGCGCCCACAAACCTTTGCAAATAAATGCTTGCGGAAAATCCTTAATATATAGTGGCCGAATCGCATAACACGACAAACCAAATCCCTGCTTCTGTAGAGGTATGTCAACGGAAATGGCGGCGGATCTCATTAAATATTTTCTCATTAAATATTTTCTTTTGACTTCCAGTGGAGCATAGGGCCTACCGATATCTTCGGATAGAACTGGTTTCATTCATCATAATGTTCTTGCATAAGTTAGGCACTTCAAAATCTTTGTGCCAGCTGCAGTAGCAGGGGAATTTCCCTCATGATTACCCCTTGCAGTAGTATATTCTGTAATATTGTTTCTTTCCATGCTTAAAACATCGTAAGTGTTGAGTCAATGAGTGATGGGTCCAAAGACACGAGACACGTTTGTATAGCGAGCCACTCGATCCGAGACAGACGCCCGCTTGCAAGTACAATTTTGTTAGACCCTTAGACCAAATACGTTGGATAACTCCCTCTCATATTAGCCCTGACCTAAAATCCCACACGGATTGTTTACCGGATTTTCAACTAGGTTGCTCAGGTTACCAGAATGTACCACGAGGAGGTTAGAGTAGGAATTTAATACAGTTCTTACCTGGTAACTGGGAACGCCGGGTAACAGCTGCACCCTATCACATCCCAATTAAATATTTTAAATTCCATTAAAGGCGATTTTTAAAAATTGTCAGGTAATGTGGTACACCAACTTTTAAAGCAAACTGTAGCTCAATTCTCAGTTTAAAAACAAGTACCTGGTTGACCGAGCCTTGCTCGGAGCTTTACGATAAGCATTTTGTGCAAATATTCAATAAATTTTTAATTATTTTATTTATTTTTTCCGATCAACACATAGTTTGCATAGTTTACAGATTAATTCATTTTGAAAAATTTTGGAAATTGGTCATATCAACAAAAATCTCCGTCGACTCATGCGCAACAACTTTGCTAAATATTATAGCCTAATCAAATGAGAGTTTACGATTTATTTTATTTTGAGTAGTTTTTAGTGTCGCCACCTGAAGTTGTTCATACCAACTAAGAAACCTCCGTCTGCTTATGCGTAATAACTTTGCTAATGATTATAACATGATCAAATGTACAGTTTACGATTTAATTCATTTTGAGTCACTTTCAGTGGCGCCACCTGTTAGACTATGGTTCCCATTAATAAACCTTCGTCGGCTTATCCGCAACAACTTTGCTAAAGATTATAGCATGATTAAATGTACAGCTTACGATAAAATTGACTTTGAGTAACTTTCAGTAGCGCCACCTGTCGGAAATTATTCGCATCAACTAAAAAAACCTTCGCCGACTCATGCGCTACAACTTTGCTAAAGATCATAGCATGATCAAATATACAGTTTACGATTTAATTAATTTTTAGTAATTTTCAGTGGCGCCACCTAACGGAAATTAGTCTTACCAGCTTAAAAACCTTCGCCGGCTTATCCGCAACATCTTCGCTAAAGAGCATAATATGATCAAATTCACAATTTACTATTCTATAAAGAACATACATACAAACATTCACTTGTTTAAAAGTTATAACATTACTCATTTTTTCCCTTTTTTTCCACTACTTCAAAAAGTTCCATATGCTTATTTGGTACTTCTTTGGTACCAATTGAATTCGGTACATTTTATTAAAACGCAGTTAACATAATGTTCCTATTCATATTACTTTTTGAGATGTTTAGTTACCATTTTATCCCCTTTTTTACCCATTTTGGCCCCAAAATCAAAAAAATACCAAATACGTGTTTAATATTTCTTTCACATCTATTGACTGCGGTACAAAGTTTGTTTTTATATTCTTTGGTTTAAAAAATTAAAGTGAGTTAAAAAAGTACCAAAAAGCTATTTTCACCCTTTGTTACCCCCCATCGGACATAGTTTGAAAAAAGTACCAAACACCAGTCCGCTTATTTTCATAGCTGTTCAAAACGTAATTTTAATTTTGTTTCTATACCTATTACTTTAGGAGATATAACGTTTTTGATATTTTCCCCTTTTCGCCCGTTTTTACCCCCTTAGCGGTAAAAGTTTCAAAAGTCCCTTCATATTCGATCTATACGGCTAAAAAGGTACCAAGTGTCTTAATTATGTCAAAATTGTTAGAGCCAATTTCGAGATTGCCATTCTATATAAAGAGTGTTCTAAAAAAAATATGCATTTACTATTTTAGACAAAATTTATCCATAGTGCAAGAAATAATTTATTTTTTGATCAAGTTAGTTTCTATAGATATGTCAGATACTATTATTTTAGAAATTATTAATTTTCAATAGTTATTTCAATCAAAATGGACTGCGAAAAAAAAGTTCGTGAAAATATAATTAAAACTTTTCAAAAAAATCCGTCATGGACTTTTAAAAAAATAGCTAAAAATTTGAAAGTTGACCCTCGAACGGTTTCTAATGCCATCAGACGGTATAAGGAAAACCTGAGCATTGAAAGAAAACCTTTATCAGGGAGGAAAAAAGGTCCTACAGATATTGGTAAGGCAAAAGAAGTCGAGCGACTCTTTCGAAGAGCGCCTAACACTTCTTTAAGAAAAGCAGCTCGTACGGTGAAATGTTCTACGAATTTTGCACATAGAGTCAAAGCTTATGCTGGACTGAAGACATACAAAGTCCAAAAGGTTCCAGATCGCAATGCTATAAAGAACTTAGAAGCAAAAAAACGAGCGAAAAAATTGAAGTCTGATTTTATAAAAAAATACACCTGTTGTGTGATGGATGATGAAACATACGTACTGGCAGACTTTTCTCAACTTCCTGGTCAAGATTTTTATGTTGCTGATAAACGGGGCAATGTTCGGCAAGAGTTTCGCACAAAAAAACAAACAAAATTCCCTAAGAAGTTTCTCGTGTGGCAAGCTATTTGCAGTTGTGGCAAAAGAAGTGAAGTATTTGTGGCACAATAAACACAGAAATTTATATAAAGGAGTGCCTACAAAAACGGTTGTTACCCTTTTTAAGAGAGCACAGAGTGACTACATTTTTTTGGCCCGATTTGGCATCATGCCATTATGGAAAAAGGCACTTGAGTGGTACTCAAAGAATAATGTCATTTTTGTACCACGAGAGGCAAATCCACCTAACTGTCCAGAACTTCGGCCTGTGGAAAGGTATTGGGCTCTGGTAAAAAAGGAATTGAAGAACACAGGAAAGATTTCCAAGAACATGTCCGATTTTAAGCACAGGTGGAACACATGCTCCAAAAAGGTATCAGAAGCAACTGTAAAATCTTTAATGGGAGGGTTTCCGAAAAAAGTCGATAATTTTGCAAAACCCGAGTACTAAGTAAACATTTTAATGCTAAATGATTTTGTATAATATGTCATTATATTTGCGTATTTTGTAGAGTTTTTATATTAAAAGGTTTGATTTTTATTTAAGAAAATCTAACTACAAATTTTATTTAGAGCACTCTTTACGTGTTTAATATTTCTTTCACATCTATTGACTGCGGTACAAAGTTTGTTTTTATATTCTTTGGTTTAAAAAATTAAAGTGAGTTAAAAAAGTACCAAAAAGCTATTTTCACCCTTTGTTACCCCCCATCGGACATAGTTTGAAAAAAGTACCAAACACCAGTCCGCTTATTTTCATAGCTGTTCAAAACGTAATTTTAATTTTGTTTCTATACCTATTACTTTAGGAGATATAACGTTTTTGATATTTTCCCCTTTTCGCCCGTTTTTACCCCCTTAGCGGTAAAAGTTTCAAAAGTCCCTTCATATTCGATCTATACGGCTAAAAAGGTACCAAGTGTCTTAATTATGTCAAAATCGTTAGAGCCAATTTCGAGATTGCCATTCTATATATATATATATATATATATATATATAGATATATATATACATACAATTATTGCTCGTTTAAGAATATAAGATAAGATATAAAATTTATCTGCATATATTTGCATATTTAGCCGGCACAACCTTTTAAAATTGTTTGTGCGTTAAAATATAAAACTGAAAAAGAACTATAAATTCAGAAGTTGCACACATTTAAGCAAATTTCAAAAATTAGACTGATACGTATTAAAATATATCAAAGATACCAAAAATGTATTTGTTCAATAATTTAAATATTGTATAAATATTATATATCCATGCATCTATATCTTTCAGTGAATGAGATCAAAAAATATTTTTAGAAATTTTATTTGAAATAAATCCATAAGAAAACATCTTGTTTATTTCATTAATTTGCTCCGAAGATACTTGAGAATATACGATTTGATTGTGTGTGTGTCTGGTGTGAGTGGGTATATTAAGAAAAATATCTATTCCCCCAATTTATACTTATCTATGTATAAGTATTTTGTATTGGTATGAAAGAAAAACTGAACCAACGGAAGGTGAAACCTAGGAAGTGGAAATAGTGAACTTTGAAATTTGTATTTATGTTTTTACAGCTGCTATTTGTGTTTTCTTAAAAGGAAATGCTGCTGATGATGATGCTCTATCTCTATCCAACTAAAAAGTCAGACAGGCAACAAAACTATGTACATCGTAAGATTGTAAAATTTATTGGAATCAATATTGTTTTAAGATGCAAATGACTGACATGATGCTAAAGTGCACTTTAAAATGTATTTGTGCTTAAGATGTAAAAGTGTATATCTTTAAGGCACTTGACTTCCAGACTCCCAGCAAATAATATTGAAGGGGGGTCGGTCATAGATAGGAACCAAACTAAACATCTGCTTGCCATATTATTTTTATTTTTCTATATATAAAGAAGAAAAGAACAATACCTCCCTCTTGGTTTTCTTATGTTAAATATCACTTGTGTTTTTACAAGATTTTATTATTTTCATTTCGATATTTTTAGATGAAAATATTGAAAATACCGCCTTTTAAATCTAAATGATTTGTACCCCCCTTGATTGCTGCCTGTAACAGCACTAGCATGCTAATCATTGGCTGTACACTGTAAGAAAAAGTTTTTTTTTTATTTTATATGTTTCGAAAAGATATCCAAGATCTTCTTTGAAAGTGTTGATTTTTATTTTGAAACAAAAAAATGGTATATCATATCTTAGTTTTTGGTTTTTTTCTTAATAGATTTTGTTTTATTTTTTTCTTTTCATATCTCGCATAGTTCTAAAAATTTACAATATCTTCTTCTTCATCTTCATTATCAAGTCCATGTATAAATAGTTACTTCCATTGATTTTAAACTTAAATGATTATAATAATAACATATAAAATAATTAAAAAGAAAAATTATAATAAAATATTTAAAATTAAAATGAAAAAAGTAAGTTTGTTGTTTGATGGTGTTGGTGTTTTTGGTGCGATAACAATTGGCAGGATTAGTGACCAGTGTTGTCGCTGAATGCAGCAGCAGCAGTGGAGCGCGTCGCTTAGAAGCACTTGCGGTGGACAATGCCGGGGCCGGATTCGTCGTATTCTTGCTTGGAGATCCACATCTGTTGGAAAGTGGAGAGGGAGGCCAAGATGGAACCACCGATCCAGACGGAGTATTTACGTTCTGGTGGGGCAATGATCTTGATCTTGATGGTGGATGGAGCCAAGGCAGTGATTTCCTTTTGCATACGATCGGCAATACCGGGGTACATGGTGGTACCACCAGACATGACAATGTTGGCGTACAAGTCCTTACGGATATCAACGTCGCACTTCATGATGGAGTTGTAGACGGTTTCGTGGATACCGCAAGATTCCATACCCAAGAATGAGGGTTGGAAGAGGGATTCAGGGCAACGGAAACGTTCGTTACCGATGGTGATGACTTGACCGTCGGGAAGTTCATAGGATTTCTCCAAAGAGGTGGAGGCAGCAGCGGTGGCCATTTCTTGTTCGAAGTCCAAGGCAACATAGCACAATTTTTCCTTGATGTCACGAACGATTTCACGTTCAGCGGTGGTGGTGAAAGAGTAACCACGTTCAGTCAAGATCTTCATCAAGTAGTCGGTCAAATCGCGACCAGCCAAATCCAAACGGAGGATGGCATGGGGCAAGGCATAACCTTCATAGATGGGTACGGTGTGGGAAACACCATCACCAGAATCCAAAACGATACCGGTGGTACGACCGGAAGCGTACAAGGAGAGTACGGCTTGGATGGCAACATACATGGCGGGAGCGTTGAAGGTTTCAAACATGATTTGGGTCATCTTCTCACGGTTAGCCTTGGGGTTCAAGGGGGCTTCAGTCAACAAGACGGGGTGCTCTTCAGGGGCGACACGCAACTCGTTGTAGAAAGTGTGATGCCAGATCTTTTCCATATCATCCCAGTTGGTGATGATACCGTGTTCAATGGGGTACTTAAGGGTCAAGATACCTCTCTTGGATTGGGCTTCATCACCGACATAAGAGTCCTTTTGGCCCATACCGACCATGACACCTTGATGGCGGGGACGACCTACAATGGAGGGGAAGACGGCACGGGGAGCATCGTCACCGGCGAAACCAGCCTTGCACATACCGGAACCGTTGTCAACGACTAAAGCAGCAACCTCATCATCACACATTTTGGAGTTTTTGTGTTGTTACTAAAGTGGAGAGAAAATGGGTGGGGAAATAAAGGAAAATTAGTTTCCTGTTGTTTTTTGTTTGTGTTTAGACGGAGAAAGTGTTTTCGACGGAAATGAAAAATTGCAAGTGAAAATATGCTTAAGATTTGCCAAAAATTAAAGGTGGGATTTAGCGTTAATTTTAAATTTAGCGTTAATTTGAAAAATATCTCTTTGTTTGGCAGAGAAAATTTGCTTAAGAATTGTTTCAAATTTAAGGAGAAATTTTTTTGGATTACATTTTATAGATCTCTTGGTTTGGAAGTGAAAATTTCTTAAAATATGTTTGAAATTTACCGATAATTTCTTTTTAAATTTAAAAAAGGAGTCTTGGTTTGTATGATAATTTGATTTATTCAATTATAAAATTATCAAAATCTTAAAGAAGGAATTTTGTATATAAAATTTGAATTATAAGCTTGTCATAGCTATATTTTTCGTTTGGGAATAAGGGGGTATTATTTTTTAAAATTTTCGGAAATTCGGAAATTAGGAAATTTTAACTTGAACGAGTTTGAGTCTTAAAAAATGTTTGAACCCAACAATTTTTTTTTGGAATAGTTTTCAATTTTGGAAAAATTTTAAATTTGAATTATTGGGTAATATTTTTGAAAATTTTGAAAATTTTCGGAAATTTGGAAATTTTTACTTGAATGAATTTGAGTCTTAAAAATATTTTGAATCCAACAAAATTTTTTGGAATATTTCTTAATTTTGGGAAAATTTTAAATTTCTATTTAAACCATTCTGAGAACGTAATTGAATAAATTTTAGTATTTTTATTTTTTATTTCTAGTATAAAAATCCAAATAATGGCGGCTTTAAATTTTTCGATTTTTCGAAAGAAAAATGATTTTTTTAAGGAATTGGATCATCAGTTTTGGAATATAAACCTTGTCACTCAAAACGGATTTATTGAAAATTTGTATTTTAAATTTTAAAATATTTAAAAGAAAGTGGAATTTAAATAAAGAAATTTAATTTTTCTTTTAAATTTCGAAAATATTTTGAAAATTTTAACTTAATTTTTTAAAATATATTTGTTTGATAGATAACCAAAAAGTATAAAATTTCAATTAATTTGAATAAAAAAATTAAATTTTTGTTTTCAATTTCGAAAATATTTTCAAAATTTTAACTTAATTTTTTAAAATATATATTTTTTTTAAAGATAACGAAAAAGTATCAAATTTCAATTAAAATTTGTTATACAAATTTTTAAATATTTTTTTAGATTTCAAAATTTAAACTATTTTTTTTTGAGATATCAAATTTCACATGTTTATAAAATATTGAAAATTCGCGGAAGGCGTTTTTCGAATTTGAATTAAAATGAATTAAAAATTTTATTTTGAAGAATTTTTTTGAGTTATGAGATTTCACATTTTGAATAAATATTTTTCAAAATTTTGAATTATTTATTTCAATTCTATATTGCACAATTTCAAATCAATTTTTTTTAATATTTCAAAATCGCTGAATTCCATTAAAAACTGATTAGATAATCCATTTATTTTGAGTAGATTTTTATTTATATTCCAAAACTTTAACTGGTAATCCTTGTATTTTGGCAAATATTCACTTGATTTTTTTCAACACTTTTTTCTTGATTTTCAAAATTTTATATGAAATCACTTTTTAATATTTTTCTGATATTTCTATATATTTTTTTTGAATACTAACCGTTTCAAAAGAAAGAAAAACTAAGAAGACTAATCAACACTTTCGCTGTAGAACTGCGAGTGACTTCTGGATTCTGTTGGTACTATTATTTATACCAGGCAATGGAATCTGCATATACCGAACAATTCAAAATCTATAATTTTCAATACCATCAAAAAAACTCGCACACCAATACACTCACACGCCCCTGAGGAAGATCCGATCATGTATAGGAAAAAAGCGCAGGCGTTGCCTAGTTAAAGGGGAAATTTCTTTAACACAAACGAAAATATTTCAATATTTTTTTTTTTGAAATACAAAAACAATTTTAAGAAATTTTGAAATCTTTTTCATTAATTCTCTTTTTTTCTAAAATAAAATCTCTCAATTATTAGAATAATTTGAAAAAAAAAATATTGAAATTTTGTTTAAAAATAAATTTGGAAGTTTAGGCTCTCATTTTTATACTCTCTTTTCTCTCTTGATCTCTTAAAAATTTCAAAATTATATTTTGTTTATATCCTCCATGTGTGATCACTGATCAGTTGTTTTTTTTTTCATTTGTTGTTGCTTTTATTTTCAATACCCACAAAATTGCATTTGGAAATTTTGTTGTTGTTTTCTTTTTTTTTTTCAAAAAAAAGTTAAAAATTTCTATATTTCTTGGTTGGTTTGTTGTTGTTTTTGTAAATATTAAAAGATCTCAAGGAAGGAAAGAAAAATTTTTAATTTTCTGAACTGAGGGGGGCCAGCAAAGAGTTGAGGGGGTGCTATTAAGGCTTTATTATCAAAACATTTTCAGTTTTTTTGTTTTCATATTTTTTTCAGAATATTTTTTTTAAAAAAATTTGTTTTCATTTCTTTCTCTCGCTACAGAAATATCAAAATTTTTTTCTTGTGTCTATACACAAAATTTTTCTTTAATATTTTTCAAATCATTTTGTTGGAATCTCAACCCATACATGGATTGGGTGGAAATTTATAAACAGAACAAAAAAAAAAAAAAAAAAAAAATCGAATGAACGAATGAAGCAAAAAAAATAAGAAAAACATTTTCTTTTAATTAGAAAATTAAATTTAAATAAATCGGCCCAGTTGCTAGATATTGTACACAAAATAATTTTATTAGCAAAAAATCGAACATTTTTTAACTAAATTTATTGCTTTATAATTTGTAAATTTTTTTAAATTGATGGTTTTTCAATATTTAATATTGAAAACAAATTTATTTGTTTTTGAATAGCCTGGGAAAATTTTAGGATTTTTTTTTAATAAACAATTTCTTAACATCATTTTTTTATTGAAAATTTTTAACTTAAAAATTTTGACAAAAAATTTCGAACAATTTTAAATTTTGGATGAAAAAATTTTGAAATTTTTTATCGAAATTTTTAAGTTAAAAATTTTCAATAAAAAAATTAAGTTAAGAAATTGTTTATTAAAAAAATCCAAAAATTTTCCCAGGCTATATCAAAATTTTCTCATGGAAATTTTTTCGATATGAAAATTTTCTCATAGAAAAAAATTGTAATTTTTCATTGCAAATTTTTCGATATCAAAATTCTCTTGTAGAAAATTTTTTGAAAAATTTGTTTATATCAAAAAAATACAGAAAAGTTTTTCATATCAAAAAACTCATAGAAAAAACTAATTTTTTCATTAAAAATTTATTGATATTAAAATTTTCTTATAGAAAATATTTCGATATCAAAATTTTCTCTTAGAAAATTTTTCGATTTCAAAATTTTTTCATTGGAAATTTTTCGATATCTAAATTCTCTTATAGAAAAATTTTTGATAACAAAATTTTATTATAGAAAATTTTTCGATATCAAAAAAATACAGAAAAGTTTTTCATATCAAAGAATTCAAAAAAAAAAAAAAACTAATTTGCTAATTCATAAAGAAAAAATAAAGTTATGACAAGCCTATGATTTAAATTTTTCATACAAAATTCCTACAATAAGCTTTTATTAATCGTTTATGATATGTTATTTAAAAATAGTGGGATACAAAATTGTTTATCTACAATTTCTCAATATAAATTTTTCGATATTATTTAAAATAATTTATTTAGAGTTTTTTCATAGAGAAAATTTAGGTGAAATTTTTGTGGTATAAAGTTTTTTGAAAATATAAAGGGTGTCCCAACTAGAATGCAATTTTTAAATTTTAAATAAAACACAGATATTAAAAAAAAATCGTGAAACTTTATTATATAGCAAAGTAGAATGTATGGAACAAGATATCGTGCAGATGGCCGCCGCGGCTGACACACACGCTATCTTTTAATGAAATTTTCAATGACCTTTTTGCATACATAAATGCTGCGGTATTTCATTAACGCAACGTCCAATTTACTCAAAACCATCGACTTCAAAAAATCCCAAAGAAAAAAATCTAAAGGTTTTAAATCTCACGATCTAGGCGGGCAGTTCTGGTCTCCAAAACGCGAAATAATTCGACCGGGAAATGACTGATCTAGCAATTGAATCATTTCTCTGGCTGTATGACATGTGGCGCCATCTTGTTGAAACCACATGCCCTCCACCCTAATTTCTTAGATTATAGGCAAGAAAAAACTTGTTATCATTTCACGATACCGAACACCATTGACTGTTTGAGCTTAACCTGCCTCATTTTCATAAAAAAGGTCTAATTATTCTTCCAGCCCAAAAACCACACCACACAATGACACATTGAGGATGCATTTGCTTCTCGCTCGAGTATTTTCCTCACCCCAAATGCGACAATTCTGCCTATTGACGAAGCCATCCAGATGAAAATGGGCCTCTTCACTGAAGATGATTTTATCGGCAAAATCAGCATTTTCATGTTGTCTCTCCAATACCCAATTAACGAACACGATATCTTGCTCTCTCTACTTTACGATATAGTAAAGTTTCACGATTTTTTTTTAATATCTGTGTTTTATTTAAAATTTAAAAATTGCATTCTAGTTGGAACACCCTTTAGAATATCAGCCATGTCACAGAACTCTATTTTGTTCGGAAGTGTAACAATTTTTTTTTTCAATTAAGAAATAGTACCTGGTCGACCGAGCCTTGCTCGCAGTTTCATTTTCTTAATCGATTGCGATACACTTTTTGTTTCTAATTTCATTTGTTTAAAGGTAAAAAAGTACCAAAAATATTTTTCATACATTATAAGTTTTGATCGGTCTTTTTTCCAAAAAGTATCAATTAATCGCCTTTCTTATTTTACCAGGTGATCCAAACGCAATTTAAATTTTGTTTCCATATCTATTACTTTAAAAGTTATAACGTTATCAATTGTTTCCCCTTTTTATCCCCTATTGTAACCCAGTAAAACTTTTCATTACCAAATAATGAGTTAAACAGTTAAACCATTGAACACGAACTACTTACTCATTCGCTGTTTAAGTCATTACATTAACATGGGGATGTCATTGGAGGCAAGTACTTACCAATTGCAGAAAAGTAATGACTTGGTTAAGCAATTTGAATGCAACAACAACAACAGCAAATACTTTTTTGTTGTTGATTTATTAAAAACATATATTTTTAAACGAAATACAAAATTTTTTTTATGATCCCATGGGGGTTCGAACCCAGACCCTCCGACTGCTAGGTAGACCTTCTTCCACTGACCCAGCAAAACTTTGGTAATGGCAAGTACTCTGATAACTGGTTACCTTGTAACGACTATAACATACCATCCGAATAAATAATAAGTTATTACAGAAGTACTTATTTGTAATTAAGATGGTAATTTAAACTGAATGGCCCCGGTTCAAATCCCACCAAGGGCAACAATTTTTTTTAGTTTTTTTTTTACGAAAAGAGTCTTTTTAAATGATTTTTGAATTTTAAGAACTTAAATATTATCTTCTGTAAAAAAAAATTTGTAAAACTAACTCACGTTAATGAAAAAATACCATCATGAGTCAATTTTGATTATATAGGGGATGTTGAATACCAAACACGATTCCAATTGGTCTTAACTTGGTAAGCCCAACTTATCTGGGTCATCCTTCATCTCAACTGTGGACACACACCTCGTCATCGTATCACCCGGGGAGCTAGTTAAACACCCATTAATATTGTGAGTTAACATGTTCCGAGAGTTGTCCCATAAGATCGATAAAAATGGGTTAGGATTACGGGCTAGTAACGCTCTCGTGAAAAAAATACAATGAAGAGGATAAAATTAGAATTGAAATGTCCCACTACCTAATATTAGAGGAGGATGTCCGAAACTTCGATAGAAAGACCAAGTAGAGGAACATTTTTCAAAGCTTGGCCTATAAAAAAAAGAATATTCGCACAAGATCGAAATCCATGGAATTCTAAAATATGCTCGGACTTTGACCTTAACAGGTTGTAACATTTAAATAAGTAAGAGTCAATCTTATGTAAAAACTTATACAAAAAAGAAGATTTAAATTGTTTAAGTTTTAAAATAATTTTAAAAAAGTTTTAAAATAATTACAAAAAATCGTATAAAAATATTTTTCCAAAAATTACAACAAAGCAAAAAAAAGCAGGGAAAAACAAAGTTATTTTCACATGATTTTGGATCTAAAAATAAAAATTGTTTATATTAATTATAAGCTGCTAAGTTTTCAACATATGAAGTAGCTCAGTGGAAGAGTCTCTGCCTAGCAGTCGGAGGGTCTGGGTTCGAGCCCCCATGCGATCATAAAAAAATTTGTATTTCGTTTAAAAATATATGTTTTTAATAAAACAACAACAAAAAAGTTGTTGCTGTTGTTGTTGTTGCTTTCAAATTGCTTACCCAAGTCATTACTTTTCTGCAATTGGTAAGTACTTGCTTCCAATGACATCCCCATGTTAATGTAATGACTTAAACAGCGAATGAGTAAGTAGTTCGTGTTCAATAGTTTAACTGTTTAACTCATTATTTGGTAATGAAAAGTTTTACTGGGGAGCTACTTCATATGAAAACTTAGCAGCTTATAATTAATATAAACAATTTTTATTTTTAGATCCAAAATCATGTGAAAACAACTTTGTTTTTCCCTGCGTTTTTTTGCTTTGTTGTAATTTTTGGAAAAATATTTTTATACAATTTTTTGTAATTATTTTAAAACTTTTTTAAAATTATTTTAAAACTTAAACAATTTAAATCTTTTTTTTTGCATAAGTTTTTACATAAGATTGACTCTTACTTACTTAAATGTTACAACCTGTTAAGGTCAAAGTCCGAGCATATTTTAGAATTCCATGGATTTCGATCTTGTGCGAATATTCTCCAATTTTATAGGCCAAGCTTTGAAAAATGTTCCTCTACTTGGTCTTTCTATCGAAGTTTCGGACATCCTCCTCTAACATTAGGTAGTGGGACATTTCAATTCTAATTTTATCCTCTTCAGTGTATTTTTTTTTTCAAGAGAGGGTTACTAGCCCGTAATCCTAACCCATTTTTATCGATCTTATGGGACAACTCTCGGAACATGTTAACTCACAATATTAATGGGTGTTAAACTAGCTCCCCGGGTGATACCATGAGGAGGTGTGTGTCCACAGTTGAGATAAAGGATGACCCAGATAAGTTGGGCTTACCAAGTTAAGACCAATTAGAATCGTGTTTGGTATTCAACATCCCCTACATAATCAAAATTGACTCATGATGGTTTTACAATTTTTTTTTACAGAAGATAATATTTAAGTTCTTCAAATTCTAAAATCATTTGAAAAGACTCTTTTAATAAAAAAAAACTAAAAAAAATTGTTGCCGTTGGTGGGATTTGAACCGGGGCCATTCAGTTTAAATTACCATCTTAATTACAAATAAGTACTTCTGTAATAACTTATTATTTATTCGGATGGTATTTGTAGTCGTTACAAGGTAACCAGTTATCAGAGTACTTGCCATTACCAAAGTTTTGCTGGGAATATACAGGTTTTTTGATAAAACCAAAAAATGTTGGTAGGAATAAACTTTTCTAGACTCTTTTCGATGGTTGGTTATGCAAACATCGCATTAAATCTAATCTGCGAGACAAAATAAGTACGAATTATAAAGTCTATGCAAAATATCAAAATAAAGCGAAGTTTCGTCTGACCATACCCAGCAAAACTTTGGTAATGGCAAGTACTCTTATAACTAGTTACCTTGTAACGACTACAACATACCATCCGAATAAATAATAAGTTATTACAGAAGTACTTATTTGTAATTAAGATGGTAATTTAGACTGAATGGCCCCGGTTCAAATCCCACCAAGGGCAACAATTTTTTTTTATTTTTTTTATTAAAAGAGTCTTTTTAAATGACTTTTGAATTTTAAGAACTTAAATATTATCTTCTGTAAAAAAAAATGTAAAACTAACTCACGTTAATGAAAAAATACCGTCATAAGTCAATTTTGATTATGTAGGTGATGTTGAATACCAAACATGATTCTAATTGGTCTTAACTTGGTAAGCCCAACTTATCTGGGTCATCCTTCATCCTAACTGTGGACACATTACTTTTCTGCAATTGGTAAGTACTTGCCTCCAATGACATCCCCATGTTAATGTAATGACTTAAACAGCGAATGAGTAAGCAGTTCTTGTTCAATAGTTTAACTGTTTAACTCATTATTTGGTAATGAAAAGTTTTACTGGGTATTTATTTCTCCATTCATATAAATTTTTTCGAAACGTGGGTGAATTTATTGAACAGCCTGTAACTAACTGCTCTAATGTTTGTATCCATTTGGTCTATTAATTGTTTATTTATTTTTATAAAATCGTCATGATTTCATTGTTTACTAATTATCTCCTAGACAAATGTTTTTGTTTATTTTTTTTTTAATTTGTCATTTAGTTGTTTAAATTACAATATGTTGCCATATACCTACATACATATTTGTAAATTTCCTTAGGAACATTTTTTCAATTACTATTTAAAATATAAATAGTTTGAAGAATTCGAAATTTATTTATACAATATAAAAAAGCATCTGCAAAGGTTTAAAACCCTTGTCGAGAAAAATACAGACATCATGTTGGTAACACATGAAAAGTCCTGAGCATAAAACATATGGACACCATAGGTGCCCACAATGCTTTAGTGGTTTCAATCTCGAATGATTACTTGTTTATGAGAAAGTTTTTCCCAAAAAACTGCTGCATAATCACACTCAGCCGTTTTCAAAAGTGGAACAAATCGATGCGAGATTATTATACCAACTTTTCGAATTTATTCAATGAGAAAAAAAGTTCTTTTTCATCAATTATTCGATAGTACCTGGGCGACCGAGCCTTGCTCGGAGATTAATGATAAGTATTTCGAGGCGAAATTTAAAGTTTTCATATATTTTATTTTATTTTAAGTGCTAACCAATTAAAATAAAAAATACGGTGCACAAATATCGAATTAATTTTGAATCATTTTATTTATTTTGTTCAATCAACACATGATAAAATGTATAGTTTAATATTTTGGAAATTGGTTATACCGACTTAGAAACCTCCATCGACTCATGCGCGAGAACTTTGCTAAAGATCATAGCCTCATAAAATGCACAAAATACGATTTAATTCATTTGGAGTATTTTTTTTTCAGTGGCGCCACCTATCGGAAATTGTTGATAACAACTAAGAAACCTTCGTCGACTCATGCGTAACAACTTTGCTGAAGATCATTGCATAATCAAATGTACAGCTTACGATTTAATTCACTTTCAGTAATTTTTAGTGGCGCCACCTATTGAAAATTGTTCATGCCAACTAAGAAACCTTCGTCGTCTCATTGGTAACAACTTTGCTAAAGATCATAGCAAGATCAAATGCACAGTTTACGATTTAATTCAATTTGAGTAATTTTCAGTGGCACCACCTGTTGGAAATTGTTCATACCAAGTAAAAAACCTTCGCCGGCTCATTTAGAACAACTTCGCTAAGGAATCGTAAAATGCACAGTTTACGATTTAATTCATTTTGAGTAATTTTCAGTTGCGCTACCTGTCGGATAGCGATAACGACTTAAAAACATTTGTCGTCTCATGCGCAACAATTTTAGCTAAAGATCATTTCATTCAAGATCATTTCATGTCCTATTCTATAAAGGACATACAGACAGAAAAACATTAATTTATTAAAAAGTTATAACATTACCAATTTTTTCCCCTTTTATCCCCTAATTTCTAAAAAGTTACATATGCATATTTGGCACTTGGTACCAATTGAATTCGGTATTTTTTTTATAAAAACGCAGTTAACATATTGTTACTATTCATATTACTTCATGAGGTGTTATCATTTTATCCCTTTTTTACCCATTTTGGCCCCCGAAATCAAAAAAGTACCAAACACGTGTTCAATATTTTTCTCACATTTATTGATTGCAATACAAAATTCTTTTCTATATTGTTTGGTTCAAAAGATAAGAGTGGCCTAAAAATGGTAACAAAAAAACTATTTTCACCCTTTTTACCACTATCGGGCATAGATTGAAAAAAGTACCAAACACCTGTCCGCTTATTTTAACAGCTATTCAAAACATAATTTAATTTTTGTTTCAATGCCTATTATTTTAGTAGATATAGCATTTTCGATTTTTTCCCCTTTTTACCCGTTTTTATCCTCTTAGAGGCAAAGGTTCCAAAAATCCCTTCTTATACATCAAATTTTATCAAAATCCTTAGAGCCGTTTTCGAGATAGCCATTCTATATATTATTTTTTTGGGGAAATAACCGAAAATTATCTAAAAATATATCAGAAATCGATCGTTTTGAAAACGATCGACTCAGAAAGTTGTTCTAAGCCTATTGGTATACTAAAAGGTGGGTCAACCTATGGTGGTGAAGGGTATAAAAACATGAATGACAAATTAATAGTTTTCGGAAGGAATAAAACGATTGAAGAAACTGTGGACTGAGGTATAGAGCTAGACTTTTCGTATAAAAATATGTGTGTTCATTAAAAAGATACTGACTTGTTGACCTGCCCTCGTATATACATATTTACGTAATATCAGAGTTTTATCGAAAATATGGTTAATTTGTATAAACCGGAAGATTGTTTAGAGTGCTTTAGCAATGTTTAAGTTTTTAGAGCATACGTAGGATCTTAATTTTAGATCAGTGATCAAAAATTCCGGCCGTATTTCGCCGATAACTCTTAAAATCTTAAAAAAATAATTCAATGCGGTTAAATCACAGGATCATAGTGGAGGATTGATATGGCCATTATGTGATTTTTTTGTTCATCAAATATTTCTTTGATTAAATCAATTGTAGCGCCCCATGTGGCTCCGTCCTGTTGGAACTACATTTGTAGGAATTTGTAATTCAAATCAGGTTCCTATACCGTTCATCGCTGACATTAACATTCTGACCATCATCGTTTTTGGAGATATATGGGCCAATGACTCGGAGGTGTAAGTCGATTTATAATGAAATTTCAAATAAACTAAAAAGCTATTAACTGTTAAATTCAAAATCCGATATTTTTTCTGAAAAAAATTAATACCGAATATTTCTCATGAACACTTAAAAGAATTAAGATAAGATGAATTTTGGTTTTTACACCATTTTGCACTTCAGTTGACGTTTTAGTTTTTATACTTCATAGTAAAACTATTTCTTTACAAAAATAAATTTCTATTTGAGGTAGCCATTATAAGAATCTAACCTATATTTTTTTTGTAAAATTTTGGAAATTAGTTTTTCAAGGTAATTTAGGGCAGACAAAGTGTTTTGCATATTTAAATAGAATCATTTTTCGGTCGCCTTAAAGAGTAACAAAATGAGTAAATGCGGGTCAAAATATTTGCCGATATATTTTGTCAGAATTATGACAACAACATTTTGGGGAAAAATAGAAATAATCGTAGAAGATGTAGAAGATTTTTTGCATATATCATTATTTACACCATTTCCTGAAAAAACATTTTAAATATTATATTTTATATTATTCCTTAAGAATTATTAAAGACAAGCGTTGGGAGAGACTAACGATATAATGTCGTTCCCTATTAACAACTTTTTGTTTAAATTATTTTGGGCCCTTTATTAAAAACCACGCTACTAAATAATCAGCCCTATTACGGTTGTCGAATATACAACTTTGACTTCGACAGTAAGTACCAGATTAATGAAATTGTTTTGATGTTTTCTTTAATCTAGTACTAACTATCGTAGTCGAAGTCGTATACTCGACAACCGTAAAAAGGCTGAATATGATTCTATTTGTATATTGTTTCATGGATTCATAGACTTTAACTACTACAGTTAGTACTAGATTAAAGAAAACATCAAAACAATTTTTCATTAATCTGTTACTAACTGTCGTAGTCGAAGTCGTATATTCGACAACCGTATTAAAACTGATTATTTTGTAGCGCGGTTTTTAATAAAGGGCCCAAAATAATGTAAACAAAAAGTCGTTAAAAGGAACGACATTATCTCGTTAGTCTCTCCCAACTCTTGTATTTAATAATTCTTAAGGAATAATCATTTCATTAATCTAGTACAAACTGTCGCAGTCGAAGTCGTATATTCGAGAACCGTAATAAAGCTGATTGCCACTAATTTTAGTTGCTTCGCCTACTGGCAACACAACTAGCTTAAAAGTTGTATTGTATAAGGCAACCCATGTCAGTTGCTAAAAGTTATCGAAAGTTGTAACTGATAACTTAGAAGAAGAAAAATATTAAAACTTTTTTTTTTTTCGGATCGAAGCTTCCAAAAGTTCCATGGAAATGTTTTCAATCTGATGTGGCACAACCTACGTTGTCGATTGTTGAGCAAAAACTTTGGATTGTCTCAGAAAATTAAAAATTTATTTGAAAATTAAGTTTCCAGGCATTGTAGGATGTGTAGATGGGACACATGTGCTATCATAGAACCATGGAATCATATTTTTTCAAACTTTTTTTTTACAAAAAAAAAAAAAAAAAATTGAATGCAACTACAAATTAACGGTTGCTGAAATAACCTATAACTGGCAACTAGAATTGACTCTTGTTATCATCTACAATATGATTAATAATTTACAAGGCAACTGAGGCTATGTTATCGGTTATCAGTTGCCAAGCATTATGTCATTTTGGCAATTTTCAACACAACCATTGCAACATATTTTTTCCATTTTTTTTTTACAAAAAAAATTGACTGCAACTACAAATTCCCGGTTGCTAAAATAACTTATAACAGGCAACTAGAATTGACTCTTGTTGCCATTTACAATATGTTTAATAATTGACAAGGCAACTGAGGTTCTGTTATCGGTTATCAGTTGCCAAGTATAATGTGTTTTGGCAATTGGCAACAAAATTAAAGTTGAGTTGCAATACACAATCTAGCCTTTAAAAGATCTGGTGTTTTATTGTTCGTTTTCTAGAATCTTTGAATTTATTCTCCACAAATGGTGTATTTCAATATAGCATTTTTTTTATTTTTCATATTTCATTAATAAAATTCCTACATAATTATCTAAAAATAATTTAAAAAGTAGGTGGTTTTCTGTTAAATACATATTTATTTGAAATTTTGTTTAATTTTTCAAAATGCAAACCAATACCAACTTAAATATTTCTCTTTTTTAAAAATTTTTTTTTGGAAAATGCTAAAAAAAATATTTTTATTTTATTTTTATAAAAATTCAACAAAAATATCTTTATAAAAATTATACTCAATAAAAAAAGTCATCTAAAAATTGTCAACGTAAAAAAATAAATGAGAGAAAAGGAGTGAAACAGCAACAGCAGTTTTCAAAATTTTTGTAGTATTTGAAAAATTTTTGTATTTATCTTTTCCCTTCAAATTTTGTTAAAATGTTAAATTTGGCATTAAATATTTTTGTTGTTATTTTGAAAAAAAAAAAAAATTTGTTTAATATATGAAAACATTTAATATTTACTATAGAAAATTCAGATTTGACGACAATACAAATTGGTTTTGGTGTTTTCTGTATTTTGGATAAATATTTTCTCGATGATGAACATCATCATCATCATCGAGAAAAGATTTTGAATAAAAATAGAAACGAAATAGAAAAAAAGTGGTTGTTTGTTGTCATCGTGACCCATGAAACACCTGATAAAAGTATCAACAAACAGCCAACGAAAAAATAAATTAAATAAAAGAGTTTTCTTGCTATTTTTAGCGAAAAACGCCATTAATTTATTTAAAAAAATTTCTACATATATTTTCTTTTGTGTATTTGAGATTTTCGAATTTTTGCATAATTTTTTGTTTTCCGACTTATATGGTATTATATTGATACACAGCGACCACCACCACCAACCATCACTTCAATATTGAATGCAAAAATCTAATTAAATTGTTTTTTTGTTTTTGATTGAATTTAGAAAAGTAAAAAATTGAAAAAAAAAAAAATAGATTTTCTTGTAAACTTTTTAAATAATGTAGCAACAAATTCTTAAGGTATTGATATTTGTATTATTTATATCAAAACATTACGAATAGTTCTTCAATATTACACCCTATAAAATTTCCTTAAGCTCAGGCTAAATACTCGTCCGTCTACTTTATGCATTCCAAAGTGGGCACAAAGTGAGCACACAGCGGCCACCACCACCAACCATCACTTCCTTCATGAAAATGAGTCATTTGGTTCAATATTGAATGCAAAAATCTAATTAAATTGTTTTTTGTTTTTGATTGAATTTAGAAAAGTAAAAAATTGAAAAAAAAAATTGATTTTCTTGTAAACTTTTAAAATAATGTAGCAACAAATTCTTAAGGTATTGATATTTGTATTATTTATATCAAAACATTACGAATAGTTCTTCAATTTTACACCCTATAAAATTTCCTTAAGCTCAGGCTAAATTCTCGTCCGTCTACTTTATGCATTCCAAAGTGGGCACAAAGTGGACACATATCTTTAAAAAACAATTTTCTTAAAACAAAGTTTTTCCCCATAAATCCATATTTTTTCTACTAAACTTAAAGTTTTCAGGCTAAATTTTAAAATACGGATCTGTTTACATTATGAATTCCAAAGTGTCCAAAAAGGGGACAGATCTCCATTATTAACAATTTTCAATTAATGGTTTTCTTTAAAAATCAAAATTTTTCCTCTTAAATAAAAAAAATCGGATATGCTTCAATTTGGATCGGCTAAATTTGAAAATACGCATATGTTTACAATGTGAATTCCAAAGTGTGCAAAAGGGGACAGATATCCATTATAAACAATTTTCATGAATAATGTTTTTCTTCTTAAATCAAAATGTTTCCTCTCAAATCAAAATGTTTCCTCTTAAATCTTAAAAAATCGCAAATGCTTTAAGCTCAACATAACCTGAGCTACATAGAATTCGCATCTAATTACTTTATATATTCCAAAGTGTACAAAAAGTTGACACGTATCCATATTAAACTATTCTCTTTAATCTAAAGTTTTTCCCTTAAAGCAAAATTTTTAAGCTGCAGAAAATTTGCGTCTTACTACTTTATGTATTCCAAAGTGGGCACAAAATGGACATACATTCATTAAAAACAATTCTCCTAAATCAATATTTTTCTTCTAACATCAACATTTTTCTTCTTAAATTCAAATATCGTCTATGCCTCATTGGAGTTGTAATAAATTCACATCTGTCTACTTTATGTACTCCAAAGTGCCCAAAAAGTTGACACATATTCTTCATAAATAGAGCACAAAATGGACTTACATCCATTAAAATCAATTCTCCTAAATCAATGTTTTTCTTCTGACATCAACATTTTTCTTTTTTAGTTCAAATATCGTATAAGCGCTATTTGAGTTGCAGAAAATTCACATCTGTCTACTTTATGTACTCCAAAGTGCCCACAAAGTTGACACATATTCATCATAAATAGTTTTCTTAAATCTATGTTTTTCTTCTTAAATCAAAATTGTTATTCTTAAATCAAAATGTCATATATGCCACACGCCTAGCTTTAATTGAACTGCATATAATTCGCTTCTGTTTACTATAGGCACTTAAAAGTGTGTATAAAGTGGACACACATCAATCAAAACAATAGGACTAACCTAATAATAAATTTCATCCATCGATTTCAAAAGTTCACGTGAAATCTTCTATAGATAATTTTTTGTTACCAAAATTTTTGTGTATAACATTTTTTTTTATAAAAACTTTCTTATTCGGAAATTTTTTTATAAATTTAAATTTATAAAAAAATTTTAGGTATAAAAAATTTTTACTAAAAATTTCATATATTTCGTAATTTTGACTTTAATTGCGTATATGAAAATTTATACCAAAATTTTTTTAAATTAAAATTTTAAAAAAAAATTTTTTATATGAAAATTTTGTAATGAAAAATTTTTTACTTAATTTTTAGTAAAATTTTAAATCATATGAAAATTTTACTTAAATTTCGCATATTAAAATTATTACTAAAATTTTCGGTCATACAATTTTTTACTAAAGTTTTTTCGTGTATGAAATTTTTTACTTTAATTTTTCGTATAAGAAAATTTTCGGATATAAAATTTTTTATATTAATTTCCTTAAATAAAAATTTTAATTAAATTTTTCGTATAAAACAATTTTTACAAAATCTTTTTGTTAAATTTAAAAAATTTTTTCGTGCATAAAATTTTTTATTATGATTTTCTTAGATACAAATTTTAACTAAAATTTTCGTAAAAAAAAAATTTGACTAAAATTTTTGTGTATAAAAAATTTGACTAATAAATTTTTTGTCATAGAATTTTTACATATTTTTTCATACAATTTTTACTAAAATTATAGTATATAAAATTTTTTGCTAAAAATTTTCGTGTACGAAAATTTTAACTAAGATTTTTGGAAATACAAATTTTTACTTTAATTTTCTTTAATAAAAAATTTAATTAAAATTTTCGTATATAACTATTTCATAAAATTTTTCGTGTATACAAATTTTTACCATAATTTTTTTTGGATACAAATTTTAACTAAAGTTTTTGTTAATACATACAATTTTTTACTAAAATTTTCGTATATGAAAATTTTTGCTGAAATATTTCATTATACAATATTTTCGTATATGAAAGTTTTTGGTTTAAATTTTCGTATTTTTAAACTAAAAAAAATCGTGTTTTAAAATTTTTACCAAAATTTTCGTATTTAAAAAATTTTACTAAAATATTCTTAAATAAAAAGTTTTACTAAAATTTTAGTAAATTATTTTTTTTTTAATTTTGTTATTTGAAAAATTTTAATAAAATTTTTGTGTAGAAAAATTTTAACTTAAATTTTCGGAAAAAAACATTTACTAAAATTTTCGTATATAAAAATTTTTACTAAAATTTTCTTAAATAAAAATTTGAACTTAAATTTTCTTAAATACAAATTTTTACTAAAATTTTCTTAAATACAAATTTTTACTAAAATTTTCTTATATAAAAATTTTAACTAAAATTTTCTAGAATATAAACTAAATTTAAAAAATTTTTATAAAACTTTTCATGTATAAAAATGTTCATTACAATCTTTTAAACTGAAATGTGTTAACTAAAAGTGTTACTATATAAAAATGTTTACTAAAATTTTCGTATTTAAAAATTTAACTTTTCGACTATAAACATTTTTACTAACATTTTCGTAAATAAAATTTTTTACTAAAATTTTCGTAAAAAAAAATTTTTACTAAAATTTTCTTAAAATTTTCGTATGTAAAATTTTTTAACTAAAATTTTCGTATATAACAATTTTTAACAAAATTTCCTTATATATAAATTTTTACTAAAATTTTTGTATTGTATAAAAAAAATTTTTACTAAATTTTTTTTTAAATTTTTTTTTAAATAAAAATTTTTTATAAAAATTTTTTATAAAAATTTTTTATAAAAATTTTCAAAAAAAAAAATTTTACTAAAAATTTCGTTTGTAACAATTTTTACAAAATTTTAAATTTTTTATAACATTTTTCATATATAAAATATTTATTAATTTTTTTTAACTAAAAAGTTTAACCAAAATTGTCGTATATAACAATTTTTACTAAAATTTTCGTATATAAAAATTTTTACTAAAATTTTCGTATGTATCAGTTTTTACAAAAATTTTCGTATTTGAAAAATTTTTCTAAAATTTTTACTAAAATTTTCGTAAATAAAAATTTTCACTAAAATTTTCTTAAATAAAAATGTTAACTAAAATTTTCGTATTTTACAATTTTTACTAAATTTGAATGTTTTTCATTTATAAAAATGTTTATCAAAATTTTTTTAACTAAAAAGTTTAACTAAAATTTTCGTATATAACAACTTTTACTAAAATTTTCGTATATGAAAAATTTATACTAAAATTTTCGTATATGAAAAATTTATACTAAAATTTTCGTATATGAAAAATTTTTCTAAAATTTTCATATATAAAAATTAAAATAAAAATTTGAACTAAAATGTTCGTATATATGTAACAATTTTTACAAAATTTTCTTATTTGAAAATTTTTACTAAACTTTTTCGTGTATAAAAATGTTTACTAAAAATATCGTAAACTTAACTAAAATATTGCAATATGTTTTGACTTACATAAGTGTTCGTATAAGAGTTTTTTTTTTGTATGTTAAAGTTTTTACTAAACTTTTCATATTTGAACCTTTTTACTAAACTTTTTCGTGATTAAACATTTTAACTAAAATTTTCGTAAATAAAAAAAAAATTTATTAAAATTTCGATTGTTATAAAAAAAACTTTTGCTAAAATGTTCGTATAAAAAAATGTTATAAAATTTTTCGTATCTTTTAACTAAAAATGTTCACGAAAATTTTGGTATATGAAAATTTTAACTAATTTTAAGTTTTTAATATGAAAATTTTAAATATAATTTTTGTATATGAAAATTTTGGCCTTAATTTTCGTATATGAAAATTTTTACTAAAATTTACATAAACAATCATTTTTGCTAAAATTTCCGTAAATAAGAACTACAATTTTCTTAAATTAGAATTTTTACAAAAATTTTCGTAAACAAAAATTTTTACTTAAATAAAAGGTCGAAAAATCACTAATATTAATATTAAAAATTTTTACTAAAACTTTTGTAATTATTAAAAAAATTTTCAAATTTTAGCATATGAAAACTTTTACTAAAATTTTCGTTTATGAAAGTTATTTCCAAAATTTTCGTACATAAAAATTTTAACTCAAGTTTTAGTAAACAAACATTTTTACTAAAATTTTCGAAAATAAAATTTTTTACTTAAATTTTCGTATTTGAAATTATTACAAAATTTTAAATTTTGCATTTGAAAAATTTTCATAAATAAAATTTTTACTAAAATTTTCGTAAGAAAAAATTTTTAATAAAATTTTCGTAGAAAAAATGTTTACTAAAATTTTCGTAGAAAAAATTTTTACTAAAATTTTCGTAAAAGACAATTTTACAAAAATGTTAGTGAATAAAAATTTATACAAAAATTTTTACTAAAAATATTTATGAAAATTATTGCTAAAATTTTCCTATATAAAAATTGTTACTAAAATTTTAGAAAACAAATATTTTTACTAAAATTTTTTGTTAAAAAAAAATTTTACTAAAATTTTCGTAAATAAAAATTTTTACAAAAATTCTAGTAAAAAAAAATGTTTACAAAAATGTTCGTGAATAAAAATTTATACAAAATTTTTTACTAAAATTATTTATGAAAATTAGTGCTAAGATTTTCGTATATAAAAATTGTTACTAAAATTTTAGTAAACAAATATTTTTACTAAAATTTTTTGTTAAAAAAAATGTTTTACTAAAATTTTCGTAAAAAAAAATACTAAATTTTTTGTAAATAAAAATTTTTACTAAAATATTTGTCAATAAAAATTTATACAAAAATTTTCGTATAGAAATATTTTTGCAAAAATTTTTGTATAGAAATATTTTTACTAAAATTTTCATATAGAAATATTTTTGTAAAAATTTTTGCTTATTAAAGTTTTTATAAAAATTTTTCAATATGACAAGTTTTTTTTAGTGATTTTTCTTTTAAATTTCAAATTGTTACAAATTATTTAGAACATTCAAATAATTTTTTTTATTTGCCAAAACATTATTTCGATTTAAAAATAATTACAATATTCTGAAAATACAACAATATTTTCTTAAAAAAAAAGTTCAACCAAAAATTGTTTTTAGCCTCTAATCATAATAATTTTTGACGTTCCCATGCCTCCCTCCCGTTCCTAATGAATCGTTTTAAAATTTGCTTATATGTACATATGTATGTTTGTATGTGTGCCATGATGATGATGCAGTTGCGGTTGTATGATGTTTGAGCAAGTGTGAGTATGAGTAAGTTGTTGCACTTTAATGTTTTCAATTTTCTGCTGTTGACTTGCAATCGCATCCTTAAAAGGTGCGCTCTTTGGATCATCATCATCATAATTTTTACGATGATCATTTCTTCTTCTATTTATTTTCAAATTTACCTCAATTTGTATTATTTGTTTTTTGATTTTTTTTTTATAAGTTTTCATTTATTTTTTATTTCTAAACAAACGACGAATTCTTTATGTCATTTTTGTCTTTTTTTTTTTTTGTAAATTTTCAAAAGGAATTTTTGTGGCTGTGAATAATTCTAAATAAATGACAGGAAGAGTGTTTTCAATAAGATTTTAATTAGTGAAAACCTAAAATGATTTCTATTTATCTATTTATAATTTTTAATTATACATGACAAAATTTTTTATTCAATTATGTAGAAAATTTAATGAAAATACTTGATATTTTTTGTTTATGCATAATTGAATAATTAAGGCCTTAATCATTACCCATGAACTGTAAGCGTGAAAAAAAAACAAATTTTAACCTCCCATACATAAAATACCTAGAACAAAAATTTATAAATTTTCAAGAAAATAAAAATTTGATTACTTTAATTTGCCATGGACAAGGTTTGTTTAAATATTAATCCGTAAACTATAATTCTAGTTAATCTTATAGGTTTATATCACATTGAGAACGTTATAATTTTTTCGTAATTTGCTGTTAATTAGGAATTTAACTTAAAAGTACCTGGTAGACCGAGCCTTGCTCGGAGCTTTAAGATAAGCATTTTGAGGAAAATTTTAAAGTTTTTATATATTTTATATTATAAAGTGCTAAAATAAATTTAGAGAAAAGACATTGTAGAAATATTCAGTTAATTTTGAATTATTTGATTTATTTTGTCCGACCAACACATAGTTTGCATAGTTTACAGTTTAACTCATTTTGAATAATTTTGGAAATTATTCATATCAACAGAAACCTCTGTCGACTCATGCGCAACAGCTTTGCTAAAGATTATAGTCTGATCAAATGCACAGTTTACGATTTAATTCATTTTGAGTAGTTTTCTGTGGCGCCACCTGTCGGACTTTGCTTATTCCAATTCATAAACCTTCTTCGGCTTATCCGTAACAACTTTGCTGAAGATTATAGCATGATTAAATGTACAGCATACGATTAAATTGACTTTGAGTAAATTTCAGTAGCGCCACCTGTCGAAATTTCTTCATACCAACTAAAGAACCTTCGTCGGCTCATGTGCAACAACTTTGCTAAAGATTGTAGCATGATTAAATGTACAGATTACGATTAAATTGACTTTGAGTAAGTTTCTGTAGCGCCACCTGTCGGAAATTATTCATACCAACTAAAAAGCCTTCGTCGGCTCATGCGCTACAACTTTGCTAAAGATCATAGCATGATCAAATGTACAGTTTACGATTTAATTAATTTTTAGTAATTTTCAGTGGCGCCATCTGTCGGAAATTAGTCTTATCAACTTTAAAACCTTCGCCGGCTTATCCGCAACATCTTCGCTAAAGAGCATAACACAATCAAATTCACAGTTTACTATTGTATAAAGAACATACATACAGACAAACATTCATTTGTTTAAAATAATACTAATTTTTCCCCCTTTTTATTCCCTAATTTCTAAAAGTTCAATATGTATATTTGGTACTTTTTTGGTGCCAATTGAATTCGGTACATTTTTTTAAAACGAATTTAACATAATGTATAATGTTCCTATTCATATTACTTTGGAGATGTTAAGTTATCATTTTATCCCTTTTTTACCCATTTTGGCTCCAAAATCAAAAAGTACCAAGTACGTGTTTCATGTTTTTTTTACATCTATTGATTGCAGTACCAAGTTTCTTTCTATATTCTTTAGTTTAAAATATAAGAGTGGGTTAAAAAGGTGCCAAAAAAACTATTTTCACCCTTTTTTACCCCCTATCGGACATAGTTTCAAAAAAGTACCAAACACCTGTCCGCTTATTTTCAAAGCTGTTTAAAACGTAATGTTAATTTTGTTTCTATACCTATTACTTTAGGAGACGTAGCGTTTTGGATTTTTTCTCCTTTTTACCCGTTTTTACCCTCTTAGAGGTAAAAGTTCCAAAAGTCCCTTCTTCTTCGACCTATACATCAAAACGGTATCAGACGGTATAAGGAAAACCTGAGCATTGAAAGAAAACCTGGATCAGGGAGGAAAAAAGGTCCTACAGATATTGGTAAGGCAAAAGAAGTCGAGCGACTCTTTCGAAGAGCGCCTAACACTTCTTTAAGAAAAGCAGCTCGTAGGGTGAAATATTCTACGAATTTTGCACATAGAGTCAAAGCTTATGCTGGACTGAAGACATACAAAGTCCAAAAGGTTCCAGATCGCAATGCTATAAAGAACTTAGAAGCAAAAAAACGAGCGAAAAAATTGAAGTCTGATTTTATAAAAAAATACACCTGTTGTGTGATGGATGATGGAAAGGTATTGGGCTCTGGTAAAAAAGGAATTGAAGAACACAGGAAAGATTTCCAAGAACATGTCCGATTTTAAGCGCAGTTGGAACACATGCTCCAAAAAGGTATCAGAATCTTTCTCCTCCCGATTCTGAGTCGATCGGTATAATTTTTATGGGGTCTACGATCACTAATAAAAAATTACAAACGGAATCACAAACTTATAATACCCTTTCACCTATTGGTGAAGGGTATAATAACCTATAATTTACTTTGAAGAAAAACCCCAGAGATAGGCAATTCGCTCACAGAATTGTTTATGGAGTATAACGTAATTATGGATATAAAGAGTGCTCTAAATAAAATTTGTAGTTGGATTTTCTTAAAAAAAAATCAAACCTTTTAATATAAAAACTCTACAAAATACGCAAATATAATGACATATTATACAAAATCATTTAGCATTAAAATGTTTACTTATTACTCGGGTTTTGCAAAATTATCGACTTTTTTCGGAAACCCTCCCATTAAAGATTTTACAGTTGCTTCTGATACCTTTTTGGAGCATGTGTTCCACCTGTGCTTAAAATCGGACATGTTCTTGGAAATCTTTCCTGTGTTCTTCAATTCCTTTTTTACCAGAGCCCAATACCTTTCCACAGGCCGAAGTTCTGGACAGTTAGGTGGATTTGCCTCTCGTGGTACAAAAATGACATTATTCTTTGAGTACCACTCAAGTGCCTTTTTTCCATAATGGCATGATGCCAAATCGGGCCAAAAAAATGTAGTCACTCTGTGCTCTCTTAAAAAGGGTAACAACCGTTTTTGTAGGCACTCCTTTATATAAATTTCTGTGTTTATTGTGCCAGATGCCACAAATACTTTACTTCTTTTGCCACAACTGCAAATAGCTTGCCATACGAGAAACTTCTTAGGGAATTTTGTTTGTTTTTTTGTGCGAAACTCTTGCCGAACATTGCCCCGTTTATCAGCAACATAAAAATCTTGACCAGGAAGTTGAGAAAAGTCTGCCAGTACGTATGTTTCATCATCCATCACACAACAGGTGTATTTTTTTATAAAATCAGACTTCAATTTTTTCGCTCGTTTTTTTGCATTGGAACCTTTTGGACTTTGTATGTCTTCAGTCCAGCATAAGCTTTGACTCTATGTGCAAAATTCGTAGAACATTTCACCGTACGAGCTGCTTTTCTTAAAGAAGTGTTAGGCGCTCTTCGAAAGAGTCGCTCGACTTCTTTTGCCTTACCAATATCTGTAGGACCTTTTTTCCTCCCTGATCCAGGTTTTCTTTCAATGCTCAGGTTTTCCTTATACCGTCTGATGGCATTAGAAACCGTTCGAGGGTCAACTTTCAAATGTTTAGCTATTTTTTTAAAAGTCCATGACGGATTTTTTTGAAAAGTTTTAATTATATTTTCACGAACTTTTTTTTCGCAGTCCATTTTGATTGAAATAACTATTGAAAATTAATAATTTCTAAAATAATAGTATCTGACATATCTATTGAAACTAACTTGATCAAAAAATAAATTATTTCTTGCACTATGGATAAATTTTGTCTAAAATAGTAAATGCACATTTTTTTTAGAACACTCTTTAATTCAGCAAATGCTAAAAAGATAAGTAACTGTCTGAGGATGAATTAATTCGGCCTGATATTGCCACGTTTAGATAGGGAAACTTTTAGATATGACTGTCACTATCTAATGAATTCATTGAAATTCAAGTAGCTAGACTAAAAGTTGTGACGATTGGTTTATTCAAAAGATACTAGAAGAACATCCGACAATCACCAGACAAATGTATAATATCGTTAATCAGATTCAATTATATTTAAAAAATGTATTTGTCTGAATGTCGGATAATTGTAGTCTAAGTGATATTTGAACATTTTATTTTATTCGAACTTTAATTTTGTAATTTTATTTGAAAATAAAAAAACTTGAGTCATATGAAATATTTCCGATTTCAAAAATATTTTTGTCCAAGTTACAATTTTAAATATTTGTATGAGGTTTCACACAGCCTTTTAAAATTTCAATAATTATATTCAATGTATATATTTTCTTACAAGAAATACATTTTTTAAAATATAATTGAATGATTGTCGGATGTTTAATTTAATTTTAAATTAACCTTCAACTTTTAGTTAAAATTGAAAATATTCTTAAAGAGTGTTCTACAAAAATATGCATTTACTATTTTAGACAAAATTTATCCATAGTGCAAGAAATAATTTATTTTTTGATCAAGTTAGTTTCTATAGATATGTCAGATACTATTATTTTAGAAATTATTAATTTTCAATAGTTATTTCAATCAAAATGGACTGCGAAAAAAAAAAACTTTTCAAAAAAATCCGTCATGGACTTTTAAAAAAATAGCTAAAAATTTGAAAGTTGACCCTCGAACGGTTTCTAATGCCATCAGACGGTATAAGGAAAACCTGAGCATTGAAAGAAAACCTGGATGAGGGAGGAAAAAAGGTCCTACAGATATTGGTAAGGCAAAAGAAGTCGAGCGACTCTTTCGAAGAGCGCCTAACACTTCTTTAAGAAAAGCAGCTCGTACGGTGAAATGTTCTACGAATTTTGCACATAGAGTCAAAGCTTATGCTGGACTGAAGACATACAAAGTCCAAAAGGTTCCAATGCAAAAAAACGAGCGAAAAAATTGAAGTCTGATTTTATAAAAAAATACACCTGTTGTGTGATGGATGATGAAACATACGTACTGGCAGACTTTTCTCAACTTCCTGGTCAAGATTTTTATGTTGCTGATAAACGGGGCAATGTTCGGCAAGAGTTTCGCACAAAAAAACAAACAAAATTCCCTAAGAAGTTTCTCGTATGGCAAGCTATTTGCAGTTGTGGCAAAAGAAGTAAAGTATTTGTGGCATCTGGCACAATAAACACAGAAATTTATATAAAGGAGTGCCTACAAAAACGGTTGTTACCCTTTTTAAGAGAGCACAGAGTGACTACATTTTTTTGGCCCGATTTGGCATCATGCCATTATGGAAAAAAGGCACTTGAGTGGTACTCAAAGAATAATGTCATTTTTGTACCACGAGAGGCAAATCCACCTAACTGTCCAGAACTTCGGCCTGTGGAAAGGTATTGGGCTCTGGTAAAAAAGGAATTGAAGAACACAGGAAAGATTTCCAAGAACATGTCCGATTTTAAGCACAGGTGGAACACATGCTCCAAAAAGGTATCAGAAGCAACTGTAAAATCTTTAATGGGAGGGTTTCCGAAAAAAGTCGATAATTTTGCAAAACCCGAGTACTAAGTAAACATTTTAATGCTAAATGATTTTGTATAATATGTCATTATATTTGCGCATTTTGTAGAATTTTTATATTAAAAGGTTTGATTTTTATTTAAGAAAATCCAACCACAAATTTTATTTAGAGCACTCTTTATTTGTTTGCAATTTAATGAATATCGCATGAAAATGGCAATCGTCCTTTGATTGGCTGTGGTTTGTTTCTTGGTAGATTACATTTTTTCCAGTCCGCAATTCGGTCATTTCATGATGTTGGGGTATACAAGCTTCATTTGTCCAAATAGCAGCGTTTTCTTTATACCTATACCACAAACATCGCAAAAAACTGAAAGTTTTTCTTCAAATAATTTTCTTTAATAATTTTTATTTTATTTTTTTATTTGATTTTTGATGTTTCAAAAAAATTTCAAATGAACCCAGCAAAACTTTGGTAATGGCAAATACTCTGATAACTGGTTACCTTGTAACGACTACAACATACCATCCGAATAAATAATGAGTTATTACAGAAGTACTTATTTGTAATTAAGATGGTAATTTAAACTGAATGGCCCCGGTTCAAATCCCACCAAGGGCAACAATTTTTTTTAGTTTTTTTTTTTTTATTAAAAGAGTATTTTTAAATGATTTTTGAATTTTAAGAGCTTAAATATTATCTTCTGTAAAAAAAAATTGTAAAACTAACTCACGTTAATGACAAAATACCATCATGAGTCAATTTTGATTATGTAGGGGATGTTGGATACCAAACACGATTCTAATTGGTCTTAACTTGGTAAGCCCAACTTATCTGGGTCATCCTTCATCTCAACTGTGGACACACACCTCCTCATGGTATCACCCGGGGAGCTAGTTTAACACCCATTAATATTGTGAGTTAACATGTTCCGAAAGTTGTCCCATAAGATCGATAAAAATGGGTTAGGATTACAGGCTAGTAACCCTCTCTTGAAAAAAAATACAATGAAGAGGATAAAATTAGAATTGAAATGTCCCACTACCTAATATTAGAGGAGGATGTCCGAAACTTCGATAGATAGACCAAGTAGAGGAACATTTTTCAAAGCTTGGCCTATAAAATTGGAGAATATTCGCACAAGATCGAAATCCATGGAATTCTAAAATATGCTCGGACTTTGACCTTAACAGGTTGTAACATTTAAGTAAGTAAGAGTCAATCTTATGTAAAAACTAATACAAAAAGGAAGATTTAAATTGTTTAAGTTTTAAAATAATTTAAAAAAAGTTTTAAAATAATTACAAAAAATCGTATAAAAATATTTTTCCAAAAATTATAACAAAGCAAAAAAAAGCAGGGAAAAACAAAGTTATTTTCACGTGATTTTGGATCTAAAAATAAAAATTGTTTATACTAATTATAAGCAGCTAAATTTTCAACATATGAAGTAGCTCAGTGGAAGGGTCTCTGCCTAGCAGTAGGAGGGTCTGGGTTCGAGCCCCCATGGGGTAATAAAAAAAAATTTTGTATTTCGTTTCAAAATATATGTTTTTAATAAAACAACAACAAAAAAGTTGTTGTTGCTGTTGCTTTCAAATTGCTTACCCAAGTCATTACTTTTCTGCAATTGGTAAGTATTTGCCTCTAATGACATCCCCATGTTAATGGAACGACTTAAACAGCGAATGAGTAAGTAGATCGTGTTCAATAGTTTAACTGTTTAACTCATTATTTGGTAATGAAAAGTTTTACTGGGAAATAATAAACAATTGATTCGAACATTTTGTTTGATTTAAAACCAATAATAACAAAACCGACTTGGTTTCATGACACCAAATATAACCAGTATTGGTTTTCAAAACCGAGAAATTTAAAAACTCAGGGGTGTCATAGAAACCAATTTCATTGGTATTGGTTTTGAAAACGACAAAAAAATTAATTTGGTGTCATGAATTCCAATATTAATGTTCGAACTACATTTTCTATTGGTTTTATGTGTCACAGAAAATAATATTATTGGTTTAGTATTGGAAATAAACCAAGCAACTTACAGCTAACAGATTTCATTTCAAAATTGGTATATCTATTTAAAACAAAGGCGTTAATGGCCAACTGGTGCCTTTTTCGATTTAAAGATCCACTAAGAACGGATTTTAGATAGGCCGAATTATCTAAAATCCGTTCTTAGTGGATCTTTAAATCGAAAAAGGCACCAGTTGGCCATGTTCGAATCAATTGTTTATTATTTCATTTGAATTTTTTGTGAAACATCAAAAATCAAATAAAAAATAAAATAAAAATTATTAAAAAAAAATAATTTGAAGAAAAATGTTCAGTTTTTTGCGATGTTTGTGGTATAGGTATAAAGAAAACGCTGCTATTTGGACAAATGAAGCTTGTATACTCCAACATAATAGAATGACCGAATTGCGGACTGAAAAAAATTTAATCTACCTACACCAAGAAACAAACCACTGCCAATCAAAGGACGATTGTCACTTACATGGGATATCCGTCAAACTGATATGCATTTGCTTCGCTAGTACCTTTACACAAAGAATATTCTAGCCTTACAATTTTCCCCATTTTTGATATATTTTATGTTTCTCTATACGGTTCATTGATTCCAAAGACACAAAAAAGTACCAAAACTTGTTTTTTTCTTATTACATGATAAAAAATGCTATGTAAACTTTTCACCCATCTCTTTTTATTTAAAAGTTAAAGCTAAAAAGTACCAAAAATATTTTTGCTCTTTTTCTCCCCTTTTTTGAAAAGTACTTACCGCTTGTACTGTTATTTTTGTAACTGATCCAAACTCGATTTTAATTTTGGTTCTATTGTTTTTAGTTTGGGAATTATAACGTTATTGAATTTTCCCTTTTTTATCCCCCACAAGGCCAAATTTTCAAAAATCTGTTCTTAGAAGATCTTTAAATCGAAAAAGGCCTTTGTTTTAAATTGATGGACCAATTTTGAAATGAAATCTGTTAACTGTAAGTTTCTTGGTTTATTTCCAATACTAAACCAATAATATTATTTTCTATGACACATAAAACCAATAGAAAATGTAGCCCGAACTTTAATATTGGAATTCATCAGGGGTGTCATAGAAACCAAGTCAGTTTTTAAATTTCTCGGTTTTAAAAACCAATACTAGTTATATTTGGTGTCATGAAACCAAGTCGGTTTTGTTATTATTGGTTTTAAATCAAACAAAATGTTTGAATCAATTGTTTATTATTTCATTTGAAATTTTTTTGAAACATCAAAAATCAAATAAAAAAATAAAATTAAAATTATTAAAGAAAATTATTTGAAGAAAAACTTTAAGTTTGCTGCGATGTTTGTGGTATAGGTATAAAGAAAACGTTGCTATTTGGACAAATGAAGCTTACATACCCCAACATCATGAAATGACCGAAGTGCGGACTGGAAAAAATGTAATCTACCTACACCAAGAAACAAACCACAACCAATGAAAGGACGATTGTCACTTACATGCGATATTCATTAAATTGCAAACAAATATGTTGATATGGATTTGCTTCGCCAGTACCTAAACACAAAGAAATATTCCTAGCCTTACAATTTTCCCCATTTTTGATATTTTTTATGTTTGTTGATACGGTTCATTGATTCCAAAGGCAAAAAGTACCAAAACTTGTTTTTATCTTATTACATGATATGTAAACTTTTCACCCATCTCTTTTTATTTGAAAGTTAAAGCTAAAAAGTACCAAAAATATTTTTTCTCTTTTTCTCCCCTTTTTTTCGAAAAGTACTTACTACTGTTATTTTTTATAATTTTTGTAACTGATCCAAAATCGATTTCAATTTTGGTTCTATTGTTTTTTGTTTGGAAATTATAGCGTTATTGAATTTTCCCTTTTTTATCCCCCACAGGGCCAAATTTTCAAAAATCTGTTCTTAGTGGATCTTTAAATCGAAAAAGGCACCAGTTGGCCAGTAACGCTTTTGTTTTAAAGTGATAGACCAATTTTGAAATGAAATCTGTTAACTTTAAATTGCTTGGTTTATTTCCAATACTAAACCAATAATATTATTTTCTATGACACATAAAACCAATAGAAAATGTAGCTCGAACTTTAATATTGGAATTCATGACACTTATTTAATTTTTTTGTCGTTTTCAAAACCAATACCAATGAAATTGGTTTCTATGACACCCCTGTTTGTTTGATTTAAAACCAATAATAACAAAACCGACTTGGTTTCATGACACGAAATATAACCAGTATTGGTTTTTTTTTTATAAAAATTCTTAATGGGTTTTTGTTTATAATTTACACAAGAAGATAATTTTTGATTTTTATATACTAAAATTTCTAAATTTAGATATATTTAGTATAAAAGTTGGAATAAATTAAATACAAATTTATTTGAAATTATATATAAATATTTGTATATACATATATGTAAGTACATAAAATGTAAATTTTTTTCCAAATTAATATAAAAAAGCAGCAATATTTTTAGCAAAAATGTTTATGATTTTTTTTTCGTAAACATATAAAAACTTATAGATACATATTAAAACGATTTTTTATGTATTTAGACACATAAATGTTGAGATCAACTCAACTCTGATGCACCTAAACCAATTAGTGGGAGAACTCAATAAAAAGTGTTTGTAAACCTAATGGAATCTCCACAAAATTTTCAAATTATCATGAACAAGTCGCGCATGTCTATTGCAAGAAAAGACTCTTGATTCTTTTTTCAAAATTTCTAAAAAATACTCTCAAAGAGATAATGACATTAGAATTTAGAATTTTCCTTTCTGAAATAAACAATTTCTTTGAGGTGATTGTGTGTGAAAATGTTTGAAAAAATTGTTTTCAAATTCATTTCGATTCATGCTTGTTCTTTTATTTATTTTTGGAATTATTCAATCATTTATTTGTTTAGATCTTTTCTATAAGTATTTGAGAGATTTCGTGTGTGTATTTCTTTAATTTAAGAAAATTTTGAATATTCAATTTTTTTTGTCTTAGTATTAGTATCTATTATTATCTTAGTGTGGGTGTGTGTAATTTCTAAATTTTGAAAATACTCTCGTATTTTAGTTATAATTAAATTACTCGTACAGATTCTTTAAAATTTTTTTAAAAATTTTAATTTTTTCACAATTTTTTTTGCTTTTCGTTTCGATTTTTTTGAAAAGTAAATTCTTTTTTGCTCAAGATTTTCATTTAAACGCTTGTACTCTCTCCGTTCGTTCGCTCGCCTCGTTCGCCTACACGTTGGTCTAATTTTTATTCAAAATTTCTTTTGCGTTAATTTTGGAATTTGTTTAAACAATTTGGAAATTTATTTATTTTTTCTATTTGAAAATGGAAACCGTTTTAATGTAAACAAAATTTTTTTTTATTGCTCGCAATAACAGGCGCTAATTAAAGTCAAGAAAAACCTGGTTATTTGCTTAAAGAAAATTCAATAAAATCAAAATTGATAGAAAATGAAAATAGAAATTATTATGGAAAAGAAAAATACAAAATAAAAAAAATTTCGATGTGGAAAATTAAATTTCTAAAAAGTAAAAATATTTAAAATCGTAATTATTGCACTAAAAAGTTTATCTCAGGCAAAAAAACCTAACACAATTTTTATTTAAAAAATTGTTTTAAATTTTCTAAAACAAGAAATTGCTCATTTTTAAAAACTTATGTGAATTTTTATTTCTTCTTTTGGATTACGTCAATAATTGTGACATTTAGCGGTGAAATCGATATTTTGGAACCTGTCTCCGTTCTCAAAATAATTTGTTCTTGGAAATTATATTATTTAAAATAAAAAATCGTGAAAATCAAAAACTCATTTTTCATAAAAAGTTTTAAAAATTCCCAAAAATGTTTCTACTTTAATATATAGAACTTTAGTCTCAATGATTCCAAATTTTGAAAAATCCACATACTCTATTTGTTTTTTCAACGTAACCTTAAAAATACTTTTGCCGGTTCTAAAATTTCATATATTTTTTATCGAAAAATTTGTGATTCAAAATTTTCTATGAACAAATTTATAGAAATTTTTAATATAAAATTTTTCTATACAAATGTTTTATATAAAAATTTTCTATACAATTTTTTTTATAAAAATTTTCTATAGAAATTTTTTATATAAAAATTTTCTATAGAAATTTTTTCCATGAAAAATTTTCTATAGAAATTTTTTATATAAAAATTTTCTATAGAAATTTTTTATATAAAAATTTTCTATAGAAATTTTTTATAAAAAAATTTTCTATAGAAATTTTTTATATAAAAATTTTCTATAGAAATTTTTTCTATGAAAAATTTTCTATAGAAATTTTTTCTATGAAAAATTTTCTATAGAAATTTTTTCTATGTAAAATTTTCTATAGAAATTTTTTATAAGAAAAATTTTCTATGGAAATTTTTTATAAGAAAAATTTTCTATGGAAATTTTTTATAAGAAAAATTTTCTATAGAAATTTTTTATAAGAAAAATTTTCTATAGAAATTTTTTATAAGAAAAATTTTCTGTAGAAAGTTTTTATTAGAAAAAATTTCTATAGATATTTTTTATAAGAAAAATTTTCTATAGTAATTTTTTATAACAAAAATTTTCTATAGAAATTGTTTATAAGAAAAATTTACTATAGAAATTTCTTATAAGAAAAATTTTCTATAAAATTTTTTATAAGAAAAATTTTCTATAGAAATTTTTTATAAGAAAAATTTTCTATGGAAATTTTTTATAAGAAAAATTTTCTATAAAAATTTTTTAAAAGAAAAATTTTCTATAGACATTTTTTTTAAGAAAAATTTTCTACAGAAATTTTTTATAAAAAAAATTTTTTATAGAAAGTTTTTATATGAAAAATTTTCTATAGAAATTTTTTATAAGAAAAATTTTCTATAGAAATTTTTATACGAAAAATTTTCTATAGAAATTTTTTATAAGAACAATTTTTTATACGAAAAATTTTTTATAACTATTTTCTACAGAAATTTTTTTTAAGAAAAATTTTCTATAAAAATTTTTTATAGGAAAAATTTTCTAAAGAAATTTTTTATAAGAAAAATTTTCTATAGAAATTTTTTATAAAAAATTTTTTTATAGAAATTTTTTACAAGAAAAATTTTGTAAAGAAATTTTTTATAAGAAAAATTTTCTTTACAATTTTTTTCTTATAAAAATTTTTTACAAGAAAAATTTTGTATAGAAATTTTTTATAAGAAAAATTTTCTATAGAAAGTTTTTATAAGAAATATTTTCTATAGAAAGTTTTTATATAAAAAAAAAGTTTTATTAAAATGTTTATAAGAAAAATTTTTATAAAAACTTTTTTTTAAGAAAAATTTCTATAGAAAATTTTTCATAGAAAAAATTTCTATAGAAAATTTTTCATAGAAAAAATTTCTATAGAAAATTTTTCATAGAAAAAATTTCTATAGAAAATTTTTCATAGAAAAAATTTCTATAGAAAATTTTTCATAGAAAAAATTTCTATAGAAAATTTTTCATAGAAAAAATTTCTATAGAAAATTTTTCATAGAAAAAATTTCTATAGAAAATTTTTCATAGAAAAAATTTCTATAGAAAATTTTTCATAGAAAAAATTTCTATAGAAAATTTTTCATAGAAAAAATTTCTATAGAAAATTTTTCATAGAAAAAATTTCTATAGAAAATTTTTCATAGAAAAAATTTCTATAGAAAATTTTTCATAGAAAAAATTTCTATAGAAAATTTCTCATAGAAAAAATTTCTATAGAAAATTTTTCATAGAAAAAATTTCTATAGAAAACTTTTCATAGAAAAAATTTCTATAGAAAATTTTTCATAGAAAAAATTTCTATAGAAAATTTTTCATAGAAAAAATTTCTATAGAAAATTTTTCATAGAAAAAATTTCTATAGAAAATTTTTCATAGAAAAAATTTCTATAGAAAATTTTTCATAGAAAAAATTTCTATAGAAAATTTTTCATAGAAAAAATTTCTATAGAAAATTTTTCATAGAAAAAATTTCTATAGAAAATTTTTCATAGAAAAAATTTCTATAGAAAATTTTTGTATAAGAACAATTTTTTATACGAAAAATTTTTTATAACTATTTTCTACAGAAATTTTTTTTAAGAAAAATTTTCTATAAAAATTTTTTATAGGAAAAATTTTCTAAAGAAATTTTTTATAAGAAAAATTTTCTATAGAAATTTTTTATAAAAAATATTTTTATAGAAATTTTTTACAAGAAAAATTTTGTAAAGAAATTTTTTATAAGAAAAATTTTCTTTAGAATTTTTTTCTTATAAAAATTTTTTACAAGAAAAATTTTGTATATACATTTTTTATAAGAAAAATTTTCTATAGAAAGTTTTTATATGAAAAAAGTGTTTTATTAAAATGTTTATAAGAAAAATTTTTATAAAAACTTTTTTTTAAGAAAAATTTCTATAGAAAATTTTTCATAGAAAAAATTTCTATAGAAAATTTTTCATAGAAAAAATTTCTATAGAAAATTTTTCATAGAAAAAATTTCTATAGAAAATTTTTCATAGAAAAAATTTCTATAGAAAATTTTTCATAGAAAAAATTTCTATAGAAAATTTTTCATAGAAAAAATTTCTATAGAAAATTTTTCATAGAAAAAATTTCTATAGAAAATTTTTCATAGAAAAAATTTCTATAGAAAATTTTTCATAGAAAAAATTTCTATAGAAAATTTTTCATAGAAAAAATTTCTATAGAAAATTTTTCATAGAAAAAATTTCTATAGAAAATTTTTCATAGAAAAAATTTCTATAGAAAATTTTTCATAGAAAAAATTTCTATAGGAAATTTTTCATAGAAAAAATTTCTATAGAAAATTTTTCATAGAGAAAACTTCTATAGAAAATTTTTCATAGAAAAAATTTCTATAGAAAATTTTTCATAGAAAAAATTTCTATAGAAAATTTTTCATAGAAAAAATTTCTATAGAAAATTTTTCATAGAAAAAATTTCTATAGAAAATTTTTCATAGAAAAAATTTCTATAGAAAATTTTTCATAGAAAAAATTTCTATATAAAATTTTTCATAGAAAAAATTTCTATAGAAATTTTTTCATAGAAAAAATTTCTATAGAAAATTTTTCATAGAAAAAATTTCTATAGAAAATTTTTCATAGAAAAAATTTCTATAGAAAATTTTTCATAGAAAAAATTTCTATAGAAAATTTTTCATAGAAAAAATTTCTATAGAAAATTTTTCATAGAAAAAATTTCTATAGAAAATTTTTCATAGAAAAAATTTCTATAGAAAATTTTTCATAGAAAAAATTTCTATAGAAAATTTTTCATAGAAAAAATTTCTATAGAAAATTTTTCATAGAAAAAATTTCTATAGAAAATTTTTCATAGAAAAAATTTCTATAGAAAATTTTTCATAGAAAAAATTTCTATAGAAAATTTTTCATAGAAAAAATTTCTATAGAAAATTTTTCATAGAAAAAATTTCTATAGAAAATTTTTCATAGAAAAAATTTCTATAGAAAATTTTTCATAGAAAAAATTTCTATAGAAAATTTTTCATAGAAAAAATTTCTATAGAAAATTTTTCATAGAAAAAATTTCTATAGAAAATTTTTCATAGAAAAAATTTCTATAGAAAATTTTTCATAGAAAAAATTTCTATAGAAAATTTTTCATAGAAAAAATTTCTATAGAAAATTTTTCATAGAAAAAATTTCTATAGAAAATTTTTCATAGAAAAAATTTCTATAGAAAATTTTTCATAGAAAAAATTTCTATAGAAAATTTTTCATAGAAAAAATTTCTATAGAAAATTTTTCATAGAAAAAATTTCTATAGAAAATTTTTCATAGAAAAAATTTCTATAGAAAATTTTTCATAGAAAAAATTTCTATAGAAAATTTTTCATAGAAAAAATTTCTATAGAAAATTTTTCATAGAAAAAATTTCTATAGAAAATTTTTCATAGAAAAAATTTCTATAGAAAATTTTTCATAGAAAAAATTTCTATAGAAAATTTTTCATAGAAAAAATTTCTATAGAAAATTTTTCATAGAAAAAATTTCTATAGAAAATTTTTCATAGAAAAAATTTCTATAGAAAATTTTTCATAGAAAAAATTTCTATAGAAAATTTTTCATAGAAAAAATTTCTATAGAAAATTTTTCATAGAAAAAATTTCTATAGAAAATTTTTCATAGAAAAAATTTCTATAGAAAATTTTTCATAGAAAAAATTTCTATAGAAAATTTTTCATAGAAAAAATTTCTATAGAAAATTTTTCATAGAAAAAATTTCTATAGAAAATTTTTCATAGAAAAAATTTCTATAGAAAATTTTTCATAGAAAAAATTTCTATAGAAAATTTTTCATAGAAAAAATTTCTATAGAAAATTTTTCATAGAAAAAATTTCTATAGAAAATTTTTCATAGAAAAAATTTCTATAGAAAATTTTTCATAGAAAAAATTTCTATAGAAAATTTTTCATAGAAAAAATTTCTATAGAAAATTTTTCATAGAAAAAATTTCTATAGAAAATTTTTCATAGAAAAAATTTCTATAGAAAATTTTTCATAGAAAAAATTTCTATAGAAAATTTTTCATAGAAAAAATTTCTATAGAAAATTTTTCATAGAAAAAATTTCTATAGAAAATTTTTCATAGAAAAAATTTCTATAGAAAATTTTTCATAGAAAAAATTTCTATAGAAAATTTTTTCTATGAAAAATTTTCTATGAAAAATTTTCTATAGAAATTTTTCATAGAAAAAATTTTTTCTATGAAAAATTTTCTATAGAAATTTTTTCTATGAAAAATTTTCTATAGAAATTTTTTCTATGAAAAATTTTCTATAGAAATTTTTTCTATGAAAAATTTTCTATAGAAAATTTTTCATAGAAATAATTGCTATAGAAAATTTTTCATAGAAATAATTGCTATAGAAAATTTTTCATAGAAATAATTGCTATAGAAAATTTTTCATAGAAATAATTGCTATAGAAAATTTTTCATAGAAATAATTGCTATAGAAAATTTTTCATAGAAATAATTGCTATAGAAAATTTTTCATAGAAAATGTCTTCCTAAGATAAAAATCAATTCGGTTGGTCAGCTTCCGAGATATTCTGCTTTGGATAAACAAACGTGTAGTAAACTTATATCATTAACCTTAGAAATTCTTTTAACTAGTTTCGAAATAATCGAAAATCAGTTTTTCTATAACATTTTAAACGGTTGTCATTCTGGGACAAAAATGAAATCGCTTATTCAGTTTCCGAGATATATTTCGTGAATATTGAATTCACAAAGGTGTAGTAAAGCTTAGGTTTACTACACCTCAAAAATCTTGGAAATTCTTATTACCGGGAAACTGTTATGAAATGAGTAAGAACATCAATTAAATTTTATCGGCTTCTTAAAATGTAAACATACTCATGATTCGAATGGAGAGCAATACAGCGATTTATAATATTTTGTTAACAATATTGTATACAAACGGTATATATGTACATCACAAATTATTTAGAAAACAATAAACAAACAACCTAAAATCTAAAAATAAAGGCGCAATTTCACTTGTTTACTTTTGAAATTATAAAATTTAATATTTTTAATTTGTTTGTAAACAAATGTGAAATTGCGTTTTACTCTGAAAATTTTGGAGGATCATAAAAAAAATTTCAGCCGGTTGGTTTGTGTACCAACTGTTCTGTGCAGTTTGTGGATTTCAAAAAAATTTCGGTTTAAAATTTTTAGACAAAGATTTTCAAAAAATAACATAATTTTTATAGAAAAAGTTTTGTTGCAAAATTTGTATAGAAAATTTTTCGGTTTAAAATTTTTGGAGATAAATTTTCAGTCTATAGAAGAAATTTTGGTCAAACATTTTTAGAGACAAATTTTCGGTCTAAATTTTTTTATAGAAAAATCTTTAATTAACATTTTTAATAGAAAAATTTTTGGTTTAAAATTTTTATAAAAAAATATTCGTTAAAATTTCTAATCGAAAAATTTTCGGTTTCAAATTTTTATAGAAAAATTTTCGGTCTAAAATTTTTATAGAGAAGTTTTCGGTCTAAAATTAATATAGAAAAATTTTCGGTCTAAAATTTTAGAGAAAAATTTTCGTTCAAAATTTTTAAAGGAAAATTGTTTGTCTGAAATTTTTATAGCAGAATTTTTGGTCTTAAATTTTTATAGAAAAGTTTTCGGCCTAAAGTTTTTCTAATTTTTGGTCCAAAATTTTTATTGAAAAATTTTAGGTCTATTTTTTTTTTATAGAAAAATATTCGTTCAAAATTTTTAATAGAAAATTTTTCGGTTTAAAATTCTTCTAGAAAAATTTTCGATCTAAAATTTTTATAGAAAATTTGTCGGTCTAAAATTTTGATAGAAAAATTTTCGCTTAAAAATTTTCAGTCTAAAATTTTTATAGAAATATTTTCGGTGTAAAATTTTTAGAGAAAAATTTTTGGTCGAAATTTTTAGAGACATATTATCGGCTTAAAATTTTTATAGAAAAATTTTCGGTCAAAATTTGTATAATAAAATTTTCGGTCCAAAATTTATATAATCAAATTTTCGGTCTCAAATTTTTATCGAAAAATTTTGGTGTAAAATTTTTATAAATAAATTTTCGCTCTAAAATTTTTATAAAATTATTTTGGCTATAAAATTTTTATAGAAAGATTTTGGCTCTAAAATTTGTATAGAAAAATTTTGGCTCTGAAATTTGTATAGAAAAATTTTCGGTTTTAAATTTTTAGAGAAAAATTTTCCGTCTGAAATTTTTATAGAAAATTTTTCGGTTCAAGATTTTTATAGAAAAATTTTCGGTCTGAAATTTTTATAGAAAAATTTTCTCTCTAAAATTTTATAGAAAAATTTTCGGTTTGAAATTCTTATAGAAAAATTTTCGGTCTAAAATTTTTATAGAAAAATTTTCGGCCTAAAATTTTTATAATAAAATTTTGGCTTTCAAATTTTTTTTCGGTTTAAAATTTTTATAGAAAAATTTTCGCTTTAAAATTTTTTTGAGAAAAATTTTCAGTCTGAAATTCGGTCTTAAATTTTTAAACTTAAATTTCCGATCTAAAATTTTTAGAGAAAAATTTTCGGTTCAAAATTTATAGAAAAAAATTTTCGGTCTAAAATTTTTAGAGAAAAATTTTCGGTCCAAAATTTTTAGAGAAAAATTTTCGGTCTAAAATTTTTTTTATAGAAAAATTTTATGTTCAAAATTTTTAATAGAAAACTATTTATTACAATAATAAATAATTGTAATAAATTGGGATTCTTAGTGCAATACACTACAGTAAAACTTTTTAGAAAAATTTTCGGTTGAAAATTTTTCTAGAAAAATTTTTGGTCTAAAATTTTTATAGAAATATTTTCGGTCTAAAATTTTTATAGAAAATTTTTTCGGCCTAACATTTTTAGAGAAAAATTTTCGGTTAAAAAATTAAAAATATTTTAAAAAATTAAATTCTTATAGAGAAATTTTCGGTCTAAAATTTTGATAGAAATTTTCTTTGTATAGAACATTTTTGCTCTAAAATTGTTGGTTAAAATTCTAATAGAAACATTTTCGGCCAAAAATTCTTTTTGAAAAAAAAAATTTGATCAAAAAATTTTAGGTTAACAATTTTTTATAAAAAAATTTTCGGTGAAAATTTCAGTCTAAAACTTTTGTAGATACTTTTTGTTCAAAAATTTTTATGGAAACATTTTCGGTTATAAATTTTTATAGACCGAAAATTTTCAGACAAATTTTTTTTTTAATGTTTGTGTAAATTTTATAATTTATTGTGGTTGCATACATTTTTAAATATTCTTACAAATTTGCTAAAGCTCAAGTGATCGATTAAGCAATGTCAGTGCAATAAACTTATAATTTCGAAAGCCGAAATTAACTTTTAACTTCAATCTCCCCACTGTGCGTTATTTTGCATATTTATGATCTCCTTTCATTTTCCACCAAAAATCAAACCAATTTCCTATGCATAAATTTGGCCAACTTTAATCTGGTTTTACGCTTCACTACCAACCAATAAACCGCATGTTCCAAGACAAACATGAAAATGCCGAACAGTAATAATAAACCAGTGAAGGCAAAGCTGCCAGCAACTTGGTCCAGTGTCAAACTGTTAACAGCCTCCTCACGGGCACGTCTTATTTCCTCATTAATCCTGCGACGCATATCCAAATCTCGTGCCCATTTCTGCAGGTGTCCCGATTCTACAACATGTTGAATGACCGGATTTATTTTGTGCAACAAATGAAATTTCTTTGGCATTAACATTGTCACCATATAGACGTAAATGTTTTCGCTGCGATCAAAGCAATAGAGACTGTCGCGTGGTATACGAGGATTGTAAAAGGAGTGTTGGCGTGAGACGGCCACTGCTAGTTTATGATCTTTAGCTGCAAGCAAGAGACAATCTTCGATGTTGTAGCACATTTGAAATTGTTCGCGTACATAGCGGTAGATCTAGGTATTTAATAAATGAAATTATGAAATGTTTTAAATCAAAATAATTACTTTACCTCTCCTTCCTTATTCAAATGCCGGACATTATCCACACTGCCCATTATCTGCATACGATTCTGATAAATCTCACTTAAATGACTTATCTGATAGGATGACTTGGGTGTTGTCAGTGTGCTCACCAAGAAACTCTGATAGATATTGCTAAACATGAGTGCCATAAAGAAGGCGGTGCCAAAACACAACTTCAAACTGGTTGGTATTGGCCTCAGGTTTAAGGCTTGTCCCAATATTATACCCATAACATAGACATTGATGCTGAAGTAGCTCTTAAAAAATACCAAACGTAATTTCAGGTATCTCTGGGACATAAAGATACTTATAGAAAGGGTAAGTATGAAGATGAGAATAAGTACCCAGGCTGAAAATTGAAAGGTGGCCATGAAATTGAAGAGATTGGTAGTACTATGGGCTCTAGCCACACACCAAGTCAGGTCATCTTGATAATAGGGTATTGTGCTGGAGACAAATTGACTTATGCTCGGATCCTCATCAATGCCGCCTACCACCAGTTCGATGTCGCTGAAAAGTAGGGAATATTTTTATTAAGCTAAGAAAATCAAAGATTTTTATTCGACAGTCTGGTAATCAGACCTACTTTGACTATGAAGTCCATTGTGTTACCTTAGAAACTAGTAAAAATCTCCCCCCTGAACCTCACTTTTGCTTTAAAGCGCCCTCTGCTAGGTTTCCAGAGAATGAAAAGCCAATGTTTGTTTCTTAACTGTACGATAGGGCAGGCCATCACTGCGTTTGAAAAAGTCACTCGTTGCAACCTTAAACCTGTAAGTCCCCAAAAATAAGAGCTCGGAGTTAGCCCCTACTGTATGATAAACAGGAGAAGTAAATATAAAAGTTCAGCCTGATTGCGTGCCTTCATGACGGACACAAGTAAGGATTCATCGACGCAACTTTAAACCTTACCGAGTGCCTTCCAATCAGACCTCAGTGTTAGCCCCACTGTATAATATGCAGGATAAGTCCATAGAAAAGCCACTCGTTGCTACCTCCAGACTGACCGCGTGCTTTTTTGACGGCCACAAGTAAGGATTCATCGGGTCGTGATAGTAATAGTAGTCTCTGAAAACGTTTCCTATCTTAACGAGGGAATTGAACACAAAAGATATATTCTGAACTGTCATCTCTTTGAGATATCTGCGGCAAACTAAGGGCAAATGTTGAATTCAGGAAGACAAGGATGTCTCCGCGTGCTTTCATGATGGCCACAAGTAAGGATTCATCGGGTCGTGATAGTAATAGTTGTCTCTGAAAACGTTTCCTATCTTAACGAGGGAATTGAACACAAAAGATATATTCTGAACTGTCATCTCTTTGAGATATCTGCGGCAAACTAAGGGCAAATGTTGAATTCAGGAAGACAAGGATGTCTCCGCGTGCTTTCATGATGGCCACAAGTAAGGATTCATCGGGTCGTGATAGTAATAGTAGTCTCTGAAAACGTTTCCTATCTTAACGAGGGAAATGAACACAAAAGATATATTCTGAACTGTCATCTCTTTAAGAGATCTGCGGCAAACCAAGGGCAGATGTTGAATTCAGGAAGACAATGATGTCTCTGATTGTATTCAGAAGCTGGCGGACACAAGCAAGGATTCATCGGGTCGTGGTAGTAATAGTAATCTCTGAAAACGTTTCCTATCTGGGAAACGAACACAAAAGATGTATTCTAAACTGTTGAGACATTGAGAGATCTGCGGTAAACCAAGGACAGATGTTGAATTCAGAAACTTCGCCCTCGTTGCAACCGCATTCCTTAATAACGGACCCAAGTTAGGATTCATCGGGTCGTGGTTGCGATAGTAATCTCTGAAAACGTTTGCAATCTAAACGTGAGAAATGAATACATTTTTAGACAGAATCCCAGCTATCATACTCCTGTGGTCCGGTAAACACAACAGATATATCCTGAACTGCTAAGTCATCTCTTCGAGAAATCTGCGGCAATCCAAAGCAGATGCTGAATTAAGGATGACAAAGGATGTCTCTGATTTCACTAAGAAACGTCTCCCTAGACTGTTTTTGCCAAATCACCTGCTTGTTTGACAACCTTTACCCCAATCTCCTCTAGGAATAACAAAACATCGTTCAGACCGAGGTTCTGTGAAAAGGGAGTTGGAAGACCGTCTTGTAGTGTTCACCTAACAACAAAACTACTCAAGTCAGACGAACGAAATTTGACCCTAATGTGTCTCCTAATACTAAGATTCACAGAGTTTTATTACTTAAGGCTCCTTAATTAAGTTGGATTTGAACATCCTTAAATAAAATCATAGTTTAAGCCATAACTCCCTCAACTTCCAACTTACCCATCGATCAACTGCTAAAACAGATGGTAGTGATAGTAATCTCTGAGAACATTTCCAATATAAACGAGGGAAATGAATATAGAATCCCACTTATCATACTCCTCATACAACAGATATATCCTGAACTGTTAGGTCATTTCTTTGAGAAATCTGCGGGTATCCAGAGGAGATGTTGAATTCAGGAAGACAATGGACTGTTTTTGCCAAATCATCTGCGTATTTGACAACCTTTACCCTAATATACTCTAGGATTAACAAAACATCGTTCAGATGGAAAGGAACTTAAAAGACCGCCTTGTAGTGTTCAACTAACAACAAAACAATTCAAGTCAGACGAACGAAATTTGACCCTAATGGGTCTCCTAATACTAAAATCCACAGCCAAAGTTTTATTACTTAAAGCTCCTTCATTGACTGGGATTTGAACATCCCTAAATAAAATCATAGTTTAAGCCATAACTCTAAACTTACCCATCGATCAACTGCTGAAACAGATGATACAGATTTGTATTCTCCACCTGCATTTCGATGCTGATGTGCAAACGTTCTGCTATAGTTTGTATCATCTTATACTCGATACCATTTAAACGAATTTCTGATGAATCACGCGCTACTTCTCCATCTCCCTCGGCTTCTGGTTGATCGTTATAGATCGCATAGTCCTCATTCGGTTGATCATCGTCAATGACTTCATTGTCGTTCTCTTCATCCACGTAGGTATCATTGCTAGATGTTTTACCACTACCATCAGTATTGGTTGCCGGCGTAAATAAGGAATTGTCATCGGCCTTGTTAAAAATATATGGTTCCCAGGGACGATAGGCAGCCACTAAGGGGCAACCACTTAAATCCTTGGGAAATTTATCGAGAAATAAAGCGCGATAGAGTTCTTCGATATAGAGTTTAGGATATTCGGATTTGGTTGAATTGTCTGTTAAGGCGGCGGAAGTTTTGGTATCCTGGATTTGGATTTCTGGAGGGGCATGATTTATATATTCTACTTGCAAAGGAGTTTTATTTAAGAAGGCTGGTTTGTGCTGGGTTTCTCTATAATTCCTCTTAACTCTATTATTTTTGGAAGTGTTTGGAATATCATTATTTCCATTTTTCTTTTCTACTAGCTCTGCTACTTCCTTTTTTTCTTCAATTTCCTGTTGTTTCTTGTCTTCCTTACTATCTTCTTCTATAGTTTCAACTTTATTGTCGAGTTCCCCTATATTCTCGTCTTTTTGTTCATTGGAGTTTTTATCTTTAACTTCACGTCCTCCGATCTCTTTATCTTTTGGTTCTTTGTAATAAGGTAGATTTGTAGATTTATATATTTTACCACTATTGTTTTCGGAAGTGTTTGGAATATCTTCCTTTTCTTTTTCATTTCTCCCTTCCTCTAGGTCTTCCGCTTCCTTTTCGTATTCAATTTCCAGTTGCTCCTCATCTTCTTTCCTATATTCTTCTCTACTTTGATCTTCCTTATCAAATTTTTCTACATCTTCTATGTTCTCTTCTTTTTGCTCATTAGGTTCTTTGGGATTAGATAGATTTTTAGATTCGTTATCAGGTTCATTCTCCTTTTCTTCTTGAGCAATTCCATCTTCTTCATTCTCATTAGACTTGGAAGAGTTTTGGGTTTCACCATCTTCTGGGTTTTCGGCCTCTTCATTTGATTTTGATAAATTTTCTTCTGGGTTCTCCCTTTCTTGTGGGTTTTGTTCCTCTTCATTAGATTTGGAGTTTTGGGTTTCACAATTTTCTTCGTTATCATCCTCTTCCGCCTTCTTGTCCTTATCATTCGATTTGGATGAATTTTGTTCTGGGTTCTTCTCTTCTTCATTAGATTTTGAGTTTTGGGTGTCACCATTTCGTTCATCATTCGCGTTTGATGCATTTTGTTCTTCTTCATTAGATTTTGAGGTTTTGTGAGCTTCTTCTTCAACATCCAGTTCAATTGATTTCGGTGAGGTTTGTTCATTATTAGCCTCATCACTTTGGTCTTTTTGTTCATTAGCTTCGGAGGAGGTATGGTCGTTTACTTCTTCCTCTTTGTCATCAGCGTCTTCAGCTGCTTCTGCCTGTCCTACCTCTTCTCCTTCGCCATCCGCTTCTTCTTTGCCATTACCTTTCTTTTGAGCTTGTTCGTCTTCAACATCCTTTTCATTTGATTTCGGAGAGTTTTGTTCATTATTAACTTCATCACTTTGACTTTTTTGTTCATTAGCATCGGGGGAGTCTTCCTCTTTGTCATCACCATCCCCAACTTTTTCTTCCTCTTCTCCTTCACCATCCGGTTCCTCTTTGTCATCACCGATCTCAGCTTCCTTTCCTTGTTCTTTCTCTTCGCCTTCAGCTTCATCTGCTGGTTCTTTCTCTTCTTCTTCGCCATCAGCTTCCTCTCCTTGTTCTTTCTCTTCTCCTTCAGCTTCCTCTCCTTGTTCTTCCTCTTCTCCTTCGCCTTTAGCTTCCTCTCCTTGTTCATTCTCTTCTCCTTCATCATCAGCTTCCTCCTCTTCATCTCCTTCCTCGTCCTCATCCTCCTCCTTTTCACTTTCCTGATAATCACAAATATCCAAAGTTTCGATCGATATCACCCGATTTCCGCAGTTATTATCTGGATGATAGGGAAATACCGTTTTGCCAAAATACAAACTGCTCTCCTCACTTTGGCCAATAATATTGACATTATAGATTTTCTTATTCATAAAATTCAATAAAATCTCTATCATAATATCGGTCATTTCCTCCTCTGTCTCCTCCACTGCCGAAAAGTAAACCACAAACTGGGCCAAAGGATTCCAATTCAAATTTGAACGCCAACTATCAAACAATTCATCCATATCCTCCTCTTCCATATTTTCAATCACGAAAAAGTAACATTGTGGCTTTTCGTGCAAAATGAATTGTGACCTTTCCTCGGAATCACCTTCCTCTTGAGCACTTTTGATCACTATGGTACAGGGATACTCGGGATCGGAGTTTAAGGCTTTCAGTAAAGATTGCTGCAAAAATGCTGGAGCCGATGTTATGCTCATATATAGCACCGAGCCCGACAAAGCTTCGCCAGAGTGAAAATATTTGCCCAGCAATGCTATGGTACACACTATTTGGGCCCGATCATCTTCTGGTACTTTTATTAGATTTATACCAAAACCTTGTGCTTCACTTTGAAGCCATGAATTAAGAAATAACAGGAGCCAGAGGTGTGTCATTGTTATTGGTGCGACACGAACCTGCCGTTCCACTAAACTGGAGTCTTTTAATTGAAAAGACAAGAAAAGATTTGTCGGTGTTTTAGCCGCTGGCGTAAAATTGTATGTGTTGTATGTTGTATGCATATTATTTAATTGTATTTACAAAGTATTTGTACACATACTTGAGGAGCTAATGATACGTTACAGTGGCTAACAAAAGTTGGATTACAATATTCCTGCTTTTGAAATGTACTTGTAATTTTTTAATAATTCTTTTCATTGATACCTCGCAACATTTTTAAAGAATCTGTTAATTTTAATGGTAAAGATTAACCCCGCTTTGATCGACAAATTAATAAAATAATCATTTAAATCACCGATGTTTTAGAATGTAAGTTTCGGACATATGGAATGTAAGTTTCGGACATATGGGACACTTCGGAAACTTTTTTATATCTTTTTGAATCGTTTTCGAGATATTATGTCTTTTATATTGAGAGTAATCCATGGGTACGATCTGTTGAATTTAATGATAAAGATGAATCTCGCTTTGGTCGAACAGTTTCTGAAATATTTAAAGTAAATCAGGAAAAAAATTTAAATATGACATAGAGCCTCCAATTTAATCTATACATAGCTAAATTCCTAATTTTACTCTAGCTTTTTCTTGCCCTGACATCATCTTTCTTAACATATCTGTTTCGGGTGTGAGCGGCCCTTGAATATATAGGAAGACGTTGGATGCCTTTTTAATCCGGACTCTCCTTGTTTACATCTTTTTGTATCGTAGGACTAGTTTTCGAGATATTGTACCTTTAATATTGGGAGTAATCCATGGCTTTCGATCTATTTAATTTAATTTGAAAGGTCTGGTCTAACAATTACTGAAATAGTTGACAAAATCAGGGAAAACATTAAGCAGGTCTGAACTTTAAGGGAGCATGAAGCCTACAGAAATTATCTTGAATGTTATCTAAACTTGATTCTAGCTTTTTCTTGATTTGATAACTTCATACTTAACCTGTCTGATAGAGTTGCGAGCGGGCCTTGAATATACTTCTACTTCTAGTTTATATCTTTTTAAATCGTATAACTAGTTTTCGAGATATGGGGAGTAATCCATGGGTTAATTTTATACTGTTATTTTAATGTTAAAGCTGCCGTCTCAAAAATAATTAAGTAGCTGAGGATCGTGTCGCCTGGTAAAAGCCGTGACGGCTTTTGTAATCGGTGTTCGTGCAGCCTGCAGTCGTGATTGTGTTTAAAGCACAATGTTCTTTACAATTGTTGTGTTTGGTCTATCAGTGTCGGCAGAATTTAATTTCCTATCCTTGATAACTTCATACTTAACCTGTCTGATAGAGTTGCGAGCGGGCCTTGAGTATATAGAAAGGTTTTATAATGACTTTTTCTACTTCTAGTTTATATCTTTTTAAATCGTATAACTAGTTTTCGAGATATGGGGAGTAATCCATGGGTTAATTTTAAACTGTTATTTTAATGTTAAAGATGCCGTCTCAAAAATAATTAAGTAGCTGATTACCAGACGAGGATAGTGTCGCCTGGTAAAAGCCGTCACGGCTTTTGTTATCGGTGTTCGTGCAGCCTGCAGTCGTGATTGTGTTTAAAGCACAATGTTCTTTACAATTGTTGTGTTTGGTCTATCAGTGTCGGCAGAATTTAATTTCCTGTAACCAGATATAGCAAAATCATTGTTAACCATTGACTGGTGTAAACTCATAATTCGTAAAGACCTGCAAAACGCCTGTGGTTCAGCTTGTCTGCTCGGAGAATACATAACGCACAGAAATATTGGTCTGACACTTATCTTAAAGTAAATCAGTCTAACTAGATCAATGTTGGGCAAAGTCTCTCTGATTTTGTATTTTGCTAACCCTAGGGGTAGCAAAATCCAAAATAAGAGAGCATCTGAGAGACTTTGCCAAACATCGAACTAGATCCACATTCTGAGTCGTTAAACCGATGACCTTCTGGATGGCTTGTGATAAAAGTACAGGTCGCAATTTTCTAGATAATTTATTGAAATTTTGATTCCTGTTGAAGTTCGACGAAATCGGGCTATTAGATTCGGATAAATCTTATATGATTGCCATTCTTGGAATTGAGATTTTAGTACTAAAATGTTTGCAAAAAAAATTTAATACTAAGTTTTTTCAATAAAATTTTAGTACTTCGACATTTTCTATGTAATTTTTTGTACTTAAATATTTGTTTGCAAAACTTTAATACTAAAATATTTTCTATCAAAATTTAGTACTAAAATGCTTTTGTAAAAAATTTAGTACTAAAAATTTTCTAATTAAATTTTATTTAGTTAGTTTTTGGTACTTAAATATTTTCATAATAAATTAGTGCTAAAAAATTTTCTATGTAAATTTTTGTTCTAAAATATTTTTTTGCAAAACTTAACTACTAAACAATTTTCTTTTGAAATTTAGTTCACTTATAAAAGTTTTAGTACTAAAAAATTTTCTTTTAAATTTTTATTTTATTAGTATTTTGACACTAAAATATTTTCATAATAAATTAGTACTTTTATGATAAATGTTTGTACTAAAATATTTCTTTGCAAAACATTTTCTTAAAAAATTTAGTACCAAATGTTTTTATAAAAATTTTATTACTTTGGCACTTAAATATTTTTATAATAACATTTTAGTACTTATATATTTTCTATAGAAACTTTAGTACTTTTTTTAAAATGAAAAAGTTTCAATTATAAATATATATAAGTGGGCCTTTAAAATGTTACTTATCGTGTTTATTACTTATCATGTTTATTACTTATCAAATTTGTATCCCAAACTTTATGACTCACTGTATCTCTGTACTTGGTATAAGCTTAATTTAATATTAAAGCTTTTAAAAGACAATCTAATAGATTTTGATCTTATATTATTATACTTATTTTATTATTTTATACCTCATACTTAACTAAATAATAGATAAACTAACAAAAAAAAAAAAAAAACCAACAAAAGTTTTCATAACTTCGCATATACTCGTAAAGTTTACATTGTAACACAAACGACCCCAATTCAAATACTTAAATAATTCAAAGATTTTGCGATATACCTACAATAATTTGGTGAAACTTCCGAAATAGTTTTTCTCAAACTAAATTTACCTAAATAAGCTTTATTTGCCCAGATTGACTAAATACACACGTAAATGGTAAAATGTACATATGTACGTACTTATTGCCATTATATACCCCAAGAAACTAAACCACTCCTTTGGGGTATTTGCCTAATGTGAGCAAACAAGCTGACGTGCATTTCCATTCAACACAAATCAATCCAAAACCCCCTCAACTCAACTCATGCCGAGTCAACACAATTTAAATGAACCTTAAAGTTGGTTAGAGTTTAACTTTTGTAATATTTTGCAATAGAACTAGAAAAATAGAAAACAAAGAAATGTCTTGGCTAGTTTTTTTAATATGGTCTCGATTACTTATGGCTAAGACCGATTGTCGGCCAATCACTTTTACGTTCTAAAATCATTAAGGCCTTAACATGTGCAAATATTATGATGGTATTTTACAGAAATTTTTAAAAAATTTCCTATAAAAATAAGAAATTTTTGAAAAATTTCCTAAAAAATAAGAAGTTTTTGAAAAATTTCCTATAAACATAAGAAATTTTTTTAAAATTTCCTATAAAAATAAGAAATTTTTGAAAAATTTCCTATAAAAATAAGAAATTTTTGAAAAATTTCCTATAAAAATAAGAAATTTATGAAAAATTTCCTATAAAAATAAGAAATTTTTGAACAATTTCCTATAAAAATATGAAATTTTTGAAAAATTTCCTATAAAAATAAGAAATTTTTTGAAAATTTCTTATAAAAATATGAAATTTTTTTAAATTTCTTATAAAAAAAAAAGAAATTTTTTTTAAATTTCCTTTAAAAATAAGAATTTCCCATAAAAATAAGAAATTTTTGAAAAATTTCCTAAAAAAAATAAGAAGTTTTTAAAAAATTTCCTATAAAAATAAGAAATTTTTGAGAAATTTCCTATAAAAATAAGAAATTTTTTTAAAATTTCCTATAAAAGTAAGAAATTTTTGAAATATTTCCTATAAAAATAAGAAATTTTTGAAAAATTTCATTTAAAAATAAGAAATTTTTCAAAAATTTCCTGTAAAAATAAGAAATGTTTGAAAAATTTCCTATAAAAATAACAAATTTTTGATAAATTTCCTATAAAAATAAGAAATTTTAGAAAAATTTCCTATAAAAATACGAAATTTTGAAAATTTTCTTATAAAAATGAGAAATTTTTGAAATTTTTCTATAAAAATAAGAAATTTTTGGAAAATTCCCTATAAAAACAAGAAACTTTTGAAAAATTTCATATTAAAACAAAAAAAATTGAAAAAACCAATATAAAATAAAAAAAAAATTGGAAAATTTCCTATAAAAAAAAAGAAATTTTTGAAAAATTTTCTATAAAAATAAGAAATTTTTGAAAAATTTCGTTTAAAAATAAAAAATTTTTGAAAACTTTCCTATAAAAAAAAGAAATTTTTGAAAAATTTCATAAAAATAAAAGAAATTTAAAAAAAAAAATCCTATAAAGATAGGAAATTTTTAAAAATTTCCTATAAAAATAAGAAATTTTTGAAAAATTTCCTATAACAATAAGAAATTTTTGAAAAATTTCCTATAACGATAAGAAATTTTTGAAAAATTTCCTATAAAAATAAAAATTTTTTTGGAAATTTTCCTATAAAAATAAGAAATTTTTGAAAAATTTCCTATAAAAATTTAAAATTTTTGAAAAATTTCCTATAAAAATTTAAAATTTTTGAAAAATTTCCTATAAAAATTTAAAATTTTTGAAAAATTTCCTATAAAAATAAGAAATTTTTGAAAAATTTTCTATAAAAATAAGAAATTTTTGAAAAATTTCCTATAAAAATAAGAAATTTTTGAAAAATTTCCTATAAAAATAAGAAATTTTTTGAAAAATTTCCTATAAAAATAAGAAATTTTTGAAAAATTTCTTATAAAAATAAGAAATTTTTGAAAATTTTCCTATAAAAATAGGAAATTTTTGAAAAATTTCCTATAAAAACAAGAAATTTTTGAAAAATTTCCCATAAAAATAAGTAATTTTTGAAAAATTTCCTATAAAAATAAGAAATTTTTGAAAAATTTCCTATAAAAATAAGAAATTTTTGAAAAATTTCCTATAAAAATAAGAAATTTTTGAAAAATATCCTATAAAAATAAGAAATTTTTGAAAAATTTCCTTTAAAAATAAGAAGTTTTTGAAAAATTTCCTAAAAAATAAGAAATTTTTGAAAAAAATCCTATAAAAATAAGAAATTTTTGAAAATTTTCCTATGTATAAAAGTAAGAAATTTTTAAAAAATTTCCTATAAAAATAAGAAATTTTTGAAAAATTTCATTTAAAAATAAGAAATTTTTTTAAAATTTTCCTGTAAAAATAAGAAATTTTTGAAAAATTTCCTATAAAAATAACAAATTTTTGATAAATTTCCTATAAAAATAAGAAATTTTAGAAAAATTTCCTATAAAAATACGAAATTTTGAAAATTTTCTTATAAAAATGAGAAATTTTTGAAATTTTTCTATAAAAATAAGAAATTTTTGGAAAATTCCCTATAAAAACAAGAAACTTTTGAAAAATTTCATATTAAAAAAAAAAAAAATTGAAAAAACCAATATAAAATAAAAAAAAATTGGAAATTTTTCTATAAAAAAAAGAAATTTTTGAAAAATTTTCTATAAAAATAAGAAATTTTTGAAAATTTTCGTTTAAAAATAAAAAATTTTTGAAAACTTTCCTATAAAAAAAAGAAATTTTTGAAAAATTTCCTAAAAATAAAAGAAATTTAAAAAAAAAATCCTATAAAGATAGGAAATTTTTAAAAATTTCCTATAAAAATAAGAAATTTTTGAAAAATTTCCTATAAAAATAAGAAATTTTTGAAAAATTTTCTATAAAAATAAGAAATTTTTGAAAAATTCCCTATAAAAGTAAGAAATTTTTTTAAATTTTCTTATAAAAGTAGGAAATTTTTGAAAAATTTCCTACAAAAATAAGAAATTTTTGATAAATTTCCTATAAAAATAAGAAATTTTTGAAAAATTTTCTATAAAAATAAGAAATTTTTGAAAAATTTCCTATATAAATAAGAAATTTTTTAAAAATTTCCTATAAATATAAGAAATTTTTGAAAAATTTCCTATAAAAATAAGAAATTTTTGAAAAATTTCCAATAAATATAAGAAATTTTTGAAAAATTTCCTATAAAAATAAAAAAATTTTGAAAAATTGGCTATAAAAATAAGACATTTTTTTAAAAATTTCCTAGAAAAAAGCAATTTTGGAAAAATTTTCTATAAAAATAAGAAATTTTTGAAGAATCTTCTATAAAAATAAAATATTTTTGAAAAATTTCTTGTAAAAATAAGAAATTTTTATAAAAAAAATAAAAAGAATAAATTTTTGAAAAATTTCCTATAAAAATAAAAATTTTTTTGGAAATTTTCCTATAAAAATAGGAAATTTTTGAAAATTTTCATATAAAAGTAAGAAATTTTTAAAAAATTTCCTATAAAAATAAGAAATTTTTGGAAAATTTCCTGTAAAAATATGATTTTTTTTATATTTATAGGGAATTTTTTAAAAAAATTTTTCAAAAATTTATTATTTTTATTGGAAATTTTTTAAAACATTTTCAAAATTTTTAAAATAAATACTCTTGTATTTATCGGAAATTTTAAAATTTTTTTTTAGTTTTATAGGAAATTTTAAAAAAATATCTTTTTTTTAGAAGAAATTTTTCAAAAATGTTTAATTTTTTTTTATAGAAAAATTTGAAAAATTTATTTTTTTCATCGGAAATTTATTAAAAATTTATTATTTTTATAGAAAAATTTTCATAAGAATTTTTTCAAAAGCTTTTTTTATTTTTATAGGAAATTTTTAAAAAATTTCTTGTTTTTATAGGAAATTTTTTAAAAATTTCTTATTTTCATAAGAAATTTTTCAAAACTTTCTTATTTTAATTTTTTTAAGAGCCACCCTAATGTATCAAACATTGTTTACATTCATTATGTTATTTCTGTCTTACATAGATATTTACACGAGTTACGGTCAATTTTTTGCTATTATCTCATAAAATTTGTTATATAGTATTATTTTGGTAGTTATTATTTTGTTATTAGTTGTTAAGTTGGTATAACAATTTTTTTTCATACCAAATATTTAGTTAATTCGGTATTTTATATTAAGCTTTATGGTTTTATAAGGCGTTTTAATTTTTAATTAATTGTTTAAAACTCGAATCTTTGAAGTTTTGAAAAAATGTTATTCTATAAAAGGGTTTGAAAAAAAAAATCTTGCAAAAATTATAAGTAATTCCAACTATTTATACATTATTTTCGAGGTTGAATGTACAGTTTGAAGTAGTGATGGGCAGCATAATAACAATTTAAATGTGTGACACCAAAAACTCCTATCACTGGTGATACAAAAGCTGCTCTACGTTGGTTTAAAGTAATGAAAACCGTTTTTTTTTTAAACATTACATTTGTTCAGTCCTAACTAACTAATTAATTAAGTAAAATTTACCTTAACAGTTTTTTGAGTGTATTTTGATTGTACAAGATCAACAAGTGAAAAATGCGTAACAACTGTTTGTTTTTGTATTCCCAATACAACTCAAAGCCTCTGGTCGGCTGGTCCACTTGAACTGTCAAATGTTTGAAATCTTGTTAACAATTTAATCGATTGTGTATTTTTGTTTTCTAATTGGCTGGTGTCAACAAATTATGGCAAATTGTTATTAAAAATATATTCAAAAAAGTTTGTTGATAAATTTTACCAAAAAATAAAAACTTTGTTTCTCATATTTGAAAAGGTTATGATTTTAATTAGGTTAGAAATTGGAAACATTGCGTCGGTACCAAGTTCCTATCTTTATAAACATTTTTTATATGAAATTTTTAAAAAATTTCTTATTTTTATAGGAAAATTTTCGAAAATTTCTTATTTTTATAGGAAATTTTTCAAAAGTTTCTTTGTTTTATACGAAATTTCTCAAAATTTTTTTATTTTTATTGGAAATTTTTCAAAAATTTCTTATTTTTACAGGAAATTTTTAAAAAATTTCTTATTCTTAAAGGAAATTTTTCAAAAATTTCTTATTTTTATAGGAAAATTTTCAAAAATTTCTTATTATTATTATATTAGGAAAAAAAATTTTATTATAGAAATTTTTCAAAAAATTTCTTATTTTCATAGGAAATTTTTTAAAAATTTCTTATTTTTATAAGAAATTTTTCAAAAATTTCTTGTTTTTATAAGAAATTTTTTTAAAAATTCTTGTTTTTATAAGAAATTTTTCAAAAATTTCTTGTTTTTATAAGATATTTTTCAAAAATTTCTTGTTTTTATAAGAAATTTTTCAAAAAGTTCTTATTTTTATAGGAAATTTTTCAAAAATTTCTTATTTTTATAGGAAATTTTTCAAAAATTTCTTATTTTTATAGGAAATTTTTCAAAAATTTCTTAGTTTTATAGGAAAATTTTCAAAAATTTCCTATTTTTATAGGAAATTTTTCAAAAATTTCCTATTTTTATGGGAAATTTTTCAAAAATTTCCTATTTTTATAGGAATTTTTTCAAAAATTTCCTATTATTATAGGAAATTTTTAAAAAATTTCCTATTTTTATAGGAAATTTTTCAAAAACTTCCTATTTTTATAGGAAATTTTTTAAAAATTTCCTATTTTTATAGGAAATTTTTCAAAAATTTCCTATTTTTATAGGAAATTTTTCAAAAATTTCCTATTTTTATAAGAAATTTTTCAAAAATTTCCTATTTTTATAGGAGATTTTTCAAAAATTTCCTATTTTTATAGGAAGTTTTTCAAAAATTTCCTATTTTAATAGGAAATTTCCTATTTTTATAGGAAACTTTTCAAAAATTTCCTATTTTTTTTAGGAAATTTTTCAAAAATTTCTTATTTTTATTTTTGGGAAATTTTTTTTAAAAACTTCTTACTTTGAATGAAGAATTTTAAAAACAACTTAACACTTGCCTCAATCAATTTAGGTCGTTTCAGTAATTTTGAAATTTATTAATAAATAAATTGTTATTTTTTACAAATGACTTAATATTTTGCACTAAATGCCTTGCTCTCGTATTAATAATATCCAAGTAACAGAAAAAAACATTAATTAATAAATTTACGGTTCATGCTGTTTCTTATGATATTGAGATTTAAAAACTTAATTTATAGTTTAAGCTTTTCCTTAAATGTTAATTAATTTGTAGGAAAATGCTATTCATTAATCATTTTTGCAATTTCCTAAAAAATGCTTCAAATTGAAATCATTGGCTTCCATCCATCGATCCATCCACATACCTCTTCTGCTGTCAGTCAATCTAACGAACCAAATAAAATTAAAATAATTTATCCATTTCCACATTAATTAAACATATTCCAATTAAAGCAACAGTTGCATAAAACTAATAATTTATTTAAATGTCAAAAATATGAACAATTAATTGTTAAACGCGTGCTTGCGTTAAGTTCATATACTGCGTTACATAATTATAAATACATACATTTTTTTAATGTTACTGAAGGTAAGAGTATTTTAGGGTTTAAATTGGTAGAAATTGTTTTTTTATTTAACCAATTTAACAAACCAGACTCTTTTCTAAATCCTTTTATTTACTTTATAAAATGTGGAATTACCTTATGGTGTGGCATTATATTTATGTAACGCAGTGTATTAGTCTTATTTTTGGTGCAACATTGTATTTTGTACATTGCACAGTGTGCAATGCACACATTAATATTTCTACATGTAACGTCAGACAAATTTACGCCTATCTGGTCTATTTATTTGACGAAATGCGTTCAATGTGAACTTTACTACACCGAAGATACAATGTATTATTTTTTATTACTTTTCCAAAATCTTGGAAAAATAGTTTCTAAACTTTATTGTTGGTAATAAAAAAATCTAACATTTAAATTTATTAAATTGTTGGTGTTTCAATAAATCAAGACTTGAAAAGTAAACCAGATTTTTTGAAATGTTTCTCGCAATTTTTCTGAAGCTTCTGTGTAACCACTTCGCTACAAAGTTGCAGTTTGAATTTAAGTTTTCAAAAATATTTGATTTCAAACTAATAGTTATTTTTGAAAAATCATTAATATTTATTATTTAACAACAAATAAATTTTAAGCTCTTTAATAAATCTAAATCTTTGTTAATAAACTCAACAATTTTCGCTAAATAACTTAAAGTGTCTAGATAAAAAAGGTAAATCAGCTTAAAATTTTGAAAGTTATAAGAAATACAAAGGATTGCAATTATTTTAAAATATTTTCAAAATTTCTTATTTTTAAAAAACGTTTATCAAAATTTTGGGACATTAAACATTTAATTAAAAAGTTTTACTGTAGTGTATTGCACTAAGATCCCAATTTATTACAAAATTTTTTGGTTTTATCAAAAAACTATTTATTACAATAATAAATAATTGCAATAAGTTGGAATCTTAGTGCAATACACTACATTAAAACTTTTTAATTAAATGTTTAATGTCCCAAAATTTTGATAAACGTTTTTTAAAAAAAAGAAATTTTTCCAAAATTTCTTATTTTTGTAAGATTTTTTGTTAAAAATTTCTTATTTTTATAGTAAATTTTTTGAAAATTTCTTATTTTTATAAGGTTTTTTTTTTTAATTTTTTTATTTTTATAGGAAATTTTTGAAAAATTATAATTTTAATAGGAAATTTTTAAAAAGTTATTATTTTAATAGGAAATTTGTAAAAAATTTCTTATTTTTATAGAAAATCTTTCAAAAAATTTCTAATTTTTCTAGGAAATTTTTCAAAAATTTCTTATTTTTATAGGAAATTTTTCAAAAATTTCTTATTTTTATAGGAAATTTTTCAAAAATTTCTTATTTTTATAGGAAATTTTTCAAAAATTTCTTATTTTTATAGGAAATTTTTCAAAAATTTCTTATTTTTATAGGAAATTTTTCAAAAATTTCTTATTTTTATAGGAAATTTTTCAAAAATTTCTTATTTTTATAGGAAATTTTTCAAAAATTTCTTATTTTTATAGAAAATTTTTCAAAAATTTCTTATTTTTATTGGAAATTTTTCAAAAATTTCTTATTTTTATAGGAAATTTTTCAAAAATTTCTTATTTTTATAGGAAATTTTTCAAAAATTTCTTATTTTTATAGGAAATTTTTCAAAAATTTCTTATTTTTATAGGAAATTTTTCAAAAATTTCTTATTTTTATAGGAAATTTTTCAAAAATTTCTTTTTAAGAAATTTTTCAAAAATTTCATATTTTTACAGGAAATTTTTCAAAAATTTCGTATTTTTACAGAACATTTTTCAAAATTTTTGTATTTTTATAGGAAATTTTTCAAAAATTGCTTATTTTTACAGGAAATTTTTCAAAAATTTCTTATTTTTATAGAAAATTTTTCAAAAATTTCTTATTTTTATAGAAAATGTTTCAAAAATTTCTTATTTTTATAAGAAATTTTTCAAAAATTTTTTATTTTTATAGGAAATTTTTCAAAAATTTCTTTATAAGAAATTTTAAAAAAATTTCTTTATAAGAAATTTTTCAAAAATTTCATATTTTTACAGGAAATTTTTCAAAAATTTCTTATTTTTATAGAAAATTTTTCAAAAATTTCTTATTTTTAAAAGAAATTTTTCAAAAATTTCTTATTTTTATAGAAAATTTTTCAAATTTTTTTTATTTTTCAAAATTTTTCAAAACTTTTTTATTTTTCAAAATTTTTTTATTTTTCAATTTTTTTTTTATTTATAGGAAATTTTTCAAAAATTTCTTACTTTTATATGAAATTTTTTTTAAGAATTTCTTATTTTTATAAGAAAATTTTCAAAAATTTCGTATTTTTAAAGAAAATTTTTCAAAACTTTCGTATTTTTATAGGAAATTTTTGAAAAATTTCCTGTTTTTATAAGAAATTTTTGCAAAATTTGTTATTTTTATAGGAAATTTTTAAAAAATGTCGTATTTTTATAGGAAATCTTTCATAAATTTCTTGTTTTTACAGGAAATTTTTTAAAAAGTTCTTGTTTTTACAGGAAATTTTTCAAAAATTTCTTGTTTTTACAGGAAATTTTTCAAAAATTTCTTGTTTTTACAGGAAATTTTTAAAAAATTTCTTGTTTTTACAGGAAATTTTTAAAAAATTTTCTGGTTTTTACAGGAAATTTTTCAGAAATTTCTTATTTTTATAGGAAATTTTTCAAAAATTTCTTATTTTTATAGGAAATTTTTTAAAAATTTCTTATTTTTATAGGAAATTTTGCAAAAGTTTTTATTTTTTTAAGGATTTTTTTTAATTTTTTAGATAAATTTTTAGTTACAGAAATTAGTTTATTTTGCAAAATAAAGTTTTTTATACAAATATTTTAAATAATTTTAGTACCCAATTTTTCATTTAATAAATAAATTAAAAATTTTCTTTGCTTTTCTAAAGAACTTATCTTTTTTTTGCAAAGAACTTATTGGACATACCCTCGTACAATTCATATATTTAATTTAATAAAACGGTTACATCAAAAATCTTTGCAAAAATGTGGGAAATTGTATCCAAAAAGGTGGTAATGGCCATTATTGGAAGAAGTTTTGGTTACTAATAGACCAAAAAACGAAAAACAAATTTTAATTAAATAAGATTTAGTTTAACATGATTAACATTATATAAATCTAGTTTTTTCTGTTTAATTTGTTTACTATAAGTTGATTTAGTTGATTTGGTTAGGAACAATTACTAATGTTTTTCTAAAAAAAAAACAAACCAATTCTGCCACACCTGACCCAGTAAAAAAAAAACAAAGAACTAAGCAGCCGCTTCACAGTGGGGTATTTTTAAAATAGAAAGGAAATAGTTTAATATTCTCTAAATGGATAGCATTAATTTAATTAAATATAACTATGACAAATTAAATTATTTTCAAATAAATATTCTTAAGAAATATTTGATTTATTTAAGAAATACATCCCTAACGTCAACTTTTCTATAGAAATGTCTCCCTAACGACAATTTTTCTATAGAAATGTCTACCTAACGTCAACTTTTCTATAGAAGTGTCTCCCTTAAGACAATTTTTCTATAGAAATGTCTCCCTAACGTCAACTTTTCTATAGAAATGTCTCCCTAACATCAACTTTTCTATAGAAATGTCTCCCTTACGTCAACTTTTCTACAGAAATTTCTCCCTAACGTTACTTTTCTATAGAAATGTCTCATTAACTTCAACTTTTCTATTGAAATGTCCCCTAACGTCAACTTTTCTATAGAAATGTCTCTCTAACGTCAACTTTTCTATAGAAATGTCTCCCTATCGTCAACTTTTCTATAGAAATGTCTCCCTAACGTCAACTTTTCTATAGAAATGTCTCCCTAACGTCAACTTTTCTATAGAAATGTTGTCCTATCGTCAACTTTTCTATAGAAATGTTGTCCTATCGTCAACTTTTTTATAGAAATGTCTCCCTAACGTCAACTTTTCTATAGAAATGTCTCCCTAACGTCAACTTTTCTATAGAAATGTTGTCCTATCGTCAACTTTTCTATAGAAATGTTGTCCTATCGTCAACTTTTCTATAGAAATGTTGTCCTATCGTCAACTTTTCTATAGAAATGTTGTCCTATCGTCAACTTTTCTATAGAAATGTTGTCCTATCGTCAACTTTTCTATGAAAATGTTGTCCTATCGTCAACTTTTCTATAGAAATGTTGTTCTATCGTCAATTTTTTTATAGAAATGTTGTCCTATCGTCAACTTTTCTATGGAAATGTTGTTCTATCGTCAACTTTTCTATAGAAACTTTTCTATAGAAATGTTGTCCTATCGTCAACTGTTCTATAGAAATGTTGTCCTGTCGTCAACTTTTCTATATAAATTTTGTCCTATCGTCAACTTTTCTATAGAAATGTTGTCCTATCTTCAACTGTTCTATAGAAATGTCGTCCTGTCGTCAATATTTCTATAGAAATGTGTTCCTATCGTCAACTTTTCTATAGAAATGTGTTCCTATCGTCAACTTTTCTATAGAAATGTGTTCCTATCGTCAACTTTTCTATAGAAATGAGTTCCTATCGTCAACTTTTCTATAGAAGTGTGTTCCTATCGTCAACTTTTCTATAGAAATGTCTCTCTGACGTTAACTTTTCTATAGAAATGTCTCCTTAACGTCAACTTTTCTATAGAAATGTCTCCCTAACGTCAACTTTTCTATAGAAATGTCTCTCTAACGTTAACTTTTCTATAGAAATGTCTTCCTAACGTCAACTTTTCTATAGAAATGTCTCCCTAACGTCAACTTTTCTATAGAAATGTCTCCCTAACGTCAACTTTTCTATAGAAATGTCTCCCCAATGTCATCTTTTCTATAGAAATGTCTCCCCAATGGCATCTTTTCTATAGAAATGTCTCCATAATGCCAACTTTTTTTTAAGAAAATGTCTCCCTTACGTTAACTTTTTTATGAAAATGTCTCCTTAACGTCAGCTTTTCTATAGAAATGTCTCCCTAACTTCATATTTTCTATAGAAATGTCTCCCTAACGTCAACTTTTCTATAGAAATGTCTCCCAAAGTCAACTTTTCTATAGAAATGTCTCCCTAACGTCAATTTTTCTATAGAAATGCCTCCCTAACGTCAACTTTTCTATAGAAATGTTGTCCTATCGTCAACTTTTTTATAGAAATGTTGTCCTATCCTCAACTTTTCTATAGAAATGTTGTCCTATCGTCAACTTTTCTATAGAAATGTTGTCCTATCGTCAACTTTGTTGTCTTATCTTCAACTTTTCCATAAAATTTTTTTCAGCTGACATTTTAAATTCCCCAATGTGCAATCACATGCTACGTGTGTGACTTCGAAATATTTGTTTTACAATCTCAGATATTTTAATCTTAATTTAACTCCAGTTCCTTAAGTAAATTGTTAGTCAAGAATTGTATCTACTATTTTTGTTATATATCTCAACACCGAGGGTGTTTTGTGAAGTTTTGTCAAAATGTTGTAATTAAAATAAATTAATTGTAAAATAATAAAATTCGCACAGACGGACATATCGGACTGATTATAACACCAAATTGTTTTAAATGTTGTCATCGAGTGTAACATTTACGATTATCAACCATTTTAGTTGGACGCAAATATTTTGGACCGTTAGTTTTGAAATATTTCAAAAATGAACTAGAAACGTCTAAAACGAAATACATTTTGTGATTTTATGGTCAAAATATTTGAAAACTACAATTATTTATGGAATATAAAAGTGAATGTTTGATCTGTAAAAATAATGAATGAAAATAAAAAAGTAAGAAATATTATTTTCAATGTCTAAAGTATTTAAGAAATTTAATAAATAATATACAATGTAAATAGTAGAATTTATTACAGTAAGAAAAATTAAATATTAGAACCGACTAGACTTTTTCACATATTTCAACATTTTGCGTTATATGTTTTCAACACAATTTTTTTTTGAAAATGCTTGATTTTAAATTTTTTTCAATTACGCCATCTGTTGTTAGTTAGAAGCATTTTATTTTATTTCTTTTACATCTACGAAGTGTTAATGCTGTAGGGTTTTCCGACGCTGGAGAATGCTGTGGTAATTAATCATTTCAATAGAACTAATAATCACAGAAATTAATGTTTGCCATGACTGGGTCTCGAATCCAGGCCGATTATGATGTATTATGCAAACTAAGCTATAGCACCCTCAAAATATATACTAAATCTTAATCCATTGATTGATTTTTAATAAAATTGTATAAGTCGTTTGCAAGATATGGCTGAAACAACCTCTTCAAAAATCTCGAAATTTAAAAAAAGTAGAAAAAAAATTTGCAAAATTTAAAAATTTGGAATGTTTTTGTACTTATGGTAGAAACGTCTCCCTAACGTCAACTTTTCTGTAGAAATGTCTCCCCAACGTCAACTTTTCTGTAGAAATGTCTCCCTAACGTCAATTTTTTTATAGAAATGTCTCCCCAACGTCAACTTTTCTATATAAATATCTCCCTAACGTCAACTTTTCTATAGAAATGTCTCCCTAATTTAAACTTTTTTATAGAAATGTCTCCCTAAAGTCAACTTTTCTATAAAAATGTCTCTCTAACGTTAACTTTTCTATAGAAATGACTCCCTAACGTCAACTTTTCTATAGAAATGCCTCCCTAACGTCAACTTTTTTGTTCTATTGTTAACTTTTCTATAAAAATGTTGTCCTGTCGCCAACATTCTTATAGAAATGCTGTCCTATCGTCAACTATTCTGTAGAAATGCTGTCCTATCGTCAACTTTTCCATAGAAATGTCCTATTGTCACATGTTGCCCTATTGTCAACTTTTCTATAGAAATATTGTCCTATCGTCAACTTTTCCATAGAAATGTTGTCCTTTCTTCAACTTTTCTGTAAAAACGTTGTCCTATCGTCAACTTTTCTATAGAAATATTTTATTATCGTCAACTTTTCTATAGAAATATTTTCCTATCGTCAACTTTTCTATAGAAATATTTTCCTATCGTCAACTTTTCCATAAAAATGTTGTCCTATTTTCAACTTTTCAATAGAAATGTTGTCCTATTTTCAACTTTTCAATAGAAATGTTGTGCTATCGTCAACTTTACTATAGAAATGTTGTCCTTTCTTCAACTTTTCTATAAAAATGTTGTCCTATCGTCAACTTTTCTATAGAAATGTTGTCCTATCGTCAACTTTTCTATAGAAATGCTGTCCTATCTTCAACTTTTCTATAAAAATGTTGTGCTATCGTCAACTTTTCTATAGAAATGTTGTCCTATTGTCAACTTTTCTATAGAAATATCGTCCTATCGTCAACTTTACTATAGAAATGTTGTCCTTTCTTCAACTTTTCTATAAAAATGTTGTCCTATCGTCAACTTTTCTATAGAAATGTTGTCCTATCGTCAACTTTTCTATAGAAATATTTTCCTATCGTCATCTTTTCTATAGAAATATTTTCCTATCGTCAACTTTTTTATATCGTCAACTTTTCTATAGAAATATTTTCCTATCGTCAACTTTTCTATAGAAATATTTTCCTATCGTCAACTTTTCTATAGAAATATTTTCCTATCGCCAACTTTTCTATAGAAATATTTTCCTATCGTCAGCTTTTGTATAGAAATATTTTCCTATCGTCAACTTTTCTATAGAAATATTTTTCTATCGTTAACTTTAGAAATATTGTGCTATCGTCAACTTTTCCATAAAAATGTTCTCCTATTTTCAACTTTTCTATAGAAATATTGTTATATCGTCAACTTTTATATAGAAATGTTGTCCTATCGTCAACTTTTCTATAAAAATGTTGTCCTATCGTTAACTTTTCTATAGAAATGTTGTCCTATCGTCAACTTTTCTATAGAAATATTGTCCTATCGTCAACTTTTCTATAGAAATGCTGTCCTATCGTCAAACTTTTTTAGAAAAATGTTATCCTATCGTCAATTTTTCTATAGAAATGTCCTATCGTCAATTATGTAAAACTTCTGAAACTAATGCATTTGTCGTTTGGAGCCGTTTTGTTCCAATTGGAATGTCGTGGGAATTATGTATGTATATAAGATTCGATTTACTTCTTAAAATCAGATTTCAATACGAAAACTTATTTTTTCATTAATTTCCAAAATTCATATTTTTGTTGATAACATGAATCTGAGCATCTCGTTATATCCGCTATATAATTATACAAAATATTGAATAAAATTAAATGTTTAATTGAAAATTACCCATATCCTTTAAATGACATTAGGTTCTATAAGAAAACTAGAATTTTTGCTATTTGTCATTAAAAAGCTGTAAAAAAATATGTAGAGCTATTTTTAGTTTCTTGGTTCAACATTTGAAATAAAAAATTTTAATACAATTATTCACTAGTTCAGCAGACAAAAACTTTTAATAAACTTGATTTGGTTTTGAATTTCTTTTATAACAAAAACTTTATTTTTTATTGCCATTTTTTTTCAATTCGGTCAAGTTAGAGACTTAGACTTGTTTGGAAAAATATAAAAAAAAAACAAAATTAAAATAATCGTGTTTTTAAACCTTTCGTTTAAATGTTTTGATCGCCAGGTGGTTTAATTTTTTTAGTTTGTTATAGATTTTTTTTAAATGTATCAAACCTATACTCCAACAGATTTATTACAAAATCTTTGGTAGAGGGCGATTTAAGATATGTATTCAATTATTTACTATCAAAATTTTATGAAAATATATGAACTGTTTTTCAAATAATTATGCGAAAAATTTTAATATTTTTTTGCCCATATTTTCAGTCAAATTAATAATTATTAAATGGTATTTTTTTCATAATTTTAAAGCTGTCGTTGCTTGATTTCAAAAAATGTTTGTTAATTCCTTAATCGTTATTAGGCGCTTATGTCAAGAGAGTGTTAAATCTGCAAAAATATTATAACTAATTAATGTTTTCAATTATCCATTACTTTGTATTTAAAATTCCAAATAAGTCAGATTTGTTTGAATTAAGCCTGTCAAGCGGACCGCAATCAAAATTAAAGTCTTAAAAGTAAATGTTTGGCAATGTCATTTGACATATGACCAAAAAAAATCTTTAAAAATCATGGTTTTCCGTGATAACATAAAGACTACAATATCTCGAAAACTGACAAAAACATAACAACTAAAATACGAGGGCAGATAAATTATTACACCTTTCGTAACCATGGATAAACAAGTAAGAAAGCGTTATAGTCGGTCAAGCCCGACTACACGATACCCTTCACCACTAAGTTCAAAGGTGTTCTTTTTCCTGTATAAAGACAAATATTTGCTAAATTTTGCCATCATACAAACATATTCTCAAAATTAATACATTTAAGCTGTTTCCGCCAATTGGACTTGTTTGAGAGCTAGGGTCAAATGTGGACCGATTATCTCGAAATTTGGCAAATTGATTACAGTTGTTACATTATGTATGCAAAAAATAAACTTAAAATTCTCATTATCTTCGGATTTACGAGCGTTTTAGGGAATTTTGTCTCATTTATTGCGTTTTGAGAAAAGAGTTTGTATGGGAGCTATGGTCAAATGTGAACCGAAATTTGGTACAGTGACTTTAGTTTACATAAGCGGTTTTTGTTTTAAATTTTATGAAAAAATATTGATTTTTGTGGTCAATATATCAATTCCGGGAAGTGGGACCGATTTTGACGAATTTCAATAGCCATGGTGCCATAATCAAAACAATTATCTGTGCCAAATTTTATCAAATAATCTTTAGTAGTGCGACCTGGGCCCTATTTCACTAAGCTACAAGTTTACAATTACAAGTGTTTTTGCCTGTAAAATTGTGAACTTGTAAATAATTGTGTTTCATTAAAATACAATTACAAGTTTGTAGCTGCAAGTGATTTTGACAATTCACAAGTTTACAAGTCCAACTTCTACAAGTGGTTTTGTTTCACTTATCTAAATTTGTACTTGTACATTTGTAGAATTGTAGAAAAAAAGCATAGGGTCAACGGAGACTCTCAAAAAAATTTTACAAGTTACAAGTGAATGATAAATTGAATTCAAATTTGGTTTTTAATTATTTTTTAATAAAAATTAGTTAAAATTAACACGAAATCAAATCAATATTAATTACCATTTATTTATTTTATTTGTTTTTAAATATGTTTCGATTAATAATAGTCCATTACTTAGTGTACCTTGACGAATTTAGTTTACTTTGACGAATTTTAATAGCACACTACCAAAATAATTGTGCCAAATTTAATCAAATTATCTTGAGAATTGCAAAATGTATTTGATTACAAGGTTTACATGGGGGTCCAGCCAGATGGACGGACGGACTGACATCGTTTAATCGGCTCAGTAAGGTGGTCTAACTAAGACCAATATTTCTATGCGTTATATATATCAGCCCAAACCTATAATACCCTTTCCACCTATAGTGATGAAGCGTATGCAGAACAAGGGAGATCAATGATGTCCTTGACTCAAGGAGCATATCTTTCATTTTCTCTATCATTCTCTCAAATGTGAATAATAGTATTGACAACAAAATACGAAAACCAAAAAATGGGCTCATGGTGGATCGGAAAACAAAAAACTTTTTCTTAACTTTTTAATTAAAAGAGCATAAAACTAAAGGGCATATGCTAAAATATGAGCCTAGTCTTATAAAAATCTGATAACCGTATCAAAAGTTATAGGCATATAAAGTGGGTATGTTTCTGAAAAAATATTGAAAAAAACGAATTTTGAACCGATATAAAATCTGAACCAAATTAAAAATTTTGAAGAAGTGTAAAAATTAGGAGAATGTACATATATATAAAATTTCATAAAAATCGTATTTTTTATTTGACTCCATATATTTATCAAAATTTTTTATTTTATTATAATTGTAATTTTAGAAATTGTAATTGTAGAAATTGTAGTTTACAAGTCCAAAAAGCTACAATTGTGAAAATTTTAATGAAACACAATTGAACAGCTCTTGTAATAATTAGACTTGTAATTGTAACTTGTAAACTTGTAGAATTGTAGTTTAGTGAAATAGGGCCCTGTAGTTTGATTACAAGGTTTATATGAGGGTTCAGCCAGCCAGCCAGACGGACATCGCTAAATCGACCCAGAAAGTGAATCTTAGCCTATTGGTATACTAAAAGATGGGTCTAAGACAAATATTTCTATGCGTTACATACATCAGCACAAACTTATAATACCCTTTCCACCTATGGTAATAAAAATGGATTCACCATAATACTAGTAATACCAATAATAATAACAAAACCGATACCAATACAAATACCGATACTAATATAATTTTTTTCTTTTGACAAGATTGCACTTATTTAGTTTTCTGCTTTGAAACCACATGTTCTTTTGTTGTGACACAAATGTAAAGCAAGATTTATTGCACTTGCTTCACAAAATTTTGTCGATAACATTTTTTTATTATTTTGTGTGAATTTCAAAATTTTTTTGTGCAAAACAAAAAAAAAAAATGCCGATTTATGAATGAAAAATATCTAATGATACTAATCTATCACGATAATGATAATGCAAATTAATTAACCAAGAGCTCAGTATATCAAAATTGTTCAAATTCAAAACACCTGAGATATAAAATGTAAAATATTTAAATGTTCAACCATCATGAGTAATAACTATTTTGATGTGCGCGACTTCAGTCATTCTATGAATTTTAATTATAATTTTGCAAATGATTTATTATTAAAATTACAATGATAACAAACTATTATTTAAATTTGTAGTGTTTGTTTTTCGCAAATTTAGGCGCTCTATTTGTTTAAACAATAAAATTAAAATTTTTAATGCCGGTTACTGTGTTACATCAAGGTTTTATTATTTTCATTAAAAAGTTTTTGTTTTAAAAAATTTAATAGTTTATGCTACATTGTATAAAGTGAATGTGATTAAATGACCAGAGCAAATAACTACAGCTCCACCCATTAAGTTTTTAAAAAATAATTGTTTCCGCCATGATCTTTGTTTTTCGGGAAAACGTCTTAAGGCGTTCGCCGCCGCTGTCACAAGAGAATCAGTTTTAAGTTTAAAACAATTGCTTTAGTAAATACTCGTATTTGTATTTTTTCAAATTACCTTAAAACTGAATAACAAATTTAATTTGCCTATTTCAGTAAAACAAATAAAATTTTAATGCAAAACGGTATTTTGAAAAGATCTTGAGGAGCGTTTACACTGTATGTAATTTTATCATACTTAAATCCCGAAAAAATCTTTTAAAAAACAAAGAAAATTTCTTTAACTATAAATTCTTGTAAGAATCCAAATCACTTAAAAAAGTTTATTCCAAATCCTCTGATTTTACAATTTACATCTTGTGTAACTTTTCCTTAAAATTAAGTAATTTTGGTGGCCACATCACAGTCACTTTTAAAGCCATTGACAATCGCTCAGCTCAACGGTGGTTGCCTTCTTTTATGTCTGTTATTGTGGTCACACATGACTCGGCGGTGGGTGGATTGAGTGTGTTTAAGCCGTGAGATTTTAAAACATTACTTTTTGTTTAAAATTTATATTTAAAGCAATTAATTTAATTTTCTGCTTAAAAATACGCGAAAAGTATGTTATATATTTTGTTAAGGCAATTAGTTTAAATCTCTTTATCGTGTCAAGAAATATGATTTCAATTATGATATTTTTACTTCAAGACAAACAACTTTTGGACAGGAAAAGATCAAGGTCTGAAAAAAAGAGCAGTAATCCACTACTTCTTGGTAAAGTTTAACAGTAGTGGTAATAGTAGCGGTAATAGTAGTGGTAATAGTAATGGTATAAGTAATGGTGTATGTAATGGCAATAGTAATGGTAAAGGTAATGTCAATAGTATTGGTAATATTGGTAATAGTAGAGTTAAAAGTAATGGTAATAGTAATGGTAGTAGTAGAGGTAAAAGTAATGGTCATAGTAATGGTAGTTGTAGTGTAAATAGTAATGGTTGTAGTAATGGTAATAGTAACGGCAATAGTGGAGTTAATAGTAATGATAATAGTAGAGGTAGTAGTAATGGTAAAAGTAATGATAGTAGTGATAGTAATAGTATTGGTTATAGTAATGGTAATAGTAATGCTAATAGTTATGGCAATATTAATGGTAATAGTAATAGCAATAGTAATGGTAATTGTAATGATAATAGTAATGGTTATAGTGATGGTAATAGAAATGGTAATAGAAATAGTAATGGTAATAGTAATGGTAATAGTAATGGTAATAGTAATGGTAATAGTAATGGTAAAAGTAATGGTAATACGAGTAGTTAATATTGGTAATAGTAGAGCTAATAGTAATGGTAATAGTAATGGTAGTAGTAGTGGTAAAAGTAATGGTAATAGTAATGGTAGTTGTAGTGTAAATAGTAATGGTTATAGTAATGGTAATAGTAACGGCAATAGTAGAGTTATTAGTAATGGTAATTGTAGAGGTAATAGTAATGGTAAAAGTAATGATAGTAGTGATAGTAATAGTATTGGTTAAAGTAATGATAATAGTAATGGTTATAGTAATGGTAATAGAAATGGTAATAGAAATAGTAATAATAATAGTAATAGTAATGGTAGTAGTAATGGTAATAGTAAAAGTTATAGTAATGGTAATATCAATAGTAATAGTAAACATAATAGTAATGGTAATGATAATAATAACGGTAGTTGTAATGTTAATAGTAATGGTTATATTAACAGTAATACTAATGGATATATAAATGGAAGTAGTAGAGGTAATAGTAATGGTAATAGTAATAGTAACGGTAGAAGTAATGGTAAAAGTAATGGTAATAGTAATGGTAGCAGTAATGGTAATGGTTTGGGTAATGGTAATAGTTATGATATGAGTAATGATAGTATTATTGGTAATAGTAATGATTATAGTAATGGTAATATTAATGGTAGTAGAGGTAATAGTAATTGTAATAGTAACGGTAATTGCAGGGGTAATAGTAATGGTTATAGTTATGGTAACATTATTGGCAATAGTATTGGTAATATTATTGGTGATAATAATTGTAATAGTAATGGTAGTAGTAATGGTAATAGTAAAAGTTATAGTAATGGTAATGATAATAGTAACGGTAGTAGTAATGTTAATAGTATTGGTAATATTAATGGTTATAGTAACAGTAATACTAATGGATATAATAATGGTAGTAGTAGATGTGGAGTAATGGTAATAGTAGTGGTAGTAGTAATAGTAATGGATTGAGTAATGGCAGTAGCAATGGTAATAGATATGGTAATAGTAATGGTTATAGTAATAATCATGTCATTTGAAATGGTAATATTTGTTGTAATGGTAAAAATAATGGTAGTAGTAATTGTAATGGTTTTAGTAATAGATATGGTAATGTATTGGTATTAGTAGTGGTAATAGTAATGGTAATATTATTGGTAATAGTAATGATTATAGTAATGGGTGAGGTAATGGTAATATTACAATTATAGTTACGGTAATTGCAGGGTAATAGTAATGGTTAAAGTAATAGTAATATTAATGCCAATAATAATGGTAATAGTAATGGTAATAGTAGTGGTAATGATAATAGTAATTATAATAGTAATGGTAATAGGATTGGTAATAGAAATGGTAATAATAATGGCAATAGTAATGGTAATAGTAGGAGTAATAGTAATGGTAATGATAATAGTAATGGTAGTTGTAATGATAGTTGTAATTAAAGTTGTAATGGTAATGGTATTGGTAATAGCAATGGTAATAGTAATGGTAATAATAATGGTAATAGTACTGGCAATATTAATAGTAGGAGTAATAGTGATGGTAATGATAATGATAATAGTAATGGTAGTTACCATTAATAGGAATAGTATTGGTAATAGTAATGAGTCAAATCAAGCAACAAAAATCTAACAAATTTTCGACTCTAGTACAAATTAGACCAAATTGGCGATGGAGTTTTTTTTGCATATAAATTAAAGTTGTTAACATTCTAATTTAAGTTTTACCAATTTTGTTATAACCGTTAAAAACTAATGATATTGGTCTGAAATCATGTCTTATTATTTTTTAATTGACCAGATATCCCGTCTGCATACTTGTACTGTTTGAGAAAATTGTAATTTCTGACACGTTTTGACATAACTGAAACCAGTTCAAAAGAACTCCACCTGTCAGTCATTCATTCCCTCAAACAACATTCAATATCTTTTAATCAAATGAAATAAATTGAATTAAAAAAAGAAACAAATTTATAACAAAATTCTTTTGTTAATAAAGAACTACTAGTTAAAACATGATAGGAGTTAAAGAAAACCAAACAATTATTGAAAACAATTTAATAGTTATGGCAAAAGCGCTAAGATTTATAGCATAAGATTTTTGTTTTATTTAATTTAAAATCAGTTAAATAATTTAAAATCGTTTAAATAATATTTATTTCCCTGATGACAAAAAACACCATTTTTTATTTTAATAATTGAAGTTTAAAATAACTTATGCATCCATCCACATTTTCAGTTCTTTATTTTTTTTGAACATTTTCCGCATTTTCCTTATCAGTTGCAAATTTTTGGTTAAACTCCTCTACCAAAAGTTGTGTAGACTTCCACTTATGATTATAATTACTTTTCAATTTAATTTTTCTATTAATTTTCAAATAATGCACGGTGGATCAAAATAGGATAAACAAGTAACAAAGTGGTCAGTCTAGATAATTTCATAACTATTATCTAACCAAAAATTACTCTTGAAATCGGACATGTTCTGGGACACTTTTCCTATGTACTTCAATTCGTTGTTTACAAAATCCCTTTGAATTTTAACAGGCCAAAGTTCTAGGCAGTTGTATCGAATTGCTAGGTGTTGTACTGAAATGACATTATTGTTTGACTATCACTCAGGTTCTATTTTTCCATAGTAACATGATTCCAAATCGGACCAGAAATATGTAGGAACTATGTGCTGTCTCAGATAAGATCAGTAGTAATTGACCATTACCATTACTTTTATTATTACTATAACCATTACTATTACCATTACAACTATCATAACTATTACCATTAGTATTACCATAACTACTATCATTACATTACCATTACTACTATCATACATTACCATTACTACTATCATACATTACCATTACTACTACCATTACTATTTACACTACTATTACCATAACTATTAGCATTATTATTACAAGTACTATTACTACTACTATTATTACTACCATTACAATTACCATAACCAGTACAATTACTATTACCATTACTATTACCATACTACTACCATTTCTATTACCATTATTATAACCATTACTATTAACATTACTATTCCCATTAATATTACCATTAATTTTACCATTACTAATACCGTTACTATTTTTAATACCAATACTGTTACTACTATTATTACTTTTACCATTATTACCGTTACTATTACCATAACTAATACGATTACTAATATTATAACCATTACTATTACCATTAATTATTATGTAATTATCTAAAATGATAACCAATTGCCGTACTTACGCTTGAAATCGGACATGTTTTGGGACACATTTCCTGTGTTCTTCATATCGTTTTTTACAAAATCCCTATGATTTGTTACAAGCCAAAGATCTAGGCAGTTGGATTGATTTGCTTTTTCTGGTACTGAAATGGCACTATTGTTTGACTTTCACTCACAGGTTCCTTTTTTCCATAGTAGCATGATTCCGAATCGGACCAGAAATATGTTGGCACTTTGTGCTGTCTCAGACAAGATCAAAGCCGTTGTTGTACCATTACTGTTACCATTACTACTGCCCTTAGTATTTATATTACCATTAGTATTACTACTACCATTGCTATTATTAGTACCATAATTATTACCATTACTATTACTATAACCATTACTATTACCATTACTATTACCATTACTATTACCATTACTATTACCATTACTATTACCATTACTATTACCATTACTATTACCATTACCATTAATATTACCATTACTTCTACCATTACCATTACTATAACCATTACTACTATCATTACTACTACAATTTCTATTACCATTACTATTACTACTATCATTTCTATAACTATTACCATTACTATTAACATTACTATTACCATTACTACTACCGTTACTATTTCTATTGCCATTATTATTATAACTGCTACCATTACTGTTAGTCTTGTCATTACTATTTCCATTACTTTCACCATAACTATTAACATCACTATTACCATTGCTATTACCATTACTATTACCATTACTATTACCATTACTACTACTATTATTGCTACCATTACAATTACCAAAACCAGTACATTATTACTACCATTATTACTAATGCATTAGTACTGCCATTACCATTTCTATTACCATTACTATTACTACTACCATTACTATAACTATTACCATTACTATTAACATTACTATTAACATTACTATTACTATAACCAATACTACTACCGTTAATATTTCTTTTACCATTATTATTATAACTGCTACCATTACTACTAGTACTGTCATTACTATTTCCATTATTATTTCCATTACTTTTACCATAACTATTAACATTATTATTACCATTACTATTACCATTACTATTACCATTAATATTACCATTACTATTATCATTACTATTACCATTACTATTTTACTATATATAAAAATATGGCTTAAATAAACAGTATCAGTATCACCTATTGGTAAAGTGTTTAAAAAAAATAAGGACCAGTCTCACATAAATCCGTAACTGACTGACATTTTTGATGGTTCTGCCCCACTGTGCCATATTTCATAACTACTGCACTTTTTAATTATTTTCATGCATTTTGGCATTTGCATTGCATTTGTTTAAATTTATTAAAATTTACTATAACCTTTCTTTTTTTTCAAAATTATTTAAATGCATTGGAGCAAGTTTAAACATAAATAGATTTTGAAAACTGACAAATATTTCATTTTCAAAATCAACCAAAAATCTCGTTTTTAATTTTATGGATAAACAAAAGGATGTGAACGAAAAGAATTTTACATTTTATGAGGATTTTAAAAAATTTTAAAGAGGTTGAATTGATTGTTCAGATTAGCATTCTAGAGAAAGGCACTTCAGGCTAAGCACTCAGGAGCTAATCGGTTTTTAACAAATCGATGGCTTATTATAAAAAGGTCCTAACAATAATATTTTGTTTTTCTTTGTATGCATTAGTCTTTTCTTAAAATGTTTTGGTGTTTGCTCTTTCGTAAAGAACTTTTGGGCATTCTTGTTCTAGAAAGTTCAAAATTACTCTAGAAATTGTTAAGTTTTTTTTTTCGTTACTAGCCTTTAAATTTAAACAATGTTGCAAACATGTTCCTGAATCTAATGTTTTGAGACATTTGGAATATGTATTTAAAATTTTATTTGTATCTTTTTGGGGAAGAAACCAAAATATTGATGCCAAAAAATGTTAATGACATTAAAAAAAAATCTTGTTGAAATCCACATGAATTTATTAAAACTGTAAATTTTACACTGAATATAAGAAATGTAAGCAAATTTAATACTTTCACTTTCTTCACTTCACCAGCAGAAATAAATAAGTCAAGTATTACATATGCAATTGCGTTATTTTATATGACGAGGAAAATATGAAAGAAGCAAAAACAATTTATGTAAACAAATATGCCATTTCCCTAAATATGATCTTAAATTCACAATTTTGTTGTTGAAATGATGAAATTTAAGAAATACTTTATAATAAATGCTGTAATTATAATTTGTTACAACATAGATTTTCGTATTGAATTTCATTGCCAGTAAATTGCTTTAAATTTAGTAATTCGTTAGTATTTTATGTTAATCTGAAGATATAAAAAAATAATTTTGAATATTTAAACTTCAATTTAATTGAGTGTGTTTAGTTAACCATAACTTTAACGCACCTGATATCGTGATTGTAGTGCATTTACACCAGTAAAAATTCTAGATCATGCAGATAGAAATTTTTTTTTATCAAAAATTTTTCTATAGAATTTTTTTTTATCAGAAATTTTTCTATAGAAAATTTTTTTATCAAAAATTTTACTATAGAAAATTTTTTTTATCAAAAATTTTTCTATAGAAAATTTTTTTTATCAAAAATTTTTGTATAGAAAATTTTTTTTATCAAAAATTTTTCTATAGAAAATTTTTTTATCAAAAATTTTTCTATAGAAAATTTTTATCAAAATTTTTTCTCTAGAAAATTTTTGTATCAAAAATTTTTCTGTAGAAAATTTTTTTATCAAAAATTTTTCTATAGAAATTTTTTTATCAAAATTTTTTCTCTAGAAAATTTTTGTATCAAAAATTTTTCTACGCAAAATTTTTTTTTCAAAAATTTTTCTACGCAAAATTTTTTTTTCAAAAATTTTTCTTAACAATATTTTTTTTTATCAAAAATTTTTCTATAGAAAATTTTTTTATCAAAAATTTTTCTATAGAAAATTTTTTTATCAAAAATTTTTCTATGGAAAATTTTTTTATCAAAAATTTTTCTATAGAAAATTTTTTTATCAAAAATTTTTCTATACAAAATTTTTTTTATCGAAAATATTTCTATTGAAATTTTTTTTGTTTAAAACTTTTATAGAAAATTTTTTTATCAAAAATTTTTCTATAGAAAATTTTTTATCAAAATTTTTTCTCTAGAAAATTTTTGTATCAAAAATTTTTCTATTAAAAATATTTTTTTCAAAAATTTTTCTTTACAATATTTTTTTTATCAAAAATTTTTCTATAGAAAATTTTTTTATCAAAAATTTTTCTATAGAAAATTTTCTTATCAAAAATTTTTCTATAGAAAATTTTTTTATCAAAAATTTTTCTATAGAAAATTTTTTATCAAAATTTTTTCTCTAGAAAATTTTTTATCAACATTTTTTCTCTAGAAAATTTTTGTATCAAAAATTTTTCTACGCAAAATTTTTTTTCAAAAATTTTTCTTAACAATATTTTTTTTATCAAAAATTTGTCTATACAAAATTTTTTTTATCGAAAATATTTCTATTGAATTTTTTTTTGTTTAAAACTTTTATAGAAAATTTTTTTATTAAAAATTCTTATCAAAAATTTTTCTATAGAAAATTTTTTTATCAAAAATTTTTCTATACAAAATTTTTTTTATCGAAAATATTTCTATTGAATTTTTTTTTGTTTAAAACTTTTATAGAAAATTTTTTTATTAAAAATTCTTATCAAAAATTTTTCTATAGAAAATTTTTTTATCAAAAATTTTTCTATAGAAAATTTTTTTATTAAAAATTTTTCTACAGAAATTTTTTTTATCAAAAATTTTTCTATAGAAAGTTTTTTTATCAAAAATTTTTCTATAGAAAATTTTTTTATCAAAAATTTTTCTATAGAAAATTTTCTTATCAAAAATTTTTCTATACAAAATTTTTTTATCAAAAATTTTTCTATAGAAAATTTTTCTATAGAAAATTTTTTTATCAAAAATTTGTCTATAGAAAATTTTTTTATCAAAAATTTTTCTATATAAATTTTTTTATCAAAAATTTTTCTCTAGAAAATTTTTGTATCAAAAATTTTTCTATACAAAACATTTTTTTCAAAAATTTTTCTTTACAATATTTTTTTTATCAAAAATTTTTCTATAGAAAATTTTTTTATCAAAAATTTTTCTAAGAAAATTTTTTTATCAAAAATTTTTCAATAGAAAATTTTTTTATCAAAAATTTTTCTATACAAAATTTTTTTTCAAAAATTTTTCTATAGAAAATATTTTTATCCAAAATTTTCTATAGGAAATTTTTTTATCCAAAATTTTCTATAGAAAATTTTTTTATCCAAAATTTTTTTATCAAAAATTTTTCTATGGAAAATTATCAAACAATTTTCTATGGAAATTTTTCTATAGAAATTTTTCTATGGGAATTATTCTATAGAAAATTTTTGTATAAAAATTTTTCTCTATACAAAATTTTTTTTTATCAAAAATTTTTCTGTTCAAAATTTTGTATCAAAAATTTTTCTATTCAAAATTTTTTATCAAAAATTTTTTTTACAAAATCCATCGAAACGCGTCGAGGAATTTGGTTTCTCCGCAAACATTTTTTGGCTTTTTATCAATAAATTGGTCTGTTACATTAATAAATAAATGTAACAGGGGGGTTACCGCGTAACTCGATTCGAAACGGAAAATTTTCGAGTTCGTACAAATGGTACTGTCTAATACGATCTTCGTATGTTTTGTTTCCAAAATGCGGACAAGTTTTTTCGCTTTCGACAAATAAATTTCCCTTTCGTAAATGCAACTGTGTATTACGAAAACGGACATTTTTGTCGTTTAAAATGATAGGAAATTGTTCGAAAGCTATTTAGGTAGTGACAGTTGAGAAAAATGTAAGTATTTATAGAAATTATACTTTTATAAATAAAAATCCATTTTTATAAAGTGATTCAAATAATAGATTTGTATTGTTAACATTTTTAAGGAATATTCCGAAAAAATGTATATACACACAAACAAAAAACAATATGAGGAAATGGTGGAATATATGACAAGGCATCATGGCTTGGCAAAGGGACATTTAAATGTCCTTGATGCCAAAAACAAATTAAGTCATATGTGGAAAAAGTTGCAGTGATTTCAATTCACTTGGACCGCCTGATCGTGATGCCAAGGGCTGGAAAAAAGTAATTTATTTTTAGGTTTGGGCTTTCTACAAAAATAACGTAAAAGCAAATGTCATAGGAGCCGTAGCAGCATTTCTGGGACTGGAGGTGGACCAAGCAGATTAGAACAGCAAACGTCCAATTTTCTTTCGATAGAGGAAGCTATAAGAGTTTGGATCAAAAAGCTAATCACACAATGTGCCAACATTAATACGAAGATGTAGTCTTGAAAATAATTTAAATGAAAATTTCAATTCATCCACTCCAAATGTTTCCGTCATTTGGACTTATATGAGAGCTAGGGTCAAATGTGGACCGATTATCTCGAAATTTGGCAAATTGATTACAGTTGTTACAAAAATTATGTATGCAAAAAATAAACTCAAAATTTTCATTATCTTTAGATTTACAAGCGTATTAGTGATTTTTTTGTCTCATTTAGTGCGTTTTTAAAGAAGAGTTTGTATGGGAGATATGGTCAAATGTGAACGAAATTTGGTACAGTGATTTTAGTTTACATAAGCAGTATTTGTTTTAAATTTCATGAAAAAATATTGATATTTGTGGCCAATATGTCAATTCCGGGAAGTGGGGCCTATGGGAGGTACCATAAATAATGGACTGATTTTGACTAATTTCAATAGCCATGGTCCCATTATCAAAAAAATGATCTGTGCCAAATTTCATTAAATTATCTTTAGAATTGCGACCTGTAGTTTGATTACAAGGTTTACATGGGGGTCCAGCCAGCCAGACGGACGGACGGACATCGCTAAATCGACTCAGAAAGTGATTCTAAGCCTATTGGTATACTAAAAGGTGGGTCTAAGACAAATATTTCTATGTGTTACATACATCAGCTCAAACTTATAATACCCTTTCCACCTATGGTGGTGAAGGGTATAAATAGCGTACCAAGAGAGTTCAATAACTGTTTTGAAAGAATTTAATGAAGGGTTCCAAAAATATTTAAGACGAAGTTATGATGTACAACATAGCATGTATAAGCTCGAACTCCTAAATTAAATTTAGAAATTTAACTTTAAAAAGAAAAAATTCAACTTGAAAAAGAAAAATTAAGCGACTAAAAGAAAAATTCGATTTCAAAAAAATGACGGAGTTGGAAAAATCCAAAAGAAAGGTTCAACAATTGGAAATGAAGAAAGCTATTCTAAACCATGAATTGGAAATTGTTAAACAATATACTCTAATTTAATTGTGCTAATTTATTAAATTGTTCTAATTGCCAATTTAATTGTGGGTGTATATGATCATTCACATTTTATTAGAAAGATCCATTATGTTTGAAGAGTCTCTAATTAATTTTCTTTGGACTCTTTCAGGCACCGTATCATTTTCATCATCGAACCATAAGGAAACGCAATCTATATTATACAATTATTTAAAAATTACTTCAAATTGCTATTAATATGTTTTGTTTTGGGAAATTTGTGTGTCAAACAGCAGTGCTACCAACATTTCCACAAATTTTCCCTTATGTTTGTGAATACAACACTGTGTTCGTTTCGAACGATTTACACAGTACGGTTAACCTTTCGATTCGGAAATTTCTTTCGAAAGATTTTACTTTTCGAATCGAGTTACGCGGTAAGGGCCCAGATTTGGGATCAAATGCAAATACACTTCTTTTTGAACAAAATTATTTTATCAAAAATTTTTCTATACAAAATTTTTTTATCAAAAATTTTTCTATAAAAAATTTTTTATCAAAAACTTTTCTATGGAAAATTTTTTTATTAAAAATTTTTCTATAGAAAATTTTTGTATCAAAAATTTTTCTATACAAAATTTTTTTTCAAAAGTTTTTTCATTCAAAATTTTGAAAAATTCTTGTATCAAAAATTTTTCTATGCAAAATTTTTTTATCAATAATTTTTCTATGCAAAATTTTTTTATCAATAATTTTTCTATGCAAAATTTTTTTATCAATAATTTTTATGTTTCTATAGAAAATTTTTTTTATCAAAAGTGTTTCTATAGAAAATTTTTTTATCAAAAATATTTCTATGAAAATTTAGGTATTAAAAATATTTTTATGAAAAATTTTTCTATAGAAAATTTCTTTACCAACAATTTTTCTATAGAAAATTTCTTTACCAACAATTTTTGTATTGAAAATTTTTTTATCCCTAATTTTTCTATCCAAAATTTTTCTATGCAAAATATTTCTATAGAAATATATTCTATATCCATATATTTCTATATTCAAAATTTTTCTATAGAAAATTTTTTTATCCAAAACTTTTCTATAAACAACTTTTTTATCCAAAATTTTTCTAAAAAAAAATGTATTATTCAAAATTTTTCTATCGAAAATTTTTTATCCAAAATTTTTCTATAGAAAATATTTTTATCCAAAATTTTTCTATAGAAAATATTTTTATCAAAAATTTTCAATATAAAATTTTTTATCAAAAATTTTTCTACACAAAATTTTTTTAGCAAAAAGTTTTCTATAGAAAATTTTTCTATAAAAAATTTCTTTTATCCAAAATTTTTCTATAGAAAATTTTTTTTATAAAAATTAGTTTTATAGAAAATTTTTTATCTAAAATTGTTCTATACAAAATTTTTGTATCAAAAATTCAAATTTTTCGATAGAATATTTTTTTTTTATTAAAAATTTTTCTATAAAAAATTTCTTTTATCCAAAATTTTTCTTTAGAAAATTTTTTTATCTTAAATTTTTCTATAAAAAAATTTCTTTATCAAAAATTTTTCTTTAGAAAATAGAAAATTTTTTATTAAAAGTTTTTCTATAGAAAATTTTTTTATCAAACATTTTTTTATAAAATCTTTGTTAGAAAATTTGTTTATCAAGAATTTTTCTATACAAAATTTCTTTATCAGAAATTTTTCTTTAGAAAATTTTTTTATCAAAAATTTTTCTATAATAAATATTTTTTATCAAAAATTTTTCTATAATAAATATTTTTTATCAAAAATTTTTCTATAATAAATATTTTTTATCAAAAATTTTTCTATAGAACATTTTTTTTTAACAAAAATTTTCTTTAGAAAAAATTTTCATCAAGAAATGTTGTATACTCTGTGCTGTCATAAACACAGTAAAAGACGTTTTTGTAGGTACCCCCGTTATATAAATTTCTGTGTTTATCGAGTCTGATACCAAAAATGCATGGCTTGTTTTGCAACAACTAATATTTTTCGGATTTTCCCGGTTATCCGACTTATTGGCAGTCTTCATCAATCTGGAACTTTTGACTGTCAATGATAACAATTTTGTGACTGATCTTAACTACAAAATTTCTGGGTGGTGTAAATGCCTAACAAATAATTTGTTATTAACATTAAAGTGTTTATAACCATTTCTTACAGTTCTAAAATGGTTTTTATTAAATTTAAAAATAAATTTAGAAATATATGAAAGGTATATTTTTAAATTTATACTCGCAGTCAAGTAAGTCAGTCATGCCTAAAAAACGTGTCTTATAAGTCTAAAATTAAGATATTATTTACACATGTTATTTATAAATTACAATTAACATTTAAAGTGGGTAATTTTTGCGTGTCTTTTTAGTCAATTATAAAATATAATTTATTAATGTTTTATAAAGACTTGTTTATAAGTTAGATAAATTTGTATATTATTACCCTAATTAAAGTAAAATTTAAAGCAAATGACTTCCTTATTAAATTCCAACTACTTAGTAACTATTTCTGCAAATTGGTAACATTTTAGGTAGAACTCTTAACTTTGACATTTAAATCTAAAAAGTTCAAGATTATCAAGATTAGGATGTTATTAGTTTTCAAATTCTTTCTATAGTTCGTTCTAACTGACCATGATTTTGAGAATTCGCAGGAATAAAGTACATGGTATCAAACAGATTTCAGCGATAGAAAAGCTCATTTATTATGGATATTTTTTAACAGAAGGTTTTTAGAAATATAAGATAGATGAGACAATTACTGTTCTAGACATAACGACGAATATACTTACTTTCATGGTTTTCAAAACATTATAATTCGTATTTATTCTATTTTAAAAATTGGGTATAATTTTGGGAAGTGATTTCGACGAATTTTATTAACAATGAACCCAGTATCATAAATGTTTTAAGTCCGTATGACTTTAATTTGTAATGTCTTTTAATAAATAAAAACAAGTAAGAGTGTTATATTCGGCTGTGCCGAATCTTATATACCCACCATCAAGTTGTGTTAAATTTAGAAACATATCTCATATATCTACAAGGCTAGGCTAAACACGTTAATAGTAATACGACAGGTCCATATATTTCGTTATGAGTTCCTAATGCATTCATCATATATAAAGTCTGGGCTGAACATTGATTGATGCCTATATAATTTCATAGGTGCAATCTTAATATAATGAATGTACCTCCAAATCTTTTTGATTGTAGATATAAAAAGGGGATGTTATATATATAAGAATTATAGCCAAATGTTGACCGATTGTAACAAAATTTTACACACTGACTGGTATATATAGAGAGCTTATTCTTGCAAAATTTAGTGGCCATAGCTATCATAGTTTCTAATTGTGAGTGTTTTTCACATGAAAGCTAAAGTCAAATATGGACTGATTCCTATAAAAATTGATAAACTGATCAAAAATTGCATAAAACTTCCCTATTTTAAATTTAATCGTCATAGCTATTACAATTGTATTTAATTTATCAGCATTAATGTGTTTCCCGGGGCGGGGTTATGTGGGAGCTCTAACTAAATTTGAACCGATTTTGTCCATTTTCAACACACATCTTTTTCAAGATATCCAAAATACTTTTGTAAAATTTTGTCCCTCTAGCTCTTTTCGTTAAGGCGCTATCGTGCTTTTATCTGACGGACAGACGGACATAAACAACCTTTTCTTTATGTATTTTTGTGTTTCCATAAGTTTTTTATATGGGAGCTATGGTCAAATGGTGACCGATTGTGACGAAATTTTGCACACTGGCTGGCATTGACATTACACTTCCTTGTGCTTAATTTAGTCTTACTAGCTCTTGTAGTTAAGGAGCTATCACGATTTTATCTGACGGACAGACGGACATAAATCCCCTTTTCTTTTTGAATTTTTGTGTTTTCGTAAGTTTTTTATATGGGAGCTAGGTCAAATAGTGACCGATTGTGACAAAATTTTGCACACTGGCTGGCATTGATATAAGACTTTCTTGTGCAAATTTAGTGGTTATATCTGTTATACTTTTAGATTTATTGGCATTTAAGTGTATTTTGGGTGAAATTTAGCCTGTTTTCGTAAGTTTTTTGTATGTGAGCTATGGCTAAATGTGAACCGATTTCGATGAAATTTTATATGCTGCCTAGTGCTTATCTAAAACTTCTAGATACCAAATTTTGTCATCATAACTGTCATAATTTGTCATTTATTAGCAAATAAGCGATTAGCCTAGACGAGGTTATACGGGAGCTATGGCCAAATGCTAACCGATTTTGCCCAATTTCAATACCAAAATTTTCTCATAGATAAAGAATGTTTTTGCTAAGTTTCAGTTAGCTAGCTCTTTTCGTTTAGACGTTATCGTGAATTCAACAGACAGACAGACAGACGGACAGACAGACGGACAGACAGACGGACATAGCTCAATCGTCTTAGAATTTCATAAGGATTCAGAATATATATCGTTTTTGATTTTTGAACCAATATTAAGGAAATTACAAACGGAATGACAACTCAATATACCCCCCATTCTTTTTGATGGTGGGTATAAAAACCAAGTAAGAGTGTGTAATGGCGAAATTAAACAAGAGCTTTTATGATACTTGTGTTCTCCACGTTTATTTCATCTAGAATGTCTTTTAGTTTTACAAAATGTCCTCAATTCAGAGGCGCTTAAAGGTATTTCTCTAAACAAAGTTGATCAGAAAGTTTATAATTTATGTTTTGACAATTAGATGGCGTTCTAGTATTTAAAATTATATTTAATAGATGGGGCTAAATTATCGAAACTAAATATGATATTAATATAAATAATATCGGGTGTTTTTTATTGAGGTATAGAACTTTAAGTTGGCATCACTTTTTTAACTGGCGGCCATTTTGTCAGCTGTCAAGTGATTAATATTTAGTTTGGTTTGCCATTTCATCATGAACAGGTTGACAAAAGAACAACGCTTGCAAATCGTGCAAATTTATTTCGAAAATAATGGTTCAGTTCGCGAAGTTTACCGCAAGCTCCGTCCATTTTATGGTCGACATAATCGTCCATCAGAGCAATTAATTCGGTTAACCATGGATCGTTTTCGCACTACGTTTACTCTATGTGATAATACGCATCCGCAGCGACGTCGAACAGTGCGCACCGAAGAAACAATTGCCGCTGTAGAACAAAGTGTTGAAGAGGACCCGAATGAATCGATTCGCCACCGAGCACAGCAATTGGAGCTCTGTCCATCAACTTTATGGAAGATTTTGCTCAAAGATCTTGGCTTGCGACCTTACAAGATCCAGCTTGTGCAAGAATTAAAGCCGCGAGACCATGCAATGCGTCGTGATTTTGGTGTATGAGCCGAAAATGAGATTGATCTCGATGCTGATTTTCTTCGCAAAATTTTGTTCAGTGATGAGGCTCATTTTTGGTTGAATGCTGTAGAGTCAGTTACCATAAATGGAGAACGGTATAGAGCCATGATAACCGACTATTTTGTTCCCCAATTGGATGGCATGAATTTGTAGGTTATATTCGGATCCCACTTCTGAGGATGTAATGGCGAAATTAAACAAGAGCTTTTATGATACTTGTGTTCTCCACATTTATTTCTTCTAGAATGTCTTTTAGTTTTACAAAATGTCCTCAATTCAGAGGCGCTTAAAAGGTATGTCTCTAAACAGAGTTGATCAGAAAGTATTATAATTTATATTTTGACAATTAGATGGCGTTCTAGTATTTAAAATTATATTTAATAGATGGGGCTAACTTATCGAAACTAAATATGATATTAATATAAATAATAGATGGCCTTAAGATATTAAATTATCACTACAATACGAATTACATATACAAAATACATTACAGCTCGGCTATCCTGACTTTTGATTGCCCTCAATCAACCGGATAATTTCATGACGTCGTCTCAATATGTTAATTTCTTCGTCTAAACACTGCGCTTCGGTCTTAAATTGCTCACATACGGACGGTAAAACCTTTATGTTGTTTTCAACTACCGGTGGTCCGCTTTTAAAATCTCTTCTACCGACGCAGAAAATGGCATGTTAAAGCAGCGGAGGTTGTTTGTAGAAGAAAATCATCAGATATTTTCTTCGGAGTACGTGCAATCGAAGTCCCTGAGGATGTTGTCGGAGGGTTTGTGCAAATAGAGGCAGCTGTGGACGGAGTGTTTATGCAAATAGAGACATCGGTGGACGGAGGGTTTGAGCAAGTAGTGGCAGCGGTGGACGGAGGGGACACACAGTCTTCCAAAGTTTCATATTTACCTAAGGCAGATTTCAATGTTGACTGCCGTTCCATCTTTGTTTGTTAGAAAAAATTTGTAGGTTATATTCGGATCCCACTTCTGAGGATGTAATGGCGAAATTAAACAAGAGCTTTTATGATACTTGTGTTCTCCACATTTATTTCTTCTAGAATGTCTTTTAGTTTTACAAAATGTCCTCAATTCAGAGGCGCTTAAAAGGTATGTCTCTAAACAGAGTTGATCAGAAAGTATTATAATTTATATTTTGACAATTAGATGGCGTTCTAGTATTTAAAATTATATTTAATAGATGGGGCTAACTTATCGAAACTAAATATGATATTAATATAAATAATAGATGGCCTTAAGATATTAAATTATCACTACAATACGAATTACATATACAAAATACATTACAAGTGTTATATTCGGCTGTGCCGAATCTAATATACCCACCATCAAGTTGGGTTAATCAAGTTGTGTTTTTTTTATAAAAGCTATAGTCAAATATGGACCGATTCTTATAAAATTTGATATACTGACCCATAGTTGCATAAAACTTCTTTATTCTAAATTTAGTCGTCATAGCTATTACAATTGTATTCAATTTATCGGCATGAATGTGTTTCCCGGGGCGGTTATATATGGGAGCTCTAACTAAATGTTAATCGATTTCGGCCATTATCAAATATACTTTTGAAAATTTTTGTCTTTGAGCTAGAGTCTTTTAGTTACGGAGCTATCGCTCCCTTTTCCTTTTTTATTTGTATGTTTCCGTAAGTTTTTTATATGGGAGCTATGGTCAAATGATGACCGATTGTGACGAAATTTTCCACACTAGCTGGCATTGACATAAGACTTCCTTGTGCTAAATTAAGTGCTTATATCTATTATAGTTTTAGATTTATTGGCATTTAAGTGTATTTTATTTGAAATTTAGGCTGTTTTCACTAACGTTTTGTATGGGAGCTATGGCTATGGCTTATGTAAAACTTCTATATACCAAATTTTATCATCATAACTATTATAGTTTGTTATTTATTAGCAAATAAGCGGTTAGAATAGGCGAGGTTATACGGACATTGCTCAATCGTCTTAGAATTTCATAAGGATTTAGAATATATATAGCTTTCGGTTTTTGAGCCAACATTAAGGAAATTACAAACGGAATGACAATTTTAATATAACCCTCATTCTTTTTGATGGTAGATATAAAAAATGTAATAATACTCGAAACCCTTTAAAACACCTGATTTTTTTATCTTAAGAACAATTTACGACCCTAAATCCTTCAATTGATTTTTTTATCTTAATCTAAAAAACCTAAAGCTATAACAAACAAACCATTTTTAACGCTTTGATAATGAAATTTAAAAGTTCACTTCAAAATATTTCACACATCATAATTTGGCATAAAAAAGAAAAATATCCCATGGGCAAGTTAAATACATATGTTTTCAAAAAAACCCCCCAAAACACAAGCTAAAGCTAATTTCAAACGGCGCAAAAGTTATTATTTTTTGCTTACAAAAAACTATTAACTTTGTCTGAATATAGTAAAGACAACATATGGTTTTTATGTTATTTATAATGAATCTATTATCTCTATTTCAGATTCTGTTCACTGCTACTCGCGGTGTTTCTGCTTTCGAAGGTGTTAAAAAGATTTTTCATATTCAACTGCTGCTGTTGCACTTTAAAAGATTTCAGTACTTGAACAGCCGTTGGATATAGACTTAGCAATAACATTGGCAATTTTAGTTTTTTTTTTCTTAAAATTATTATGTATTACTTAATTTTTTAGTAAGATTTTTCTTTTGTGTCTATTTCTGGTCGCACGTAGGAATTGCAATTGCTTTATGTTAAATTTTTTTTCAATCAATGTTTTTATGTAAAGAAATCTAGTGTAAGAGAAGACTAAATTTAGAAGAAATGAATAGAAATACTATTTTCAAATAGTAAAGGCGTGAGATAAGTTAATATAGTCAAGATCTTTAACTTATCTCTTATAGTTTAGAAGATATTGTCCTTTTTATACACGATATTCGTATTTCTTTAAAATGTCTTCCTATACTCAACTTTTCTATAGAAATTATTTCCTAATAGTCAACTTTTCTATAGAAATGTCTTTCTAGCGTCAACTTTTCTATAGAAATGTCGTCCTACCGACAACTTTTCTATAGAAATGTCGTCCTACCGACAACTTTTCTATAGAAATGTCGTCCTACCGACAACTTTTCTATAGAAATGTCGTCCTACCGACAACTTTTCTATAGAAATGTCGTCCTACCGACAACTTTTATATAGAAATGTCGTCCTACCGACAACTTTTCTATAGAAATGTCGTCCTACCGACAACTTTTCTATAGAAATGTCGTCCTACCGACAACTTTTCTATAGAAATGTCGTCCTACCGACAACTTTTCTATAGAAATGTCGTCCTACCGACAACTTTTCTATAGAAATGTCGTCCTACCGACAACTTTTCTATAGAAATGTCGTCCTACCGACAACTTTTCTATAGAAATGTCGTCCTACCGACAACTTTTCTATAGAAATGTCGTCCTACCGACAACTTTTCTATAGAAATGTCGTCCTACCGACAACTTTTCTATAGAAATGTTGTCCTACCGACAACTTTTCTATAGAAATGTTGTCCTATCGACAACTTTTCTATAGAAATGTTGTCCTATCGACAACTTTTCTATAGAAATGTTGTCCTATCGACAACTTTTCTATAGAAATGTTGTCCTATCGACAACTTTTCTATAGAAATGTTGTCCTATCGACAACTTTTCTATAGAAATGTTGTCCTATCGACAACTTTTCTATAGAAATGTTGTCCTATCGACAACTTTTCTATAGAAATGTCGTCCTACCGACAACTTTTCTATAGAAATGTCGTCCTACCGACAACTTTTCTATAGAAATGTTGTCCTACCGAAAACTTTTCTATAGAAATGTTGTCCTATCGACAACTTTTCTATAGAAATGTTGTCCTATCTTCAACTTTTCTATAGAAATGATTGCCTATCGTCAACTTTTCTATAGCAATGTTTGCTTATCGTCAAATTTTCTATAGAAATGTTGTCCTATCGTTAACTTTTCTATAGAAATGTTGACCTAACGTCAACTTTTCTATAGAAATGTCGTCCTACCGACAACTTTTCTACGGAAATATTGTCCTACCGACAACTTTTCTACAGAAATTTTGACCTAACGCCAACTTTTCTATAGAAATGTTGACATAACGTCAACTTTTTTATAGAAATGTTGACCTTACGTCAACTTTTCTATAGAAATGTCGTCCTACCGACAACTTTTCTACAGAAATATTGTCCTACCGACAACTTTTCTACAGAAATATTGTCCTATCGACAACTTTTCTATAGAAATGTTGTCCTATCGACAACTTTTCTATAGAAATGTTGTCCTATCGACAACTTTTCTATAGAAATGTTGTCCTATCGACAACTTTTCTATAGAAATGTTGTCCTATCGACAACTTTTCTATAGAAATGTCGTCCTACCGACAACTTTTCTATAGAAATGTCGTCCTACCGACAACTTTTCTATAGAAATGTCGTCCTACCGACAACTTTTCTATAGAAATGTCGTCCTACCGACAACTTTTCTATAGAAATGTCGTCCTACCGACAACTTTTCTATAGAAATGTCGTCCTACCGACAACTTTTCTATAGAAATGTCGTCCTACCGACAACTTTTCTATAGAAATGTCGTCCTACCGACAACTTTTCTATAGAAATGTCGTCCTACCGACAACTTTTCTATAGAAATGTCGTCCTACCGACAACTTTTCTATAGAAATGTCGTCCTACCGACAACTTTTCTATAGAAATGTCGTCCTACCGGCAACTTTTCTATAGAAATGTCGTCCTACCGACAACTTTTCTATAGAAATGTCGTCCTACCGACAACTTTTCTATAGAAATGTTGTCCTACCGACAACTTTTCTATAGAAATGTTGTCCTATCGACAACTTTTCTATAGAAATGTTGTCCTATCGACAACTTTTCTATAGAAATGTTGTCCTATCGACAACTTTTCTATAGAAATGTTGTCCTATCGACAACTTTTCTATAGAAATGTTGTCCTATCGACAACTTTTCTATAGAAATGTTGTCCTATCGACAACTTTTCTATAGAAATGTTGTCCTATCGACAACTTTTCTATAGAAATGTTGTCCTATCGACAACTTTTCTATAGAAATGTTGTCCTATCGACAACTTTTCTATAGAAATGTTGTCCTATCGACAACTTTTCTATAGAAATATTGTCCTACCGACAACTTTTCTATAGAAATGTCGTCCTACCGACAACTTTTCTATAGAAATGTCGTCCTACCGACAACTTTTCTATAGAAATGTCGTCCTACCGACAACTTTTCTATAGAAATGTCGTCCTACCGACAACTTTTCTATAGAAATGTCGTCCTACCGACAACTTTTCTATAGAAATGTCCTACCGACAACTTTTCTATAGAAATGTCGTCCTACCGACAACTTTTCTATAGAAATGTCGTCCTACCGACAACTTTTCTATAGAAATGTCGTCCTACCGACAACTTTTCTATAGAAATGTCGTCCTACCGACAACTTTTCTATAGAAATGTCGTCCTACCGACAACTTTTCTATAGAAATGTCGTCCTACCGACAACTTTTCTATAGAAATGTCGTCCTACCGACAACTTTTCTATAGAAATGTCGTCCTACCGACAACTTTTCTATAGAAATGTCGTCCTACCGACAACTTTTCTATAGAAATGTCGTCCTACCGACAACTTTTCTATAGAAATGTCGTCCTACCGACAACTTTTCTATAGAAATGTCGTCCTACCGACAACTTTTCTATAGAAATGTCGTCCTACCGACAACTTTTCTATAGAAATGTTGTCCTACCGACAACTTTTCTATAGAAATGTTGTCCTATCGACAACTTTTCTATAGAAATGTTGTCCTATCGACAACTTTTCTATAGAAATGTTGTCCTATCGACAACTTTTCTATAGAAATGTTGTCCTATCGACAACTTTTCTATAGAAATGTTGTCCTATCGACAACTTTTCTATAGAAATGTTGTCCTATCGACAACTTTTCTATAGAAATGTTGTCCTATCGACAACTTTTCTATAGAAATGTTGTCCTATCGACAACTTTTCTATAGAAATGTTGTCCTATCGACAACTTTTCTATAGAAATGTTGTCCTATCGACAACTTTTCTATAGAAATGTTGTCCTATCGACAACTTTTCTATAGAAATGTTCGCCTATCGTCAACTTTTCTATAGAAATGTTGTCCTATCGCTAACTTTTCTATAGAAATGTTTGCTTATCGTCAAATTTTCTATAGAAATGTTTGCCTTTCGTCAACTTTTCTATAGAAATGTTTGCCTATCTTCAACTTTTCTATAGAAATGATTGCCTATCGTCAACTTTTCTATAGCAATGTTTGCTTATGGTCAAATTTTCTATAGAAATGTTGTCCTATCGTTAACTTTTCTATAGAAATGTTTGCCTGTCGTCAACTTTTCTATAGAAATGTTTGCCTATCGTCAACTTTTCTGTAGAAATGTTTGCCTATCGTCAACTTTTCTATAGAAATGTTTGCCTGTCGTCAACTTTTCTATAGAAATGTTTGCCTATCGTCAACTTTTCTATAGAAATGTTTGCCTATCGTCAACTTTTCTATAGAAATGTTTGCCTATCGTCAACTTTTCTATAGAAATGTTTGCCTATCGTCAACTTTTCTATAGAAATGTTTGCCTATCGTCAACTTTTCTATAGAAATGTTTGCCTATCGTCAACTTTTCCATAGAAATGTTTGCCTATCGTCAACTTTTCTATAGAAATATTTTCCTGTCGTCAACTTTTCTATAGAAATGTTGTCCTTTCGTCAACTTTTCTAGAGTAATATTGTACTTTCGTCAACTTTTCTCTAAAAATGTTGTCCTTCTGTCAACTTTTCTAGAGAAATATTGTTCTTATATCAACTTTTCTATAAAAATGTTGTCCTATCGTCAACTTTTCTTTGGAAATGATCTGATTGTCTTCGCTAGCTTCACTTAACCCAGTCTGTATGACAGATTTTTCAAAACACATTGTATTGAATAATTTAAAAAGAATTGTTAAAAAAAACAATAACAATAGTTTTTTTTTGTTTCATTTTATTAAGACATTTTTGTATAAGAGATTTTAAGAAAACTACGAACGAGAGCATTTAAAATTGAATATAATTTTTCATTCATCCAATGGATAACTTTTGTCTAAATTTATTTGCTCGTAAAACACAAAACTCCGCTTGATTTGAGCCGGTAGTTTTTGCAAAGCATATGGGGGTTTGTATAAAATTTGAAAAATTTTGCGGTAGTATCTTTAAGATACGTTTTGGTTCATTTGTTTGGCTTTGGCTTGAAATCAGTTCAGTTCGTTCGTAAGTTTTGTTTTTCTATTATTAAGTTTATGGTTAACTCTTATAAAACTGAAGGTTTTGGAGCGGCGCACTTACAGTCAAAACGCAACTACTGAACAATTCGGTCGGTCGTTCGATCGTCTGCGTTTGAATGTTTTGAGTTGAAAGCGGTTGAATACAAATGAAGAAAATTTTTTAAATATAAATTTTTGTTTAAAAAAGTAAGAAAATTTACTATGAAATAAGTGAAGTAATTAAAAAGAAATTAAAGCAAATTAGAGCTTATTTTATTAAATTTGCTGTAATTTCAAATTAAAATTTTTAAAGTGAACTAATAAAGAAATTTTACATCACGATCATCATTATCATTTGTACCCATTTACCAAAATATTTTGTGCGTAATATCTGGGTTTTAATATCCGGTTTCTGGAAATTACATAAATGTGTCTTAACAAGAAAATTGAAAATAGTAAAAATTTAAATAAAATGAATTTGTTTAAACTAAAAAGTAAAAATAACACCCATGAGAGCCTAAAAATACCAAGTGAAAAATCAATGATCTTGTCATTATCATTTTATGTTAAAAAAAGGCATTTAACTCTAAATAAAAATTAAAAAGTGGCAAAACAATTTAAAGTCATTAAATTATAATAATTATAATAATTTTAAAAAATCGTTGACAAGCTCAATAACTATTGAAAACTAAAAATGGTTTTAAAATTGAAACAAATAAAAACCTAAATCCATAATCGGCTGGAAAAATTTCAGGACATTACACAATTTTTAATTACTTTATAAAAATCTATAAAAATTTTATAGATTTATTTTTGTAAACAATTACTTATTCAATAATTGTCATGTTGACAATATCTAGTTTTTGTAATGGTTTAACTTTAGAACAATTTATTATTTTATAAATAAATAATTACGATATTCGTTCAAAATAATAACAATTTTAAAAAATTTATATGTTTTTTCAAATTTTTAAAAAATGTTATAGTTTTTTAAAATTTTAGCAATTTTAGAAAATTTTAATAATTTAAGAAAAATTACTAATTTTATACCTGAAAATTTTCAAAATTTTCTGAAATTACAAATCTTTAAAATAAATTTTTTAAAATGATTTTCGATTACAAAATTTCAAAGAATATTTTCAGATACAAAATTTTCAATACAAAATAATTTATAGGAATGATTTTATAGAAAAATGTTTCAAACAAAAATTTTTTTTAGAAAATTTTTTCATAACAAATTTTGTATCAAAAATTAAAAAAAAAAAAAAATTTATAAAAATTTTTTCATAGAAAAAATTTTTGAGCAAACTTTTTTTTTAGAAATATTTGTGTAACAGTTTCTTTAGAAAAAAATTTGAAATAAAATTTTCGTGCACATTTTTTACAGAAAAATTTTTTGTTACAAAATTTTAAAGAAAAATATGTGATACAAAATTTTTCTTCAACAAATTTTTGATATTGAATTTGTTTCGAAAATTTTTTTATAACAAAATTTTAGTACAAATTTTGTTATAAAAAAATTTTCGAAATTTTTCTATCAACAATTTTGTAAAAAATCTTTTTTTTTTAACTTTAATCGAACATTTTTTATAGAAAAATTTTCTGTATAGAAAAATATTCTATTCTAAATTTTTAAAGAAAAATTTATCATACAAAATTTTTTATAGAATAATTTTTAATACCAAATTTCTATCAAAAATTTTGAATCAAAAATTTTGAATCAAAAATTTTTCCATAAAAAATTTGACATACAATTTTTTATAGAAAATTTTTTCGAACAAATTTTTTTATAAAAAAATTTTAAATCAAACATTTTTTCAATTCAAAAGTTTCACAGTAGTGTATTGCACTAAGATCCCAATTTATTACAATTATTTATTGTTGTAATAAATCGTTTTTTGATAAAACCAAAAAATGTTGGCTGGTTAAGCCATCTCATCAGGAGGATTATCCCTTATTTCTTTAAAAAAATTATACAAAATTTGTTATAGAAACTTTTTTGGACTAATTTTTTATAGAAAAATTTTGGGTAAAAATATTTTATAGAACAGTTTTTGGTATAATTTTTTTTTTAGAAAAATTTTTGGTAGAAAATTTTTTTATAGAAAAAATTTTTATTACAAAATTTGTATAAAAAACCTTCAATCTTAAATGTTTAAAGAACAAAATTTAATCTAAAAATTTGTCATACCCAAGTTTTTCTGAAAATTGTGTACAAAAATTTTTTAAAGAAAAATTTCGGAACAATTTTTTTTATACAAAAATGTTTGGTTATTATTAAGGACAATTTTTTATTGAAAAATTTTTTGCACATAATCTTTTATAGAAAAAATTTGTTCAATTAATTTTTCTATAAAAAATTTTGTATGAAATATTTTTCTTTTAAAAATTTTAATCGAAGATTTTTCATAGAAAGTTTTAGGTGCAAAATTCTTTCTCTGATATAAAATTTTTTATAGAAAAATATTCTATTCAAATTTTTTAAAGAAAATTATATGATACAAAATTTAGCATAGAATAATTTTTTATACCAAATTTTAATGAAAAATTTTGAATCAAAAATTTTTCTTTAAAAAATTTGATGTTAAATATATCATAGAAAATTTTTTGGAAAACATTTTTTAAGAAAAATTTTTTAATAAAAATTTTTTATAGAAAAAAATTTGATTTAAAAATTTTTCTATAAAAATTTTGAAGCAAAATTTTTTTGAACAAATTTTTTTATAGAAAATTTTTGAATAAAAATTTTTGTAGAAAAATTTCGGAACAAATTTTTTGTAGAAAAATTTCGAAACAAAATTTTTTTGAACCAATTTTTTTATAGAAAATTTTTGAATAAAAATTTTTGTAGAAAAATTTCGGAATAAATTTTTTGTAGAAAAATTTCGAAACAAAATTTTTGTGAACAAATTTTTTTATAGAAAATTTTTGAATAAAAATTCTTGTAGAAAAATTTCGGAACAAATTTTATGTAGAAAAATTTCGAAACAAATTTTTTATAGAAAAATTTTCGGAAAAAATTTTTGCACATATTTTTTTATACAAAAATTTTTTGTTACAAAACTTTAAAAAGAAAAAATTTCAAAAAATTTTGAACCAAAAATTTTTGTATACATAAAAAAATTTTTGGAACAAATTTTTTTATAGAAAAATTGTTGGTGGAAAAGTTTTTTAGAAACATTTTTCATAGAAATTTTTTTTAGAAAAATTTTTGGTTCAAATTTTTTGTAGAAAAATTTTTGTAAAAAAAAACATTCAATACAAAATTTTTAAAGAACCACAAAATTTTGCAATAAAAATTTTTTTACATAAATTTTTCAATAAAAAATTGTTGTAGAAAAATTTTCCGATAATAAATTTAATACAAAATTTTTCAAAGAAATTTTTTTTTATAGAAAAAATTTTCAATAAAAATTGTTTAATGAAAAATTTTTTATAGAAAAATTTCGGAACTAATTTTTTTATAGACAAATTTTTGGTACAATTTTTTTTATACAAAAATTGTTGGTACAAATTTATTATACAGACATTTTTTGTTACAAAATATAGAAATAATTATAGAAATAATTTCTATAAGTATTGAATAATTTCTATAAGTATTGAATCAAAATTTTGTCTATAAAAAATTTGATATAAAATTTTTCATAGAAAATTTTTTGAAACTAACATTTTTATATTTTTCTGCGTAGAAATTTTTTTTAGAAAATTTTTTGGTACAAAATTTAAATAGAAAAAGTTTTGGAAAAAATTTTTTATAGAAAAATTTTTGGTACAAATTTTTTTATAGAAAAATTTTTGATAAAATTTTTTTTATAGAAAAACTAAAAAAAACCTTAAATTCAAATTTGTAAATAGAAAATTTTGTCATACCAAGTTTTTCTGAAAATTGTGTAACCAAAATTTGTTATACAAAAATTTTGTATAGAAAAACAGATTCTTTTATAAAAAACTTTTGTCACAATTTTTTAAAGAAAGTTTCTTTAAAAAATTGTGACAAAATTTTTGGTATAATTTTTTTATAAAAAAAATTTTGGTACAATTTTTGTATAGAAAAATTTTTGGTACAAATATATTAAAGAACATTTTTTTGTATAAAAACTTTCTATACAAAATTTTTTATAAAAAAATTTTGTTATAAAATTTTCTTAGAAAAAATTTTAGATTCAAAATGTTTAAATAAATTTTTTTTTTATACTTTTTGATAAACAAATTTTTGATACCCAATTTTCAATAACACATTTTTCATAGAGAAACTTCTCTCGATATAAAACTTTCTTAAATATTTCCCAAGATTCCTATGGAAATTTATTTTAGGAAAAATGTTGATACTTATTTTTCAGATAAACATTTTTAACACAAAATTTTTGTAGAAAAATTTTGTATCAAGAATTTCCCCAAAAATTTGCTATTTAAAATTTTTCTATATAAATTTGTTATCGAAAATTTTTTTTATTTAAAATTTTGTATTGATAATTTCTTTATAAAAATTTAATATAAAAAATTTGTCTATGAAAAATTTTGTATAAAAAATTTTTCTATGAAAAATTTTGTATAAAAAAATTTGTATCAAAAATTATGAATGAAATTTGTAATTAAAAATGTTTCTATGAAAAATTTAAGCTTTCTGATTTTGGGGGTCTCAATTAGTTCCAGATTTTGGAGCTGTAATGAAAAGACTTAAATATACATAAACTTCTTAACTTAAATGTTCATATAATGTCAACATTTGTTGACAATCATTTGACATTTGGCTTGATGTGAAAATAATTCTTACGGTAAAAATATGTGGGGTGTAGTCATTACAAGGTAATCTAAACTGTAATGGCATATCGCTAGCAAAACTATAAACACGTGGGTAATGAGATAAATAAAATCAATTAACCGAATCAAATTTTCTTCAGTACCATTAACATTTTCTAAGAATTTTTCTACGCCTTCATATTTTTCAATTTCAATTGTAACTATTGTGCACTATTAAGTTTCAAATAACCTTTAAGAAAATTTTTTTCTCAATTTTAGAATAACTAAATACGTGAAAATATTCCTTAACTCTGATTTAAATTGTCTTTCCTTTAGGATTATTAATTTAATGGCCAAATATTGAAATTGGTTTTAATATTGTAATTGTTTTCAAAATTTGCTAAAATTTGAAATATTAGACAGATGTTGTTTTCTGTAATAATATTTAAAAACAATTTGTCTTTAACATTTGGTTTTTGGTTATAGTTTTTGTTCTTTATTTGAAAATTTAATGAATTATTATAAAGATAAGATCTTATTAAGATTTACTAAAGTGCCTGTGCTTGGCATTTAAACCAAATTGTTAGGGCTTTATTTGGAAACATTTCGAGTTTTTGGGCTGAGCTCACGTAGAGATATTTTAATGGAATTGCTAAGAAGTTTTATAATAATAAAGGAATTAATTCTCTGAACAATTGTTGATATTGTGAAAAATTTTCAATTTAGTCAAATTTAGATAAAATTTTTCATATGAACAAATTTTTATGAAATTTTGTATATAGACAAATTTTTATAATAAAGTTGACGACATTACAACGTTTATATAGAAAAATTGACGATAGAACAACATTTCTATAGAAAAGTTGACGGTAGGATAACATTTCTATAGAAAAGTTGACGATAGGATAACATTTCTATAGAAAAGTTGACGATAGGATAACATTTCTATAGAAAAGTTGACGATAGGACAACATTTCTATAGAAAAGTTGACGATAGGACAATATTTCTATAGAAAAGTTCACGATAGATCAACATTTCTATAGAAAAGTTGACGATAGAACAAAATTTCTATAGAAAAGTTGACGGTAGGACAATATTTCTGTAGAAAAGTGGACGATAGGACAACATTTCTATAGAAAAGTTGACGATAGGATAACATTTCTATAGAAAAGTTGACGATAGGATAACATTTCTATAGAAAAGTTGACGATAGGATAGCATTTCTATAGAAAAGTTGACGATAGGATAACATTTCTATAGAAAAGTTGACGATAGGATAACATTTCTATAGAAAAGTTGACTAAAGGATAACATTTCTATAGAAAAGTTGACGATAGGACAACATTTTTATAAAAAAGTTGACGATAGGACAATATTTCTATAGAAAATTTGACGATAGGACAACATTTCTATAGAAAAGTTGAGGATAGGATAACATTTCTATGCAAAAGTTGACGATAGGACAACATTTCTATAGAAATGTCAACTTTTCTATAGAAATTTTCTAAGATCGTCAACTTTTTTATAGAAATTTTGTTCTATCATCAACTTTTCTATTAAAAAAATTGTCCAAAGACAATTTTTCTAAAGAAAAATTTGTCCCAAACTAATTTTTCTATCGAAACATTTGTCCCAAACTAATTTTTCTATAGAAAAATTTGTCTTTATCTAATTTTTCTATAGAAAGATTTGTCTTTAACTAATTTTTCTATAGACAAATTTGTCCCAAGCTAATTTTTCTATAGACCAATTTGTCCCAAACTAATTTTTCTATAGAACAATTTGTCCCAAATTAATTTTTCTATAGAAAAATTTGTCCCAAACTAATTTTTAATAGAAAAATTTGTCCCAAACTAATTTTTCTATAGAAAAATTTTTCCCAAACTAATTTTTCTATAGAAAAATTTGTCCCAAACTAATTTTCTATAGAAAAATTTGTCCCAATCAAATTTTTCTATAGAAAAATTTGTCCCAATCAAATTTTTCTATAGAAAAATTTGTCCCAATCAAATTTTTCTATAGAAAAATTTGTCCCAATCAAATTTTTCTATAGATAAATTTGTCCCAATCAAATTTTTCTATAGATAAATTTGTCCCAATCAAATTTTTCTATAGAAAAATTTGTCCCAATCAAATTTTTCTATAAAAAAATTTGTCCCAATCAAATTTTTCTATAGAAAAATTTGTCCCAATCAAATTTTTCTATAGAAAAATTTGTCCCAATTAAATTGTTTTATAGAAAAATTTGTCCCAATCAAATTTTTCTATAGAAAAATTTGTCCTAATAAAATTTTTCTATAGAAAAGTTTGTCCCAATCTAATTTTTCTGTAGAACAATTTGTCCCAAACTAATTTTTCTATAGAAAAATTTGTCCCAAACTAATTTTTAATAGAAAAATTTGTCCCAAACTAATTTTTCTATAGAAAAATTTGTCCCAATCAAATTTTTCTATAGAAAAATTTGTCCCAATCAAATTTTTCTTTAGAAAAATTTGTTGCAATCAAATTTTTCTATAGAAAAATTTGTCCCAATCAAATTTTTCTGTAGAAAAATTTGTCCCAATCAAATTTTTCTATAGAAAAATTTGTACCAATCTAATTTTTCTAAAGAAAAATTTGTTCCAAACTAATTTTTCTAGAGGAAAATTTATTCCAATGTAATTTTTCTATAGAAAACTTTGTCCCAATCTAATTTTTCTATAGAAGAATTTGTCCCAATCTAATTTTTCTTTAGAAAAATTTTTCCCAATCTAAGTTTTCTTTAAAAAAACTTGTCGCAAACTAATTTTTCCAAAGAAAAATTTGTCTCAAGCTAATTTTTGTTTAGAAAAATTTTAGTTTTATATAGAAAAATTTTGAATTGTAGGAATATCGCTTTGTTATTTTTAGATATTATCATTTGAAACCAATTAGAAATAAATTATATTAAAATTGTTTTCGGAAATATTTTGATAAGGTTTTCATATAAAGAAATAAACCTTAAAATTTAAACACACTTTGATCTTTTTGCATGATCCATGATATAAAATATTCATAAAGATTTGCATTCAAAGTCGACTTTAAAAACTAAATGTTTACGCTTAAGTTTAAACTAATTATGCAAATTTCTTTAGTTTTTCAAAATTTGCCAAAACTCAATTAAAAAATGCATAAACTCTTTTGTTTTACTGTTAATAAAAAAAAAATAAACCAAATATAGACGATTAAAGAAAAAAATAAAACTTAACATTAAAACAAATATTTATAACTAAAAGATTGAAAACAATAGAATAACAAGAATTTAATGTTTGAAAAGTACTCGACTGTTTGAAGTCGATTTCATACAAATTGGTCCTAAACACGCCCACTTTTTATTGTTACTGCAGTTTAAAGTTATTTCTTAGTTTACCAAAGACTTTGGAACTAAAAAAAAGAACCACTGACATTTGAACAAGATATCGAGCAATTTATTTGCCAAACAATTGTTAGAAAATTCTTGTTATAAAACTACAAAACAGAAAAAAAAACATTTAATATAAAAATTCAAAAAGGTGGGGTTTTCTTTATTTAAATATACTCGTATTAACGGATATTTTAAAAATATTAAAAGAAACCAACCATTAGTCAAAAAAAAATGTTTGCAATTTAAAACTCAACTGGTTTAAGTTATTATTACCAACGATATTTTGAAATAAAAAAAGGTCAATTTGTTTTATATGTTAGATATTTTATGTTTTCTAAATATTTATTTTAAATATTAACATTTAATATCACACACTAACAAAGTCAATTATTCTACTATTTAATTCTACTAGTTTTGGAATGTCTAATTTCCAAATGGGTCTTTTTTGTTCTTGTGGTTTTAAATTAAAATTTTGAACAGACAGACAGACAGATATAGTGCAAAAACATTGATATAATTATTGCATTTACATTTTTTCTCACATATGCTACTAAAATCGTATGAAACCGAACAATCGTTTTAACAAACGTCTACAGACGTATAGAAAAACTTGGCCTTATCAAGATTTTTTTTAAAGTCTGACTTGTCCTCTATTACCAGAATGGTAACATATTTTAAACATATTTTAACCATAAAGATCATTTGCTATCAAAAAGTATTAAGTCAAAAATTTAACTGCACTTGTGGGGGTGCACTAAACTAAAGGTTAGTTCAGATGGCAAACATTCTGTCAAATATTTTACAAGAAAAAAAATGTGTGTCAAATATTAGTCAAGTTTTTATACAGTGAAATTTTGAAGAAGTTTTTAATATAGTAAAATTTTTATGAAATTTTTTATATAGTCAAATTCTAATGAAATTTTTTATATAGTCAAATTTCAACGAAATTTTTCATATAGTCAAATTTTAATGAAGTTTGTCATATAGTCAAATTTCGATGAAATTTTTCATATAGTAAAATTTTGATAAAATTTTTTACAGTCAAATTTTGATGAAATTTTTTATATAGACAAATTTCAATGAAAATTTTTATGTAGTCAAATTTTTATACATTTTTTTATATAGTTAAATTTTGATGAAATTTTTTCTATTGTCAAATTTTGATGAAATTTTTTATACAGTCAAATTTCGATGGAAGTTTTCATATATTCAAATTTCGATGAAATTTTTTATATAGTCAAATTTTTATGAAATTTTTTATATAGTCAAATTTTGATGAAATTTTTCGTATAGTCAAATTTAAATCAAATTTTTTATATAGTCAAATTTCGATGAAAATTTTCATATAGTCAAATTTCAATAAAATTTCTCATGTTCAAAATTTTATGATTTTTTTTTTACATATTTAGTCAAAATTTTGATGAAATTTTTTATATAGTCAAATTTTGATAAAAATTTTTATATAGTCATATTTTGATGAAATTTTTTATATAGTCAAATTTTGATGAAATTTTTCATATAGTCAAATTTTGATAAAGTTTTTCATATAGTAAAATTTTGATGAAATTTGTCATAAAGTCAAATTTCGATGAAATTTTTTATATAGTCAAATTTTGATGAAATTTTTCATATAGACAAATTTTGATAAAATTTTTTATATAGTCAAATTTTGATAAAATTTTTGATATAATCACATTTTGATGAAATATTTTATATAGTAAAATTTTGATGAAATTTTTTATATGGTCAAATTTTGATGAAATTTTTCATATAGTCAAATTTTGATGAAATTATTTGTATAGTCAAATTTTGATGAAATTTTTTATACAGTCAAATTTTTATGAAATTTTTCATATAGTCAAATTTTGATGAAATTATTTGTATAGTCAAATTTTGATGAAATTTTGAATGTAGTCAAATTTTTATGAAATTTTGTATATAGTCAAATTTTGATAAAATTATTCAGAGAATCAAATTTTTATGAAATTTTTTATATGGTCAAATTTTGATGAAATTATTTGTATAGTCAAATTTTGATGAAATTTTTTATATAGTCAAATTTTTATGAAATTCTTCATATAGTCAAATTTTGATGAAATTATTTGTATAGTCAAATTTTGATGAAATTTTGAATATAGTCAAATTTTTATTAAAGTTTTTATATAGTCAAATTTTGATGAAATTATTCAGATAATCAAATTTTGATGAAATTTTTTATATGGTCAAATTTTGATGAAATTTTTCATATAGTCAAATTTTGATGAAATTTTTCATAAAATCAAATTTTGATGAAATTTTTAATATAGTCAAATTTTTATTAAAGTTTTTATATAGTCAAATTTTGATGAAATTTTTTATATAGACAAATTTTTATGAAATTTGTCTATATAGTCAAATTTTGATGAAATTTTTTATATAGTCAAATTTTGATGAAATTTTTCATAAAATCAAATTTTGATGAAATTTTTCATATAGTCAAATTTCGATGAAATTATTTGTATAGTCAAATTTTGATGAAATTTTTTATATAGTCAAATTTTGATGAAATTTTTGATATGGTCAAATTTTGATAAAATTTTTCATATAGTCAAATTTTGATGAAATTATTTGTATAGTCAAATTTTGATGAAATTTTTTATATAGTCAAATTTTTATTAAAGTTTTTATATAGTCAAATTTTGATGAAATTATTCAGATAATCAAATTTTGATGAAATTTTTTATATGGTCAAATTTTAATAAAATTTTTGATATAATCACATTTTGATGAAATATTTTATATAGTAAAATTTTGATGAAATTTTGTATATGGTCAAATTTTGATGAAATTATTTGTATAGTCAAATTTTGATGAAATTTTTTATATAGTCAAATTTTTATGAAATTTTTCATATAGTCAAATTTTGATGAAATTATTTGTATAGTCAAATTTTGATGAAATTTTGAATATAGTCAAATTTTTATGAAATTTTGTATATAGTCAAATTTTGATAAAATTATTCAGATAATCAAATTTTGATGAAATTTTTTATATGGTCAAATTTTGATGAAATTTTTCATATAGTCAAATTTTGATGAAATTATTTGTATAGTCAAATTTTGATGAAATTTTTTATATAGTCAAATTTTTATGAAATTTTTCATATAGTCAAATTTTGATGAAATTATTTGTATAATCAAATTTTGATGAAATTTTTTATATAGTCAAATTTTTATGAAATTTTTCATATAGTCAAATTTTGATGAAATTATTTGTATAGTCAAATTTTGATGAAATTTTGAATATAGTCAAATTTTTATTAAAGTTTTTATATAGTCAAATTTTGATGAAATTTTTCATATAGTCAAATTTTGATGAAATTTTTCATAAAATCAAATTTTGATGAAATTTTTAATATAGTCAAATTTTTATTAAAGTTTTTATATAGTCAAATTTTGATGAAATTTTTTATATAGACAAATTTTTATGAAATTTGTCTATATAGTCAAATTTTGATGAAATTTTTTATATAGTCAAATTTTGATGAAATTTTTCATAAAATCAAATTTTGATGAAATTTTTCATATAGTCAAATTTCGATGAAATTATTTGTATAGTCAAATTTTGATGAAATTTTTTATATAGTCAAATTTTGATGAAATTTTTCATATAGTCAAATTTTGATGAAATTTTTTATATAGTAACATTTTGATGAAATTTGTCATAAAGTCAAATTTCGATGAAATTTTTTATATAGTCAAATTTTGATAAAGTTTTTCATATAGTAAAATTTTGATGAAATTTTTTATATAGTAACATTTTGATGAAATTTGTCATAAAGTCAAATTTCGATGAAATTTTTTATATAGTCAAATTTTGATGAAATTTTTCATATAGACAAATTTTGATAAAATTTTTTATATAGTCAAATTTTGATAAAATTTTTGATATAATCACATTTTGATGAAATATTTTATATAGTAAAATTTTGATGAAATTTTTTATATGGTCAAATTTTGATGAAATTTTTCATATAGTCAAATTTTGATGAAATTATTTGTATAGTCAAATTTTGATGAAATTTTTTATATAGTAAAATTTTGATGAAATTTTTCATATAGTCAAATTTTGATGAAATTATTTGTATAGTCAAATTTTGATGAAATTTTGAATATAGTCAAATTTTTATGAAATTTTGTATATAGTCAAATTTTGATAAAATTATTCAGATAATCAAATTTTGATGAAATTTTTTATATGGTCAAATTTTGATGAAATTTTTCATATAGTCAAATTTTGATGAAATTATTTGTATAGTCAAATTTTGATGAAATTTTTTATATAGTCAAATTTTTATGAAATTTTTCATATAGTCAAATTTTGATGAAATTATTTGTATAGTCAAATTTTGATGAAATTTTGAATGTAGTCAAATTTTTATGAAATTTTGCATATAGTCAAATTTTGATAAAATTATTCAGAGAATCAAATTTTTATGAAATTTTTTATATGGTCAAATTTTGATGAAATTTTTCATATAGTCAAATTTTGATGAAATTTTTTATATAGTCAAATTTTGATGAAATTTTTTATATAGTCAAATTTTTATGAAATTTTTCATATAGTCAAATTTTGATGAAATTATTTGTATAGTCAAATTTTGATGAAATTTTGAATATAGTCAAATTTTTATGAAATTTTGTATATAGTCAAATTTTGATAAAATTATTCAGATAATCAAATTTTGATGAAATTTTTTATATGGTCAAATTTTGATGAAATTTTTCATATTGTCAAATTTTGATGAAATTATTTGTATAGTCAAATTTTGATGAAATTTTTTATATAGTCAAATTTTTATGAAATTTTTCATATAGTCAAATTTTGATGAAATTATTTGTATAGTCAAATTTTGATGAAATTTTTTATATAGTCAAATTTTTATGAAATTTTTCATATAGTCAAATTTTGATGAAATTATTTGTATAGTCAAATTTTGATGAAATTTTGAATATAGTCAAATTTTTATTAAAGTTTTTATATAGTCAAATTTTGATGAAATTGTTCATATAGTCAAATTTTGATGAAATTGTTCATATAGTCAAATTTTGATGAAATTTTTCATAAAATCAAATTTTGATAAAATTTTTCATATAGTCAAATTTTGATTAAATTATTTGTATAGTCAAATTTTGATGAAATTTTTTATATAGTCAAATTTTTATGAAATTTTGTATATAGTCAAATTTTGATAAAATTATTCAGATAATCAAATTTTGATGAAATTTTTTATATAGTCAAATTTTGATGAAATTTTTCATAAAATCAAATTTTGATGAAATTATTTGTATAGTCAAATTTTGATGAAATTTTTTATATAGTCAAATTTTTATGAAATTTTTCATATAGTCAAATTTTGATGAAATTATTTGTATAGTCAAATTTTGATGAAATTTTTCATAAAATCAAATTTTGATAAAATTTTTCATATAGTCAAATTTTGATGAAATTATTTGTATAGTCAAATTTTGATGAAATTTTTTATATAGTCAAATTTTTATGAAATTTTGTATATAGTCAAATTTTGATAAAATTATTCAGATAATCAAATTTTGATGAAATTTTTTATATGGTCAAATTTTGATGAAATTTTTCATATAGTCAAATTTTGATGAAATTATTTGTATAGTCAAATTTTGATGAAATTTTTTATATAGTCAAATTTTTATGAAATTTTTCATATAGTCAAATTTTGATGAAATTATTTGTATAGTCAAATTTTGATGAAATTTTGAATGTAGTCAAATTTTTATGAAATTTTGTATATAGTCAAATTTTGATAAAATTATTCAGAGAATTAAATTTTTATAAAATTTTTTATATGGTCAAATTTTGATGAAATTTTTCATATAGTCAAATTTTGATGAAATTATTTGTATAGTCAAATTTTGATGAAATTTTTTATATAGTCAAATTTTTATGAAATTTTTCATATAGTCAAATTTTGATGAAATTATTTGTATAGTCAAATTTTGATGAAATTTTGAATGTAGTCAAATTTTTATGAAATTTTGTATATAGTCAAATTTTGATAAAATTATTCAGAGAATCAAATTTTTATGAAATTTTTTATATGGTCAAATTTTGATGAAATTTTTCATATAGTCAAATTTTGATGAAATTATTTGTATAGTCAAATTTTGATGAAATTTTTTATATAGTCAAATTTTTATTAAAGTTTTTATATAGTCAAATTTTGGTGAAATTATTCAGATAATCAAATTTTGATGAAATTTTTTATATGGTCAAATTTTAATAAAATTTTTGATATAATCACATTTTGATGAAATATTTTATATAGTAAAATTTTGATGAAATTTTTTATATGGTCAAATTTTGATGAAATTATTTGTATAGTCAAATTTTGATGAAATTTTTTATATAGTCAAATTTTTATGAAATTTTTCATATAGTCAAATTTTGATGAAATTATTTGTATAGTCAAATTTTGATGAAATTTTGAATATAGTCAAATTTTTATGAAATTTTGTATATAGTCAAATTTTGATAAAATTATTCAGATAATCAAATTTTGATGAAATTTTTTATATGGTCAAATTTTGATGAAATTTTTCATATAGTCAAATTTTGATGAAATTATTTGTATTTTGATGAAATTTTTTATATAGTCAAATTTTTATGAAATTTTTCATATAGTCAAATTTTGATGAAATTATTTGTATAATCAAATTTTGATGAAATTTTTTATATAGTCAAATTTTTATGAAATTTTTCATATAGTCAAATTTTTATGAAATTATTTGTATAGTCAAATTTTGATGAAATTTTGAATATAGTCAAATTTTTATTAAAGTTTTTATATAGTCAAATTTTGATGAAATTTTTCATAAAATCAAATTTTGATGAAATTTTTCATATAGTCAAATTTTAATGAAATTATTTGTATAGTCAAATTTTCGATGAAATTTTTTATATAGTCAAATTTTGATGAAATTTTTCATAGAATCAAATTTTGATAAAATTTTTACTTAGTCAAATTTTAATGAAATTTTTCATATATTCAAATTTTGATGAAATTTTTATTTAGTCAAATTTTAATGAAATTTTTTATATAATCAAATTTTGATAAAATTTATATTTAGTCAAATTTTAATGAAATTTTTCATATAGTCAAATTTTGATGAAATTTTTTATATAGTCAAATTTTGGTGAAATTTTTCATATAATCAAATTTTGATAAAATTTTTATTTAGTCAAATTTTAATGAAATTTTTTATATAATCAAATTTTGATAAAATTTATATTTAGTCAAATTTTAATGAAATTTTTTATATAATCAAATTTTGATAAAATTTATATTTAGTCAAATTTTAATGAAATTTTTCATATAGTCAAATTTTGATGAAATTTTTTATATAGTCAAATTTTGATGAAATTTTTCATAGAATCAAATTTTGATAAAATTTTTATTTAGTCAAATTTTAATGAAATTTTTTATATAATCAAATTTTGATAAAATTTATATTTAGTCAAATTTTAATGAAATTTTTCATATAGTCAAATTTTGATGAAATTTTTTATATAGTCAAATTTTGATGAAATTTTTCATAAAATCAAATTTTGATAAAATTTTTATTTAGTCAAATTTTAATGAAATTTTTCATATATTCAAATTTTGATGAAATTTTTATTTAGTCAAATTTTAATGAAATTTTTTATATAATCAAATTTTGATAAAATTTATATTTAGTCAAATTTTAATGAAATTTTTCATATAGTCAAATTTTGATGAAATTTTTTATATAGTCAAATTTTGATGAAATTTTTCATAAAATCAAATTTTGATGAAATTTTTCATATAGTCAAATTTTGATGAAATTATTTGTATAGTCAAATTTTCGATGAAATTTTTTATATAGTCAAATTTTGATGAAATTTTTTATATAGTCAAATTTTTATGAAATTTTTTATATAATCAAATTTTGATAAAATTTTTATTTAGTCAAATTTTAATGAAATTTTTCATATATTCAAATTTTGATGAAATTTTTATTTAGTCAAATTTTAATGAAATTTTTTATATAATCAAATTTTGATAAAATTTATATTTAGTCAAATTTTAATGAAATTTTTCATATAGTCAAATTTTGATGAAATTTTTTATATAGTCAAATTTCGATGAAATTTTTTATATAGTCAAATTTTGGTGAAATTTTTCATATAATCAAATTTTGATAAAATTTATATTTAGTCAAATTTTAATGAAATTTTTCATATAGTCAAATTTCGATGAAATTTTTTATATAGTCAAATTTTGGTGAAATTTTTCATATAATCAAATTTTGATAAAATTTTTATTTAGTCAAATTTTAATGAAATTTTTTATATAGTCAAATTTTTATGGAATTTTTCATATAGTCAAACTTTGATGAAATTATTTGAATAGTCAAATTTTGATGCAAGTTTTCATGTAGTCAAATTTTAATAAAAATTTTTTATATAGTCAAATTTTGATGAAATTTTTCATATAGTCAAATTTTGACGAAATTTTTCATAAAATAAAATTTTGATGAAATTTTTCATATAGTCAAATTTTAATAAAATTTTGCATGTAGTCAAACTTTGATGAAATTTTTCATATAGTCAAATTCTAATAAAAATTTTTATATAGTCAAATTTCGATAAAATTTATATGTCGATAAAATTTTTCATATAAAAAAGTTGGTGTCTGTTTGGCTACCACGCAAGTCGCAGAGGGTTAATTTTGTGCATGTCTATGCGTTACATAGTACATACTATAGTCATAAATGTTGATTTTAAAGTGTCATGATGACGAATTTAAATATTAATTACAGCAAATTGAAATTCGATTACTCATGCAATTACATAAAAGCGGTAATTAAAAACCACAAAAAATCCTAAAAAATATTATGGTAAAACTATTAATTATTTCCTTAAGAAAAGGAAATATGTAGGAAGGGGAAATAAGTGACGAAAAACTATAATTAACACCCCACTGTTATTTTAAAAACATTAATTTTATTAATGTAATTTATGACTATTTAAAAAAATACAAATGCCAATAATTTACTTCAATTTCAGGGACAATTTTGTAATTATAGTAAGAAAAATATTTATTTTATTTGCAAAATTTAATTACCTATTGGTCCACTAAATATTGTCCACATCTCCATACAATCTCTTAATCGTTTTATCATATGTATCATTGACTTTGGATAAATATTTTATTATTTGTATGGCTTTATTGTATTACTTGAATGCAATTTATGGAGCTTATACTCGTATTATTTTTTTGTTACAATACTTGCACCAGATCTGATCTGTTTCCCACATTTTTTGAGTCAATTAATTTTTTGTTTACCACAAAAATGTGTTAATTAAATTCATCAGACAAATAAGTAATAATAACAAGAAAAAAATTATGTTTTAATTTGTTTTATTGTTATTTAAATTGTTTTATTGTATTTTGTTTCTGGTAATCTAGTTTAATGTTGCACCTCTTCTTATTGTAGGAAAGAATGTCATAACTCTAAAGATTACCATTATTTTAACATCCTGAATTATATTAAGTATATAATGACCTATATTTATCGGGTGTTTTTTATTGAGGTATAGAACTTTAAGTTGGCATCACTTTTTTAACTGGCGGCCATTTTGTCAGCTGTCAAGTGATTAATATTTAGTTTGGTTTGCCATTTCATCATGAACAGGTTGACAAAAGAACAACGCTTGCAAATCATGCAAATTTATTTCGAAAATAATGGTTCAGTTCGCGAAGTTTACCGCAAGCTCCGTCCATTTTATGGTCGACATAATCGTCCATCAGAGCAATTAATTCGGTTAACCATGGATCGTTTTCGCACTACGTTTACTCTATGTGATAATACGCATCCGCAGCGACGTCGAACAGTGCGCACCGAAGAAACAATTGCCGCTGTAGAGCAAAGTGTTGAAGAGGACCCGAATGAATCGATTCGCCACCGTGCACAGCAATTGGAGCTTTGTCCATCAACTTTATGGAAGATTTTGCGCAAAGATCCTGGCTTGCGACCTTACAACATCCAGCTTGTGCAAGAATTAAAGCCGCGAGACCATGCAATGCGTCGTGATTTTGGTGTATGGGCCGAAAATGAGATTGATCTCGATGCTGATTTTCATCGCAAAATTTTGTTCAGTGGCTCATTTTTGGTTGAATGGCTACGTCAACAAGCAAAATTGCCGCATTTGGAGTGAAGAGAATCCACATGAGACCCTTGAGACGCCATTACATTCACAAAAACTGACTGTTTGGTTTGCTCTATGGGCTGGTGGAGTCATTGGGCCATACTTCTTCCGAAATAATGCTGGAGAGTCAGTTACCATAAATGGAGACCGGTATAGAGCCATGATAACCGACTATTTTGTTCCTCAATTGGATGGCATGAATGTTGATGAGTTGTGGTTCCAACAAGACGGCGCTACATGCCACACAGCGCACGTCATAATTGATTTATTGAAGGAAACATTCGATGAGCGCATAATTTCGCGGAATGGACCTGTCAATTGGCTACCAAGATCGTGCGATTTGACACCACTGGATTATTTTCTTTGGGGATATGTGAAGTCGCTCGTCTACGCCAACAAACCAGAAACGTTAGGGGACTTGGAAGCCAACATTCGTGGCGTTATTGCCAACATACGGCCCCATATGCTCGAAAAAGTAGTTGAAAATTGGACCTGTAGAATTGGCTTTATTCGAGCCAGCCGCGGCGGCCACATGCCCAAAATCATATTTAAACATTAATGACATAAAATTATCCTTCCAATAAAGCCAAATTGATGGACATTAAAACGATTTTCTTGTGTTTTATTTCAATTCGAAGTTCTATACCTCTAAAAAAAACACCCATTACAACCTGTTTAAATCAAAGGTCGAACAACTCAAACCGTGAAATATAAAAACTATGGAATAAGATTTTATAAATAGTGTGTAAATATTTTCATGTAACTTTTCAAATATGCAAAGATTCAAATATTTTTTAATAGCAGTTGGCTTTGATCAAAGACTGTATAATATAAAGATGTTGCACATTCCATACAGTGATTTTCCGTATGGTCGTTTTGAAAAATCCCATAAAAAAGAGAGTATACCGCTTTTACTCTAATTCGGAAACAACTAATGGAGATGATTATCCAATGACTTCGAGTTGTGCCGGTTATGGCATTTGGTGAGAAACATTAACCCTGAAAATTTGAGACAAATCGGACAACGTTAACACGAGGCACCCAGGATCTATAGTTGAAAAATGCATCTAAAAGGGGGAAAACGGGTCTTTTTTGGGTTTTGCCAAATAAAAGCTATTTGAGCAAACTTTTATAAAAAAGTGAGCATTGATTTGTAATGTAGACTTAGAAGTAGATGTCTTATAGATTGCTCAAATGGTTTTAGAATTATAGCGTTTTTTCTTTACAACTTACAAAGACAAATTTTCCCCAAAAATATGCTAGATTTATATTTTTTATACTATTACATTTTTTGACATATCTTAGACTTAAAAGTAATAAAATATAAAATTTTGTTAAAATTGGTTTGCATCTTCCTAATATCCTTGATGACCCAAAATTGAGATTTTTTTCGTGTGATTTTTATGTTTTTAAAAAATTTTAGAAATTTGCAATACGAACTCCAGTGATTTATTACAAATGCACTAGGTATAATGCACTAGGCAAAACAAATTGGGTCTATAGCTTATCCCGTACTCCCGTACCTGTGACTTAAAGTCAAAGTATTTCGGGAAAAGTATATTTTTTTGAGAAATTTTAGAAAACAAATTTTATATTTCTTTACATTTTTAGCAAAAATATATTTATTGATTATGCGTTACACCATGTAGAATCAGTGGCAATAGTTTTGCGATAATTGGAAATGTTTAACCCTTGCGCTACCGGAGTCAAAATCAATTTGTAGGCTAATTTTCACTTTTTTGGAATATCTTATCTATTGCTGTGGTTTAAACGATACTTCTTTTGCTAAGCCCTCTAAAAAACTTTTTAGTTAATGAAAAAGATCACATAAAAGATCAAATATAATAACCCTTTCGTTACCAATAAGGACCAAAATGACCCCAAAAAAGTAAATAATTTTTTATTTTTTGATTTCTATAAAATAGACAAAAGAGAAAAAATAAGAAATTATTTAATTTGTTAGGGTCATTTTGGTCCCTGTTGGTGACGAAAGAGTTAATATTTATAGTTTATGTGATATTTGTTATTAACTAAATAGTTTTTATACCCTTACAAACTTATAACACCTTTCCTTAGGTGGAAAGGTATTATAAGTTTGTGCTGATGTATGTAACACATAGACCAATAGACTTAGAACACATAACCAATAGACTTAGAACTTTCTGAGTCGATTTAGCGATGTTAGTCCATCCGTGCGTGCCATGTAATCAATGTATAGGTCGCAATTCTAAAGATAATTTGATGAAATTTGGCACAGGTAATTTTTTTGATAGTGGAACCATGGCTATTGAAATTCGTCAAAATCGGTCTATTATTTGTAGTACCTCCCATAGGTCCCACTTCTCGGAATTGATATTTTGGCTGCAAATATCAATGGTTTTTCATGAAATTTAAAACAAATACTGCTTATGTAAACCAAAATCACTGTAACAAATTTCGAAATCGGTCCACATTTGACCATAGCTCCCATACAAACTTTTCTGTTAAAACGCACCAAATGAGACAAAAAATCACTAAAACGCTCGTAAATCTAGAGATAATGAGAATTTTGAGTTTATTTTTTACTTACATAATTTTTATAAAAACTATAATCAATTTGCCAAATTTCGAGATAATCGGTCCACATATGACCCTACCTCTCATATAAGTGTAAATGGCGGAAATAGCTTAAATATATAAGTTTTGAGAAAATTTGTATATGATGGCAAAATTAAGCGCATATTTTTCTTTATACATTAAAAAGTACACCTTTAACCTTAGTGGTGTGGGGTATCGTATGGTCGGGCTTGACCGACTATAGCACTTTCTTACTTGTTTTTTATATATATTTATTTTCTAGACTTTTGTCATAATCTTGTCTGGCGTGCCGTTTACTTCCAAAGTTATAAATTTTAGCCAACTAAATTGAAAAATTGAACACTGTGGACGTTTAGAATTTATACTGCATAATTTTTACGGCCTACTTCAAATCATTATGTATAATAACTATATAAAGATTTGTATTATACTAATTTTATTATGATCCAAATTGTGTATTATACGCAAAATTTTAGAAAATTGTCTTTTTTTTTAATTCGAAATTTTTTCGTTAACTTATCAATAACTTCCATCTTCTTTTAAATACCTTCTTATAAAAAAATAAAACAATTATTTCGTTTAAACAATACAATTTAATTATACTGGTATTATAAAAGTTAAATAGCGTGAGATTATAAAAATACTATAATTTTATTTATATTAATTTATCACTGTTTTACTTAAACAAATGTTTAAACAATTTGTTACAAAAAGCAATTATTTACAGTGAAAGCTCTCAAACCAACAGACGAACATACAGATTTATAAGCTTAAAAAAGCAGTTGAACTCAGGGGATAAATAAGAAATTAAATTTGTGGTTGATCAGATAAAAACAATAAAATTAATAAATACAACTCAATAATACAAATAAAAGTACAATTGTAAATTTAAACAATAACTGAACAATAAGCAAATTGTTTTCAACCGAAATAAATTAATTTCTTTTTTTTTCCCCAATAAGTCCAGATGTTTCGTTTTTTGTTTAAAAAAGAAGATATGAAATATAAAGAAAAATATAATTATTTTTGTGAGGTCTACCTTGACATTGGCTTTAAAAACTGTTTCATTTATTTTCATACAAATGTATCTAATTTGACTTAATATTTTAAATTCAACAAATTTGTCCATTTGTCTTGAAAACTTCTTCTTTATTTGTCTACCATTTCATTAAATTAAATATTAAAAACTAATTAAGTTGTTAAGTTTTATTTAAAGACATGCTCGAATTATGTTGAATGCAAAGGGCCTTATGCGTAACTAATTTTCAACTCTGATTATAACAATTGACCACAAGCCTCTATCACATAACAAACTTGAAAAAATTTAGTATCTAAAATTGCTTTTGAATAAGGAGGAAAATATTTCATGTTTTTATAAATAAATAAAACTTGTTTGCCTGAAAGACTGGGAATTTAGTACGGATTTAATTTAGAAAGAAGTAGTTTGCCAAACATAAATTGCAATTATATCTGTTCCGGTTTGTTTCCACTTATTATTAATAGGCATTTTTCTTTATACTTGAACGCCTTAACCTTCACAATGAAAATAAAATAAGTAAGAGAGTGCTATAGTCTGGGATACACTACACCATTAAAAAAAATGCATTCCAAATTGGTTATATGAAAAATTTCATCAAAATTTGACTATATCAAAGATTTGATAAAAAATTGACTATAAGAAAAATTTCATTGCAAAATTTTATTAAAATCTGGCTATGTAAAAAGTTTCATCAAAATTTGACTATATGAAAAATTTCATTAAAATTTAATTATATGAAAAATTTTAGCAAAATTTTACTATACGAAAAATTTCATCGAAATTTGATAAAAAAATTTGACTATATGAAATATTTGATTAAAACTTGACTATATAAAAAATTCACTGTAATTTGACCATATGAAAAAGTTCATCAAAATTTTACTTTATAAAAAACGTTTCATCAAAATTTGACTATATGAAAAAATGTAAAAGTAAATTTTACAAAATTTTGATTATATGAAAAATTTGACTAAAATTTGACTATATGAAAAATTTTATCAATATTTGGCTTTATGCAAAATTTCATCAAAATTTAAATATATCAAAGATTTGATCAATATTTGACTGTAAGAAAAATTTCATCATAATTGACTATATAAAAAATTTCATCAACATTTAATTAAATGAAAAATTTCATCGAAATTTGATTATATGAAAAAATTCATCAAAATTTTATTATATGAAAAAATTCATCAAAATTTGATTATATAAAAAAAATTATTAAAATTTGACTATATAAAAAATTTCATCAAAATTTAAGTAAACGAAAAATTTCATCGAAATTTGATTATATAAAAAATTTCATCGAAATTTGATTATATGAAAAAATTCATCAAAATTTGACTATAAGAAAAATTTCATCAAAACTTGATTATATAAAAAAAATTATTAAAATTTGACTATATGAAAAATTTCATCAAAATTTGACTACATAAAAAATTTCATCAAAATTTAATTAAATGAAAAATTTCATCGAAATTTGATTATATGAAAAAATTCATCAAAATTTTATTATAAGAAAAAATTCATCAAAATTTGACTATAAGAAAAATTTCATCAAAACTTGATTATATAAAAAAATTTATTAAAATTTGACTATATGAAAAATTTCATCAAAATTTAAATATATCAAAGATTTGATCAATATTTGACTATAAGAAAAATTTCATCATAATTGACTATATAAAAAATTTCATCAAAATTTAATTAAATGAAAAATTTCATCGAAATTTGATTATATGAAAAAATTCATCAAAATTTTATTATATGAAAAAATTCATCAAAATTTGACTATAAGAAACTTGATTATATAAAAAAAAAATATTAAAATTTGACTATATAAAAAATTTCATCAAAATTTGACTATATAAAAAATTTCATCAAAATTTAAGTAAATGAAAAATTTCATCGAAATTTGATTATATGAAAAAATTCATCAAAATTTGACTATAAGAAAAATTTCATCAAAACTTGATTATATAAAAAAAATTATTAAAATTTGACTATATGAAAAATTTCATCAAAATTTGACTATATAAAAAATTTCATCAAAATTTAATTAAATGAAAAATTTCATCGAAATTTGATTATATGAAAAAATTCATCAAAATTTTATTATATGAAAAATTTCATCAAAATTTAAATATATCAAAGATTTGATCAATATTTGACTATAAGAAAAATTTCATAATAATTGACTATATAAAAAATTTCATCAAAATTTAATTAAATGAAAAATTTCATCGAAATTTGATTATATGAAAAAATTCATCAAAATTTTATTATATGAAAAAATTCATCAAAATTTGACTATAAGAAACTTGATTATATAAAAAAAAAATATTAAAATTTGACTATATAAAAAATTTCATCAAAATTTGACTATATAAAAAATTTCATCAAAATTTAAGTAAATGAAAAATTTCATCGAAATTTGATTATATGAAAAATTTCATCGAAATTTGATTATATGAAAAAATTCATCAAAATTTGACTATAAGAAAAATTTCATCAAAACTTGATTATATAAAAAAATTTATTAAAATTTGACTATATGAAAAATTTCATCAAAATTTAAATATATCAAAGATTTGATCAATATTTGACTATAAGAAAAATTTCATCATAATTGACTATATAAAAAATTTCATCAAAATTTAATTAAATGAAAAATTTCATCGAAATTTGATTATATGAAAAAATTCATCAAAATTTTATTATATGAAAAAATTCATCAAAATTTGACTATAAGAAACTTGATTATATAAAAAAAAAATATTAAAATTTGACTATATAAAAAATTTCATCAAAATTTGACTATATAAAAAATTTCATCAAAATTTAAGTAAATGAAAAATTTCATCGAAATTTGATTATATGAAAAATTTCATCGAAATTTGATTATATGAAAAAATTCATCAAAATTTGACTATAAGAAAAATTTCATCAAAACTTGATTATATAAAAAAAATTATTAAAATTTGACTATATGAAAAATTTCATCAAAATTTGACTATATAAAAAATTTCATCAAAATTTAATTAAATGAAAAATTTCATCGAAATTTGATTATATGAAAAAATTCATCAAAATTTTATTATATGAAAAATTTCATCAAAATTTAAATATATCAAAGATTTGATCAATATTTGACTATAAGAAAAATTTCATAATAATTGACTATATAAAAAATTTCATCAAAATTTAATTAAATGAAAAATTTCATCGAAATTTGATTATATGAAAAAATTCATCAAAATTTTATTATATGAAAAAATTCATCAAAATTTGACTATAAGAAACTTGATTATATAAAAAAAAAATATTAAAATTTGACTATATAAAAAATTTCATCAAAATTTGACTATATAAAAAATTTCATCAAAATTTAAGTAAATGAAAAATTTCATCGAAATTTGATTATATGAAAAATTTCATCGAAATTTGATTATATGAAAAAATTCATCAAAATTTGACTATAAGAAAAATTTCATCAAAACTTGATTATATAAAAAAAATTATTAAAATTTGACTATATGAAAAATTTCATCAAAATTTGACTATATAAAAAATTTCATCAAAATTTAATTAAATGAAAAATTTCATCGAAATTTGATTATATGAAAAAATTCATCAAAATTTTATTATATGAAAAATTTCATCAAAATTTAAATATATCAAAGATTTGATCAATATTTGACTATAAGAAAAATTTCATCATAATTGACTATATAAAAAATTTCATCAAAATTTAATTAAATGAAAAATTTCATCGAAATTTGATTATATGAAAAAATTCATCAAAATTTTATTATATGAAAAAATTCATCAAAATTTGACTATAAGAAACTTGATTATATAAAAAAAAAATATTAAAATTTGACTATATAACAAATTTCATCAAAATTTGACTATATAAAAAATTTCATCAAAATTTAAGTAAATGAAAAATTTCATCGAAATTTGATTATATGAAAAATTTCATCGAAATTTGATTATATGAAAAAATTCATCAAAATTTGACTATAAGAAAAATTTCATCAAAACTTGATTATATAAAAAAAATTATTAAAATTTGACTATATGAAAAATTTCATCAAAATTTGACTACATAAAAAATTTCATTAAAATTTAATTAAAAGAAAAATTTCATCGAAATTTGATTATATGAAAAAATTCATCAAAATTTTATTATAAGAAAAAATTCATCAAAATTTGACTATAAGAAAAATTTCATCAAAACTTGATTATATAAAAAAATTTATTAAAATTTGACTATATGAAAAATTTCATCAAAATTTGACTATATAAAAAATTTCATCAAAATTTAATTAAATGAAAAATTTCATCGAAATTTGATTATATGAAAAAATTCATCAAAATTTTATTATATGAAAAAATTCATCAAAATTTGACTATAAGAAAAATTTCAACAAACTTGATTATATAAAAAAATTTATTAAAATTTTACTTTATGAAAAATTTCATCAAAATTTGACTATATAAAAAATTTCATCAAAATTTAATTAAATTAAAAATTTCATCGAAATTTGATTATATGAAAAAATTCATCAAAATTTTATTATATGAAAAAATTCATCAAAATTTGACTATAAGAAAAATTTCATCAAAACTTGATTATATAAAAAAAATTTATTAAAATTTGACTATATGAAAAAATTCATCAAAATTTAATTATATGAAAAAATTCATCAAAATTTGACTATAAGAAATTTCATCAAGATTTGATTATATAAAAAGTTTAATCGAAATTTGATTAGATAAAAAATTTGTTAATATTTGACTATATGAAAAATTTCATAGAAATTTGATTTTATAAAAAAATTTCATTAAAATTTGACGATATGAAAAATTTCATCATAATTTGATTACATAAAAAATTTCATCAGAATTTGACTATATAAAAAAATTTAATAGAAATTTGATTACATAAAAAATTGCATCAAATTTTGACTGTATGAAAAATTTTATCGAAATTTGACTATATACAAAATTTTATATATGAAAAAAATGATATTTCTATATGAAAAATTTCATCAAAACTTGACTATATGTAAAATTTCATTGAAATTTCACTTTATGGAAAATTTCATTAAAATTTGACTTTATGCAAAATTTCATAGAAATTTTTCATTAAATTTGACTATAGGAAAAATTTCATAGAAATTTGATTATGTGAAAAATTTGATCAAATTTGACAATATGAAAAATTTCATCAGAATTTGACTATATAAAAAATATCATCGAAATTTGACTGTATGAAAAATTTCATCAAAATTTTACTATTTGCGAAATATTATCAACATTTGACTATATTAAAATTTCATTGAAACTTGACAATATGAACAATTTCATCAAGATTTGATTTTATGAAGAATTTTATCGAAATTTGACTATATGAAAAATTTCATTACAATTTGACTTTAAGAATAATTTCATCGATATTTGTCTAAATATATTAAAAATTTCATAAAAATTTGACAATATGAAAAATTTCACAGTTGTTGCCTGGATGTGATCCATTTTGGATTCATGCATTTGAAAATGCCTAAAATCTTTGTAAGTAGAGAAATTGTTTTACATCGTTTTCATGTTGGCTAAGAACTTTTAAATTGAAAAAATATTTGAAATTTTTTATCGTTTAGTATTTGAAAAAAATCTATGTTTGAATTTTTACTAAATATGCTACATTGGTTATTATGACAACCATAATAATCATGTAAAAAATGGTTTTCAGTTTTACAAAAAGCTCCAAAAGTTACATGCTTCCAAGTTTAATATGCTTGACAAGCTATTTTTCTAAAAAGGCAAAATTTAAAATAACTTAAAGTACAAATACGTAGTTCTTTCAACAGTTTTAACCTCAAAATCCTAAAAATCGAACGATTTTCTGCATTATTGGAAGGAAACTATTAATCACCTGTTCGTTAAAATTTTTACTGGCTAAAGATAAATAAAATTTAGTTTCAAAGTTCCAACTTAGGCGGCTTTAATATAATTAAGAAAAAACTCAGAGAAATATTATAAAATTTTGTATCCAAAATAAACCATGAATCTGTTGCATTTAGGACTTCTTACTACAACACAGTGGCGTGCTTTTAAAATTTAATCGAAATATTAACCTCCTAATTCAAGGGTTAATTGTAGGAATTTAATATGGACAATTTGAATTGAAGCTCATTGAATTGATAGCCCAATTTTTCGTTTATGAATTAAAGAGTTATTTTTAACAAAAACTTTAATATTTTCATTACACTAGCCAACAAAATTCAACTTGAGTAACATTTTATCAACACTTTATTTTTATTGTTTGTTATGGTCTTTTGATAATAAAAACAGTCGATTTATTTTAAGTAATTGTGTTTTTTTTTAACAAAATTTGAGATTTTTGTAAAAGCTGTTCCATCGATTTTATCATATCTTTGGAACGGGTTGTTCAATTTTGTTGATTGTCACAGAATAGAAAGTAAATAACATTATCTCTAAGTCGTTTTAAAACAATTTTTAAATGTTTAACGGATTTAGAGTTATTTGCACTTTAAAGTAAAAAAATCATAATTTTTATGAAAAATTAAAACATAAATAAGACATAAAACTATAAAGGTTCCAAATAAAATAAGCCTTATTTTCTGAAAGTCCTTGAACTAATAGTAATTTATTAAAAGCCAATTTTGAATTAAACACATTTGGGTCTAATGTGGGAGCTAGGGTTAAATGTGTACCGATTTTCTCGAAATTTCAATTGTGAATCAATTTTCTCGAAATTTTGCAATTCGATTACAGTTTATGCAAAAATTATGTGTACAACGTGTAAACATAATATTATCTTCATATTTAGGAGCGTTGTTGTGAATTTCCACGCTTTGTCAGTAGATCTTGTATGGGAACTGTGGTCAAATATGCACCGATTTCAACAAAATTGGGTACCGTGATTTTTGTTTATATAACCAATAATTCTTCTAAATTTAATAAAAATATACTGAATTTTGTGACCAAAATCTCAATTCCGGGAAGTGAGATCTATAGGTACCCGAAATAATAGTGCTATTTTGGCCAATTTCAACAGCAATGGTGGCAATGCCAACAAAAATGTCTGTATCAAATTACATAAAGATAAAAGTAAATTTATGGCCTTGAGGAACTAAAAACTATATTCCGGGGAGAAAATTGTTTGGGAGGTACCTCCCAAAATTTTTAACAATTTTGTTTATTTTTAACAAGCTTTGTCATTATAGGAAACAAGTATTTCATACCAAATCTATTGATTTGGCCTTTAAGAATAATAGGATTTATATGACACATTTTTCGGAAAAAAATTGTTTATTTTTATGTTTTTCATTATAAAATCACTACTTATGGATGGAATTTCTTAATATAAGTCTAGTAATATTTGGAACATTAATAGTTTTACGGTCGCTGAGTAAAGTATGAAACACAATTGCAACGAACGATCAATTTTTCGGAACGAAAATTCGTCATTAGAAATAGAACATATGGGTTTATATGAGTATGCGCGAAATTGATGTGTACAATGAAATTCGTCGTTCATATCGAACAGTGCGATAGGTTTATTTCTATTTCATACACAACAAAAATGGTGTCAACAACTTTTATTCGTCCCAAATGTGTTCAATGAATGAATTTACAAGACGAATTTAAAAATCCGAATTCGTCGTGTTGGACGAAATTAGTCATTCGTTCCAATTGTGTTTCTACATTAACGATGATGAGTCTTCACCATACGACGAAGTTCGTCGTACGTATCGAACAGTGGGATAGGTTTATTTCTATTTCATAAGCAACAAAAATGGTGTCAACAACGTTTATTCGTCCCAAATGTGTTCAATGGACGAATTTACAAGACGACAATTTTAAAACCCGAATTAGTCGTGTTGGACGAAATTAGTTATTAGTTCCAATTGTGTTTCTACCTTAACGATGATTTTAAATTTTTTATGAAATTTCAAAAAAAAAATAAAAATTTTTCGATTTTTCAAAAAAAAATTCTAATATTAAAAAGTAAATAACTCCAAAACTTTAGATCATACAAAAAAGTTTTGTTAACACGACTTAAGGGCAATTTTGTTCTTAATCCATTGATGTATTTTCAATAAAATTGAATAAGTTATATTCAATATATGTTAATATAACAAGGACAACCTCTTGAAAAATTTCAAATTTTAGAAAAAAATAAAAAAAAAACAAGTAAGAAAGCGCTATAGTCGGTCAAGCCGACCATACGATACCCTTCACCACTAAGGTCAAAGGTGTTATTTTTCCTGTATAAAGACAAATATTTGCTAAATTTTGCCATCATACAAACATTTTCTCAAAACGTATATATTCAACCTGTTTCCGTCATTTGGACTTATATGAGAGCTACGGTCAAATGTGGACCGATTATCTCGAAATTTGGCAAATTGATTACAGTTGTTACAAAAATTATGTATGCAAAAAAAAAACTCAAAATTTTCATTATCTTTAGATTTACGAGCGTTTTAGTGATTTTTTGTCTCATTTAGTGCGTTTTTTGAAGAAGAGTTTGTATGGGAGCTATGGTCAAATGTGGACCGATTTCAACGAGATTTGGTAAAGTGATTTAAGTTTACATAAGCAGTATCTGTTTTAAATTTCATGAAAAAATATTGATATTTGTGGCCAATATAGCAATTCCGGGAAGTGGGACCTATGGGAGGTACCATAAATAATAGACCGATTTTGACCAATTTCAATAGCCATGGTCCCATTATCAAAAAAATTATCTGTGCCAAATTTCATCAAATTATCTTTAGAATTGCGACCTGTAGTTTGATTACAAGGTTTACAGCCAGACGGACGGACGGACATCGCTAAATCGACTCAGAAAGTGATTCTAAGTCTATTGGTATACTAAAAGATGGGTCTAAGACAAATATTTCTATGCGTTACAAACATCAGCACAAACTTATAATACCCTTTCCACCTATGGTGGTGAAGGGTATAAAAATCTATGAAAAATAAATTGCGGTTGATTTTTTAATAAAAAATAGTTTAACTCAAAAGTAATTTTATTTGTTGGCCAGTGATATTTCTAGATTTTTTTTTTATAAAATACGCCACTGTTTTTCATACATATTTATAAAAGCACCAAAATTAAATTTGCAATAGAAAAAAAAATTGCATCTAGTAAACGTCAACATGGAACTGACAATATGTTAAGACAAAAACTATAAAATTCGAAACAAACAAAAAAACCTACTGACACATTGAAAATCTAAAAACATATAAAAAAATTATTTCGAAAAATACACACGCCATTTAATGAATGGAGATTGGACTGAATGAAGTAAGTGCAGGCAGCAGCTCAGGCATTATCATAGTTAAACATTAAATTGGACCATCGAATGAATGACTAAGTGTTTGTTTTGAAAATATCGAACAAAATTATGGTTGTCAACACGTAGCTCTTTCGATATTACTGACTCTGAAAAAAAAAACAACTTAAGCAGTAGAGCCAAAGACAGCACCAGCAGTAGCATGTAACATTTAATAATGCAAATTTTTTTTATATGACTTTTAGCTAATGAATAAAAGATCAGAGAAATATATAAGTAAATTCTCTTCTTATAGAAATACTTTTTGCAAGATTTAATTTCTTTGAAGCTCTGTTAAGACTTTAAGCCATTTAACGTTTTGTTAGTTTTTTTCATTTAACATTTACTTTTTTTTCTAAAGTTTTTATAACTAGATATATTTTTTATTTATTTTATTACATGTCTCTAAAGTACTTTAAATAGTACTTTTTTGTTAAATGTTACCATTTATTTACCATTGCCACCAAGTTTGAGTTTGTTTTTCCACTTTATGCTAAAGTTTACATTAATTCTATTATATTGTAAAATATATCGCGCTTAACGCTTCTAAAACCCAACCGGAACATATGACCTTTGAAAATTTAACAAAAAACGTTCCAGTAAATTTTGCATATTTTTAAAGCGTTGAAGATTTTGACATTTAAGTAATAAAAATGATCTGCTGTGCAGTGATTTTGGAATTTCAATTAGCTTTTAAGTTATACGAGTAGCAGACCGTATTAGAGTGACTTGAAATTTTAATTTATCACTTATAGTTAAAGATTTAGCCCGACCATATGATACCCTTCACCACTAAGTTTATTTTTCCTGTATAAAGACAAATAAATTTTGCCATTATACATTTTCCCAAAAAATGTTTTCGTCATTCGGACTTTTATGAGAGCTAGGTCAAAATTCTCATTATTTTCAGATTTACGAGCATTTTAGTGATTTTTGTCTAATTTAGTGCATTTTGACAGAAGAGTTTGTATGGAAGCAATGGTCAAATGTGGACCGATTTCAACGAAATTTGGTACAGTGGTTTGGTTTTAAATTTCAAAAATTATCTGTGCCAAATTTCTTCAAATTATCTCTTGAATTGCGACCTGTACTTTGAATATATAGCTAAATCAACTTAGAAAGTGATTCTAAGCCTATTGGTATGCTAAAATGTGGGTCTAAGACAAATATTTCCATGCGTTACATACATCAGTTCAAACTTATACCCTTTCCATCTATGGTGATGAGGGTATAAATACAAATCCTTGTATAAGTTATAGCAGAGGGCTATTGAGACGGTAAACAAGTGATGTTAGAATATGAGGGTTGTCTTTTTTTATTCAAAATGGCTTTAATAATGCTTTCATAATATTCCCCATGAAGACCTACACTTTTGCATAAGTTTCTATCTGAGCCGAAGTGTGTTTAAAATTTTGGGGAACTCCCAAACTATTTTCTTCCCAGAATATAGTTTTACATTCCTCAAAGCCACAAATTTACTTTTATCTTTATGAAATTTCATACAGACATTTTTGAAAAATTTCCTATAAAAATAGTAAATTTTTGAAAAATTTCCTATAAAAATAGTAAATTTTTGAAAAATTTCCTATAAAAATAGTAAATTTTTGAAAAATTTCCTATAAAAATAGTAATTTTTGAAAAATTTCCTATAAAAATAGTAAATTTTTGAAAAATTTCCTATAAAAATAGTAAATTTTTGAAAAATTTCCTATAAAAATAGTAAATTTTTGAAAAATTTCCTATAAAAATAGTAAATTTTTGAAAAATTTCCTATAAAAATAGTAAATTTTTGAAAAATTTCCTATAAAAATAGTAAATTTTTGAAAAATTTCCTATAAAAATAGTAAATTTTTGAAAAATTTCCTATAAAAATAGTAAATTTTTGAAAAATTTCCTATAAAAATAGTAAATTTTTGAAAAATTTCCTATAAAAATAGTAAATTTTTGAAAAATTTCCTATAAAAATAGTAAATTTTTGAAAAATTTCCTATAAAAATAGTAAATTTTTGAAAAATTTCCTATAAAAATAGTAAATTTTTGAAAAATTTCCTATAAAAATAGTAAATTTTTGAAAAATTTCCTATAAAAATAGTAAATTTTTGAAAAATTTCCTATAAAATAGTAAATTTTTGAAAAATTTCCTATAAAAATAGTAAATTTTTGAAAAATTTCCTATAAAAATAGTAAATTTTTGAAAAATTTCCTATAAAAATAGTAAATTTTTGAAAAATTTCCTATAAAAATAGTAAATTTTTGAAAAATTTCCTATAAAAAATAGTAAATTTTTGAAAAATTTCCTATAAAAATAGTAAATTTTTGAAAAATTTCCTATAAAAATAGTAAATTTTTGAAAAATTTCCTATAAAAATAGTAAATTTTTGAAAAATTTCCTATAAAAATAGTAAATTTTTGAAAAATTTCCTATAAAAATAGTAAATTTTTGAAAAATTTCCTATAAAAATAGTAAATTTTTGAAAAATTTCCTATAAAAATAGTAAATTTTTGAAAAATTTCCTATAAAAATAGTAAATTTTTGAAAAATTTCCTATAAAAATAGTAAATTTTTGAAAAATTTCCTATAAAAATAGTAAATTTTTGAAAAATTTCCTATAAAAATAGTAAATTTTTGAAAAATTTCCTATAAAAATAGTAAATTTTTGAAAAATTTCCTATAAAAATAGTAAATTTTTGAAAAATTTCCTATAAAAATAGTAAATTTTTGAAAAATTTCCTATAAAAATAGTAAATTTTTGAAAAATTTCCTATAAAAATAGTAAATTTTTGAAAAATTTCCTATAAAAATTGAAATTAAGTAAATTTTTGAAAAATTTCCTATAAAAATAGTAAATTTTTGAAAAATTTCCTATAAAAATAGTAAATTTTTGAAAAATTTCCTATAAAAATAGTAAATTTTTGAAAAATTTCCTATAAAAATAGTAAATTTTTGAAAAATTTCCTATAAAAATAGTAAATTTTTGAAAAATTTCCTATAAAAATAGTAAATTTTTGAAAAATTTCCTATAAAAATAGTAAATTTTTGAAAAATTTCCTATAAAAATAGTAAATTTTTGAAAAATTTCCTATAAAAATAGTAAATTTTTGAAAAATTTCCTATAAAAATAGTAAATTTTTGAAAAATTTCCTATAAAAATAGTAAATTTTTGAAAAATTTCCTATAAAATAGTAAATTTTTGAAAAATTTAGTAAATTTTTGAAAAATTTCCTATAAAAATAGTAAATTTTTGAAAAATTTCCTATAAAAATAGTAAATTTTTGAAAAATTTCCTATAAAAATAGTAAATTTTTGAAAAATTTCCTATAAAAATAGTAAATTTTTGAAAAATTTCCTATAAAAATAGTAAATTTTTGAAAAATTTCCTATAAAAATAGTAAATTTTTGAAAAATTTCCTATAAAAATAGTAAATTTTTGAAAAATTTCCTATAAAAATAGTAAATTTTTGAAAAATTTCCTACAAAAATAGTAAATTTTTGAAAAATTTCCTATAAAAATAGTAAATTTTTGAAAAATTTCCTATAAAAATAGTAAATTTTTGAAAAATTTCCTATAAAAATAGTAAATTTTTGAAAAATTTCCTATAAAAATAGTAAATTTTTGAAAAATTTCCTATAAAAATAGTAAATTTTTGAAAAATTTCCTATAAAAATAGTAAATTTTTGAAAAATTTCCTATAAAAATAGTAAATTTTTGAAAAATTTCCTATAAAAATAGTAAATTTTTGAAAAATTTCCTAAAAAAAATAGTAAATTTTTGAAAAATTTCCTATAAAAATAGTAAATTTTTGAAAAATTTCCTATAAAAATAGTAAATTTTTGAAAAATTTCCTATAAAAATAGTAAATTTTTGAAAATTTTCCTATAAAAATAGTAAATTTTTGAAAAATTTCCTATCAAAATAGTAAATTTTTGAAAAATTTCCTATAAAAATAGTAAATTTTTGAAAAATTTCCTATAAAAATAGTAAATTTTTGAAAAATTTCCTATAAAAATAGTAAATTTTTGAAAAATTTCCTATAAAAATAGTAAATTTTTGAAAAATTTCCTATAAAAATAGTAAATTTTTGAAAAATTTCCTATAAAAATAGTAAATTTTTGAAAAATTTCCTATAAAAATAGTAAATTTTTGAAAAATTTCCTATAAAAATAGTAAATTTTTGAAAAATTTCCTATAAAAATAGTAAATTTTTGAAAAATTTCCTATAAAAATAGTAAATTTTTGAAAAATTTCCTATAAAAATAGTAAATTTTTGAAAAATTTCCTATAAAAATAGTAAATTTTTGAAAAATTTCCTATAAAAATAGTAAATTTTTGAAAAATTTCCTATAAAAATAGTAAATTTTTGAAAAATTTCCTATAAAAATAGTAAATTTTTGAAAAATTTCCTATAAAAATAGTAAATTTTTGAAAAATTTCCTATAAAAATAGTAAATTTTTGAAAAATTTCCTATAAAAATAGTAAATTTTTGAAAAATTTCCTATAAAAATAGTAAATTTTTGAAAAATTTCCTATAAAAATAGTAAATTTTTGAAAAATTTCCTATAAAAATAGTAAATTTTTGAAAAATTTCCTATAAAAATAGTAAATTTTTGAAAAATTTCCTATAAAAATAGTAAATTTTTGAAAAATTTCCTATAAAAATAGTAAATTTTTGAAAAATTTCCTATAAAAATAGTAAATTTTTGAAAAATTTCCTATAAAAATAGTAAATTTTTGAAAAATTTCCTATAAAAATAGTAAATTTTTGAAAAATTTCCTATAAAAATAGTAAATTTTTGAAAAATTTCCTATAAAAATAGTAAATTTTTGAAAAATTTCCTATAAAAATAGTAAATTTTTGAAAAATTTCCTATAAAAATAGTAAATTTTTGAAAAATTTCCTATAAAAATAGTAAATTTTTGAAAAATTTCCTATAAAAATAGTAAATTTTTGAAAAATTTCCTATAAAAATAGTAAATTTTTGAAAAATTTCCTATAAAAATAGTAAATTTTTGAAAAATTTCCTATAAAAATAGTAAATTTTTGAAAAATTTCCTATAAAAATAGTAAATTTTTGAAAAATTTTCTATAAAAATAGTAAATTTTTGAAAAATTTCCTATAAAAATAGTAAATTTTTGAAAAAATTTTTTTTAAAAAAATTGCAATTTAAAAAAAAAAAAAATTTTTTTACAATCTTGCCATAGAATTTAAAAATTTTACCATTTTTGTACTAAGGAAGCCATGATACATCAAATGTATATAGTGGTTACTCGAGCACATTTTTGCTGTTGCCCTGTGTTATTATTAATCACAAAAAAATATTTTGACATTTTTTCAGTAAATTTGTGGATAGATAATAAAAATTTTGCAAATAAATTAAAATGTTAATGCTTTTGCAAAAATTTGCTCCAAATGTTTATAAATTTATGAGTTTTTAAAAAATCATTTTTGTTTTAGTTCATTTGCATTTCATATCAAATTTGAAACATTCAAATTATTTGATGTTGTTTTTTGTTTTTGCATTTGACCCAATTTGCGAATTTTATAAATGGTTAGAGAAGGGGGTCTTTAAAGTGTTAACTTTATTACGAATTTGAATTAGATTTGATTTTTTCTCTTCGTATTTGCTCTAATTTCTTGTGTAAATTTTGTGCACAAGTTTAGAGAAGTCAAGATGAGATTGAAATCTTTTTTGGCGAAACCAATTTTTTTTACCAACAAATAAAATTTTTTACAAAACTTAAAAAATGTTTTTCGTGTAAATGTGTTTTTTGTATAAATATTTTTTCTTTAGTCTAGCCATTTTTTTTTATTTTTTTGTCTTTTGTTGTTTTTATTTTCGATCTGTTCGAGATATTGCAGGAAACAACTCTTAGGGTTACGAATGTCATGTGGTAATCGTTGCTTTTTGCTCTGGATTTCTATTATTCTTTTTCTATAGTTCGAGTGCATTTTAACATTTGAATAAGAAAAACATTAATTATAAGAAAAATTTGAAAATAGCCACAAGTAATGTTATGTTACATGTATTTCATTGATAAAGACAACACAAATGTTGCACAACATAAATGACAAAATTTTTATAGAGTTTGTAAACGAACAATTTTTCAGACTTTTTAGAAGTAAATGCTGAAGAAAATATTAAGATTAGAGTGCCAATAGCGTATATAAGGAAATTTTTTGTGAAGAAATACTCCTATATTTGTTCGAAATGCTAAAAAAATAATCCCTTGAAAATTTGAGGTCAATCGAATGGGGGGATAGCGTGCCAATGGCCCGCCCAAAGTTCCTAAATACCTGATTTTTTACATTGATTGTAAATATCTTAATTAATACTTTAGAATTAAAAAATTTCTTAAGTAATACTTAGTTTATAATTCCATGGCCTGTAAGCACTAAATAGCTGAGTTTTATCAAATTTACTTAGTTTTTTTTTTCATATTAGAAAATTTTACTTATTTCTCAGGCCGGTTTCAAAAATCATTTTTTGATTTTTTAAAAATTTTGTTCAACAAATTTTATAAAGTATAAAATATCGTTTCAGTTCCATAAAAGAAACAAATAAGGGAATAAAACACAGAAAAAAATAGCGTCGATATCTTGAAGCATTTCGCCGTACATACGATTTGAAATCTTAGTATTCGCGAAAATGTCAATTTTATTTCAATTTTAATAAAAATAACAATGAATATTTTTGCTCAGTCTATGGAAAATGCATGCGGTTATGTTTTTTTATATTATTAAAAGTTTAACATTTTTTTCCCGGGGTTAAAGGTCAAAATAGTTTTTTATAGGAAATTCTTCAAAAATTTACTATTTTTACAGGAAATTTTTATACCAAATTTTTCAAAAATTTACTACTTTTATAGGAAATTTTTCAAAAATTTACTATTTTTATAGGAAATTTTTCAAAAATTTACTATTTTTATAGGAAATTTTTCAAAAATTTACTATTTTTATAGGAAATTTTTCAAAAATTTACTATTTTTATAGGAAATTTTTCAAAAATTTACTATTTTTATAGGAAATTTTTCAAAAATTTACTATTTTTATAGGAAAATTTTCAAAAATTTACTATTTTTATAGGAAATTTTTCAAAAATTTACTATTTTTATAGGAAATTTTTCAAAAATTTACTATTTTTATAGGAAATTTTTTAAAAATTTACTATTTTTATAGGAAAATTTTCAAAAATTTACTATTTTTATAGGAAATTTTTTCAAAAATTTACTATTTTTATAGGAAATTTTTTCAAAAATTTACTATTTTTATAGGACATTTTCAAAAATTTACTATTTTATAGGAAATTTTTCAAAAATTTACTATTTTTATAGGAAATTTTTCAAAAATTTACTATTTTTATAGGAAATTTTTCAAAAATTTACTATTTTTATAGGAAATTTTTCAAAAATTTACTATTTTTATAGGAAATTTTTCAAAAATTTACTATTTTTATAGGAAATTTTTTCAAAAATTTACTATTTTTATAGGAAATTTTTTCAAAAATTTACTATTTTTATAGGAAATTTTTTAAAAAATTTACTATTTTTATAGGAAATTTTTTCAAAAATTTACTATTTTTATAGGACATTTTCAAAAAATTTACTATTTTATAGGAAATTTTTCAAAAATTTACTATTTTTATAGGAAATTTTTCAAAAATTTACTATTTTTATAGGAAATTTTTCAAAAATTTACTATTTTTATAGGAAATTTTTCAAAAATTTACTATTTTTATAGGAAATTTTTCAAAAATTTACTATTTTTATAGGAAGTTTTTCAAAAATTTACTATTTTTATAGGAAATTTTTCAAAAATTTACTATTTTTATAGGAAATTTTTCAAAAATTTACTATTTTATAGGAAATTTTTCAAAAATTTACTATTTTATAGGAAATTTTTCAAAAATTTACTATTTTTATAGGAAATTTTTCAAAAATTTACTATTTTTACAGGAAATTTTTATAGGAAATTTTTCAAAAATTTACTATTTTTATAGGAAATTTTTCAAAAATTTACTATTTTTATAGGAAATTTTTCAAAAATTTACTATTTTTATAGGAAATTTTTCAAAAATTTACTATTTTTATAGGAAATTTTTCAAAAATTTACTATTTTTATAGGAAATTTTTCAAAAATTTACTATTTTTATAGGAAATTTTTCAAAAATTTACTATTTTTATAGGAAATTTTTCAAAAATTTACTATTTTTATAGGAAATTTTTCAAAAATTTACTATTTTTATAGGAAATTTTTCAAAAATTTACTATTTTTATAGGAAATTTTTCAAAAATTTACTATTTTTATAGGAAATTTTTCAAAAATTTACTATTTTTATAGGAAATTTTTCAAAAATTTACTATTTTTATAGGAAATTTTTCAAAAATTTACTATTTTTATAGGAAATTTTTCAAAAATTTACTATTTTTATAGGAAATTTTTCAAAAATTTACTATTTTTATAGGAAATTTTTCAAAAATTTACTATTTTTATAGGAAATTTTTCAAAAATTTACTATTTTTATAGGAAATTTTTCAAAAATTTACTATTTTTATAGGAAATTTTTCAAAAATTTACTATTTTTATAGGAAATTTTTCAAAAATTTACTATTTTTATAGGAAATTTTTCAAAAATTTACTATTTTTATAGGAAATTTTTCAAAAATTTACTATTTTTATAGGAAATTTTTCAAAAATTTACTATTTTTATAGGAAATTTTTCAAAAATTTACTATTTTTATAGGAAATTTTTCAAAAATTTACTATTTTTATAGGAAATTTTTCAAAAATTTACTATTTTTATAGGAAATTTTTCAAAAATTTACTATTTTTATAGGAAATTTTTCAAAAATTTACTATTTTTATAGGAAATTTTTCAAAAATTTACTATTTTTATAGGAAATTTTTCAAAAATTTACTATTTTTATAGGAAATTTTTCAAAAATTTACTATTTTTATAGGAAATTTTTCAAAAATTTACTATTTTTATAGGAAATTTTTCAAAAATTTACTATTTTTATAGGAAATTTTTCAAAAATTTACTATTTTTATAGGAAATTTTTCAAAAATTTACTATTTTTATAGGAAATTTTTCAAAAATTTACTATTTTTATAGGAAATTTTTCAAAAATTTACTTTTTTTATAGGAAATTTTTCAAAAATTTACTATTTTTATAGGAAATTTTTCAAAAATTTACTATTTTTATAGGAAATTTTTTCAAAAATTTACTATTTTTATAGGACATTTTCAAAAAATTTACTATTTTATAGGAAATTTTTCAAAAATTTACTATTTTTATAGGAAATTTTTCAAAAATTTACTATTTTTATAGGAAATTTTTCAAAAATTTACTATTTTTATAGGAAATTTTTCAAAAATTTACTATTTTTATAGGAAATTTTTCAAAAATTTACTATTTTTATAGGAAATTTTTCAAAAATTTACTATTTTTATAGGAAATTTTTCAAAAATTTACTATTTTTATAGGAAATTTTTCAAAAATTTACTATTTTTATAGGAAATTTTTCAAAAATTTACTATTTTTATAGGAAATTTTTCAAAAATTTACTATTTTTATAGGAAATTTTTCAAAAATTTACTATTTTTATAGGAAATTTTTCAAAAATTTACTATTTTTATAGGAAATTTTTCAAAAATTTACTATTTTTATAGGAAATTTTTCAAAAATTTACTATTTTTATAGGAAATTTTTCAAAAATTTACTATTTTTATAGGAAATTTTTCAAAAATTTACTATTTTTATAGGAAATTTTTCAAAAATTTACTATTTTTATAGGAAATTTTTCAAAAATTTACTATTTTTATAGGAAATTTTCCAAAAATTTACTATTTTTATAGGAAATTTTTCAAAAATTTACTATTTTTATAGAAAAATTTTCAAAAATTTCTTTTTTTTTTATAGATTTCCTATAAAAATAGGAAATTTTTGAAAATTTTTCTATAAAAAAAAGAAATTTTTGAAAAATTTTCTATAAAAATAGAAAATTTTTCCTATTTTTTTAGGAATTTTTTTTTTTAAATTTTCTATTTTTTTAGGAAGTTTTTTAAAAATTTTCTATTTTATAGGAAAATTTTCAAAAATTTCTTATTTTTATAGTGAATTTTTCAAATTTTTTTTTAGCAAATGCATATTTTATTAGGAACTCTCTTTATCAGTTTTAAAATGTTTGTATTAAACCAAGTCAATGACTGCATTTAGTTCAGCATCAATTGCGCTGAAAGTACTTTTATGTTACATTTTCATGCCATTCCATGTCATGTCATATATAAATTTCAACTATTTTACATAAATACCAGTTCAAAATATTAACATAACATGTACATATTAAACTCTTAATATTTTAGTTTAAATTTAAGTTTAACTTTAAAAATTGTTAACAAATCCGTCTTAATGTATGTGGGCACATTAGCAAAAATCAAAAAATTACAATCAAAAACGCATTTATTACGTAATTTATTCACCTAAACCGAAATTGTCTAAGTCACATATAGGACTTTTTTGAAAGTTTTAATGGTTCGCTGGCGACTCTGTGGCCGGCCCTGTACCGGAGTTCAGCTGTCATTTAATGGTTAACATGTTGTCTAGCAGTTTTTTTCTTTCTTAGATAATATTTAAATTGAAAAATAACTAAAGTAAGATATTAATACATGCGTGTTTAAAATAATTCTTATGTACGTTAGAGTTTAAGTTTTAAAAGTTGCGGGGAAATAATAAATCGTTCACTTTGACAGTTAAAATTGACCCACCTTGTTCTTACACTTTAAAATTGAATTTCCAGATCAATTTTACTTTTACAACAGACAAGTTTAGTATAAACCAGTCATGTTCACATTTTGATTTTGCTAAGACTTATGTTAGGAAAGTAAATTCTACCAACGCAGCCTCGTTATAATTAGACCAAATACTCTAGACTCTAAAATACAAAGATATTGCACTTCCATAGATTGATTTGCTGTATGGTCGAAAAAAGAAAGTCTGCCCATTTTATTATGATTCGGAAACAACTAATAGAGACGATCATCCAATTAGACAAAGCTAAGGCACACATACGTGCTCATAAAATCTAAGTTTGTTTTAGCGTTTATGTGTTTTTCATTGCCCTTTATCAACTTTGTAGTTTTCGAGTTACTACAATTTGCACTGGCCATTACATGTCCTTCAATTTTACTTTTACAACATGTAATGACCAGTGCAAATTGTAGTAACTCGAAAACTGTTTAACCGATTTTAAAGATATGTAGCTTATTGGAAATCTCACTGTGTTTGCCCTAAGGACCAGGATCCACTTTTTTGAAAAAGGGGGAATAAATAGTGTTAATTTTGCAAAAACTTAAAAATTATAAAATTTTTCCGATATAAACTTGATTTGTCAGCTTTAGGACCTGGCCGACACGTGTTAGCGTTGTCCAAATTTATTTTTTTCATACATTTGAAAACCCGCTATAATGCGTATATCAAGAAAAAAACTAAAATTTTGTGAATTCACTAAATTGTGAATAAATTCAAAAAAAATCAATCGATATCTTATATTCTTAAACGAGCAATAATTGTATGTATATTATATATATATATATATATATATAAGTATATATATATATATATATATATATATATATATATATATATATATATATATATATATATATATATATATATATATATATATATATACTTATATAGAATGACTATCTCGAAAGCGGCTCTAACGATTTTGATAAAATTTGGACAGTGGGTATCTTTTTTGATGTATAGGTCGAAGAAGAAGGGACTTTTGGAACCTTTGCCTCTAAGAGGGTAAAAACGGGTAAAAAGGGGAAAAAACCGTAAACGCTATATCTCCTTAAGTAATAGGTATAGAAACAAAATTTAAATTACGTTTTAAGCAGCTATAAAAATAAACGGACAGGTGTTTGGTACTTTTTTTAAACTATGTCCGATAAGGGGTAAAGAAGAGTGAAAATAGTTTTTTTGGTACCTTTTTAACCCACTCTTATATTTTAAACTAAGGAATATAGAATGAAACTTTGTACTGCAATCAATAGATGTGAAAGAAACTTTAAGCACGTATTTGGTGCTTTTTTGATTTTGCGGCCAAAATGGGTAAAAAAGGAATAAAATGATAACTTAACATCTCAAAAAGTAATATGAATAGAAACATTATGTTAACTGCGTTTTAATAAAATGTACCGAATTCAATTGATACCACAGAAGTACCAAATATGCATATGGAACTTTTTTGAAATTAGGGGATAAAAAGGGGAATAAAATTAGTAATGTTATACCTTTTAAACAAATGAATGTTTGTCTGTATGTGTGTTCTTTATAGAATAGTAAACTGTGCATTTGATCATGTTATGCTCTTTAGCGAAGATGTTGCGGATAAGCCGGCGAAGGTTTCAAAGTTGATAAGACTAATTTCCGATAGATGGCGTCACTGAAAATTACTAAACATTAATTAAATCGTAAACTGTACATTTGATCATGCTACAATCTTTAGCAAAGTTGTTGCACATGAGCCGACGAAGGTTTCTTAGTTGGTATGAAGAAATTTCGACAGGTGGCGCTACTGAAATTTACTCAAAGTCAATTTAATCTTAAGCTGTACATTTAATCATGCTATAATCTTCAGCAAAGTTATTGCGGATAAGCCGACGAAGGTTTATGAATTGGAATGAGCAACGTCCGACAGGTGGCGCCACAGAAAATTACTCAAAGTGAATTAAATCGTAAACTGTGCATTTGATCATGTTATAATCATAAGCAAAGTTGTTACGCATAAGCAAACGAAGGTTTCGAAGGTTTGCAATTTAAAAAAAAATCTATCCATAGAATTTAATACATCAAAATTGTATAGTGGTTTTAAGAGCTCATGAAATTTTTTGATTTTGTTATGTTGTGTAATGCTTACGTTCCAGGGTTATTGAATATTTGCTAAAGCTGTATTCAGACTACATGTACTACATATTTTGATTTTAAACAAATACTTGCCCAGTTTGAAAATACTTTTTTATATGTTTGTATGTGCATATGTATGTGAACAACTTTTAAAAAAGTAATTATTCTTAATATTTCATATTGATAAAAGTGTCATGATTAACGTTATCTGTATATTTTTATAAAAGGTTAAAGCCAAGATTTGTTTAGCGTTTGTAATTTTAGCAATTTATGTCTCAAGAATGAGTTATAGTGATATTACTATTTGCAAAGCAATCTCGATGATAATTTATTCAAAAATCTTTTTGTGTGAACCATAATATTCAAAGTGTTGGGCTAGTGTGGTTGTCTCGTGATCAGACTCTAGTAGATTATGAACTCCATTAGTAGTTACCACAGACGCTTTTCCCATAAACCCTTTGAATCGATTTTAAAGGCTCTCCAATCGGCCAATATCTAATATATTCTAGTTCATCTGTAACTGCTCTTCAGTTCTTATGTACAGTGAGCGTCAATATAAAGTATACACGTCTATCTCAAATCGTCAAGTCAATTTTTTTTTTGTTTTTAACACTTCTTCTTTTTTCAAGGTTGCACTTTTCTTAAACCATATTTAGTGCTCTCCAATTTAAAGAAAAAAAACTTAAAATTCCAACAACAATTTAAGTTCAGCAGAAAATACAAAATGCACTCCATATTTAACGCGTCAATATTAAGTATACAGCCGTGTTGTTTTTGTAAAAAACGCAGTGGAAAGCAGAAAGAACCAAAAAAAATTACCCGTTATATTTTATTACTTGTTTCAATTGATCATTTTAATAAACATTCTCGATCACTTTTCACACGCTCTTATAAAAAAAAACACGTTCTTATAAAAATGGGTAAGCAAACTTCCGTGGACACGCGTGAACTTGTTATAAAATTACACAAGGAAGGAAAAAATTTAAGAGAAATTGGCGATTTGATCAACAGAAATCACAACACCGTAAAAAAATTATCGACAAATACAAAAAGACTGGAAAATTGGAGAATATTGATCATCCTCGGAGACCACGACGACTTAATAATACCCAAATTCGAAGTATAGTACGAACGGTGAAGGCTAATCCCTTTGAAAGTGCTGTGCAAATAGCGAAAAATATGTCGGAGTTATCAGGCGTAAGCGTAAGTGCTAGTACAGTACGTAGGGCCCTGCATGAAAATGGCATATATGCTCGAATCCCCAGAAAAAAACCATATATTACAGAGACCAACCAAAAGCGACGCCTTGAATATGCCAAAAAATATGAAAACAAAGATATTTCTTTCTGTAGCAATGTCCTATTTAGCGAAAGCAAATTTGAGATATTTGGCAAAAAAAAACTGTAAAAATTTGGAGAACCAAAAACAAGGCATTCGCAGAACAAAATCTGATTCCGACCGTTAAGCATGGTGGTGGCTCGGTAATGGTGTGGGGTTGTATGGCCGCAGGTGGAGTCGGAAACTTAGTGTTCATAGAGGGGACTATGAATAAGAACGACTACCTTAAGATTTTAAGGGACAATTTGTCACCCAGCGTTGAAAAATTAGGCTTGGGTCAATATTGGGTTTTTCAACAAGATAATGACCCTAAGCATACTGCTAAGCTGATGAAGGAATGGTTACTGTACCACACACCAAAGCAGCTCGATCATCCCCCCCAGTCCCCGGATTTGAACCCGATTGAACATTTATGGGAACATCTTGACAAACAAATCCGGAAAAGAACCATAACCAGTCAGGACATGTTAAAATCAGTTCTAACCTAGACGCTTACATGCGGTTATAAAAGCAAAAGGGAAGCAAGCAAAGTACTAAAATTTTTTTTTCTTATAAAATATATTTTTTTGTATACTTAATATTGACGCGTTAAATATGAAGTCTTTTTGGTTTTTATTATTTATCTTAAGTTGTTGTTAAAATATTGTTTTTATTTTTTATATATTTTAAGGTCATAGAATATTGTTTTAAAAAAACTAACCTTAAAACAAAAGGGATGTAAAATAAGAAAAATAAATGTCACAATTACAAAAACTTTATATTGATGCTCACTGTATGTCCCTGTGGCCCGCCACCCACATAATATTAATTGTACAAATTTGCTTCCGCCGTTTTGCACCAGATGGCTGTGGCGGTAAGTGATAGTCGAAATAAAAAAATCGTAGATGTCATACAAAATGGGTATGTATTTGTAAACATAACGCCATCGAAATATTAGTCGTGTCTACATCATAAAGTTATTCTCGGTTAAACACGTCAGCTTACGAGCCAAAGTCTCGTCATTTGAGGGAGGTTTTAATTTTCCACTTTAATATGAAGAAATCTGCGGCTTGGGCTCATATAATGCCCACATCGACGGACAAACCGGTTCCAAGGTCATAGTCTGTATTTGGTGGGACCAGCTCAGCGTAATGTATTATGTGCTACTGAATGAAACAATCACAGGTGATCGTTATCGAACGCAATTAATGCGTTTGAGCCAAGCAAACTAATTATACAGCATGACAATGCACGATTCCATATTGCGAACATACTTGGAAATGTTAAAATGTGAAGTGCTACCCCATCCGCTGAACTCTCCGTTCTTATGAAGAAGTTAAAAATCGATCGTTTTTTCAATGCGGGAAAGATGGAAAGTGATGGACAATACTTTGAATAATAAATTTATAACCAGGAGCAAAATCACCACATTCGATATCGATTGAAATATTATTTATTTCAGAAACATTTGTGTATTATACTTTTAGGATGATCTAAATAATATATATATAACGTATAAGGTTCACTAATTTATTTGTCAAAAGTAGTAGTGATAGTTAAAGAATTTAATTTAAACTAAATATTTTGACACTACAGTAAAACGTTTTAATTAAATGTTTGATGTCTCAAAACTTTTAAAACTTTTGTTTATTTTAATCTTTTTTGAACTCCCTTTACAACACTTTTGTCTTAGTCGCCAACAAAGCAAAAACAAAATTTGTTGGACACAATAATTCGTATTTATTCTGTCTATCATATAAGTTATAATGTGTGGTTTTTGCTCTGTGTAGAATTAGGGATAATCCTCCTGAAGAGATGACCTAACCAACCATCGTAACGCGTCGAGGAAAGGTTTTCGCATTAACATTTTTTTTTTTGGTTTTATCAGAAAACTATTGTAATAAATTGGGACCTTAGGGCAATACACTACAGTAAAACTTTAAATGTTTGATGTCCCAAAATTTTTGAAAAACCTTTTTGACAAACTGATATTTTTAGATATTAATATTATTAAACTTTTTGCAAAATAAATTATTTTGAAAAATCCCTAAGGTATGTTACACAATATTTGCTTAAAAGTTTGAGTATTCGATCGATATCAAATGCAGCGATTTGGTCCCAGTTTATTATAATAAATTTTAGAAGAAAGCAACGGAAGTGAAGTTGTACACCTAATATTTATACTGAATCGCTGAGCCACCACGAAGAAAAGAATCCAGAGACTTAATGGCAGCTTACAGGCACGTGGGGGCATTGCATCTTATTCTAATCTAATCTAATAATATCTTGGACGCTACTGTGATCGTGCTTTATTCAGTTTATTTAACTATTGAGTTAATAGCTATCAGTGTAAATATCATTAGCTCGCCTTTTTTTCAGGAGTTTTGCATAGCCTTTTATTCCTATTTGGTATAAGCATGTAATACTTTTTGTCAAACAATGGTAGCACCAGAGTGAAGTCAATGGCGCCTAAATTGTCAGGCATCATATTAAATCAATTCTTTCTTCGACATATCCGTGTAATTATGAAACATTAGACAGACGACTTCTAAATCCTCTAGTCAAGAACCGAGTCTTTACACTATTCCTCGTACTTCTGTAATGACTTCTCTCATAACAATGACCAGGACAATATTGAAAAGCAATGGAGACTTAACGTACCTTTAGGTGCAGGGATTCTGTGAATTTATTTTCATTTAAGATTCGACAGTTTGTATCATTATAAAGAGCTTTATGAGACTTACTATCTTTATCCTTAACATGTCCACATAACTTCATGGCTATTACCTTATTGATAGGGCTGATCAACGTTATGACTCGTTTTATTAAATCGTCTTTCTTTGGCAACTTAATGATGATGCCTTCTGTAAACTCTTCTGGTAAGTCCTTGTTATTCCAAATATCTTTTATAGATGGCAAAATAATGTTGGCAATTAAAAGTGGATCGACCCTATAGAGCATCAAGCCTTTAGGGTCTTAATACTTACAACAATGTCTGGGTAATAAGTGGAAATATACGTCCATAGTTAACTCATAATTTACTATTTTTCGATGATCTAATGGGAGTTTTGTTTTTTTATGAAGAAATTTTTCCTATGTTTTTCAGAAAAAGAATCTATTTTTAGAACAGTAAAGTTATGCCATTTGTTGTTATTTGGACGCATTATTCAAGCTTTTTATACCCTTCACCAATAGGTGAAAGGGTATTATAAGTTTGTGATTCCGTTTGTAATTTTTTTATTAGTGATCGTAGACCCCATAAAAATTATACCGATCGACTCAGAATCGGGAGGAGATTCGATTAAGCGATGTCCGTCTGTCTGTCTGTCTGTCCGTCCGTCTGTCTGTCTGTCTGTCTGTTGAAATCAAGTTTCTGAAGCCCCTGGAGGATGGACTTACATAAATTATATATCAGATTTTAGGAAATTCTCCCGCAATGAACGCGGTTTATAAACACCGAAAATATCGAAAAAATACCAAAAATTAGACGAAAATTTTAATTTTTTTGATTGAAACACACTTTTAAATAACAAGATAAAAAATATGCTCCTGGTGTACATGTGATAATATGTTACATATCAGATTGTAGGAAATATTTTCCCAAAGCACTCTGTAAAATTTTATCAAAATCGGTAAATAAACAACTGAGATATCGCCAAAACACTGAATTTGATGTATCGCAAATTGCCCAAAGTACACATTAGAGAATGTTTGTTGAAAAAATTAAATGCAGAAATAGGAAAAACTTAGTACGGACCTACATAAATTTTATATCAGATTTTAGGAAATTCCCCCACCAAGCATGTTATTAAATTTTATCAAAAGCGGTCTATAAACAATTGAGATATCGCCATAACACTACATTTGATGTACAGCAAATTGCCCAAAGTAAGTGTCTAAGAAATTTTGTTTACATTTTGTGAGTATTGTTTCAGCGATATCTCAGGTGTTTATGGACCGATTGTGATGAAATTTGACATCGTTCTTTATGGGAGGATTTTCTAAAATCTGATATATATACTCCACAAATCTGATTATGAATACCATTCAAATTGTACCGATCAACTCAGAATCGGCACAAGAATCGATTTCGCGACCTCCGTCCGTCTGTTTGTTTGCCCGTCCGTCTACCTGTCTGTCCTTTTTTCTGTTGTAGTCAAGTTCTTGGAGCTCCGGTTTTGTCGATATCAGGTGTTTATTTTGATGAAATTTAATAGCGTCCTAAATTCTGATGCATTTGCGTTTATGCGATATTTCAGGTGTTTTGATCGACAATGATTAAATTCAGGTGGGACAATATCCTAAAATTTTGTGTAAAATCCAGGAGCTCCACAAATCTGATTTTAGTTGACAGACACACTGCATTTATCTCAATTTTGTGTCTGACTTTTAAACATTATGATAACGTTTGAGAATGTATTATATATCAAATTATAGGTAATCTTCCTAGGAAGTCCAAAAATGCAGCTAAGTACATGACATCCGTTCAAAACCTACATATGTATGTATGTATCTCACATATCAACAATAATTTAAGTTTTTTAATTGCAATTGGGAGAAATCCGTTCACGTTTGACAATTGCTCCCGTATAACTTCGCCTAAGGCAATCTCTTAGTAGCTAATAAATTACAAATTATAATAGATACGATGATGACATTTAGTATAAAGACGTTGTACAATATTGTTATTCAAGGCGATAGCGCCTAAAATAAACTTTCGAGAGGGACAACATTTGACAAAAGTATTTCTGATCTCTTGAAAAGTTCGATATTGAAAATGGGCGAGCTCTATTCACATTTAGTGAAATCTCCCATATAAACCCGACCGGGAATCGATTTAATGCTGATAAATTAAAACACATTAAAATTGCACAAAGAACTAGAGCAAAACTTTCCAAACATCCATCGGACAGATCGAAAGAACTATACATTCCAAATATTATTGATGAAGTGTTCATTTTAATTAATTAACTAACTTCAAATTAATAAGTAAACTTTTCCGACAAAGCTGATAACCATCCATTCAAAAGCTATATATTTCACGTATGTATCTAAAACTAAGAGTGTATACCCTATAATTTTAAGGCTTGTATACATTGACAATCATTGTTAAAGCTTTGACCTAAATCAGTCCGCTAACTTCAGAGTTTTACATAACTAATCAAGAACTTTTACTAGTTGGATAATTCGTACGAATTAAAGTGCACAACCCTCACTGGGCACTGTGTTTTTGGTTTGCATGTAAGAATACTTAAACTTCATCAAATCGATGTGCTATTGCAAATCTAAGGGCGTCTACATTTTGAAGCATCTTTTCTGCATGGTTTATCTGGTCTATCGAACTTTATTAAATGTTCGTAAAATATGTGTCTATTTTATTTCGAAGCTACTGGCTGGCTTAAATATGCATTCTCTACTTGTAGTCTAGTAATCATTATCTTTCACAAAGGGACCACTTTAGAACCCAAGTGAAGCTTCCCTAGACATCAGCCACCTGCCCAACCTAACCTTTGGGTGCATAACTATTCTAGATGATGACGCCACCGAAAAGGTTTTCGTTTTCCGACTCTTAATTTTAAAGACTCTTTGCATATAATACTAGTATAACCAAATATTGCTACGAATTACATTAAGTACTTTTGGAACACCATTGGTGAAGGGTATCCAAGATTCGGCAAAGCCGAATATACCACTCTTACTTGTTATTCTACAGACAATTTTTTTTCATCGGTGGAGTGTTAATGCTGTAGGCTTACCGCCGATGGATGATTGTGTCGTAATTTATATTTTATACCCACCATCATTCCGTTTGTAATTTCCTTAATATTGGCTCAAAAATCATATTCTGAATCCTTATGAAATTCTAAGATGATTGGGCGATGTCCGTCTGTCTGTTGAAAACACGATAACGCCTAAACGAAAGGAACTAGCTCACTGAAACTTAGTAAAATCATTCTTCATCTATAAGAAAATTTTGGTATTGAAATTTTGCAAAATCGGTTAACATTTGACCATAGCTCCCGTATAACCTCGACTACGCTTATCGCTTATAATAAATAAATAAATAACAAACTATAATAGCTATGATGATAAAATTTGGTATATAGAAGTTTTGCATAAGCCCTAGGTAGCATTTAAAATTTCATCAAAATCGGTTCACATTTAGTCATAGCTCCCATATAAAAAACTTACGGAAACAGCCAAAATTTCACCTAAAATACACTTAAATGCCAATAAATCTAAATCTATAAGAGATATAACCACTAAATTTAATACGAGGTGGTCTTATGTCAATGCCAACGAGTGTGCAAAATTTTGTTACAATCGGTCACCATTTGACCATAGCTCCCATATAAAAAACTTAAGGAAACACAAAAATACAAAAAGAAAAGGGGGTTTTTGTCCGATGCGCGATAGCGCCTTAACGAAAAGGTTTACAGCATCAAAATTTTACAAAAGCAAGTCTTATGTAAATGCCAGCCAGTGTGCAAAATTGTGTTACAATCGGTTACTATTTGACCATAGCTCCCATATAAAAAACTTACGGAAACACAAAAATACAAAACGAAAACACGGTTTATGTCCGTCTTTCCGTCAGAGAAAAGCGCGATAGTTCCTTAACTACAAGAGCTAGAGAGACAAAATGTAGCAAAAATATTTTCGATATGTTATAAAAATTCGGTTCACATTTAGTTAGAGCTCCTATATAACCCTGCCCCGGGAATCACATTTATGCTAACAAATTGAATAAAATTGTAAAATCTATGACCACTAAATTTAAAACAGAGAAGTTTTATGCAACTATCAGTCAGTATGTCAAATTTAATAGGAATCGGTCCATTTTTGACCATAGCTTTCATATAAAAACCGCTCCCGGTAACCACTAAAATGCCACAAACGCCAGTTAAAAGCTATTAAATTATAAACACTAAATTTTGCACAAATAAACGTCATACTTATACCAGCCAGTATATTAAATATTGTAACAATTGGTCAACATTTGGCTGTAGTTCTTAAATATATAACATTCAGTATATTAAGATTGCACCTACGAAATTAGATGGCTATCAATCAATGTTAGGTCCCGACTTTATACACGGTAGATGCATTAGGAACTGCTAACAAAATATATGAACCTGCCGTGTTGGTATCAACATGTTTATGGCACAACTTATTAATGTAAAACTATATTCGGTTATGGAACAGCATTTTGTCCAAGGTAAATGCTTGGGAAACCACTTGAACTATATTAAATACCACGGTTGCAGTGGTATAATAATATTATAAACTGCAACCGAATTTAGTTCAAATATATTACCAACAATACCACATTTGGTCAACATTTTGAATTAGCTGCACTCTCGTACAACTTGATGGTGGGCATACAAGATTCGGCACAGCCCAATATAACACTCTTACTTGTTTAATATAAATTAATATTTACAATAACTAATCTTATCTTATCTTATATTCTTAAACGAGCAATAATTGTATGTATTTATATATATATATAGAATGACTATCTCGAAAACGGCTCTAACGATTTTGATAAAATTTGGACATTGGGTATCTTTTTTGATGTATAGGTCGAAGAAGAAGGGACTTTTGGAACCTTTGCCTCTAAGAGGGTAAAAACGGGTAAAAAGGGGAAAAAATCGAAAACGCTATATCTCCTTAAGTAATAGGTATAGAAACAAAATTTAAATTACGTTTTAAACAGCTATGAACTTTACTTTTGAAACTATGTCCGATAAGGGGTAAAAAAGGGTGAAAATAGTTTTTTTGGTACCTTTTTAACCCACTCTTATATTTTAAACTAAGGAATATAGAAAGAAACTTTGTACTGCAATCAATAGATGTGAAAGAAATATTGAATACGTATTTGGTACTTTTTTGATTTTGTGGCCAAAATGTGTAAAAAAGGGATAAACTAATAACTTAACATCTACAAAAGTAATATGAATAGGAAAATTATGTTAACTGCTTTCTAATAAAATGTACCGAATTCAATTTTTACCAAAGAAGTACCAATTATGCATATGGAACTTTTTGAAATTAGGGGATAAAAAGGGGAAAAAATAAGTAATGTTATAACTTTAAAATAAATTAATGTTTGTCTGTATGTATGTTCTTTATAGAATAGTAAACTGTAAATTTGATCATGTTATGCTCTTTAGCAAAGATGTTGCGGATAAGCCGGCGGAGGTTTTTAAGTTCCGACAGGTGGCGCCACTGAAAATTACTAAAAATTAATTAAATCGTAAACTGTACATTTGATCATACTATGATCTTTTGCAAAGTTGTAGCGCATGAGCCGGCGAATGCTTTTTAATTGATGTGAATAATTTCCGACAGGTCGCGCTACTGAAAATTACTTAAAGTCAATTTAATTGTAAGCTGTACATATAATCATGCTATAATCTTTAGCAATGTTGTTGCACATGAGCCGACGAAGGTTTCTTAGTTGGTATGAAGAAATTTCGACAGGTGGCGCCACTGAAATTTACTTAAAGTCAATTTAATCGTAAACTGTACATTTAATCATGCTATAATTTTTAGCAAAGTTATTGCGGATAACCCGACGAAGGTTTATTAATTGGAATGACCAAAGACCGACAGGTGGCGCCACTGAAAATTACTCAAAATGAATTAAATCGCAAACTGTGCATTTGATCAGACTATAAGTGCATTAAATCATAAACTGTGCATTTGATCATGTTATGATCATAAGCAAAGTTGTTACGCATAAGCAGATGAAGGTTTCTTAGTGGTATGAACGACTTCAGGCGGCGCCACTGAAAACTACTCAAAATGAATTAAGTCGTAAACTGTGCATTTGATCAGACTATAATCTTTAGCAAAGTTGTTGCGCATGAGTCGACGGAGGTTTCTGTTGGTATGACCAATTTTCAAAATTATTTAAAATGAGTTAAACTGTAACTGTATAAAATAAAATATATAAAAACTTTAAAATTTGCCTCAAAATGCTTATCATAAAGCCCCGAGCAAGGCTCGGTCAACCAGGTACTATTGCCTTAACATGCTCACGAATTCAGGCTCTATGTGTTAACATATAACATTGAGCCTGGGTTCGATTCTAAAAATAGTCATATCTATTTTCAAAAAAATAAATGAATTATAGTTCAAGGATGAAATTTAAGACTTTTCAAACCTGCAATCTAGTAAAATTGTCTTTAAGCTATATTTTAAACCTAATCATAATTAATAAAGATAATTATCTAATTTGGGACTGTGACACTTTGATAATTAATTAAAAAAAGATATATATAATTAAAGAAAGACATAAAACTTAAAATAAACTTTTAAATTTAATTTCTGATCTATTTGTCCTAGATTTATTAATTTTAACATTCAAAATCATCAATATAATAACATTACCATTTTAAATAATTATAACTCAATTAAAAAACATAAATATTAGTCTGTAGTTATGAATTTAATAATTAATTTATTCAAGCACGTGCTTAACGGCCATCCACTTCCACAGACACCTAAAAAAATTAACGATCGACCAATAAATGTCGCCATTACAAGTGTCCAATGAAATAAATTACTTTTCAACGATTACAGAAAAAAAACCTAAGCGCCACAGATTTTAAGAGTTAATACAATAATTGAAGTATCATTAAAAATTATAGTTATGAATGGTTTTGTATTTTATAAATTTAAATTTGTTAACGAATATTTTAAGAAAAGAGAATTAGCAAAGATTATTTTGAGAATAGGGTGAGCAACTATTAAAGTGGGGGAAAAACTGGAAATCTGGTTAAAGTAAAGAATATTATAACAAACTGCATTACAAATTATAAAATGATCAAAGGCTTATCGTCGCAATTTTGTGTAGAAAATCAGATTTATAAGTTTGTCATAACATTAATTTTCGTTTATGAATTATTGGGTTAGAATCTAAAATAACTGATGCTATATCACATCAAAATTTCTGACGGCTCACCCTAAACTTTAGATTCTATCGCTGTGTCATTCTGTGCAATTAATTATGTTGAACACCAACTAATGGGCGTTTAGAAAAAATACTAACTGTTTTGATAAATTTTAACAAAAAAGGCTGTTGAAAACATGCCTCACTCACAACTTGTCATTTAATCATTAAAATGTTCAACATTTTGTTAATGAACTCATGAATATAAGTTTAAATAAATTATTTTTTATATTGGGTGTAGTAAAAGCTAATCCATTATTTTTGTATTGAAATTTTTTTCAACAAACAGACGTCAAATTCTTAAATAACTTTCTGTCATTTTGAAAGTAAAATTTTAAATCTCCCTCATTGAAAATTTTCTATAGAAATTTTTCAATATAAAAAAATTTTATATTGAAAAATTTTCTATAGAAAAATTTTTTCCATAGAAACAATTTTATATTAAAAAATTTTCTGTAAAAAAAGTTATATTGAAAAATTTTCTATTAAAAAAAATTTATATTGAAATTTTCTATAGAAAAAATTTTATATAGCAAAATTTGAAAAATTTTCGTATTGAAAAATTTTCTATAGAAAAATTTTGAAAATTTTTCGATAAAAAAATTTTTTTATTGAAAAATTTTCTATAAAAAAATTTTTATATTAAAATTTTCTATAGAAAAATTTTTATATTGAAAAATTTTTATATAGAAAAATTTTTATATTAAAAAACTTTATATGGAAAAATTTTTATATCGAAAAATTTTTCTATAGAAAAATTTTTATATTGAAAAGTTTTCTATAGAAAAATTTTTATATTGAAAAATTTTCTATAGAAAAATTTTTATATTGAAAAATTTTCAATAGAAAAATTTTTATATTGAAAAATTTTCAATAGAAAAATTTTTATATTGATAAATTTTCTAAAAAAAAATTTTTATATTGAAACATTTTCTGTAGAAAAATTTTTATATTGACAAATTTTCTATAGAAAAGTTTTTATATTGAAAAATGTTATATAAAAAAATTTTCTGTAGAAAAATTTTTACAATAAAAAATTTTTTAAATTGAATAATTTTTTATAGAAAAAACTTTTAAATTTAAAAATTTTTTATAGAAAAATTTTTAAATTGAAAAATTTTCTATAGAAACATTTTTATATTAAAAAATTTTCTATAGAAAATTTTCGCATTGAAAAATTTTCTATAGAAAAATTTTTATATTGAAAAACTTTCTATAGAAAAATTTTTACATGGAAAAATTTTGTAAAGAAAAATTTTTATATTGAAAATTTTCTATATAAAAATATTTACATTGAAAATTTTTCTATAGAAAAAATTTAAAAATTTTATATGCAATGTAAAAATTTCTGTATAGAAATTTTTTAATATAAAAATTTTTCTTTAGAAAATATTTTGCTATACAAATTTTCTTTAAAAAATATTTTGTTGTAAAATTTGTTTTGTAGATACAAATTTTCATTAGAAAAAAAAAATTTCATTAGAAAATTTTCTTTACCTAAGTTTTTTTTCTGTTTTCAAAAAAAAAAAAATAAATAATGGATTACATTTTACTACACCTTATATAATTTTTTATATATTAAAACCCCCAAAATTAAAACTAAACGTTTTTTTCCTTATTATTATTATTTTCAGATTTAATGGTTATTTAACAAACTGCCAAGTTGATTGCAAAGTCCACTCTTTCATCTACAGTTTTGGTTCAACAACATTTTTATGAGATATTCGCAAGATTGTAGCCAAACTTTTTGCATATCCATTCAATCATTTTCATTCATAGGCATTCGCTTAAAATTTTTTTGTAAAAATATTTTTACTATATGCCCCCAACTAGACACCAGCCAAGTTTAACGTAACGTAAATAATAATGAAGCAGCAGAATTTAGACACTAAGCGGATAAGTTGCAAGGCAACATTTCAAAATCCTCTACCGTTACCGCAACATAAAATTAATCATAATAAACTCAAACACATGAAATATGATGGCTATGTAATTTTTACTTATGGACTAATGATCATGGCTACACTCTTGAACTTGTGCTGTGGCGTGCAGTATCAACCGTTACTCCACAACAACAACAACCATCATCATCATCTTGTTGAAGCATCTCATTCATCATCATCATCATCATCTTTGGAGGTAGTCAAGCAATGGAAATTGTTTACGTATAACTTCCTGCCTCATGCCCCTGTAAATGATATGAATTTCTTTAATCCCTCCAATATTTTAACAACTGGTCTTGTTGTAACAGAAGATCGTCTTTTCATTGCTACGCCCAAGTTGTTCTCGGGTGTGCCCTCAACATTGAACTGGGTGTCTAGATCAGATTTTGAGAATTCTTCACCCGTTTTGCAGGTATGTTTTAACTATTGTTTAATATTTTGTTTAAGGTTATAAGGTAGTGTTAATTCTAAAAAGTACTAAGAAGACCGGATTAGTTATACTAGGAACGACCTATAGGTTCCAAACCCACTTTAAAACATGAAAGCGCCACACTATTCAAATTCTTGTTTCATAGTCCCACATCTTCATTTTCGTTAAATCTAAAGATCATTCTATGAAATAGATACAGGAACTAGCGTGAAACGAGGTTACTGTCATTACTTGCATGGGCACTGGAGAACCGTTTTTATCTCCTTTTTATACCCTTCACCACCATAGGTGGAGAGGGTATTATAAGTTTGTGCTGATGTATGTAACGCATAGAAATATTTGTCTTAGACCCATCTTTTAGTATACCAATAGGCTTAGAATCACTTTCTGAGTCGATTTAGCGATGTCCGTCCGTCTGGCTGGCTGGCTGGCTGGACCCCCATGTAAACCTTGTAATCAAACTACAGGTCGCAATTCTAAAGATAATTTGATGAAATTTGGCACAGATCATTTTTTTGATAATGGGATCATGGCTATTGAAATTCGTCAAAATCGGTCCATTATTTATGGTACCTCCCATAGGTCCCACTTCCCGGAATTGATATATTGGCCACAAAAGTAAATATTTTTTCATGAAATTTTGAACAAATACTGCTTATGTAAACTTAAATTACTGTACCTAATTCGAAATCGGTCCACATTTGACCATAGCTCCCATACAAACTCTTTTCTCAAAACGCACATAATGAGACAAAATTCACTAAAACGCTCCTAAATCCGAAGACAATGAGAATTTTAAGTTTATTTCTTGCATACATAATTTTTGTAATAACTGTAATCAATTTACCAAATTTCGGGATAATCGGTCCATATTTGACCCTATCTCTTATATAAGTCCAAATGACGGAAACAGCTTAAATGTATAGGTTTTGAGAATATCCCAGTAAAACTTTTCATTACCAAATAATGAGTTAAACAGTTAAACTATTGAACACGAACTACTTACTCATTCGCTGTTTAAGTCATTACATTAACATGGGGATGTCATTGGAGGCAAGTACTTACCAATTGCAGAAAATTAATGACTTGGGTAAGCAATTTGAAAACAACAACAACAACAGCAACAACTTTTTTGTTGTTGTTTTATTAAAAACATATATTTTTAAACGAAATACAAAATTTTTTTTTATGGTCCCATGGGGGCTCGAACCCAGACCCTCCGACTGCTAGGCAGAGACTCTTCCACTGAGCTACTTCATATGTTGAAAATTTAGCAGCTAATAACTAATATAAACAATTTTTATTTTTAGATTCAAAATCATGTGAAAATAACTTTGTTTTTCCCTGCTTTTTTTTGCTTTGTTGTAATTTTTGGAAAAATATTTTTATACGATTTTTTGTAATTATTTTAAAACTTTTTTTTAAATTATTTTAAAACTTAAACAATTTAAATCTTCTTTTTTGTATAAGTTTTTACATTAGATTGACTCTTACTTACTTAAATGTTACAACCTGTTAATGTCAAAGTCCGAGCATATTTTAGAATTCCATGGATTTCGATCTTGTTCGAATATTCTCCAATTTTATAGTCCAAGCTTTGAAAAAAGTTCCTCTACTTTGTCTTTCTATCGAAGTTTCGGACATCCTCCTCTAAAATTAGGTAGTGGGACATTTCAATTCTAATTTTATTCTCTTCATTGTATTTTTTTTTTCAAGAGGGTTACTAGCCCGTAATCCTAACCCATTTTTATCGATCTTATGGGACAACTCTCGGAACATGTTAACTCACAATATTAATGGGTGTTAAACTAGCTCCCCGGGTGATACCATGAGGAGGTGTGTGTCCACAGTTGAGATGATGAGAGGATGACCCAGATAAGTTGGGCTTACCAAGTTAAGACCAATTAGAATCGTGTTTGGTATTCAACATCCCCTAGATAATCAAAATTGACTCATGATGGTATTTTTCATTAACGTGAGTTAGTTTTACAATTTTTTTTACAGAAGATAATATTTAAGTTCTTAAAATTCAAAAATCATTAAAAAAGACTCTTTTAATAAAAAAAAACTAAAAAAAAATTGTTGCCCTTGGTGGGATTTGAACCGGGGCCATTCAGTTTAAATTACCATCTTAATTACAAATAAGTACTTCTGTAATAACTTATTATTTATTCGGATGGTATGTTGTAGTCGTTACAAGGTAACCAGTTATCAGAGTACTTGCCATTACCAAAGTTTTGCTGGGATGTTTGTATGATGGCAAAATTTAGCAAGTATTTGTCTTTATACAGGAAAAAGAACACCTTTGACATTAGTGGTGAAGGGTATCGTATGGTCGGGCTTGACCGACTATAGCACTTTCTTACTTGTTTATATTAACCCATAAAAATCTATCAAAAATAATTTGGTACACTATTCGTATAACACATTACCGTTAACATGTGGTGTACCACATTACTTGCACATTTTTAATATTTTCTGAAATATTTGAATATTAATTATTTTTCTCAAATGGATCTGTGGAAGCTCAATATTTGAGGGTTAAATCATACTTTAATCGGACTAAAACTTAAAATCTAAGGACAAATAGGTATACCACATTACTAGCACTTTCTCTATTTGTTAGTTATTTTCTGATTAATAAGTGTTTTTATAGTTTATAACGAATTTAAAAGATTTTTATGGGAGATATGGTCAAATATTGACAAATTCTAACAAAAGTTTTTATAAACATTCTTTTATTGTGCTGAACTCTTCTAAAATCTGACGCATTTGAGACTTTTGATGGCCAAAATCATTATTCCGAGAAGTCTTTTAAACTAATAAATATAGTCAAAGAACATATACCGCCATCAATTAACGTTAAAAACGTATCAAAGACGTCTATGGCACTTTTACGATTCATGGGAAGAAAAGGGTATAAAATCATTTTTATACCCTTCACCACCATAGGTGGAAAGGGTATATTTGGTTTGTGCTGATGTTTGTAACGCATAGAAATATTGGTCTGAGACCTACCTTTTAATATACCAATCGACTTAGAATCACTCCCTGAGTTGTTTTAAAGATGTCCGTCCGGCTGACTGGCTGGCCGGTTATCCATGTAAGCTTGTTATCACTCTGACGCAGGTTCATATTTTGATCCAAGGACGATCCCTATACTTTTTGGGCGAAATCGGATTACTATTTCGGGTACCTTCCATAGGGATGCCTTCCCGGAAAAGAGCCACAACTTTAGTTGTATTTTAATAATATTCAGCACAAATATTGCCTATCATAACCTTAATCAGTGTTCCTAATTTTGTAGAAATCGGCCCATATTTGACCATACCTCCCTTACAAGACACATTCTCAAAAGACATTTATATACACATAAAAGCACAAAAACGTTAATAACTCTAAAGATAAATGCATTTGATTACTTAAACTTTGCACAGATAAATATTTTGTAAATATAAACGAATAATCAAAATTTGGTAACAATCGGTCCACAATTGACCCTAGCTCCCATATCCCACCTCCTTAGCCGAAAATTATATAAATCTTGAAATTTGGAAAAAATAGCACATAGTATATGTATGTATGTCTCTAAGACTTAAGGAAAACTTGTTTAATTGTTGGTCCATATTTGACCTTAGTAGTGAAGGGTATTATATAGTCGGGCTTGACCGACTATAGTTTTTCTTACTTGTTAATGTTTAGATATTTTTTTAACTATACATACACATTATACATCGGTAATGGCATTATCCCCGAAACTAAATTGGAATAGAAACAACTTTTGCCTTAAGATCAGTTATACAAATAAGATGACTTATGTTTGGTACTTTTTGGAAAATGGGACCAAAGGAGGTAAAGTACGTGTTGTATTCTTTATGTTGCATGACATTTGACTCGCAAACAACCTATTTTAGGACACAAAACTGAGAATTTTTATGCCAGCGTCAATTCTGTACTGCTCCATAGCTGCACAACGTGGAGCTTGATTATAAACGATCAAAATAAAATTCAAACCTTTGTCAACCGATGCAATTGACAAATTCTTAGAGTTTTTTTACCAAATTGGATTTCAAACCCAGTATTATGACAAAGCATAAGGAACAAGTCTGTCTCCATAGAAATCCGTAAGAGGAAATGGACATGGATAGGACTATCGCTAGAATGGCTCTTGACTGGAATCTACAAGGCAGACCAAAACATACCTTCGCTACCTAAGATCAGAAGCTCAAATTAATTGAAACAAACGCTAGCCTCAGATGGACAGTATTAATAGATGATAAAATTTCACCCCCATATACAAAAACTACTACTTCACAACTATCAAGGCCTAATTTTTATTTGTCTTCTTTAGTTAAAACGTTTAAGAATCGCGCAGGGGGTTTTGCCCCCTATACAAATAAAATAACTGTGGTGGCATATCTTCAGAACTACTTGAGGTTTGAGAATTCTGTACAAAGCATATTTTGTATCTATAACTGAAGTTTAGCAAAAAATAACCAGGATTAGGGCAGTGGGAGCAGAATAAGATTTAAAGTCTCGAAACTGTACATATATTATAAAGGGTGTCGCAACTATAACGCAATTTTTAAATTTTAAATAAAACACAGATATTAAAAAAAAAATCGTGAAACTTTATTATATAAAAAAGTAGACAGAATGAGGTTATGTATAGAACAAGATATCGTGCAGATGGCCGTCGCGGCTTTGCTGGCACACACGCGATCTTCTAATGAAATTTTCAATGACCTTTTTGCATAAATGCTGCGGTATTTCATTAATGTAGCGTCCAATTTCCTCTTTTAAGTCTTGAGTCATCGTCGGCTTAGTCGCGTAAACCATCCACTTCATCCACCCCAAAGAAAAAAATCTAAAGGTATTAAATTGCACGATTTAGGCGGCCAATTCTGATCTCCAAAACGCGAAATAATACGACCGGGAAATGACTGATGTAGCAATTGAATTGTTTCTCTGTCTGTATGACATGTGGCGCCGTCTTGCCCTCCACAATAATTTCTTCAATTATAGGCAAGAAAAAACTGGTTATCATTTAACGATACCGAACACCATTGACTGTTTGCGCTTGATCTGCCTCATTTTCATAAAAAAAGGCCCAATGATTCCTCCAGCCCAAGAACCACACCACATAGTGACACGTTGAGGCTGCATTTGCTTCTCGTGAATCACTCGAGGATTTTCCTCACCCCAAATGCGACAATTCTGCCTATTGACGAAGCCATCAAGATGGAAATGGGCCTCGTCACCGAAGATGATTTTATCGGCAAAATCAGCATTTTAGTGTTGTCTCTCCAATACCCAATTAACGAACACGATATCTTGTTCCATACATAACCTCATTCTGTCTACTTTACGATATAATAAAGTTTCACGATTTTTTTTTTAAATATCTGTGTTTTATTTTAAATTTAAAAATTGCGTTCTAGTTGGGACACCATATATAAGGATAGATTGGTTTACAAAAAATTAGGATAGGAGCAGGGGTAGTTTCGTCTCCTATACAAAGGAAATTTATTGTCGTATATCTTCATAACTATTAAAAATATAGCTTTTAAACTTTTAACACATGTTCTTTTTGTCAAAGAAATTAGTTTGGTAACTATTTGGTTGGATAGGAGCAGGGGTAACTACGTTCCCCATAAAAGACGATAATTGCCACTTTAACCTTTGAAACATTAAAGTTGAAATTTTAAAAGTTTAAATAGGGGTGCAGAACGTACTGTTCAATAGTAGAAATAAATGGGAGGTCTAGTATTACCATAAGATTTTTGTTTAAAGTACTTTTTAATCTTACAAAATTTTGTAGCTCTTATAAAGTAAAAAAGCTTTATTATATATTTATAATATCTATGAATTCTAAGTGCTTACATAAAATTCTCCCTCTCCCACAGGCCTATCCCGACTGGTCTTTCGCCACCACTGGACGTACCGACTTCAATTGCAGCGATTTGGTATTGATATCTGTATATCGTTTACGTTTAGACTCTTGCAATCGTCTCTGGGTCTTAGATGCCGGCATATCGCGTTCCCTGGAAGATTACGAAAAGACATGTCCACCCAAAATATTGGTTTTCGATTTGAAAACCGATCGTGTGGTAAGACGTATAGATTTCCCAGCGGGTGTTCTAAGAGGCGAATCTTTGTTTACGAATTTGATTATCGATGAGACAACTTCAAAAGCGGGAACTTGTGATGATGTTTTTGTTTACATTTCGGATACCGTAGAACCTGGTGAGTATACATATAATTTATGGCTAATGTATGAATTTGCATTTTAATTGTTTGTTTTATTAAATTTTAGTTGCTTAAGTTTATAAGATATTTCACACGCTATTAGATTGTCGTTTGCGTAATATTTTATTTTCGTTTATTTTGTTATTATATAATTTATTGCAGTTATTTAGCCTTAATTGTTTGTTATAGGTCTTTGCCAGTTTTATTTTGATTCTATACCAGATTTCACATAAGACCAATTGCTTAGTCAAGCTGAAATTTGATGGCGTGATTTCGATGAGTTTTTGTAACCTACGATATAGGGGAGTGTGTGTTAAGGCAAAAGGTATAGCTAAAAGATTTTCTAAAGACAAATTTTCCAAAATTTTCTAAAAAAAATTCTTTTTATTGAAAAGTTCTTCTCATTGAAATGTTTTCTGTAGAAAACTATTCCCATTGAAATGCTTTCTGTAGAAAACTATTCCCATTGAAATGCTTTCTGTAGAAAACTATTCCCATTGAAATGCTTTCTGTAGAAAACTATTCCCATTGAAAAGTTTTCTATAGAAAACTTTTCCCATTGAAAAGTTTTCTATAGAAAACTTTTCCCATTGAAAAGTTTTCTATAGAAAACTTTTCCCATTGAAAAGTTTTCTATAGAAAACTTTTCCCATTGAAAAGTTTTCTATAGAAAACTTTTCCCATTGAAAAGTTTTCTATAGAAAACTTTTCCCATTGAAAAGTTTTCTATAGAAAACTTTTCCCATTGAAAAGTTTTCTATAGAAAACTTTTCCCATTGAAAAGTTTTCTATAGAAAACTTTTCCCATTGAAAAGTTTTCTATAGAAAACTTTTCCCATTGAAAAGTTTTCTATAGAAAACTTTTCCCATTGAAAAGTTTTCTATAGAAAACTTTTCCCATTGAAAAGTTTTCTATAGAAAACTTTTCCCATTGAAAAGTTTTCTATAGAAAACTTTTCCCATTGAAAAGTTTTCTATAGAAAACTTTTCCCATTGAAAAGTTTTCTATAGAAAACTTTTCCCATTGAAAAGTTTTCTATAGAAAACTTTTCCCATTGAAAAGTTTTCTATAGAAAACTTTTCCCATTGAAAAGTTTTCTATAGAAAACTTTTCCCATTGAAAAGTTTTCTATAGAAAACTTTTCCCATTGAAAAGTTTTCTATAGAAAACTTTTCCCATTGAAAAGTTTTCTATAGAAAACTTTTCCCATTGAAAAGTTTTCTATAGAAAACTTTTCCCATTGAAAAGTTTTCTATAGAAAACTTTTCCCATTGAAAAGTTTTTTATAGAAAACTTTTCCCATTGAAAAGTTTTCTATAGAAAACATTTCAATGGGAAAGTTTTCCATAGAAAACTTTTCCCATTGAAATGTTTTCTATAGAAAACTTTTCCCTATGAAATGTTTTCTATAGAAAACTTTTCCCATTGAAATGTTTTCTATAGAAAACTTTTCCCATTGAAATGTTTTCTATAGAAAACTTTTCCCATTGAAAAGTTTTCTATAGAAAACTTTCCCATTTTTCTATAGGAAACCCTTCTCATTTTATATATAAAATTTATTATAGTGTAGCCTGTTTTATAGTCGTTGACATTACATGTTTTTTTTTTAAATTAAAGAATAGATGGTGTTTTTTTTTATTGAGTGATTTTATTTTCGAAATCTTATAAAAATAAAATTGATATTGAAAGATAAATATAACTTATGACCGTTTAAATTATTCGTTAATTTTTTTACTTCAAATTTATTCAATTACTTTTAATGTTCTTATTGTAACTGTTAAAAATTAAGAGATATCGTGTAATTTTAAATTAATTTTGAAATTCGAAATTTTATTAGATATAAATACGAGGGTTGTTTCTCAGTCTATTTTAAAATCATTTGATTCAAGCATTCAATTTTAAAAATTATAAATGTTTTCATATATCTTTTAAGGTATTGTGGTCTATGACAGCGTACGAGATACCACTTGGAGAGTTTCACATCCCGCTATGTATCCCGATCCCGACTTTGCAGAATCTGAAATAAACAATCATCGTTTTGTATTAATGGATGGTATAGTTGGTATAACATTTGATCCAAAGAAGGCACTAGTTTATTTCCAACCTTTTGCAACAGATAGGTAAGTTTTTCTTTTCAAACAGTTTTAAAAATAATATCTCGAAAACTAGATTCTTTAAAATCTACATATATTAGTTTTTTACTTCTAGTTTTCGAATTTTATAACGAAAATTTTTCTATAAAACAAATTTGTTAACGAACATTTTTTGCAGAAAAAATTTTATTAAGAAAATTTTTCTATAGAAAAAATTTTATTAACGAAAAGTTTTCTATAGAAAAGATTTTTTAACGAAAATTTTTCTATAGAAAAAATTTTAACGAAAATTTTTCTATAGAAAAAATTTTTTAACGAAAATTTTTCTATAGAAAAAATTTTTTAACGAAAATTTTTCTATAGAAAAAATTTTTTAACGAAAATTTTTCTATAGAAAAAATTTTTTAACGAAAATTTTTCTATAGAAAAAATTTTTTAACGAAAATTTTTCTATAGGAAAAATTTTTTAAGGAAAATTTTTCTATAGAAAAAATTTTTTAACGAAAATTTTTCTATAGAAAAAATTTTTTAACGAAAATTTTTCTATAGAAAACATTTTTTAACGAAAATTTTTCTATAGAAAAAATTTTTTAACGAAAATTTTTCTATAGAAAAATTTTTTTAACGAAAATTTTTCTATAGAAAAAATTTTTTAGAAAAAATTTTTTAACAAAAATTTTTCTATAGAAAAAATTTTTTAACGATAATTTTTCTATAGAAAAAATTTTCCTTAATAAATTTTTCTATAGAAACAATTTTATCAAGGAAAATTTTTTATAGAAAAAATTTTTTAACGAAAATTTTTCTATAGAAAAAATTTTTTAACGAAAATTTTTCTATAGAAACAATTTTTTAACGAAAATTTTTCTATAGAAAAAAATGTTAACGAAAATTTTTCTATAGAAAAAAAATTTTAACGAAAATTTTTCTATAGAAAAAATTTTAACGAAAATTTTTCTATAGAAAAAATTTTTTAACGAAAATTTTTCTATAGAAAAAATTTTTTAACGAAAATTTTTCTATAGGAAAAAATTTTTTAACGAAAATTTTTCTATAGAAAAAATTTTTTAACGAAAATTTTTCTATAGAAAAAATTTTTAACGAAAATTTTTCTATAGAAAAAATTTTTTAACGAAAATTTTTCTATAGAAAAAATTTTTTAACGAAAATTTTTCTATAGAAAAAATTTTTTAACGAAAATTTTTCTATAGAAAAAATTTTTTAACGAAAATTTTTCTATAGAAAAAATTTTTTAACGAAAATTTTTCTATAGAAAAAATTTTTTAACTAAAATTTTTCTATAGAAAAAGTTTTTTAACGAAAATTTTTCTATAGAAAAAATTTTTTAACGAAAATTTTTCTATAGAAAAAATTTTTTAACCAAAAATTTTTCTATAGAAAAAATTTTTTAACGAAAATTTTTCTATAGAAAAAATTTTTTAACGAAAATTTTTCTATAGAAACAATTTTTTAACGAAAATTTTTCTATAGAAAAAATTTTCCTTAATAAATTTTTCTATAGAAACAATTTTATCAAGGAAAATTTTTTATAGAAAAAATTTTATTAAGGAAAATTTTTTATAGAAAAAATTTTATTAAGGAAAATTTTTCTATAGAAAAAATTTTATTAAGGAAAATTTTTCTATAGAAAAAATTTTATTAAGGAAAATTTTTCTATAGAAAAAATTTTATTAAGGAAAATTTTTCTATACAAAAAATTTTATTAAGGAAAATTTTTCTATAGAAAAAATTTTATTAAGGAAAATTTTTCTATAGAAAAAATTTTATTAACGAAAATTTTTCTATAGATAAAAATTTATTAAGGAAAATTTTTCTATAGAAAAAATTTTATTAACGAAAATTTTTCTATAGATAAAAATTTATTAAGGAACATTTTTCTATAGAAACAATTTTATTAAGGAAAATTTTTCGGTAGAAAAAATTTTATTAAGGAAAATTTTTCTATAGAAAAAATTTTATTACTGAAAATTTTTTATAGAAACAATTTTATTAAGGAAAATGTTTCTATTGAAAAAATTTTATTAAGGAAAATTTTTCTATAGAAAAAATTTTATTAAGGACAATTTTTCTATAGAAAAAAATTTGTTAAGGAAAATTTGTCTATAGAAAAAATTTTATTAAGGATAATATTTTTTTATAGAAAAAAAAATTTACTAAAGAAAATTTTTCTATAGAATGAAATTTTTTCTATAGAAAAAAATTTAGAAAAAATATCTTGAAAACTAGATCATTTCAAACATATTTTTTTTTTAATTCCACAGAATTTTCTCCGTTACACGTGAAGTTCTTCGCGCTGGACCCATAGCCATTAACCAAGTATTGCCAGTTAAATTAGTGGGTAAAAAATCATCTCAAGGTATTGGTATAGCTGTTACTCCAGACGGTACCATAATATTTAGTCCCTCAACCGAAACGGCGGTGGCTACATGGAATCCTAACACAAATACTCAACAAGTCTTGGCTCAGGACAAAGAGCAATTACAATTTATATCGGATATTACTCTAACTCCCCATGATCCTGGTTATGTTTATGTTATATCATCAAAATTCCATCGTTTCTTTTTGAAAAATCTTGATACAAATGAATATAATAATCGCATTTTAAGAATACCTATACCCGGTTATGCTCCTACGCTTCCACCCGGCTTACAACCCTCACCATATCCGGTGAAACCTTATCAGATACAAAACAATCTCAATTCCTATTATCAATTAACGAATCACTTACAAACGAAAACTCCAAATAGCGGTTCTTACTTTAGTTTACCCTCAAAAACTAGTGCACATCCTTATAGTTTTGAAAATGCGGGTATTATCAATTATTCGGTAAAGAATCCTTTTAATGCTCTTAATCAAGGGGAAACTTTTCCACCCCGCAAAGAACAGCGTAATCAGGATCAGTATTCTTTCCTAGAAAGTTTGGCCTCCATAACAGCCACCGGCCCTTCTGATACCGCAACCATATTAAACATTCATCCTCAAAGAGGCAGTCCAACGGGTTATTACTATTCCAGAGCAGCGCGTAGTATTGATAAGGCAACGGAAAACGTTAGTGAACAGTAGGAAAAAAATGAGTATTTTTCGTTTTTTCCTGAGTGCAAATTCATTTTTGGCCGAGAGTGTAGTAGTGTCTAAGTGCAGTTTTGTGCGTAAATATTTCAAAAACAAATTTGTTGATTTGAGCTTTTAAAAATTCATATTTTAAGGCTGCGGTAACATTTTATGTACAAATTTTATAATATATGTATAAAAATGTATGTAAATATTTGAAGTAACGTGTAATTAATGTAAGTGTGTGTAAATAAATTATTTAAATTTTTTGTTCTAAAAATAATATTATTTAGTGTTTTTCACTTAATTACATACTAGCAGTAAAATTAAGCAAAATAATATACTTTGTTCATATAATGCATTAAAATGCAAAAGGAAGTGTAATTTGGTTGGATTCAACATAATTTTTCATATAAAATCTATTTTTGTCGATTGATTTAATTTTTTTACCTGCCACTGTAGGACGTTTTTTTATTTCTGAAAAAATCCAACTTTACAAATTTCATTTAAACACCAGGCACCCATAATTCAATGGGAGAAAGTAAATAATTTCAACAAACAAAATCAAACAAAAAACTTCACATATCTTAAGGCTTCACTAAGCATTTAGCGAAGACACATTTTGAACACAAACTAAAAATGTGGCTTTTAGTAAAGCATATCTTAAGGATGTAATTTAGTTGTGACCTAGAATTTTTAGCTAAAGCCCAAAAATATGTGAAGTTTAATTTTGTTTAAAATTTTGTTAAATAAAATAGATGCCTGCTGGTATTTCTGTTGGCCTGGTGCACCAGGAAGGAAAATTAAGCTGGTTATGAAATTTAATTAGTTCGTAATTTGAAATTTGAGTGTAATTTTTTAGTTAGGTAGGGGTAATGTAAATGAATTTCAAAATCGCTGTAAAGGAAGAAAAGTTGATTTATTGAATTAAACGATTGTATTAGAATAAAAATTTATTTATTAGGAAAAAACTATTTATTACGATAATAAATAATTGTGATAAATAAGGATCTTAGTGCGAAACTTTTTAATTAAAAAATGTATTGATAAAAGAAATTCTTGAACTATTTACTACCCCCTAATTCATAAACGAAAAATAAAGTTATGGCAAACTTGTAAATCAAATTTTTCATACAAAAAAAAATTTTTTGTACGATCTACTTTATTTTAGAAACTAGTTTATGAATAAGGGCGTGGTTAATTTACATTATGATAGATAAATAAATTAATTTTAAATATTATTTGTATTGTTCTTAATAAAAGGATAGCACCCACACTTGTTCCTCTTAGCAGAGACAACTCAAAATGTACAACTTTCAGTTGAGGCAAAAAAAAAAAAAATAATTGTATGATACTTTCATATAAAGAAGAGGGAAGGGATTCTGTATCTTTTAAGTGAAATAGTAGAGAAAATCTTATAAAATTTTTACAGTGTCCACTACCATACATCGATGTCTTGTAAAAAATGGAAATTATAAAAATTTGAGTTACCTCTCTTTAGAGGAACAAGTGCGATATTGTTCTTTTTATAAATAAACATAACTAAATTGTAAATAATTATGTGTAGCAGCAATCCTTTAAAGTTAACCTCAGCATTACATGATTTAGTTGGTAGTCCAAAGATTCCTGTAAAATAAAACAAAAAAATATTTGAAATAAATTAAATACACTTGTTTCAGATCACATTTTTTTACATTGAAAATACGAAATTTTTACTTTTATACAATTTTTTTTGCTCCATTTAAACTTGTATTGAAACAAGAGAAAGTTGAATTTTAAAAATTGTCCAACTAATACGAATAAAGGATACCCTTGATCATCTTTACTTAAAGATGATAACTATCAATAGCGTTCAATAAAAAATCATTGGTAAGTATCGGCTGAGGTCTTTTTTTATAATTAAAATTTATTTTTGTGGTCTTTTCTATAATTTAAATTTAATATAGCTGTGTTTTTTTTTAATTTATACCTAAATATATCACACTGTACAACACAGATAAAAATAACAAGAGATCTGGTAGAGGAGATCAAAAGCTGTAAAATTAGTTAAACGGAGGTTTTTAGTTTCCCTAGTTTTGTCATAGCAAATCCTGAAGTCTGTGCAAACTATGCAGGAATAGACAGCCCATATCCAATATCAAGTACCAGTAGCCGATGAATTTTTTTAATTTTCGTAAATACCACGATCATTACTAAAACTAGTGAAAATCATTTAAATAGATGAAATTTGAATGTTAACAGAGTTGGTTTTTTTTATTTGTGACAATTTTCGATAAAAGTATTTTTATATCAAAAAATTTTCAAATCTTCTATAGAAAAAATTTTTGATAAAAAAAAAAAAAATTCTATAGAAAATTTTTTGATGAATAAATTTTCTATAGAAAAATTTTTGATGAAAAAATTTTCTATAGAAAAATTTTTGATAAAAAAATTTTCTATTGAAAAATTTTTGATAAAAAAAAATTTTCTATTGAAAAATTTTTGATGAATGAATTTTCTATAGAAAAATTTTTGATAAAAAAAATTTTCTAAAGAAAAATTTTTGATAAAAAAATTTTCTATTGAAAAATTTTTTCGATAAAAAAAATTTTCTATAAATAAATTTTTGATAAACAAATTTTCTATTGAAAAATTTTTGATAAAAAAAATATTTTCTATAGAAAAATTTTTGATAAAAAAAATATTTTCTATAGAAAAATTTTTGACAAAAAATTTTCTATAGAAAAATTTTTGATAAAAAAATTTTCTATAGAAAAATTTTTGATAAAAAAATTTTCTATAGAAAAATTTTTGATAAAAAAATTTTCTATAGAAAAATTTTTGATAAAAAAATTTTCTATAGAAAAAATTTAAAAATATTTAATAATAAAATTTTCTATAGAAAAATTTTTAATAAAAAAATTTTCTATAAAAAAAAACAATTTTCGATAAAAATATTTTTATATCAAAAAATTTTCTATAGAAAAATTTTTAATAAAAAAATTTTATATAGAAACATTTTTGATAAAAAAATTTTCTATAGAAAAAATTTTAATAAAGCAATTTTAAAATTTTTAATAAAAAAATTTTCTATAGAAAAATTTTTAATAAAAAAATTTTCTATAGAAAAAAAATTTTCGATAAAAATATTTTTATATCAAAAAAATTTTCTATAGAAAAATTTTTAATAAAAAAAAATTATAAAAAATAACAAAATTGTCGGGATGTAAATATTATAATATTATTAAATATTACATTAAAATAACTACATTACATTAAATAAATGTAACAGATTTGGGATCATTCATGTAACAGATTTGGATGCATTCATGTTAAAAAAATTTTTTATAGAAAAATTTTTGATAGACAAATTTTCTATAGAAAAATTGTTGATAGAAAAATTTTCTATAGAAACATTTTTGATCGAAAAATTTTCTATTCTCTTTTTGATAAAAAAAAATTCTATAGAAAAATTTTTGATAGAAAAATTTTTGATAGAAAAATTTTTGATAAAACAATTTTCTATAGAAAATTTTTTTGATGAAAAAAATTTTCTAAAGAAAAATTTTTGATAAAAAAATTTTCTATAGAAAAATTGTTGATAAAAAAAATTTTCTATAGAAAAAATTTTTGATAAAAAAATTTTCTATTGAAAACATTTTATAAAAAAAAAATTTCTATAGAAAAAAAATTTTCGATAAAAATATTTTTATATCAATTTTTCTAAAGGAAAAATTTTTTTTTTAGAAAAAATTTTGATACAAAAATTTTCTATAGAAAAATTTTTGATAAAAAAAATTTTCTACAGAAAAAAATTTGATAGAAAAATTTTCTATACACAAAAATTTTCAATAAAAAAATTTTCTATAGAAAAATTTTTAATAAAAAAATTTTCTATAGAAAAATTTTTAATAAAAAATTTTCTATAGAAAAAATTTTGATAGAAAAATTTTCTATAGAAAAATTTTCTATAGAAAAATTTTCTTTAAAAAAATGTTCTATAGAAAAATTTTTAATAAAAAAATTTTCTTTATTTGGGAATTAATTATTCGAACTTTAGAATTTATTGAAAAATAAGGTTTAATCAGGCTTGAGTTCATTTATTAATCAATTATTAATTTTGAAAATTTGAAAAGTAATTGTGGAGAAAAACTGAAAAAATTATTTTTGAACGCGGCTCAGTGGATTGCAATTTCTGTCCCGCCACAATTAAACGTAGTGATGTTCGATCAAACTCAATGAGTTAAATTGATGATTATCTCTGCAATTTGACAACTCGACTGTGGTCGAGGGCGCTAAGTGCTGATGACGTCCTGTGGCGGGACAGAAATTGCAATCCACTGAGCCGCGTTCAAAAATAATTTTTTCAGTTTTTCTCCACAATTACTTTTCAAATTTTCAAAATTAATAATTTGAAAGTTAAATGAACTCAAGCCTGATTAAACCTAATTTTTCAAAAAAAAAAATTTCTATAGAAAAATTTTTAATAAAAAAATTTTCTATAGAAAAATTTTTAATAAAAAATTTTATTAAAAAATAACAAAATTGTCGGGATGTAAATATTTTAATATTATTAAATATTACATTAATAAATAAATGTAACAGATTTGGGATCAAATGCGAATAATCATTCTTTTTAAACAAAAATTTTATAGAAAAATTTTTCATAGAGAAATTTTCTATAGAAAAATTTTTGATAAAAAATTTTCTATAGAAATATTTTTGATAAACAAATTTTCTATAGAAAAATTTTTGATAAAAAAATTTTTGATAAAAAAATTTTCTATAGAAATATTTTTGATAAAAAAATTTTCTTTAGAAATATTTTTGATAAAAAAATTTTCTATAGAAAAATTTTTGATAAAAAATTTTCTATAGAAAAATTTTTGATAAAAAATTTTTTTTGATAAAAAATTTTTTTTGATAAAAAATTTTCTATTCTATAGCTTGATTAAACGACACGATTAAATCAAAACTTTCGATATAAACTTTCAAAACTCTGATACACGCTTTTTCGGTTTACTTTACCTGATCCAATTGATAAGAATTTGTTTTGAAAAATTTTTTGTTTTTGCTGAACAGTGAAATTAACAAAATAAAAAATAAATTAAATAATTTCTTTACTTTAATAATAAACAATACCTATAAGACAAATTACAACCTGAAATATAATTATTCTGTTATTCTCATGTCGAATTAAGTTATTATGAAGATATAAAATAAATTTGGTTTATTATGTTGACAGGAGTCATTAGTGTCAATATTTAATCTTAGAAGATATCTATCAAAAAGTCAACATCTATCAATTATTGGTGTAAATATTGATGACTAAAAAAATATTTTGATTTTTGGATTTTCCCTATATTTATTATTCAATGAATGTCAATATTTTAGAAGATAAAGAACAAATATTTAACAAAAACAAATCTGGCGAAGTTATGAATGTGTGTACAGAGAGATTTTGAATACGATCGACTCACGATTAACATGAATAATAAATTTTAGAGAAGATTAAAAACGATCATTACTAGCGCGTAAATGTGTTTTAAGTATATTTTGCTATAATAAGAATCGACTTTAGTATTATTCTATGTAGTCGTTTTAAAATCTCGAAATTAAACGGATTTACTGTGATTTAAAAGATTAAACATCGAATAAATCTAGAAAGGCGGGGTACGGAACCAAGACCCCAACACTAGTAGTCTGGCACACTACCTTCAATAAAAACGTTTTTAAATCAAGGGATAGTTCGATTTAGAATATTTTTATTTGAAAGGGAATTTCAATTGAAAATTTTAATTTTTTTAAATTTTCAAAGCTTGATTATAATAAGGGAAAAGGAAAAAGTGAATAATTTCCAGTTAAGAATTTATTTTTAATAGGGGAAAAGCAAAACTGAAAAAGATCACCGGGAATTTGTATTCATAATTAGGCGTATATTTTATCTTCTTGAAAAATATAAATATATTTTAGGCCTGACCCTCGCATATTACTTATCAGTCAATGTATGACTGTGCTTTTATTTCTCAAAGAAAATCAAACTTGGAAAGCCCTTTACGTTATTCTATTATAAATAAATTCTGTATAATTGTGTCATAAAATTTTACAAAATCAATAGAAAATAGATGATAATTTCTAAACAACATACAGTGGGTCAAAAGTGGGAAAAAATGTTTAAAATCTGCGATCATTGAAATTTAAAATTGTGTTTAGGAAAACAATAAACCGATTTCAAAATAATAGTAAAAAAAATAAGAGTTCATGAATCTTTTTTTATCAATTTCGACTTTGACTTAAAGAAAATCTATAAAATTTCCGAAAATTTATGATATTTCCAAAAGCTTTTAATTTAAGAATTTTTTAAAATTTTCTCAAAATTTAGGTATTTTCAAAAAATCTATGAAAATTAAAAAAAATACTAAAATTCAGATGAAATATCCAAAAATTTACAAAATTTCATAAAATTTTCATAAAATTCCATAAAACTTATGGAATTTCGAAAAATGTTTAAAACTTTAGACAATTTATTAAATTTTTAAAAATTTATTAATTTGATTAAATTGATGGAATTATAGAAAATCTTTTAAATTTTAGAAAATTTACAATATTTCAAAAAGCTTTCGAATTTTTAAATTTCAATAAATTTAAGAAATACAAAAAATGTATATTTCAAAAAATTTGGAATATTTCAAATAATTATAAAATTTTAGTAAATGTATGAAATTTTTTTAATTTGCAGAAGATTTTGGTATTTTAGAAAATCTATCAAATTTTAGAAAATATATGAAATTTCAGATAATTTAAAAAATTTCACAAATTATTAAAAACTTCGGAATAATTATGAAATTTTTGAAATTTATTAAAACTCAGAAAACAAAAAAAATTATATAATTTCAAAGAATTTAAGAAATTTTACAAAATTTTAGAAATTTTACAAAATTTAAGAAATTTTACCAATTTAAGAAATTTTAGAAATTTTACAAAATTTAAGAAATTTAAAAAATTTAAGAAATTTTACAAAATTTAAGAAATTTTACAAAATTTAAGAAATTTTACAAAATTTAAGAAATTTTACAAAATTTAAGTAATTTTACAAAACTTAAGAAATTTTACAAATTTAAGAAATTTTACAAATTTAAGAAATTTTACAAATTTAAGAAATTTTGTAAAATTTAAGAAATATTACAAAATTTGAGAATTTCACAAAATTTAAGAAATTTTACAAAATTTAAGAAATTTTACGAAATTTAAGAAATTTTACAAAATATAAGAAATTTTACTCAACTAAAGAAATTTTACAAAGTTTAAGAAATTTTACAAAATTTAAGAAATTTTACAAAATTTAAGAAATTTTACAAAATTTAAGAAATTTTACAAAATTTAAGAAATTTTACAAAATTTAAGAAATTTTACAAAATTTAAGAAATTTTACAAAATTTAAGAAATTTTACAAAGTTTAAGAAATTTTACAAAATTTAAGAAATTATACAAAATTTTACAAAATTATATAAAATTTAAGAAATTTTACAAAATTTAAGAAATTATACAAAATGTTGCAAAATTATACAAAATTTAAGAAATTTTACTCGACTTAAGAAATTTTACAAAATCTTAGAAATTTTAAAGAATTTAAGAAATTTTACAAAATTTAAGAAATTTTACTCAACTTAAAAAATTTTACAATATCTAAGAAATTTTACAAAATATAAGAAATTTTACTCAACTAAAGAAATTTCACAAAGTTTAAGAAATTTTACAAAATTTAAGAAATTTTACAAAACTTAAGAAATTTTACAAAATTTAAGAAATTTTACAAAATTTATAAAATTTTACAAAATTTAGAAATTTTATAAAATTTAAGAAATTTTACAAATTTAAGAAATTTTATAAAATTTAAGAAATTTTACAAAATTTAAGAAATTTTACAAAATTTACGAAATTCTACAAAATTTAAGAAATTTTACAAAATTTAAGAAATTTTACAAAATTTAAGAAATTCTACAAAATTTAAGAAATTTTACAAAATTTAAGAAATTTTACAAAATTTAGAAATTTTATAAAATTTAAGAAATTTTACAAAATTTAAGAAATTTTACAAAATTTAAGAAATTTTACAAAATTTAAGAAATTTTACAAAATTTAAGAAATTTTACAAAACTTAAGAAATTTTACAAAATTTAAGAAATTTTACAAAATTTAAGAAATTTTACAAAATTTAAGAAATTTTACAAAATTTAAGAAATTTTACAAAATTTAAGAAATTTTAGAAAATGTAAGAAGTTTTACAAAATATAAGATATTTTACTCGAGTTAAGAAATTTTACTCAATTTAAGAAATTTTGCAAAATTTGAGAAATTTTACAAAATTTAAGATATATTACAAAATCGAAAAACTTCCTTAGTAAAAGTTTAACGATTTTTTAAGAGCTTTAATTTTCTGATATTAGGGTGGTACATTAGGGTGGAAGGAACAGGGGTCTGATAGATAAATACTAGAACCGGATACCCAAGAATATATAATAGCTCTGTCTGATCCATAAAATTCTTACTATAAAATTTGATCGTGAAGGTTATTATTTTGGAAAATAATTCAGATAATTTTTTTCAAAGGTACTAGATTCCTTAAGTTAATTTTTAAATAATTAGATAACATTTAATATATTGTATTAACTAAAAGTATTCAATAATTTAAAAACATGTCACATAAGCCTTAATAAATCAATCATACCCTCTTTCCCCATCCTAGACAGGAGAGAGTAAAAACTCATCTGCTAAAAAAATGTGCAAAATAAGAGTAAAACGTTAAAAAAAAGAAAGAAAAAAGTTTAGAGCGACTTAAAATATTCTTAAGCTGGTCAATCGATCGATCGCATCTTTCAATCTTAAATAGTTTTTTAAACAGATAAGACGTATTAAATGAATCTTCAAGAGCAGCAGCGAATCGGGCTTAAATCATTGTAACGGGTTTCGTTTATAAATAAAATATCCGTATATTTTATCAGTTATCAAATCGTCAACAAAAAAAAAACAAGTTTACAAATAAAAAAAGTTATTTTTAGACAAAAATTGTCTCTAAAGAAAGGTACTAATGGCCAAAATAATGACTGGTCAAAAATCTTTATCAACTGATCTTTTTCATTCAATAAAATTTTACGTTAGTTTTGTGGCTAATTATCATATAAATTGGTAATAAATGAAATTGCCTAAATATATGTAAAACTTTTCCGTTCAAAAACTTTTAATTTGTGCAAATCAGAATCAATATAAACAATTTTGAATTGAAATTCCAAAAAAAAAAAGAAAGTGATATTTTAATATGAGTTACTCAAGATTTTTATTTCAAATCTAAATGAAATTATCGATTGATCCTAAACTTTTTTCTTAAAGGTTATCATTTAAATAAATTTTGGTGTTTTATAATCACACGAGTTTAAGTTAAGTCTTAAAATAAGTTTTTTTATTACAAAATATTAAAGAATGTGTTTTGAAATTAGAGTAAAATTTTAAATAAATCAAGTGAAACAAAAATATTTATTTGTCCAATGTAAATAACACAAAACAACAAAATTAAAGTTTTTTCCTTACATTTTATAATCATTTTATATAAATTATTCGCATTGGTCTTTTGATTATAAAAACGGTAGATAATTGGTTTCTAAGAAAATTAAAAAAAAATTGTATATTTTTGAAAAGGCTGGTCCATCGTTTTTATCATATCTTTTGAAAGGTTTGTTCGATTTTGTTTAAATTTACAGAATATAATCGGAAATAAAATTATCTTCAAGTCGCTTTAAAACAATTTTTATATGTAAAACGGACTTTTAGTTATTTGCACTTAAAAGTGAAAAAATCGTTTTTTTTTTAATAAAAAATTTGAATTTCTTAAAAACTCATAATAAATCAAAGATATTAAAAATCTACAATTTTTATTACATCTTATCTTAAAACTTTGAATATTCCAAATAGAATCAGTCTTTTTTACTGAAAATCCAAGAATAAATGGTGATTTTATTAACAATAAAGTGACAATTCCAAATTTTGTACTTAACCCATATCGACACAGTGTTAGATTATTCGAACAGCAAATTTCATAATTTTCGAAAATTTTATAAATTTAATCGGAAAAAACTTTCTTTTGGACAATATGGATAAAAACATTTTCTTCGTTGGGTTTTCCATGGGAGTTAGAATCGAAAGAGGACGGATTTTCTCGAAATTCAGTAATTTCATTACAGTTTATACAAAAATTATGTATGCAACCTATAAATATAAAATTTTCATTGTCTTCAGATTAAGAAGAGTTCTTATGAATTTCGATGCTTTTAGGTGGCTTTTGTCAAAAGGTCTTGTATGAGAGGGAGCTATGGTCAAATATGCACCGATTTCAACAAAATTTGGTACAGTGATTTTTGTTTATACAGGGTTATCCATTTTGCGGTTTCAAAAGTGAACGTATAAAATATTTTTTTCATGATATTTCTTTTTTATTATAAAGTTTGAACGTTGACATTATGTGTGAAACATTACATAATTTAAATGACCACCACGCGAAATGTTGCAAGTATTGATTCTTTTGAGGTAATTTTCAAACACTTTTTGACACATATTGGGCGGTATTTCAGTCATAACTTGACGAATGTACGTTTTTAAGTGCTCAAGAGTTAAAGGTTTATCTGCATAAACACTGTCTTTCACGTAGCCCTACGAAAAAAGTCTTATGGTGTCAAATCGCATGATCTTGGGAGAAATGTCTCTTCCAATAAAGCCATATTCGCTCTTGTTGTGTGGCATGTGGCACCGTCTTGGTGAAACCACATATTCTCTAAGTCGTATTCTTCAATAGCACACTAAAAAAAGTCGGTTATCATGTGACCATTCCTGAAAACGACGAGGAATCGACACATTCGGATTTTCGGCAACACTTTCACTTACAGCAACGATATTTTCAGCGGAACGAGCGAAACGATGATGCACAGGCCTTACAATATTTGTAACCGTTCCAATCTCTTCAAACTTCATTAGAATTTTGGCAATTGCTTGCGTAGTTGGACGATTATGTAAAACATAATCTCCTCTGTTGTTTTTATGCGTTGTGTGATACTTAAGCTATCCATTTTCGTCAATGTCAGACTTTCAACTGAGAATGAAATGTTGAATTCCAGTCCTATACTTTTAAATCCACGAAATGGATAACCCTTTACTAGGACCTACCAGAAAATAGTTTTTCCCAAATATCCTTAAATTTTGCATGTTTTTCGTAATCTTTAAAAATGGTTTTTGTGTGTCCTCACCTTGACCTATAATCCCCATTAGGTCACTTTGCAAGTTTTTACAAAATTTGCTCATTTGTGAACTTGTTATTTGAATATTTACTAAAAATTCAAAATTTCCCAAGATTTCCTGGGTTTTTGTGCAAACCTTTTTTATCATTAATAAATTCAGGCGATAGTACTGAACCTCACCATCTCCGATTTCAATGAAATTTGCTGTTCTTCAAAAATTCTTTAAATATTTTAAATTCGCTTTAGTTCAGAATTTATGGATTTTTTGTCATATTTTTTTCAATGAAAGATTTTATATTAAAAACTTTTTTTGTAAAATTTTGATATTGAAAAAATTTCAATAAAAAGTTTTATTTTGAAAAATTTTCAATGAAAATTTTGATATTGAAAAATTTCCTTGAAAATTTTTATATTGAAAAATTTTCTATGAAAATCTTTATAGGGTGAAATCAAAATTTTACCAAAACCTCCGATTTTTATAACATTTTGTATATTCTCCCAGCTCACACAATTTTTAATGTTCATTAAAATTTTGAAATTTTTTTTTTTTCTTTAGAAAAAGTTTTATATCAAAAATTTTATATAATAAAATTGTTATATCAAAAATTTTCTATACTCAACTTTTATTTCGAAAAATTTCTATAGAAAAATTTTATATCGAAAATTTTCTATAGAATATCAAAAATTTTTTTCAAAAAAATTATGTATCGAAAATTATGTATCGAAAATTTTCTATAGAAAAATTTAAAATCAAACATTTTATCGCAAAATTTTTAAACGTAGTTCTCAATATAGGTACATATGTACCTATTTTTATGTCTAGAACTTTTGATACGGTTATATGATTTTTATGAACCTAGACTTATATTTAAGCATATGTCCTGTTGTTTTATGTTCTTTAACACCTATAGAAGACCTTCTGAAAAAAGCAATTTAAACACGTCGACATTCAGAAAAAATACTCATTAGTCTGTACGTAATGGCAAGTTTAAGTAGGTCAAAAAAGGTTTTTTTTGATTTCTGAAAAATTAAACATTTTCAGTTGTGTCACTTTTTAACTATGTGTGCAACCGATATATCGTTACTTTAATATGGAAAGGCCCTAAGTCGTTTTTCATTCAAATCGCTTTTTACAGCTTTATCTAATATAATTTTATAAAAATCTTTTAATTTTAAAAAACATTATTATAGTAATTAATTCTTTAGAGAATTTAGTAAAAAACTGCGTTTAAGAAATTTCTCTATCTCCAAAACTTAAGATTTCATTTAGTTTTTTTCCACTCTCCTGTAATGTAACAAAAATATTAGTTAGGGCTTTTCTATATTAAAGTAACGATATATTGCACAATATAACAAAAATTATGTCAAATCGGATAAATGAACAAAGTATGTACGGATTTCAAAAGCTTTGTGATTTGATTTGAAACAACAATTTGTATTGAAAATTTTGTATGGGAACAAGTTTGAGTAAGTTTGGTTAGAGTATGGGAACAAACATATAATTATACTTATATCGAGACCCTATATTCAATACCGTCTATGAACACTTTTTTACAAAATTACTTTTTATTGATACACTGTTTTTTTATAAAGAAGATTTCTATTTTAGAAGTTTGGCCTATATTCATATTTTGCAGAGGAAATATTGACTTCTATTTAAATATTTTGGATATTAAACAGTTTATTCGGTATTGAATATAGGCTCTCGATATGTATAATAATATTGAGATGGAAATTTTTATTGCTGCATATCCGCAAATATTAATAAATCTTATGATCAAGCTGGTTCAGACAAAAATTCCAAATTGCCTAGTCTTAATGTATTTAGCAGTATTTAGTTCCTATCTAATTAAATATGTTTTGCGGTTAGAAATGATAATACAGATTTGAAAAAATAATTCAAAACATAATTTATTTAATGTCAAACAAAGACAAAACAAATTTAATCAAAAACATAAATAAATTTCCGAAAAATCACACGCATCTTAAAATTTTTTCAGACATATATACATATATACATAAATAAATAAAAATATATGAACATTTCCTAAAATTTACTTAATAATGAAATAAAACAATTAATAAAGTAATAAATACCAAAAACGTGGTAAATAGCAAAAAATCTCGTGGCAAAATAAAAAGAATTCTAATCATAAATAAAACTTTTTTATTACAAAATTATATGATACTGGTACGTGCTTCAGTGCTCAGTTAACAAAAAAATAAAAGTAAATATTTATAATAAGTTAATAAATTGTTAAACATGACATGTTGATGACATTTAACAAAATTCATAAATATTAGAACGACTTAGAAATACAATAAAGAAATGAAAAAAAAAAAACATTAAATCGTTTAATTTTTTGTTTGAAATATGTACGTCAGTGGTACTTGTTTCATTATTTAGGCAATCCCATATTCTAATAATACTCAGAAACTTTTCGGTATAAACCCACAGGCTTTAAAGCCGGTTCAAAGAAATTACGTATTAACAAAAAACACTTTCTTAGAGGAACAAATTTCCCCTGTTCCGATACTACAACAATACTTAGGTCTGAATGACTATTTTCTTAGGTGATAGGGTATGATAAGTACGACAATCACTTTGTACTTGTTTATACAAACTATGATGGCCGACTCAGAATCAACGGAAGAGTCAATTAAGCCGTGTCCGTGTGTTTCAATCAGGTTTCTGAAGCTCCTATATTTTGAATTTTGTTATTAATTTTATCAAAACTGGTTCCGAATTTCCCGAAATACTCGAAATATAGCCAATATACCAACTTTATAAAATAGGAAATATTTAAAAAATATCTTATAAAAATTGGAAATTTTTTATACGAAATTTTTGAAAAATTTTTTATAGGCAATTTTTGAAAAATTTCCTTTTCTATATTTTAAAGGAAATTTTCCAAAAATTTTCTATTTTTATAGGAAATTTTATAAAAATTTCCTATTTTTATAGGAAATTTTCCAAAAATTTCCTATTTTTATAGGAAATTTTCCAAAAATTTCCTATTTTTATAGGAAATTTTCCAAAAATTTCCTATTTTTATAGGAAATTTTCCAAAAATTTCCTATTTTTATAGGAAATTTTCCAAAAATTTCCTATTTTTATAGGAAATTTTCCAAAAATTTCCTATTTTTATAGGAAATTTTCCAAAAATTTCCTATTTTTTAGGAAATTTTCTAAAAATTTCCTATTTTTATAGGAATTTTTCCAAAAATTTCCTATTTTTATAGGAATTTTTCCAAAAATTTCCTATTTTTATAGGAATTTTTCCAAAAATTTCCTATTTTTATAGGAATTTTTCCAAAAATTTCCTATTTTTATAGGAATTTTTCCAAAAATTTCCTATTTTTATAGGAATTTTTCCAAAAATTTCCTATTTTTATAGGAATTTTTCCAAAAATTTCCTATTTTTATAGGAATTTTTCCAAAAATTTCCTATTTTTATAGGAAATTTTCCAAAAATTTCCTATTTTTATAGGAAATTTTCCAAAAATTTCCTATTTTTATAGGAAATTTTCCAAAAATTTCCTATTTTTATAGGAAATTTTCCAAAAATTTCCTATTTTTATAGGAAATTTTCCAAAAATTTCCTATTTTTATAGGAAATTTTCCAAAAATTTCCTATTTTTATAGGAAATTTTCCAAAAATTTCCTATTTTTATAGGAAATTTTCCAAAAATTTCCTATTTTTATAGGAAATTTTCCAAAAATTTCCTATTTTTATAGGAAATTTTCCAAAAATTTCCTATTTTTATAGGAAATTTTCCAAAAATTTCCTATTTTTATAGGAAATTTTCCAAAAATTTCCTATTTTTATAGGAAATTTTCCAAAAATTTCCTATTTTTATAGGAAATTTTCCAAAAATTTCCTATTTTTATAGGAAATTTTCCAAAAATTTCCTATTTTTATAGGAAATTTTCCAAAAATTTCCTATTTTTATAGGAAATTTTCCAAAAATTTCCTATTTTTATAGGAAATTTTCCAAAAATTTCCTATTTTTATAGGAAATTTTCCAAAAATTTCCTATTTTTATAGGAAATTTTCCAAAAAATTTCCTATTTTTATAGGAAATTTTCCAAAAAATTTCCTATTTTTATAGGAAATTTTCCAAAAAATTTCAAATTTTTATAGGAAATTTTCCAAAAATTTCCTATTTTTACATTAAATTTTCCAAAAATTTCCTATTTTTATAGGAAATTTTCCAAAAAATTTCTTTTTGTATAGGAAAATTTCTTATTTTTATAGGAAATTTTCCAAAAATTTTCTATTTTTATAGGAAATTTTCCAAAAATTTCCTATTTTTATAGGAAATTTTCCAAAAATTTCCTATTTTTATAGGAAATTTTCCAAAAAATTTCCTATTTTTATAGGAAATTTTCCAAAAAATTTCCTATTTTTATAGGAAATTTTCCAAAAAATTTCAAATTTTTATAGGAAATTTTCCAAAAATTTCCTATTTTTACATTAAATTTTCCAAAAATTTCCTATTTTTATAGGAAATTTTCCAAAAAATTTCTTTTTGTATAGGAAAATTTCTTATTTTTATAGGAAATTTTCCAAAAATTTTCTATTTTTATAGGAAATTTTCCAAAAATTTCCTATTTTTATAGGAAATTTTCCAAAAATTTCCTATTTTTATAGGAAATTTTTTAAAAATTTCCTATTTGTATAGGAAATTTTTGGAAAATTTCCTATAAAAATAGGAAATTTTTCAAAAATTTCCGATTTTTTATAGGAAATTTTTCAAAAATTTCCTATTTTTATAGGAAATTTCTCAAAAATTTCCTATTTTTATAGGAAATTTCTCAAAAATTTCCTATTTTTATAGGAAATTTTTCAAAAATTTCCTATAAAAATAGAAATTTTTAATTTTTTTAAAAATTTCCTATAAAAAAAGTAAGTTTTTGAAAAATATCCTATAAAAAAAGTAAATTTTTTGAAAAATTTTCCTATAAAAAAAGTAAATTTTTGAAAAATTTCCTATAAAACAAGTAAATTTTTGGAAAATTTCCTATAAAAAATTAATTTTTTTTTACCTTTTCTATAAAAAGAAAATACATTTTATTTCGTCAATAACCAAAAATTTTAACTTTTACAGATCATGCACTTTCTATACCTATTTTTGGGAGCCCTATTATTCCCAAGTCCCTTTGCCCAGGGCATGGGAAAGAAAAAACTTTCTTATGGACAGCAGCCAGCACCAAGACAAAATAATGCAGAAATTCCCTACCAATGGAAAGTTTTGGAATATAATTTTCCAAACAGTGAAGCCAAACAAGCAGCTGAGGCCGGCGGTAATTTAATACCCACAAATGCTATACCCATAGATGTACAGCCACATTATCATAGTAAGTATTTTATGGAGGACCTAAATTTATACTTAAAAGTTTTTGTTGTTTGGTTTGAAATTTCCAGATAAAAATAAATTGAGAACCTTTGTGACAATACCCAGATTTCAGGGTGGCATTCCCTATACATTGGCCACAGTTTCAGATCAAATGGGGGCCAATGGTCCCCTATTGGAACCTTATCCTAATTATGATGTCCATAACAATAGAAATGGTCAAAACTGTGATGCTATTACCTCAGCTTTTAGAGTGGCGGTAAGTTTGAGACGATTTTATATATGAAAATAAATTATACATAGAAGTTATTTTTTAGCTTACCGAGTGCAATCAAATGTGGGTTATCGATTCCGGTATGACTGGCAGTACTGTCGAATGTCCTCCTCAATTATTACTCTTCGATTTGAATACCGATCAATTGATTCACCGCTATCGCTTTAACTCGAGTTTGTATATAAATGGAGCCTCCTTGTTTATAGCTCCCCTTGTTGATGTTCGTGACCCCCCACCTAGAGGCAGTTGTCGTCGTGCCATGGTCTATGTGGCCGATGTCAATCATCATGGTTTAGTAGTCTATGATTATATGCAAAATAATGCCTGGCGCGTAGAGAATAGATTCATGTTTCCAGATCCAAATTATGGCCTTCATACTGTGGCCGGGGAAAGTTTTGTTTTGATGGATGGTATTTTTGCTTTGGCTAAAGATAAGCGTAACTTATATTTCCATCCGCTGGCCAGTGTAACAGAGTATGCTGTTGCCTTGGATATAATTGATAATAGCACATTGTTCCAACATGATGTGGCAGCTGCTCATGAGGCCTTTAGACCCTTGGGTAAGCGTAGTAGTGAATGTGCTGCTTCGGCTGTGGATAGCAGTGGCAATATGTATTGTGTGACCCTTAACCCTATAGAGCTGATATCATGGAATGTTAACAAGCCCTATGACAATAAAAACTTAAAGAGATTGCCTATTAGTTCGGAGGAGCTGCAATTTGTTAGTGGCATGAAGGTGGTGGTGAATCATATGGGAAATGAGGAGCTGTGGATGATGTCCAATAGATTCCAGGTAAGAATTATGAAATTTTAAAAGTTTTTAACTGTTTTGAATAACGTATCCAACTGTAAAACCTTTTTTAATGACAGTTTAAAACTGGAACCATTTTGATCTTTTGGGTACGCAAGGGTTAATTTGTATAAAAATGTAATTTAAGGCTCCTTTGGACAATTTTTTAATTTTTATTGAAATATTGCAATAAAAAAATTTAATTTTTTGTACCTATTTTGAAAAAAAATATATTCTACAAATTTTTCTTTTCAACCCTGGTAATAAAAGGGTTAATAATGTCCAATTTGAATCAAATTATAAAGTATATATTTCTACCCAACAAACCCCTTATTTTTCCCATATAACTGGCATATCCAAACTTTGACCAAAGACTCTATAATATAAAGGTATTGCACTCCATACACATACATTTCATGAGCACGTGTGTGTGTCCTGGCTTTCTCTTATTGGATAATCGTCTCCATTAGTGATTTCCAAATTAGAGTAGAAGCGGTATACCCTCTTTTTATGGGACTTTTCAAAGCGACCACACGGCAAATCAATGTATGGAAGTGCAACATCTATACCATGGAAGTGCAACATCTATGCCATGGAAGTGCAACATCTATACCATGGAAGTGCAACATCTATACCATGGAAGTGCAACATCTATACCAAGTCGGTACGCTTTCCCTATATCCGATCTGAATGAAACTTTGAATTTGGATTATCGCGGTCATATGTAAAATAAAAAAAGAAAGACTTGTAAATTTGTTAACAATTGATTCATATTTGATTTGTGTGATGTAGGGTACATCATTTTTTTATTTGTTCTTATCCCGCAAATAATTTAAAATTTCTTTTTTTACTTACAGAAAATGGCTGTTGGCAGTCAAAATTTCAATGAAGTCAATTTCCGCATTGTGGTACGTCCTTTGGCCCTGGTCAATCCCATAACACCCGAAGATGATTTGCACAATAAATTGGTTTTTAAAAACTAATCTCAAATATATTTAATAATTATTTGTTTTAAAATTTTTAAGTTTTTAATTAATAGGAAGCTAAAACCTACTTTAATAATGGAAATGATTGGCTTTTTTCCTAAAAGCTAATGGCTAAATTCCGATCTAATGAAAAGTTTCATGGCTGTAACTGTAATCTGAAAAAAAAACAAAATTAAAGAGTTAGTTTTTGAGTTAAAAAACGGGCGAAACCTAGTTTTTCCTGCCTCTATTTTTAAAAGATCACATGATGAGCAAAAACTCTTAATGTCAATAAATTTTCCATAATTTAATTTATCCAAGTGCCAATCTTTATATAATAGTTTAATTTATTATAGTTAATTAGAATAATAAATATTGAAAACAAAATTTTATTTAATTAATTTTAGAAAAGCCTATTATTATCGATAAAATTCTTTATTAATTTTTAATTTATTTAACAATTACAGTTAGGTAAATAAAATTTGTTAATTGGAAATTATTGTACTTACAATTATTTTCAAATTAAATAAAGATGTAACATTTGTAATTTTCTTTAGAAAATTAAACAATTTATTTTAAACAGACTTTAATTGCAACGTGACTGTGACGGTCGTTATGGGGAGTTTTGAGGGATTCCAAATGAATTATTTGGAGTAAAAATTGATCGAAGTTAGTATAGGTATAACTAACTTTGATCAGGTCTCGTTCTCGAGATATTGACCACTTCACCTTTTTGGTAAAAACCTAGTTTTTTGAAAAGTGCGACAGGTTTTATTTATTATAGGAAAACAGGGAAAAGTGGAAAAATTTACAGGGAATTGTTATTATACCCTTCACTAGGATAGGCGGAAAGGGTATTATAAGTGGTTAATAAATTATAAGTGGTTAATAAATTACTTAAACGCTAGTATTTCCAAAGTAGAAGACAAATATTTTGAACTTCTTATACCCTCCACCACCATAGGTGGAAAGGGTATTATAAGTTTGTGCTGATGTTTGTAACGCTTAGAAATATTTGTCTTAGACCCACCTTTTAGTATACAAATAGGCTTAGAAACACTTTCTGAGTCGATTTCTAAAGATAACTTGATGATAATTTTTTTGATAATGGGACATTGGCTGTAAAAATCGGTCCATTATTTATGGTACTTCCTATAGGTCCACTTCCCGGAATTGATATATTGGTCACAAATATAAATATTTTTTTATGAAATTTAAAAAAATACTGCTTATGTAAACTTAAATCACTGTACCAAATTTCGTTGAAATCGGTCCACATTTGACCATAGCTCCCATACAAACTCTTTTTTAAAAGCCCACTAAATGAGACAAAAATCAAAAAAGATCGGAAATCTAAAGATAATGAAAATTTCAAGTTTATTTTTTGTACACATAATTTTTGTAACAACTGTAATCAATTTGCCACATTTCGAGATCATCGGTCCACATTTGACCCTAGCTCTCATATAAGTCCAAGTCTTTATACATGAAAAATAACACCTTTGACCTTAGTAGTGAAGGTTATCGTATGGTCGGGCTTGACCGACTATAGCACTTTCTTACTTGTTTTTAGATTAAAAACTATTTTTAGATATTCTCCATACAAACATTTTTTTATATTAAAATATTCTTCTTTAGAAAATTTTTCGATAAAATTATTTATAGAAAATTTTTCAATAAAAATTTTTGTAAAAATTTTGAAAAATTTTCTCAAAAAAAATTATTCTATGGAAAAATTTTCCATAAAAATTATTTTCTAAAGAAAAATTGTCGATAAAAATTTTCGATAAAAATATTTTTCTGTAAAAAAATGTTTGATAAAAAAACGTTTCTATAAAAAAATTCTTGATAAAAAAAATTTTCTATAGAACAATTTTTGATAAAAAAATTTTCTATAGAAAAATTTTTATTAAAATATTTAAAAAACATCAGAACTATACATTGAAAAAAATACCTATTTTAATTAAAAGTATAAAAAACGGCAACTCTGCCGACAATTTTTTTCTTCTGTTCTTTTGTGCCGACCTCTGATTATAAAGTACTAAGTAACAATGTTTTAGATAACGAAGTATTGCTGATGTGCATCATAAATAACTCGTATATTTTCACAAAAAACTCCAACGGTTCCAAATCAAAGAACCATTTTTAATATTGACAAAACGAGCAGAGATTTAAAAATGTACTTTTTGGTAAATAAAGTACTTGGGGATGCCAAAGTACTGACTTATGGTTGAGATAAAATCTGATATCAACCTACTCGACTCAGAAGCACATGTTAAAATCTTCTTGTAAATTGTGTTTGGACTGGTGACACAATTTTTCTACGATATACACATAAATATAACCGAGTACGTTATAGTACTTAACAAAGTACGTTATAGTACCAAACGAAGTACGTTATTTTTAGTGTACTTTGTGAAAGTTCGTTATGATAAAAGTTGTGTATTCTAACAGGTACTCTAAAATGTTAAGGTACTTACTTACTTAAATGGCCCATATATTTTCATCCTGTTTCGATTCGGTGCACATATTCTCCAATTTCGTAGGCCAGTTTTGAAAGATTTTACTATACTTAGTCCTTCCATCGAAGTTTCTAGAGTTGTCTTCTTATTTTTTTTATTCTAATTAAAGCTTTTGCATAGCAATTGTTTTTTTCAAGAGTGGGTTAGTAGCCCGACGTTCTAAGCCATATTTTGATGTAGTTCACTACATTAACGGTTGTTAATGTAGTTTCACGGATGATACCACGAGGAATTTTGTGTCCAAAGTTGAGATGAAGGATAACCAAGATAAGTCTGAGCTAACCAAGTTAAGACCAATTAGAACTGTTGGTACGTATCCAACATCCCCTACATCACCCAAAAAATTCTTAAGGTACCTGCACTATAATTGAACACTGTTTACGTATATGACTTTACCTTACGGTACCTTAAACTACAGTATTTTTCGAACTTTGATCAAAACAATACATCGCATTTATAGGGGGATTCCCAAAAAATCGTCTCAACTTGGATTCACAAAATATAGTTAGTCAAATAAAGAAATTATTGAAATTATAAAACGTGATTTTTTCAAAATTTTTTATTAAAAATATGCATAACTAAATAAATTATTTGTTTTCTTAATGCGAGTTTCAAAACGACGACACTTTTGTTATTAAATATTATAACTAATGTTTAATTAATAAAATAATAATTGATTAATTTGGTGACAACAAAAAAATGTATAGTATTCTAAAAAAAAAGATTTAAAATTAATGTTGCTTTCAAAAAAAAAAAAAAAAAAAAAAAACATTAATCAAGTAATTAACAATCAACAAAACAAATGTATAAATTAATTTCGATGACATTCTTACAAGTGAATGAACAAATTGATACTTGTTTCATATACTACCGATTTGTTAATATTGTATAATTAACTTTAATTTGTATAAAAATATTAATAATATTAAAGCGGTACTCGTGTTAATAAGAGGTTTCTAAAATATAATTTTGGTTCTATTCTGGAACGTAATTGAAATTTTATTTTTTTATAAAAAATGGGTGTGTTCAAAATATTTCTTTTATATAATTAAAGAAAGCCTGCTTTTGATATAAAACAAGTAAGAAAGTGCCATAGTCGGTCAAGCCCGATCATACGATACCCTTCACCACTAAGGGAGAGCTGTTCTTTTTCCTGTATAAAGACAAATATTTGCTAAAGTTTGCCATCATACAAACATTTTCTCAAAACTTATGTGTTTAAGCTGTTTCCGTCATTTGGACTTCTATCGGGTGTTTTTTATTGAGGTATAGAACTTTAAGTTAGCATCACTTTTTTAACTGGCGGCCATTTTGTCAGCTGTCAAGTGATTAATATTTAGTTTGGTTTGCCATTTCATCATGAACAGGTTGACAAAAGAACAACGCTTGCAAATCGTGCAAATTTATTTCGAAAATAATGGTTCAGTTCGCGAAGTTTACCGCAAGCTCCGTCCATTTTATGGTCGACATAATCGTCCATCAGAGCAATTAATTCGGTTAACCATGGATCGTTTTCGCACTACGTTTACTCTATGTGATAATACGCATCCGCAGCGACGTCGAACAGTGCGCACCGAAGAAACAATTGCCGCTGTAGAGCAAAGTGTTGAAGAGGACCCGAATGAATCGATTCGCCACCGTGCACAGCAATTGGAGCTTTGTCCATCAACTTTATGGAAGATTTTGCGCAAAGATCTTGGCTGGCGACCTTACAAGATCCAGCTTGTGCAAGAATTAAAGCCATGCAATGCGTCGTGATTTTGGTGTATGGGCCGAAAATGAGATTGATCTCGATGCTGATTTTCATCGCAAAATTTTGTTCTGTGATGAGGCTCATTTTTGGTTGAATGGCTACGTCAACAAGCAAAATTGCCGCATTTGGAGTGAAGAGAATCCACATGAGACCCTTGAGACGCCATTACATCCACAAAAACTGACTGTTTGGTGTGCTCTATGGGCTGGTGGAGTCATTGGGCCATACTTCTTCCGAAATAATGCTGTAGAGTCAGTTACCATAAATGGAGACCGGTATAGAGCCATGACAACCGACTATTTTGTTCCCCAATTGGATGGCATGAATGTGGATGAGTTGTGGTTCCAACAAGACGGCGCTACATGCCACACAGCGCACGTCACAATTGATTTATTGAAGGAAACATTCGATGGACCTGTCAATTGGCCACCAAGATCGTGCGATTTGACACCACTGGATTATTTTCTTTGGGGATATGTGAAGTCGCTCGTCTACGCCAACAAACCAGAAACGTTAGGGGACTTGGAAGCCAACATTCGTGGCGTTATTGCCAACATACGGCCCCATATGCTCGAAAAAGTAGTTGAAAATTGGACCTGTAGAATTGGCTTTATTCGCGCCAGCCGCGGCGGCCACATGCCCGAAATCATATTTAAACATTAATGGCATAAAATAATCCTTCCAATAAAGCCAAATTAATGGACATTAAAACTATTTTCTTGTGTTTTATTTCAATTCGAAGTTCTATACCTCTAAAAAAAATACCCATTATGAGAGCTAGAGTCAAATGTGGACCAATTATATCGAAACTTGGCAAATTGATTACAAAAATTATGTATGCAAAAAAACTCAAAATTCTCATTATCTTCAGATTTACGAGCGTTTTAGTGATTTTTGTCTCATTCACTGCGTTTTGACACAAGAGTTTGTATGGGAGCTATGGTCAAATGTGGACCGATTTCAACGAAATTTGGTACAGTGATTTAGGCTTACGTAAGCAGTGTTTCATGAAAAAATATTGATATTTGTGGCCAATATATCAATTCCGGGAAGTGGGACCTATGGGAGGTACCATAAATAATGGACCGATTTTAATAGCCATGGTCCCACTATCAAAAAAATGATCTGTGCCAAACTTCATCAAATTATTTTTAGAATTGCAACCTGTAGTTTGTTTATAAGCTTTACATGGGGGTCCAGCCAGCCAGCCAGCCAGCCAGACGGACGGACATCGCTAAATCGACTCAGAAAGTGATTCTAAGCCTACTGGTATACTAAAAGGTGCATCTAAGAGAAATATTTCTATGCGTTACAAACATCAGCACAAACTTATAATACCCTTTCCACCTATGGTGGTGAAGGGTATAAAAAGTTCAAAATATTTGTCTGCTACTTTGGAAATACTAGCGTTTAAGTAATTTATTAACCAATATTTCTTGAATTTGAAAATTCGAAAATATACTACTTAATTGCATTGATTTCAAAATTTTTTATTTAATTTAATAAATTTATATAGAATTTAATAACTAGCTGTCACTAAGCACTTATGCAATAAATCTGCGCAAATTTAATTTTGTTATATAAATATTAGGGTATTCAATCGATTAACCTTTATTCGATTAACCGATTAATTTCATTTTTTTATTTGATCGATTATTTGAAAATCTACAAAATTCAAATAACAAATAACAGAATAATTTGTGTTGATTAATAGATTAAACAAAATAGTGTTTTTATATTAATATATATCTGATTTACATGTATTACATATTTGCAAACATTTTACATAAAATTTGTTAATAAGCATAACTTTACTTTTACAGTCTGTTATTGGCTGGAATACGTCAAACTAGGTATGTTATTCGGAAAAGAGTCAAAAAAGAGCTGAAAATTTAAATAAATAATAGAAGAGATCGAAAAAATCTTCTGCAGATTTGCCGTTTTTATACTTTTAACTACAATAGGTATTTTTTTAATATGTAGTTCTGATGTATTCAAAAGAAAAAGATCTCTACTCCATTTTTTTTAAATATATTTATCAAAAATTTTTCTATAGAAAAAACTCCTTAGCCTAGCACAAAAAGCGTGGTACAAACAGAAAAAAGTTTAGTGTTTTGGAAACTTCCATCTCTGCTATAAATTTTGTTTCGATCTGGTAACTCCTTCATATAGAAACAGGTGTTCACAAAAGACGCATCCGCTATTTTTTTACAATGGAAAAATTAGAAATACGTGGTGTCATTAAATATTTACATAAAAAAGGTTTATCGGGACAAGAAATTCATAATGATATGGTCAGTGTTAATAAAACTTAAGTCAAAATTCCAAAAGTCGCAAAATTTTTACTTTTCAATGCTGTTGCTTTCCTCCACTTTTTAAAATTTCAAATTGTTTCAATTTTAACTTTTGCAAAAACACGAAAGCGAAATCAAAAGTCAAAGAGAAAAGTTATTTCTAAACAGTCGTACAAAACATAAAACATTAATCGGGTTGAAATTTACAACTTCGTCAACTTTTGATTTTAATAAGTAACAAAAGCAATGTCAAAAGCAGCGCCTTCGTTTCCAAAAGTTTTATTCAGTCGCTATTGAATGGTTTTCGTTGTTTTGATTTTTTTTATTCTGAGTAGGTAAAAGCAGACAAATATTTTTTAATTTCTCTATTTTTTTTTGACACAAACATACTCACTCACCTATAGCCGTTGTATTTATTTTTTTAAAACAGAGAAACAGGTACCCTGTAGGAAATGTCAATAGTGATTCACTATTGATGATAATGTACATAGTATGTATGCACAATAAACATTTAAGTTAAATAATTTAATATGGGGTCAGCGTTGCACAGTGGGTTGGAAAATATTTTATGGGAAATAATTAAACAATTTCTGTAAATTTTTTGGGATTGTGGATTTAGTGGTTCCAAAATATGTATACGGTTCTCATATCCTAATAAGAATTCCTTAATAGTTGGACAAAAACCTCAAAATATAGTTCGATAAAAAAAGTTAATCAGTAAAATCAGCAATATTTTTATAGCTGGACCCCCATGTAAACCATGTAATCAAAGTACAGGTCGCAATTCTAAAGATAATTTGATTAAATTCGGCAGAGATACTGTGGGACCATGGCTATTGAAATTGGTCAAAATCGGTCCATTATTTGTGATACCTCCCATAGGTCCCACTTCCCGGAATTGATATTTTTGCCACAAATATCAATATTTTTATGAAATTTAAAACAAATACTGCTTATGTAAATCTAAATCACTGAACCAAATTTCGTTGAAATCGGTCCACATTTGACCATAGCTCCCATACAAACTCTTCTGTCAAAACGCACTAAATAAGGCAAAAATCACTAAAACACTCGTAAATCTGAAGATAATGAGAATTCTGATCATTTTTTGCATACATAATTTTTGTATAAACCGTAATCAACTTGCTTAATTTCAAGGTAATCGGTCCATATTTGACCCTAGGCCCCATATAAGCCAAAATGACAAAAACAGCTTAAATATAAAAGTTTTGAGAAAATGTTTGTATGATGGCAAAATTTAGCAAATATTTGTCTTTATACAGGAAAAGTACACCTTTGACCATACGACCATATGAAATATACTAGGTCTGCAAGATGTGCAAGGTTTACTAAATCGAAGAAATCACTGTGTGCAACCAGTTACCTAACTATATAAAAAAGACAATTGGCTATTCGCAGAACAAGCGCTAGTGCTACCTTCACTATTGACATTTCCTACAGGGAACACAGGCAAGTAGACGAATTTCGTCATCTTATTTTACACATGCATTTACCGATCATACACACAAAAATATACATATACTATGTAGATGTGTTTACGCAGAAAAACAAAAAAGTGAGCATCCGAAATGAAATAACTTTTCTGTGTTTGAAAGTTATGACTTACAACTTTCAAACACAAAAAAGTTCTTCAGCTCGACTGCTTGTGACTTTCAAAAGCAACGAGGCTGCTTATGTTTTTACTTTTGGCACTCTTTAAAAGAAAGGCAAAATCAAAATTCAAATTTTTAAAACAACCACTGCCAAGTGTTTTTCTCAACTGTCTGTCATTCGTTTCTTTGTTTAGCTTCGGATGGAACTTTTGTTAATTTTAGAAAGAAAAGCGAAAGCAAAATCCAAGTAATGAGAAGTTGTAGCAGTTTTGCGAACGCTGGATATGGTGAATGTGTTAGGTGAAAGTGCTCCTTCATATGCAACAGTAAAAAATTGGGTTACTGAATTTAAACGTGGTCGTAAAACCATCGAAGATGAACCACGTAGTGGACGTCCAAAAACATCAACAACAACAGAAATTGTAGCCAAAGTGCATGATATGGTATTAAATGATCGAGGAATAAAAGTGCGTGAAATAGCTAATATCATGGGCATCTCAAATGATCGAGTCCATTTCATTTTGCATGAAGAACTACAGAAGAAAAAGCTTTCTGCAAGATGGGTGCCGCATTTGATAACGGTCGACCAAAAACGCATACACTCAGGAAATTATTACAGTAACTGATTGTATGTTGTTTAGGAAATTTTCGGTTATGTTGTTTTCAAATGAAGATTCATTTAAATTTACATAAAAATTGATTTTTAACATATTTATACATTTGTTTAAAAAACAACCTACAAAAAAATACTGAAAATCCTTAACATTTGAAAATATCAGTTGTTTAGTTTTTATAAATTTGTTCAATTATTGTATCAAATATAATTCGTATTTGTTTAATTATTGGTTTTCCTTAAGTATCTTAGGTTTGCCTACTGAAGAAACTTTTTATAATACTGGCCGCCTATCACGGAGTATGGCCTAAGCAAACAACAAACTTTGTTTTGTCTGTTTGGTTTTTTTATACCTTAAAGGATATAACCTTTTTATGGTTTCGTCTTTTATGTTAAGTTAATCACAAAACAAATGAAAATTGTCCGTTTTACGGAAATTTTACGTAGTTTTTTACCATTCAATTTTTTAAAAATAAATGAAAATTTCCGTTTTTTATACTAAAAATGTAGTTTAAATTTTTGTCAGTAATTTTTTGAAAACAACTGAATATTCCGTTTTTGGAACTGAAAATGTAGTTTAAATATTTGTCAGTTAAATTTAAATGAAATATTTATTGAATTTGAATGAAAAATCAGTTGACCGGTTTTTAAATGAATATTCATTCATTTCAAATTACATTTTAAGTTAATTTTACTTACATAATATTCTGAGTGTAAGAATGAACATTTTTCAAGCTTGTTAGGATCGTTTTAAGCGAAATAAAATGGATTTTAAGCGTCGTTTGATGAGACATGGATCCACCACTATACTCCAGAGACAAAGGAACAATCCAAACAATGGACTGAAGCTAGAGGAAGTGCCCCAAAGAAGGCAAAAGCAATTCAATCGGCTGGTAAGATTATGGCAACGGTTTTTTGTGACTTCAAAGGTATTTTATTGATTGACTATCTGCAAAAGGGTAAAACAATAAATTCAGAGTACTATTGCAACATTTTGGATCAATTAAATGTACAAATTCGAGAAAAACGTCCTGGCTTACAATACAAAAAAATAATTTTTCATCAAGATAACGCACCAGTGCACAAGAGTGTTTTAACGATGGCTAAAATCAACGAATTAAAGTACGAGTTGCTTGACCACCCACCTTATTCTCCTGATTTAGCTCCCAGTGACTTTTACCTGTTCCCAAATCTAAAAAAAATCCTTGCTGGCAAGCGTTTTACCTCAAATGAAGATGCAATTACAGCTGTAAACCACTATTTTGAAGACCTTGAGGAAAACTATTTTAATCAAGGGATAGAATTGCTAGAAAAGCGTTGGACTAAGTGTATTGAAGTTTCAGGAGACTATATTGAAAAATAAAAATATTTTTGAAAAACTAACTATTCTCTTTCATTGGTAGGCTAAGAAGTTTCCGAACCGCCCTCGTAAAAAATTTTTTTATCCAAATTTTTATTTTGTCCCGATACGGAAATTGTTTTATCCAAAATTTTTTTATCAAAAATTTCTTATCAACAATTTTTCTATAGAAAATTTTTTTTTATAAAAATTTTTCTATGAACATTTTTTTATAGAAAAATTTTTGATAAAAAATTTTCTATAGAAAAATTTTTAAAAAAATTTATTTATCAAAAATTTTTCTATGGAAAATTTTTTTTTTATCAAAAATTTTTTTATAAAAAAATTTTCTATCAAAATTTTTTCTATAGAAAATTTTTTTATCAAACATTTTTAGAAAATTTTTCTTCAGAAAAATAAAAAAAAATGAAAATTTGAAAATTTTTACAAAAAATTTTATTTAAAAAATAATTTGTATCGAATAATTTAAAAAAAAAATCTATAAAAAAATGTTTGTGTAGAAAATATAAAAATTATTTTATCTAAAAAATCTAAAATTGCGCCGAAATTCGCGCTATTCCATGATTTGATCGGTATTTGTCGTCACAGGTCTTCCGCCGGCTGGCTTATCCATGGTGTCGTTTTCACCGGCTCTGAATCGTCGAAACCATTCCTCCGCGGTTCGAAGTGATAGAGTACCATCCCCCAAAACACCATTAATCTCACGGAACGTTTCTCTAGCGGATTTGCCTTTAAAGAAGGAAAACTTTAAAATAGCGCGAATTTCGGCGTTAGTGAACTCCATGTTTACACGTCTATAACTGTTGAACGAAATATCCAAACTAACCATGCGTAGCGTCGTTTTGTAGGTTATGTCAAGACCTTTCAAATTATGTATAGTGTTGCCAGATACGAGCTCTGTAGCGCTTTGTACATAGCCGCGAAATTCAAAAGACAAAAAGGCGGAAGGGAGATATTTGACAACCTTATATTAGAATTTATTTCCTTTTCAAAAAAAGTCCCAATTCGTTTACATTTCTTTCAAACAATGTTTTCAAAAATAATACTATCGTGGTGATGAACTGTTAATGAACTGTTCACTTTTTGTTATATATGAACTTTAAAACGTTATTTTATCTTATTTGTTTTTTTTTATTAATTATTTTGTACTTTAATAAATGTATAAACAAACAATTTTTGATTTTTAACAATTAATTTTAATCGGTTAATCGAATAATTTGTCATTATTCGATTATTAATCGATCAAGTTTGAACACCGAATAATTAATCGCACGATAAATCGAATAAACTAAAACCCCGAATAATTGAATACCCTTATAAATGTATTGAGAATACTTAAAACATCAAATTACTTGCAAGCTGTAATTAAATTGCCGCAACAAATAATCCCCAAATATTACATATTAAAAATCACAACTTAGGTTTTGACGATGACCTTGTCATTAAAGTCAATGATCTTATTAAATATTATATTTATTAATTAATAAATATAATTAAAAAAATATAAATAAGTAACCCACGTTTCAGAGATATGTTCCGGTTTCAAAGATATTGTCTCATAACCGCAAAAAAAGTTTAAGCAATATGATTTTCGAATTGGCGTTTTTTTAATCAAAATTAATTGCCCGTGCTTATTAACACGTAGTCCTTAAATTTTACCGATGTACATAGTACCGCACAGTGGTTTGAAACAAAAAAAAGTTGGTAATCTGTATCTTCTAAACAGTATCTTCTAAACTGTAAATCTGATTGTATCAGTATGTATGAAAGAATTGTTAAGGAGGGCAGAACCTTTCTAAATTTTTAATTTATGTTTACCCTGTATTTACACAGGGTGAGTCATTGGGCGTCAAAGTAGACCACCTCTAACACGGCATTTACACAAGCAAGTGCAAGTGAAAAAAAGCTCAATACATTTATATTTTTTTACTAACACAATCACACTTCTGCAAGTTGTAAGCTCACTTGCAAGCGATTTTGATTGCCAGTGATATTTTTACTTGCATGTCACGTATACACAACTTGTAACAAGTTACCTACGTGTGTAAACGTACTGTAAGGTAAAAAAGCTTTTGGACCGTGTAGTTCTTTAAATTATTGTAAAATATGTTTGATTTTTTTACATTTTGGAATAATGCATTAAACACATAGACAACAGCAGGCTACACGAACACCGACTACAAAAGTCGTTGGCTGCAATCGTCGCCTCGTAGTCAGCTACTTAACAGTACGTTTACACACGTAGGTGACTTGTTACAAGTTGTGTATACGTATTCTTCTGACATGCAAGTAAAAAAATCACTAGCAATCAAAATCGCTAGCAAGTGACCCAGTAAGAACAGTGTCAAACGTTTAAATTATGATGACTTTTACATTTGATATCAAACGTTTTTTTCAAACTTTATTCAAACCTGAACAGATGTTTGAGATTCACATTCATTTTCAAATGAGGGTTCATTTGAGAATAAACGTTTGAATAATGATAGTTTCTCAAATTGAGAATAAAGGTTATTCTCAAATCATTATCAAACCCTAAGATGATTTGAGAATAATTTGAAAATGGTGTTATATAAATTTGATATCAAACCTTATTTCAAACTTTTTTCAGACATTAAAAAAATAAATTATGTTAAAAAAAATTAATGTTTAAGATATTTTAATGGAATGGCATTGCATTTCAAAGAAATTCGTTATTTCTTTCGGATTTTTAAAATTGATCCATATTTGACCATAAAACCTTGCTTAAAAAATGTCAAGATTAAAAATTCAATAATATTCATATACATAAGTAAATTTTCTTTGTTTCTTAATTTTTTTTACCTAACAATATAAAAATTATATTTTAAGCAAAAGAATTAAAATATGATGCACCGTTTTCAAAAACAAAATAAACAAACTCAAAAATACAAAGCCATTTTATTTATGTTCCACATGTAGATGATATCCACATTTGAAAAACCTTTGAGAATGAGGTTTGATAATGATTTGAGAATAAAGGCATTTATCAATTTGAGAATAAAGTCCCCTTTTTATTGAGAACGCTATTATTCTTAAATCAGTATCAAATCAGTATCAAACGTTTGATCTTTGAAAAAAGATTTATTTTCAAATCATCCTCAATTTGAAAATAAACCTTTTTTCTTACTGGGGAGCCTACAACTTGCAGAAGTGTGATTGTGTTAGTAAAAAAATATAAATGTATTGAGCTTTTTTCACTTACACTTGCATGTGTAAATGCCGTGTAATTATTTTGGGGACGGCAGCTACATTTAAGATGGCAGCTACATTTCGAAATACCTGTTTATGAGTGGTGCCAATATCGCGTTTATAAGATGGACAAAATAACAATTTAAATTTTGATAAAAACGACATAAATTCATTTTATTAATTAACCTCCGAAATCAACGGTTTTCCTGTACCTGATGGTATGTCTATATCAAAAAAACATTTATAGAAAGATTTTGGTGTGATCTCTAATAGTTTAAGAGTTATGGGCTTTTTAAATTTCAAGAATAATACGGTATAACTTTAGAAGTTTATATCCGATATTAACTTTTTTGGTATCAAACAAAATCTACTGAAAATATCTTTTATATTCTTATATATTCTATATAATATTCTTTATAATGGATTAAGACCTATAATATACTATAAACTTATTTCTGCAACCGACTTTTTTTATAAAAATTCGTATATCTTAAAACAATATAGATATAAATATGCTCTTTTATATAATGAATTTTATAAAGGACATACTGGGCTTTTATATAACATGAACTACGTAGCTCTAGCACACGTAGCGTGTGAGTTAGACAGTTTAAAAAATAACTTTTTAAAATTTTACTTCTATTGAGTTAGAGTTATATAAATATAAATTTTTACATAATATTTTATTAGATATTATTATATACATTAAATATATAAATATGTATTTTATAAGTATGTAAATTGTTTACATAAATTCTCCCCATTGTATTTGTGGCAAATAAATTCAAGTGGTTTAAATCGCTCATTTATTTCAATATTATATGGTGTTGACAGCACTAAATCTTTTATTGTCGCCAACAAAAATAGAAAATAGTTTAATTTTGGCTACAGCTACAACGGTGGTCGGTAGTCGTGTAGCCGTGTCGACTCTAAAAAATTTATTTCTATTTGAATGCATGTATGTATTCTAATTTTGACAGGTTGTAGCCCGTAGCCTGCTGTTGTCTATGTGTTTAATGCATAAGATTCAATATACGAAGAAAAAACATGCGTACTTCACTTTAATAAATGTTATGGGATATATGTTATCTCATTTCAAAAATAAAAAAAAATAATTTTTCTCTTCGTATTATTTTAATTATGGACCCATTGTGCATTCGATATTGAACCAAAGAGCACAGAGCAAAAAAATAGTAGGCAGAGATGCCGTTTTTTTATACTTTTAACTAAAATAGGTATTTTTTCAATGTGTAGTTCTAACGTTTTAAAAAGAAAAAGCTTTATACTCCATTTGTTTTTAAATATTTTTATCAAAGATTTTTCTATAGGAAATTTTTTTATCAAAAATTTTTCTATAGAAATTTTTTTTTACCAAAAATTTTTCCATAGAAAATGAATTTTTAATGAAAAATTTTTCTATAGAAAATTTTCTATGTTTTATCAAACATTTTTCAAATTTACAAATTTTCTTACAAAAATTTTTCTATCGAAAATTTTCTTACAAAAATTTTGTCTATAGAAATTTTTTTATCAAAATCGAAAATTGAAAGAAATTAATTTTATGTGAACCAAGAACCTGAGCCCGGATTCGAACCCACAACCTCTTACAAAATCAAAAATTTTTTTATCAAAAATTTTTCTATGGAAAATTTTTTCAAAAAATAACAAAATAGTCGGGATGTAAATATTATTCAAAAAGAAGTGTATTTGCATTTGATCCCAAACCTGTTACATTTATTTATTAATGTAACAGATCAATTTATTGATAAAAAGCCAAAAAATGTTTGCGGAGAAACCAAATTCCTCGACGCGTTTCGATGGTTGGTTAAGCCATCTCTTCAGGAGGATTATCCCCAATTTAGACAGATCGAAAACCTCGCATTATTACTAAATTTACAAACATAACTATTAAGAATTATGTTTATAAACCAAAAGTAAAAGCGTAGATTATCGACTGAACAAAAACAAACATTTTTCAGTTTTCATCTACCTTCACTTCCCACATTCTTGCTGTAGACGTCGGCTACTATATGCAGAATGCTGTGAAGAAGGGGGGGGGGGGGTAAGATGTTTTAAAATAAACAAGTTTATTTTAAAAATAAGCTGAATGCATGCAGTTTTATCAAAAAATAACAAAATAGTCGGGATGTAAATATTTATCAAAAATTTGTCTATAGAAATTATTGTTATCAAAAAATTTTTTATAGAAAATTTGTTTATCAAAGATTTGAAAATTTTTTGATATAAAAATATTTTTATCAAAAATTTTTACAGAAAAATATTTTTATCGAGAAATTTTTTATTAAATCTAATTTTTATCGAAGAATTTTCGAAAGAAAAATATTTTTTATCAAAAATGTTTCTATAAAAAAAAATATTTGGATCGAAAATATCTAAAAATATTTCTGTTTTATAAAATATTCCAAATTCCAACTGAATGATTTTAATACTCATTTTCACTAGTTTTATTATTGATCCTGGTATTTACGAAAATTAAAAATATTCATCGGCTACTGGTGGTAGGGGCTGCCTACTCCTGTTTATTATTCAATTCAATTTCATTTCGCCATCTATCGGAAATTATTCATATCAACTTATAAAACTCCTTCGACATATGCGCAAAACTTTAATAAAGATCACAGCATGATCAAATGCACAGTTTACGATTTAATTCATTTTAAGTAATTTTAGTGGCGCCTCCTTCCGGAACTTGGCTCATGCTCAACAAATTTTCTTAAGATTATAACATAATCAAATGCATAGTTTACGATTTAATTCATTTTGAGTAATTTTAAGTTGAGCCACCCGTAGGAAAACGGTCATACCAACTTAGAAACCTTCATCGGTACATGAGCAAGAACTTTCCTAAAGATATAGCATGGTCAGTTCAGCAGCATGCACAGTTTAAGATTTAATACATTTTGAGTAATTTTCAGTGGCGCCATCTGTCGTGAATTGGTCATACTAACTTGGAAACCTTCGTCGTCTCATGCGTAACAACTCTGTTAAAGATCATGGCATGATCAAATGCACAGTATTCGATTTTACTAACTTTAAGTAATTTTCGGTGGCGTCACCTGTCGGAACTTGGTCATACCAATTTTGTAACGTTCGTCAGCTCATGCGCAACAACTTTTCTTAAGATCATAACATGATCAAATGCATAGTTTACTATTCTATAAAGGTCATACAGACATATAAACATTAATTTATATATACATGTGTATATAGATTCGTAGAGAATGGGGTTCTTCTTCTTCTGCTATCCTTGACTCCCAGTGGAGCATAGAGCCTCAAAGAGAATTGATTTTAAATCATATTTTATTTAAATCAGTACAACATTCATATCATAGCCGATCTTAAATTATTTAGTACTTCTTGGCTATGCATATGCAAAAATCTTTTTTAATGAAATCGGGGATATTTATAAAAATCTATTTCCCTGAGTCATTGTACGCTGTTGCACTTACATTATAATCGACAAAACTGCAATACCTTAACCCCTAATTTAATATCAATAATACTTTCTTTATAATTTTGAATAAATGTTAAAAATCGAATTAAGAATCGTGCTACTGAAATTTTTTTAAACAAAATTATTTATTAAATTGAAAATGTAATAAAAAAAAAACCAGTTGGAAAAAAAACATTCTAAAATCAAACAGACCAAATCAAAAAAAAAACAGACAGATTCACATAAGTTCTGAGAATTCCTAAAATCTGTATATAATTAGTATCGCCAATATTATATATGTATTTAGTTCTTATTATTTGTTGTGATAAGATTCAAAATAAATATAAGAAACAAATCTTTAAATTAAATTAAAAATAAAATAAAACATATTTATTTAGTCTATAGTCCAGTTTAGTCCAAAATTATTATCTAAATTCGATACATTCACATTCAAAATGAGACCAGATTTAAAAGACGAAACCGAAATTCATTACGTTTTTGCTGATTGAGTTGAGGGGACGTTTAGTTATAATTTGTTTGTCAAGAAAGAAGCATTTATTTTAAATTCGATACCATCAAATTAAATAAAAAAAAGACAACAATTAAATTTACAAAAGTCAAACAATAAAATTAAACAAATAAAACGTTAAGAAAAAAGACGTGTACTGTAAATTTCAATGAAAGTGAAATTTATTCAAATGTAAAAATTAAAAAAAAAAAACGTTAAAAATCAAACCATAATCAAGGTTAAAGAAATATAAACAAATTTGCCCTGAAAAAATAAAATGTGAGTGTGAAAAAAGTAAAATTATAAAGTATTTAAATACTAATTATTCACCTAAAAATATGAATAATTCAAGCAGGAGCTAAATATTTTAAAGTGTTTACGATAGCATTAAAAATGACCTACAAAAATCTGGAATATTTTCAATTTTTATTTTTATGTTAATTGTGCGTTTAACTGTTCAGTGAATTTTTAAAAGTTCTTTGGCAGTGGCCAAAGCTTCAATGACATCTCAAAAAAACCCAAAAATCATAAAAAAAAATTTAATGACAAAGAAACTTGTTTTAATAATTTCTTATTTTGAATTATAAACATAAGTTTATTAAATTTCAAATTCTGGTTCTGAATGGGGAATTTAAAAAGCTGAAAGTAAAAATTAAAAACTTGTTTTTCAGAATTTTCAGGATCAACATGTTTAATATGCCTTTTTATTTAACCTTTTAAGAACCGGGAAATATTAATAAGTGTGTAAAGTGAAAGCGAACTTTTCAAATATTCTTGTTTTGTTGTCAGGGTATAACCCTTCACCAGCACTGGTGGAAGGGTATTATAAGTTTGTGGTGATGTATGTAACGCATAGAAATATTTGTCTTAATCCCACCTTTTAGTATACCAGTAGAATTACTTAGAATTACTTTCTGGAAGATTTAGCAATGTCAGTCCGTTCGTCCGGCTGGCAATTGCAAAGATAATTAGATGAACAAAATATTTTTTTGATAGTTGGACCATGGCTGATTCGTCAAAATCAGTCCATTATTTATGGTACCTCCCATAGGTCCCACTTCCCGGAATTGATATTTTGGCCACAAATATCATATATGAAATTTAAAACAGATACGTCTTACGTAAATTTAAATCACTGTACCGAATTCCGTTGAAATCTGTCCACATTTGACCATAGCTCCCATACAAACTCTTCTGTCAAAACGCACTAAATGAGACAAAAAATAAAATGCTCGTTAATCTGAAGATAATGGGAATTTTAAGTTTATTTTTTGCACACATAATTTTGTAATAACTGCAATCAATTTGCCCAATTTCGAGATAATCGGTCCACATTTGACCCTAGCTGTCATATAAGTCCAAATAACGGTAATAGCTTAAATATATAAGTTTTTAGAAAATGTTTGTATGATGACAAAATTTAGCAAATATTTGTCTTTATACAGGAAAAGGAACACTTTTGACCTTAGTGGTGAAGGGTATCGTATGGTCGAGCTTGACCGACTATAGCACTTTCTTACTTGTTTTTTTTTTTTTTTGTCATAACCACTTTAAAAAAATTTTACGCACCCGTGCCGACTTCATTGCAAAGAGCAATGGACCCATTTGTATGGGAAATAATAGGAGTATTTTTTTCTTTTAGCTAAATTCCCACTCATACAAATTTACATTTACACTCAGGAAATTATTACAGTAACTGATTGTACGTTGTTTAGGAAATTTTCGGTTATGTTGTTTTCAAATGAATATTCATTTAAATTTACATGAAAATTGATTTTTAACATATTTATACATTTGTTTAAAAAACAACCCACAAAAAAATACTGAAAATCCGTAACATTTGAAAATATCAGTTGTTTAGTTTTTATATATTTTTTCAATTATTGTATCAAATATAATTCGTATTTGTTTAATTATTGTTTTTCCTTAAGTATCTTAGGTTTGCTTATTGAAGAAACTTTTTATAATACTGGCCGCCTATCACGGAGTATGGCCTAAGCAAACAACAAACTTTGTTTTGTCTCTTTGGTTTTTTGATGCCTTAAAGGATATAACCTTTTTATGGTTTCGTCTTTTATATTACGTTAATTACAAAAACAAATGAAAATTGTCCGTTTTATGGAAATTTTACGTAGTTTTTTACCATTCAATTTTTTTAAAAATAAATGAAAATTTCCGTTTTTTATACTAAAAATGTAGTTTAAATTTTTGTCAGTAATTTTTTTGAAAACAACTGAATATTCCGTTTTTGGAACTGAAAATGTAGTTTAAATATTTGTCAGTTAAATTTAAATGAAATATTTATTGAATTTGAATGAAAAATCAGTTGACCGGTTTTTAAATGAATATTCATTCATTTCAAATTACATTTTAAGTTAATTTTACTTACATAATATTCTGAGTGTACAAAAAGATAATAGAATCTAAAGCAGAACTAAAGTAGCTTTCTCTAAAATCCTAATATTCAAAAAGCCATAGAATAGTTTTGGAGTTATGTTACTTTTCCCTCGAAATTGTGTGTCCTTGACGACATGACTGAGGATAAAGATATTACAATAATAAATAATTGAAATAAATTGGGATAATAGTGCAATACACTGAAATGGGTTTTTGATGCGCTTTTCTTTTAGGTCTTCAAAGGCAAACAAATCGGTTAAAGCGGTAGTTTTGAGATGTTCATACATATTAGCGAGTGTGCTCCACGAAAAACCCGTATTTTGAAAAATTTACGTTTATGCTATACCTTTACGGAGCACTTTAATGAGATATATATCATTAAACTGAAACATCTACAAATCCTTATCCATTTTTTAGAATTCCTTAAAGCAGCCTTAAAATATACGAAAAAAAATCAAAAAGTGCCGAAAGTGTGATTCAAATTTTGTCAGCCATTAAGTAGTGTTAGAAGTAACGAATGGATTTAACCCCCAAGTGTAGTGTCTATTTCGTAAAACAACGACTTAGGTCCAAATGTTAAAACGAATGAAGAAGAAGACGAAATATGAAAAAAGCCTGAAAGCTTTAATCGATTTTTTAACATTTTTTAAATTTGCATGCCAATTACGCTAAGAAGTGCAAACTTGCGCTACTAAGATTTTGTGTTTAATATACCTGAAGTCTTAAGATTTCAAAATCTGTAATTAGGTTTTCCGAACTCCAAAGAGTGTAGAAATTATTCGAGTTGATTTTTGCAATATATGTGTGTTTTGATCAAAGGTCGTCAAAACGAATATAGGACATATAACACTGAGAAAAACGATTTTGGGGTCAGAAACAATCCCACACAATAACCTCTTAAGCGTTTGGACCTAATAGGAGGAACTTTAGAGTTATCGCCATTTGAAATTTACTATTTTTCCTTGTCTAGTACGTGAAATTAAGTGATATTAATGTAGAATATGCTTTCAAGTTCTTGCTTATGTTTATCGGTATATAATATCTCTTTATAGACAATATTTTGCTCCGTACGCCGTACATAAATACGTGCGTGGTCCAATATAGTGTTCAATATTTTTTTGAAGTGACCAATGAAGAATTTTCCGATCTCCCATGGGCCCACTTTTCTTGTTCTTATTTTTTGATGTCTGAACTAAAATTCATATTTAAAAGAAGGATAAAGAAAATGGAAGAAATGCTTTTTGAGATATCCTTAAGTCAAGGACATAATTGATATCCATTGTTCTCCCCGTGATTAATACTTTTAATTAAGAGAACATCGAACTACGGGACATAAGCTATGCATATGTGAGCCTAGGTTCAAAAAATTTGATTACCGCATCAAAAGTTATAGACATATAAAATGGGTATGTTTTGAAAAAAAATCTTGAAAAAACGAAATTTCAACCGCCATAAAATCTGAACCAAAGCAATATTTTTGAAAACTTTAAAAATTGTATAAACTTGGAAAATGTATATACAAAATTTCATCAAAATTGAAAAAGATGAGATTCAAAACTTTTATTTTTTGTTCAAAAATTTTTGATCTTACACTTCAAAAGGCGATAACTCCAAAGTTTCACCTGTCAGCGCAAAACGCTTTTGGAGTTTGAATATACTAGTCTAGTACTTTCATTTGGCAAAGGATTGTTTTTTTTGTTTACCTAAGACGCTCAAAATGTGAAATAGGACTATTTATAATATATTTTATTTTAAATGGCTTCCTTGACATTTATGTGGGGCTTATATAACTCAAGCGACAGACGAATGAGTTAAATTTACATGTATTTTGTTTTTGTTACAATAACAAAACACATAAATTTCACTTAATCGTCAGCCACTTGAGTTATATAAACCCCACATTAGTCGGTATATGTGTCTAATATACATATATCTGAATGCAACTGGTGATAGAAAGTGAATCATAGAGTGGTTCGAAATTTGAGTCAGTCACCCCCTAGGACTAAAGATAATGTAAAAATAATTCTAAAATTTTTTTTTAGTTTTTTACCACGCCTACAAATACCGCCCTTTATGTATTTTGTTAATTGTGTCACCATCTTTAGTCCGATCATAACACTATATATATCGGTGTTCACGGCTGTATAAGGGCTACATTTCTCACTTTGATAGTTGTTTACTACCACGTCAATTTCTATATTATATTGATCCTTTAGAATATATAATGGATACAATTTTCTATTGGTCTTTTCGTGAATGAAAGGTTTTTATTTGCACCCATCTCGATTTTTTATATTTTTTTTTCAAATAATAGGTTTTCTAAAAGTTCATAAAAATCGGAAAAAAAGTCTGCTTAATTTTATACAATTAGATGTAAAAAATTCCATCATAAGTAATTGGAGTGATGAAAATAACGTCAAATAAAATAGGGCACACAGTGTGTAGCGTCCGTCACAGAAATAAAGATTTTTTTTAATTTGACTAGTGCAATTTTTCATTTTTCTCCAATTGAACTTGGTTCGTAAAGAGAACTTATAGTATGCTTTACATTAGGCTAAAAATATGAAGATGTTTATATAGCATTTTACAGAATAATATGTAAAGGAAAATGTATAGCGTCCGTCACAGTATATATTTTTCTAAAATGATATTTATTAAATACAAAATTTACGAACATATGTCTGTCTTATTCATAAAGCAATAACACTGTCTATATCCACAGATTAAATTTAAGATATTAGGTGTTAAAAAAACAGACATTGGGGCAAATTTGATGCTTTTCAATTTTTTTTTTTTTTGATTTTTGTGACACTTGGGAAAAATTAGATGTAAAAAGTATGTAAAGAAGTGTTAAACTTTAAATAAATATATGTATTTAGCCGTTTTGTGAAATATTAAATTGTGCCCAAAAATCATATTTTTAACCGCGAACATGAAGAGGAAGGAGACGAAATTTGGGAATAAATAACATATGAGTATGTCACTGATACTCAAACCTTTAAAAAAAAATATGAAATATTATTTTTTCCTTACAAAAAACATTCAAGTAAAAACTGTATCGTCCGTCACGTAGCATCCGCAACAATTCATGTATGGATTTTTGACGCAACTAGAAGCCTTAAAATATTTTATGAAAGCTGTTTTGTAATCCTCTGATTTTCCTCTATCTTCAATGTATTTACAATTTTTTTATCACTATGACCAATTTGATTAAAACTACAGAAACACGTGTTGAAAAAAAGTCACTTCCATTTTTTGTAGCGTCCGTCACAGCACTTTAAAAGCGAATATCATTCGAGAGCACAATCGATGGGCTATTGTTTTCCGAAATTTGTGCAAAGATATCTCGTGTATAACGACAATGGGATTTATTAAAGTAAAACAAAATCCGTATAAATGTATCGTCTGTCACGCAGGATTTGCCCATATGTATATGGTTGTATTTTAGTCCAAATTTTATTTCTATATACAAATTTCATAATAATTTGCCTATATAAAAAAACTCCATCGCTCAATTAGATCAGATCTGATGTATACATTCCTGACACAAGTCTCACCTACATGAAATATGAATACCAAGACAGTGAAAGTTATTTTTATAAATTTATATAAATTAATTATTATCGAAACTTGTATGCGAATTATTGGATTTTGATCTTGCATTTAAAAGATCAGTCAAAAAAATGTATTAAGATAAATGTTACAGGTGGTTGGGTAACATTTAAATGGTTAATTAAATTAGAATTAAAAAAAATTGTCAGACAAGATTATTTACATTTTTGAGACGTAGATTTAAGAAAGTAATTAAAAAAAATAAATTTTTATTTTTATCATTCCAGGGGAACTAAAACTAGTCTTTGGCACTCATTACTTTTAATACCAATCATCCTTGTAGTTAAGACCAATGCCTATGGCTATGGGGTGGGACAGAGAGAGCAATTTTCCGACAGCTTCCAAGAAGAAACTTTAGTAAGACCAGCCTATAAGAAACCGCCACCGCCCAGTAGATTTAAGGAGCTGATTTCTATATTTGAAGCACGAAATTTGGAATTTGCCTTTCCCTCAGAGGCCATAAGAAATGCAGCTTTAAAAAGTGGTCAATATGATCCGGACAATCCTATACCTATCGATGTGGATGTCTATTATCCAGGTGAGAGTTTTTTAAAGGGCAATGAGAATGAGGAAGATTTTTTATAGTTTGAAGTTTTTTGTTTTTATTTCAGAAGATGAATCAGAACCTAAAGTTTTTATGACTATACCACGCTTTGGAAGTGGTGTGCCATATTCATTGGCCCTGGTAACCAATGTGGAGAGACAGAATGGTACTGAATTACAGCCATATCCGGACTATTCTTGGCATAGCTCACATGGACGTGATTGTGATGGTTTGACCTCGATTTATAGGATACAAGTAAGATAAATAAATTTTGGCTACTAACTTTAAAATAATAACAATTATATATCTTTCTTGACAGATCGATTCCTGCGGACGCATGTGGATTCTGGATAGCGGTGAAATCGAATTCGTTCAACACTGTTCACCTCAAGTAGTTGTTATTGATGTTGCCACAGGCACTTTAGTTCATCGTTATCGTTTACCCGAAAAAGTCTATAGAACGGGTGTCAGTCGTTTCGTAACACCTCTTGTAGATATCGAGGATCCCGCCCCTTTGGGTTCTTGTTCCAAGGCTTTTGTTTATATGGCTGATGCTACGGGAACCTCTTTGATTGTTTATGATGTTGTTAAATCAGAATCTTGGCGTATTGAAAACAAATACACCTTTCCAGATCCCGACTTTGGAACACACACAATAGCCGGCGAAAGTTTTGAACTAATGGATGGTGTCTTTGGCTTGACAGCAACACCCCGGGGTTTGGGCCTAAGAAGACAACTTTATTTCCATGCTCTATCAAATGATGCTCAAGTGTCGATACCCTTAGATGTTGCTAACAACTCTTCCAACTGGGGCTTTGGTTTGGGGTCTTCACTTAAGGACTTTGTATTACATGGAAAGAGGGGAGTGCAATGTGCAGCCTCTGCTATGTCGGCTAATGGTTTCTTGTTATGTGGCTTCTTGGAACCCATAGCCATAGTAGGTTGGAATATACGTACTCCCTATACGGCACGTAATCGTGTGGTATTGGCTGAAAATCCTGAAACTCTACAATTTGTTAGTGGCCTCAAAGTGATACGTAACCGAAGAGGTAAAGAGGAAGTCTGGATGTTGTCAAATCGTTTGCAAAAGGCCTTTAGTGGTACCACTAATTATCAAGAGACTAATTATCGTATACTAAAATGTGGCATGGATGAGTTACTAACGGGCAAACAATGTCGATGAGATTGATTGGAAAATTAAATACATAGACAAATATCAAAAGAGAGTTTCCAGTACAAAACAGACTAATACAAAAAGAAAATATTAGTACCGTTGCCTAGGGTCCAACAATATCTTTAATTACAACCACTAAAGAGTAGTATCTTATTTTTATTGAAATAAATCAAATTTGTGTAATTTTTCATTGACTCTAAAAACACATGTCGTTCCGACTAATTTCTTTTATTATTTTTAATTTACGGCCTTTTACTAAATTGAGGTTTCAGATTTTTAAATAATTTTCATGGTTGTTATATTAACGCTATATTTCACGGAGTTAAGTGGTTTTATTCTCTGTCTCTTACGATATGTGAAAAAAATATGGTTTTCCTTCTCTGTATTCGGTAGGTAATTTTGAGAAATGTGATTTTTATCCCTTCGAATTTTGTGGAAATTAAAAAAGAGAAAACTAAAGGCAGACCTTTCTCATCTTTTGACATTTGTAATAACTCTTAGCCACACACTGGACGACCATATCAAAAGCAAAAGGCTAATAAATGGCCACATAAAATACTCTTAACCATATAAAATATTTTAGACAATTTTATGATTATAAGCCGGCAGAAGGTGTTTCCATTAAATCTAAATTTGTAACTTTTCTTAAGCGTTAATTAGGACAAATGTAGCTTAACGCTACTCCATCATCTATGAAAACGGGTATTATAAAAGCTCTAATAAATAACACTGTACAACAAGAAATTATTTTATTTTTTTTAAATCGTAGCAGCACTCAGGGAATGTCCCCTACCAATGCAATAACGCATTGGAACTAGGAAAAAAATTTTATTTCTAAAATTTTATAATGAAAATTTTTTTATAGAAAAATTTTATAATGAAAATTTTTTTATAATGAAAATTTTCGTTATAAAATTTTCATTATAAAAACGAAAATTTTTCCATAGAAAAATTTTAGAACGAAAATTTTTCTAAAGAAAAATTTTGTAACGAAAATTTTTCTAAAGAAAAATTTTATAACGAAAATTTTTCTATAGAAAAATATTAGTTGTTAAATTTTTCTATAAAAATTTATAATGAAAATTTTTTATAGAAAAATTTTATAATGAAAATTTTCGTTATAAAATTTTCATTATAAAAATTTTTCTATAGAAAAATTTTACAACAAAAATTTTTCTATAGAAAAATTTTATAACGAAAATTTTTCCATAGAAAAATTTTTTAACTATATAGAAAAAATTTTTTAACGAAAATTTTTCTATAGAAAAAATTTTTTAACGAAAATTATTCTATAGAAAAAATTTGTTAACGAAAATTTTTCTATAGAAAAAATTTGTTAACGAAAATTTTTCTATAGAAAAAATTTGTTAACGAAAATTTTTCTATAGAAAAAATTTTTTAACGAAAATTTTTCTATAGAAAAAATTTTTTAAAGAAAATTTTTCTATAGAAAAAATTTTTTAACGAAAATTTTTCTATAGAAAAAATTTTTTAACGAAAATTTTTCTATAGAAAAAATTTTTTAAAGAAAATTTTTCTATAGAAAAAATTTTTTAACGAAAAATTTTTTTAACGAAAATTTTTCTATAGCAAAAATTTTTTAACGAAAATTTTTATAACGAAAATTTTTTTATAGAAAAAATTTTTTAACGAAAATTTTTCTATAGAAAAAATTTTATAACAAAAATTTTTCTATAGAAAAATTTTTTAACGAAAATTTTTCTATAGAAAAATTTTATAACGAAAATTTTTCCATAGAAAAATTTTTTAACTATATAGAAACAATTTTTTAACGAAAATTTTTCTATAGAAAAAATTTTTTAACGAAAATCTTTCTATAGAAAAAATTTGTTAACGAAAATTTTTCTATAGAAAAAATTTTTTAACGAAAATTTTTCTATAGAAAAAATTTTTTAAAGAAAATTTTTCTATAGAAAAAATTTTTTAACGAAAATTTTTCTATAGAAAAAATTTTTTAACAAAAATTTTTCCATAGAAAAAATTTTTTAACGAAAAATTTTTTTAACGAAAATTTTTCTATAGCAAAAATTTTTTAACGAAAATTTTTTTAACGAAAATTTTTATAACGAAAATTTTTTTATAGAAAACATTTTTTAACGAAAATTTTTCTATAGAAAAATTTTTTTAACGAAAATTTTTCTATAGAAAAAAATTTTTAACGAAAATTTTTCTATAGAAAAAATTTTTTAAAGAAAATTTTTCTATAGAAAAAATTTTTTAAAGAAAATTTTTCTATAGAAAAAATTTTTTAACGAAAATTTTTCTATAGAAAAAAATTTTTAGCGAATATGTTGAACGAAAATCTTTCTATAGAAAAAATTTTTTAACGAAAATTTTTCTATAGAAAAAATTAGTTAACGAAAAAATTTTTTAAAGAAAATTTTTCTATAGAAGAAAATTTTTTAAAGAAAATTTTTCTATAGAAGAAAATTTTTAACAAAAAGTTTTCTATAAAAAAAAATTTTTTAACGAACATTTTTCTATAGAAAAAATTTTTTAACGAAAATCTTTTTATAGAAAAAATTTTTTACGAAAATTTTTCTATAGAAAAAATTTTTTAAGGAAAATTTTTCTATAGAAAACATTTTTTTACGAAAATTTTTCTATACAAAAAATTTTTTAACGAAAATTTTTCTATAGAAAAAATTTTTAACAAAAATTTTTCTATAGAAAAAATTTTTTAAAGATAATTTTTCTATAGAAAAAATTTTTTAACGAAAATTTTTCTTTAGAAAAATTTTTTTAAAGAAAATTTTTCTATAGAAAAAAATTTTTAAAGAAAATTTTTCTATAGAAAAAATTTTTCAATGAGAATTTTTCCATAGAAAAAAAATTTTAACGAACTTTTTCCATAGAAAACGATATATGTATAACGAAAACTTTTTTATAGAAAAATTTTATTATTAAAATTTTTCTATAGAAAAAATGTTATAACAAACAATTTTTTATAGAACAAAATTATATTTATTTCTGCAATCCATTCAATGGAAACCTCCATATTAATTGCTTACAAATCATAAAAAAAACTCAGATGCGGCATTAATAAAAAGGAATCAAATATTCACAGTATTACAACAACAACAAACAGCACAAGAACGTACAATGTTTTTATTGATCTTTGAGATCCAAACAAAATCTTCCCGGTAAAGAGACGACATAAATACGATCATACAAGTTATAATACTACACGGCCAATCATTCTATACATTCCTATTGTCGGTCACATAAGTTGTCGTTGTCGTACATCATCTTAAAAAAATTTACTCGTATGTACTACAATATCGAGACACAGAAGACGAAACTTACAATAACTCAGCGATAAGTGGAAATGAAACCCAAAAATCTAGAAGTTGGAGGAAAGAAACTCTAACACTTGTTAGAGTTAAACAAAAATATACAAAAGCGAATGTCTTTTAAGACAGGGTGTCCTAGAAAGAGGAGTTCTTAGAAGTGATTTTGTTGTTATTGATTTACGAATTGAAAAATGGTTGGAGTAAATAATAAGTGAACAGATTTAACTGATAATTTGAACTAAGAAGTCACTTCTAGAGAATTGTAAACTAATTTCATAAAAAGAATCTTATAAAATTTTTCTTTAAAACTTTTTTTCTAGGCAATAATTTTCGTTGTCAAATATTTTCTATAGAAAAATTTTAGAACAATTTTTTCTATAGAAAATTTTTTTTTTTTAATGTTTTCTTTAACAAAATTTTCTTTAAAAAAATTTTTGTTATAAAATTTTCTTTAAAAAAATGTTTGTTATAAAATTTTTTCCTTAAAAAATTTTTGCTATAACATTTTTTCTATAGAAAATTTTCGTTAAAAAAATTTTCTATAGAAAAATTTTCGTTAAAAAATTTTTATATAGAAAAATTTTCTTTAAAAAATTTTTTCTAAAGAAAAATTTTCGTTAAAAAATTTTTTCTATAGAAAATTTTCGTTAAAAAATTTTTCTTTAGAAAAAATTTTTGTTAGAAAAAGCTCTTTATATTACGATAATTTTCTATAGAAAAATTTTCGTTAAAAAATTTTTATATAGAAAAATTTTCGTTAAAAAATTTTTTCTATAGAAAATTTTCGTTAAAAAATTTTTCTATAGCAAAATTTTAGTAAAACATTTTTTTCTATAGAAAAATTTTCGTTAAAAAATTTTTTCTATAGAAAAATTTTCGTTAAAAAAATTTTTCTATACGAAAATTTTCGTTAAAAAAATTTTTCTATACGAAAATTTTCGTTAAAAAAATTTTTCTATACGAAAATTTTCGTTAAAAAAATTTTTCTATAGAAAAATTTTCGTTAAAATATTTTTTCTATAGAAAAATTTTCGTTAAAAAATTTTTTCTATAGAAAAATTTTCGTTAAAAAATTTTTTCTATAGAAAAATTTTCGTTAAAAAATTTTTTCCTTAGAAAAATGTACGTTAAAAATTTTTTTCTTTAGAAAAATTTTCGTTAGCTAATTTTTTCTTTAGAAAAATTTTCGTTAAAAAAATTTTCTATAGAAAAATTTTCGTTAAAAAATTTTTTCTATAGAAAAAATTTCGTTAAAAAATTTTTTCTATAGAAAAATTTTCGTTAAAAAATTTTTTCTGTAGAAAAAATTTCGTTAAAAAATTTTTTCTATAGAAAAATTTTCGTTAAACAAATTTTTTCTACAGAAAAATTTTCGTTAAACAAATTTTTTCTACAGAAAAATTTTCGTTAAACAAATTTTTTCTATAGAAAAATTTTCGTTAAACAAATTTTTTCTATAGAAAAATTTTCGTTAAACAAATTTTTTCTATAGAAAAATTTTCGTTAAAATTTTTTTTCTATAGAAAAATTTTCGTTAAACAAATTTTTTCGTTAAAAAATTTTTTTTATAGAAAAATTTTCGTTAAAAAATTTTTTTTAGAAAAATTTTCGTTAAAAATTTTTTCTTTAGAAAAATTTTCGTTAAAAAATTTTTTCTTTAGAAAAATTTTCGTTAAAAAATTTTTTCTTTAGAAAAATTTGCGTTAAAAAATTTTTTCTATAGAAAAATTTCCGTTAAAAAAGTTTTTCTTTAGAAAAATTTCCGTTAAAATATTTTTTCTATAGAAACATTTCCGTTAAAAAAGTTTTTCTTTAGAAAAATTTTTGTTAAAAAATTTTTTCTTTAGAAAAATTTTCTTTAAAAAAATTTGAAATTTGAAATTTACGTTTAATTTTTTTCTTTAGAAAAATGTTTGTTATAAGTTTTTTTTAGTTATAATTTTTTTTTTCTTAAAAATAATTTTAGCTATAATTTTTTTTTAGAAAAATGTTCGTTATTATTTTTTCTTTGAAAAATTTTTGTTTTGAAATTTTTTCTGTAGAATAATTTTCGTTTTTGTTGAAAAATGTTTCTCTACAGGAAAATTATTGTTATAAAATTTTTTTCTACAGAAAAATTTTCATATAAAATTGTTTCTTTGAAAAATTTTTGTTTTGAAATTTTTTTGTAGAAAAATTTTCGTTTCTGTAGAAAAATGTTTCTCTACAGGAAAATTATTGTAATAACATTTTTTTCTACAGAAAAATTTTCATATAAAATTTTTCTCTATAGAAAAAATTTGGATTACAAAATATTTTTCTGTTTACTATAAATTTATTCATGCTATCGCAGTTCCACAACTTGATGCATTTTTTGCTTTTACTTGACCTTTACTGATCCACTAACTAAAGTAAAACGACCTTTTTTCTCTAAATGGGCTCTGGAGCAGTTGGCGACTGACCCTATTTTTCATTGAAAAACAATTTCTAGCTAAATCCAAAAAATCTAAAAATACTCATAAGTCCGTTTATTCCCCTAATAAGTAAGATCCCAAACATAAAAAAAATATCAGATCTTTTGTAAGTTCAAGGTACGATAACTTCTTAATAAATTTACAACACAACCTTTTGCCACACCCTTTTTAACAACATTATTCTTTGGTAAGAAACTCAAAAAACAGTCGTAAGATAAACAACCATAGATAAAGGGCATAAATAGTCAATTAGAACTTGTTAGCGCCTAAATACACACTGATCCTCACGATTTTCGACTGCGATCACAGAGTCAAGTGCACAAAAAATATGTTTTATGTTCATGATCTCGGGTAAGATGATAATGATGCTCTGGTGAATGGTTCTTAGCTGTAAGTTGTAACCTGGCTGCAATAATGATCGTACAAATACAATAAAATCAAAATTGAATGGTTTGTTTAGATTAGAATTTTTATATTTGTTTTCATTCAAACGGACAGCCAGACGGACAGAGCGACCGATGGAAGGACGGACGGAAGAAAAGGAATTCGGAGACAGGTTCAAAACGAACAAAAGAAAAAGAGACGGACAGACAGACAGATAGAGAGAGTGAAAATTCTTTGACAAAAGGGGTTTCCTTTATGTCTGGTTGACTGTTGGACTTAACTGAAAAGACTTGTGTCTGGATGTGGCATGTTTATTAGTCGGGTTAGAAAAAAAGATTAATACAGTCATAGATGAATTGTGTCTTCAGTTTTTGGCTGTTTGGAGGGAGAGTTTATGTTGCAGTCGGTTTGGTTCATTCTGTTACAATAATAAAATAAAAATCTTAAGCTTTAACTTTTCTTATTTTCAGTTGGTCTTTGCCGAAGGTGTAGTAAAGACGTATTTGGATTTAAACGCCTTTTTTCTTGTGTGAAAAGAAAAATAAATAAATAAATAAACGTAAAGATGTACGGTTTTGTATTGTGTCTCCTTGTCTGCATAATCCTTATGGTCTGGTTGACTGGGAGTCAAGGAAGTGTTTTGCGTCAACGTCAATTTTATACTTTACATCAGTGGTCTCACGGTATTAACATGACATTTCCAACTGCATTAGATAAGGAATTTGCTATTAGTAATGGATACTATGATGCGAATCGCATACAATTGCCAGTGGATATAGCAGTGGAATATAAAGGTAAATAGATTGAAGTTGGGATATTTGATACTCTGTTCCAAAACTACTCAGAAGTCATAGGTTTCAGATCAATATCGGACAATATGTAGAATTAAAGAACCGACCTGAAGAGTAAGATAACACTGTGCTCAATTTTTCCGACAAAAGTGAGACCTAGTGGGTAAAGATAAATCGAGTAGCTGAATTTAATGGTGCTAACCGTTGCCGAATTTCTATTTAGTTAGTTAGTTTAAGAAAATAATGGATTGATTTGGCCAAAAAGGCTTATAATCCATAATAAATAAAATAAAAAAAATTAAATAAAATAAACAGTTTTCGAGTAACGCGAATATTTATTGCGCAACCTCCTCAATTTATCTCGAAAATTGGAGCTAATCTAAACAAGTAAGAGTGTTATATTCGGCTGTGCCGAATCTTATATACCTACCATCAAGTTGTGTTAAATTTAGAAACATATCTCATATATCTACAAGGGTGCAGCTAATTCAAAATCTGCACCAAAACTGGAAAAATCGCTAAGCTATTTGGTATTATTGGTAAAACCTTTGGACTAAATTCGGTTGCCGTAGCTTTATAGTTCAACATTTAAAAATATTTTAGTGGTTTCCCCAGTATTTACTTTGATTAAAATTCGGTCTCATAACCGGGTATAGTTTTACATTAATAAGTTGTTAAATACTTTTCGTAGTGCTTAATATGTAGTTAGGCTAAACACATTAATAGTAATACGACAGGTCCATATATTTCGTTATGAGTTCCTAATGCATTCATCATATATAAAGTCTGGGCTGAACATTGATTGATGCCTATATAATTTCATAGGTGCAATCTTAATATAATGAATGTACCTCCAAATCTTTTTGATTGTAGATATAAAAAGGGGATGTTATATATATAAGAATTATAGCCAAATGTTGACCGATTATAACAAAATTTTACACACTGGCTGGTATATATAGAGAGCTTATTCTTGCAAAATTTAGTGACCATAGCTATCATAGTTTCTAATTTAATAGCTTTTAACTGGCCTTTGCTAAAATTTTTGGTTTCCGTGAAAGCTAAAGTCAAATATGGACTGATTCCTATAAAATTTGATAAACTGATCAAAAATTGCATAAAACTTCCCTATTTTAAATTTAATCGTCATAGCTATTACAATTGTATTCGATTTATCAGCATTAATGTGTTTCCCGGGGCGGGGTTATATGGGAGCTCTAACTAAATTTGAACCGATTTTGTCCATTTTCAACACACATCTTTTTCAAGATATCCAAAATACTTTTGTAAAATTTTGTCCCTCTAGCTCTTTTCGTTAAGGCGCTATCGTGCTTTTATCTGACGGACAGACGGACATAAACAACCTTTTCTTTATGTATTTTTGTGTTTCCATAAGTTTTTTATATGGGAGCTATGGTCAAATGGTGACCGATAGTGACGAAATTTTGCACACTGGCTGGCATTGACATAAGACTTCCTTGTGCTTAATTTAGTCTTACTAGCTCTTGTAGTTAAGGAGCTATCACGATTTTATCTGACGGACAGACGGACATAAATCCCCTTTTCTTTTTGAATTTTTGTGTTTTCGTAAGTTTTTTATATGGGAGCTAGGTCAAATAGTGACCGATTGCGACAAAATTTTGCACACTGGCTGGCATTGATATAAGACTTTCTTGTGCCAAATTTAGTGGTTATATCTGTTATACTTTTGGATTTATTGGCATTTAAGTGTATTTTGGGTGAAATTTAGCCTGTTTTCGTAAGTTTTTTGTATGTGAGCTATGGCTAAATGTGAACCGATTTCGATGAAATTTTATATGCTGCCTAGTGCTTATCTAAAACTTCTAGATACCAAATTTTGTCATCATAACTGTCATTTATTAGCAAATAAGCGATTAGCCTAGACGAGGTTATACGGGAGCTATGGCCAAATGCTAACCGATTTTGCCCAATTTCAATACCAAAATTTTCTCATAGATAAAGAATGTTTTTGCTAAGTTTCAGTTAGCTAGCTCTTTTCGTTTAGACGTTATCGTGATTTCAACAGACAGACAGACAAACGGACAGACGGACATAGCTCAATCGTCTTAGAATTTCATAAGGATTCAGAATATATATCGTTTTTGATTTTTGAACCAATATTAAGGAAATTACAAACGGAATGACAATCTCAATATACCCCCCATTCTTTTTGATGGTGGGTATAAAAAAGGTTATTTAGCACCACTAGGTCTTTTTGTTGGTTTTTTCAACTAGCACAGTGTAATTGGTCTAAAATTATGTACTAGGAGGCAAAAATGAGATAATCATACAAAATAATAAGTGTTTCTGAAAAATAATTTTGTTGCCGAGTTTCGATTTTTTTACTTAGTTCAAAAAAATAAACAATTTTCGAGTTAAGCGAATATTTATTGCTCAAGCTCCTTAATTTTGTAAATAACACTATATCTCCAAAGCTAGAGCTAACCTGAAAAAACGGTTAGCACCATTGAATTTAGCTTACTCGATATATCTTAACCCACTAGATCTCCCTTTTGCTGTTTTTTTTTTTTTTTTTTAACTAGCACAGTGTAATTGATCTGTAATTATGTACTAGTAGGCAAAACGAGATATCGGGTATTTATTTTTTGTTTGATATATAACCAGCTCATACAACTCATTGTATTGGAACTAGCACAATAGGTAAGTGGAAAAAGGAATTCGCTTATCTTATTTACGACAAATCGGACTGTGCTACTAAATAATGAACTTTAATATAATAAATTCTACAGTTTTCCGTCCAGCCGATAGAAAAAAATGTTTTCTTTCGGGAATCAATTCAATAATTTCAATTAGAAAAATAACCTCCTTGAGAGCCAAAATGCGCTGCTACTGCAAAAAAGGTTATGTTGCCTTGAATTCCGTTCATATTTAGCCAGACTTGGCAAATTTCAGAGTGATTGACGTGTTTGGTATCATGTTGAGGCAAAGAAGTTCTATAAATATTATGGGGCTAACTGAACTGCCGGCGTATAGCAGGTTAGTCATCCACCTATAATACCAGAGGTCCCAAGTTCGATATATGACCAGACCCACTTGAAAACATAAATTTAAAAAAAAGCTGTTCACCTCATAACAGTGACTAAATAGCTCACTGGTTATTGAGTATTAGGCCGGAGCCGGAGTTAAAACGTAGGTCCCTTTTAATGAGTCTAAAAAACGAATCGGATGCAGGTCATTGTCTGAGAGAAGTAACCCTTGTTCCAATTAGAATGTCGTGGGAATTATGTATGTAATGCACCGTTAGATTACACCGTCAAATATTGGTTTCGAGAATTTCGTAGTGGTCGCAACTCCTCTACCGATCAAGTCCGCAGTCTCTCCGAAGCGGTCAAAAAAATGAAAAAAAAAAATACATGAAATGGTTTTAGTTGACCGGAAAGTGAAAGTGCGCAAGCTAGCAGATACCACAAAGATTAGTACCGTGCGCACTTGCCGTATTTTAGGCAATATTCTATACATAAGAAAGTTATTCTGCCGTTGGCTTCCGCGCATGTTCATTCCTGGCCAAAAACGCAAGTGTTGCGACTTGCTGACGTGGAATCGGATTAATAACTGTTGATAAAACCTGGATCCTCTATTACACACCAGAGAACAGAATAAGTAACTAGAAAAGGACTTAAGCCGGCACGAGTGCTCCGAAGTGTCCGAGGGAGGCTCAATGGGTCGGAAAGATTATGGTGTCGGTTTTCTAGGATTGTCATGACATACTCTTCCTGTGCTGCCTGGGAAAAGGAAAAACCATTAACCATTAATGCACAAAGACTGTGCATTATTGTAGCGATTAAAGACCAAAATCGCTAAAATAAATGGCATTGATGATCGAAAAAATGTTTGGACTTGCTGAATTGGACGGTCTTTTGGCGTCGATTGGTAATTGTTGATAAAACCTGGATCCTCTATTACACACCAGAGAACAGAATGAGTGCCCAGAAAAAGGACTGTAGCCGGAACGAGGGAGGCTCAATCTGTCGGAAGGTTATGTGGTCGGTTTTCTAGGATTGTCATGGCATACTCTGATTGGACTACCTCGGAAAAGAATAAAACTATCAACAGAGAGTATGACCCTGCATTATTGGAGCGATTGAAGCCGAAATCGCTAAAATTAATGGCGTGAATTATTGATTTAAGCGATTTTAGCCAATTACTCTCGCCCGAAATGGCTAACTCGGGCTATAGTATCGATGAAACGGTGACTGGGGTCTAATGAATTAAAAAATTTGAATACCCTTGGTTTATCTCTAAACTCCTTTTCTTTATCTCATATACGTGGTCGGGGAGCTTTGAAAAAGTCCAGCCGCTATCGATAGAATCAGATTAAGTCAGTTTTGGTTCCATCGTAGTGAAAAGCATTTCCCCAAGTCATCATAGCTCTTTCATTAATAGTAATAATTTTGAGCGTCTCACTGATAGGATACCACGCTACCATGGACCTAGCTATTTTTTTCGATATTAGGAATCCCACACCCCAACTATGCTCATCGCCTTCCGGGAGTAAAAAAACACAATATTTTCATTCTGTATCACCCCTTGCCCTGTCCATCGTGGTTCTTGCATAGCCAACAAATCAATTTTATAACGTAACATTTCTCGTCTTAGTTGTTCTAATTTCCCAGTTTTGTATAGCGTGCGTACGTTCCATGTCACAAACTTTAAACTTTCTTTCATGTCTTATAGTCCGATTTCTTCGGATAGAATTGGTTTCATTCATCAGAATGTTCTTGCATAGATAAGGCACCTCCAAAATTCTTGTGCCAGCTGCCGTAGCAGGTGGATCTTTAGCATGATTACCCCTTGAAGTAGTATATTCCGTAATGTTGATAAACCATGCTTAAAACATCGTAAGTGCTAAGTCGATGGATGAGTCATGTTTGTAAAGCGAGCCGTTCGATCCGAGACAGACGCCCGCTTGCAGGCGCAAACAAACATGTTGAACAGACGCTTCAGTTTCATACTATACCAAGTACAATTATCTTAGACCCTTAGACCAAATACGTCGAAATTGCTTCAAGATAACTCCCTCTTACGTTAGCCCTGACCTAGAATCTCACTCGGGGCCGGGATAGCAGAAGAAGAAGAATGTAATAATTTTATTACTCTAACGTAAATGTAGCGTAAGAGAAAATTATACATTTATGTGCAGTTTATATAACACAATTAGCAGACGATTGAGCGAAATTTGCATGTGTTTTGTTATTGTAACAAAGCAAGATACATGTAAATTTCACTCAATCGTCAGCCGCTTGTGTTATATAAACATTACATTAGTATTTGTCGACAAAAATGGAATAAAAAGAAGAATAAGAAGTTCAAATTCAAATTATAACATTATCCCGATTTTTAAATAAACATAAACTATTTTCAGAAAGCAAACATCGAATATTTCTAACAATACCACGTCTTAACTTTGGAGTACCTTATACATTGGCCACCATAACTAAGGAAGACCATAATGTCACCAATAATCCAAAAGTGGAGGCCTATCCCAGCTACGAATGGCATAAAAGTCATGGATTAAATTGTACGGATATTACATCGGCCCTTAGGATCTATGTAAGATATAAGAAAGTAAATTAAAATGATTTTAAATACTAAATTCTCCTCTTACATATCTTTTTAGATCGACGATTGTCAAAGACTATGGATTATAGATTCCGGACAAATAAGCTCTTTGCAATTTTGTTCACCTCAACTTTTGGTTTTCGATCTTCAGACCGATGAATTAATACATCGTTTTAAATTTCCCAGTAACAACTATAAAGCGGGTATTTCGGTTTATACAGATATGGCAGTTGATGTTAAATCCTCACAAGAGTGTCAAGATACCAAGGTCTATATCTCCGATGCCTGGGGTCATGGTTTGATTGTATATAATATGTTAAAGCAAAAATCCTGGCGCATAGAACACGATCTCATGAAACCAGATAAGACCCTAAGAAATAATAATCATGATGGCATATTTACGGTTAGTTTAAGTCCGAAGAAAAATAGGTTAAAAGGTAAGACTATTATATTTCCCAAATAAATAAATTTATAACTAATATTTTAAACTCTTTACAGAGCGTTATTTATACTTTCATTCCCTAAATAGTTTCAATGAAATTCGCATACCTTTAGACTATGTCAATAACGAATCGCTATGGTATTATCCCAAGGGCTATTCACTGATAGATAACTATTTTACCACTTTGGGCTCTAGAGGGCTTCAGTGTGAATCTGAAACTATGGACAAATATGGTAACCTATATTGTAGTATTCTTGGTTCGAGTGCTTTAATACGCTGGAAAGAGGGTAGAAAGTATTCAGCGGATGATTTAAATGTCGTAGCTTTTGGTCCACAGCAATGGCGTTTTGTTACGGGCCTTAAATTAAGCGAAAATCGTCAACGGGAACAGGAGCTATGGGCCTTGAGTACAGAGCCAAAGGTGAGTTTTAACTTTCTGCATTAGAATTTAGAAAATTTGGATATTTTGATACCATTTTTTAATTATTTCAGCTTTTCGTTGGAAATTCTGTTCGAAAGGATTTAATAATATATCATATTATGGGATGTCGTGTTCGAAATCTTTTACGTTCGGAAATTTGTACTATTGGTGTTAATGACCCAAATTAAGATTTAAGTTAAAAATTAATTTAATTGTAAATATTAAGTATTTTTAAGTAATAAATTCTAAATTAATTAAATAATTAAATTAAAATAATACCAATAATAAGATTATGAAAAAAAATTTATGCCTTTAATATCTTAAGATACCTTTTTTTATAAAATTAAATTTTTTTTATCGAAAAAATTTTACGAAAATTTTTCTTTAGAAACAAATTTTAAATAAAAATTTTTCAACAAAAACAATTTAACGAAAATTGTTAAACGAAAAAATTTGAAACAAAAATTTTTAATTTTCTAGAAAAAAAATGTTAACGATAATTTTTCTATGGAAAAAAATTTTTATAGAAAAAATTTTTCTACAGAAAAAATTTTTTAACGAAAATTTTTCTATAGAAAAAATTTTCTAACGAAAATTGTTCTATAGAAATTTTTTTTTAACGAAGATTTTTCTTTAAAAAAAATTTTTAAAAAACTTTTCTATAGGAAAAGTTTTTAACAAAAGAAGAAAAAACGTAACGAAAATTTTCTTAGAAAAAAAATTTTAAACGAAAATTTTTTTAGAAACAAAATTTTTAACGATAACTATTCTAGAGAAAAAATTTTTAACGAAAACTTTTCTATAAAAAAAAATAACAAAAACTTTTCTATAGAAAAAATTTTTTTACGAAAATTCTTCAATAAAAAATTTTTCTATACAAAAAATTTTTTAACGAAAATTTTTCCAAAGAAAAATTTAACGAAAATTTTTCTAAATTTAAATTTTTTTACAGAAATAATTTTTTAACGAAAATTTTTCTATGGAAATAATTAAAAAAAAAAAAAAATTAACGAAAATTTTTCTAGAGAAAAAATTTTTTAAAGAAAATTTTTCTATAAAAAAATTTCTTTTAAAGAAAATTTTTCTATAAAAAAATTTCTTTTAACGAAAATTTTTCTATAAAAAAATTTCTTTTAACGAAAATTTTTCTATAGAAAAAAATTGTTAACGAAAATTTTTCTATAGAAAAAATTTTCTAACGAAAATTGTTCTATAGAAAAACTTTATTAGGAAAAATCTTTCTATAAAAATTTTTTAAGAAAACTTTTCTATAGAAATAGTTATTTAACAAAATTATTTCTAAAGAAAAAATTTAACGAAAATTTTCCTAGAAAAAAAAATTTTAACGAAAATTTTTTAGAAACAAAATTTTTAATGATAACTATTCTAGAGCAAAAATTTTTTAATGAAAATTTTTCTACAGAAAAAAATGTTTAACTAAAATTTTTCTATAAAAAAAAATTAACAAAAATTTTTCTATAGAAAAAATTTTTTAACGAAAATTTTTCTGTAAAAAATTTTTCTATAGAAAAATTTTTTAACTAAAATTTTTCCAAAGAAAAAATTTTTTAACGAAAATTTTTCTAAATTTAAATTTTTTTTATAGAATGGAAATATTTTTTTAAAAAAAAAATTCTTTTAACGAAAATTTTTCTATCGAAAAATTTCTCTTAACGAAAATTTTTTTATCGAAAAATTTCTCTTAACGAAAATTTTTCTATCGAAAAATTTCTCTTAACGAAAATTTTTCTATAGAAAATTTTCTTTTAAAGAAAATTTTTCTATAGAAAAATTTCTTTTAACGAATATTTTTCTATAGAAAAATTTCTTTTAACGAAAATTTGTCTATAGAAAAAATTTCTTTTAACGAAAATTTTTCTATAGAAAAATTTCTTTTAACGAAAATTTTTTTTAGAAAAATTTCTTTTAATGAAAATTTTTCTATAGAAAAATTTCTTTTAACGAAAATTTTTCTATAGAAAAATTTCTTTTAACGAAAATTTTTCTATAGAAAAATTTCTTTTAACGAAAATTTTTCTATAGAAAAATTTCTTTTAACGAAAATTTTTCTATAGAAAAATTTCTTTTAACGAAAATTTTTCTATAGAAAAATTTCTTTTAACGAAAATTTTTCTATAGAAAAATTTCTTTTAACGAAAATTTTTCTATAGAAAAATTTCTTTTAACGAAAATTTTTCTATAGAAAAATTTCTTTTAACGAAAATTTTTCTATAGAAAAATTTCTTTTAACGAAAATTTTTCTATAGAAAAATTTCTTTTAACGAAAATTTTTCTATAGAAAAATTTCTTTTAACGAAAATTTTTCTATAGAAAAATTTCTTTTAACGAAAATTTTTCTATAGAAAAATTTCTTTTAACGAAAATTTTTCTATAGAAAAATTTCTTTTAACGAAAATTTTTCTATAGAAAAATTTCTTTTAACGAAAATTTTTCTATAGAAAAATTTCTTTTAACGAAAATTTTTCTATAGAAAAATTTCTTTTAACGAAAATTTTTCTATAGAAAAATTTCTTTTATCGAAAATTTTTCTATAGAAAAATTTCTTTTAACGAAAATTTTTTTATAGAAATAATTTTTTAACGAAAATTTGTCTATGAAAATAATTCTTTAACGAATTTTTTTATACCCTTCACCACCATAGGTGGAAAGGGTATTATAAGTTTGTGCTGATGTTTGTAACGCATAGAAATATTTGTCTTTTAGTATACCAATAGGCTTAGAATCACTTTCTGAGTCGATTTAGCGATGTCCGTCCGTCCGTCCGTCTGGCTGGCTGGACGGCTGGCTGGCTGGCTGGCTGGACCCCCATGTAAACCTTGTAATCAAACTACAGGTCGCAATTCTAAAGATAATTTGATGAAATTTGGCACAGATCATTTTTTTGATAATGGGACCATGGCTATTGAATTTGGTCAAAATCGGTCCATTATTTATGGTACCTCCCATAGGTCCCACTTCCCGGAATTGCTATATTGGCCACAAATATCAATATTTTTTCATGAAATTTAAAACAAATACTGCTTAAGTCAACTTAAATCACTGTACCAAATTTCGTTGAAATCGGTCCACATTTGACCATAGCTTCCATACAAATTCTTCTTTAAAAACGCACTAAATGAGACAAAAAATCACTAAAACACTCGTAAATCTAAACATAATGGAAATTTTGAGTCTATTTTTTGCATACATAACTTTTGTAACAACTGTAATCAATCTGCCAAATTTCGAGATAATCGGTCCACATTTGACCCTAGCTCTCATATAAGTCCAAATGACGGAAACAGGTTGAATATATAAGTTTTGAGAAAATGTTTGTATGATGGCAAAATTTAGCAAATATTTGTCTTTATACAGGAAAAATAACACCTTTGACCTTAGTGGTGAAGGGTATCGTATGGTCGGCTTGACCGACTATAGCGCTTTCTTACTTGTTTTAATTGTTTTTTTTTCAAGTTTAACAAAAGTAACTTATTTATACAAGTTTGAAAATAACGGATTTATATCTAGCGTTGCCAACTACCATTTAAATATATTTTTTATTATTTAGTTGGTAGCACTTGCTTTGTTTTGGTCAGCTGTTCTGTGTCTGTAAATCGTTGATGTGTCTAAATTTGACAGCAGAATTGTTTTGTTATCACAGATTTTTTTTAGGAACTTTTACAAGCATTTTTTTAAAACATTCCTTTAATTAATTGTTAACTAAATATTAAATTTTATATAAAATAAACACAATGACTAATTTACAACGTTGGCTGATGTATTTGATGTTGTTTTTGATTCCATATTTTGGCATTTTGTTTACCAGCATTAAAACGCCGGGAATGGAGAAGCTGCTGTTCCCTTTGCAACTGTTGCCTTATATTTTGGTTATAATGTTTGGGGTAAGCTGATTTATATTTATTTATGTGAATTGGTATTTCAATAACTTTATTTCTCCCATTTTAGTTATATGCAGCTGGCACTGTTTTATATCGCACATTTACTTTCAACGATTGTCCGGCGGCTGCCAAAGAATTGCAGGAACAAATTCAGGAGGCTCGCAAAGATTTATTAACTAAAGGTTTTAAGTTTCGTGATTAAAAAGTAGTAGAATAGGAAAGGATATGTACTATTATTTATTTTATGTAAATACCGAAAATAAATTCTAAGAGGATTTTTATAAATATAAGCGAGATCAATGACTTTTTCATATTATGAAACTCAAACCATTTAGTGGTTTCAACAGACCTTTTGCAAACAGACTGTCATATCTTAAAACTAAAAGTTTTGTATACAAAACCCCAAGTTTTACTAAAAAAGTTTTCATAAGAAAATTATTGTCCGCTAAATTGATTTGTCATTTAGCTCAAAATATTAAAAGATTTCAATTTCTTTGACATTTCCACTTAACCCTTTATAATACTAATTAATTATTCTTAAAGAGGACAGACTCAATTAAGTACTGATTAAGAAGTAAAAGGGAATATTTAAAACTATTTAGCTTTTAAATGTCTCTAAATAAAATTTAAAACTAACCTAACCTAATAAAAAAAACCTTTCATAATTAAATTATTGTAAAACAAAATGCACGAATAAGCAAATTAAGTTTGATGGTAATCCATCACGTATTCCATAAGGATTTAAAATCTTTAAATATTTTCTTAACAGACATACATTTGGGGACCAACGACCAAATGGATAGCAACAGCAAAGAAATTTACAAATCCTATGGTAACTATTTTTTCTATAGAAAAAATTTCGTTAAAAAATTTTTTCTATAGAAAAAATTTCGTTAAAAAATTTTTTCTATTGAAAAAATTTCGTTAAAAAATTTTTTCTATAGAAAAAATTTCGTTAAAAAATTTTTTCTATAGAAAAAATTTCATTAAAAAATTTTTTCTATAGAAAAAATTTCGTTAAAAAATTTCTATAGAAAAATTTTCGTTAAAAAAATTTTTCTATAGAAAAATTTTCGTTAAAAAAATTTTTCTATAGAAAAATTTTCGTTAAAAAATTATTTCTATAGAAAAATTTTTGTTAAAAAATTTTTTCTATAGAAAAATTTTTGTTAAAAATTTTTTCTATAGAAAAATTTTCGTTAAAAAATTTTTTCTATAGAAAAATTTTCGTTAAAAAGTTTTTTTCGATAGAAAATTTTCGTTAAAAATTTTTTTTCTATAGAAAAAATTTCGTTAAAAAATTTTTTCTATAGAAAAAATTTCGTTAAAAAATTTTTTCTATAGAAAAAATTTCGTTAAAAAATTTTTTCTATAGAAAAAATTTCGTTAAAAAATTTTTTCTATAGAAAAAATTTCGTTAAAAAATTTTTTCTATAGAAAAAATTTCGTTAAAAAATTTTTTCTATAAAAAAAATTTCGTTAAAAAATTTTTTCTATAGAAAAAATTTCGTTAAAAAATTTTTTCTATAGAAAAAATTTCGTTAAAAAATTTTTTCTATAGAAAAAATTTCGTTAAAAAATTTTTTCTATAGAAAAAATTTCGTTAAAAAATTTTTTCTATAGAAAAAATTTCGTTAAAAAATTTTTTCTATAGAAAAAATTTCGTTAAAAAATTTTTTCTATAGAAAAAATTTCGTTAAAAAATTTTTTCTATAGAAAAAATTTCGTTAAAAAATTTTTTCTATAGAAAAAATTTCGTTAAAAAATTTTTTCTATAGAAAAAATTTCGTTAAAAAATTTTTTCTATAGAAAAAATTTCGTTAAAAAATTTTTTCTATAGAAAAAATTTCGTTAAAAAATTTTTTCTATAGAAAAAATTTCGTTAAAAAATTTTTTCTATAGAAAAAATTTCGTTAAAAAATTTTTTCTATAGAAAAAATTTCGTTAAAAAATTTTTTCTATAGAAAAAATTTCGTTAAAAAATTTTTTCTATAGAAAAAATTTCGTTAAAAAATTTTTTCTATAGAAAAAATTTCGTTAAAAAATTTTTTCTATAGAAAAAATTTCGTTAAAAAAATTTTTCTATAGAAAAAATTTCGTTAAAAAATTTTTTCTATAGAAAAATTTTCGTTTAAAAATTTTTTCTATAGAAAAAATTTCGTTAAAAAATTTTTTCTATAGAAAAAATTTCGTTAAAAAAATTTTTCTATAGAAAAATTTTCGTTAAAAAAATTTTTCTATAGAAAAATTTTCGTTAAAAATTTTTTCTATAGAAAAATTTTCGTTAAAAAATTTTTTCTATAGAAAAATTTTCGTTAAAAAGTTTTTTTCGATAGAAAATTTTCGTTAAAAAGTTTTTTTCGATAGAAAATTTTCGTTAAAAATTTTTTTTTCTATAGAAAAATTTTCGTTAAAAATTTTTTTTCTATAGAAAAATTTTCGTTAAAAAATTTTTTCTATAGGAAAATTTTCGTTAAAAAATTTTTTCTATAGAAAAATTTTCGTTAAAAAATTTTTTCTATAGAAAAATTTTCGTTTAAAAATTTTTTCTATAGAAAAATTTTCGTTAAAAAATTTTTTTTATAGAAAAATTTTTGTTAAAAAGTTTTTTTCTATAGAAAAATTTCCGTTAAAAAGTTTTTTTCTATAGAAACATTTTCGTTAAAATATTTCTCCTAAAGGAAAAATTTCGTTAAAAAATTTTTTCATACAAAATTTTTTCCATGGAAAATTTTTCACTATAAGATTTTTTCTACAGAAAAATTTAAAAAAAATTTTTATAGACAATTTTTTAACAGAAAATTTTATATTTAAAATTTTTCGATCAAAATTTAAAAAAAAAAAATTTATATCGAGCATTTTTTTATAACAATTTTTCTATAAAAAATTGATATTTAAAATTTTCTATAAAAATTTTTTATTGAAAATTTTTCTATAAAAATTTTATATTAAAAATTTTCCTTTCAAAATTTTATATTGAAAGTTTTTCTATAAAAATTTTATATTGAAAATTTTTCTATTCTTCTTCTTCTGTTATCCTTGACTCCCAGTGGAAATTTTTGTATAAAAATTTTATATTAAAAATTTTTCTTTAAAAATTTTGTATTGAAAATTTTACTAAAGAAAATTTTTTATTGAAAATTTTGTATTAAAAATTTTTCTACAAAAATTTTATATTCAAAATTCTTTTATCAAAATTTTATATCGATCATTTTTTATAACAATTTTATATTAAAAGTTTTTTATAAAAAACTGATTAAAAACTTTTTTCTATAAAAATTTAACATTTTATATTAAACAAATTTTATAAAAATTTTTTATGAACATTTTTTTATAAAAATTTTCTATTGAAAATTTTTCTATAAAAATTTTATATTGAAAATTTTTCTATAAAAATTTTATATTGAAAATTTTTCTATAAAAATTGTATATTGAAAATTTTTCTACAAAAATTTTTATATTGAAAATTTTTCTACAAAAATTTTTCTATTGAAAATTTTTCTACAAAAATTTTTTTTATTGAAATTTTTTCTATAAAAATTTTCTATTGAAAATTTTTCTATAAAAATTTTCTATTAAAAATTTTTCTATAAAAATTTTCTATTGAAAATTTTTCTATAAAGATTTTCTATTGAAAATTTTTCTATAAAAATTTTCTATTGAAAATTTTTCTATAAAAATTTTCTACTGAAAATTTTTCTATAAAAATTTTCTATTGAAAATTTTTCTATAAAAATTTTCTATTGAAAATTTTTCTATAAAAATTTTCTATTGAAAATTTTTCTATAAAAATTTTCTATTGAAAATTTTTCTATAAAAATTTTCTATTGAAAATTTTTCTATAAAAATTTTCTATTGAAAATTTTTCTATAAAAATTTTCTATTGAAAATTTTTCCATAAAATATTCTATTGAAAATTTTTCTATAAAAATTTTCTATTGAAAATTTTTCTATAAAAATTTTCTATTGAAAATTTTTCTATAAAAATTTTCTATTGAAAATTTTTCTATAAAAATTTTCTATTGAAAATTTTTCTATAAAAATTTTCTATTGAAAATTTTTCTATAAAAATTTTCTATTGAAAATTTTTCTATAAAAATTTTCTATTGAAAATTTTTCTATAAAAATTTTCTATTGAAAATTTTTCTATAAAAATTTTCTATTGAAAATTTTTCTATAAAAATTTTCTATTAAAAATTTTTCTATAAAAATTTTCTATTGAAAATTTTTCTATAAAAATTTTCTATTGAAAATTTTTCAATAAAAATTTTCTATTGAAAATTTTTCTATAAAAATTTTCTATTGAAAATTTTTCTATAAAAATTTTTTTTATAGAAAAATTTTCAATAGAAAATTTTTATAGAAAAATTTTCAATAGAATATTTTATGGAAAAATTTTCAATAGAAAATTTTTATAGAAAAATTTTCAATAGAAAATTTTTATAGAAAAATTTTCAATAGAAAATTTTTATAGAAAAATTTTCAATAGAAAATTTTTATAGAAAAATTTTCAATAGAAAATTTTTATAGAAAAATTTTCAATAGAAAATTTTTATAGAAAAATTTTCAATAGAAAATTTTTATAGAAAAATTTTCAATAGAAAATTTTTATAGACAAATTTTCAATAGAAAATTTTTATAGAAAAATTTTCAATAGAAAATTTTTATAGAAAAATTTTCAATAGAAAATTTTTATAGAAAAATTTTCAATAGAAAATTTTTATAGAAAAATTTTCAATAGAAAATTTTTATAGAAAAATTTTCAATAGAAAATTTTTATAGAAAAATTTTCAATAGAAAATTTTTATAGAAAAATTTTCAATAGAAAATTTTTATAGAAAAATTTTCAATAGAAAATTTTTCAAATTCAAAAAATTCAAAAAAATTTTCAATAGAAAATTTTTCAATAAAAATTTTCTATTGAAAATTTTTCTATAAAAATTTTCTATTGAAAATTTTTCTATAAAAATTTTCTATTGAAAATTTTTCTATAAAAATTTTCTATTGAAAATTTTTCTATAAAAATTTTCTATTGAAAATTTTTCTATAAAAATTTTCTATTGAAAATTTTTCTATAAAAATTTTCTATTGAAAATTTTTCTATAAAAATTTTCTATTGAAAATTTTTCTATAAAAATTTTCTATTGAAAATTTGTCTATAAAAATTTTCTATTGAAAATTTTTCTATAAAAATTTTCTATTGAAAATTTTTCTATAAAAATTTTCTATTGAAAATTTTTCTATAAAAATTTTCTATTGAAAATTTTTCTATAAAAATTTTCTATTGAAAATTTTTCCATAAAATATTCTATTGAAAATTTTTCTATAAAAATTTTCTATTGAAAATTTTTCTATAAAAATTTTCTATTGAAAATTTTTCTATAAAAATTTTCTATTGAAAATTTTTCTATAAAAATTTTCTATTGAAAATTTTTCTATAAAAATTTTCTATTGAAAATTTTTCTATAAAAATTTTCTATTGAAAATTTGTCTATAAAAATTTTCTATTGAAAATTTTTCTATAAAAATTTTCTATTGAAAATTTTTCTATAAAAATTTTCTATTGAAAATTTTTCTATAAAAATTTTCTATTGAAAATTTTTCTATAAAAATTTTCTATTGAAAATTTTTCTATAAAAATTTTCTATTGAAAATTTTTCTATAAAAATTTTCTATTGAAAATTTTTCTATAAAGATTTTCTATTGAAAATTTTTCTATAAAGATTTTCTATTGAAAATTTTTCTATAAAAATTTTCTATTGAAAATTTTTCTATAAAAATTTTCTATTGAAAATTTTTCTATAAAAATTTACTACTGAAAATTTTTCTATAAAAATTTTCTATTGAAAATTTTTCTATAAAAATTTTCTATTGAAAATTTTTCTATAAAAATTTTCTATTGAAAATTTTTCTACAAAAATTTTCTATTGAAAATTTTTCTATAAAAATTTTCTATTGAAAATTTTTCTATAAAAATTTTCTATAAAAATTTTCTATTAAAAATTTTTCTATAAAAATTTTCTATTAAAAATTTTTCTATAAAAATTTTCTATTGAAAATTTTTCTATAAGAATTCTCTATTGAAAATTTTTCCATAAAAATTTTCTATTGAACATTTTTTTATAAAAATTTTCTATTGAAATTTTTTCTATAAAAATTTTCTATTGAAAATTTTTCTATAAAGATTTTCTATTGAAAATTTTTCTATAAAGATTTTCTATTGAAAATTTTTCTATAAAAATTTTCTATTGAAAATTTTTCTATAAAAATTTTCTATTGAAAATTTTTCTATAAAAATTTACTACTGAAAATTTTTCTATAAAAATTTTCTATTGAAAATTTTTCTATAAAAATTTTCTATTGAAAATTTTTCTATAAAAATTTTCTATTGAAAATTTTTCTACAAAAATTTTCTATTGAAAATTTTTCTATAAAAATTTTCTATTGAAAATTTTTCTATAAAAATTTTCTATAAAAATTTTCTATTAAAAATTTTTCGATAAAAATTTTCTATTAAAAATTTTTCTATAAAAATTTTCTATTGAAAATTTTTCTATAAGAATTCTCTATTGAAAATTTTTCCATAAAAATTTTCTATTGAACATTTTTTTATAAAAATTTTCTATTGAAATTTTTCTATAAAAATTTTATATTGAAAATTTTTCTATAAAAATTTTATATTGACAATTTTTCTATAAAAATTTTCTATTGAAAATTTTTCTATAAAAATTTTCTATTGAAAATTTTTCTATAAAAATTTTATATTGAAAATGTTCTATTAAAAATTTTATATTGAAATTTTTTTATCAAAAATTCTAAATTGAAAATTTTTATACAAAAATTTTATATTGAAAATTTTTTTTATGAAAATTTTATATTGAAATTTTTTCTATAAAAATTTTATATTGAAAAATTTTCTATAATAATTTTGTTTTGAAATTTTTTCTATTAAAATTTTATATTGAAAATTTTTCCATAAAAATTTTATATTGAAAAATTTTTTTTTCTTTGAAACATTTTTATATCGAAAGTTCTATATCGTTAACTTTTTATTGATATTTTTGTTTTTTGAAAAATTTTTATAATTTCTGTGTCTTAACTTGACAACACTCGGTTTTTAATTAGAGACCGCAATTAAATTGAGTTAAATTCTCTCTCATTTTTTAGTTTGTTTATACATTTTATTAAAGATCATGAGGGTTGAGTGAAATAGGGGGGTTAAGAGAAGGTTTTGTTATGAACCCGTATTATTGATTCGTAACAAAGTCAAGTAAAACTCAAAACAAGTTTTCATTTGGCTGAACCCAGCCCAAAAACTGAGCGGAACTCAAGCGTTAGCTTTGCCAGATGCAGTTGGGACTTTTTGTTTGATGGCTTAAAAAAAGAGTCAGTTGGTTTTTTGAATTTAAAGTGATCGGTTAGCAAAGACGGAAGATAGAAAAGTTATTGAAATATTTTTTAGAAAACAACAGCAAACAATTGAAAGTTAATTATTCCAGCAAATTTGTTTCGAAAGAAGTAAATATTTGTTCTCACGTTTTTTATTCTAAAAACAAATTAAAAAACATCTTCTAAGATGACTCAGAAAGTATTGGGTTTATTGGTGGCCTTATTTGCTGTAGCTAATGCAGTCAAGGTAAATTTTTTAAATTAAATTTTTTATATAGTTTTTTTTAAGTTTAATAAAATAATCACGTATTGAAATTTCCAAAAAAAAACTGAATTTGTGCAATTATTTAATTTATATAAAAAGTTTGAGCTGAAATTAAATTATGGAAAAAAATTCAGTCAAATATTTAAAAGCCACATAAAGGCAGCTGACAGTCTGTCTGTCATGCTTTGTTAATTATTGTAAACTACCTATATCTGAATGGTACAATGGAACTATGAAACAGTTAATTGTCGTCTCCCACCACCAGTTTGTTGACCTGCCTGTCTTTTCGGACCACCTTTTTATTACACTTTTTTCCGCATAGAAAGAAGTTGCCGTTGTTGGCTCTAATGAAATGAAAAACTAAGTTTGTCTAAAACTGTAACTGTACGTTTTGTTAGTTTTTTTTGTGTTTTCGAAATTTATAACCGGTTTAACAAATTGATCAAACATTTTTAGTTGTTATTACATCAAAACTTAACCGTTACATCAGTTTTACAATGAAAACATAACGTCAGGCGAGATCTATTGAAGTTTTTAAATTCATATTTAAATATTCATTTCAAAACTTTAAATATCAAGGTCTGAGGTGGAAAAGTTGTATGCAATAACTTAATGACATCTTCAAGAAAAAAAGTTTTTTATTAAGGGTATTCAAATAACGTTAGTATTATGTACTGACATACACTTCTTCTCTTATTTTTGACTCCCAGTGGAGACTTCATACATACTTAAATGGTTTATATTAGGTATACAACATTGATTCTGCAATTTTTCCGAAATTCGAGGATTTATTGATATAAATTGGTTATACATTTATGATTTAAAGTATTTTTCATCGCTGGCCACTACTTTCTCCCATTTTTGGAAAAGCTTACGAATGCCACCTGCTATTCTTTTAAAGCGATCCACGAACTGATGGAATTTTTACTTTCATATAACCCTAGAAGTGCTGATCAGTCAATACAAGTGCCATTGATCGAAACAAGTGAAAATCCGAGGGAGCAACGTCTAGAGAAAATGGCGGTGGGTGGGGTAGGACTTCCCATTTTAATGTTTCCAAGTATGCCTTGTCCACTTTCACATTGTCATGCTGTTAAGTCATTGTACATATCATGTGTCCCGTTGTATTGCTTCCTCGTACGGCACCCAATTTCATTCTTTTTGAATCATTCCCATGCAGGCGCGACCACCGCGAAGCAAGTGCTTGCCAGAAGTTTTCTTATTCTCATTTATTTAGTCGTCATTCAACCCTTGACGGATGCACACGAGTGGAGGCTGTCATAAGTTTTGTTAATTTTTTTGTATTTTTTGTTATTGTTTTTTTCAGATACACTGTGAGATTGAATGTTTGAAAAATTATTTTTTCGCTAAACATTCAATCGTTTTTATAGAAAATATTTGATTTTTTTTTAGTAAAAAATACGTTTTTATTTTCTTTATAGAAAAATATACTTAAATTTTTTCTATGTAAAACCACGTTTTTTAAAGAAAAAAAAAACGTTTTCTGAATAAAAAATACATTTTCTAAAGAAAACAACCTTTTTCTTTAAAAATAAAAACATGATAAACCTTCTTAAAGACATGCTTTTTATAGAAAAAGTAAGTTTTTCTATAGAAAAAGTAAGTTTTTCTATAGAAAAAGTAAGTTTTTCTATAGAAAAAGTAAGTTTTTCTATAGAAAAAGTAAGTTTTTCTATAGAAAAAGTAAGTTTTTCTATAGAAAAAGTAAGTTTTTCTATAGAAAAAGTAAGTTTTTCTATAGAAAAAGTAAGTTTTTCTATAGAAAAAGTAAGTTTTTCTATAGAAAAAGTAAGTTTTTCTATAGAAAAAGTAAGTTTTTCTATAGAAAAAGTAAGTTTTTCTATAGAAAAAGTAAGTTTTTCTATAGAAAAAGTAAGTTTTTCTATAGAAAAAGTAAGTTTTTCTATAGAAAAAGTAAGTTTTTCTATAGAAAAAGTAAGTTTTTCTATAGAAAAAGTAAGTTTTTCTATAGAAAAAGTAAGTTTTTCTATAGAAAAAGTAAGTTTTTCTATAGAAAAAGTAAGTTTTTCTATAGAAAAAGTAAGTTTTTCTATAGAAAAAGTAAGTTTTTCTATAGAAAAAGTAAGTTTTTCTATAGAAAAAGTAAGTTTTTCTATAGAAAAAGTAAGTTTTTCTATAGAAAAAGTAAGTTTTTCTATAGAAAAAGTAAGTTTTTCTATAGAAAAAGTAAGTTTTTCTATAGAAAAAGTAAGTTTTTCTATAGAAAAAGTAAGTTTTTCTATAGAAAAAGTAAGTTTTTCTATAGAAAAAGTAAGTTTTTCTATAGAAAAAGTAAATTTTTTAAATTGTATTTATCAAAAAATATACTATGCTTAATATACATTTCTAAAAAGTAATGTTTTCTTTATAGAAACAAAAGAAAATAATTTTTGTTTACATAAAAACAACAAAAAAAAAAGATCAATACTCCCCCGCATGTTCATTTCACGCTGGTTCAGCGGTAACTGAAATAAAATAGAAATAAACAACCAAATTTATGTCAATTCTTGCTTCTGCCTGTGTATCTTCTCTTTCGCTCACAAATACAATCACATTCCTCTCTTTGGTCATCCCTGTTCCCATGTCTTTCAGTCGTTTTGAATGGCTTGTTGCGTCACTTCCAGTGATCCTGCCAATTCTTGTTGCGTTTGACACGAGTTTTGATCAAGTAATGCCTCCAATTCTGCAACTTCCAAAAAACCTTTTCTCTTCCTCCGCCATGCCAAACTTTGACATCAAAATCATCGTTCTTGAAGCGTGTAAAACACTCTCGGCAACTTCTTTAACGTATAGCAACCTCACTACTGGAATTCGAGAGCATTCGATAAGCCTCAGTCGCAGATTTCTTCATAATAAGGCAAAAAATGAAAACCTTCCGAAAATAACGTAAATTTGGCTCGTAAGCTGACATGTTTAATCGTAAATAACTTTATGATGCAGATACAAATCGACAAAGCTTACGCTGGCTTTATGTTTAAAAAAAACCTAAGCTTATTGAAGGAAATCTACGATCTTTTTATTTCGACTACCATTTGCCGCTACAGCCAACTAATGCAAAAAGCCGGAAAGAAAGTTAATATTTACAATCTGTCAAACATATTTAAAAAGTCCATGCGCTTTGATCTCCAATTTTGTTGGCCAAGTTTTGAAAGATTTTCTTCTAAATGCTTGTACTTTCTATCGAAGTTTCGGTCGTCCTCTTCTTCGAGTTCCTTCGGGTTCATTTTCTAACACTTTTCTTGCTGGAGTATTTTCATCCATTCGCACAATATGTCCTAGCCAACGCAACCTCTGCTGTTTAAAGCGTATAGCTCATACAGTTCATGTCTACATTCATTGATCTATCAATAAATGTTCGTAGAATCTGACTGCCACCATCTTAAGTATCCAGATTAAGCCATGAGCATTCTAAAATACTGGACAACTATTGTCACAAATCGAGGAACAATTCGGGTTTAGTTGTAGTAGTTGTTTTTTGTCGAACCACTTTAAAAGTTAATAATGTCTATTTTTTCCTGAAAAATGCAATAATGAGATGTGTTGATGCATTATTCCAAGTATTGAATTCCGCGCCAAAGGCAGTGATCCAGTAAAAACGATATGCATCGATCGAAAGACATGTTAGTCAATAGGGGTAAGGTCTGGGCTATAAGGTGGGAAAGCCAAAACTTCTCATCCACCGTTTTGGCCGGTCTTGCAAAATTTCCTTGAATCGAATCAATTATTTTCTGTACAGGTTCAATATGATCATCTAAATCGATTTTTACAGATCAAAAAACACTCTTCTGATTCCACCAAATACAGAGCATCTTGGGTTTGGCGTTGATTTGGCTGATTGGGCGGGCATTACACATGACTTTTTGTGCTTCCGGTTATCGTTATATATCCATTTTTCTTCACTAGTAACAATACGATGCCAAAATTACTTCTTTTTGTAGTTCAAGTATAATTTCCGAAATGAAAAACCGACTTTCAATATCTCTCGGCTTAAATTCAAATTAAATTATTTGCATTTCAATGAATACCAATGCTTTTAAACCTAGTGAAACGGTTTGTTGTGTAAGTCCTAATAATAATGCAAGTTTATCTTGAGCTTGACAAAAATCTTCGTCAAGGAGGGCCCTGACCAGGCCTCTTGAAATTAAAGAAGGTTATCAGTCTTCCCCTCGTGTTTTTACTTTGGCGTCTACCAAATTTTGAATTGTAAAAACAGATGTTTACCCTTCAAAATACCATATTTCTTATTATTGACACAAACCATATATGATAGTTATGTTATAGATATGTTGTCTAAATCGACACTATGAGCTTGTTCACCCAATATCAGATATTAGATATATATTATGCGTCCATTCGGATGACTGCCGATTGACAATGTTGTAAAACTATGGACTGACGAAAAACTCGGGTTGTAGTTTTTTTGATTTTATCTCAAGGCTAAATTTTTAGATCTAATTAAGAGGTAAAAATTTGCTGAAGAGAGAAAGGCAATATTCCGTACAGTTCACGAGATATAGACTTAAGAATGAATACATGTTTTTTGAAAACTTCAAAAATGAATTAAAGAAAGCCTTAGCTAATATGTAATTCAAAACCCAGCTATGGATTTTCTTCTACCATCATAAGTTTTTAGATTTTGGAGGTCTCAGTTGGTTCAAGATTTTAGTAAACTTTTGTAATTTTCGAATACCAATTTTTAGCTTCAAAGGATTTAGGCTGAAAGCGAACATATGGTAGTCAGACTGTATATCGTCCGGGCTCTACTGTGAATACATGAAAAACACACAAACAAGTTCGGTCAGTTTTTGACGGGCCAACATAGATCTTTTCTATTGATCAATTCTGAATTCAATTATTTGCAATTTTCAGGTATAATCCAAAGAGTACGTAGAGACGGTAAAGATCTAAATTGACCGTTTAACCAGGTTTTTAAATTGCAAAGTGTTCCCTTTCAATAGCACATTACCCACTGCATACCTTTAATGGCCGTCATTCGTTGGCGCTTTTTGTTCTCAAGTTTCTTCTATTTTTCATCGCCCGCTATTAATCTTCTGAGAAATTGGTCCATTTTGAGTTGATTTATCAAACTTTCGCAGATATCTTTATGGTTGATATAATTTCGTATAGTTATGTTTTTTTGAATATTTAAGCAAAATGATTTCAAATTGTTTCGTGGTTGATGCCCAAACTGTCAGCGACGTTACGGTTGCTTACACGCTAATCCATCTTGATCATGGCTTATATTTAGTCTGATTTTTCATTAAGAGGCCAGCGGTTTTTTGCATTGTAGCTTTTTCTATAGTGAACAATTATTTCATCAAAAATTTCACACATTTTCAAAAGTTTGACCTTTAAACTCAGTAGTGCATAACAAAACTGGCACACAAAAAGTTAAGCGTCACATGGTACCTTCAAATAACATAATTTTGGTAGAAGCAGATTAGTGGCTACCGATGATGGGCCACTAATATCACCTATTGGCAATTTTTGAAAATACTTTTGATATTATCTAATGATAAGCCTAATCACCAAAGATCGATGATACTTTAACACGACTATTGAAGATCGCAGTTTCGGCAGGGGGAGTTTTTGAACACTCAAAACATTAAGTTAATGAATCACCCAGCAAAGACTCAATAATATATTTAAAGATGTTGCACTTCCGTGATTTGCCGTATGGTCCCTTCTTTAAGTCCCATACAAATGAGGGTATACCGTTTTTACTCTAATTCGGAAACATCTAACAAACAACCAACAAAGAAGAAAGCTAAGGCACACACACGTGCTCATGAAATGTATGTTTCATTGTTCTTTATCAACTTTAATTTCACTTTTGACAGAAAACAAATGTATGGAGTGCAATATCTTTATATTATAGAGTCTTTAGTCCTAGTGACTGCTTTTTATTCTCAAAAATATATTGTAAAGTCATCGTTTTTGCTACAACTAATGCAGGTAGACTTAAAAAATTGGTTCGCATGTATTCAAAAAATAATTTTGATGATAAATATTTATTTGTTCTTTCTAATCTGGGAACACAAAATGCAATCCCCTTAATTGTCAATTTAATCACGATTCAAATAAGTTTAAAAAAAAAACTTGACTCAATATGTTCCCAAAGTAAAACAATCTCTGCTGCATTATTCTAATGAAATTTAATATCATTTTACAAAAAAAAAATATTCTATTAACCTTTTATGAGTATACCCTAATAAAATGTTAAATTTAAGTGCCAGAAAAAACCAATTCACTTCCTAAGGATGATACCTAAAACATAACATACGATCGCTAAATATATCGATGATCAGATCAGAAGAGAGAACCTAAAAGAAGTCAAAACTGATGATCACAAAACAGTCGGTCGGCATTTGCTGAAATATAAAACGCAATTGTTTTCTTTTTATTTATGTTTACAAACTTTTTTTCAAGAACAATTAATTTTTTTTAACGAATTTATTTATTTTTTTAAACAACCGGTTTTTGTGAAACAGACTCTAATTAGTTTTTTGTTGTTATGTGTTTTTTTTGAAGACAACAAAAAAGATTATTTGAAATATTCAATAATAAATTATTGTTAAAAAATTAGCGGTAGCTTCTGTCTGATGTTACATGTTTTAAAATAAAAGGTTGTCAAATATCTCCCTTCCGCTTTTTTGCTCTTTATTCAATGCTTTATAAAAAGTGATACAGTGATCGGATTTAGTTCAAATATGCGCCGTTTTGTTCGATAATCTGTTTCCATCTAGACGGCAACTTCATAATACCTCCCTCGTAGAAGCCCCCCTCCTTATTTGCGAAGAACTCGGACAGCCACTTTTCACATGCCTCTTTTGAGTTCAACTTTACACCACCAAGGGCATTCGCCATGGACAGGAACAGGTGGTAATCACTTGGCGCTATGTCCGGGCTATATGGTGGATGCGATAAAACCTCCCATCCGAGCTCCCGTAGCTTCTGACGAGTCATCAACGAAGTGTGTGGTCTGGTTTTTTGAAGGTTTTTTTGCGTCAAATCATGCGGCACCCAAACATCAAGCTTTTTTTTGTATCCAGCCTTCTGCAGATGGTTTAAAATGGTTTGGTGACTAACTCCCATCTCCTGGGCGATGTCACGAGATGCCACATGCCGGTTTAACTCGATGTATTCCATGATTTGATCGGTATTTGTCGTCACAGGTCTTCCGCCGGCTGGCTTATCCATGGTGTCGTTTTCACCGGCTCTGAATCGTCGAAACCATTCCTCCGCGGTTCGAAGTGATAGAGTACCATCCCCCAAAACATCATTAATCTCACGGAAAGTTTCTCTAGCGGATTTGCCTTTAACGAAGGAAAACTTTAAAATAGCGCGAATTTCGGCGTTAGTGAACTCCATGTTTACACGTCTATAACTGTTGAACGAAATATCCAAACTAACCATGCGTAGCGTCGTTTTGTAGGTTATGTCAAGACCTTTCAAATTATGTATAGTGTTGCCAGATACGAGCTCTGTAGCGCTTTGTACATAGCCGCGAAATTCAAAAGACAAAAAGGCGGAAGGGAGATATTTGACAACCTTATATCAACTTTGGAAAGTTTTTAAATTTTTTTAGAGATGTTTGGGTTTAATTGATTTTTAATTTATTTAAACTTATCCAAGACAAAAACCATTTAGACAAAACAAAAACCAAGTTTCACTCTATAGAGAAATTTTCGTTAAACATTTTTTTCTATAAAAAATTTTCATTAAAAAATTTTTTCTATAGAAAAAATTTCGTTAAAAAATTTTTTCTATAGAAAAAATTTCGTTAAAAAATTTTTTCTATAGAAAAAATTTCGTTAAAAAATTTTTTCTATAGAAAAAATTTCGTTAAAAATTTTTTTCTATAGAAAAAATTTCGTTAAAAATTTTTTTCTATAGAAAAAATTTCGCTAAAAAATTTTTTCTATAGAAAAAATTTCGTTAAAAAATGTTTTCTATAGAAAAAATTTCGTCAAAAAAGTTTTTCTATAGAAAAAATTTCGTCAAAAATTTTTTTCTATTTTTTCTTTAGAAAAAATTTCGTTAAAAAATTTTTTCTATAGAAAAAATTTCGTTAAAAAATTTTTTCTATAGAAAAAATTTCGTTAAAAAATTTTTTCTATAGAAAAAATTTCGTTAAAAAATTTTTTCTATAGAAAAAATTTCGTTAAAAAATTTTTTCTATAGAAAAAATTTCGTTAAAAAATTTTTTCTATAGAAAAAATTTCGTTAAAAAATTTTTTCTATAGAAAAAATTTCGTTAAAAATTTTTTTCTATAGAAAAAATTTCGTTAAAAAATTTTTTCTATAGAAAAAATTTCGTTAAAAAATTTTTTCTATAGAAAAAATTTCGTTAAAAAAATTTTTTCTATAGAAAAAATTTCGTTAAAAAATTTTTTCTATAGAAAAAATTTCGTTAAAAAATTTTTTCTATAGAAAAAATTTCATTAAAAAATTTCATCATTAAAAAATTTTTTCTATAGAAAAAATTTCATTAAAAAATTTTTTCTATAGAAAAAATTTCATTAAAAAATTTTTTCTATAGAAAAAATTTCATTAAAAAATTTTTACTATAGAAAAAATTTCATTAAAAAATTTTTTCTATAGAAAAAATTTCATTAAAAAATTTTTTCTATAGAAAAAATTTCATTAAAAAATTTTTTCTATAGAAAAAATTTCATTAAAAAATTTTTTCTATAGAAAAAATTTCATTAAAAAATTTTTTCTATAGAAAAAATTTCATTAAAAAATTTTTTCTATAGAAAAAATTTCGTTAAAAATTTTTTCTATAGAAAAAATTTCGTTAAAAATTTTTTCTATAGAAAAAATTTCGTTAAAAAATTTTTTCTATAGAAAAAATTTCGTTAAAAAATTTTTTCTATAGAAAAAATTTCGTTAAAAAATGTTTTCTATAGAAAAAATTTCGTTAAAAAATTTTTTCTATAGAAAAAATTTCGTTAAAAAATTTTTTCTATAGAAAAAATTTCGTTAAAAAATTTTTTCTATAGAAAAAATTTCGTTAAAAACTTTTTACTTGACGTTATTTATATCACTCCAATTAATTTTGATGGGGTCTTTTACAACTAATTGTGTAAAATTAAGCAGACTTTGAGCTCATACTGAAACTTATTACCTAAATGGATGTTTTTGTGGTTTTTGTGAACATTTAGAAAACCCCTTAGTTTAAGAATGTATAAAAATTCGAAATGGGTGCAAATAAAGACCTGCCATTCACGAAGAGAGCATTCAAAAATTGTATCCATTATGTATTCTAAAGGATTAATATATGATACATTTTTTGTCCTTGGTTTAATGTTTTTCGGATTTGCCCATATAGAAAAATTTTTTTTGATAAAAATTTTTGTTGCAAAATCTTTTTTACAGAAAAATGTTTGTTATAAAATTTGTTACCCGCCAATTTAATTGGAAATAATTATCTTGAAATAAAAAAAGAATTGGTATATTGCATGATATTTTAAACAAATTAAGAACTAACAATTTCAATAATTTATTACATCTCATAACTTCGTGTGAACCGATTACAATAATAATAATAGTGAATTTTATATTTAAATATATTGCATTTTTTTTATGAAACAAAGTATATTTAAAAACAATAGAAAATAAATATTACGGCATCTGAACGTTTTTTTTTTACGAAATTATAAAAATCTTTTCATTTAAACCAGTCATGATCACTCTTTGCTACCACGCGTGTTAGGAAAAAATGTCAAAGCACGTACACTATTTTATGCGTTTACAAAATATGATCATTTTGGCATTCCCATACCTGACAATTACACTGCTCTGCAAAAATTCATTTTTTGTCTTTCCTTTTAATAAAACTATGCGGACTGTATGGATCTTGATGCGCTAAACTCAGATCCGTTGTCGGTTTTTTTCCATCAGATCTGGATTTTTTTTAATGGGCGTGGCAAATTTTTCCCCTTAAATTAGTCAGGTACGGAGACCTATTTCGTCCTAACTTGAGAACGACTTATCCGATTTTCAAAATTAAAACACTTGAAGATGCATAACAAAATTGCATTTATTTTAGTCTAATATAATTTTTCCGTTTTGAAGTTATTTAGAAATTAATGGAGAAAAAATTTGCCACGCCCATAAAAAAAATCCAGATCTGATGGAAAAAAACCGACAACGGATCTGAGTTTAGCGCATAAAAATCCATGTAGTCCACATAGTTTTATTAAAAGGAGGATTTGGCTGCAGAGCAGTGTTATCAAAGATCTTTTTTTTTTTGCTGATTGAAGTTAAGAGCAAAAGTGTTAATGAGATAGTGCCCGCCACTGATTTAGACTCATTCCCCGTACATTGACTCTTGTTCGTTGTCACCAAAATTTCGTTATCTTAAGACAAACTTTCTCTTGTGAATGTTTTTTCATTTAATAAATATTTTAATTAACATGCAATTAAGAAAAATAAGTTAATTAAATTGTGGATTCGATTTGATTGTCTAACAATAATTTTAACATCTTTCTGGATTAGTTCGAGATTTATTATTTTTTTATCATTTAATGACTTTCAGTTGTTTAAATTGGAAATTACAGACATTTAGTCACTTATTTTGAATATAAATTAAAAAGTGTTTCATGTACTAAATCAATCAATCAAAACTGTATAATTCAAAATGACAACTAAATAAATATTTAAAATGAGCTCATCACTTTCCTGTTTTATAGTTTTTGAAAGAAAATATTACAACTGTTGGAAACATGTAGATTTCTCAAAACTGCAGGTGTTAAGCATTTCTAATAAGAAAATTATGAGGAAATTTTTTTATTTATAATTCAAATAGTTCAAAGAAAATGACAAATTCAGGAAATATTTGTTTAATAACTTATTTAAATGAATTATGACAAATATCTTGAATAATCTGACAGATCTACTTGATTATTTTCTTTTTACATCGTTTAAACAACTTAACTAAGCATAACATATTCAGCCTGGATTCGAGCCCCTGTCACGGCAACACAACTTTACTATTCAGAAAATAGACATAACGTTCAGTTGCGGTGTAAAATAATTTAAGCTTGATCTCTACTTTTCACAACCTTTACCCTCTCTACTATCCTTTTTCCAAAGAAGGTAACCCAATTCGTATATACGCCCTATATCTGGCAATAAATAATAATGGCTTAAGTTGACATAAGTGCTTTTCATTTTATAACATATTCTTATTTTCTAGATCAAGAAATATCACTCAGCTAAATTTCATTATAAATGAAACTATGTATGTATAATTATTCCCCGACAACATTCCAATTGGAACAAGGGGTACTTCTCTCAGACAATGAGCTGCATCCGATTCCATTTTTAGACTCATTGAAAGGGACCTACGTTTTAACGCCGACTCCGAATGGAAAATGCATTAGTTAAAGAAGTTTTACATGGCCTTATACTCAATAACCAGTGGCTTGTTGAGTTATGAGGTGAACTTGTCGCTTTTTTGAAAATTCATTTTTTTCAAGTGGGTCTGGCCGGGGACTGAACTTGGACCTGGTATGCTAGGCGGATGACTTACCTGCTATACCACGGCCGTTCACGATGAAACTAAACGCATTTATATTTTAACTTTTTTATACAAAACCCTTGAATCTTTAAGACAAAAAACTTAAAATCTTAAAATACGAAATTTCGACTTAAGCCATTACTATTCATTGCCACAGAAATAATTGTAAAGGCAGTATTTGTCTGAGTCTTACTTCTCTTTTTTTTTTTAAATATATCATATACTTTTTTGTTGTGCTGCCCATCACTGGTTTAGATTATCGTTATAAACAGGAGTAGGCAGCCCATACCACCAGTAGCCGATGAATTTTATAGTACCTGGTTGACCGAGCATTGCTCGGAGCTTTATGATAAGCATTTTGAGGAAAATTTTAAAGTTTTTATATATTTTATATTATAAAGTGCTAAAATAAATTTAGAAGAAAGACATTGTACAAATATTCAGTTAATTTTGAATTATTTGATTTATTTTGTCCGACCAACACATAGTTTACAGTTTAACTCATTTTGAATAATTTTGGAAATTATTCATATAAACAGAAACCTCCGTCGACTCATGCGCAACAACTTTGCTAAAGATTATAGTCTGATCAAATGCACAGTTTACGATTTAATTTATTTTGAGTAGTTTGCAGTGGCGCCACCTGAAGTTGTTCATACCAACTAAGAAACCTTCGCTGCTTATGCGTTACAACTTTGCTTATGATTATAACATGATCAAATGCACAGTTTACGATTTAATTCACTTTGAGTAATTTGCTGTGGCGCCACCTGTCGGACTTTACTCATTCCAATTCATAAACCTTCTTCGGCTTATCCGTAACAACTTTGCTGACGATTATAGCATGATTAAATGTACAGCATACGATTAAATTCACTTTGAGTTAATTTTATGTGGCGCCACCTGTCGAAATTTCTTTATACCAACTAAGAAACCTTCGTCGGCTCATGTGCAACAACTTTGCTAAAGATTGTAGCATGATTAAATGTACAGATTACGATTAAATTGACTTTGAGTAAGTTTCTGTAGCGCCACCTGTCGGAAATTATTCATACCAACTAAAAAGCCTTCGTCGGCTCATGCGCTACAACTTTGCTAAAGATCATAGCATGATCAAATGTACAGTTTACGATTTAATTAATTTTTAGTAATTTTCCGTGGCGCCATCTGTCGGAAATTAGTCTTATCAACTTAAAAATCTTCGCCGGCTTATCCGCAACATCTTCGCTAAAGAGCATAATATGATCAAATTCACAGTTTACTATTTTATAAAGAACATACATACAGACAAACATTCATTTGTTTAAAATAATACTAATTTTCCCACTTTTTATTCCCTAATTTCTAAAAGTTCCATATGCATATTTGGTACTTTTTTGTTGCCAATTAAATTCGGAACATTTTTTCAAAACGCATTTAACATAATGTATAATGTTCCTATTGATATTACTTTGGAGATGTTAAGTTATCATTTTATTCCTTTTTTACCCATTTTGGCTCCAAAATCAAAAAAGTACCAAATACGTGTTTCATGTTTCTTTTACATCTATTGATTGCAGTACCAAGTTTCTTTCTATATTCTTTAGTTTAAAATATAAGAGTGGGTTAAAAAGGTGCCAAAAAAAACTATTTTCACCCTTTTTTACCCCCTACAGGACATAGTTTCAAAAAAGTACCAAACACCTGTTCGCTTATTTTCATAGCTGTTTAAAACGTAATTTTAATTTTGTTTCTATACCTATTACTTTAGGAGATATAACGTTTTCGATTTTCCCCCTTTTTACCCGTTTTTACCCTCTTAGAGGCAAAAGTTCCAAAAGTCTCTTCTTCTTCGACCTATACATCAAAAAAGATACCCACTGTCCAAATTTTATCAAAATCGTTAGAGCCGTTTTCGAGATAGCCATTCTATATATATATATATATATATATAAATACAAACAATTATTGCTCGTTTAAGAATATAAGAAAGATAATTTTCGTAAATACCACGATCATTAATAAAACTCGTGAAAATACGTATTCGAATCATTTAGTTAGAATTTGGATGTTAACAGAGTTGATTTGTGCCGCTTTTTTAAAGAAAAAACAAAAATAAAAAATACAAGAAACAAATCAAAATCCAATTTATAGCAACAAAATACATGGTTCGAGAGAACTAAGAAATAAAATCTCCAACATTGTTGCCACGACACTATTATTTTTGTAAACATTGGGAACATTTTTGTAAATTTTGGGAATATTTTTCATAACTGAAATATTGGTCTGTTACATTAATAAATAAATGTAACAGATTTGGGATCAAATGCGAATACTCTTCTTTTTGAATGAAATAAATTCTAATATAAACAAATTTTAGATTTTTATATTTTTTTGGATATTTTAGATATTTTCGGTCCATACATTTTTTTATAGAAAAATTAAAAAAAAATAGTTTTCTTTGGAAATTTTTCGATAAACCTATTTTCTGTAAAAATTTTCGATAAAATTATTTTCTTCAAAAAGAAAGAGTATTCGCATTTGATTCCAAATCTGTTACCTTTATTTATTAATGTAACAGACAATTTTATTATTTTTCTGAAAAAAGATTTTCTATTAAAAAATTTTTGTTGAAAAAATTTTCTATAGACAAATTTTTGTTGAAAAAGTTTTCTCTAGAAAAATTTTTGATAAAAAAATTTTCTATAGAAAAATTTTTGTTGAAAAAGTTTTCTATAGAAAAATTTTTGTTAAAAAAGTTTTCTAAAGAAAAATTTTTGTTGAAAAAGTTTTCTATAGAAAAATTGTTGATATAAAAATTTTTGATAAAAAAATTTTTGATAAAAAATTTTCTATAGAAAAATTGTTGATAAAAAAATTTTCTATAGAAAAATTTTTGATAAAAAAATTTTCAATAGAAAAATTTTTGATAAAAAAATTTACTATAGAAAAATTTTTGATAAAAAAATTTTCTATAGAAAAATTTTTGATAAAAAAATTTTTGATAAAAAAAATTTTTTATAGAAAAATTTTTGATAAAAAAATTTTTTATAGAAAAATTTTTGATAAAAAAATTTTCTATAGAAAAATTTTTCATAAAAAAATTTTCTATAGAAAAATTTTAGATAAAAAAATTTTCTATAGAAAAATTTTAGATAAAAAAATTTTCTATAGAAAAATTTTTGATAAAAAAATTTCCTATAGAAAAATTTTTGTTAAAAAAAAATTCTAAAGAAAAATTTTTGATAAAAAAATTTTCTATAGAAAAATTTTTGATAAAAAAATTTTCTATAGAAAAATTTTTGATAAAAAAATTTTCTATAGAAAAATTTTTGATAAAAAAATTTTCTATAGAAAAATTTTTGATAAAAAAATTTTCTATAGAAAAATTTTTGATAAAAAAATTTTGTATAGAAAAATTTTTGATAAAAAAATTTTCTATAGAAAAATTTTTGATAAAAAAAAATTTCTATAGAACAATTTTTGATAAAAAAATTTGCTATAGAACAATTTTTGATAAAAAGATTTTCTATAGAAAAATTTTTGTTAAAAATGTTTCTACAGAAAAAATTTTTTTGAAAAATTTTTGATAAAAAATTTTCTATAGAAAATTTTTTTTTGAAAAAGTTTTCTATAAAAAAATTTTTGATAAAAAATTTTCTATAGAAAAATTTTAGATAAAAAAATTTTCTATAGAAAAATTTTTGATAAAAAAATTTCCTATAGAAAAATTTTTGTTAAAAAAAAATTCTAAAGAAAAATTTTTGATAAAAAAATTTTCTATAGAAAAATTTTTGATAAAAAAATTTTCTATAGAAAAATTTTTGATAAAAAAATTTTCTATAGAAAAATTTTTGATAAAAAAATTTTCTATAGAAAAATTTTTGATAAAAAAATTTTCTATAGAAAAATTTTTGATAAAAAAATTTTCTATAGAAAAATTTTTGATAAAAAAATTTTCTATAGAAAAATTTTTGATAAAAAAATTTTGTATAGAAAAATTTTTGATAAAAAAATTTTCTATAGAAAAATTTTTGATAAAAAAAAATTTCTATAGAACAATTTTTGATAAAAAAATTTTCTATAGAACAATTTTTGATAAAAAGATTTTCTATAGAAAAATTTTTGTTAAAAATGTTTCTACAGAAAAAATTTTTTTGAAAAATTTTTGATAAAAAATTTTCTATAGAAAATTTTTTTTTGAAAAAGTTTTCTATAAAAAAATTTTTGATAAAAAATTTTCTATAGAAAAATGTTAGTAAAAAAAATTTTCTATAGAAAAATTATAATTATAAATAGAAAAATTTTTAATAAAAAAATTTTCTATAGAAAAATTTTTGATAAAAAAATTTTCTATAGAAACATTTTTGAAAAAAAAATTCTATAGAAAAATTTTTGATAACAAATATTTCTATGGAAAAATTTTTGATATAAAAATTTTCTATAGAAAAATTTTTTATAAAAATATGAAAAAAAATGGCGTAAAAAACTTTTTCTTTTTAAAACGTTAGAACTACACATTGAAAAAAAATACCTATTTTAGTTAAAGGTATAAAAAACGGCAACTCTGCCGACTATTTTTTTTTTGTTCTATCATATATTGCGCCGACAGGTGATTCGATACTGTTCGATACGCGCGACGAATTTCGTCGTACGCAAACATTGTGAGCACTTTCATATAAACCCATATGTTTCACTTCTAATAACGAATTTTCGTTTCGAATTTTGTCCCAATCAAAGGATCAATCAAAAAGCTGCGGGATTTAATCTAAAAAATAACTAAGACATTTTGTGTCCTTGACGACGTGCCTAAGGATATGGAGCAAGTACAATAGTAAAAAGTTTTATTTGGGTTAAAAATTGAAAACAAGCACATTTGAGCATTTTAATCGAAAACAAAACTCATAAAATTCTGTGATTTTTAATATTAAAAGTTGAAATCCAAATTTTGACCTATGACCTGGGAAAGCTTATCCAATTTTGAAAATTTAATATTTAATATGACTGAGAAATAATGCTTATCAATAGCTTTTTAAACTTAGACAAAACTAATGGCTCGATTGTGTATTGCAACTCAACTTTGATTGTGTTGCCAAAATGACATTACGTATGGCAACTGATAACAAAACCCTAGTTGCCTTGTCAATTACACTGTGATTGATTTTGACACTCTTTTTCGATGAACGGAACACCTAGTGGACACAGATAAATCAAGTACGCTGAATCCAATGGGTATTATATGGTCAGGCAACGACTGAACAACAACTTTAAAACTTTATTACTTGGTTTTTTTATTTAGTGGTCTCGGTGTAAGGTTTTTAACCCTATTAAATAATTAAAGCAAACACTCATATTTATTTTTACCTTGTGACTTAAAAGGCAATAAAAAATTGTATTGCGAAAATTCGTGTCTGAAATGAAAACATATAAAAAGTTTGAAAATTAAAATAATGAATGTCAATTTAAAACACAAATAAATTGTGGTGTTATGCTAATTTTGTACAATTGGTCACACACAAGCCTTAGAATTTTGCTTAATTTGTTCTATTTCTTTTTATAATTCCAGGTGCCCGTTACCGTTTACTATGAATCACTTTGTCCCGACAGTGCTAAATTCATAACCGAACAAATTTATCCAGCTGTTAAGGGAGATTTGAAAGATCATGTTGATATTACCTGGGTGCCTTATGGCAAATCTTCGGTAAGTTTTTGGAGCATCTTAAGAATTTTTTTTTATACAAAATTTGTTCTATCCCGATTCTTAGTATTCCACTCAAGGCTCTGATGTTAATTTCCAATGTCATCATGGTCCTAATGAATGCTATGGCAATAAGGTACATGCCTGCGCTATTGATCATATACAAGCCAACTCCTATCAACACGATTTTACCCGTGAATCTTTGACTTTGGACTTTATCAATTGTATGATGAGAGTTGGTAAGAATTTCCCCGATAATGTCTATCCTGGAGCCAAGTGTGCCCGTGATAATCATATCAGCACTTGGGAAAATATTGAACAATGTGCCAACAACACCGAAGGCAGTCAATTGTTGATGAAACATGGTCAAACTACCATGGCCTTCCAGAATCCCTTGCTCAGTGTACCCACTGTGGTATTTAAACAGGTATTTCAAGGATTTGGTCATTGTCTGAATTTTAATTTTTAAAATTGTATTTTTTTAATTTGTAGCAATACGACTTAAAGATCAACGAACGTGCCCAAAATGATTTTGTTGGCGAATTGTGCAAATATGTCTCTCAGCCCATGCCCAAAATTTGCGCCAGTCGCAATTCGGCTGTAAGCTTTGCTGCTATTTCTTTAATGGGTCTTTTGGTGTTTGCCTTCGCTGCTCAGCTTTTCATTTAAGCATTTCTTTGAAAAAAACAAGCTTTTTTCTTATCCTTTATATAATAATTTCCATAACGCATTGAGTGCTTTATTAATTATCAATTTAATTTTTGTATTTATGTAATTTTTTTTTCGTTTTTTTTTTCTTAATTACAGAAAATGTAAGATCATGTAATATAATCTTCCGTCCAAATACTTGAGTGTATATAAAAATAAATAGTATTTAAAATAAGATTCTCAAAATAAAGATGATATACATATATTTTTAAATAACTAGAATGTTCTATAAAATCGAAAAAGAAAGTGCCTATAGTCGGTCAAGTCCGATAAGCTAACAGTCTTCATTGCTAAGGTAAAATATGGGCAAATTATTCGCTCTACATGCGGTACCGATATGATCTGAAATATCTCGGCCAAGGGCTGTTAAGGAACAACATATGTATATTTATAGAGACATATACATTAGAGCAAGCTTGGCCATTATTTGCGTGGCAGGGGAGTAATAGCAATTAACACTAATCAAGAAAAATTTTTCTTTAATCTTTTTCTTTAATTTTTTTCGAGACAAAATTTTTATATAGAAAAATTTTCGAGACAAAATTTTTATACAGAAAAATTTTCGAGACAAAATTTTTATATAGAAAACTTTTCGAAAAATTTTCCAAACAAAATTTTTATATAGAAAAATTTTCGAGACAAAATTTTTATAGAAAAAAGATTTTCGATAGAAAAATTTTCAAGACAAAATTTTTATATACAAAAATTTTTAAGACAAAATTTTTATATAGAAAACTTTTCGAAAAATTTTCCAAACAAAATTTTTTATGTAGAAACATTTTCGAAACAAAATTTTTATATAGAAAAATTTTCAAGACAAAATTTTTATACAGAAAAATTTTCGAGACAAAATTTTTATATAGAAAAATTTTCGGGAGCAAATTTTTATATAATTTTCGAGACAAAATTTTTATATAGAAAAATTTTCGAGACAAAATTTTTATAGAAAAAAATTTTCGAGACAAAATTTTTATATAGAAAAATTTTCAAGACAAAATTTTTATATAGAAAAATTTTCTAGACAAAATTTTTATATAGAAAAATTTTCGAGACAAAATTTTTATATAGAAAAATTTTCGAGACAAAATTTTTATATAGAAAAATTTTCGAGACAAAATTTTTATATAGAAAAATTTTCGAGACAAAATTTTTATATAGAAAAATTTTCGAGACAAAATTTTTATATATAGAAAAATTTTCGAGACAAAATTTCTATATAGAAACATTTTCGAGACAAAATTTTTATATAGAAAAATTTTCAAGACAAAATTTTTATATACAAAAATTTTTAAGACAAAATTTTTATATAGAAAAATTTTCGAGACAAAATTTTTATATAGAAAAATTTTCGAGACAAAATTTTTATATAGAAAAATTTTCGAGACAAAATTTTTATATAGAAAAATTTTCGAGACAAAATTTTTATATAGAAAAATTTTCGAGACAAAATTTTTATATAGAAAAATTTTCGAGACAAAATTTTTATATAGAAAAATTTTCGAGACAAAATTTTTATATAGAAAAATTTTCGAGACAAAATTTTTATATAGAAAAATTTTCGAGACAAAATTCGAGACAAAATTGTTATATATAGAAACATTTTCGAGACAAAATTTTTATATATAGAAAAATTTTCGAGACAAAATTTCTATATAGAAACATTTTCGAGACAAAATTTTTATATAGAAAAATTTTCGAGACAAAATTTTTATATAGAAAAATTTTCGAGACAAAATTTTTATATAGAAAAATTTTCGAGACAAAATTTTTATATAGAAAAATTTTCGAGACAAAATTTTTATATAGAAAAATTTTCGAGACAAAATTTTTATATAGAAAAATTTTCGAGACAAAATTTTTATATAGAAAAATTTTCGAGACAAAATTTTTATATAGAAAAATTTTCGAGACAAAATTTTTATATAGAAAAATTTTCGAGACAAAATTTTTATATAGAAAAATTTTCGAGACAAAATTTTTATATAGAAAAATTTTCGAGACAAAATTTTTATATAGAAAAATTTTCGAGACAAAATTTTTATATAGAAAAATTTTCGAGACAAAATTTTTATATAGAAAAATTTTCGAGACAAAATTTTTATATACAAAAATTTTGAGACAAAATTTTTATATAGAAAACTTTTCGAAAAATTTTTTATGTAGAAACATTTTCGAAACAAAATTTTTAAATAGAAAAATTTTCGAGACAAAATTTTTATATAGAAAAATTTTCGAGACAAAATTTTTATATAGAAAAATTTTCGAGACAAAATTTTTATATAGAAAAATTTTCGAGACAAAATTGTTATATAGAAAAATTTTCGAGACAAATTTTTAAATAGAAAAATTTTCGAGACAAATTTTTATATAGAAAAATTTTCGAGACAAAATTTTTATATAAAAAAATTTTCGAGACAAAATTTTTATATAGAAAAATTTTCGAGACAAAATTTTTATATAGAAAAATTTTCGAGACAAAATTTTTATATAGAAAAATTTTCGAGACAAAATTTTTATATAGAAAAATTTTCGAGACAAAATTTTTATATAGAAAAATTTTCGAGACAAAATTTTTATATAGAAAAATTTTTGAGACAAAATTTTTATATAGAAAAATTTTCGAGACAAAATTTTTATATAGAAAAATTTTCGAGACAAAATTTTTATATAGAAAAATTTTCGAGACAAAATTTTTATATAGAAAAATTTTCGAGACAAAATTTTTATATAGAAAAATTTTCGAGACAAAATTTTTATATAGAAAAATTTTCGAGACAAAATTTTTATATAGAAAAATTTTCGAGACAAAATTTTTATATAGAAAAATTTTCGAGACAAAATTTTTATATAGAAAAATTTTCGAGACAAAATTTTTATATAGAAAAATTTTCGAGACAAAATTTTTATATAGAAAAATTTTCGAGACAAAATTTTTATATAGAAAAATTTTCAAGACAAAATTTTTATATAGAAAAATTTTCGAGACAAAATTTTTATATAGAAAAATTTTCGAGACAAAATTTTTATATAGAAAAATATTCGAGACAAAATTTTTAGATAGAACAATTTTCGAGACAAAATTTTTATATAGAAAAATTTTCGAAACAAAATTTTCCAGACAAAATTTTTATATAGAAAAATTTTCGAGACAAAATTTTTATATAGAAACATTTTCGAGACAAAATTTTTATATAGAAAAATTTTCGAGACAAAATTTTTATATAGAAAAATTTTCGAGACAAAATTTTTATATAGAAAAATTTTCGAGACAAAATTTTTATATAGAAAAATTTTCGAGACAAAATTTTTATATAGAAAAATTTTCGAGACAAAATTTTTATATAGAAAAATTTTCGAGACAAAATTTTTATATAGAACAATTTTCGAGACAAAATTTTTATATAGAACAATTTTCGAGACAAAATTTTTATATAGAAAAATTTTCGAGACAAAATTTTTATATAGAAAAATTTTCGAGACAAAATTTTTATATAGAAAAATTTTCGAGACAAAATTTTTATATAGAAAAATTTTCGAGACAAAATTTTTATATAGAAAAATTTTCGAGACAAAATTTTTATATAGAAAAATTTTCGAGACAAAATTTTTATATAGAAAAATTTTCGAGACTAAATTTTTATATAGAAAAATTTTCGAGACTAAATTTTTATATAGAAAAATTTTCGAGACAAAATTTTTATACAGAAAAATTTTCAAGACAAAATTTTTATATAGAAAAATTTTCGAGACAAAATTTTTATATAGAAAAATTTTCGAGACAAAATTTTTATATAGAAAAATTTTCGAGACAAAATTTTTATATAGAAAAATATTCGAGACAAAATTTTTAGATAGAACAATTTTCGAGACAAAATTTTTATATAGAAAAATTTTCGAAACAAAATTTTCCAGACAAAATTTTTATATAGAAAAATTTTCGAGACAAAATTTTTATATAGAAACATTTTCGAGACAAAATTTTTATATAGAAACATTTTCGAGACAAAATTTTTATATAGAAAAATTTTCGAGACAAAATTTTTATATAGAAAAATTTTCGAGACAAAATTTTTATATAGAACAATTTTCGAGACAAAATTTTTATATATAGAAACATTTTCGAGACAAAATTTTTATATATAGAAAAATTTCGAGACAAAATTTTTATACATAGAAAAATTTTCGAGACAAAATTTATATATAGAAAAATTTTCGGGACAAAATTTTTATATAGAAAAACTTTCGAGACAAAATTTTTAAATAGAAAAATTTTCGAGACAAAATGTTTATATAGAAAAATTTTCGAGACCAAATTTTTATATAAAAAAAATTTCCGAGACAAAATTTTTATATAGAAAAATTTTCGAGACAAAATTTTTACGTATACACAATTTTTTGAGCCTTTCATGTAGTCATATAAAGTACTTTTATACTATTCTGATAGTACTTTTAGTTATTTTGGTACAAAATCATTTAAGTATTGATTTGTTTGGAGAATATTTTGAAAAACAATTCAGCAATTTTCGATGATAAAAATATAAGATAACCCTCGTACGAGTCTCTATATATTAAACTAAATTCCTCACTTACAACAATTACAAATCTTTCAAAAACTAATTCAATACCTGTAATAACAAGTAATAAAATCAAATATTTTAGTGGTACCACTCGATTTGACACATTTTGAAAAACAAAGAAAATTAATAATGTCACCAAAAAAACCTGAACAGATAATAGCGATTATTGAATATTCAAGTGTTTACAGTTACTGGATTGATACCAAAATAAATCTATAATCTGTAAGTAGGTACATAATAATTTTATATAGTAAAATTCCAGCAATTGATGATATTACAGTATAAGACAAAGCTTTAATTATCATCATCAGATTAGAAAAAACAATAAAACACTCCCTCTTTTGCCCCTTAACCCTTTAAACGCTGACTGTCAGCTGTTTATCACTGATTAGTTCTCTTGGATACTGAAACGTATAGAAAATTTCAATATTTAGAAAAGAGTAAACAAAAGTGTAACTAAAAATAGTTACTACAAATTAAAGAGTAAAATATCAAATGCAAAATATTGTACGAATTTTTAGAAATATTTTATAAAAAAAATTAATTATTAAAAAAACTCCTATTTTTATAAGAAATTTTTAAAAAATTTTCTTTTTTTACAGGAAATTTTTCAAATATTTTTATAGGAAATTTTTAAAAAATTTTCTAATTTTTATAGGAAATTTTTCAAAAAATTTAAATTTTTTATATTTATAGGAAATTTTTCAAGAATTTTCTATTTGTATAGGAAATTTTTCAAAAATTTTCTATTTTTATAGGAAATTTTTTAAAAATTTTCTATTTTTATAGGAAATTTTTCAAAAATTTTCTATTTTTATAGGAAATTTTTCAAAAATTTTCTATTTTTATAGGAAATTTTTCAAAAATTTTCTATTTTTATAGGAAATTTTTCAAAAATTTTCTATTTTTATAGGAAATTTTTCAAAAATTTTCTATTTTTATAGGAAATTTTTCAAAAATTTTCTATTTTTATAGGAAATTTTTCAAAAATTTTCTATTTTTATAGGAAATTTTTCAAAAATTTTCTATTTTTATAGGAAATTTTTCAAAAATTTTCTATTTTTATAGGAAATTTTTCAAAAATTTTCTATTTTTATAGGAAATTTTTCAAAAATTTTCTATTTTTATAGGAAATTTTTCAAAAATTTTCTATTTTTATAGGAAATTTTTCAAAAATTTTCTATTTTTATAGGAAATTTTTCAAAAATTTTCTATTTTTATAGGAAATTTTTCAAAAATTTTCTATTTTTATAGGAAATTTTTCAAAAATTTTCTATTTTTATAGGAAATTTTTCAAAAATTTTCTATTTTTATAGGAAATTTTTCAAAATTTTTCTATTTTTATAGGAAATTTTTCAAAAATTTTCTATTTTTATAGGAAATTTTTCAAAAATTTTCTATTTTTATAGGAAATTTTTCAAAAATTTTCTATTTTTATAGGAAATTTTTCAAAAATTTTCTATTTTTATAGGAAGTTTTTTCAAAAATTTTCTATTTTTATAGGAAGTTTTTTTCAAAAATTTTCTATTTTTATAGGAAGTTTTTTTCAAAAATTTTCTATTTTTATAGGAAGTTTTTTTCAAAAATTTTCTATTTTTATAGGAAATTTTTCAAAAATTTTCTATTTTTATAGGAAATTTTTCAAAAATTTTCTATTTTTATAGGAAATTTTTCAAAAATTTTCTATTTTTATAGGAAATTTTTCAAAAATTTTCTATTTTTATAGGAAATTTTTCAAAAATTTTCTATTTTTATAGGAAATTTTTCAAAAATTTTCTATCTTGATAGGAAATTTTTCAAAAATTTTCTATTTTTATAGGAAGTTTTTTTTCAAAAATTTTCTATTTTTATAGGAAATTTTTCAAAAATTTTCTATTTTTATAGGAAATTTTTCAAAAATTTTCTATTTTTATAGGAAATTTTTCAAAAATTTTCTATTTTTATAGGAAATTTTTCAAAAATTTTCTATTTTTATAGGAAATTTTTCAAAAATTTTCTATTTTTATAGGAAATTTTTCAAAAATTTTCTATTTTTATAGGAAATTTTTCAAAAATTTTTTATCTTGATAGGAAATTTTTCAAAAATTTTCTATTTTTATAGGAAATTTTTCAAAAATTTTCTATTTTTATAGGAAATTTTTCAAAAATTTTCTATTTTTATAGGAAATTTTTCAAAAATTTTCTATTTTTATAGGAAATTTTTCAAAAATTTTCTATTTTTATAGGAAATTTTTCAAAAATTTTCTATTTTTATAGGAAATTTTTCAAAAATTTTCTATTTTTATAGGAAATTTTTCAAAAATTTTCTATTTTTATAGGAAATTTTTCAAAAATTTTCTATTTTTATAGGAAATTTTTCAAAAATTTTCTATTTTTATAAAAAATTCTTTAAAAAATTTCTATTTTTATAGGAAATTTTTCTATTTTTATTGGAAATTTTTCGAAAATTTTCTATTTTTGTATTTTTCTATTTTTTAAAACAAATAAAAATTTTTAATTTTCTATTTTTATAGGAAATTTAAAAACAATTTAATTTCCTTTAAAAATATACAATTTTAAAAAATTTCCTTTAAAAATAGAAAATTTTTGAAAAAATTCCTATAAAAAAAGAAAATTTTTGAAAAATTTCCTATCAAAAAAGAAAATTTTTGAAAAATTTCCTGTAAAAATAGAAAATGTTTGAAAAATTTCCTATAAAAATAGAAAATTTTTGAAAAAATTCCTATAAAAATAGAAAATTTTTGAAAAATTTCCTATAAAAATAGAAAATTTTTGAAAAATTTCCTATAAAAATAGAAAATTTTTGAAAAATTTCCTATAAAAATAGAAAATTTTTGAAAAATATCCTATAAAAATAGAAAATTTTTGAAAAATTTCCTATAAAAATAGAAAATTTTTGAAAAATTTCCTATAAAAATAGAAAATTTTTGAAAAATTTCCTATAAAAATAGAAAATTTTTGAAAAATTTCCTATAAAAATAGAAAATTTTTGAAAAATTTCCTATAAAAATAGAAAATTTTTGAAAAATTTCCTATAAAAATAGAAAATTTTTGAAAATTTTCCGATCAAAATGAAATTTTTTTTAAAAATTTGCTATAAAAATAGAAAATTAAAAAAAAAATTAAAATTTTTGAAAAGTTTTCTATATTTTAGAAAATTTTTTAAAAATTTTCTTAAAAAAATAGAAAAATTCTAAAATCTATGTATATGAAATTTTTGTCGCACTGTTTTTTGAGGGATTAATAATCCCTCAAACTTCGTCATAATTTTTACCTTGTTTAGCAACAATTGCTGTGTACTAATATTTCAGTTTAATAATAACAATCAGAATATTTAGTGTCAAACATCATCATCAACGACAGCTACAGCTACAGTGAGTAAATGAAGAATCAGTCCAATAGATAACTAAGTTTTAATCGTTTTATTTATCATTCTAAAATCGTTATATTATGTACAATAAGATTAAATATATTCACAACAGTTTAATTAATTGTTTTATTATGAAATTTATGTCAAATAATTTATCAGACGACCCCTTTTATTGTTTAGCGGTTAAGTACTTCCAGTGTATTTGTCGATTAGATTATAAATTTAGATTTAACTTTTGATTTACGATGAGTAATTTGCATAAATTATGTTTACATCATTTGCATGTAGGATTAGAGTGTAAAATTTTGAAATCAAAGGCTCAGTGTGAAGTTAAAGTAAAATTGAAGTAAATTTTAAAATGCCTAAAAATATGCAATAGTTTTTATATTTTTAGATTACATCACTAAGGGGCCAACTTCTTTTAAATATTAACAAATACAGATAAATGGTTTTTAATTTAAAACATAAATGAATTTGGTTTTTTATGTTTCGATATTACTTTTGACAATATAAAGATTATTGTAAGTAATTAATTTAAGTTGATTTTCGAATATGTTGAAGAGATCGCACGATAATGTATCGTCTTGCCTGAATCCTTATTTAGTTATTTTAACTAGGGTTTGCAAAAAACCGTGAAAATGAGAAACCGCGGTTTCGGTTTTAAAACACCCAAAACCGGACGGTTTCGGTTCGGTTTTCGGTTTTTTAAATAAAACTATTTTGATTTAAATTTATAGTAAAATTTTGATTATTTTGTTAAAACCAAGTATAAGGTATATTTATTAAAGCTCAATTATAATTTAATACTAAAATTCAGGAAAATAATTCAGGTTTTTTAAAAATGTGGGATTTCTTAAATAAGTCTTGTTTCTTTTGGAGCGTAAATAATCGAGCGACAAATTGCTTCAATGGTAATTTTTACAAATAGTAACGATTTTAAAGAATTTACAATTTCAAAGTCGATAGAATGAAGCAAATCTAAGGTCGACAGCATTTTTAAACTCTCATAAATACTTTGTTTTAGAAGCAGAAATCTAAGAATAAACTTAATTCACGATTATGATGCTTTTTAACGCTTGTTTGTAAAATTTTATAACGAACTGACGAATTTTTGAAAAACCGAACAATTTTTCTTACAGCCTCTAGGTTCAAATGTATATGGGCAATCGGTTTTAAATGAGTCAAAGTTTCATCGTCGCCGTCTTCAAAATTGATTTTCAGATACAAATTTGATATTGGCTGCTGCTCCTTCTATAGTACATGCTACGATGCACAGTGGTTTACGGACGCTTTTTTTTGGAAATAATTCCGTAACTTTTTAACGACTGGAGATATTTAAATGAAATTCGGCATGGTGATAGTCAAGGAGTATTCGAGTTGGTTTTCAAAAGCACTGGCCTATGCGGGGTCTGGAGAGTGATTGATGGACCTTCAAAGTTGGTCACCTCGGGTGTTCGACTTTTTTAAAAATTCGCCAAAAATCCATTTATGAATGGATTGAAAAGAAATTTTAAACTTAAGTTCTCCTTCAGAAGGTCTACAAAAAATACGCTTACATGTGTAGGTTATCTCCTTTGGGTTTCGAGATATTTGGATAAAAAGGAATTTTTGGATTGATTTTTTACCTATTTTTTTAAGCTTTTTTTGATCTGGTGGACGCATCTGAAGATCAAAAATTTTTTAAGAATATTCGTTAAAATTTTAACAAAATTCTTAATAATTTTTGTGCAAGTTGGTTATAGATATCTTCTTTCGTTTAAAAGTTAAAAATATTCAAAGTTGAAACTTAAAAAAAATTTTGCTTTTTTTTGAGTTTTTCCCTAAAAGATAGCTATATTTTTTCACTAATAAAAAAATATTTTCTTAAGAAACATAAAAATATTTTTAAAGTTTTTAAAAGAAAACATAATGAGAATGCGTATAAAACAAATTTCTTGCTAATTGAACTTTTGGTCCTCGCACATGCCACCTCCAAAAAATGCCAATTTGTAAAAAAAAATTTTGGTTTAAATAAAAATTTCTCAAAAGGCAAAGCACCGATTTGAAAAAAATAAGAATGTCCATATTTTCTAATATATCTTTTATTGATTGGAAAAGTTTTTTCTGAAACGAGCTGCAAATAGAGTCAGTGTTGCCATTTTTGTAAAAAAACTCATTTTTTGAAACCCTTTTTTCCCGAGTTGGGAATTGGGGAATTTTTTAGTTAAAATTGGGAATTTTTTTTAGTCTATTGCTTTTATATCTTATTGGTCTACATGACTACAAATTTTCATTGAGATATCTTTATTTATGTCATTTCTACAAAATATCAAAAATTGAAATTATTTTCCTTTTAAAAGTAGAAAAATAATATTTTTTTGTTTTACGATACAAAGTGTAAAAATATTAACTCACTTAAAAAAGATTTTTAATTGGTGTTCATCTCCTGGACTTTCCCGATCCAATGATACTAAACACGTGTATCAAGCTTCAATACATAACCTTTAAAAGCTCTGAAAACTATGCCTCCCATAGCATTTTTAAGCTAAATATTGGAGTATTGGAGAGTAATGTGTGCAAATAAAGTTAATGGTGCACAGTGGTATTAACTCTGCAATTTCTAAACTACTAGACGGATTTTGACAAAATTTGGAACGTCAATAGAAGAGGTGTGAGGCTTTTAGATCAATGTTTAAGAACGTATTTGTCGGTAGCACAGTGGGCTCTACAGTGGGCCAAAGTTGCCTACCTCGGGTATAAAAAAAAAATGGGGGCGTATAACTTTCCTCAATTGGGTCCGATCTAAAAGATTTTTACGTTTTCGAAAACTTCTTAAAAAAATTTAGAAAAAAACATGCTTACTTTACTACCTTATCTCTTATAGTTTAAGAGATAATTGAATCCAAATTTTTTTTTTTTGCTTTTTATGGTATGTCTTCTGTCCTTTTTTGGCCTATTTGTCTTTTCTTGTACTACGTTAAATTTTTAAAAAAATACTGCAAGATTGCTGATAAATTTTTAAATGAACTGGAAGAAACAAGTTCTTTATTATGTAAACTTAATAACACAGAAAAATTCTTCAAAGTTTGTGTACCGAAAAAAGCCTGAAATTTTTTTTTTTTTTTCAAAAAAGTAATATTATTTTTTTAATATTTTTGAAAAATTTTTTCAAAGACTCAATTCGTTTTTTAAATTTTTTAAAAGGCTGGACTTGAGGGATCAGTATAAACTATATTTCTAAAAATTTTGGACATGCACCCTACAACCAGCGGTAGTCGAAAATCAGTCATTTTTTAACAAAACTTGTGTTGTTTGTGACTGTAAAAAAATTGTTTATTTTATCTCAAAACTTTTTTTTAACAAAATTGTATTTAGTATAATGTTTTTAATATCTGTGCAAAAATCTGATAGAGCCCGGCTATTAATCGGGTCACACGGGCCGGTTTTCTAAAAAAACTCAAATTTGCGAAAAGCATACTCTTCTGTATTCAAAAATGTTCATTTAAATTTCAGAACTTGTTCCGAAATTTATATTTCTGATTTTCGCATACACAGGTCCATACTATGTACAAAAATAGTCGTAGTACCTTGTTTAATTTTAGAGATTTTTGCGAAAAATTACAAAGTAATGTTAAAATATTATACTAAAATTTTATGGAGTCAAATATCTCTTAAACTATATGAGATGAGGTAGTAAAGTAAGCATGTTTTTTTCTTAATTTTTTTAAGAAGTTTTCGAAAACGTAAAAATCTTTTAGATCAGACCCAATTGAGGAAAGTTATACGCCCCCAAATGTTTTATATACCCGAGGTAGGCAACTTTGGCCCACTGTAGAGCCCACTGTGCTACCGACAAATACGTTCTTAAAAATTGATCTAAAAGCCTCACACCTCTTCTATTGACGTTCCAAATTTTGTCAAAATCCGTCCAGTAGTTTAGAAATTGCAGAGTTAATACCACTGTGCATCATTAACTTTATTTGCACACATTAATCTCCAATACTCCAATATTTAGCTTAAAAATGATATGGGAGGCAAAGTTTTCAGAGCTTTTATAGGCTATGTATTGAAGCTTGATTCACGTGTTTAGTATCATTGGATCGAGAAAGTCCAGGAGATGAACACCAATTAAAAATCTTTTTTAAGTGAGTTAATATTTTTACACTTTGTATCGTAAAACAAAAAAATATTATTTTTCTACTTTTAGAAGGAAAATAATTTCAATTTTTGATATTTTGTAGAAATGACATAGATGAAGATATCTCAATGAAAATTTGTAGTCATGTAGACCAATAAGATCGAAAAGCAATAGACTAAACAAAATTTGCAATTTTAACTAAAAAATTCCCCAATTCCCAACTCGGGAAAAAAGGGTTTCAAAAAATGAGTTTTTTTACAAAAATGGCAACACTGACTCTATTTGCAGCTCGTTTCAGAAAAAACTTTTCCAATCAATAAAAGATATATTAGAAAATATGGACATTCTTATTTTTTTCAAATCGGTGCTTTGCCTTTTGAGAAATTTTTATTTAAACCAAAATTTTTTTTTACAAATTGGCATTTTTTGGAGGTGGCATGTGCGAGGACCAAAAGTTCAATTAGCAAGAAATTTGTTTTATACGCATTCTCATTATGTTTTCTTTTAAAAACTTTAAAAATATTTTTATGTTTCTTAAGAAAATATTTTTTTATTAGTGAAAAAATATAGCTATCTTTTAGGGAAAAACTCAAAAAAAAGCAAAATTTTTTTTAAGTTTCAACTTTGAATATTTTTAACTTTTAAACGAAAGAAGATATCTATAACCAACTTGCACAAAAATTATTTAGAATTTTGTTACAATTTTAAGGACTATTCTTAAATCTTAATCTTCAGATGCGTCCACCAGATCAAAAAAAGCTTAAAAAAATAGGTAAAAAATCAACCCAAAAATTCCTTTTATCCAAATATCTCGAAACCCAAAGGAGATAACCTACACATGTGAGCGTATTTTTTGTAGACCTTCTGAAGGAGAACTTAAGTTTAAAATTTCTTTTCAATCCATTCATAAATGGATTTTTGGCGAATTTTTAAAAAGGTCGAACACCCGAGGTGACCAACTTTGAAGGTCCATCAAGCACTCTCCCGATCCCTCATGGGCCAGTGCTTTTGAAAACCAACTCGAATACTCCTTGACTATCACCATGCCAAATTTCATTCAAATATCTCCAATCGTTCAAAAGTTACAGAATTATTTCCAAAAAAAAGCGTCCGTAAACCACTGTGCGATGCTTGTATCAAGTGAAATATTAAACTCCATTAGCCTTTGTTTAATGGTTTTTTGAGTTTGCCTGAAATTACACGTTCCTAAAATACGGCCCAGATTATAAAATTAACCATGAGAATCGTGAATATTTACGTTCATACACCGTCTTCCCCTTACACCTGTCCATTCGTCCATTGTAAACACATTTTGCTTGTTTCATTCTTCTGCTTCATTAAATAGACAAATTATGTGCAAATTTATGATAAGCTAATGATATTTCTGAATAATACCATCAAAAAATTATGAAAAATAAATAGCTAAAACCGTGGTTTTTTCTACGGTTTTCGGTTTCGGTTTTAAGGCATAAAAAACCGAGGTTTCGGTTTCGGTTAAAACCGAACTGCAAACCCTAATTTTAACTGATGGGGCTGTATGTAGGAATGTTAAACTTAAAAATTGCGTTAAACACCTTCGTTTGAATCGGAGTGTCGAAATCAGCTTTGTAGTCAACGAGGGTGTGAATGTGTCTATTTGTTTCTTTTGGTTCTTTCTAGGATTTGCGTAGTGTGAAGATTTGGTCAGTAGTATATTTACCTAGTCTAAAGCCGCAAGCCGCACTGTTAGGTCCCAATTATTAAACTTTGGTTTTTATCTTTTCACAATGTATGGTTGATATTGGTCTCTTTCGTTTAATATTTTAGTATCTATCACCTGAGGCCAAATTACCGCATTCGATATCGATCGAAAACTTAGACTTTTAAGCGAATATTGTGAAGTATACTTTAGGGAAGTAATTTTAAATACTTCGATGCAAAAAGTTTATTGAAATTTGGTATCCATTTTGATTCGTTTTAAAAAATTTATATTGATCAATTAAAACTCTTTTACTATAGTTCATCTTTTGTGAAATAACTTCAAAAAAATATAGTAAACTGTGCATCTTTTATATAATTTTGATTACCCTTAAAGTATGTTATACAAATGTTTTAAAAATATCTAAGATTTCGATCGATATCGACTGCCGTAATTTGGCCCCAGGTTTCCTTGGTTGTCTTTAAAGAAGAAGATACTAAAAATTACTAAAGGTGTTAAAATTTTTAATCAAATTTAAGCACTTCGTTTCGATTCTTATACATCTCGATTTCCTTAAGCACATGTCTCTCCATTATTTTCTTTTTTCTGAAAAGACACCCACCTTTTCTTCCAATACCGTCCTAAAGTTCCATGCGAACTACTAACTGCAGAGTTATAGGCTGCATTTTATTAGAAGGGGCATTACCATACTCCTCGTCATAACAAGAGTTTTTAGAAAGGAGAATTTTTTTTCTCTGAGTAATTCTTGTTGTTCATAAGCAGTTCCGCGAACATACTAAAACGTGTTCCTACTTTGCATGCAACAAGGTAATGATCGAAGTCCATATTGTATCCTCCAATTGAACGCATATCCAATACACTTAATGGGTGTCTTCTGTCAACTATAACATCGTCTATCTGATTTTTTTTTTCATTTGATCGGGTAATATCCATATCACTTTGCGGATTTTAGTGTGTGGAATCTTGGTGCCGCAAAGGAGATCAACCTCATACCTATGTCAGTCGTTACACTGTGCAGACTGAACTTACCAACATTAGTCTCAAAGCAATTTTCTTGCCTTTTTTGGCACTTCATGCCTATATTAGTTTTTATAGTTCGATTTCTTTGGATAGAATTGGTTTCATTCATCAGGATCCTTGTACCAGCTGCCGTAGCAGGGGGATTTCTCGCTTGATTACCCCTTTGAGTAGTATATTTTATAATGTTGTTTCTTTCCATGCTTAAAACATCGTAAGTCGATGGATGATGAGTCCAAAGACAAGATCCACGTTTGTAAAGCGAGCCGCTCCATCCGAGACAGACACACGCTTGCAGCCGCAAATAACATGTTAAACAGACGCTACAGTTTCGTACTTTACCAAGTACAATTATCTTAGACCCTTAGACCAAATACGTCGGAATGGCTCTAAGATAGCTCACCCTCACGTTAGGCCTGACCTTGAATCTCACTCGGTTTGTTTACCGAATCTTCAACTAGGTTGCTCAGGTTTCCAGGATGTACCACGAGAAGGTGTGAGTAGGAATTGAATAGAGTTATTACCTGTTAGCCGGAAATCCAGGCAACAACTGCATCCCATTTGCATCCCTAAATCACATAATTTTAATGTCATAACTGGTAGGCCAAAAATTCCTCTGTAACGATTTTCATCTATTTATCAAACCTTTAAGGGACAGTGTCACCTAATACTCCGGCTGTGCTCGTCGTTGGGGTGTGTTTTCGTTCCTTAGATGATATGAGTACAAGTCGTTACAAGCCGATTATAAAAAGCATCTTTGAAATCATTTCCTTTTTCTTCTGTTGGAGCATGAGCACAAATCAGGCTTAGATAGAAATACTTTGGTTTGACGCGTATTGTCGATAGCCTTTCGTTTACTGGGGTAAACCTAGAAACCAGATTTCGCATTCTTTTGCTTACTACAAATCCACAGACAAATTCGTATTTACTCTCATAAATTCGGGTGCCTTGAAAAGTTTGTTTTTTGCGAGAACATACATACAGGGGCCAAATTACCGCATTCGATATCGATCGAAAACTCAAACTTTTAAGCGAATATTGTAAAGTATACTTTAGGGATGTTCAAAGTTACTTCGATGCAAAAGGTTTATCCATTTTGATTCGTTTTTAAAAATATATATTGTTCAATTAAAATTCTTTTGCTATTGTTCATCTTTTGGCAAATAACTTCAAAAAATATAGTAAACTGTGCATCTATTAAATAATTTTTATTATCCCTAAAGTATGCTATACAAATGTTTTAAAAATATCTAAGATTTCGATCGATATCGAATGCCGTAATTTGGCCCCAGTTCCAGTTCAGTTCTTTCTCCTACTCTATTTCTGATCTTTATAAACGGCCTTCTATGTCAATCTTCCAATCCTATCTACACTTTTGCAGATAATAATAAAATTTTTCATTTATATTCACTTAATCATAGACCAAGCCTATCACGCTATGAGACAAAACATGAATCATTAAACAGCGAGTTAGAAGCAGTTTTAGATTAAATTCGTCCGAATAGAGTTGAGTTCAATGCACAAAAAGGCACGGTAAATCATGTTAGTTCACCTGTATTAATGGGGGGTATAAATATTGAGGAATCAGATGCTCTTGATGTTCTGGACATGAGAATTCAATGTGATGTCCGTTGGACAAATCACATTTTTCAAGTGGCCTGCGTTTTCTAAAACGGTGTAAGAGATGCTACACTTCATCTAATCTCCGTAATATTTACACAACCTAAATCCGACCTAGCGTTTATCGACTTCATGAAGGCCTTCGACAGTGTCAATAGAAGCTATCTATGGAGAGTTTAAGAAAATCGTAACATGCCGACGAAAATTCTCAACTTAATCCGGGCAATGTACGCTGATTTTAAATGTCGAGTCCTACATAAGAGTAAACTATCAGATACGTTTGATGTTACTACTGGAGTAAGGCAAGGATGTATCTTATTACCTATACTATCACTGCTGAATCTCGTATAGCTGGTCTGGAAATTAATATTTCCAAGACAAAGATTATGTCCGGAGGCTATAGCGCAAGTCCGTTGACATACATTTATGTAGATAACGAGGTTATTGGATGTGTAGATACCTTAAATTACCTGGGAAGTTTAGTAACTACAAAAGGTGACGCAGACGGGGATAATAAATCGCGTATTAATAAGGCAAAATCTGCATTCGGCATTCTTCGGAAATCTCGGCAAATATCAACACCAACTAAGTTACGAATATACAACTCAAATGTCAAGTCCATCCTGTATTACGACTGCGAAACATGGAAACGCACAAATGCCATCGATAAACGATTTCAAATGCTTAAGGCAAATCCTTAATACTTGGTGGCCGAATCGCATAAGAAATGAAGATCTACTTGTACTTAATGCGACAAACCAAATCCCTGCTTCCACAGAGGTATGCCAACGGAAATGGCAGTGGATAATAACATTGGTCGACAAGCGCTTCGTTGGAATCCACAAGGAAGCGGCCGTCGTGTTGGCGCACCTGCTAGAACGTAGAGAAGGTCAATTGATGCGGAGTTATAAGCAGCAAACTAATCATGGAATGATGTATGCCTAACATCTCGCAATAGAGTCCGATATAAAAAGATGGTTAAGGTCCTATGCTCCACCGCTTTATAGTCTATTTTGAAACTTCAGGACCGTGTGCTGAAGAAAGCAAAAGTGCTCATCGTTACTACTTTCGAAAGTGCTCTAACGAAATCTGGGATCTTAAGCATTAAACTTCTATCTGTTAGAGCTCATCTTCGCTGTTGATTGCCCAGTAGACAGAACAACACCCTAGCCCTTGGATCAACATCCACAAATGACTTGAATATGCAAAAATCTCTTTTAAACGTTTGTAATGGGTGTTTTTTTAGAGGTATAGAACTTCGAATTGAAATAAAACACAAGAAAATCGTTTTAATGTCCATCAATTTGGCTTTATTGGAAGGATAATTTTATGCCATTAATGGTTAAATATGATTTCTGGCATGTGGCCGCCGCGGCTGGCTCGAATAAAGCCAATTCTACAGGTCCAATTTCCAACTACTTTTTCGGGCATATGGGGCCGTATGTTGGCAATAACGCCACGAATGTTGGCTTCCAAGTCCCTTAACGTTTCTGGTTTGTTGGCGTAGACGAGCGACTTCACATATCCCCAAAGAAAATAATCCAGTGGTGTCAAATCGCACGATCTTGGTGGCCAATTGACAGGTCCATTCCGCGAAATTATGCGCTCATCGAATGTTTCCTTCAATAAATCAATTGTGACGTGCGCTGTGTGGCATGTAGCGCCGTCTTGTTGGAACCACAACCCATCCACATTCATGCCATCCAATTGGGGAACAAAATAGTCGGTTATCATGGCTCTATACCGGTCTCCATTTATGGTAACTGACTCTCCAGCATTATTTCGGAAGAAGTATGGCCCAATGACTCCACCAGCCCATAGAGCACACCAAACAGTCAGTTTTTGTGGATGTAATGGCGTCTCAGGGGTCTCATGTGGATTCTCTTCACTCTAAATGCGGCAATTTTGCTTGTTGACGTAGCCATTCAACCAAAAATGAGCCTCATCACTGAACAAAATTTTGCGATGAAAATCAGCATCGAGATCAATCTCATTTTCGGCCCATACAAAAAAATCACGACGCATTGCATGGTCTCGCGGCTTTAATTCTTGCACAAGCTGGATGTTGTAAGGTCGCAAGCCTGGATCTTTGCGCAAAATCTTCCATAAAGCTGATGGACAAAGCTCCAATTGCTGTGCACGGTGGCGAATCGATTCATTCGGGTCCTCTTCAACACTTTGCTCTGCAGCGGCAATTGTTTCTTCAGTGGGCACTGTTCGACGTCGCTGCGGATGCATATTATCACATAGAGTAAACGTAGTGCGTAAACGATCCATGGTTAACCGAATTAATTGCTCTGATGGACGATTATGTCGACCATAAAATGGACGGAGCTTGCGGTGAACTTCGCGAACTGAACCATTATTTTCGAAATAAATTTGCACGATTTGCAAGCGTTGTTCTTTTGTCAACCTGTTCATGATGAAATGGCAAACCAAACTAAATATTAATCACTTGACAGCTGACAAAATGGCCGCCAGTTAAAAAAGTGATGCCAACTTAAAGTTCTATACCTCAATAAAAAACACCCGATATGAACACAAAATTTAACAAAGAAACTTTTATAAGCCTTCAAAATCATGATCATCAATTGGCAACAGTCGTGTAGGTTATCATAAAGTTGAATCTTACTTTCATTATTAGTTTCTTACTAGTTTTATTCACATTTGTGGTGAAGCAAGCCTTTAGGAACAAATTTATTGCCTTTAAATTTTGAAAAAAAAAAATTAAACAAAATTAATTATGCACAAACGAAATAAATCTTCTTCATGAGTTTCCCAAAGTTCCCAAAGCTAAACCAAGTTTAGCCAAAAAACAAAGTCTTAACCGCATATTAAGAGTCTAAAAGAAATCTCCAATTACACAATTCAATTAAAATAAAGGCCTAAGAATTCATTTTACTTTCTGTAAACTTTTTTCAGGTTTAAGATGATGAAGAAAATAAAAATTTATTCTCATAATATCTACGTCACACTCAAACGCCAACGTGGAATATACACCAACATTTAAAACGTGCAACAGTAGGAAAAAAGTTATATACAAAGTTCAAAACCATCAATGAAAATTATGTGGATTTTTTTTCCAGAACTTAATCAAGTAACAAACAAATTTCCCGTTAGAATAACATTTTTTAGCCAAAAAATAACCAACAGGTACAACCGCAGTTTCATAAAACATCCCAGTAAAACAAAACCTACGCCTGATTAAGACACAATTCAATCCAAAAGCAACAAAATAAACAACAAACACTTGCACTTGTCCAAATGATTCACACACAGTCAAATTAATAGCAACAAGGGACACGAAATACAACAACACGAATTATCAAGTTAACCTTCGTAAAAGCTTTTCATTTCTGATTGGTTGGATGCTCGATTCGTTTATAACGGTAAAAACAAGCAACAACAAACACTTAAAGAAACATACACATACAACCAAACACACACACACAAACTCTCACAACAGCTTTTACAGAATCCTGCAAATCTAATATCAAACCAACAACGAACTACAACGTTTTTGTTGTCTGTCATTCATATTCACGAACAATTTGTATCGGGTGTAGAGTTCAAAGCGAAGAATATAAATGAACTGGGTAAACTCAAATAACGGTCATTCAAATTTTGGCAGTTGTTTGAAAACGTTTGTCAAGTTTATTCTTTTGTATTGATACCAAAAAAAAATAACGAACGAAAACTGAAACGATCAAGGCAGATTTTGAAACAAAACAAATAATCGAGTGTAATTGTTATTTTTAAAAGAAATAAGTGAACAAATTTAAAACAAATATAAAAAAGAAGTAAAATTAAAAAACAAAAGTTTTAAAAAAATTAAAAAAGAAGCGAAAAATTTTTAAGATTTTAATTGTGAGATTATAAACGTGGTAAGTGAATGTTTTCAAAATAATTTTAAATTTGATATTTAAAAAATTTTCTGAATCAAAATTTAATGAAATAGATAGGTTCAGTCGTCATTCTAAATAAGCAAGCTTACAAGAGTTAAAACAATACTTTAAGTAAGCATTTTTAATAGTCGGTCAAGCTCGGACATATGATAATTTACACCACAGGGGACAAATGTAATCCAATGGCCCAAAAAATGTTAAATAGTTTAATTTTTTCATCGTACAATAACATGGTGTTATAAATGAGCATCTTGGAATGCAACCTAGTGGGGTCATTGGCCTAGGTGACGATATACAAAGACCATTTTCAAAGATTTCGAAACAGGTGCAAAATTTCGAGATATTCGAAAAAAACTGTTTTCGCGTACGTCGTAGCACCTAAATATCTTTAACTATCACATTTGTATAGCGATTTTTAAATTTTGAACCGTCAAGAAATAAGATAAGTTTTTATCAAAAGTCTTTAAAAAGTAAATTTTTGAAAAATTTCCTATAAAAAGAAAATTTTTTGAAAAATTTCCTATAAAAAGAAAATTTTTAAAAAAATTTCCTATAAAAAGTAAATTTTTGAAAAATTTCCTATAAAAAGTAAATTTTTGAAAAATTTCCTATAAAAAGTAAATTTTTGAAAAATTTCCTATAAAAAGTAAATTTTTGAAAAATTTCCTATAAAAAGTAATTTTTTAAAAAATTTCCTATAAAAAGTAAATTTTTGAAAAATTTCCTATAAAAAGTAAATTTTTGAAAAATTTCCTATAAAAAGTAAATTTTTGAAAAATTGCCTATAAAAAGTAAATTTTTGAAAAATTTCCTATAAAAAGTAAATTTTTGAAAAATTTCCATAAAAAGTAAATTTTTGAAAAATTTTCATAAAAAGTAAATTTTTGAAAAATTTCCTATAAAAAGTAAATTTTTGAAAAATTTCCTGTAAAAAGTAAATTTTTGAAAAATTTCCTATAAAAAGTAAATTTTTGAAAAATTTCCTATAAAAAGTAAATTTTTGAAAAATTTCCTATAAAACGCTAATTTTTGAAAAATTTCCTATAAAACGCAAATTTTTGAAGAATTTCCTATAAAAAGTAAATTTTTGAAGAATTTTCTATAAAAAGTAAGTTTTTGAAGAATTTCCTATAAAAAGTAAATTTTTGAAAAATTTCCTATAAAAAGTGAATTTTTGAAAAATTTCTTATAAAAAGTAAATTTTTGAAAAATTTCCTATAAAAAGTAAATTTTTGAAAAATTTCCTATAAAAAGTAAATTTTTGAAAAATTTCCTATAAAAAATAAAATTTTGAAAAATTTCCTATAAAAAGAAAATTTTTTAAAAAATTTCCTATAAAAAGTAAATTTTTGAAAAATTTCCTATAAAAAGAAAATTTTTGAAAAATTTCCTATAAAAAGAAAATTTTTGAAAAATTTCCTATAAAAAGTAAATTTTTGAAAACTTTCCTATAAAAAGTCAATTTTTGAAAAATTTCATATAAAAAGTAAATTTTTGAAAAATTTCCTATAAAAAGTAAATTTTTGAAAAATTTCCTATAAAAAGTAAATTTTTGAAAAATTTCCTATAAAAAGTAATTTTTTGAAAAAATTTCCTATAAAAAGTAAATTTTTGAAGAATTTCCTATAAAAAGTAAATTTTTGAAGAATTTCCTATAAAAAGTAAATTTTTGAAAAACTCCCTATAAAGGTAAATTTTTGAAAAATTTCCTATATAATTTCAGACTTCTGATTAAACTTTTTCTAAGAAACTTTTTTCTTGAAATATTCTTAAATCCAGTCGAATCAAATCTTAATTTTTCAAACGAAAAATACGATTTTTGAACCTTCTCATCTCTGGGGGCCAAATCGGCGCATTCGATATCGATCGAAATGTAAAATACTTCCCAAACATTTGTGTAGCATACTTTACAATGCAGTGAACCTTATATCTGTGGCTTGGAGCTAAAAGGGCCAATGTCCAAAAGAAATTGTTTTGAGAAAAATTGGTTTCAAGCTTATATTTTCCATAATATGGAAATATAAATTCATAGTAACATTGCCCAGAAAACCCCTTATAAATCTGTTCTGAGTTAAGTCAGAGATTAGCTGTTGGAGCCAAATAAAAGACGGTAAAGAAGGGAATCTTATGCAATGATTAACTCAAAATAGCATAAACTGACATTGGCCCTTAAAGCACCAAGCCGCAGATATAAGGTTCACTGCATTGTAACTAATTTGTCAAAATTTCATAATTTCATTTAAACAAAATGTTTTGACAAACAAAGGGATATGTTTAGGCATCAAATTTTATTTAACTTTTTCGAAAATAAATTATTTTGAAAATCCCAAAGGTATGTTACACAATATTTGCTTAAAAGTCTGAGTTGAGATTTGGCCCCTGATTTCGATTAAATTTTGTGGATCAATTCCTTATAAAAGGTCCGAATTAGCTTTAAAAAATAAATAAAAATTATTATAATTTTAGAAATTTTAGCCTTTTAAATATTTATGTTATTTCAATTTCATATGAAAGTGATTTTCAGAACAGGGGCCAAATTACCGCATTCGATATCGATCGAAAACTCAGACTTTTAAGCGAATATTGTGAAGTATACTTTAGGGATGTTCAAAGTTACTTCGATGCAAAAAGTTTATTGATATTTGGTATACATTTTGATTAGTTTTTAAAAATATATATTGTTCAAATAAAACTCTTTTACCCAAAATAATGAACCTGTTTTAGCCAAATTTCATTAAATTATCTTAAAAATTGCGACCTTTACTTTGAAAACCCCAACAGCATTTATGTTCTTGAGATTTAAAAGACTTTAAAAAAAACATTAAATTAGTTCATAATCATCCTCAAAGTTCCAAGTTTGGTATAAGAAAAAGTTTAATTCTATTGCAAAAGCACCTAAAGAAACAATTGTTTTGAATAACTTAAGGTTAATTAACTTTATCCTAATAATTAAAATCAAGTCAAAAATCTTTATGGAAATTCAATATTAAAATGTTTATAGCAAACAATTTATCATGTGCGTAAAAAGTATTTTTTATAGCAAAATTAAAAAATTATTTATATTTTAACAGTTTAACCTTTTCTTATTTTCGGTTTGGAAAACTTTTCGAAAGTTTCAATTAAAAGTGAAAAAGTGTTCAAAATTTGTTTATTGAGGTTTTGTAAAGAAAATTTGCAAAACGTTCACCTGAAAAAGACTTCAATGGATTGTTTATAGAAACTTTTTTACATAGCCAAAACAATTACAAAAAAAGGAGTTCCTTTTGTTATTACACTCGAAAAAAATATGAATGTAGTTTCTACGGAATTTTTTACTCGAAAAATATACTATTAAAAACTTTGAAAAATTTTTTATAAAAATAGAAAATTTTTGAAAAAACTTCCTATAAAAATAGACAATTTTTTTAAAAATTTCCTATAAAAATAGGAAATTTTTGAAAAATTTCGTATAAAAATAGAAATTTTTTGAAAAAAATTTTCTATAAAAATAGAAAATTTTAAAAAAATTTTCTATAAAAATAGAAAATTTTAAAAAAATTTTCTATAAAAATATAAAATTTTTAAAAAATTTTCTATAAAAATAGAAAATTTTTTTAAAAATTTCCTATAAAAATAGAAAATTTTTTTTAAAATTTCCTATAAAAATAGACAATTTTTTTAAAAATTTCCTATAAAAATAGAAAATTTTTTAAAAAAGTTCCTATAAAAATAGAAAATTTTTGAAAAATTTCCTACAAAAATAGAAAATTTTTGAAAAATTTCCTACAAAAATATAAAATTTTTGAAAAATTTCCTACAAAAATACAAAATTTTTGAAAAATTTCCTACAAAAATATAAAATTTTTGAAAAATTTCCTATAAAAATAGAAAATCTTTGAAAAATTTCCTATAAAAATAGGATTTTTTTTTTTAAATTCCTATAAAAATAGGAATTTTTGAAAAAACTTCCTATAAAAATAGACAATTTTTTAAAAATTTCCTATAAAAATAGGAAATTTTTGAAAAATTTCCTATAAAAATAGAAATTTTTTGAAAAAAATTTTCTATAAAAATAGAAAATTTTAAAAAAATTTTCTATAAAAATATAAAATTTTTAAAAAATTTTCTATAAAAATAGAAAACTTTTTAAAAATTTTCTAAAAAAATAGGAAATTTTTAAAAAATTTCCTATAAAAATAAGAAATTTTTGAAAAATTTCCTATAAAAATAGGAAATTTTTGAAAAATTTCCTATAAAAATAGGAAATTTTTGAAAAATTTCCTATAAAAATAGGAAATTTTTGAAAAATTTCCGATAAAAATAGGAAATTTTTGAAAAATTTCCGATAAAAATAGGAAATTTTTGAAAAATTTCCTATAAAAATAGGAAATTTTTGAAAAATTTCCTATAAAAATAGGAAATTTTTGAAAAATTTCCTATAAAAATAGGAAATTTTTGAAAAATTTCCTATAAAAATAGGAAATTTTTGAAAAATTTCCTATAAAAATAGGAAATTTTTGAAAAATTTCCTATAAAAATAGGAAATTTTTGAAAAATTTCCTATAAAAATAGGAAATTTTTGAAAAATTTCCTATAAAAATAGGAAATTTTTGAAAAATTTCCTATAAAAATAGGAAATTTTTGAAAAATTTCCGATAAAAATAGGAAATTTTTGAAAAATTTCCTATAAAAATAGGAAATTTTTGAAAAATTTCCTATAAAAATAGGAAATTTTTGAAAAATTTCCTATAAAAATAGGAAATTTTTGAAAAATTTCCTATAAAAATAGGAAATTTTTGAAAAATTTCCTATAAAAATAGGAAATTTTTGAAAAATTTCCTATAAAAATAGGAAATTTTTGAAAAATTTCCTATAAAAATAGGAAATTTTTGAAAAATTTCCTATAAAAATAGGAAATTTTTGAAAAATTTCCTATAAAAATAGGAAATTTTTGAAAAATTTCCTATAAAAATAGGAAATTTTTGAAAAATTTCCTATAAAAATAGGAAATTTTTGAAAAATTTCCTATAAAAATAGGAAATTTTTGAAAAATTTCCTATAAAAATAGGAAATTTTTCAAAAATTTCCTATAAAAATAGGAAATTTTTGAAAAATTTCCTATAAAAATAGGAAATTTTTGAAAAATTTCCTATAAAAATAGAAAATTTTTGAAAAATTTTCTATAAAAATGGAAAATTTTTGAAAAATTTCCTATAAAAATAGAAAATTTTTGAAAAATTTCCTATAAGAATAGAAAATCTTTGAAAAATTTCCTATAAAAATAGGAAATTTTTTAAAAAATTCCTATAAAAATAGGAAATTTTTTAAAAAATTCCTATAAAAATAGGAAATTTTTGAAAAAATTTCTATAAAAATAGGAAATTTTTGAAAAAATTCTTATAAAAATAGAAAATTTTTAAAAAATTTCCTATAAAAATAGAAAATTGTTGAAAAAATTTCCTATAAAAATAGCAAATTTTTGAAAAAATTTCCTATAAAAATAGCAAATTTTTGAAAAAATTTCCTATAAAAATAGAAAATTTTTGAAAAATTTTCCTATAAAAATAGAAAATTTTTGAAAAAATTTCATGTAAAAATAGAAAATTTTTGAAAAATTTGCTATAAAAATAGAAAATTTTAGAAAAATTTCCTATAAAAATGAAATATTTTGAAAAATATCCTATAAAAAAAAACATTTAAAAAAATGTCCTATTAAATCAGTAAATTTGTTCAAAAATTTCTTTTAAAATTAAGAAATTTTTAAAAAATTTCTATAAAATCTCTAAAATTTACCTACATAATATTTAGAGCGTACGAATTTGACTTATATACTTTAAGTACTTTTCTTTTATTGTAATACTCAATTATTTTTGTTTTCCCAACAACTCAGAAGTCAGTTGGCGGTTGTGATTAAATTATCCCCTTGATGAAATTAACCATAAAATAGGAAGTTCAAATATTGAAAACATGGCCTAAAGGTTCACTTACCAAATAAATAAAACAACAAAACGGCGTAAAATGAACAAATGGAAGATGCAAATTTTTTTGTTCGTTTACAAAATGTTTACAAAACTTTTACAAAAACCCCAAAAAAAAGGAAGAAATGAAGTCAAGTACATACAAGAGCTTAGAGAAGATTCAATTTGCGCCGTTTTAAAGTAAAATAAAAAATGAATGAATAAAGTAAAAGATAATATTTAAAAAATTATAACAATTGATATTTCAAAGTATTTATAGTAAATAACACTTTTTGAGTTTTTTATTTTTATTTTTTTTGTTTTATCCAAAAAAAATATTTTTTTTATATTTCGAAATGAATAACTCCAAAACCGTTGATCACATGAATCTCATATTAGCAGGTCTTATGAACAATTTTGTTTGTAATTCTTTAATGTATTTTCAATAAAATCGGACAAGTCGTTTTCAAGATATGGTAAATTAACTAGGAAATAAATTTTTAAAAAATTCATAAAAAATTTAAATTTCTGGTGTTTTTGTACTTAGGGGCCATATCACGTGAAAAAATCGGTTAACTTGAATAAACAATAATTTGGCCGTTGACCAGTGTAATATTCAAAGGTTTTTTAAAAGAATATTTGTATTATGAAAATTTCTATAAAATGATTAATGTGGGATTTGTGTAACTCAAGCGGCTGTCGATTGAGTGAAATTTACATGTATTTTGTTTTTGTTACAATAACAGAACACATGTAAATTTTACTCAATCGTCAGTCGCCTGAGTTATATAAACCCCACATAAGGTAAAAATTTGTATACAAAAATATTACAGTGAAAAATTTTTGAGTGAAAATTTTTCTATAAAAATTTAATAACGAAAATTTTTCTTTATAAATTTAAGAGTGAAAATTTATCTATACAAATTTTGGATTGAAAATTTTTCTATACAAATTTTAGAGTGAAAATTTTTTTATCAAAATTTCAAAGTGAAAATTTTTCTGTAAAAATTTTAGAGTGAAATTTTTTATTAATAACTTAAGAGTGATAATTTTTCGGTAATGAAAATTTCTCTATAAAATTTTGGAGTAAAAATTTTTATAAAAATTTTAGAATGAAAATTTTTTATAAAAATTTGCAGTGAAAATTTTTCTATAAAGAAAAATTTGCTATAAATATTAAAAAAAAATTCAAGGTACATATATTTCTTTTTACAAAAATTCTTGATTAAAAATGTTAGAGTGAAAATTTTCCATTAAAAATTTTAGAGTGAAAATTTTTCTATAAAAATTTTAGAGTGAAAATTTATTTATACAAATTTTGGACTTAAAATTTTTCTATGAAAATTTTGGAATGAAAATTTTTCTATTAAAATTTTGGAATGAAAATTTTTCTATAAAAATTTTAGAATGAAAATTATAAAATTAATTTTTCTATAAAAATTTTAAAATGAAAATTTTCCTACAAAAATTAAAGAATTAGAATTTTTCTATAAAAATTTTAGAATGAAAATTTTTCTATAAAAATTTTAGAATGAAAATTTTTCTAAAAAAATTTTAGAATGAAAATTTTTCTATAAAAATTTTAGAATGAAAATTTTTCTATAAAAATTTTAGAATGAAAATTTTTCTATAAAAATTTAGAATGAAAATTTGTTTACGAAAATTTTAGAATGAACATTTTTCTTTGAAAATTTTTCTATAAAAATTTTAGAATGAAAATTTTTCTAAAAAAATTTTAGAATGAAAATCTTTCTATAAAAATTTTAGAATGAACATTTTTGTATAAAAATTTAGAATGAAAATTTGTCTACGAAAATTTTAGAATGAACATTTTTCTTTGAAAATTTTTCTATAAAAATTTAAGAGTGAAAATTTATTTATACAAATTTTGGACTAACAATTTTTTTATAAAAATTTTAGAATGAAATTTTTCTATAAAAATTTTAGAATGAAAAGTTTTCTATAAAAATTTTAAAATAAAAATTTTTCTATCAAAATTTTAGAATAAAAATCTTCCTATAAAAATTTTAGAATGAACATTTTTGTATAAAAATTTAGAATGAAAATTTGTCTACGAAAATTTTCGAATGAACATTTTTCTTTGAAAATTTTCCTATAAAAATTTAAGAGTGAAAATTTATTTATACAAATTTTGGACTAACAATTTTTTTATAAAAATTTTAGAATGAAATTTTTCTATAAAAATTTTAGAATGAAAATTTTTCTATAAAAATTTTAAAATAAAAATTTTTCTATCAAAATTTTAGAATAAAAATCTTCCTATAAAAATTTTAGAATGAACATTTTTGTATAAAAATTTAGAATGAAAATTTGTCTACGAAAATTTTAGAATGAACATTTTTCTTTGAAAATTTTTCTAAAAAATTTAAGAGTGAAAATTTATTTATACAAATTTTGGACTAACAATTTTTTTATAAAAGTTCTAGAATGAAATTTTTCTATAAAAATTTAAGAACGAAAATTTTTCTATAAAAATTTTAGAATGAAAATTTTTTTTATAAAAATTTTAGAATGAAAATTCTGCTATAAAAAAATTTGAATGAACATTTTTCTTTAAAAATTTTAAAATGAAAATTATTCTATAAAAATTTTAGAATGAAAATTATTCTATAAAAATTTTAGAATAAAAATGTTTGTATTAAGTTTTGGAGTTATAGTTCATAACGAAATATCCTTTTTCATCCTAATACTAAAACATTTTGTGGCCATTAAAAAAATCTTGAAAATTTCTTAACAGTCGGTTCACAATTGAACCTTAAGGTATTATCATTTTTGAGTTTACTTCGATTTGAGAAAACCAAGGCCATATGTTTGATTTGAATGATTAGAAATTTCTAAAATGTAATTGGAAATGATGTAGGTATAATTTCAAAGTAGAGAATGTAATTAATAACAATTTTTTAAATTACTGATTAGCTGATGATTGATTATAGATTTTTTGTATAATAAATCTATTTAATAAAGAAATCCATTATATAGAAATATTAATATAGATAGAAAGAAACAATAAACTTTTTAAATTACCGATAAATAGCAACGAAAAGGTCACATCATCCGCAACTTTTTTTTCTTTAATTAATCGTAAATCAACAAAATAATCAATTAAATATTTAAAAAAAAAATAATCAAGTGATCTTTAGGGGGTAGCGTAAGGTATTTAGGACGGTACCGAATTACACGAAGTTTAACAAATGGAGGAGGTTGTCCAATAAATTTTCGCGTAACTCGAAAACTGTTTATTTTCTTTAACTAAGTAAAAAAATCGAAATTCGGTAACAAAATTATCTTTCAGAAACATTAATTATTCAAGCATTTGTTTTTGGAAAAAAAAATTGTTTTCAAAATAAACTTATTTTTGAAAATGAAAATTTTCGTGAATTTTTTTTTGCAAACAAAAAAAAATTATTTCCAAAACGAGTGCTCCGATTAAAAAAATAATTAGTGTTGCTGAGAGATAATTTTGTTGCCTAATTTTGATTTTTTATTTAGTTCAAGAAAATACAAAATTTTTGAGTTACTCGAATATTTATTGAGCAACCTCCTCCATTTTTTTATAACACATTTTTTATAACGCTATATCTCTAAAACTAGAGCTAACCTAAAAAAACCATTGAATTCAGCGTAAGATTATTTTCCCACTAAGATTCTTGTCGGTAAAAAAAGTTGTCGAAATCGAGCACAGTTTAATCGAATGAATAAAATTTTCTCAGAAAATTTATTTTCCTTATTATTGCCTTAGAGCCATGTGTAAAATTTATTATTTTGTTTACAATTTTTTTGCTTATACTCTTATATTATTTGAAATATGTATTATAAAAATATTATTTTATACACTCCGTTGCATAACTAAAAAGCCACTTATAAACAAGTAAATAATGTAGATTTTTCTGTTTGAAAAATGCATTTATTATATAACAAAATGGTAAATAATAATAAAGTACCTGGTTGACCGAGCCTTGCTCGGAGCTTTATGATAAGCATTTTGAGGCAAATTTTAAAGTTTTTATATATTTTATTTTATAAAGTGCTAAAATAAATTTAGAGGAAAGACATTGTACAAATATTCAGTTAATTTTGAATTATTTTATTTATTTTGTCCGACCAACACATAGTTTGCATAGTTTACAGTTTAACTCATTTTAATAATTTTGGAAATTATTCATACCAACAGAAACCTCCGTCGACTCATGCGCAACAACTTTGCTAAAGATTATAGTCTGATCAAATGCACAGTTTACGATTTAATTCATTTTAAGTAGTTTGCAGTGGCGGCACCTGAAGTTGTTTATACCATATAAGAAACCTTTGTCTGCTTATTCGTAACAACTTTGCTTATGATTATAACATGATCAAATGCACAGATTACGATTTAATTCACTTTGAGTAATTTTCTGTGGCGCCACCTGTCGGACTTTGCTCATACCAATTCTTAAACCTTCTTCGGCTTATCCGTAACAACTTTCCTGAAGATTATAGCATGATTAAATGTACAGCTTACGATTAAATTGACTTTGAGTAAATTTCAGTGGGGCCACCTGTCGAAATTTCTTCATACCAACTAAGAAACCTTCGTCGGCTCATGTGCAACAACTTTGCTAAAGATTGTAGCATGATTAAATGTACAGATTACGATTAAATTGACTTTGAGTAAGTTTCTGTAGCGCCATCTGTGGGAAATTATTCATACCAACTAAAAAGCCTTCGGCGGCTCATGCGCTACAACTTTGCTAAAGATCATAACATGATCAAATGTACAGTTTACGATTTTATTAATTTTTAGTAATTTTCAGTGGCGCCATCTGTTGGAAATTAGTCTCATCAACTTAAAAACCTTCGCCTGCTTATCCGCAACATCTTCGCTAAAGAGCATAACATGATCAAATTCACAGTTTGCTATTCTATAAAGAACATACATACAGACAAACATTCATTTGTTTAAAATAATACTAATTTTTCCCCCTTTTTATTCCCTAATTTCTAAAAGTTCCATATGCATATTTGGTACTTTTTTGGTGCAAATTGAATTCGGTACATTTTTTTAAAACGCAGTTAACATAATGTATAATGTTCCTATCATATTACTTTGGAGATGTTATGTTATCATTTTATCCCCTTTTTACCATTTCGGCTCCAAAATCAAAAAAGTACCAAATACGTATTTCATGTTTCTTTTACATCTATTGATTGCAGTACAAAGTTTCTTTCTATATTCTTTAGTTTAAAATATAAGAGTGGGTTAAAAAGGTACCAAAAAAACTATTTTCAGCCTTTTTTACCCCCTATCGAACATAGTTTCAAAAAAGTACCAAACACCTGTCCACTTATTTTCATAGTTGTTTAAAACGTAATTTTAATTTTGTTTCTATACCTATTACTTTAGGAGATATAGCGTTTTCGATTTTTTCCCCTTTTTACCCGTTTTTACCCTCTTAGAGGCAAAAGTTCCAAAAGTTCCTTCTTCTTCGACCTATACATCAAAAAAGATACCCACTGTCCAAATTTTATCAAAATCGTTAGAGCCGTTTTCGAGATAGCCATTCTATATATATATAAATACATACAATTATTGCTCGTTTAAGAATATAAGATAAGATTTGTCCATTATGAGCCACTAGCAATTCTCTTCATTCTGGTAGCATATGGAATTTATAACTGATTTTATAGTTATACGACAGAGTGTATTGGAAATATTTATTTTACTTAGTTCCCGTATCATCAGCAGGTTAAATAGCCAATAAAAACAAACACATCTCGTACATGTCAATTACTTTTCAGTTCAATAATAAAATCTTGATATAATGACTTGGAAAAAGCCACTGCCAGATGCACAATTAAGTAGTTAAGTCAGTTTGCTATATGCACTGGCTGTTTTTTATAACCACCATCAAAAAGAATGGGGGGTATATTGAGATTGTCATTCCGTTTGTAATTTTCTTAATATTAGCCCAAAAACCAAAATTAAAGTACATTCTGAATCCTTATGAAATTCTAAGATGATTGAGCGATGTCCGTCTGTCTGTTCGACTGTCTGTCCGTCTGTCTGTCTGTCCGTATGTCTGTCTGTCTGTTGTTGGCACGATAAAACCTTAAAGAAAGGATATAGGTTACTGAAATTTAACAAAAATATTCTTTATTTCTTAGAAAGTGTTGATATTGAAATCGGGCAAAATCGGTTCACATTTGACCATAGCTCCCGTATAACCTCGTCTAGGCTAATCGCTTATTTGCTAATAAATGACAAATTATTACATATAAATTTAAGCATTACTTCTTTTTTGTTAATATAAAATGAGTTCTTTTTTTTTGTAAATTGCTTTCTGTAGCCTCAGCAGCTTTTCCAGCATCTACAAATGTTTATGCTAAATTGCATATTTTTAGGTTTTTGTTGAAGTTTTATCATAAAAATTTCTACAACAAAATTTTTCCGTACAAAAAAAAATTATGAAAATTTTTGTATAAAAAAATTTTATAATGAAAATTTGTCTATAAATATTTTGTTTCGAAATTTTTTCGATAAAAATTTTGTAACGAATATTTTTCTATAAAAATTTTGTGACCAACATTTTTTTTTATCAAAATTTCGTAACAAAAATTTTTCTATATAAATTATATCAAGAAAATTTTTCTATAAACATTTTATAACAAAAATCTATAAAAAAATTATAACGAAAATTTTTCTATAAAAATTTAATAACTTTTTTACATTTTTGAAAATTAACTTAATAAGCAAATTTTTTAAAAATTTACTTAATAAGCAAATTTTTGAAAAATTTACTTAAGAAGCAAATTTTTGAAAAATTTACTTAAGCAAATTTTTGAAACATTTTTTTAAAACGCAAATTTTTAAAAAATTTACTTAAGAAGGAAATTTTTGAAAAATTTACTTAAGGAGTAAATTTTTAAAAAATTTACTTAAGAAGTAAATTTTTGAAAAATTTACTTTAGAAACAAATTTTTGAAAAAGTTACTTAAGAAGCAAATTATTAAAAAACTTACTAAGGAAGCAAAATTTACTACAGAAGAATTTTTTATTTTAATTTTCTTAAGTAGCAAATTTTTGAAAATTTACTTAGAAGCACATTTTTTAAAAATTTACTTAGAATTTAAAATATGTTTTCAAATTTAAATCCTTATTAAAAAAAAATAATAGAAAACCTTGTCCTATCGTTAAAGTTTTCTATAGAAAACCTTGTCCTATCGTCAAAGTTTTCTATAGAAAACCTTGTCCTATCGTCAAAGTTTTCTATGGAAAACCTTGTCCTATCGTCAAAGTTTTCTATAGAAAACCTTGTCCTATCGTCAAAGTTTTCTATAGAAAACCTTGTCCTATCGTCAAAGTTTTCTATAGAAAACCTTGTCCTATCGTCAAAGTTTTCTATAGAAAACCTTGTCCTATCGTCAAAGTTTTCTATAGAAAACCTTGTCCTATCGTCAAAGTTTTCTATAGAAAACCTTGTCCTATCGTCAAAGTTTTCTATGGAAAACCTTGTCCTATCGTCAAAGTTTTCTATGGAAAACCTTGTCCTATCGTCAAAGTTTTCTATAGAAAACCTTGTCCTATCGTCAAAGTTTTCTATAGAAAACCTTGTCCTATCGTCAAAGTTTTCTATAGAAAACCTTGTCCTATCGTCAAAGTTTTCTATAGAAAACCTTGTCCTATCGTCAAAGTTTTCTATAGAAAACCTTGTCCTATCGTCAAAGTTTTCTATAGAAAACCTTGTCCTATCGTCAAAGTTTTCTATAGAAAACCTTGCCCTATCGTCAAAGTTTTCTATAGAAAACCTTGTCCTATCGTCAAAGTTTTCTATAGAAAACTATGTCCTATCGTCAAAGTTTTCTATAGAAAACTATGTCCTATCGTCAAAGTTTTCTATAGAAAACTATGTCCTATCGTCAAAGTTTTCTATAGAAAACTATGTCCTATCGTCAAAGTTTTCTATAGAAAACTATGTCCTATCGTCAAAGTTTTCTATAGAAAACCTTGTCCTATCGTCAAAGTTTTCTATAGAAAACCTTGTCCTATCGTCAAAGTTTTCTATAGAAAACCTTGTCCTATCGTCAAAGTTTTCTATAGGAAACCTTGTCATATCGTCAAAGTTTTCTACAGAAAACCTTGTCTTAAGTAAGTACTAGGCAGCATATACAATTTCATCGAAATCGGTTCACATTTAACCATAGCTCCCATACAAAAAACTTACGGAAACAGCCTTAATTTCACCTAAAATGCACTTAAATGCCAATAAATGATAAACTGTGATAGCTTTGGCCACTAAATTTAGCACAAGAAAGTTTTACGTCAATGCCATCTAGTTTGCAAAATTTTGTCACAATCGGTTTCCATTTGACCATAGCTCCCATATAAAAAACTTACGGAAACACAAAAATACAAATGGAAAAGGGGGATTATGTTTGTCAGATAAAAGCGCAATAGCGCCTTAACGAAAAGAGCTAGAGGGACACAATTTTACAAAATTATTTTCGATATCTTGAAAAGAAAGAAAGTTGTGTATTGAAAATCGACGAAATCGGTTCACATTTAATTAGAGCTCCCATATAACCCCGCACCGGGAATCACATTAATGCTGATAAATTTAATACAATTGTAATAGCTATGACGACTAAATATAGAATAGGAAGTTTATTGGTCAGTATATCAAATTTTATAGGAATCGGTCCATATTTGACTATAGCTTTCATATAAAAAATACTCCCTGAAACCAAAAAAAAAAAATGTAGCAAAGCTATTAAATTAGAAACTATGACAGCTATGGCCACTAAAATATCGAATAAGCTTTATATAATTACCAGCCACTGTGTAAAATTTTGTTACAATCGGTCAACATTTGGCTATAATTCGTATGTTATATATATATATATATATATATATATATATATATATATATATATATATATATATATATATATAAGAATTATAGCCAAATCCCCTTTTTATATCAACAATCAAAAAGATTCAGAGGTACCAACAGCATATTAAGATTGCACCAAGGAATCAATCAATGTCCAGACTTTATATACGGTAAATGCATTAGGAGCTCCTAACAAAATATCAGAGACCGAATATTAATACTTTTAAAACAATATTTTCATATTTTAATACATACAAAAACAATCATTGAAGTTTAAAAAATAATAAATATCCCCAAAGATTTTTAATTGTTCAAAAAATTTTGTATCGTTTTTCAATCCCATGAAAATAAAAAATAAAAAAATCGTTTGGGATATTTATCAGTTCAAAATTATTTTCATCTTTTTTCATCCGATGAAAAAAAAATTTGGTAGAAATTTTATTTCTGTATTTGTCCTGGTTTCATTCATCATAATGTTCTTGCATAGATTAGGAAACTCCAAAATCTTTGCGCCAACTGCCGTAGCAGGGGGATTCCTCGCATGATTACCCCTTGGAGTAGTATAAACTGTAATATTGTTTCTTTCCATGCTTAAAACATCGTGAGTGCTAGGTCGGTGGGTGATGGGTCCAAAGACACAAGGCACGTTTGTATAGCGAGCCGATCGATCCGAGACTGAGGCCCGCTTGCAGCCGCAACTAACATGTTGAACAGACGCTGCATTTTCGTACTTTACGAAGTACAATTATCTTAGACCCTTAGATCATATACGTTGGAATGGCTCTTAGATAACTCCATTTTATATTAGCCCTGACCTAGAATCCCACACTGGTAGTTTAACGCATCTAAAACTAGGTTGCTAAGGTTTCCAGGATGTACCACGAGAAGGTTAGATTGGGAATTGGATACAGTTCTTACCTGTTAGCTAGAGACGTCAAGCAATTCTGCATCCTTCCATTCCCTATGCTCCACTGGGAGCCAAAAATGACAGAAGAAGAAGATTTGTCCTGGTATAAAAAGTCTTTAGGACGTTTAAATAACAATAAATTCAAATTATATGTTGAAATGGTTTTGCGAGTCAAATAAACCACCAATAGTTCCATTAGGACTATTAGGTTTAACTTCGATGTCCTAAAACATTGCAATTAATTGGAAACATATTCATACATTCATTGTTAAAAGTTTTATAATTTCAAAAATATTTTATTTTTCAAAGTCAAAAAAGAAGTTTAAAAATAAAACAATCAATAAAATATTTTTCTGTTCGGATATTTATCGTTCAAGACATTTAAAATTTTCATCATGAGGGATATTTATATTTCAAATATAAATCCCTCATTTTTATTCATCGATGGAAATGAAAATAAATTTTCATCGGCAATGACATTTATACTTGATTGATTTAAAAAATAAAACAATATTCGGTATCTGCAAAATATATGGACCTATCGTATTACTATCAACATGTTTACCCTACTTTAATATTAAGCTAAACGAAAAGTGTTTAACAGATTATTAAGCCTAAACTATACCCGGTTATGAGATTAAATTTTGTGCAAAGTAAATACTGGGGAAACTACTTATTCACTTTAATATTTTGAATTATAAAGCTACTGCAACCGAATTTAGTCCAAATATGTTACCAAGAATACCAACTTGCGTAACACTTTTTTTCGAATTTGATCCACATTTTGAATTAGCTGCACCCTCGTAGATATATGAGATATGTTTCTAAATTTAGGCAGAGTTGGCAAAATGTTAGTTCGATTGATGATTAAAAACTAACGATTAAAAAATTTATTGTGATTAACAACTAAAAATATTTAGTTGTAATCATAAAAATTTATTTCGATTAATTAGTCGTAATCATTAATCGTTAGTCAAAGCTGAAGGTACACTTTTGGCTTCATTTGGGGGTGGAGTTCGCTGATAGTTTAATTCATTGATTGAAGTCATAGTAAGTACAGGGAAGAAAGCAAACCTGAAAGCCAACGAAAAAATATAATAGGTTTTAGTTTCTGTTTTTTTTTTTTAACTTTCAAAAATCAAAAAATTAAAACTACCCAGTAAAACTTTTCATTACCAAATAATGAGTTAAACAGTTAAACTATTGAACACGAACTACTTACTCATTCGCTGTTTAAGTCATTATATTAACATGGGGATGTCATTGGAGGCAAGTACTTACCAATTGCAGAAAAGTAATGACTTGGGTAAGCAATTTGAAAGCAACAACAACAACAGCAACAACTTTTTTGTTGTTGTTTTATTAAAAACATTTATTTTTAAACGAAATACAAAATTTTTTTTTATGATCCCATGGGGGCTCGAGCCCAGACCCTCCGACTTCTAGGCAGAGACTCTTCCACGGAGCTACTTCATACGTTGAAAACTTAGCAGCTTATAATTAATATAAACAATTTTTATTTTTAGATCCAAAATCATGTGAAAATAACTTTGTTTTCCCCTGTTTTTTTTTTGCTTTGTTGTAATTTTTGGAAAAATATTTTTATACGATTTTTTGTAATTATTTTAAAACTTTTTTAAAATTATTTTAAAACTTAAACAATTTAAATCTTCTTTTTTGTATAAGTTTTTACATAAGATTGACTCTTATTTACTTAAATGTTACAACCTGTTAATGTCAAAGTCCGAGCAGATTTTAGAATTCCATGGATTTCGATCTTGTGCGAATATTCTCCAATTGTATAGGCCAAGCTTTGAAAAATGTTCCTCTACTTGGTCTTTCTATCGAAGTTTCGGACATCCTCCTCTAACATTAGGTAGTGGAACATTTCAATTCTAATTTTATCCTCTTCATTGTATTTTTTTCAAGAGAGGGTTACTAGCCCGTAATCCTTACCCATTTTTATCGATCTTATGGGACAACTCTCGGAACATGTTAACTCACAATATTAATGGGTGTTAAACTAGCTCCCCGGGTGATACCATGAGGAGGTGTGTGTCCACAGTTGAGATGAAGGATGACCCAGATAAGTTGGGCTTACCAAGTTAAGACCAATTAGAATCGTGTTTGGTATTCAACATCCCCTACATAATCAAAATTGACTCATGATGGTATTTTTTCATTAACGTGAGTTAGTTTTACAAATTTGTTTTACAGAAGATAATATTTAAGTTCTTAAAATTCAAAAATCATTTAAAAAGACTCTTTTAATAAAAAAAAAACTAAAAAAAATGGTTGCCCTTGGTGGGATTTGAACCGGGGCCATTCAGTTTAAATTACCATCTTAATTACAAACAAGTACTTCTGTAATAACTTATTATTTATTCGGATGGTATGTTGTAGTCGTTACAAGGTAACCAGTTATCAGAGTACTTGCCATTACCAAAGTTTTGGTGGGTAGTTTTATATTTTTCAAATATGAAAATTATTCTGCACAATGAAACTTATGACATACGATTAATTTTAATTTTTTTAATCACGACTAAATTATTATTTATTAATGAAACTAATTTAATCATGAATAATATAATCATGATTAATTTAGTTAGGATATAATCATGACTAATTTAGTTAGGATTAATTTACTCAAAATTGACAAATCGATTAAAAAATTAATCGATTAATGCCAACTCTGATGGTAGGTATATAAGATTCGACAGAGCCAAATATAACACTCCTACTTGTTCATTTTCATATTATATTTTGATAAGATCTACCCACTACGAGTACAATTAATGCTGATTCCGCTTGGATTGAATTTTCAAAGTAAACTTTCAAAGTGCATTGATAATAATTCCGACATAATTTTTTATGTTTTTGCATTTAATGTAAACAAATAAAAACAAGTAAGAAAGTGCTATAGTCGATCAAGCCCGACCATACGATACCCTTCACCACTAAGGTCAAAATTGTTATTTTTCCTGTATAAAGACAAATATTTGCTAAATTTTGCCATTTTCTCAAAACTTATTTATTTAAGCTGCTTCCGACATTTGGACTTATATGAGAGCTAGGGCCAAATGTGGACCGATTATCTCGAAATTTGGCAAATTGATTAAAGTTGTTACAAAAATTATGTATGCCAAAAATAAATTTAAAATTTTCATTATCTTCAGATTTTTAGTGATTTTTGTCTCATTTAGTACGTTTGTATGGGAGCTATGGTCAAATGTGGACCGATTTTAACGAAATTTCGTACAGTGATTTAGGTTTACATAAGCAGTATTTGATTTAAATTTCGTGAAACAATATTGATATTTGTGGCCAATATATCAATTCCGGGAAGTGGGACCTATGGGTACCATTAATAATGGACCGATTTTGACGAATTTCAATAGCCATGGTCCCATTATCAAAAAAATGATCTGTGCTAAATTTCATCAAATTATCTTTAGAGTTGCGACCTGTAGTTTGATTACAAGGTTTACGTGGGGGTCCATCCAGCCAGACGGACGGACGGACGGACATCGCTAAATCGACTCAGAAAGTGATTCTAAGCCTATTGGTATACTAAAAGATGGGTCTAAGACAAATATTTCTATGCGTTACATACATCAGCACAAACTTATAATACCCTTTCCACCTATGGTGGTGAAGGGTATAATAAACAAATTTAATTGATTAGAATTTTTAGTTGGAATCTAGTGGAACGAATGAACAACTTATGTGGAATATATTCGATTATTTATGTTGTTTTGAATTAAAAATTGTAGGTGCGCTTGAAACGCGGTGGTGATCTAAAACGATGTTTCGATTCGTCTTGACCTACATGCGATTGTTTATGATTGACTTGACAGCAGATTAAAGTACAGATTGTATATATGTATGTATATATATATATTTTTAAGCATAGCAACAAGTGAATGGGAACTGTCTGAAAACATATTTTTTTATTTTAAGAATATAAACTTAGATCAATGTTGGGCAAAGTCTGTCTGATTCTCTATTATTTTGTATTTTCCTAACCCTAGGGTTAGCAAAATAAAAAATCAGAAAACTGATGAAAGTCGGGGTGAAGAGTATCTCATCGGGGAATTACTCTTAATAGAACCTAGATGATGATATTAACGAAAAGTTACATGTACAGTAGGGTGACAGGAAAATTGTTTTCTTTGATTTCAAATGTTTTTCAATGGCATATTATGGACACTATGTCTAAAATTTTAGTTCTGAAAATTTGAGCCAAATCGGACAACGTTCTATGGGCGCGCATTGGGTCCAAATCAAATCAATGATCGTAATTTTTTTTTTTAATAAAAAAATACTTAGTCTTGCCAAAAACAGACCTGGGAAAAATGTACCATTTTCCAACATGGAAAAAACTAAGTTCAGGGGAAAAATGGAATAACTCCAAAACTACTTCATGGATTTTTGTTTTTTAAATAAATCTGTGTTAGTTTTCTTTAATATTCCAATATTTCTTTTTGTAAAAATTGTTTATTTTTGGTTGAAATTTCTCAAAAATAACCCATTTTTCACCATACAAATGGGCTCTAAAACTTTGGACCCGATGCGTGCCCATAGAAAGTTATCCGCTTAAAATATTATGAAAATAAAACCACTTCCGAAATCACTTAAATGTTTATAAATGGAGAAGTTTTTTTGACAAACGGATTTGTTATAGAAAATTTGTTTATCAAAAATTTTTCTATAGAAAATTTTTTTATCAAAAATTTTTCTATAGAAAATTTTTTTATCAAAAATTTTTCTATAGAAAATTTTTTTATCGAAAATTTGGGTATCAAATTTTAACTGAATGCTTTAAGTACTCATTTTCACGAGTTTCGTTAATGATCGTTATATTTACGAAAATTACAAAAAGTCTTCGGCTTCTGGTGGTATGGGCTGCCTAGTCCAGAAACTTCACAGAAACTTCGCAGAAACTTCGACATTATTATAGCGATTGAAAAAACAAGTCGGTCAAGCCCGACCATACGATACCCTTCACCACTCAGGTCAAGGGTGTTCTTTTTCCTGTATAAAGACAAATATTTGCTAAATTCTGCCATCATGCAAAACTTATATATTTAAGCTGTGTCCGTCATTTGGACTTATATGAGAGCTAGGGTCAAATGTGGACCGATTATCTCAAAATTTTGCGAATTGATTACAGTTGTTAAAAAACTTAAAATTCTTATTATCTTCAGATTTACGAGCGTTTTAGTGATTTTTGTCTCATATTGTGCGTTTTAACAAAAGAGTTTGGGAGCTATGGTCAAATGTGGACCGATTTCAACGAAATTTGGTACAGTGATTTTAGTTTTGATAAGCAGTATTTGTTTTAAATTTCACGAAAAAATATTGATATTTGTGCCCAATATATCAATTCCGGGAAGTGGGACCTATGGGTGGTACCATAAGTAATGGACCGATTTTGACGAATTTCTATAGCCATGGTCCCACTATCAAAAAAATGCTCTGTGCCAAATTTTATCAAATCAGAACTGCGACCTGTTCTTTGATTACATGGTTTACATGGGGGTCCAGCCAGCCGCCCAGACAGACGGGCGGACGGACTGACATCGCTAAATCGACTCAGAAAGTGATTTTAAGCCTATTGGTATACTAAAACGTAGGTCTAAGACAAATATTTCTATGCGTTACATACATCAGCACAAACTTATATAATGATTATTGGAGTCTTTCGAATACTGTATTATACTAACAGATGTTTAGCCTCCAAAATACGATATTTGTTATAATATATTCCAAATTCTTATGACTTAGATCATTTATGAGAGCTAGGGTCAAATGTGGACAGATTGTCTCGAAATATTACAGTTTATACAAAAATAATGTGTAAGCCTATGAGTAGTATAGGCCAAAATTTCGATTCCGGGAAGCCAGACCTATGGGAACTACCAAAAATAATTCACCGATTTTAGCCATTTTCAATAAAAACAAATGTCTGTGCCAAAATTTATCATTATTTCAATTTTCTTACAAACTGAGACCTGACATTGAGAAGATTCAGAGCTACATCTAGAAAGCCGTCTAAACGGATGGACTGACATCATATAATCGACTCAGAAAGCGATTCTTAGTCTATTGGTATACTTAATGGTGGGTCTAAGACCAATATTTCTATGCGTTACATACACAAACTTTTATTATAAGTTAGAGTGTCCAACATTTACAATAAAATATCCTTCTTTCTATTTTTATAATGCTCTGAAAAACTAGTTTTTCATAAAAACTAGTTCATAGCCTGAATTATCAGTTTCTTTCTTTTTTTTCATAAAAATAATTCTAACGCCTTCCTATAAACACAAATCAAAGAAATCAGAGCAAAAAGTTCAATAAAAAATATTGATGGGTGGGAAAATAATAACAATAATGATGATTTTTATTTGTTTATGAGTATTTTTTGCTTTTGTTTTATTATTATGGCATCTTCACCAGCAACTGGTGAATAGTGAGAATAAATTGTCAAGGGCCCAGAGGAGATATAGAGTTAAAATCGGTGAAAAGGGGAATCATTATTATTTTTCGCTTAAGTGACTGCGACTATTTGCAATAAACAATTTAATTGTTTACAAAAAAGAAAATAAAGGAAAAAATTATTTATCAGTTTAACAAAGAAGTGTGTCTGGATTTTCAAATGCGGGCCTTTCCTCGAAAACATATGGGCAAATCCTGCGTGACGGACGATACATTTGTACGGATTTTGTTGTACTTAAATGAATCCCATTGTCGTTTTACACGAGATATCTTTACACAGATTTCGAAGAATATTATCCCATCGATTGTGCTCTCGAATGGCATTTGTTAATTTACATATTTGTTTTAGAGGAAAAAGATATTCGCTTTTAAAGTGTTGTGACGGACGCTACAAACAATGGAAGTGACTTTTTTTCAACGCGTGTTTCTGTAATTTTTATCAAATTGGTCATAATAATAAAAATATTGTAAATACCTTGAAGATAGATAAAAGTCAGAGGATTACGAAACAGCTTTTATACAACATTTTAAATTTTCCAGTTTCACCAAAAATCCATAAATGAACGTGACGGACGATATAGTTTTTACTTGAATGTTTTTTATTAGGAAAAATTCATATTTCATATATTTATACCCTTCACCACCATAGGTGGAAAGGGTATTATAAATTTGTGATGATGTATGTAACGCATAGAAATATTTGTCTTAGACCCATCTTTTAGTATACCAATAGGCTTAGAATCACTTTCTGAGTCGATTTAGCGATGTCCGTCCGTCCGTCTGGCTGGCTGGACCCCCATGTAAACCTTGTAATCAAACTACAGGTCGCAATTCTAAAGATAATTTCATGAAATTTGGCACAAATCATTTTTTTGATAATGGGACCATGGCTATTGAAATTCGTCAAAATCTATCCATTATTTATGGTACCTCCCATAGGTCCCAATTCCTGGAATTGATATATTGGCCACAAAAATCAATATTTTTCATGAAATTTAAAAGAAATACTGCTTATGTAAACTTAAGTAACTGTATCAAATTTCGTTGAAATCGATCCACATTTGACCATAGCTCCCATACAAACTCTTTTCTCAAAACGAACTAAATGAGACAAAATTCACTAAAACGCTCGTAAATCCGAAGATAATTTATGTTACAGTTTCTTCAGCTTCTTTTTGGGATTGAAAATTTTATTTTCACCAAAATTTTATTTAAAAAACGTATCTACAAATATGTTCTTATAGATAGATTTTGGTGTGATCTTTTATAATATGAGAATTATGGGCTTTTTAAATTTCAAAGATTATACGGCATAGCTTTGGAAGTTTATATCCAATATAAACTGTTATATCAAACAAAAGCTACTAAAAGTACCATTCAAATGATATACATTTTTCCGACTAAATACCTGCAACTAAATACCTGCCATACACAAACAGACCAATCAAAAATTATATCCATTATATATTCTGAAGGATCAATAATCATAAATTTTTCCATAAACACAAATATGTTATTTTGACAGTTTTAAAATTTTGTCCTTGGTTTAATGTTTTTCGGATTTGCCCATATACCGAAAAAGTATAAAGAACTATAAGTCTAAAAAAAAACTCTACTATCTATATAAATAAATCTGGGGTCCCATTCATATTCGGGTTAGATAAGGCAATTCTATTTTCAAAATAAACAAACTAGAATGAATTATGATCGGACAATACTTCTCACCACGAGTCCAAATTATCCATTTTCTGATTATAATAAGACTATCAGCCATGTCACAGAACTTAATTCCGTTCGAAATGGAAATAAATTCCGTATTTTCCTTCTATAGAAAAAGTAAAACGAAAAATTTTTTCGAAATGAAACCACTTTCGGTTTTCAAAGTGGAATTGAATTTGCATGTTTTTCTTCGTGTGTTCAATATTTGAACAATTTCTTCAAATTATCAGCGTTAGTTGTTTAAACGAAGATGGAGTTACTGATTTCAATTGAAAAAATCGTGTCTTGTAATGTTTTTGGAGATTTAAAATTTTTCGGAATCTATAGAACCTAAAACCATTTCGATCGGAATTCAACTACGGAATGGTTTCGATTCCGAACGGAATTTGTGACATGCCTGTATATGAAAGCTATGAAATAGCCATACATACAAAGTTTTTAAAAATAAAAAGACATTTTTCAATATTAATTATAACAATCCGAGTCTTAAAATAGAAAAATGCAAAAAGAATAAAATAAGAAATGATATATTTACTTGTTTCCTTTAGAGGTTTCATGAGAAGTGTCTAGTCGTTGATGATGATGATGAAGAAGATTTCTTGTTTATCATTATTAAGACATGGACTCAATTTCTTGTGGTAAACAATATGAGGTAAAAGGTTAATGATTTTAAGGTTAACTTTGTTATGGCTTAAACAAACAGGAAACAGGAAATTATGACAAGAAATCAAGAAGAAAATTTCAATTATTTCAAAAGCTTAAAATAAAAATCTTATAATGAAAATTTTCTTCTTTAGAAAAAATTTTATATCGAAATATTCTTATATATAATTCGTTAAAAAACTTTTTCTACAGAAAAAATTTCGTTAAAAAACTTTCTCTATAGAAAAAATTTCGTTAAAAAACTTTTTCTATAAAAAAAATTTCGTTAAAAAATTTTTTCTATAGAAAAAATTTCGTTAAAAAATTTTTTCTATAGAAAAAATTTCGTTAAAAAATTTTTTCTTAGAAAAAATTTCGTTAAAAAATTTTTTCTATAGAAAAAATTTCGTTAAAAAATTTTTTCTATAGAAAAAATTTCGTTAAAAAATTTTTTCTATAGAAAAAATTTCGTTAAAAAATTTTTTCTATAGAAAAAATTTCGTTAAAAAATTTTTTCTATAGAAAAAATTTCGTTAAAAAATTTTTTCTATAGAAAAAATTTCGTTAAAAAATTTTTTCTATAGAAAAAATTTCGTTAAAAAAGTTTTTCTATGAGAAATTTTTGTTAAAAAATTTTTTCTATAGAAAAATTTTTGTTAAAAAATTTTTTCTATAGAAAAAATTTCGTTAAAAAATTTTTTCTATAGAAAAAATTTCGTTAAAAAATTTTTTCTATAGAAAAAATTTCGTTAAAAAATTTTTTCTATAGAAAAAATTTCGTTAAAAAAATTTTTCTATAGAAAAAATTTCGTTAAAAAATTTTTTCTATAGAAAAAATTTCGTTAAAAAATTTTTTCTATAAAAAAAATTTCGTTAAAAAATTTTTTCTATAGAAAAAATTTCGTTAAAAAATTTTTTCTATAGAAAAAATTTCGTTAAAAAATTTTTTCTATAGAAAAATTTCGTTAAAAAAATTTTTCTATAGAAAAAATTTCGTTAAAAAATTTTTTCTATAGAAAAAATTTCGTTAAAAAAGTTTTTCTATGAGAAATTTTTGTTAAAAAATTTTTTCTATAGAAAAATTTTTGTTAAAAAATTTTTTCTATAGAAAAAATTTCGTTAAAAAATTTTTTCTATAGAAAAAATTTCGTTAAAAAATTTTTTCTATAGAAAAAATTTCGTTAAAAAAATTTTTCTATAGAAAAAATTTCGTTAAAAAATTTTTTCTATAGAAAAAATTTCGTTAAAAAATTTTTTCTATAGAAAAAATTTCGTTAAAAAATTTTTTCTATAGAAAAAATTTCGTTAAAAAATTTTTTCTATAGAAAAAATTTCGTTAAAAAATTGTTTCTATAGAAAAAATTTCGTTAAAAAATTTTTTCTAAAGAAAAAATTTGGTAAAAAAAATTTTTCTAAAAAAAAAATAAGTTTAAAAATTTTTCTAAAAAAAAAACTTCGCCTAAAAATTTTTTCGAAAGAAAAACTTTCGTTAAAAAATTTTTCTAAAGAAAAAATTTCGTTAAAAAATTTTTTCTAAAGAAAAAATTTCGTTAAAAAATTTTTTCTATAGAAAAAATTTCGTTAAAAAATTTTTTCTATAGAAAAAATTTCGTTAAAAAATGTTTTCTATAGAAAAAATTTCGTTAAAAAATGTTTTCTAAAGGAAAATTTTCGTTCAAAATTTTTTTCTATAGAAAAATTTTCGTTAAAAAATTTTTTCTATAGAGAAATTTTCGTTAATTTTTTGTTAAAGAATTTTTTTTTCCTCAGAATACCCAGAAGTTTTAAACAAATGGATTAAAATAACTTTACCCCAAAAATGTCAAAAGGTTATCGATCAAAACGGCACATATTTGTTTTAATTTTTTAATTATGCGGAAGAAGTGTTTCGTTTTTTTGTCAAACGTTTAACCGATATTTTTGGAACATCCAGTATTTGGACTAGACTTTTTAAAATTATAAAAAAAAATTAAAATTCTATTTTGATTTTGTCTCAGGTTCTTTATGGAAAACCAATCACAGTTTTTTTTTTAAATCTAACCAATCCCTCTCTCACTCTCTTTTTCGTACTCTTTTAGCAAAATCTTAGAGAACAAATATTATAAAAATTCTCTTTTTGCTCTTTTGTTTTGGTTTATTTTGAAAAATAATCTCAATTTTGAAATAATCTTGATAATTTTTTAAAATTTATTTTAAAAACAAAATTTTTTTATATTAAGAAATTCAGATCGCCAAAGCATTTCATTTAAACCGAAACTTTCGAAAATGTAACATTAAGTGATTTATCGAACTACAAAGAGTTTCGCTGAGCTCAAGATCGGAAATAAAGAAAAATTTTCTATATATAAATAAATATAAAATAAACGATCCTGTGGCAGAAGAAGTAAAATTAAGTGAAAACTAACTGTGATTTAAAAAAAGTACCTTAATATATTGTTATTTAAAAATTAATTTAAAAAATTGAAACAAAAAAAGTGAAATTCCATAATTTTAATATTCCTATTTTATTGAAAACAAAATTCTTGTAATTCAATCAAGTTAATTTGTCATTACACACATCAATAAAGTGATTATCCTGTAACCTTTAATTATAATTAAATTATTAAGTTTGAATTTTAACTGAAAGTTAAATACGTAGAATCGTCTTTATCTCAGGTGAGTGAGTGACTAAATGAATGAGTGATTTAAAGCAACAACAAGGAAATTAACCCCTTACAAGTTCATTCCAAAATTTGATAAGATTTTATTATTCTTTTTTCGTAAATAATCAAAACAACATGAGCTTTAAGCTTTGATATAGCTTTTTTCCGGATTTAAAATAGGGTTCGCAAAATATTTAAAAAAAAAAGCCTACGGACCAAATACAAATTTGAAAATTCTTGAATTAGATCATTTCATAAAATTTTGATTTAAGGTTAAATATGCAATTATATGCAAAGGATTTAAATTTTATTACAAAGCTGAGACTTCAGTCTTTAATTGGAGGTAATCTTAGTTTCAGAGACTTTATTGCGAATATTTGAAGATGATTAACATATATACAAATTATATTTTAGAAATCTAGGAATCCAAAATCTAATCAACTTAATATGGGCCTTAAGCTTAAAAAAGCTATATTAAGCTTTTTCCGGGTTTAAAATAGGGTTGGCGAACAAAAAAAAAATCAATTTTTAAATTTTAAATTAGATCATGCCATTCAATTTTAATTTAAGTTTAAATATGCAATTATATGCAGATGATTGAAATTTTATTAAAAAGCTGAGACTTTAGTCATGGATTGGAGGTAATCTTAGTTACAGGAACTTTTCTTGAAAAAAGTTATATTTGTCGAAAAATTAAAAAAAAAAAATAAGAAATTTTAAAGAAAAATTTGTTCTTATTTGGAAAGTATGAAATTTAAGTCGTACGTCCACAAGTCCTCACATCTATAATTTCTACATATTTCACCACAATAATATCTTGCTTTCTGACTTACAAGAGTTAAAAAATTTTATTTCTTGCAGTAGATCATCTCAGTAAATATTGATTTTAAGTTAAATATGCAAATATATGCAGATATTTTAAATATTTTAATAAAGCTTAGACTTTAGCCTTTTATTTGGAAGAATTTTAAAATTCTTGAATTAGACCATGTCATTCAATTTTAATTTTAAGCTAAATATGCAATTATATGCAGATTATTAAAACTTTATTAGAAAGCTAAGACTTTAGTCTTGAATTGGAGGTAATCTTCGTTTCAGAGACTTTTATTGAAAAAAGTTATATTTGTCCAAAAATTTTTAAAAATTTTAAAGAATTTTTTTTTTATTTGAAACATGAAATTTAAGTCTAAAGTCCACAAATACTAAGTCTAAAGTCCACAATATCCTCACACGTATAATTTATACGTATTTCAGCGCAATTTCTGATGAACAAAAGTAAAAAAAAAACAATTTCTTGTAGTAGGTCACTTCACTAAATATTGATTTTAAGTTAAATATGCAAATATATGCAGATTATTAAAATTGTATAAGAAGGTTGAGAATTCAGTCTTGGACTGGAGGTAATCTTAGTTTTAGAGACTATTATTTAAAGAAGTTTCTCTCAAAAAAAAAATATTGAAAGAAAAAATTAGAAATTTTAAAGAACATTTTTTTTTATTTGGAACATATGAAATTTAAGTCTAAAGTCACAAATACTACAACATCTATCCTCACATCTATAACTTCTACATATTTGAGCGCAATTTCTAATTAACAAAAGTTAAAAAAACTCAATTTCTTGTATAAGGTCATTTCACTTAAAATTGATTTTAAGCTAAATATGCAAATATATGCAGATATTTTATTTATTATAATTAAGCTTAAACTTCGCCTTTTATTTGGAAGAATTTTAAAATTCTTGAATTAGACCATGTCATTCAATTTTAATTTTAAGCTAAATATGCAATTATATGCAGATGATTAAAACTTTATTAGAAAGCTAAGATTTCAGTCTTAGATTGGAGGTAATCTTAGTTTCAGAGATTTTTATTGAAAAAAGTTGTAATTGTCCAAACAATTTTAAAAACATAAAAAATGTTTAAGAATTTTTTTTTCTTATTCGGAACTTATCAAATTTAAGACTTAAGTCCACAAATACTACACCCTCTATCCTCACAACTAAAATTTATATACATATATTTAGCAATATATCAAAAAAAGTAGGTTTTTAAATTTCAAGATAATCACATGAATTTATATACATTTCTTCAGACACATATTCAGCTATCCTTCGTGCTTCATAAAATGGCCCAAGCTATTTTGGTTCCTGAAATACACGGTGTTTTCTATAATTTTGGCTTTTAAACTAGAAGCAAATTTGGCGCTGTAACTTTCTTAATAGGTCATAAATTAAACTTTTTCAAATTTGTATAGTTAGATAAGTGTAAAAGATTTCATCACCATAAAAAAAACATCAGTACACTTAGAGAAAAGATATATATAAAAGATAATGCAGGAGTGAAAAAAGTATAAAATTTGCATTTAAAATGGCACAAAAGCGGATAAAGATTTTGAGACCAAATTTTACATACAGATAGCTACTATTGATATCTAAAAATTTGATATGGCGCTTCCCGATTAAATGTTTGGTTCTTCGACAAATTGAGAAAAACTATCAAAAAAAATGAAAAAAGGGTAAAAATTCTGCATTTTTAATATTTGTCTTCCTATAACTCATTAACTAAGAAACGCATCGAGAAGCGCCATATCAAAATTTTAGATAAACATGTTCTTAATATGTGTGCAAATTTTTCGAGAAAAATATTTAGCCATTTTTGTGCCATTTAAAAAACAAGCAAGCCTATTTGTGTCATTTTTCACTTGTTCACCTTCGAAAGACACATTGATGTATGATAGCAATGTGGTACTTAAAACTATATTGCTCAAATTCACGAACAAATATCCTGAGGCCTACAGTGAAGCAAAAATAATACGCGATTAAATCGCGACCATTGATTTTCTTCTACATCTTAAAGTATGTATACAGCCTACATTGAACCTCTTAAATTCGTAAAATGTAACAAGACAACAGTGGCTTCTGATCATTTTGTGTTCTAGGAATCTAAAAATTAAATATGTACATATTTAGTAATATGGAAACTTGCCACCAAAAAAAAGTCCGACGAAAAAAATGTTTTCAATACCTCATCGATTTACAGCGATTATATTTTTTAAAAGTAGAGATGGAAAATGAAATGGACTTAAAAAACAAATTAACATATTGAGAAACTAACCAATTTCGCGAAATCTGCGAAATCTGGCTAACAAGATTTTTGCATATGGATGCTGAAGTTAAAGAAAAGTTAAAGACTTTCACTTTTATATGGAATTTAAGCCATACCCTTTCTCATTACAAAAACATTATTTTTACTTCTAATATTGTAAACAGTGACTAAATTTTACACAAAATTTTAAAACAATCGTTCAAAAAAGTATCAGAATTGGAATACTGTTAACTACTTTTGTCCCTAGAATTCTTATTTTTTGTCTGAATTTCATCGCAGATATCTCTTTTGAAAGTTTTTGAAAGCATCTATTTTTGTGTTTTTAAAAATGCTACAAAAGATTGCCGCAAGGTGGCGGTATTGACATGTTTCTTACAAATGTATCAAATACATATTATTTGGATCTTTTTCGATGTTGGTACATTCAGAAAAAAGTTAGACCAAATACTCCTGAACAAAGTCGCGGAACATTGTCAAACCAAATTTGTATCTTTTAATTATTAAAAATGCGATTTTCATATGTAACCTAAAAATAGCGCCATCTTTTAGCAGAATTTAGAAACAAAAAAGTTGTAAGACAAACATTATTTTTATAATCCCAGAGATTCATTTTCTACAATAAAAAAGTTCTTTTTCGCAAAAAGCCGTTTTTGATATATTGCTACATATATTTAAAGAAAAAAAGTTAAAAAATCAATTTCCTGTATTAGGTCATTTCACTAAATATTGATTTTAAGATAAATATGCAATTATATGCAGATGATTAAAATTTTATTAGAAAGCCAAGATTTTAGTCTTGAATTGGAGGTAATCTTGGTTTCAGAAACTTTTATTGAAAGAAGTCCACAAATACTACACCCTCTATCGTATATTTATAGAAAAAAGTTAATAAAATCAATTTCTTCAATTAGGTCATTTCACTAAATATTGATTTTAAGATAAATATGCAATTATATGCGGATGATTAAAATTGTATTAGAAAGCTAAGATTTTAGTCTTGGATTGGAGGTAATCTTAGTTTCGGAAACTTTTATTGAAAGAAGTTATATTTCTCCAAAAAATTAAAAAAAAACATTACAATTTTTTTTTTTCTTATTTAGACCATATGAAATCTATGTCTAAAGTCCACAAATACTGCACCCTCACACCTATAATTTCCACATATTTTATAGCAATTTCTGGTTAACAAGAGTTAAAAAAATCAGTTTCTTGTATTAGGTCATTTCACTAAATATTCATTTTAAGTTAAATAGGCAAATATATGCAGTTATTTTATATATTGAAATAAAGTTAAGACTTCATCTTTTAATTTGAAAGAATTTCTTAATCGGACTCTTTTATTGAAAAAAGTTGTATTGTATCGAAACATGGAATTTGTGAAAATTTTTCATTGTTTAGTATAATTATCGCCCCAAAAGGGTTAAAATCTTACAATTATGCAAATTATTCACACCATTTTAATTTGCACTTGTTTTAATTACATAATAAAACACCAAAAGCAGTTCAAATAAATTGACTATTTCAATATGAATTTTAATTAATGTAATTAATTAAGATGTACAAACAAACGAAAAAAATGCAAATCTTTATCAAACCATTTACTTTTATTAAAAATACGAAAAAAAGAAAGATTTTAAGAAATTTGTTTAAAAGAAATAGAATTATACACACGTTTTCCACCCAAAACCCAAATTTTGTGTAAATAAATATCAAATAAAACTCAACAAGATTTGAAATAATAAAACTCTTAGGAAATGATATGTATTAAAACAATACCCTAGGGACATTTGAACTGAAAAATATGAGATTTATTCCCACAACACAAAACAAAAAACATCAAATGGAGTCTAAAAAAACATATTTAAATAAAAAATATTTGAATAAACAATCAGTTAAGACTTACCATTGAGATTTAAGCGAATTAAACATAAATCATCCTTAATATGTCCTTTCAAAAACCGGCAACTGCAATAAGAAAAAATATGGGTAAAATTAAAACAAAATTCTGGTAGATAAAAGAAATTAAGGAAAGGTAAAGAAAATAGAAATCTAAAAGAACTATTTAAGGTTCTTTTAGATTAAGATTCTACATATAAATCATTCCCAATAACCTTTAAAGCCAAGAATTAGGGACACATTAAGAATATGCAGAATGGAAGAATAGTATAACTATAGTATAACTAAAGCATGACTATAGTTGAACTATAGTATGACTAATGTGTGATTATTGTCTGACATTAGTATGACTATAGTCCTACAATAATCTGACTATAGCATGACTAAAACCTGACTCTTATTTTAAAAAGTATCCATAATTATAGTAAAATTTTATTAAAACTAATTTTCTTCTTTAATTTTTATTCGTTCTCATTCTTTAATTAATTATTTATTCCCTTAAAAATCCTTCTTCGGAATCAGGTGTTTGTTATACAAGTTAAATTACCAAAAAAAAGGATAATGCCCCACAATATTCTTAAATAATTTTTGTTGGGTCACGTGCAAAGTTACAACTTAAGTTTGTGGCCAAATTTGATGGCCTGGCAGACCATTTACATGTCTAATACATATTTTCTGCAAATATTTATCTGATTCAAATTTTGATTCCTATCACGTCTAAATTGACTTTTAGTAAATATTATGAGTTTCATATTTGTTTAATGTTAAAGCAATAAAAATAGTAAAATAAAAGTAGAAAAACTTAATTAATACAGGTGTTTTTTAAGAAAAACATGGAAAATCATTAGGTTAATGCAAAAACCAAAGAAACATTTGATTAGCTGAATCGATATATAAGGTATAAGCTTAAAATTCTATAGAAAAGTTGACGATAGGACAACATTTGTATAGAAAAGTTGACGATATCACAACATTTCTATTGAAAAGTTCACGATAGGAAGACATTTCTATAGAAAAGTTGACGATAGGACAACATTTCTATAAAATAGCTGAGGATAGGACAACATTTCTATAGAAAAGTTGACGATAGGACAATATTTCTATAGAAAAGTTGACAATAGGACAACATTTCTATAGAAAAGTTGACGATAGGACAACATTTCTATAGAAAAGTTGACGATAGGACAACATTTCTATAGAAAAGTTGACGATAGGACAACATTTCTATAGAAAAGTTGACGATAGGACAACATTTCTATAGAAAATTTGACGATAGGACAACATTTCTATAGAAAAGTTGACGATAGGACAACATTTCTATAGAAAAGTTGACGATAGGACAACATTTCTATAGAAAAGTTGACGATAGGAAAACATTTCTATAAAAAAGTTGACGATAGAACAACATTTCTATAGAAAAGTTGACGATAGGACAACATTTCTATAGAAAAGTTGACGATAGGACATTTCTATAGAAGAGTTGACGATAGGACAACATTCCTATAGAAAAGTTGACGATAGGAATACATTTCTTTGTAAAAGTTGACGATGGGACATTTCTATGGAAAAGTTGACAAAAGGACAACATTTCTACAGAAAAGTTGACGAAAAGACAACATTGCTATAGAAAAGTTGACGAAAGGACAAAATTTCTAAAGAAAAGTTGACGAAAGGACAATATTTCTATATAAAATTTTTATAGAAAAGTTGACGATTGGAAGAAATTTCTAGAGAAAAGTTGACGTTGGGAGGACATTTCTAGAAAAAAGTTGACCTCAGGAGGACATTTCTTTAGAAAAGTTGTAGTAAGGAAGACATTTTTTAAGAAAAGTTGACGTTATTTCTTAAGAAAAGTTGACGTTAGGAAGAATTTTCTGAAGAAAAGTTGACGTTAGGAAGACATTTCTTAAGAAAAGTTGACGTTGGGAAGACATTTCTAAAGAAAAGTTGACGTTAGGAAAGCATTTCTTAAGAAAAGTTGACGTTAGGAAGACATTTCTTAAGAAAAGTTGACGACAGGAAGACATTTCTTAAGAAAAGTTGACGTAAGGAAGACATTTCTTAAGAAAAGTTGACGTTGGGAAGACATTTCTTAAGAAAAGTTGACGTTGGGAAGACATTTCTTAAGAAAAGTTGACGTTAGGAAGACATTTCTTAAGAAAAGTTAACGTTAGGAGGACATTTCTTAAGAAAAGTTGACGTTAGGAAGACATTTCTTAAGAAAAGTTGATGTTAAAATGACATTTATAGAGAAAAATTGACGTTAGTAAAACATTTTTAGAGAAATTTTGACGTTAGAAGAGAAAAGTTGAAGCAAGGAAGACATTTCAATAGAAAAGTTGACGTTAGGAAGACATTTCTAGAGAAAAGTTGACGTTAGAAAGACATTTTTAGATAAATGTTGACTTTAGGAAGACATTTCTGAAGAAAAATTGACAAAAAAATGTCGTTAGAAAATGTTTAAATATTTTTTTTTTGTATTTATTTTAAATTTTTTATAAAAAAAATCAAAACTTAGTTCCTTTGAAATATTTATCCTTCCTTGTAGACAAAATTTACTAAATTTCCGGTGCTGCTCTAATACATCGTCATCAGCAAAAATACTAAAACAAATATTCGCTAATAGAAAAAACAAATACTTTTACAACTCAAATACATCAACAATATTTGTACAAGGAATAAAGGAGTAAAGTTTGAAATATCCTTTACACGTAAATGAATGTGTGTTTGTAATGTATTTTATTCCTTAAACGGACAAAATAAATAATATAAAGATGATGAAAACATGTCCAAAATATTTATGGTTTTTATTTTCTTGTTCATTTATTGCAAAAGTTTTAATTACTCTTGTCTCGAAAAGTTTAAGTTCAACTGTTGCTGGTTTTTGGATAGAAAGGGAAAGGACTTAGGGGGAAATTAAGACATTGGGAAGGAAACAAATTTAAGTTGTCACTAATTGTAGGATAATTATTAGATGCTATTATTCACTAATTTATTTCGTGTTTAGGGAGATAACGATTGTATTAAACTTAATTAGCAGTTCATTTTACTAGGGCCTTTAAATACAAACTAAAAAGAAGTCTTTAAACATTTTTGGAATTATTAAAATATCCTTTAGAAAATTTTAACATTTATAATTTATTACAATTATAAGTATCTATTTCAGTTTTTAACTTATTTCATCTTTGAGACTTTTTAAAACATCCTCATTTAATGTTATTATTTATCCTTTTTCCTATTTTAGATTCCTGCAAATATGAAACTTTCCGTATCCTTTTTCTTGGTTGTCATTTGTACGATGTGTTTGGCTGCTCAACAAAGTCAAGCTAAAAGTAAGTAAATTACATATATTTTCTATTTATTTTCTTTAAAAAAAAGTTATAAATTGAAACAAATTGAATCAAAAGAAGAAAACCTTCTTTTAAAAAGGATATTTTAAAAAGTTTAGTGAAGAAGTTGTGGTTAAAAGTTTTTGCGGTAGTAGCACATTTTTTCATCTATTGGCTATAAAACAGTTTTTAATAAATTTTAACTATTTACAAAAATTTTTAATAATTTTTTTTACAACAAAAAATTTGACTATAAAAAGGAAGACACTTTTTATAGAAAAATTGACGATAGGAAGACATTTCTTAAGAAAAGTTGACGACAGGAAGACATTTCTTAAGAAAAGTTGACGACAGGAAGACATTTCTTAAGAAAAGTTGACGACAGGAAGACATTTCTTAAGAAAAGTTGACGACAGGAAGACATTTCTTAAGAAAAGTTGACGACAGGAAGACATTTCTTAAGAAAAGTTGACGACAGGAAGACATTTCTTAAGAAAAGTTGACGACAGGAAGACATTTCTTAACAAAAGTTGACGACAGGAAGACATTTTTTAAGAAAAGTTGACGACAAGAAGACATTTCTTAAGAAAAGTTGACGACAGGAAGACATTTCTATTAAAAAGTTGACGACAGGAAGACATTTCTTAAGAAAAGTTGACGACAGGAAGACATTTCTTAAGAAAAGTTGACGACAGGAAGACATTTCTTAAGAAAAGTTGACGACAGGAAGACATTTCTTAAGAAAAGTTGACGTTAGGAAGACATTTCTTAAGAAAAGTTGACGTTAGGAAGACATTTCTTAAGAAAAGTTGACGTTAGGAAGACATTTCTTAAGAAACGATGACGTTATTAACACATTTCTTAAGAAAAGTTGACGTTAGGGAGACATTTCTTAAGAAAAGTTGATGTTAGGAAGACATTTCTTAAGAAAAGTTGACGTTAGGAAGACATTTCTTAAGAGAAGTTGACGTTAGGAAGACATTTCTTAAGAAAAGTTGACGTTGGGAAGACATTTCTTAAGAAAAGTTTACGTTGGGTAGACATTTCTTAAGAAGAGTTGATGTTAGGAAGGCATTTCTTTAGAAAAGTTGACGTTAGGAAGATATTTCTTAAGAAAAGTTGACGTTAGGAAGACATTTCTTAAGAAAAGTTGACGTTAGGAAGACATTTCTTAAGAAAAGTTGACGTTAGGAAGACATTTCTTAAGAAAAGTTGACGTTAGGAAGACATTTCTTAAGAAAAGTTGACGTTAGGAAGACATTTCTTAAGAAAAGTTGACGTTAGGAAGACATTTCTTAAGAAAAGTTGACGTTAGGAAGACATTTCTTAAGAGAAGTTGACGTTAGGAAGACATTTCTTAAGAAAAGTTGACGTTGGGAAGACATTTCTTAAGAAAAGTTTACGTTGGGTAGACATTTCTTAAGAAAAGTTGATGTTAGGAAGGCATTTCTTTAGAAAAGTTGACGTTAGGAAGATATTTCTTAAGAAAAGTTGACGTTAGGAAGACATTTCTTAAGAAAAGTTGACGTTAGGAAGACATTTCTTAAGAAAAGTTGACGTTAGGAAGACATTTCTTAAGAAACGATGACGTTATTAAGACATTTCTTAAGAAAAGTTGACGTTAGGGAGACATTTCTTAAGAAAAGTTGATGTTAGGAAGACATTTCTTAAGAAAAGTTGACGTTAGGAACACATTTCTTAAGAGAAGTTGATGTTAGGAAGACATTTCTTAAGAAAAGTTGACGTTGGGAAGACATTTCTTAAGAAAAGTTTACGTTGGGTAGACATTTCTTAAGAAAAGTTGATGTAAGGAAGGCATTTCTTAAGAAAAGTTGGCTTTAGGAAGACATTTCTTAAGAAAAGTTGACGTTAGGAAGACTTTTCTGAAGAAAAGTTGACGTTAGAAAGACTTTTCTGAAGAAAAGTTGACATTAGGAAGACATTTTTAAGAAGATATGACGTTAGGAAGACATTTCTGTAGAAAATTTGAAGACGAGAAGACATTTTTTGATAGTAGCTTAAGAGAAGGGTAATTAGGCTATCACTTTTTAACGTTATATCTTTTAAACTAAAACCGATAGAAAAAAAATTTAAATTGCGTTTAGATCAACTACAAAACAGGATTGGTATTGCCCAATCTCAAAATATAAAATGCAACCCTCTACATTGATTCTTTTTTGTGTTTATGAAATGTAAATTCAATTCAAAATTGTATTCGAAAATTACTTTTCAAAAGTTTCCATGCTTTCATTGTTTTTTTTTTGGATTTTAACACAATTAAATTGTTCCCTGATTACTACTTAAATGCCTTTACATTCTTTTCATGCCTTCACTCATTTCAAAGATTAAAAATTGTTGAAATCTTCAGCAAACAAATAACCCTTGACATACTGCACTGGAATAATAAAAAAATAAACATTTCAACGAAAACAAAACGTTCATTAACATTTAATATTCAGTCCAAGTTAATGTCCCATTTTAAGGCATAATTTTCACCTACATTTTCTTTTCTGTTATTTTTCAACCCAAATGATTGGGACAATAAATGGCAGCACATCCTAATGTAAACTTTTACAAATGTTGCTATTGTCTACCTTTTTGTTTTATCAAACAATTGCAGCACAAAAAAAAAGTGAACAATCCACGAATGACACAACACATGTGGAACAAAAATATGTACATAAATACTTCCAATTGCAATGTTTTTGGAGGGCAATCTATAGGGAACTTGGGGCCTTGGAGACATCCTTTCAAATGTCTTTATGTACTTTAATATTAGAATAAGCTATGCTAGAATGTCTGTAGTAGTAAGTCTTACATAAGTGCTTCCAAAGAAGCCAGATTTAGAATAAAAATTTTAGATGTATTTGCGAGGAATTGGCTACTTTTTTGAATCACTTTCTAAAGCGAATTTTATCTACTTTTACTTTAAAATAAGATATAATGTCTTTAGTAATAGGTTCTGCATATATAAGTGCTTCCCAAGAAGTCATACTAAGTTTACAAATTTTATGTGTATTTGCGAAGATTTGAATGTGAGTTTGACTACTTTAGCGAAACACATTTTCAAATGAATTTTACGTTCTTTAACTTTAAAATAAGCTATGAAATGATGTCTTCAGTAATAAGCCCTACATAAGTGCTTTCAAAGAATTCATTTTAGATCAAAAATTTCAATATATTTGTAAGATATTCAATATAGCCCTAGGGTTTTTTTGTCTTACATTTTGTCTTTATTGTATATATTAGCTTCAAAATATTCTATGAGGGCATGTCTTTAGTAATAAGTCTTACAAAAGTGCTTCTTAAATCGTTCCTCTTGCGACACGCATTTAGAAATGCATTTCACCATCAAAATATGTAACAAGAGAAGGTCTTTAGTAAGATTTTATACAGGCAAATCCCTTTTATTTTATTTTATTCCCGCGCCCATACTTTTTCCTTAAAGCGAATACCCAAAAGATTTTTTTGTATCCTGTTTAAAACAATTGTACAATTTTCATAATTTAATCTATGACAACAAGACAATATAAAATAAATAGGAGAAAATTGCGCTACAGTAACTTCCGCTTTTAATACGGAAAACTTGACGACAGACAATGCAAAATGGAAACGGTTAAAGCGAAAAAAGAAAAGAAATCAACAATAATAATCATGAAAAGGATAACAATGACGACTGCTAAAGGATCATGAGTTTGTTTACTTTGTCATATTTTAGTTTTTTTTTTTTGTATTCCTTTAACTGTCTTCTGTAGGTAAGAGCAACATTGTTTTATGCTGTAGAAAAAGAAAGAAGGTTTAGGTGGTCAAGAACGATTATGTTATACCCTATGTAAACTTTATATCGAAATGACGCCCGCTTTGATTGTCTTGTATTTTTCTGTAATATTGAAAACTTATAAATTTTTAGATGTTTGATTAAATATGTCTGATTTTTATTAAAAAGTTTTACATAAGCCCAGTAAAACTTTTCATTACCAAATAATGAGTTAAACAGTTAAACTATTGAACACGAACTACTTACTCATTCGCTGTTTAAGTCATTACATTAACATGGGGATGTCATTGGAGGCAAGTACTTACCAATTGCAGAAAAGTAATGACTTGAGTAAGCAATTTGAAAGCAAAAACAACAACAGCAACAACTTTTTTGTTGTTGTTTTATTAAAAACATATATTTTTAAACGAAATACAAAATTTTTTTTATGATCCCATGGGGGCTCGAACCCAGACCCTCCGACTGCTAGGCAGAGACTCTTCCACTGAGCTACTTCATATGTTAAAAACTTAGCAGCTTATAATTAATATAAACAATTTTTATTTTTAGATCCAAAATCATGTGAAATTTTAAAACTTAAACAATTTAAATCTTCTTTTTTGTATAAGTTTTTACGTAAGATTGACTCTTACTTACTTTAATGTTACAACCTGTTAAGGTCAAAGTCCGAGCATATTTTAGAATTTCATGGATTTCGATCTTGTGCGAATATTCTCCAATTTTATAGGCCAAGCTTTGAAAAATTTTCCTCTACTTAGGTAGTGGGACATTTCAATTCTAATTTTATCATCTTCATTGTATTTTTTTTTTCAAGAAAGGGTTACTAGCCCGTAATCATAACCCATTTTTATCGATCTTATGGGACAACTCTCGGAACATGTTAACTCGCAATATTAATGGGTGTTAAACTAGCTCCCCGGGTGATACCATGAGGAGGTGTGTGTCCACAGTTGAGATGAAGGATGACCCAGATAAGTTGGGCTTACCAAGTTAAGACCAATTAGAATCGTGTTTGGTATTCAACATCCCCTACATAATCAAAATTGACTCATGATGGTATTTTTTCATTAACGTGAGTTAGTTTTACAAATTTTTTTTACAGAAGATAATATTTAAGTTCTTAAAATTCAAAAATCATTTAAAAAGACTCTTTTAATAAAAAAAAAAAAAAACTAAAAAAAAATTGTTGCCCTTGGTGGGATTTGAACCGGGGCCATTCAGTTTAAATTACCATCTTAATAACAAATAAGTACTTCTGTAATTACTTATTATTTATTCGGAAGGTATGTTGTAGTCGTTGCAAGGTAACCAGTTATCAGAGTACTTGCCATTACCAAAGTTTTGCTGGGAGGATACATAGGATTCCAATTTAATACAATTATTAATAAGACCAAACAATGTTGGTGGAGAAAACCTTTTCCCCGCTCGTTTTGATGGTTTTTAGGCCATCGTCATCAGGAGAAGTATCCCTTATTCTAGACAGGTCGAAAACCACGCATTATATCTAAGTTGTGAGACAGAATATATACGAATTATAATGTCTACAAATATCAATGCAAAACAAACAGGGGGGTTATTATGTAATTCGATTCAAAAGAAAAACTTTTCGAATCACAATGTGTTACATACATAATTCCCACTACATTCCAATTGGAACAAGGGGTACTTCTCTCAGACAATGTGCTGCATCCAATTCTTTTTTTTAGACTCATTGAAAGGATCTACGTTTTAACTCCAGCTCCGAACGGCAAATGCATTAGTAAGAGAAGTTTCATATAGCCTAATACTCAATAACCAGTGCCTAGCTGAGTTATGAGCACGGGTCGTCGCAAAGAAAACAGAACAATAGTCGGCAGAGTTGCCGTTTTTTAATACTTTTAATTAAAATAGGTATTTTTTCATTTTTTAAATATTTTTATCAAAAATTTTTGTATATAAAATTTGTTTATCAAAAATTTTTAATAGAAAATGTTTTTATTAAAAATTTTTCTATATTTTTTTTATCAAAAATTTTTCTATAAAAAATTTTTTTATCAAAAATTTTTCTATGAAAATTTTTTTATCAAAAATTTTTCTATGAAAATTTTTTTATCAAAAATTTTTCTATACAAAATTTTCTTACAAAAATTTTTTTATCAAAAATTTTTCTATAATAAATTTTTTTATCAAAAATTTTTCTATAGAAAATTTTGTTATCAAAAATTTTTCTATAGAAATTTTTTTGGATCCAAAATACCTAAAAAATATAAAAATCTAAAACTGTTTAATATGTATTAGAATTTATTTCTGTCTTGAAAAATATTCCCAATGTTTACAAAAATATTCCCAATATTTACAAAAATATTCCCAATGTTATAAAAATAATAGTGTAGTGGCAACAATGTTCGAGATTACAATTATTTTTTCTGTGGAACCATGTATTTTGTTGCTATAAATTGGATTTTGATTTGTTTCTTGCCTTTTTTTGTTTTTGTCTTTTCTATAACAAAGCGGCACCAACCAACTGCTAACATCCAAATTCCAACTGAATGATTTTTATACTCATTTTCACTAGTTTTATTAATGATTGTGGTATTTACGAAAATTAAAAAAAATCATCGGCTACTGGTGGTACGGGCCATAGAGTACTGCATATAGTGCGATCATATGTTTTACTTAGCACAAAAAAATATATATACAAAATACCAAAACAAATGTATAATGACATTTCTTATATGAAGATGACGTCTTTTAAATGTACTTTTGACGTCTCTTAAATGTACTTCACAGTTTCGTCCACAGTCTAGTTGTGGTTTATGATACGGGCTGCCTGGTTTTGAGGTAAACAGTTTTTTTTAATTAATTTTTCTCAAGTGGGTCTGGCCGAGGATCGAACTTGAGACCTCTGGTATGTTGGGCGGATGACTAACCTGCTATACCACGGCGGTTCATATAAATACGAAATGTTTTTTTTTTCATTTTATTATTTTTTATTTCTCATACTTTTGTTGTTGTTTTTTGGCGACTAAGACAAAAGGGATCCAAAAAAGATTAAAATAAACAAAAGTTTATTTGTATTTGCCTTAACCTGCCACGCCTACAATTTATATCATGTTCATTTTTTACTTTAAAGTATAAAGATTTATTCAAAAATAATTTCTGAGTCTTAACCGGGAGATTTCTAAAAGATTTTAAAAATAAAGGAGGAACATTCGAGAAGACATTAGTCAAATTGTTAGAAACTTCCAAAGCTGAAAACCCCGAACATCTCTACATTCTGATAAATCATAAGATTTCCAATACATTAATAGTGATGACAACCCTATTATGTTACAAAAATACACAGCAGCTAATAGGTGCACCAATGTAGGTGTAGGGTATAAAAATATGCACATTGTTAATAAATTGTACTGTTGCACTGTAACGCTAGTGAATTATGTCAACAAAACAAGAAAATTATCATTTTTGCCTTTTAAACGTTCGTGTTTAACTTTTTGAATTTATAACCCAGCAGTTCCAAACTTAAAATCAGCGGTAGTAGGTTAAAGACCAACATACTTAAGAAGGGTATTATAATTATATATTATAATACCTCGAAGCAAATCAGAGCTACTTCCAAAGTCGAAAAAAATGAGGTAGAATTTGGCACAAATATTTGTTGTATTGAAATCGTCCATGATTGCGGATACCCCCTGACTTCCAGAAATTGCGATATTGATTCCTTTAATTTGAAAATTATATAGCAGATATAAATTAATGTACCAAATTCGGTCACAATCGATCCAGTACTGCACCTTATTTACTTAAATGGCCTATATTTATTTCAAATTTATTTATTTCGAAGCCAATTTCGTAGGCCAAGCTTTGAAAGATTTTCCTCGACTTGATCTTTCCAACGAAGTTTCAGAAGTCCTTTTTACGAGTTCGCTCAGGAAAATTGTCGAACTCTTTCGGTACTGCACCTACTCACTAAAAGTCACGATGTCGCAGTTGTAGAGTGAGTATCTCGCGTTCGCTGTGAATACATTTTTTAAGAGTAATGATTCTTACGTAATTGGTTGTCGATCTTCAAAGACTCCCGAAAACATTGAACTGGTTGAAAGCAGTTTATGTGAAAATCCGCGACTTTCAGCACGGAAAAGAGCAGCCTCACTGGGACTTCCAAGGGCGATTATTCATGAAATTTTAAAAAAGGATCTGAAGTTCTATTCTTTAAAAAAAATCAAATCGTTCAAGAACTGAACGAAAGTAAATTTGGTTTACGTAAAAATTTTTCTAAAACGATGGTGGAGCGTTTTCGCACTGTAAATCCCATTTTTTGATGCGACGAGGCTCATTTTGACTTAAACGGCCACGCCAAAAAGCAAAACTGCTGTTACTGGTCTCCAAGAATCCGCAACCCTTGATTGAAACATTAAAAACCATTGCATTACCCAGGGTAAATGTTGGATGTGACTTATCCACACATGAGATAATTGGACCATTTTTTTTTTCTTTTCAAAAATTCTTGAGGCCAGGCGACGAATGTCAACGGTGAAAATTATCAACGCATGATTACCGAATTTTTTTGCCTAACCTGCAAGCTTCACACACGTGGTTTCAATTTGTTTCGGAAAATTTCTTCCTAAAAACTGATCAGTAGCTTTTGGACAATCCCATGGTCATCGAGATCGCCTCTTAAAAAAATGGTTTACAATGACAATCCCCAATCTCTTGCGACTTTAAAGATAAGTGATTTGTGACAATCGGTCTATATTTGACCTTTTTATTCAAATTTACCACTGACATGATTCTAAACATTAAAACTTATTGATAACTATACCAAATGACTATAAAAATAGCTCTTGATAGGAGAAACCTACCTTAGTCTTAAAGGGGGTTATTCGATATTCATTTTAGAACTGCTGGGTACGCTCATACACATAGCATTAATGCATCTGTAGGGCTTAAAGGTTCGCATCTCTAGCTAAAGTTTAACATTTAAAACAAAAGAATCCTGATAAATGTAAGCCAAGGTATTCAGATGGAAATACTCAAAAATCAATTTTATATTAATATTCGAGGGCAGATCAATAACTCAGCTTTTGTTAGCGTACTACCTCGGGGTTTGAGAAGAGAATAAAAAAAAACATCACTCAAAGCAAGGCTTTACTTAATAAATGTTTTGTGGACTCTGCACCATCCATTTCCATGCTAAAAAAGTGGATTCTTCAATTTCGATGTGGCCTTATAAGCACGGAAGATGCCGAACGTTCTAAGCTTTACTTGAGGTCTCAAGATCAAAAAAATTTTAAAAAATCAAGATATGGTTTTAGCCGATAGAAGATTAAGTGGGAGAGATTGTAGATACCATAGGCATGCTACATGGCTCAGTGATTTCAATGAATGATCACTTGGGTATGAGAAAGCTATTCGCAAGATGGCTGCCGCATTTGCTCACAATCAACTACAAACGCAACAGTTTTCCAATTGAATAAATTGAAAAAACATTGGAAGTGTATAGAGCTAAAAGGAGACTATGTTAAAAATGAAATCTTTATAAAAACCTGTATTTTATTTAAAATATATTGAAGACCTTATTTTGAAAGTGGATTAAGTCCATTTTTTTTTTTTTAAGGGTTTTGCATTTTAGTGTTTTTAAAAATATAGGTGACCAATTTTAGTAAATTAAATCATACGTTTTGATCAGAACCTATCAAATTTTTCCTTTTATAAAAATAAATTAATAAAAACCATTTGGAAATGCTTTTTTTAGCGGGTTGAATGGACTTATACCACTTTCAAAACAAACATTTTTAAATAAAAATTTTTTGAATTCAAAAATGTATGGCACTTATTCCACTTTTGAATCAAATAAAACGAAAAATTTTGTTTCAAAAAATTTTGCCAAATATTTGTTATATCAAAATTCCTATAAAAAGTAGATTTTCGAAAAAATTTCTATAAAATGCAAATTTTTTAAAAATTTTCTATAAAAAGTAAAATTTTGAAAAATTTCTTATAAAAAGTAATTTTTGAAAAATTTCCTATAAAAAGTAAATTTTTGAAAATTTCCTATAAAAAGTAAACTTTTGAAAAATTTCCTATAAAAAGTAAATTTTTGAAAAATTTCCTATAAAAAGTAAATTTTTGAAAAATTTCCTATAAAAAGTAAATTTTTGAAAAATTTCCTATAAAAAGTTAATTTTTGAAAAATTTCCTATAAAAAGTAAATTTTTGAAAAATTTTCAATAAAAAGTAAATTTTTGAAAAATTTTCAATAAAAAGTAAATTTTTAAAAAATTTCCTACAAAAAGTAAATTTTTGAAAAATTTGCTATAAAAAGTAAATTTTTGAAAAATTTCCTATAAAAAGTAAATTTTTGAAAAATTTCCTGTAAAAATTAAATTTTTTAAAAATTTCCTATTAAAAGAAAATTTTTGAAAAATTTCCTACAAAAAGTAAATTTTTGAAAAATTTCCTACAAAAAGTAAATTTTTGAAAAATTTTCTATAAAAAGTAAATTTTTGAAAAATTTCCTATAAAAAGTTAATTTTTGAAAAATTTTCTATAAAAAGTAAATTTTTGAAAAATTTCCTACAAAAAGTAAATTTTTGAAAAATTTTCTATAAAAAGTAAATTTTTGAAAAATTTCCTACAAAAAGTAAATTTTTGAAAAATTTTCTATAAAAAGTAAATTTTTGAAAAATTTCCTATAAAAAGTTAATTTTTGAAAAATTTTCAATAAAAAGTAAATTTTTGAAAAATTTACTATAAAATATAAATTTTTGAAAAATTTCCTATAAAAAGTAAATTTTTGAAAAATTTCCAATAAAAAGTAAATTTTTGAAAAATTTCCTATAAAAAGTAAATTTTTGAAAAATTTCCTATAAAAAGTAAATTTTTGAAAAATTTCTAATAAAAAGTAAATTTTTGAAAAATTTCTAATAAAAAGTAAATTTTTGAAAAATTTCCTACAAAAAGTAAATTTTTGAAAAATTTTCAATAAAAAGTAAATTTTTAAAAAATTTCCTACAAAAAGTAAATTTTTAAAAAATTTCCTACAAAAAGTAAATTTTTGAAAAATTTTCTATAAAAAGTAAATTTTTGAAAAATTTCCTATAAAAAGTAAATTTTTGAAAAATTTTCTATAAAAAGTAAATTTTTGAAAAATTTCCTATAAAAAGTAAATTTTTGAAAAATTTTCTATAAAAAGTAAATTTTTGAAAAATTTCCTATAAAAAGTAAATTTTTGAAAAATTTCCTATAAAAAGTAAATTTTTGAAAAATTTCCTATAAAAAGTAAATTTTTGAAAAATTTCCTATAAAAAGTAAATTTTTGAAAAATTTCCTATAAAAAGTAAATTTTTGAAAAATTTACTATAAAAAGTAAATTTTTGAAAAATTTACTATAAAAAGTAAATTTTTGAAAAATTTACTATAAAAAGTAAATTTTTGAAAAATTTACTATAAAAAGTAAATTTTTGAAAAATTTACTATAAAAAGTAAATTTTTGAAAAATTTACTATAAAAAGTAAATTTTTGAAAAATTTCTAATAAAAAGAAAATTTTTGAAAAATTTCTAATAAAAAGAAAATTTTTGAAAAATTTCCTACAAAAAGTAAATTTTTGAAAAATTTTCTATAAAAAGTAAATTTTTGAAAAATTTCCTATAAAAAGTAAATTTTTGAAAAATTTCCTATAAAAAGTAAATTTTTGAAAAATTTCCTACAAAAAGTAAATTTTTGAAAAATTTCCTATAAAAAGTAAATTTTTGAAAAATTTCCTATAAAAAGTAAATTTTTGAAAAATTTCCTGTAAAAATTGAATTTTTAAAAAATTTCCTATTAAAAGAAAATTTTTGAAAAATTTCCTATTAAGAGTAAATTTTTAAAAAATTAACAATCATTCCGCCAAATTTTAATATTTTTTTTTTTTTTTCAATTGTAGAAAATTCTAAATATTCTTAAAAATCAATAACAACAATCTTAGACACGTACTACTATAAAAAAAAGTTTAATTTTTACTCTGTGCGAGTAAATATATTTTTTTAGAAGAAAAAATGCATTGGACTTAATCCACTTTAAAAAAAACTACAAAATGTTTAACCGTCAATATTTTAGTAGGTTCTGTAAATTTAAAATTAATTATTTTTCGCATAGTAAGATTCACAATTGCATAACATTTCCCCATCATTAACTCAATTTTTTTGAAATATGGACTTATTCCACTTTAAAAATAAAGTCTTCATATAAATCAATGTTACTACTAATATTGCTAATTTAGAAGAACTTTTTATGTAGTTACTAACAAAATTCAGTTCTCTTTAAAAATAATATTTGAAAAACAACTTTTTATTTTAAAAACATTTCTCTGAACTCAGTACAACTTTTATTGACTTTCAAATGATAAGAATATGAAATAATATTTATAATTTTATCACTGTATTCAAATAATTTGTTTGTTGACTTTGTTGAAAAGGTTGAAATAACAGCAAAAAAAACGGATCTCCAAGGAATATTTGTTATGAGAAAGAAAATTTTAAATAAAAAAATTGCTATAAAAAAACAAATCTGTTATTTAAACTTTGAACATGCAAATGCAATGCTACTACTATTTAAGATGAAATTAAACCGCACATGTTAAGAAATTCCCAAAAGAATTTAATAAATATGTTTTATAAATAACGTATTAGTATAAAGAGTGTTCTAAATAAAATTTGTAGTTGGATTTTCTTAAATAAAAATCAAACTACAAATCCACAGGCCGAAGTTCTGGACAGTTAGGTGGATTTGCCTCTCGTGGTACAAAAATGACATTATTCATTGAGTACCACTCAAGTGCTTTTTTTCCATAATGGCATGATGCCAAATCGGGCCAAAGAAATGTAGTCACTCTGTGATCTCTTAAACTGGGTAACAACCGTTTTTATAGGCACTCCTTTATATAAATTTCTGTGTTTATTGTGCCAGATGCCACAAATACTTTACTTCTTTTGCCACAACTGCAAATAGCTTCCCACACGAGAAACTTCTTAGGGAATTTTGTTTGTTTTTTTGTGCGAAACTCTTGCCGAACATTGCCCCGTTTATCAGCAACATAAAAATCTTGACCAGGAAGTTGAGAAAAGTCTGCCAGTACGTATGTTTCATCATCCTTCACACAACAGGTGTATTTTTTTATAAAATCAGACTTCAATTTTTTCGCTCGTTTTTTTTTTTGCTTCTAAGTTCTTTATAGCATTGCGATCTGGAACCTTTTGGACTTTGTATGTCTTCAGTCCAGCATAAGCTTTGACTCTATGTGCAAAATTCGTAGAACATTTCACAGTACGAACTGCTTTTCTTAAAGAAGTGTTAGGCGCTCTTCGAAAGAGTCGCTCGACTTCTTTTGCCTTACCAATATCTGTAGGACCTTTTTTCCTCCCTGATCCAGGTTTTCTTTCAATGCTCAGGTTTTTCTTATACCGTCTGATGGCATTACAAACCGTTCGAGGGTCAACTTTCAAATTTTTAGCTATTTTTTTAAAAGTCCATGACGGATTTTTTTGAAAAGTTTTAATTATATTTTCACGAACTTTTTTTTCGCAGTCCATTTTGATTGAAATAACTATTGAAAATTAATAATTTCTAAAATAATAGTATCTGACATATCTATAGAAACTAACTTGATCAAAAAATAAATTATTTCTTGCACTGTGGATAAATTTTGTCTAAAATAGTAAATGCATATTTTTTTTAGAACACTCTTTATTCATTCTAAATGCCAAAATACCCTCTAAATATCTGGTAAACAATTTTTTTTAAACACACATAAGTTGAAAAGATTTTCTATTTAGTCTCGAGGCTGGTACTTAATTTTATAAATAGTAGGAGTTCAACATTCCCAATAGAAGCTACATTCACTTAAGTACTTTTATTTTCGCTTGCATTTTTTTTCATTTTATCTGTGTTTAAAGCACTTTAAACAGTGCAGAATTATTTATAAGATCACTTTCCTGGTTTATATAGAAAAAATCTTAATTCATTTTTTTCGAATAACTTTTGCATGCAAACAATTTTTTCCTTAATATTTAGATGAATCCTTTCTTTTTTTAGTAGAGTTTGATTAAAGACTAAAATATTTAAAGATACAATTTCCTATGATTACCAGAAGGAGAAAAAACAACCACGTCTAGGAGCGACCAGGCAACAAATGTTGGTCGGTTATTATTTTTAACCGAAAAAATGGTTAAACACTCTAGAGCATTTGAAAAACGATTAAAAAGTGTATGCTTTTGGTTGGTAATTTGAAACTCTGACAGTGGGCTATAAGCATTATTATGTGAGAACAAAGTGTTAGTAACTATAGCACCACGAGAGGTAAAGGTTTGGAATTTGGATTGCATGCTAGAGAATCGGTAAGAAAACAAAAACGTCGGAATCTATTTTATCGTGAAGACGCATGAGATAACATATTGCCCAGATATCAAGTAACTTAACATAAATAACATTAACATTAACATATATTGAATAGCAGTGGCGACAACATACATCCTTCGCTGACTCCTATTAACCTTAACACTTATGTAACATTCATGAAAAATACAGCAAGGTACACTCTTGTAGAGCTCTTTATTGAGTCGTATAATCTCTTAGGGATTCCTTCGCATCTCGAAGCTTCCCAAATTGCGCTGTGCTCTAATGATTAAAATCTTTAGACAATGGATAAATGGGAGAACGCCAAGAACCGACTTTTTCACAATAACCCTTAAGCTATTGATGTGATCGACCATTACACGATTTATTTGGTCTAAAGATCGCTATGTGGCTATGCAGAATATAAGCTATGACTTTGAAAATGTTAAGAAGAGTTATACCCCTGCAATTTAAAAAGTGCTTGTTTGCTGAGTACAAAATATGGGCTATGACTTTGTTGACTTTTTTTAAGAGGAGTAATACCCCTACAATTTGAACAGTCAAGTAAATTTCCTTTTTTAGGAAGTTTTATAATTTGAACTTCTCTAAGATCATCTGACACTCTTTTAAACCTTCTTAACCTTCGATAATTCGGGAGGTATTCCACCAAGACCTGCAGACTTTATAAAATTTAAGACGTCTAATTACTTATTATTTCTTATGATGCTGGTTGTGACGTATCAAAATCGTTATAAGCAATGCACAGGATCCCAGTCACATATTTTGGTGCATTCAGCCGGATTGACTGACAGTAATTTTTCCACAATTGGATCTGTTGACCTTTGGAAAAGATCAGATCGCCATACTTATTTATTAGTGACTTCGACCCGTTTCGGTGGCTATTTAGGTTTCTAAAGCTTACTTCTCTCCAACCAACCAATACTTTGTATAACCTTTCAATAATTCGGGAGGTATTCCACCAGCACCTGCAGACTTTCCAGATTTTAGACGTTTAATTACAGATGCTATTTCTTGGCATGTTGGTTGTGACGTATCAAAATCGTTATAAGCGATTCACAGGATCCCAATCACAAGTTTTGGAGCATTCAGTCAAACAGTAACTGACAGTAATTTTCCCACAATTTTATCTGTTCATCTTTGGAATAGATCAGATCGCAAAGCTGATTCATTATTGACTTCGAATTTCAGTGGTTATCACCAGCTTTTTCCCTAGTAACACGATATATAGAAGGTCCTAACATCGACCGGTTTTGTTTGCTATCTGGGCTTTTTTAGATAACTTATTAGACCTTCTCTGAGATCGTTTGACACTCTTTCGTCCGACCAATATTATTTAACAACTTTGTGGATAGAGTTGCATTTACCTTCAATTATACGGGAGGCATTCCATCAGAACAGGCAGACTTTCCAAATTTTGGACGTCTCATTTCAGCTGCTATTTCTTGAGATGTTGGTGGCGTATTAAAATCGTTATAAGCGTTATTTGTATGATGCACATAAATATTCAGTCGGATTAGCTTTTGCAGTAGTTTTACCAAAATTCCATCCGTTGAGCGAATTGTAACACGAAATACATAGGTCCTTGCTAAATTATCAGCCCATCTCCGTCTGTCTTTCTTGCTTAGAGTTTAACTTCCCGATTTAATTGTAGATACTCACAATGCCCTTGTTGTTTAATCTGTAGGGTTTTGGCATCATATAACATGCATTAGGCTTGTCTTTTGATTTCAAATATTTGCCACATTTTGCAAGAAATTCAAGACATTTTTGACTTGCTTTTATATCTCACTTCGCTAACGGCAGTTTCAAAAAAGTTTTCCAAAGGTGTATTTTGATAGGCAATGATATCTAGAGGATCTATTCTGTTCAGGTGAACTTCAGTTTCTTGTAAATAAAATCTTTTGCTGATGAGACTTTATATGACATAGTTTTCAACTTCAGCCAAACCTGGGCTACAATTAAATGATCATCGTAGATATCGCTCCCTCATGTTCCTCACTTTTGCAAAGATGTGGAAGGGCCTTTCCTTTATTGTTTAAGAAAAGTACCCATCAGGATGAAATTCATATTTTGTTTCCATACAAAAAGTAAAACTACATTTTTTTCAGATGAAACCACTGTATTTTCAAAGTGGAATTGAATTTCTATAAATTTCTTTGTTTATTGAATTTTTGAACAATTTCTTGAATTATTCATTGTTCTTTATAGAGTTTGAACTGTTTTAGAGATTTAAACATTTTTCGGAATCTATAAACCCTAAAACCATTTCGATCGGAATTAAACTACAGAATGGTTTCAATTTCGAACGGAATTTGTGTCATGCCTGTATATATACGAATTGGGTTAACTTCATTAGAAAGGGATAGTAAAGAAGTGTAAGGTGGTGAAAAGGGTAGATAACGCCATTTATTGCTCATCACTGTAATTTTAAGTCACATCTGTTGTTATTTTGACGCTTTGTTTAAGCTTTTTATCCTATTGCCAATTTTATTTATTTTACATCGACGGCGTGTTATTGCTGTAGGCTTACCGCCGATTTATAACTTTAATAGAACTTATAATTACATAAATTGAATCAAATTCATATCTCTCATGTTCTGAATCTTACAACAATTATTCTATCTGTGATTGCCAGCCTTTCAATGAGAAACGTTTTTGGCTATTTTGATAGAAGTTGGATTTTTTCTTACATTACTCGATCTTGGTTAATCTGTTGCTCTACCGGCTTATACGAAGGTTAAGCCGCTCTACGTCTGAAGTTCAACACTATGTAACCAGAGTACTTCATACAGTTCCAATAGATGCATATTGCAATTGATGAACTCTTTTTCGACTAGAATGTGTTCTAATTTTCAAAACAATTTCAATAAGTATTATATTTCTTTGCCTACTGTGCTATAAAAAATAAAGCATTAAAGCTTTTTAAGATATGCATATAAAATGGTTATTACTTTCAAAAGTTTAACTTTTGCTTTTAACCCCTTTAAATTTTAAATTACATTTCAATTAAATTCAATACAAAATTTAAATTGAACTTAAAACAAATTTGTCTAAAGTCAAATATTTCATGGCCAAAAGAAAAAAAAATATTTTCCACTTTAATTTGAAATTTATATCTAAATTTGTATATTTTTACTCCATACACATATCCAACATATATTTATGCCCTTAAGTTAAGTATGGAGAAAATTTAGGCCTCTACTCCTTGTTATTCATTTTCAAAATTAGGGTTAAAAGGTCGAGAGTTAAGAGAAAACTTAAAAAAAAACTTGAAGTATCTATTTTTTTTAACCACATAATTTTTCATTTACATTTTATATGATTTTTTATTTTTCGTTTACTTTGCAGAAGGTTGCAATGCTTATGGTTATGCCTGTTATGGGGGACATGGCAAACGTTCGTTGCATTCACAACAGGGCGATGCAACAGGTATGGAACTAAATAATCTACAAGAACGTCCAGATACTGTGGTGCAATTTTATCCCAGTGAAGCAAATGTATTAATAGATGGTAACCTGGAGGCAATACCCAGATACAAACTAATTAAAATGATGAAGTCATGGGTAAGTGTTAAGTAAAAGTGGCAAATAATATTGGTAGAAAATCAATAAGCGTTTATAGGAGGGGATCATAATAGTGTGTTATAATGAATTATAACGAGTTATAAAGTATTATAATGCGATTTTAATTTATTATAACGCATTATAATGCGATTATAATATATTATAATGTATTATAAAACAATTATAATGTATTACAACTAGTTATAATGTGATTATAACGCATTATAATGTGATTATAAGGCATTATAATGTATTATAACGCATTATAACGCGATTATAATGTATTATAATGCCACTATAATGTATTATAACAAATTATAATGCTATTATAACAAATTATAATGCGATTACAACGCATTATTACACATTGTAATGAGATTATAATGTATTATAACGCATTACAATGCGATTATAATGTATTATAATGAGAATTTAATGTATTATAACGCATTATAATGAGATTATAATGTATTATAACGCATTATAATGCGATTATAATGAATTATAACGCATTATAATGCGGTTTTAATGTATTATAACGTATTATAATGCGATTATAATGTATTATAACGCATTACAATGCGATTATAATGTATTATAATGAGAATTTAATGCAATTATAATGTATTATAACGCATTATAATGAGATTATAATGTATTATAACGTATTATAATGCGATTATAATGAATTATAACGCATTATAATGCGGTTATAATGTATTATAACGTATTATAATGCGATTAAAATGTATTATAAGTTATAATACATTATAATCGCATTATAATACGTTATAGTACATTATAACCGCACTATAATTCGTTATAATTCATTATAATCGCATTATAATACATTATAATCTCATTATAATGCGTTATAATGCATTATAATTGCATTAAATTCTCATTATAATACATTATAATCGCATTGTAATGCGTTATAATACATTATAATCGCATTATAATACGTTATAATACATTATAATGTATAATAACGTATGCGTTATAATACATTATAATGCGTTATAATGCGTTATAATTCATTATAATCGCATTATAATGCGTTATAATACATTATAATCTCATTATAATGCGTTATAATACATTAAATTCTCATTATAATACATTATAATCGCATTGTAATGCGTTATAATTTATAACGCATTACAATGCGATTATAATGTATAATAATGAGAATTTAATGTATTATAACGCATTATAATGTTATTATAATGTATTATAACGCATTATAATGCAATTATAATATATTATAACGCATTACAATGCAATTATAATGTATCATAACGCATTATAATGAGATTATAATGTATAATAACGCATTATAATGCGATTATAATGTATTATAACGCGTTTTAATGCGAATATAATGTATTATAACACATTATAATCCGATTATAATGTATTATAACGCATTATAATGCTATTATAATGTGTTATAACGCATTATAATGCTATTATAATGCTTTATAACGCATTATAATGATATTATAATGTTTTATAATGCGATTATAATGTGTTATAAAGCATTATAATGGGATTATAATGCTTTATAACGCATTATAATGCGATTATAATGTTTCATAACGCATTATAATGCGATTATAATGTATTATAAAGCATTATAATGCAAGTATAATGCATTGTAATGCATTGAAATACTATTATAATATATTATAACGCATCATAACATGATTGCAATGTATTATAATGCGATTATAATATATTAAAACGGACTACAAATAGATTATGATAATGGGACTATAACGTATTATAACGCATTATAATAGAATAATAATGTATTATAACGCATTATAATGCATTATAATATGATTATAATGTATTATAAAGCATTAAAATGTATTGTAACGAGATTATAATGTATTATTATAACGCATTATAAATTGATTATAATGCGGTTATAATGTATAGCAACGCATTATGATGCGATTATAATGTATTATAACGCATTATAATGCGATTTTAATGTATTATAACGCATTATTATGTGATTATAATGTATTATAAGGCATTATAATGGGATTTTAAGGTATTATAACGCATTATAATGCGGTTATAATGTATTTTAATGCATTATAATGCTATTACAATGTATTGTAACGCATTATAATGCAATTATAATGTATTGTAATGTATTAAAATGAGATTATAATGTTTAATAATGCGATTACAATGCATTATAAAGCACTGAAATGTATTATAACGCATTATAATGGAATTATAATGCATTATATTGTATTATAAGGTATTAAAATGTATGATAACGCATTATAACGCGATTATAATGTAGTGTAACGCTTTATAATGCTATTATAATGTATTGTAATGCATTACAATAGGATTATAATGTATTATAACGCATTATAATCTGTAATAATAAAATTTATTAATTTGATAATTTTTTTTTTAATTTCTATATTCCAGTTTAATACTCCCCATCGAAGACCTGTTGCTGAACGCTTGCCCGAAATGGACTATCCCTTTTCGGCTGAATTCCTTAATCGTGAGAGCAATTCGGGAACTAATAATAATTCCTATAAATAAATTATAAAATACAAATAAAAATCCAATAACATTAAAAAAACAATAATTTTTTAAAAGAATTTCGAAAACAAAAAAAATTAAAAAATAAGTCCTAAGAAAATAAAACCAAAAAAAAATTAATTTCTATTCATTTATAATTTTTGGAGAGTAAAGAAAGTTCTTGAAATATAAATTAACTAGAAAACAAAAAGCGCTTAATATTATTAAATATAAATTATTTTGAGATTCATTTCCTGTATGAAAAAAAAAATAATGAAAAATAAACTAAATGTAAATATAAAAAAATATCAAAGAAAATTATGAAAAAATAAATTGTCACAAATTTTGAAAATAAAAGAATAACTGAAATTTTTTCTTTAAAATTTTCTTAAAAAAAACTTTTAAAAACAAGGGCTGGTAAAAAATTTCAGTTAAACTTTTAGGTTAGGAAGAAAAAAAATAATTAAAGTTATTAAAGAAAAAAATTATTAAACAAAAAAAAAACTAAGTGAAATATTAAAAAATAACTTTGTTAATTATTTGTGTATATCTAAGGAAAGCAAAAGACTATTTCATATTTAATAGATGTATATAATGAAGAAAAAAACCTACAAAACTAAAAATGAATTTAATTAACTTAAAATATACAAATGCATGAAAAATATTTGGAACTTTTTATTTTTAAATTTCTCAAATCTATTTATTTTAATGTGGAGTAAAGGATTTTGAATTGAATATTCAGAAAGGATTTAATTTTTCAAAACTTTTAGGTACATGCCTTTTTACATAATTTTTTTTTGTTAATAAATTTTATTTTATTATAATTTCTAAATATTCTTTAATTTAATTTTAGTTTAACACTGATCTCCATCTTATATTTATATATTAAAGTTAATTAATTTAAGCTTTGACTAATTAATAAATTATTTAAATATTATGCACCCTAAACATGTCATCTATACTATATCATACCTTATGTATTTTCAATTATTTATAAATAAAAATATTTATAATTATATTTATTTGTTAGCAAATTTGTATAAGCAAAAACAAAAAGAAATGCAAAAAATAAATAATAAACTAAAATATATTAAATGATATACATACATATACGAGTATAGAAATGAAATATAAAACAAAAATTATCAAAAATCAATAAAAAAGAAAATTCAAAACTGATTAGCAAAACAAAATGTCGTTCATTATTCATTTGTAGGGTAAGTACCCAGGCAGAAAATTGTTTCGCTAACATATCGAGCTCTTGGATTTAAATAATCGTAAGCGACATTCCGTTAAATATCTCTTAAACTATTAGAGATAGCGTATTACGGTAAGCATATTTTTGTTACTTTCTAAAGTAGTTTTCGAATGTGTAAAATCTTTTCGATAGGTTTATATTTACGAAAGTTATACGGACCAATAGGTTTTACATACAATGGTCCTCAACTTTTTCTCAGTCCCACTGTGCTAAAAATATATATGTTTTTAAAAATTGGTCTAAAACTCCAACTACCCATTGGCTGATTTCTGTATATTGCACCACAATCCGCCCAGTAGTTTAACAGTTATTGAAGTAAAACTAAAAAACTTCACATACAATACTTTGCATCATAACTTCTAAACAATTTGAAAACAAGTAAGAAAGTGCTATAGTCGGTCAAGACCGACCATACGATACCCTTCACCACTAAAATCAAAGGTGTTCTCTTTTCTGTATAAAGACAAATAATTGCTAAATTTTGCCATCATACAATCATTTTTCAAAACTTTTTCAAAACGACTTATATGAGAGCTAGATCAAATGTGGACCGATTATCTTGAAATTTAGCAAATTGATTACAGTTTTTACAAAAATTATGTATACAAAAAATAAACTTAAAATTTTCATTATCTTTAGATTTATGAGCGTTTTAGTGATTTTTGACTCATTTGGTGCGTTTTGACAGAAGAGTTTGTATGGGAGCTATGGTCAAATGTGGACCGATTTCAACGAAATTTGGTACAGTGATTTAAGTTTACATAAGAAGTATTTGTTTTAAATTTCATGAAAAAATATTAATATTTGTGGCCAAAATATCAATTCCGGGAAGTGGTAGTGATGATAGCCATGCCAAAAAAAGTATCTGTGCCAAATTTCAGCAAATTATCTTTCGAATTGCGACCTGCACTTTAATTACATGTTTTACATGGGGAACCAGCCAGGCGGACGCACGGACAAATATCGCTAAATCGACTCAGAAAGTGAGTTATAGAAAAAATATTTTTATATTTTGTTTTTTTTTTTTGTGCAAAATCGAAAAAATTCAAATTTTATAAAAAATTTAAAATGGCAAAACCATCGCTACTTGACGATTTAGAATAACGTGAACATTCCCAAGGCCAAGGACTTCTGCAATAAAATAAACAATTTTAGCAAAAAAAATTGTTGGTTTTATACGATTCAAAAAATTAAGTAAAGGTTACAATTTTGAAGATACTTTTATTGATTTAAAATTTGTGGGTACCTCCAAAACAATTTTCTTCCTGGATATTTCTAAAAGCCACACATTTGCTTTTATAGTTATGAAATTTGGCAAAGAAGTTTTGTTCAATATGTAAATTGGTCAAAATCGCTCCATTATTTCGAGTATCTTACAGGAATTGGGAATTCAGCCACAAATTTCAGTACATTGTAAAATATTGTTTGTATAAACCAAAATCAATGCACTAAATTTTGTAAAAATCGGTCTATATTTGACCAAAGCACCCATATAAGAACTTCTGACAAGAACGTCGAAATTATGAATCTGAAGATACATAATAACAATTTGATGTTTATTTGCTGCACTCATAATTTTTGCATAAACTGTAATTTAATTGTTAATAAATCCAGAAAATTGGTCCACATTTGACCCTAGCTGTCATAGATGACCCAATAACGGAAATATATCGTATGATAAAAAGATTATAAAACTCAAAGTCATATGTACCTTCTGACATATCTTCTGTTATCAACTGTTGTTATTACGAAACATATAATTAAGATATGTCACAAGGAAATATGTTTATTTGTCACAGTAAAACAACTATTTTAGTAAACATGCACAATTGTATATAAATTTTTAAGTTGAAAAGTTAGGTGTCAATGTCAGTCCGTGTGTGGCCAGCTTTAGATTTTACTATGTGATACTTTTATCTAAAAACTCTTCTTTACAAAGTTTCATGTAACCAACTTATGGTTAGGTTTAAAATGTACCAAAAAAAGTACTATTTTGTATTTCCCTTTAATTTGGGTACTTTAGTGGTTTGAAAATTTGTTCAGTGTAGCACATGTTGCTTTGGTGGCGGTGTTCATGACAACAACAGAGAAATTTTGCTCTCTTGTTTACTTAAACTCTCTTCCTCTAATAGATTTTAGATTTACCTGACCAGGGCTGCCAGAACATTTTCGTGAAAAAATGGTATTTTTTCCAAAAATTTTCAGAAATCTCCAAAATATCGCAATTTTCAAAAATATAGCCGAATATTAAAAAAATGTTCATTGAAAATTTTTCTATAGAACAAATTTCATACTGAAAATTTCTCTATAGAACAAATTTCATACTGAAAATTTCTCTATATAAAAAATTTTTCAAAAAATGTACAAAATTCTAGGGATAGTAAATATTTATTCAAAGAAAAATTTTTCGAGCTTCTTTTATATTTATTTATTAATAAATAATGTAATAGAAAATTTTTTGATGAAAGCCAAAAAAATGTTTGTTTAAGGACAACCAATTTCCCGAAGCGTTTTGATGGAGGAGTATCATCGCCAGGAGGAGTATCCCTACATTTAGACAGATCAAAAACCTCGCATTTTTACCTATTTTACAAACACAATAAATACGAATTGTGTTAATTAAAAAAAGGTAAACGCTGAGATTATCAACTGAACGAAAGTAAACTCAAATTCTATACAAAAATTTGTAAATCTTCTTTTAGAAGAAAATCTAAGGTGAAACTTTTTTTACCAAAAAAGTTTATATGGAAAATTTGTCTACGCAAAATGTAGAAAATTTTTCTATACAAAAAAGTATAAATACAAAATTTTTCTATTCAAAAAACATTTATATAAAAAATTCTTTAGAAAAAATTTTGATAAAAAAAATTTAAATGGGAAATTTCACTACAGAAAAATTTGTATATATAAAATTTTTCTATAAAAAAAATTTAAATTTAAATTGAAAGTTTCTCTGTAAAAATAATTTTAAATTGAAAATTTTTCTACAAAAAAAAATTTTAAATGGAAATTTTTTTATTGAAAATTTTTCTGTAGGAAAACTTTTTCCTACAGAAAAATTGTACATAGCACAGTTTTTATTATAAATTTTTATTTCGTTCCTAAATTCCGTGAATTCCAATATGTTGGAATTATTAAGAAGTTTATCGTTTTTTAGCACTTTTCCCCTAGAAAAATAAATCTCCAATCTGGCAACACTTATGTCTCAACAGAGAAGAAAATAAAAAAACGTTGGTAGAGCGACAAGTTCCGCGTGTTTTTTTTTAATCATATAAAAGAAAATTTGTTTTAAAACTTGATATTTTAATTTAAAATCGTAAAAAAAGAGTCTTTTAAAATGACAAACTTAAGTGAAAACGAAATAGATAAAAACCTCCGGCAAAAACAACGTGATAGCAGCGTAATCTTTCGTCGAAATCGTTCCTTGGGATATGTCAGCAATCATATACCAGCCGTAGTGCGTTACATACAGAGACGTAAAGATAATTTGATAACAACATGCATTGGTCGTTCCTTTCAAGTCTACACCTCAAATCATTTCCGTCTGCTTCATGTCAGTGGCCAGCATCCAGATGAAATTACCGCCATGGCCACAGATCGTTTTCATATTTATACGGCCTGCAATAAATGGATCTATGCCTGGCGTGCTGGCAAACATATAAGACACATCTATAAGGGACACACGAAAAATGTCCATTTACTGTTGCCCTTTAGCAAACATTTGATAGCTGTAGATGAGGCAAATGTAATGAAAGTCTGGGATATTATTGAAGAAGAAGTCTACTTGGAGGTGCCCTTTAATGCCGAAGAATTTCAAATAACAGCCATAGCTCATCCTCCTACTTATGTGAATAAGATAGTGTTGGGTTCGAAACAGGGTCAACTTAAGATTTGGAATCTTAAAAAGAATAGCTTAATTTATACCTTTTCGGGTCATTCAAGTCGTGTTACTTGCATTGAGCCAGCCCCGGCTATAGATGTTGTTGCTGTGGGTCATCAGGATGGTACTATTGTAGTGATGAATTTGAAATTTGACGAAATCGTCATGCAATTTAAACAAGATTGGGGCACGGTATCAAAAATAACCTTCCGTACAGATGGACCACCGATTATGGCCTCTGCCAGCACAAATGGTTACATAGCATTTTGGAATTTGGAGGAGAAAAAGGTATAACTTAATACTCATTAATACTTTTTTTATATCTAATACTTTCCATCTTTCAATAGATTGCCAGTCAATTGCAAGCACATGAAGATTCTGTAACCACTGCTATTTGCCTGCCAAATGAACCTTTAATTCTGACTACATCCCCTGACAATTCAATGAAATTATGGATTTTTGATTTATCTGATGGAGGAGCCCGTATGTTACGTATACGTGAAGGCCATAATGCTCCCCCTCTATGTATACGTTATCATGGTAGTAATGGTCAGACAATTCTATCCTCAGGTGAGGATAGTTCACTAAGGGCTTTTAGCATTATATCGGAAACTTTAAATAAAAGCTTGGGCAAGGCTAGTTATAATAAAAAGGCTTCAAAGAAAAAAAGTAAGTATAAAATCAAAATTTGTTGATTATAGTTTAAAAGTTAGTGGAACAGTTTTATAATGATCTGTGAAATGTGCAACGATATAACATCTTCTAATATACATATATCGCACTTGACCAACAAGAGGGTATTAACTTAAAATTTTTAAATTTTAAGTACTATCAACTCAGCATATTTACAACATATTTCTAATATATATTTTCCATTTTTTGTATAGATCGTTTCGAAGAGGACAATCATCGTATGCCACCAATCATAGAATTTACCACAGAATTGACACGCGAAAAGGAATGGGACAATATAGCAGCCATACATACGGGTACAATACAAACAACAACCTGGTCGTTTCATAAAAATCGCATGGGCGAACATCATTTGATACCGGAAAAATTCACCAATAAAAATCGTAAAGACTTCAGGACCGAAACGACTTGTGTTACTCTAACACATTGTGGCAATTTTGTTATCATTGGTAGGATTATCTCTTATCTACAATTTTCTAGAATTTTAATTATTTTCTTATTCTTAAACAGGTTATTCCAATGGCGATGTGGAGCGTTTTAATATTCAATCTGGAATTCACAGAGCTTCATATGGTAATCCTGCTCATAAAGCCGCAATTCGTGGTGTGGCTTGTGATAATCTTAATCAAGTGGTGGTTACTGGCTGTAGTGAAGGTTATCTAAAGTTTTGGCATTTCAAAGATAATTGTAAGTTTAATATTTCTTAGTAAATTAAAGTATAAAAAGCTTGATTATCTATTTCTTTCTAGTCGATAAACCTTTGGCTCGTATGCAAATGCAAGATGGTATTTCTCTGATACGTTGTCATCGTGAAAGTGCCATGATTGCTGTAGCCTTAGTTAACTTCATTATATTCATTATTGATTTAGATACCAAAGTAGTGATACGTAAATTTGAAGGTCATTCTGCAAAAATCAATGATGTTACATTCAGTCCTGACAGCCGTTGGCTTATATCAGCCTCTATGGATGCAACAATTAAAGTTTGGGACATTCCATCCTCTTACATGATCGATCATTTTAGAGTTGAAAGACCCTGTGTTTCCCTGACAATGTCACCAACAGGAGATTTTCTAGCCACCGCTCATGTCAATAATTTAGGTGTTTATTTGTGGGCCAATAAAATGTTATTCAATCAAATATCCTTGCGTTCCATAAATCCCAAAGCAGAGGCACCCTTTGTGGGTCTACCCTCAAATGTGGCCGATGAATTGGGCTTGGATGAAGCCGTTGATGAACTATCTATGGATGTTGATGGCGAGGAAGAACTGGGAGAAGAGATTGCCTTGAAATATGAAACGCCAGAACAGTTGAACAAAGATTTAATAACAATGTCAGGTGCAGCTGCCTCTAGATGGCAAAATCTTTTAGATTTGGAAATAATCAAGAAACGCAATAAACCCAAGGCACCACCTAAAGTACCCAAACAAGCTCCATTCTTCCTACCCACTGTAGCAGGTCTAGAAATGAAATTTGATGTTTCCACAAACTTGGCAGATGAGGATCTAGAATCCAAAGTCCTAAAAGCTACATCTTTTAACAATCTAACAAACTTTGGCAAACTCTTAGAAGCCACCACCGCCAGCCAAGACTACGAAAAATGTGTGCAGCATCTTAAACAATTAGGACCCTCAATGATTGACTTTGAGGTGAAATCTTTACATCCGATTGGAGGTGGAACTGTTCAGGCCATGGTTGAATTCCTAAAAACCTTAAAATACATGTTTGAAACTAATCAAAATTTCGAATTAGCTCAATCCTATTTAAGTGTATTTTTACGTTCTCATGGTTTAAATTTAGTAGAAATGCCCGAAGTCATGTCTGGTTTAGAAGAATTATCCAACGCACAAGAGAGTTCGTGGAAAACACTAGAAGAAAAACTTATGTATGGCATGGGAGTCGTAGCAGCCTTAAGAAATTTTGTACAATAAGTAGTAGGAGGAAAAATACGTTTTCAAAACAAATATATTTGTTTTAATGTTATAAATGTTTACAAAATCTTTTATAAAAAATAAAACAACAAAAAATATTAACTTATAGTTTAATAACAGTTGTTTTTTTTTTTAATAGATAGTGAAAGGAATAACACATGACATGTGTCATATGGTCATTCTTTACATATGGTCATTAGGTAACACCCAACAATTAATATAACATCTAATGCATAAATTATGAATATCACAAATGTAAATAATAAAAGGAATAATGATCGAAAATTTTTGTGTAAAAAATATAAAAAATTTGTTATCGAAATATTTTTCATAAAAAAATATATATTTTTAATTGAAATATTTTTTTAAGTTATATCGACAAATTTTGGTTAAAATCTAATTTCTAACAGTATTTAACAAATATTGTTTTGGCTAAAAAAAAAACATTTACTCATTTCTTTTTAACCGGCATTTCAATACACATAGTTCAAACTTGGAAAATTACATTATTGACACCCTTATTAGTTAACGACATACGCCTTATATGTTGGATTTTTAGAAGTATTTTAACAATTTTTATATTTAATAATTATTTTATATTTCGATAAATACAATTGTAAATATTATTGATTTCATAAGGTCATTAACTATACAAAGTCACCCAATAAAAGGACAAATATTGTATAAATAAAGGTACGTGGTACACTACACAATGAGTACAGGACACATGTGAAGGGTTTGCAGTCAATTTTAATAACCTAAAAATACGAAAATATCCCCTTTCAAAAAAATTGTTTTAACATAACATAACATTAAGACGCAATTATTAAAAAACTCTTAAAAAGTGAGGCATGCCACAAATTCCGTTTTGAATTGAAACCAATCCTGTAGTTGATAGAAATGGTTTTAGGTTTTATAGATTTTCAAAAATATTAAATGCTCTATCCTTGACTCCCAGTGAGGCCCTGTGCTCCACTGGGAGTCAAGGATAACAAAAGAAAAAAACATTTCAAAACACGATTTTTTCAATTGAAATCAGCAACTCTATTTTTATTTCAACAAATTACAATGATTAATTGAAGAAAAATACGAAATTCATTCCTCTTCCGAATGGAACTGAGTTCTGTGACATGGATTTTTATTTGAAATTATATCTATTTTAAAAAATTACTTAAACCTCCCATTTAACATTGTCCTGCAACCCCTAACATTTAGTTTTATCCATATGTATAAAAAAAAACTAAACAATAGTCATACATACATATATGAAAGAAGACATGATAAAAGGATAAACTTTTACCACCTTTTTAACACGATGGTAGTTACCACAGCGACCCATATTTTATAAATATGACCATAACAAATATCTAAATGTCGATTTGTCTTTAATCGAAATTTTCAAAATTAATAAATCAGTTAAAAAGTTATTATGAATATTTGTTATTGAGAACACACAGCGATCGAAAAGCAACGTAGAACGGAAGTAAACAAAAATTTTTAAAATAATTTACAAAAATAAAAACTCGAAAATATTTTATTTATTTATGCAAGCGCAGTTTTATTGAGAACCAAAATTAACTGTCATAGTTGTAACAAAATGAAGCACCAGCAAGTTGTTGTGGATTACTGGACAATGTTAAAGACATCATGTACTTGCCTGTTGTTGGCTATATCGGGTTATGTGCTAATCAAGTAAGTTGCAGGACCGTTACGCGTTGTGGAACAAAATTTTGTTTAAAAAAATTTAACATAATGAACTCAGAACGATTCTAAGTTTTGGGATTTCTTCAATTTTGCGGGTTTATTTTTGACTTAAATTACACAATATCTCTTAAACCGGTGAACTGCTTGAAATATATAATTAGGTTAACTTAAAGGTACAATTTTTGGGAAAAGTCTCGAAAACTAGAGTCCACTCAAAAAATGTTCGTATTCAGTTATTTCAACTCGATTTAAAACGAAATTTAGACCAAAAATATTAGACAAACTAAAAAGTATTTTGCGATTTTGTCCAAAAGATGGTATAAGTGGACCTACAACGTAAACCACTTATTAGTTAGTACCAATTAAGTGCGTTTGAAAGCTGGCATGTGACGATGAATTTCTATAGTTGAAAGTTTTGCTTTCTTATTTAAGTTAAAAATTACAAAAGTTTGAAAATGAGCGTAATTATTTTAAATTTTTTCGTGGTGGAAATTACAAATATGAAGAGGAGTTGTCTACTCAAAAACCCTATATTTGGGAGCCACATTAATTGATTATACGAAATTTATAAGCTTTTAGCGCTTGTATGGTGGGATCGGAAGGGATCCATCGACTATGAATCTGGCCAAATGGTTAATTTGACTCTATACTGTCATAACATGTCAGCAACTAACCAGAAGAGACCTGGCAATTTAAATAATTGGCCAGAATAGGAAAAAAGATAATGTGATGTGATTTAGAACACGTTTCAAAACCGAAAAATAACTAACAGAGATAGGCTGTCTAATTTATATTTAAGCAATATTTTTATATTTTAATCCAGAAAAATCCCTCATGATTTTTATTTGTTCAAAAAATTTGTATCATTGGATGCGTTCTTAAGCATTATATGTACTTAAATCAAAAAGAATATAAAGGGCTCAAATTGTACACCTTTTTAAATCGTTTTTCATTATCCGTAAATTTATTTGATTCGTAATAAATTCATGTTGTTATTCTATTTTTTCTCATCTTAAAGGATGGTGCAAACAATATTTTACCTGCCAGGATATTTAAAAAATAATCAGAAACGGTTGGAAGAATTGGCAGCAAAATATAATCTGGATTTAGAAAAAGAAATAGCTGATGCGGAATTGGAGAACGATGTACTATTAGAGGAGAATGAAAATTGTAATAATGAGGGTGATGACAATGAGGATGAAAGCAAAAAGAAGAGCATACTCAAAAATTCCAATGATGTACAAGATGATGAATCAGTCAAGGAACCTAAGAAACTTAAATAGTTTCTAAATATCGGACAAGTGTTTTATATAATCTTATTTTATTTTCTTACAAATTTTATTCTAAGAAAAAGGAAACTAATAAATGTTTAAATGTTACTTACGTGCAAGTTATTTGCTATGATTTGTTTTTCTTTTTGAAATTCAAATGGTTTCCACAATAACTGGCATATCCTCAGGATCTTCATCTAACAAACCCTCAAATGTCCAGTTCATAGAATTTTGTAATTTTTTAGTTAAATATTCTGAACTTTTATGAAGACCTCCAAGGTTTAAGTTTACCAACAGCGAACGTATATCCTTGTAAACCGTATTACGTTCTGAGGGCTCCATTAGTTCTTCGGGTAAGTGGGGCAATTGATAAATCAATACTTCACTGTATTTCATAAACAGTAGGCGATATTTGCTAATAGCCTCCTCTGAGTGAGATAATAATGACAAAACCTTGCGCCAAAAAGCTAGGGACTCTACCGAATATCCCACTAGGAAGAATACAAAAGCTATTTGTATTTCTTGTATTAAATCTTGAGGTTGATTGAAGCTTTTCAGTAACTCATGGCAGGCTTCTATGCAGTCCAACGAATGCTTAGATATTTCGGCTGGTGTTGAGTCCTTAGGTATACGCTCGGGCACCAGGGTAAATCTGGGTGCAGTGCCTTCCACAGGTTTTAGTTTTGGTAACAAATCATTCTCATCATTCACTAATTTGGCAGTCATTGATGGATGTGTTTCGGTTAAGGGACCTCTGGGTCTTTCCTCATCGGGGCAGGATAATAACTCAACATTAGTTCTTATAGTGCCCAGAGCTGGCCTACATCTTTCCAGACATTCCTTACTTATCGTATCGGTCAGTTTGCGCCATTCACCGCAATAGCGGAAATCATATGGTGCCAAAAAGGCATCCAGCATTTTAAGATTATCCTTAAGGCGTCGTTTTTCCAATTCAGGTTCGGGAATTTGTCTTTCTCTCAACTCCTCATTGTTGGCATCCCATTCTCTCACCACCAACTCTTGTTCTTGGAAGAAATATGTAAATCCCACACGGGGTGCTATGTCACCATAGGGTCCAATAGCTGCACACCAAACATAATGAGGACCTGGCGGTATCATCTTGACACCACGAAAATTGTCTCCTATTACATACGAACACAAGTCAATTCCAAATTCTGTTCCTTTAGGGACGCCTGTTATAAATAGCACTGCTCCTTGATTGAAGAGCTTCTTTGCAACTTCAGGATCCATGTCCATGGCGGAATTGTCTTGATTCATTTTGTTCTTTTTTTTGGAAATCAATTAGAGAAACGTTTTAATTTCTTTTAAATTGTTTGTTAAAAACAAAATCGATCAGCTGATGGCTCAACTTTTTCTTGTTAACTGTGAAGTGGCCAGATTGATTATCATTGCAATTTTATACCAAAAGTTGCCATACTTTTGACGGTTATATGAGAATGCACACAGGGGCTTTCGGAATGATATTTTATTATATAAAAATATTTTTTAACTTTTTTTCTGTAAAAAAAATCTTAATCAAAGTTTTTCTATTGAAAACATTTCCTTAATTTTCCTTATAAATTTTTTTATATAGAAAAATTTATTATCATTAATTATTTTTCTACAAAAAAATTTTTGTTATTTTTCTACAGAAAAACTTTCGTTAAAAAATTTTTTCTATATAAAAAATTTCGTTAAAAAGAAAAAATTTCGTTTCTACAGAAAAAATTTAGTTCAAAATTTTTTCTATCGAAAAAATTTCGTTTAAAATTTTTTCTATAGAAAAAATTTCGTTCAAAATTTTTTTCTACAGAAAATATTTCGTTAAAAAATTTTTCTCTAGAAAAAATTTCGTTAAAAAATTTTTTCTCTAGAAAAAATTGCGTTAAATTTTTTTCTATAGGAAAAAATTGGTTAAAAAATTGTTTCTATAGAAAAATTTCGTTAAAAAATTTTTTCTATAGAAAAAATTTCGTTAAAAAATTTTTTCTATAGAAAAAATTTCGTTAAAAAATTTTTTCTATAAAAGACTTCGTAAAAATTTTTTTTCTATAAAAGAAAAAATCGTTAAAAAAAATGTTTCTTTAGAAAAAATTTCGTTAAAAAATTCTTTCTCTAGAAAAAATTTCGTTAAAAAAATTTTTCTATAGAAAAAATTTCGTTAAAAATTTTTTTCTCTAAAAAAATTTCGTTAAAAATTTTTTTCTCTAAAAAAAAATTTCGTTAAAAAATTTTTTCTCTGGAAAAAATTATAGGAAAAAATTTGTTAAAAAATTGTTTCTATAGAAAAAATTTCGTTAACAAATTTTTTCTATAAAAAAAACTTCGTAAAAAAATTTTTTCTTTAGAAAAAATTTCGTAAAAAAATTTTTTCTCTAGAAAAAATTTCGTTAAAAAACTTTTTCTCTAGAAAAAATTTCGTTAAAAATTTTTTTCTCTAGAAAAAATTTCGTTAAAAATTTTTTTCTCTAGAAAAAATTTCGGTAAAAAATTTTTTGTCTAGAAAAAATTTCGTTAAGATTTTTTCTCTAGAAAAAGATTCGTTAAAAAATTTTTTCTTCAGAAAAAATTTCGCTAAAAAATTTTTTCTCTAGAAAAAATTACGTTACACAATTTTTCTCTAGAAAAAATTTCGTTAAAAAATTGTTTCTCTACAAAAAATTTCGTTAAAAAATTTTTTCTATAAAAATTTTTCCTATAGAAAAATTTTAGTTAAAAAGTTTTTTCTATAGAAAAATTTTTTTAAAGAAAATTTTCGTCATAAAATTTTTACATCCATTTGTTGTAATCCAACAAATATAACGTTGTACATTATAAACCTGCTCATTTTTAAAAATTGCTTTTAATTAAATTTAAAATAATTTTTCAAATATCTCCGAAATTCTGGGTTTCATATTTCTTATCATATTTTAATCCACAAAATTTGGGAATATAAAAACAAATAGGTATACCACATTACCCGCACATCCACTACAATTTATTTATAAAAATGTTTTTCGAAAATTCGAACTAGATTTCAAAATTAGTTCATTTTTTTAATTTTTCTTATGAAAGTTCTTTGCAAAAATTCAATGTTAGAGTCCAGTTTATTAAAGCGAAAAGAAAAACAAATTCAAACACATTGAAATTCTAGGTTATATTTTATAATTTAATTTTATTTCTTTTTTTTTTTTTTTGAACTAACCGTTTTACTTTTTGTTTATTATTTATAATATTTATATTGTGGTTTTAATAGTTTATGCTAACCAGATATTTAATTATTTAAATTGAATTTATCTTCAATATTTTAGTGTAAATTCTCACATAAAACTGTCATTTATTACCAACACAAAAATTAACGGAGAGAAAGTGAAAACAATTCGTGTTAGGATTCTTAAAGAATTTTTGATTTTTTCCTTTTTTTTTGTAGTTTTTTTAAGAATGAATGCATTTACATATTTTATTTGTCAAAACGAAAAATCAAAGTTTGTATAATAATTACGAAATATATACCTATAGATACATTAAAATTTCAAAAATAAATTACTTTTTCTTTTTCTTGTAAGCGAAATACTTGTAAGAATTAATCAAAACTAATATTAAATTCGACAATTGCGATTCTGCAACAGCAGTTGGTCAAACGAAATTGCTTAAAAAAATAATGCATTCTGATGGAAAGTAACAAAATGGGTTGGAGGGGTAAAAAACGGGAGGCTTGGAGGCTAGCTAGGCTAGTAGAGGCAAAAGAAGTTGTTTTGTATGAATAGATAGAACAATAAATACAGCGTGTGTAGATAGTTTACATTTAAATATTGAGTAGTTTTTAGTTTTTATTTGTTTTTCTTTTTTTTAGCTAAAAAGTGTAAAATATCTAAAGTGAATGTATGTATGTAGGTAGTTTGTATGTAATTATGTATGTTTGTGTTTCTATAATCTTATGCATTGTTTGCTCCTTGCGCTTGAATTCAATTACTGCCTGTTGTATGTTTGATTGATTCCAAATCTTGTTTCTTCTTTACAATAATAATCGATTTTGCTTTTCTAAAATTTCTTCCAGTTGCATTTTTCTTATAGGTTTGTTTCATTTATTTATTTTTTTATTTTAAAGGAATTGTGAGAGTTAGTAGTAAAGTTAACAGTAGTGGGTTGCTGCTGCTGCTTTGCTTTTGCGTGGATATACTTATGCTTTTAGTAAGTTGTTCATTCGCATTTGTTATGAATGTTTTTTTTTTTTTATTTACAAGCTTAATTTGTGGTACACTGTTGCACTCGGGGTCCTTCGTCATAACGATCATCTTCGTCGTATGCCATGCGATGATGCTGTTGATCTCTGCGCTGTTTGGGATCAAATTCAACCTGGAACATAAAAAACAAGGGAATTTGATAATGAAAAATTCCATCAATATTTATATGTAAAATTACTTAAAAATTTTTCTATATGAAGAATTTCACAAACAAAAAATTTATATAAAAAATTCATTATAAAAAAATTCTGTATGAAAAATTTTATCAACATTTTTTGACCAGAAAAATTTTATCAAAATTTTTCTATCTACAAAATTTCATCAAAATTTTAAAATTTGTTTTTTAAATTTTTCGATAAAAAAACAACTTTTATCAAAATTTTTCGATATAAAAAATTTCATCAAAAATTATTTATATAAAAAAACGTATCAAAATTTTTCTATCTACAAAATTTCATCGAAATTTTTTGACATAAAAAGAAAAGAAAAATATATAGAAAAATATATAGAATAAAAATTTTATAAAAATTTTTTGACATGAAAATTTTATAAAAATTTTTTGACATGAAAATTTTATGAAAATTTTTTGACATGAGAATTTTATTAAAATTTTTTTATATTAAAAAAACTTTTTTAGGTTTTTCGATAAAAAAAAAATAACTTTTATCAAAATTTTTCGATATAAAAAATTTCATCAAAAATGATTTATATAAAAAATTTGTATTAAAATTTATCTCTATGAAAAATTTCATTAAAAATTTTCTTTATAAAACATTTCATCAAAAAAAAATGTTTCTACATGAAAACTTTTATTAAAATTAATCTCTATAAAAAATTTTATCAAAATTTTTCTATATGAAAAATTTCATCAATTTTTATTTTTTTTTTTTTTTTATATGAGAAATTTTACCAAATTTTTGAATATGAAAAATTTCATCTAAATTTTTTGTATATAAAAAAATTCATTATGAAAAAATGTTATATAAAAAATTTCATTGAAAATTTGTTCACTACAAAAAATTTATTCAAAATTTTTCTGTTTGAAAAATTTCAAAAAATAAAAATATCATTAAAATTTTTGTGTATGAAAAATTTTATTAAATTCTTTTATATGAAAAATTTCTCCAAAATTTTTCTATAAGAATACTTTCATTAAAAATAAAAATTTAAAAATTTTTTCTATATGAAAAATTTCATTAACATTTTTCTATATGAAAAATTTCATCAACATTTTTTTATAGAAAATTTTCATCAACATTTGTTTTATATAAAAATGTTCACCAAAATTTTTTTTATAAAAAAATGTTATTCAAAATATTCTATATGAAAACTTTCATCAAAATGTTCTATATGTAAATTTTCATAAAAATTTTCAATATGAAAAGATTCATCAAAATTTTCTATATGAAAATTTTCAATAAAATTTTTTAAATAAAAAAAAACATTTTTTTATAAAAAAAAATTTTTCTATATAAAAAATTTCATTAAAATTTTATCAAAATTTTTTATATGAAAAATTTTATCAAAATTGTTTTATATGAAAAATTTTCATCAAAATTTTTTTTATATAAAAATTTTTACCAAAATTTTTTTTTATAAAAAAATGTTCATCAAAATTTTCTATATGAAAAATTTCATTAAAATTGTTCTATATGAAAAATTTCATAAAAATTTTTCTATGTGAAAAATTTCATCAAATTTTTTTTATACAAAAATTTTCATCAAAATGTTTTTTAAATGAAAATTTTCACCAAAATTTTGTTTATATAAAAATTTTCATCAAAATTTTTTAAGATGAAAAATTTCATCAAAAATTTTTTTTATGAAAAAAATTTCATAAAAATTTTTCTGCACAAAAAATATTTTCCATTACACGACAGAACAGTATTTAGAAATCAAACATATTTCCTTACCAGATTAACTTGCTCGGCATCAAATGGAATGGCTACTTCTGGTCTAGGTGGTAAGCACTGTTCCAGTTGAGGTATAACAGAGACTGGAATTGTGTCGGGGAAAATTACTTCGAACTGTATGATAAGACGACCCTTTTCTAAAGGATTTTTATACATTGGCATGCCTTCATCCATTATACACTTGGTCATCTCGTGCTTAATGACCTCACCGGGCTGTGTGGTGATTACAATATCACGATCGTCTAATGTCTTAATTACACGTTGGAAACCACACAATGCTTCAACCAATTGAAGGGGCATTTTCATCATTAAATCTGTGCCGGCGTGTACGAATGTGTGATGTTCTTTTTCGTCTAACAGAATAATGATATCGCCAGGCTGTGAATCAGGTTCATGATCGCCTTCACCACTGAATACAATTTTCTGTCCATCACGCATGCCCTTTTCAATGTGAACTTCCAAAACTTTTCGTTCTCGTACTGTTTTACGACCAACACACTGTTTGCAACGGTCCTTCTCGTTGATCATTTCACCAGTACCTGAACACTTGCGACACACCTGTTCGACATGTTGGATCAGACCGGTACCAATCTGGTGAATGCGTGTTTCCAAACCAGCACCACGACACTGCGTACACTTCTCAATAGCTCCCTTTTTGCCACCACGACCCTCGCACTTGTCACATATGACATTCTTTTGCAGAGCCAATTTGCGGGTAGCACCATTGTACAACTCATCCAGCTGAACCGACAGCTGGTGGACAACATCTTTGCCACGGCGTTCACGACGTCTGTTCGAAGTGAAACTACCACCAAAGAAACGTTCAAAGAAGTCCATAGGATTACGGAAATCACCACCATCTGCACCACCCTTCTTGATAGCTGCTTCGCCGCCCTCGTCGTAAATGGAACGTTTGTCAGGATCAGCAAGCACCTCATATGCCTGAGAAATGGCTTTGAATTTTTCACCCTCATTTGGGTTTTTGTCAGGATGGTATTTAAGGGCCAACTTTCTGTAGGCTTTTTTCAATTCTTCGGGTGTGGCATTGGGTTTAACGCCCAAAATGTCATAATATCCAGTTTCCTTAACCATTTTTTTGTTTTATTTAAATTTGTGTTTTTTTTTTTTTCTAATTTACTAATTAAGTTCAATTCAAGTGAAATGTATGTATAAAAAATCGCCTTTTCACACTTATTTTTATACTCTGAATATTGGTAGTTTAGATTTTCTCTTCAATAGATTCTTTCTTCTTCTGTTACTTCTGTTGTACACACACAAGATGTCAAGGGGATGAAAAGGACCTGAAGCAAAGATTAAAGCAAATAAAAATTATAATGTATAACAAAAAAAAAAAAAAAAAAATAAGAGATACATGAACTTGGGAGTTACCAAGTATTTGCAAAAAAGTTTATAAAATTACATTGAGAATATATGTATGTATATTATATCAAGAATAAATATTATCAAAATATTAATAATGTATTTATTAATAAACACATCCGTAAAAATATTTTTTTAATAGTGACCGTGCTCTAGTGAGACAATAAAATTGGCTATTCAATTTTTTTTTTTTCAGACATTTAGAACCATTTTATTTAAGTTTATTATAAAAGAAGTTCCGACTAATGAAGACTCCCAATCTTTTACCAAAATTATCAGGAAGGTATTTTAAAGAAAGAAACTTTCAACGACGAAACCCATTTTCGGCTCAATATCTACATTTGGGGTATTAATTGACGAAAGATTATTATCAGCCACATTTTTTGAAGAAATCGCATTATTTCTCGTTGAGTAGGAAACAATTAGACACCAAGATGGAGCGATTTAATTCCATTAGAATTTTATTCCGGGAGTTTTCGAAATCGAAAATGTACACCAATAACTCCACAACAGTTTAAAAGCTTTAAACTTGTTAATTGAAAAATTAGGATTTATCAGGCTTGAGTTCATTTTTAATTTTAAATTAATTTGAAAAACTGAAAAAATTATTTTTGAACGCGGCTCAGTGGATTGCAATTTCTGTCCCTCCATAGGACGTCATCAGCACTGAGCGCCCTCGACCACAGTCGAGTTATATCAATAAGTTTATTAAAAAACTTAACTTACAATATTGGTCAAAGTTTGGGAGCATACAGCTGTCAGAAATATATATTTTTAGCCTATTTATGATAGGAATGTAATTTATTGCATGGCGTCTCCAGCTACCAGGTAAGGTATTCTGGTAACCTGAGCAACCTAGTTGAAGATGTAGCAAATGTGAGAGGGAGTTAACTTGAAACCATTGCAAAACATTTGGTCTTAGGGTCTAAGATAATTGTATTTGCAGCCAGAATCTTTTCCGGATCGAGCGGCTTGCTATACAAACGTGGCTCGGCTCTTTGGACTCATCACCCATCGATTTAGCACTTACTTTGTTTTAAACATGAAAAGAAACAACATTAAAAACTATACTACTCCAAGGAGAAGTTATGCGGGAACATTCTGATAAATGAAATCAATTCTATCCGAAGATATCGGACTATTTGAGGCCCTATGCTCCACTAGGAGTCAGGAGAATTTGTAATAAACTGAAATAAAAATATTTTTTATATCTGAAAAAAAAATTTTAATAGGAATTAAACAAAATTATACCTCACTTTTGGACATACTGTATAATCAGCAGATACCACAACAGTCTTTTAGGCACTACCCTGCTGTACTTAAGGAATCGAAAAAGAAACCTTGGAGAAACCCCCCAATGTTTCTTTTTCGATTCGAAAGAAATTATTTTCGAAATACAACCCTAAGGTTATTCACAGGCTATCGACAATTGTAAAGAAGTACAAACAACATCATGCCTTCTCATCTTTGGGGATATCATCGGATAAATCATTTAAACTTTAACATCATTCAGTTTAAGACCTCCCTGTTTTAAATGGGATCCTTGTACATACTTAATCCCTTAAAACCAGGGTCGTATTCGGCAGCTTTCAGACACCACATGGAAGCCACCAACTCCGGAATTTTTTTGAGTGAATAAAACAATGGGTCATTCTGTCACAAATGAGATGATGCAAAACATTTATTTTAGCATAGACCGTGGCGTCCCCAACGTATGCTTAGCAGATGGCGACGGGTCCCCACAAAGTCCTATGTACTTGTGGACTCATCCAGTTGATGAGCCAAGATCTTCAAACAGATCCCTCATAAAGATTAAATTGATAATATTGTAAATGTTAGAGCTGTTATAACAAATCCTAACCACCGGACGTCCAGTAGTTAACTTGCTGTTAACTGATTCCGACTTTTAAAGTAATAATAGATATGCATTACGAGTATTTGGTAAATTTTCTGTTGGTACCTATACAAGATATATATTTTTAAATGACATGGCAACTTTATTTCAATAATACAACGCTATTTACTACGAATGACGAGAGAAAACGAAACCACAAATAAACAATAGAAAACAGAGAGAACATGAAAAAAGAATTTTCTATTGATTTCCACATGTGGAAATAAAAAAAATGCATTTGTATGTATAGAAAAAATTGCGAATTAAGGAAGTATTTAGAAAAAAAAAAATAAAAATGAAAATGATGACTTTACATACCTCAGCTAATTAATATTAAAACCTAATGAACTCAATGACAAATTGAATTTACTTTAATAAATTAATGACGCACTAGACAGATAAATTAGAAATTTGTAGGGAAAACATGGTCGGTAGATAAATTTTGGAAAACTACCCTGGGAATAGCCAAAATACATTTTTTTGTTATTGCAGACAAAGAAGCAGGTGATATTGAAAGAAAAAACATGGTAACCAAAAGAAAAATTACCAAATTTACAAAAGAACTTTCATCATACATTCACGTTTTCTTTTCTTTGTACACAAAATCCATTACATAAATTTTATTTTAGTTTTAATTTCTTTCTACTCGATACAAAAAAGGGAGAATATAAATTTAACGAACAGTGTAAATCAAGATGAAATTTTCTGCAATTATTCACATTCTATGCGTCACTTGGTAACAGTTATTTCTTTTCTTTAAACAAAAAAAGATTTCTAAATTTCTTTTTACCTTTTTTTCAAAGAAAATTTTTAAAAATTTGTTTTATTTCCTCTTTATATACAGGATAACAAATAGAGAAAAATTATTTAATAGTTTTGCAATTTCTTCCGATACTTTTTTTGTTTCTAGAAAAAATATGACGTTTGTTCTAGAGGTTAGTTTGTAGAAATTGTGTTCTTTGCACTTTGAGTTTTCTGTATTTTACTTTTTTCTGCTTGTCAATGTTCTCTTTAGGACTGGGTTTTAATAATTAATTTTGTTTTTTTATTATAAATAAATTCTTTATAGTATTTTCTAAGATAATTGTAATGAAAAATTTTAAATGTAAACTCACACAAAATGATCCGTCGCGCAGAAATTTTATTTCACGAATGTGTATTAATATTTTACCGTAAAAATGGCGACTTTTCTAGAAGAAAACGAACATGTGTGTTAAACGGTGATGCCAGATAAATCTTTCAAAAATCCCTGTACAAAAAAGAAGCCATACACTTTCCAAAAAGTATCTTTTATTGTCAATTAAATTTATCATAATTGTACATATTTTGCAAAATTCTTCGATTTAGGGTTTTTTGGTTTAAAAATTGAAAAAAAAAAAAAACGTTTGCATCAGATATTAAAAAAAATATCTGAGTATTTTTTTGTAAATGTTTTTTAAAAAACAGATTATTTTATAAAATTAGATGAAAAGAAAACTTTTCTAGAACGTAGTTTATTTCAATGTTTAAGGTTTCAAGAAAATATATCGCAAGAATTAAAGAATGCTGTAACTGACAAAATATATCGCAAGAATTAAAGAACGCTGTAACTGACGAAAAATCGAAAACACGTTTTTTGAATAACGTTAATCGGAAAAAAAATCCTGCTTCGATTATGCCCGATCCCATATTTTTATAAAAAAAGTCATTTACTCCGTCTGCGTTTTGAAAGATACCAGTGTCTTATTTGTCGTAAGCTAATAAAAACTAGTTTTAAGATGAAATTTTTGCAGCCAATATATAAAGCGAAAAAAATAAAAATCCGTTTTTAAGATCATGCTCCTAAGTTGTGTAGTTTTTGAAATATTAATTTTATGAATATACTTTCATACAAGTTTTTTGCCTCTGGTAAACATTTTCGGTCTTATACAACAAAAAATCTGTAATCTTGTCTAAAGAACTCGTTAGTTAACAAATACTTTAAGTCTAAGAAACTTTTGTTTAAAAATGGTATGCAAAAACATTTTTTTAACAAATAAATTCTTCGCCACCCAGAACCTCTTATATGATAAAAAAAAACAATGGCAAAATAAAGAAATGATTACGAAATTATTCAAAAATATTATTTTTTATTAGAAAAGTCTCAAAACTAAATTACTTTAATGAAAAGTTTTTGCAAAATATTATTTGTCAAAGCAGTGTAATATTTAACGTAGCTTTAAATTATGTAGATGTAGACTTGTATAAATTTTAAATTTGTCAGTTTTTTCTCATACAAATTCAATGATAAGCCAAACCTGACTAATGTAAAAGTAGACTTGCGTGGGTATATTCCACTTTTTTCAATGTTGGTCTACTTTCACACCAGTCAGGTTTGGCTCATCAAGTCTTGAGTATGTAAAAGTCTACTAAAGTCTCTAAAACTAATCAAGTAAACCTGATGTGTGTAAAACAGCCCAAAACTAATAGGGTTGAAATTGATACAAACCCGACCGTAATAACAAGTTTACGTAAATTTTGAAAATTTGTATTTGTAAGTTTAAATAAAATGAAAACTGATGAAGAAAATGTTCCTGTTGCCGGTTCAAAAGAAATTTGATGAAGAACTTGACGTGTGTAAAACAGGACTCACACCAAAAGACTTTCTTCTTCTTCTGTTATCCTTGACTCCCAGTGGAGCATAGGGCCTCAAAAGACCTACAAAAAATTTAAATTATTAAATTTTTCGAAAATAAAGATCACACAGGTCAACAAGATTTTCCAGCACGAGATTTGTTGACCAAATCCAAATAATTTTGGTTTGCTAAATTCGAAAGTGAAGTTGGTTTTATCGAGTTGGTTCTAGTTTTCGAGATATAACTTTCCCCGAAAAATATGTTTTTTGAAAATATTTTTAATACTACTCCAAAACGGCTTTTTATATTGAGCTAAATAAAAAATTGTATCTTTAAGACGTTTTAGTTTAGTTTTTATACCGAAAAAAATATTTGTTTTAAAATAATTGAATTTTTTAAAAAATCATTAAAATACAATACAAATTTTTCTCAATTATCATACAGGCAAAATAAGCTATATCATACTGAAATCGATCAAGAACTTTTGTATTAAAAAGTATCAGTATATAAATTTTATAACAAAGGCTAATACTTTTGTCGAATTTTGGTTTTTTGCTTGTTAAATTATCATGCAAAACCTCATCAGACAAAATTTATCCCAAAAGTTCGTGCCGCAGTAAAATGTTAAATTTTCGTATATCTGTGTTATATGCGAAGATATCAGAAAGAAAAAATGTTCCCAATTTTGTGTACTTAATAATAAATTAATATTTACGACAATATGATTAGATGAGAATCCTTGTGAATACCCTAAATATAAGTAAATTTTGATTATCGAATGATATTTTGAGATATTTTTTAGAATTCTATTTGTTCTCTTTTTTAACGGTACCTACATTTTCTTTGAATGAAAGATTTTAAGGTATCTCTTACTAAATACCAAAATGTTTTGCAAGTAAATGTACATATGGATAAATATTTTTATATTCCAACAAAATTTTTGGATATAAAAATTTTTCAAACTAAAATTTTATTTGTTTTTTTTTTTGAGAAAAATTTCGATATACATTTTAAGATTTTTCGCAGTAAAAAGTGTTTTTTTTTTCTTTCAAGAAAAATAACAAAATAAATTTAATTCAACTAAAATAATTTTTATAATAATAATTTGTTGTTTATTGATGTTAAATTTTGTTTTTGAAAAACTCTTTCGCATAACAATTTTTAATACATTTAAAATTTATCGCTTGTTATTTTTTGTATTAAACAATCTAGTGTAATGTTTCTATTTTTTAAGAAAGTTGTTTGATATAATTTTTTTAACAACATTTTTCATATAAAATTTATTTATAAATAATTTTTGATAAAACATTTTTTACATAGAACTTAAAATATTAAATATATTTTGTAAATATGGTAATACACTTTTGTATGGCAACATTAAGAGTTGCTTTCCTGTGACAGTGTTGCATTCGCCATTATAGGGTTGCATTAAGCGTAATGTTTTTACGAAGCAGAAGACAAAAAGAAGCGAAAATCAAAAATAAAAATGGCGTGTCAAAAACAAAGCGTCGCTATAGGGTGATTGTAATATTTTTACTTGTGAAATTTTCATGTTCTAGTGATTTATTAAACGTAAAAAACAATAAAAATCGATTCAAAAAATAATTAACTAATTTAGAAAAACATTTATGAATGTGTGAGTTAACGAGTAAACAAGATAATTTGTATAGACGGCATAACCTCTAAAAACAGTGACATAAATATTGTAATGAAAATTAAAGAAGAAGCAGAGGCAAGTAGTAAATTGCCGCCTAAAATAATAATGATGGGTGGTGTTGGCGGTTCATCTGCGATGGCAACGGCTATGTTGAAAACCACCAGTTCAGGGTCAATTCCTAATCTCAATTTCACAACGTCCAGCTTCAGCTCTAACCCCAGCAGCACTCCGAGTAAGCAACAAAGTGATGAAATACTGAGCGCTTTACTGCGTATGAATAATTTTGATTCTATATCGAGCATAAAAGATGAATCGCTAGACATTGATTTATCCGCGTGTGTAACCATTAGCGCAGATCCATCCGGCATGATAGGTGGAAATAGTCTGTCATCATCAGACTTTTGGAGAGTGTTGGATGAAAGTGCACAAACCTCACAGTTGGATGTTAGCAATAGTAGTGTGAGCAATGTGGTTGGAGGAGGCAGTAGTTGCAATACAAGCCGGGAGTCTGTACAGACTTCACCAACAGTTTCGAGTAATGGTAGTTCCATAACGGGAATTGATAAAAACGAGTTTAAGACGGTGGTGAAAAAAGAACAGACCGATTTCAGTGGGACCTTCCTTAAGCCTTCCACTGGTATATCATTTTCACCTTTGAAACGTAGCATTAAGCCTCTGCAGGCGGAGCAACATATACGCAAAGAAAAGTCTCCTACCAGATTGGTAAAAACGGAAACAGGACCTCCTTCCTTAGCACCCATTGTAAGGATACATCAAACCTTTCTCAAACCTCATGTGGAATTACCAAAGTTAAGCAATGGCAATCTTGTCACAAATCAAACGGTGCAACATCTTAAACAACAAAAAGACTTGTTGTTAGCTACAAACAATCAACCGCCTCCTCTGGCTGCTTTAGAGACTCCTGCGCAGAAGGACATGGCTATGGCAGCGAAACCTTTGGTTTTACCTGAACCCGTTTATAAATGTCTGGATTGTGACAATTTAGTATTTAGCGGTAGTCAAGAACTTGGCAAACACACGAATCATCGTTTAATCTATAAATGTCCTGATTGTGAAAGAGAATTTGATCTTGAGACTTCGTTAAAGAAACATTTAAAAACACATCGTCCTATTGATGCACGCAAGGATGCTTGGAAAAAGTGTCCGGATTGTGGAAAGTGGTAAGTTTATAAAATAATGATTTATAGACTATTAAGATCTTAAATCAAATTTGTAATCCAGCGTAGAATATAAATAAATAAATACATTTATAAAATAACTTCTATTAACTTTCACATTTTTCACATTATTACAAATACAACATTATCTAATTTTGAAACATTTTTAGCCTTAAACTTGGAAGCATGTGGATGCATCGTAAAATTCATACCGAAAATAAAAAATACGGCTGTGAGATATGTGGACAGAAGTTTGTGCAGAAGATTAACCTAACACATCACCAACGTATACATACCTCAGAAAAACCATACGAATGTTCCGAATGCCAAAAACGTTTTCAGGAACGCAGTCATTTGCAAAGACATCAAAAATATCACGCTCAAACACGGTCATATCGATGTGAAAAATGTGGTAAAATGTACAAAACAGAAAGATGTTTAAAAGTACACAATCTTGTGCATTTGGAACAAAGACCCTTTGCATGTACTGTCTGCGATAAATCATTTATCTCGAATTCCAAACTAAAACAACATTCAAATATTCATACGGGTGAAAGGCCATTCAAGTGTAACTATTGTCCTAGAGATTTTACAAATTTTCCCAATTGGTTAAAACACACCAGACGTCGTCATAAAGTTGATCACAAGACTGGCGAAATGTTAGAGAATATTCCTTCGTATTGTTCTAAGAAATCTACACGTACACCAAAGGAAAAGAAAACCACCGAAACAAAAAATACAACTGCAGCAGCATCAACCAAGAATAACAACACGAACAACAATGGAAGTACTCCCACAACTACGAATCAAAAACCCAATGATCTCAATAAATCTGATACACAATTGCAACAACAGCAAATGTTAGGTTCTTTTTCATCTGCAATAACTACCGTAACAACATCGGCTCATAGTACAGCACCTGTCACAGTCTTTAGTACCATTACTCTAACCAAGCCCTTGTTAACATTAACAACCACTAGCAGTAATCAGTTGAATCCTATAACTGGACCTCCTCCCTTGGCTAAGGTACCGGCAAAACGTAAAAAGAAACAAACTCCTGTACTTACACCAAATATAAAAACTGAATGCAATGCTACATCTATTGCCACAGTATCTACGACGTCAACAACAAATTTCATGATTACTGCTTCGTCACTTCATAACAATTTGCCAGTTGTGACATCTAATTGTGGCAGTGGTCCACCTCCGCTGGCTTTGGTTTACAATAGTAAACCGATAAATGTGATCTGCAGCAGTACAACATTAGCGGCAACTAATACAACCAATAGTTTGAAAACACCTCTGCCACAGCAAAAAGTTGAAAAAGTAAAGAGAGAAAGAAAACAATCTATGCCAAAGCAAGTTCAACAAGTCCCACCACCTTTGATTATCAAAAAGGAATTTATAGAACCAAAGTCGGAAATAAATGTAGTGTCTCTCGAGGCACAAACGCCGCAACATCTAACACAACAACGTGTGCAGCAGCAGCAACAACGATTACAACAATTACAGTCCCATCAACAGGCCCAGACACAAACCAAAGTAGCTTTTACAGATCTACACTGTTTAAGCATCACCTCAGCTGAGGAATTGATTATGGAACAGGCTTTAGAAATGGAAGAATGTGGACTTTATAAAGCCTCTTTACCATCCAATGTTGATCATGTCATGTCTAATTTTGCCGAAACCGATAACGCAATATCATCAGATTCGATGGCAGATTTACATTTTAAAATCAAGGAAGAACATCACGATACAGAATTAAAATTAAAAACAGAAGAATTTGGTAAGTTCTTAAATATAAATTTGGAATTTAAAAACATAATATTAATTTTATTACTTTCTTCGTTACAGATTCTATTAAAAAACAGTCAATTTGTTCTTCTTTAGAGTCCTCTCCATTTTCTTCACCTGCCTCCATGGAATTTGCAGCCTCATCTACATTGACATCAAATGATTTTACAGCAAATAACTTTTACCTACCACCATTTACTATTGCAAATAACCAACTGGTTACAACAAATGCTCCTATAACCACAATGAGAATTGAAGATTCTCGTGGTACTGTGGCTACGGCTCATACATATTTGCCACAGCTGATTACGACAAATGTCAGTGTTCCAGATTTGATACAAATCAACAATAACAACCAGAGATATTTAAAAACCATCACTACCACGAGTAGTAGTAGTAACGTCAATCCTTCATTTATAAATCAATTGTACTTGCCGTTGACTGTCAATGCTGGACCCGTTCTAATGAAATCAAATCAGGCATTGCCCTCTGTCGATACTCTGCTGTTTTCAAATTCCAAACTGGGTCTCTTTAACAATCGTAATTTACCAAAACAAGCCACCACAGCTCAACACAATTTATCCTAATCCAAAGTAACAACAACAATTCTTTTTCCATAAATCTAGTTAAGTAAATTTGTTTTTATTTACAAATCTTTTTATTAGTCCTGATTAATGTTGCGTGATTTTGTGTAATCTTTTTTAGTTATTTTGTAATTTAATTTAAGTTTTTTAATAACCTTATTTTTTTTATTCAGTGATTGATAATAATAATTAAATATTATAGTTTTTTAATTTTTGTTCATTTTTTTTTTCATTACGAAGAAAAGACCTAAAACAATGACCACAAATATTTTGTGGTAACTTGTCCATAGGCAGACAGTCCATACCATATACTAATTAAATAAACCTAAATACAAATCGAATGTTATATATTTTTTGCAACTAAAGTTATTTAAATTTTAATTTAAACAACATTTTTATAGTCTTAACAGTGTAATGTATAAAAACAAAAAACTTTTTTGTAAAAAAAAAGAAAATAAAATGTTTTTTAATTAAAAATTGGGTTATATTTACTTTGAATTAGATGGACAAGTAAATTTACTAGCAACAAAGAAAACCAACATTATGAATCGTCCTTAATATAGAGAATGTTTGAGGACTTTAAAGGAGCATGAAAATCTAAAGGTAAGGGCACTGTTTTTAATGGTTTCAAACGTAATAAGGAGCATCAAAAGAAATCATGGATTTGGGGCCAAATTACCGCATTCGATATCGATCGAAAACTCAGACTTTTAAGCGAATATTGTGAAGTATACTTTAGGGATGTTCAAAGTTACTTCGAAGCAAAAAGTTTATTGAAATTTGGTATCCATTTTGATTTGTTTTTTTAATTGTATATCTTTCAATTAAAATATATAGTAAACTGTGCATCTTTTAAATAATTTTGATTATCCATAAAGTATACTATACAAATATGTTGAAAATATCTAAGTTTTCGATCAATATCGAATGCCGTAATATGGCCCCAGGTAAGAAATTTTTATATGAAAAATTTTCTACAGAAATTTTTATATGAAAAATTTTCTACAGAAATTTTTATATGAAAAATTTTCTATAAAAATTTTTGTATACAAATTTTTCTATAAAAATTTTATATAAAAAATTTTCTATAAAAACGTTTATATAAAAAATTTTTATATAAAAAATTTTCTATAAAAATTTTTATATAAAAAATTTTCTATAAAAATTTTTATATAAAAAATTTTCTATAAACATTTTTATTTGAAAAATTTTCTATAAAAATTTTTATATAAAAAATTTTCTATAAAAATTTTTATATAAAAAATTTTCTAGAAAAATTTTTATATAAAAAATTTTCTATAAAAATTTTTATTTGAAAAATTTTTATATAAAAAAAATTTTTATTTGAAAAATTTTCTATAGAAATTTTTATATGAAAAATTTTCTATAGAAATTTTTATTTGAAAAATTTTCTATAAAAATTTTTATATAAAAAATTTTTTATAAAAATTTTTATATGAAAAATTTTCTATAAAAATTTTTATATGAAAAATTTTCGATAAAAATTTTTATATAAAAAAATTTTCTATAAAAATTTTTATATGAACAATTTTCTATAAAAATTTTTATATGAAAAATTTTCTATAAAAATTTTTATATAAAAAATTTTCGATAAAAATTTTTATATACAAAAATTTTCTATACAAATTTTTATATGAAAAATTTTCTATAAAAATTGTTATATGAAAAACTTTCTATAAAAATTTTTATATGAAAAATTTTCGATAAAAATTTTTATATAAAAAAATTTTCTATAAAAACTTTTATATGAAAAATTTTCTATAAAAATTTTTATATAAAAAAATAAAATAAAAATTTTTCTATAAAAAAATTTCTATAGAAATTTTTATATGAAGAATTTTCTATAGATTTTTTTATATGAAATATTTTCTATAGAAATTTTTATATGAAAAATTTTCTTTAAAAATTTTAATATAAAAAATTTCTATAAACATTTTTATATGAAAAATTTTCTATAGAAATTTTTATATGAAAAATTTTCTATAGAAATTTTTATATGAAAAATTTTCTATAGAAATTTTTATATGAAAAATTTTCTATAGAAATTTTTATATGAACCATTTCTTATAAAAATTTTTACATAATCATGAATGAAATTCGTTTATATATATATTTCCTAATTCTCCTGACAAAAAAAAAGTTCGATCTGGCATCATGCTGTTATATGTTCAATAATACCATTAAAAATGGCCGTTTTCATCAAAACACACTGAACATATGCCAGACGACCTCGGAACAATTGTGTTTTAGTGTGGTAAAAATGCGGTTATTTTGTTAGATGGGTACTGCAAAACATTAAAAGTTTATTTTATATATTTCATATTAAAAATTTCTACAGACAATTTTTGATATAAAATTTTCCATATAAAAATTTCTATTGAAAATTTTTCATAATAAAAATTTCTAAAGAAAATTTTTCATATAAAAATTTCTATAAAAAATTAAAAAAAAAAATTTTTTCCATAGAAAATTTTTCATATAAAAATTTCTAAACAAAATTTTTCATATAAAAATTTCTAGAGTAAATTTTTTATACAAAAATTTCTACAGAAAATTTTTCATATAAAAATTTTTAGAAAAAAATGTTCATATAAAAATTTCTATAGAAAATTCTATAGAACATTTTTTTTTATTTCTATGCGTTACAAACATGAAATTCAATATCCAGTCACTTTTTTTGCCACGAATTTCTGCGTATTTTTATGAAATCAGTTAAAAGCCACTTAAATGCGACGAGATTCATAAAACAGTTGTAAATCTGAAGATAATGACAATTTTGTTGAAGATTGTCATTAGTAGAATATTCGGCTTGTGATGTAGGGGTTGTTGGATACCAAGTTACGGTGGGAGAGAACGTCCGAAACTTTAATGGAAAGACCAAAAAGAGGAATTCTTTCAAAGCTGTGCTCCAAAAAATGGCTTAAGTCTAGTTTAGCTGAACTGCACCGATCCTAAAAATTTTTATAGTCCATAAAGAACTTTTAATTTTAAGCATAATAGTGTAAAAATTTTTCGTCGGAAATTTTTGGTTTGGGAAATTTAGCTTTAAAGTTCCGAAATACAAATCTATATATCTCTCTTATTTTGGTACCGATAGTTGCAATATGTATATTATGTGAAAATATCTTTCAGATGAGATATCTCAATCGGCTTTTTATTAACCCATTAAGGAATTATTAAGAAAATTGTTAAATTTTACCCTAGGTTTTTGTTCAAAAATGCCAATATCTCTAAAACTAATCGATATGACTTAAACCAATGGCATATATACGTAAGTAGCAAACCTTCGAGGGTTAAAGTTGATTTTTTGTATCTTTCAGTTCCAAAGTCTAGTTTAACTGAACTGCACCGATTTTAGTAATTTTTATGGCCCATTAATGTCAAATAAAAATTCATATTGAAAAATTATTTCCAAAAAATCGCTTGCCAAAAATTTTTACACTACTAACTTAAAACTAAAAGTTTTTTATGGGCCATAAAAATTATTAAAATCGGTTCAGTTCAGTTAAACTAGACTTTGAAACTGAAAAATTAAAAATAAAAATTAAATTTAAACCTCAATATCTCTGTTACCTTTAAAGATTTTGGCTGACTATTAGTACCAAATGAAAGCTTAAAAGGTTGACTACTTATTTCTATATATCATTGGTTCATGTCATATCGGTCAGTTTTTGAGATATGGAGATTTTTGTACAAAAACCAAGGGTGAAATTTAACATTTTTCTCTATAACTCCTTAATGGGTTAATTAAAAGTCGATTGAGATACCTCTTCTGAAAGATATTTCGGGGCACTTTTACATGATGTACATAATGTTACTATCGGTTTATATTTCAGAACTTTAAAGCACTACGTCTCCCAAAACAAAAGCTTCCGACCCATAAAAAATTTAAAAAAAAATCGGTGCAGTTTGAAATAGACTTGTTCCCAAAAAATAAAGATTATGCGCACAAAATAAAAGCGCATGGAATTCTAAAATATACTCCGCCTTTGACCTTTACTGGCCATTTAAGTAATTCGGCTTGACAGAATATAACACTTTTTTTGCTTGTTTTATTTGATATTTTTCTTCCTAAATCGCCCATTCTAGCATTTAATATATATATATATATTTTTACTTTAATAAGCTTGGCTAAAAGAAATTTACTCCAGTACTCATATACCTGTGAATACTGAATACTAAAATAATTCGTTACTCGATATTTGATAGGGAAATACTTAGTACTTTAGCAACTCTAGTGTGATTGTGTTCCAATTTAACCAACTAGACTCCGCCTATTTGCCTTTATTATTACAAAATTCACGAGAAAAATTACAATAATCAACTGCGTACATAAAAAAATTAAATATTGCAATAATATATTTAAATAAATGCAAATGAAATTGAAATATAAAAATCTGTGAAAATGTGAAAAGCAAAGAAAGAAAGAAGAAAATCAACCAGGTTGAAAAGGAAAGAAAACGTCGTCCAAGTGAGAGTGTTTTTCACCTGGCTTATCGCCATCAAACCACTACGAAAGGCAAAAAAAAAAAAGAAATAACGAGAAAAAAGCAGGAGAATAAAAATAAGAGGAAGAAAATAAAGAAAAGAAAATTTTTTTGTGAATTTTGTTATTGTTGGAGACCAAGAAGACCAGACCTGATCAGAGCAGACCAACGTGAAACATTAAATGCTTCGAAAAGGGGGGACTGGCTGCTATCTGAGGTTGATGATGATGACGATAATGTTAATGAAGATTAAATAGTAAGCGGAGCGCTACAACAATAACGAGCGTGTTTGTTATTTGTGCAAGTGTTGAAGGAAGAGAAGAGTAGAGGAAAAGAGAGCGTATTTTAAAGTGTGTGTTTTTGATATATTTCACGACGAAAACGAAACGAAGAAAAAAAGTTAAACAAAATACAAGCTGGCCTGGCTGACTGGCTGGTTGATTCATTTGTAAATTGATTTCAAATCACAAAGTTATTGTTTTTAAACAAGAAAAATTGCTAAAAAAAATAAAAATAAATAAAACACATTAACTGGTGATTAAAAAAAACAAAAAATTAAATAAAATTTCCTTATAAATACGAAGAAAAAGAAACAAAATTTTACAAAAATAAAACGAAATACGTGCTTTATATAAATTTTAAAACGATATTTAAAAAGAAATTCAAGTTTTTAAGTAACAGTTTATGGCCTAAAACAAAAGAAAAATTGTGTGTGTTTTTAAAATGTTGGTGGACGTGTGCTAAAAAGGAAAAGCTGCAGCCATAACAAAGCAGCAGCAACAATCGTCATCATCATTATTTTCGTCGTAATTATAAAGTGATCTTCATTTGCTGCAATCAACTCCTTTGTTGTAGTTGTTGCTATTACTTTTATTACATACTAAGTAATTACTGTTGCTGTGTTTGCAATTCCGTCAACTTTCAATAAAATGGAAACATTACTTAAATGGTTAAATAAGCCCAAGGTAAGTCAACTTAACTCTACACTAGACAACACCACACATACCACAACAACACAGTACAACAAAACACAAAACAAATTCAACAATAACAACAACCAAATTTAACTTTTTTCATATTATTAAGTTTTGTTTTAATTGTGTGTTTTTGCTTTGGTGTTTGTATTTATTTATATTCAGAAAACAGTGTTGCTAAAGTTATGCTTAAAAATCGCTAAAATGTTAAACCCTTCACTCATATCTTTAAAAGATATTAAAGGGTTGTGATCGTTTCATTCATCGTAATATTCTTGAATAGATTAGGCACCGCATCAGGGGGATTTCTCGCATGATTATCCCTTGGAGCAGGATATTCTGCAATGTTGTTTTTTCCATGTTAAAACGTCGTAAGTGCAAAGCGAGCCGCTCGATCGGAGACAGACGTCCGCTTGCAGCCGCAAGTAACATGTTGAACAGACTATGCATTTTCGTTCTTAACCAAGTACAATTATCTTATACCAAATACGTTGGAATGACTCTAAAATAAATCCTTCCCATATTAGCCCTGACCTAGAATACCACTCGGATCGTTAACGCATCTTCGACTAGGTTGTTCAGGTGATTGAGGCTCTATGCTCCACTTTGAGTCAAGGATGACAGAAGAATAGGGTTGTGATTAAGTTGTAATTTCTGGAGCATTTACTGCTACCCATACAAATCATTTTCTATAGACCCAGAACTCTGAAAAGGTTAATTGATACATATGTATTACATAAAATGCATTACTTTTGTGAACTACTATATAAGGATAGAATCGTATGGGAGGATCGTATATCGCTGTTTCAAGGGAATTCGATCTTCACAGATGGCTCTAAAATGGATTGCGGTACAGGATCAGGTGTTTTTCTGATGGAACAAAACATCAATAAATCTTATAGACTTTGGGACGAGTGTATTGTCTTCCAGGCAGAGATATTTGCCATTTGGAAGGCCGTGTCCTCCAGACAGAAATATTTGCCATTTGGAAGGCCCTAGAGCTTATCCCCAGTACCATAAATGAAAACAGTTAGGTGACGATTTTTGTCGACAGCTAGACTGCCATCAACCCAGTAAGAACAGTGTAAAACGTTTGAAATATGATGACTTTTACATTTGATATCAAACGTTATTTTCGAACAGATGATTGAGATTGACATTTATTTTCAAATGAGGCTTCATTTGAGAATAAACGTTTGAAAAATTATAGTTTCTCAAATTGATAATAAAGGTTATTCTCAAATCATTATCAAACCCTAAGATGATTTGAGAATAATTTAAAAAATGGTGATATATAAATTTGATATCAAACCTTATTTCAAATATTTTCAAACATTAAAAAAAATTATTTAGGTTTAAAAAAATTCAATGTTTAAGATATTTTAATGGAATGGCATTGCATTTCAAAGAAATTTTTTATTTCTTTCTATATTTAACCTAGCACCTTACTTCTAAACCCATAGTTATGGGCCAATCAGACAATTTTTTTTATTGTAATAGTCCCTCTACCGAAGTAAATGTCTGTACCAAATTTCATCAAATTATTTCGATTAAAGTTCCATCCACTCACCTATTAAATAAACAAACTTAAAAATATGAAAAATACAACGCCATTTTTTTAATGTTCCACATGTAGATGATATCCACATTCGAAAAACCCTTGAGAATGAGGTTTGATAATGATCTGAGAATAAAGGCATTTCTCAATTTGAGAATAACGCTATTATTATCAAATCAGTATCAAACGTTTGACCTTTGAAAAAACTTTTATTTTCAAATCATCCTCAATTTGAGAATAAATCTTATTTCTTGCTGGGAAGGCACTACAAGGACAAAGTATTACATTAAAAGCATATCAATAAATGTAGATTGGTCCTATTAGGTCTGTCACTCAGTTATAGGATTAGATTGTGCAGGATTCCGTTTCAAAGCGACGTCGTAAGCAACGAAGACACTAGACAGGGCTCGAGCCAAGACTTGAGTTAAAGAGTGACGATTATTACTCTCCCTATCTGTCATTTCTATTTGGCTATCAAGTCTTGGATCAGTAAGAAAACCTCAAGAACTTATGGCCTAAACCGGACATTAGATAGGAATTTTAACGGGAATTAACGGGACAAACTCTAGGCTTAATAGGTGGGATACATTCTCTGTCGCTGCTCCAAAATTAGAGGCTCAAATATCTTGGTAATAAATTCCATGATGAACTTCCCGATCTGCAGCAGTACAAACCAATTAATATGGAAGTGTTTATAACGGGACTCATATGGCTTCTTAAACTCTTAGGTCAGATCTGAGACAAGCTTGATTTCTCAATTGTAGAGGACCAATATTGCAAAGCTTTCATAGCTAATCCGTTAGCAAAGGGTTTTGGAGATAAACTTCATCGTTGTATTCAAATGATTGCCGAATTTCTGTGTGAAATATTTAGCCAAACTTTTTACAAGTATAAGCCCCTGCAGAGTATGCTAGAGCACTCTGCTGGGACGTGTACTTGCGATTAGGCTTATACGCGCATACAGTATAGGTTTGCGTCCCATGAAGTTCCAGTAAGCATAACATTTTTTCTGGACTTTAAATTCTAAGAGCTTTTCGTCAGGTGACGAAATACTTGGAAATCTGTCTATTATATACGTAAGAATTTTGGAGTGTGGTTGTGCGTTACACGGGAATTATTTAAAAAAAACTAAGTTCTCATTCTGCTTTATGGTTATTTAGATGAAAGCCAATTTTAAGAGTATAAAAGCAGTCTGTTAAGGTCAGATGATAACGTTCTAGCTCAATAAAGCTTTTAATTTGCGAGAAGTAGAGGGATGCAGGTCGAAAGTATGTATATAGATTGAATAATGTAGGAGCTAACACTAAGCTTGGGGTAGTCTATTGTTTAATTCTTTCATAGATATGAAAATTTAAGAGACGATTACTGATCATAGAGCAGATAAGATCGATTATTTTCATGCACGGCATATTTTTTTAACAATATTTCAAACTTATAAGATAATTACTCTGTTGGAACGAGAAACTGAGCTACTTTAATTGGGTGTCGAATGTTGGATAATGCCTTACTTCTTCTGTCTTCCCCAAGACTTGAGTTTTAGATCTTGGGCTGAGCGTTACAAAGGACCAAATATCAAACCTTTATTATTTTCTGGAGACGGTGACCTTTCGTCACTCCCCATTCGAATATAACACCATAACTTTAAGATATTGGTCTCTAGAATCGAAATCAAAAGAAGTAGCACTCTACTGCTACTAGTTGTGATAAAAAATTCAATACCCGGCACCTGTGCGATCTTTTCGCAGTACGAAGCTGTAATTTGTACTCCCGATGGCTGAATATAAATTTCGATAATTGCAGTCGGTAAGTAAAGTATTTTGATGATAAGGCCTCATGCTCCACTGGGAGTCAAGGATAGCAGAAGACGAAGATCTAAATACATACATACATACGATCTAAATACATACATAGATTAATTGTAAAAAACAATAAAATTGGCACCATTGTTGGTTTTAATATTTTATTTATTTTTTTGTTGATACTCGTATATCTCGGTATCTCTGTGTGCAGTTTAATGTATTATTTTTGCTTGAAAAGTAAATCATCATGTTTTATTATACGACGTGTTTTATATATTTTTCTTTATTACGCTTTTTAAACATTTTCGTGATTTGTTCATTATATTTATTTTATTTTCTGTTGTTTTTTTCTTTTTTTATTTTATACCTTTGTTTTGCAGGCAGACGGACGGACAGACATTCATATAAACTTATATTTAATTTCTTATAAATATTTCCCGTTTTGTGATTTGTCAGTAGTTTTTTGTTTTCGTTTTTGATGTTAGTTGTTATTATTGTTATTATTATAATTATTGTTAAGAAACGTCACAATGAACAACTGTAACAATAACAACAACTATTGTACTGAGAAATAATGTATCTCCTAGATAGATTTTTTTCTTTCTTATTAATTATTATGTATTTCAAAGGTTTTCTCTTTTGCTGCTCATTTTGTTGTACCTTACATCATTTTAATACACTCTACATCACGCTTTTCACTAGATTGAGACAATATCCACCTTTTGCTTAGCTAAGAGTAATATCGCAGAAGTGGCAGTCCTTGGTCGGAAAACTATGATTTTCGAGTCGTTCCACCTTTTTAATGACCAGCTTATTTTATTTTAAGATCGATATTATTTTTGTCCTCTTATGGTACTTAAATTTCAAACTTTTGGATACAATTTATATCAAATTTTCTTTTAATTCGAACTGTATTTTTCCGCTTTTTAAAAAATACTCATCTGATTAGAATATTTGACTAATTATAATTGTAGATAATTTTGAATAAATGATTAAAGGTTTTAAGAACTGATAACCTAGCAGGTATTAAATTTAGCGCCTTAATGGTCAGATAATATAATATACATGTCTACACTTAAAACATGTACTATATCGAGCTTTTCGGAAAGTAGTTATATTTTTTCCCAACATTGAATTTATTTGTGTCATTCTCTACTCAAGGCTTGTGTGTAAAAATGTCCAATTATTCTATGCAATACTTTTAAGTTTGTGACCCTTTAAAAATGAAGAGCATTTTATAGAGAAGTTATAAGACTTCGATTCTTTCCGAATAGCCCGTTACATAAAAATTAAACAAGATTTTTTGCAGTATTGGAAAAGGAAAACTTAAAAAAACATGACTTCAGCCTTGTATGGAATCAATGGTCGAGCTTGCCACCTTTAAGTATACGAACAAAATCGGTGAGCCAACATTCATTTAAAGCGGTCCATATATAACTAAAGCTCCTTAAATAAATACGACGAAAATCTACAAATCGCTCGTAAATCTCGAGATAATGGCATTTTTTTGGACACATAATTTCACAAGTTTACAAATTACGTTCAACTTTTGGATTAGAGCAGATGAGAACAAATCCTGACGTTATTTGAGGTGTTAAATTCAAATCTGTGTTTTGTTTTTCAAAATTGGTTCTAGTTTTCGAGTTCGAGGATGTTGGAAGCACTGCGCTTTCATAATAACAGTCAGATGTTTTCATCAATGGAAATTTTTAACTCCCAATGAAGCGGAATCATGGGTATCATTTCAAGATATTGTTCTTATTTTTCTCGCTAACCTCAAATACCCTTATTTCAAGCAGATAATCGACAGTTTGTTGAAAAATTATTGCAAGATTGTAGCTCGAATGTCTCTCTAAATACATTTTCTGAATTCCCATATTGATTTTTTTCCTAAAAACTTGGGTGATACAAGCAACAAGCAAGCAGAGCGACTACACCAAGATTTGACGAAAATCAAAAAACAATACCAATGATTTTGGAACGAGGGCATGAGCGACTACTGTAACAGATCTCAAACAAAACAAGCGACTGAGATCGACTGTTCTTCATTTCTTATTTAAAACTTTTTTAAAAGAAAAAATTGTGTTTATTAAATATCTCGAAAGCTAGTTCCGACATCAAAAAACGTAGTGCGAATTGGATTTAGCACCCCAAATATCCTAACAAACACGGCGTTCCCACGTCAGTCGGTTCGTTTGCCATTGATCGGAACAAGTCATATATGTTTCAACGTTTAAAAGTAAATTTCAACGTTTCCAAGTATGTCTTGATCACTTTCGCAACATGGCATCGAGCATTGTTATGCTGTAAAATAGCCTTACTATGAATTGCGTGCGTTTGTCTTCCAATGCTAAAAGTGCGATTTTCTTGGAAACTACAAGAGATACAGCAATTTAAGGCAAAATTGGCGATCAATAAAAAATTTTTCAAAATTTGAAAAAAAACTTGATTTATTTGAAATTTTTGTATGGAAACATAAAAGTTTGAGTTTTTTGGAAACTACAAGAGATACTATTTAAGACAAAATCTATGATCATTAAAAAAATTTTCAAAATTCAAAAAAAAACTTAATTTTTTGGAAATTTTTGTATGAATTCGATTTTCGGGCACTAAAAAAATTTTCAAAATTCGAAAAAAAATTGATTTTTTGGAAATTTTTGTATGGATACATAAAACTTGGATTTTCTTTGAAAGCAATTTATGGCAAAATCTGGAAATTTTTGTATGGAAATATGAATCTTCGATTTTCTTGGAAGCTACAAGAGATACAGCAATTTAAATCAAAATGTGTGATCACTAAAAAAATTTTCAAAATTCGAATAAAACTTTTTCCTGTATGAGGAAATTTGGTACAGTGATTTTGGCTTACATAAGCAGTATTTGTTTTAAATTTCATGAAAAAATATTAATATTTGTGGCCAAAATATCTATTCTATGGGAGGTACCACAAATAATGGGCCGATTTTGACGAATCGAATAGCCATGGCCCCACTGTCAAAAAAATTATCTGTGCAAAATTTCGTCAAATTATCTTTAGAATTGCGACCCGTACTTTGATTACATGGCGGTCCAGCTAGCCGTCCAGACGGACGGACTGGGGTCCAAGACAAATATTTCTATGCGTTACATACATCATCACAAACTGAAGGATATAAAAATTGTCGGAAGTTTTGTACTTAGAGGGATCATGACACCTTAAAAAAACTACATAGTTTAATTTAAATGTAATATTGGCAGATCTCCAGTGTTGCAGTGCTATTTGACCACATTTTACCTTAGGAGTGTAGAATATTATACGGTTGGGTACGACAGAATATAATACCTTCTTTTCAAGTAGAAAACGAACTTGAAAATATGATCGATATAAATTTGTTAATCTATACCATTCAACCAGTAAATCCTTCTTACTATATTAAATTATCGAAAACTTTTATCATTGCCCTCGTTAAAACTAGTTAAACCCATTGAACACGTATTTTCCCTTAAGATGTGTACGACCGACCTAAATTAATTGAAATGCTTTTAATTTTAGGTCATTTGCATACGATAAGAGTCTTCGTCGTCGTCTGTCTATACAAAATTACTACTAGTACGAGTATGTAAATCAAGTTGTTGTTATTATTTACAAATCATTTAATCATTTTTTACACTGTCACTGGCTACGAGTATTTACATAAGTAAATAATTTCCAACTAAATAAATTTTATATGGAAAACAAATGAGTATGACAATGAAAGGAAAAAAAAAATCGAGTAATTTAGTGAAAAGTTTGGCGTGAAAGTATGAGTAGATATAAAGTACTATAGATAGATTAAATGGAAATTGTTTTACAAGTAATCGAAAATAAAAATATGAATCATCGCAACCCCTTGTACCTCCCAAAAAAATAAAAATAATAAAAACAAGAGTTTATTACCCCTTACACTGAAAAACCCTTTTATGTCGAATATTTGAGCTGATTAATGAAGAATATAAACGACGTATAATTTCTCAATAATCACATGTTTATAATTAAGGTCTTTATCATTGCGAGCTAAGTTAAATATAATAAAAATGCAAACAAAAAATATTATAATAAAAATTGAACTGCATTTAAACTGTTTTTTATCAAACTGTTTTCTTTTGCAAAAACGTTTAAAGGAAAACATTCGAGGTGTTACGAACGGGGTGATCAGTTGCTGATCAAGATGATGACGTAGTTTTTCTTTTTGGAGCGTGCAATTTACATGTTTAATTTCAAATTTAATTTAATTTAATTTGAAAAAAACCCAAGTTTATGAAATAACAAACGAGGAAATTGAATTTTAATTTCGAGCAAAAAAAAAAAAAAAGTAAATTTAATAAATTCTCACAGACTTGTAGTTTAAATAAGGTAGAAGACGTGCTTGTATATATGTTTATAACGTACATGTAGATGCTTTATACATACAAACATCGGAGAGACTGACACTTGCAATTGCCCTTTTTAACCAGAGTTGTCAACGCTTTAAAATTTAAAACTTGTGAAATAAATGATTTTAACTAAGAGCCAGCCATATACTAGAAATAAAACAAGTAGAAATTGCTATAGTTAGTCAAGTCTGACTACACTAGTCAACAAAATTCATTCTTTTGCATTACATTTTATCAACACAGTATTTTTATTATTTGTTAATACCAAGAAGTCTTCTAGACTTGAGAACGAAAAAATAAAATTTTGCCATATGGAAGGCCTTAGTACACATTCATACATAATTTCCACGACATTCCAATTGGAACAAGGGGTACTTTTCTCAGACAATGAGTTGCATCCAATTCTATTTTAAGACTCATTGAAAGGGACCTACTTTTTAACTCTGGCTTCGAACGGCAAATGCATTCGTTAGAGAAGTTTTACATAGCCTATTACTCAATAACCAGTGGATAGCTGAGTTATGAGGTGAACCGCTTTTTTTAAATTTATTTTTAAAAATTGCTTCGGCCGGGGATCGAACTTGGGACCTCTGGTATGCTAGGCGGATGACTAACCTGCTATACCATTGCGCTTCACAAAAGGCCTTAGTACTTTAACTGAAAACAGTGACGTGACTATATACGTATGTATATTGCTAGGCTTCCCTTAATGCCCTGCAAACGCAAAGCATCATCTCCAAACTAGACAAAAAATGTAGATTGGCCCTAATAGACCTATCACTCAGTTATAGGACTAGACTGTCGTGATCATAGCAAAAATAGTTTGACTGAAATGTATTTTTAGCTGTTGACCAGTGTTATCTTAAAAATTGCGACAAGGCTACATGGACATACAATCCGCCGGACATCGACAGAAAATAAGACGATTTACTTAAAAATGAGTGTCAGGTTGCAAACCCAATATACCCTTTCGACTTATGAAAGTCAAGGTTTTACGTGGACACACTACCGTACAGGCCTATACCACGGTGCTCTATACTTACTTACTTACTTAAATGGCCTATATTTTCAACCTGTTAAGGACAAAGGCCGAGTATATTTAAGAAATCCATGCGATTCGATCTTGTGCGCATATTCTCCAATGGCGTGGGCCAAGCTTTGAAAGATTTTCCTCTACTTGTTCTTTCCATTGAAGATTCGGACGTCCTCTTTTAACTTTAGTGATGACCGGTTTTATTCTAAATTTATCTCTTTCATAGTAATTGTTTTTTTCGGGAGTGAGTTACTAGCCCGACGTCCTAACCCATATTTCTTATCGTTCTTATGGGAGAACTCGTTAACTACATTAACGGGTAACGTAGTTACCCGGGTGATACCACCAGGAGGTAAGTGTATACAGTTGAGATGAAGGATAATCAAGATAAGCCCGGCTTACCATGTTAACACCAATCAGAACCCCCTACATCACGGTGCTTTCAACACCGAGTTATCACACAATATGCTCACCACCGCCTGGATATACAGCCGTAGCAACATGTTTTTTGGACAGGGTGGGGGCGGTGCCTATCTAAACTGCTTCCGTTGTATGGTGACAAAATGGACTGTCCTTGTCCGGAAATCTAAGATTTCCGAGTCGTTCCGGTACGAAGAACCGATTGCCGTAGGAACGGCATGCGATTGCAATGCCAATCCGCATCGAACTTACGTTCTACCCGCAAGAACCGAAGTTCGAGGAGCTTCTGACTCCCATAGTGCTTGAAAGTCTCTCGTTTACGAAGTCCATGAAGTCCGACTTCAAAAAAGCTAGGGAAAAGAACCATAGCTAGGGAATGGAATCATGCACCCACATTTACACAACACATGAAAACCTAATTTATTTATCTTTGAAAGGCCGGTATCCTTTCAGAAATAACGGGAGGGGCGTGCAGGACCCCAAGGGGCCCATACACCCAAATCGTTATTCTTCTAAATCTTCTACTAATACTGAACACCAATTATGCATACATACTCAAACTTCTCACTCTATCCCGAGTGCCATGAACCCCACTCACATCATAAACGTTTTAGGTCCATTATGACCGAGTAATACCGGCATTTACACAACACATGCTTCCAATCCGCATCAAAATAACACTCAGCTGTCTCATTTAACGTAGTCTGATGCAAAAATTTATTAAGAGAGTAAATCTAAATTTGCGGTTATCCATTAGAAATCGAACACTCTATATAAACTTGTACGTAACCCTACCTTTCGCACTTGCATCCCATTCAGATTGCCACCTAGAAAGGACACAATTTTCCAAAACCTCCCTTTGCTGATTTACACATCTTTTTATAACACCACTCAGTTTAGCCCAAACATTCTGCAGCTACCCTATTCCTATATTTAACCCATAGGCAACACACTGACGTGCAACCTCTAAGTCAAGCCATGTGTGTCGTAATGTCTCTCATTCCGACACACAAGCTAACAACATCATCTTTTGACTCGATAAAAGCGTCCTAGTCCCCAAACAGTCTTAACGACGTCACATAATACTAGTGCACCATATGGTGCACAAGCAACAAACAGTCCAGAGTATATGGTGCGCACGACCACCAAGGCCCCAGTCACTTCTAAGCACCCTACGTACCATACCAACCACTTCTCCTATTTTATTTTTCACACCCTTTCCAACTATGGTAGTAAATGGTATTAAAATCGTTTTATACCTAAAAATAGCAATAACCCAAAATACCGTCATTGTTATTTATAGCGTTACCGCTAAAATACTGCCAACGAGATAAAATACCTTCATCGTTATTTTGAAACGACCAGCCATCATTACTCAAAACTTTTACTATTAAAAAATCTGTTAATTTTTCCATGAAAATTAAAAATTTAACCTTAGAAATGGAAGGGGAAGGTTACCTTAATGTTTGTCTAATGTTAAAAACTTAACCAAATTCAAAAAAAATGTGTGTTATCAATTGACAAATATGAGTTTTCAATCAATGATAATTAAAGAACGCTTTAAGTTTTTCGTTTCGTTTTGTTTTATTTTCATATTTTTTTGTGTTCCATTGAAAATCCAATGCCATTAAGCGAGGAAGGAGGAGGAGAATGTTTGTTAGACAAAAAAAACGTGTCAAGGTTTTGAAATCAAGGAAAACCCACCGACAATTTCAATGTTTTTAATGTACAAATGATGCACAACGATACATTTTATAAAGGATATTAACTAACTACTATGACTATGACGTAAATTATATTGTAATTGCTGGACAAAACCTAAGCAGTTGTTAAGATTCATGGAATATAATTAAGTAACGTCATCATCATCAGTTTCAGTATCAGAGACGTCAGAATTGGAAATTTGTAATGAAAATTCCTAAATTTTTTTTAAAAATATTTTATATTTTGTTGTTTTGCTAAATTTATTTTAAAGTTCATATTTAAAACTTGATTTTGTTGTTATTTTAAAATTATTGTTTAAAAATAAAACACGAAAGCAATTATTTCAAAAATTACAATGTACCATATGTATGTAAATGCTAACACATGTTAAGTTTTGGAAAAAATAACCAATTAAATTTATGCAAACTTGAAAGTTTAAACAAAACAAAATACAATTTCGTTAGTATTTTTTTAAATAAAATAATATGTAATATTTAATTTTATCTTTATAACTAGCGAACCCGCCCGACCTGCTGAACGAAATTTAAATTTACTTACTAATATCTTTATGCGATTTTGTATTCTCTTTTTGATATTTAAACAAAGAAAATAAGCGATAGAAAAGAAGGGCAATATGGTTAGGTTAGGTTGAAAAGGGAAGTGGCATCATCACTCAGAGACCTTCGGGTCCATTGTGATCCTTTCTGAAAGTAAAATGTTAGAGATAGAGAAAGGGAATCGTAGAGAAGATAAGTGTTGTCCAAAACGCTACCCTAGGAAAAGAGACCCGTCTAACTAAGCCAGCTGAGTCCCAGTATAAAACCTACAACGTTTTGCACTGCTGTATGTCGCCCAGTTCCTCATGGAATCTATTACCTAGAAATTTAAGTCTCTGGTTTTGGAGCATAGGACAATGGCAAAGGATGTGCTCGACCTTTTCGGACGAATCAGCGTCCGAGCATAGTCTGCAAATGTCCTGAATTGCTTCATGCTATCCATCTAGCCTAGAATTCAGGGCGCATTGGCCAGTTAGAAAACCTATGCATTTCCTAAGACTGGTTCTGCTAAGACCTAGCAAGAGTTTGGTCTTGCGTATATTTAAGTCCAGCCTAGATAGGCCCTTGATATTGTGCAAGTGGCCAAGTTATAACAGTTTTTAGCTGTTTCCTCACCGATCCAAGACTTAATGCCCATAAATAATTCCAAGTATATTTTCTGTTTAAAATATTTAGTTATATTAAATTTTGCCATTATACTGTATATCTTTCTTTCAATCGCTAGGCCTTTTTGGCTTCTGATTGGAAACAATAAAATAAATAAATAAATAAATAAATAAATAAATAGGTGACATATAGGTGGTGCTATCTCTGTCACCGCGAGCATCAGTTTCTGACTCGAGCCAAGTCATGCGATTTTGTCAGTAGTTTCATTGCCTTTGATGTCGCAACGACCTGTAATCCAGCAAAGCCTTACCCTATATATATCTGACAAGCTGATGATAGCTAATCTACATGTCTTGACTAGTTTTGAGGTGATACTACATCCTTCCAGGGCTTTTAGAGCAGTTGACAGCCAGCCAGCAACATATATTGTCACCTTGCTATCTACAGGAATGTTGTTCAGTGGCTTTCAGAATGGCAAAAATTTCTGCTGAAATACACTGCACTCATCTCTAAGCCTGTAGGATTTTCTAATGTTCTGATTCCTTAAGAAGAAACCGATTTCCCTTTTAGATCCATTTGTGAAGATCGAGTTCCCCACAAAGAGCGATTGACGATTATCCCAGCTAGTTCTATCAGGAATAACGACCTCTGGTGCGGAACTGAACAACAGTTCCTTGACTAAGATACAGATACAGTAGAACCTGACTCGAAGCAAGGGACGTTGGTTCGGTTCAGTATGCTAGTGTGTCCTGCCTGCCTGTGCCTAAGTATGTCTGACCCATGCAGCCTTAATAGACATCTAGTTGCTGTTTCCTTTATGAGAAGGGCAATAAAGTGGTACTAAAATAGAAACTGATTAGAGTAAGTGCGGGTAATGTGTTATAGTACTTTCCTCTCAAACTAAGAAAATAAGAGTTTGCAATCCTCATAAAATGAAGGGAGTAACGATCTGTTCATTCTTGGTGTCAGATTTGGTGTATGAAAACCGATTAAAACCGTAATAAGCCAAAATTCTAAAATAGATTTCTTCCCTGAGTCTCTCGAGAAAAATAACACGTATCTGGAACACGTATCTTAAATTATGGGTTTAATATTCCTCTATTTGTTATATTCATCCATAAAAATCTAACACATTAACAACATATGCTGTACCACATTACCTGCACATTTTTAAAAATCGGTTTTAATGGAATTACAAATGTTTTCTTAAGTATCTCTTAAATTATGTGTTTAATATTTCTGTACTTGTTATATTCATCCACAAAAATCTAGCATATTACCAACATTTGGTGTACCACATTACCTGCACATTTTTAAAAATGTCTTTTACTGTGATTTCACATCTTTTTTTTCAAAAATTTCTGTGATTGGGTTTAATATTTTACTCAAATGAGTAGGGTTTTATATATTAATCGAGCAACTAAAAATTTAAAACAAATAGGTACATTAGCCGCAGTACATTACCCCGCAGGTAAATTACCCGCACTTTCTTTAGTACTATTTTAAGACTGACTAGCTGTCAGCTGAGTCACACAATGCTGCTCTCAGATTTGTTAATTTCGAATCGCAGGATGCCATGATGTTCATCGTGGAATCTGCTTCCTAGAAACTTAAGTCCCTAACTTTGGAGACTGAAATAATGTTATAAAATTTGTTCTACCGATTCGAAATTTTCCTTATCGCAACATAATCTGCATATGTACGGGTTTGTTCTATCTCAACTACTTACATATTCTAAAGCCAACATGCATTGGCATCTCCTTACATTGGTCTTACTAAGTCATAGCAAAACTTTGGTCTTTTCCATCTGGCCTTGGGGCCCTAGATACTTTATAGGCCTATAGTCTCTGACTGATCATAGGAGAATGATAAATAATATGTTCTACCGATTCGGAAGCGTTCTCACATATGTATGTATAACCTTCATATGTAAGCATAACCCCTATCCCACCAACTAATCCTAGAGTTTTGTGCTCAGTGGCTAGTCAACATCTTATTAGGTTGACCGTATTCACGGCCTAGCAAAATGTTGGTTTTTCCTATATCTAATTTAGGACATCTGTTCTTCCTCGTTGATTAGGGCCTGATTGTCATATATAGAGACCAGATAGGGGCTTTATGTCTGAAACCATATGGAACAAGGTTATGAGTACTTATTATTGGAAATTTCATTAAAGTTTATATCGCAATGACCAGGAACCTAACAAAGTTTAACATTGTACTTCGTTCCCACGGCAGACGGTTGTTCGTACCGAAACGACTCGAAAATAATATCGCAGTTAAAACAACAACCATGTACTTGGTCGATAGGTCTATTATAGCTAACATACATTTCTGAACTGGCCTAGATATGATCTCCTTGTAAAGCTCTAAGTGATGCCTATGCTATTTGAGATTGAGTCGATTGCCTTCATTAAACAACCTTCTGTAATTTTTTAAGTTAGTACATACGAGAAGCGTATGCAATTTTCAGTTTTGTTTTTACGTTTATTAATTTAAAAGATACATATAGGTAAAAAAAAGTACCAAGAATTAGATTTTACCCCCCATTTTACCTATTTTCGATAAAGTGCTCCTTATTTTCTGATCCTAATTAGATTTTGTTTCTTTCGCTTTTAGTTTCGAAAAAAGCGTTACCGGGTTTTTTTTACCCTCTAAACGGCCACATTAAGAAAAAAGCTAAATACGTGTTTATATTCGTATCTGATCCAATTTAGATGTTTCTTTCGCTTTTAGTTTCAAAGATATAGTGTTCCCGATTTTTTTTATATTTTACCCCCTAAACGATCACATTTCAAAAAATTTCTTAGTGGATCTATTTTAACTTTTGCTCTCTAAGCTCGATTTAACTTCGTGATGTAGTGTATAACATTGTCGAACTTGATTAAGACTTATATACTTTCTTACATATAATATTTCCGAATTACAAAATTTTTCTTATTTTATTTCATTTTCAGGCTGACGACAAATCTTTATTGGCTCGGTTTTTTCATGCTGATCGTGCTCTAACTGCAGTGGCTAGTGAATTAGATAGTTTTGATGGACGAGCCGAGCCCGATAGATGTTCACGTTTGGTCTCCCGTCTAAGACAGGGACAGGTATTATAATCAAGTTGTTAGATTTTATCCTTTTGATCTAATTTTTCCTTTTTTTTTTCAAAACCTCCAGGATAAAGTTTTGGCCATTACAAATTTAATAATCGAAGAATTGTTGGGCGATGAACGTGATCAACGTGCCTTTCGTGCCAAGTTTCCCGAAGAAGTTTTGCAAGAAAATTTAGCCGGCCAATTGTGGTTTGGTGCTGAATGTCTTGCCGCTGGTTCATCCATAATGAATCGTGAGCAAGAGAGTAAAGAAATGCGTCCCTTAGCCGAAGCTGTAACCCGTAGTCTTAACAATGTGCGCTATCTCTTGCGTGATCAATGTTTGCGCAACAATGTGCCGAATAGTGAACGTTTGAATTTGGATAAAAATGATGCTGCCACAGAGCAGTTGTACGAGAGTTTGAAACGTTTCGATCGTTTGTTTGCCGAGTTTGAATGGCGCTATGTCAGTGCCATGGTCCAAGTGAAATCGAAAGAAGAATATGAAATGCAAGAATTAATATGTGTTCTGTGCTCGGATACTTTGCAGAGAGCTTTAAAGTTGGGTCTCTTGGAACAAGAAAAAGTTGATGCATTTGATCCGGCCTTAATGTTTTCCATACCCAGACTGGCCATAGTTTCTGGTTTGGTTATATATCCTGATGGCCCTCTTAATATGGATATGCCGGCTGAACAGTTGTCCGAAATGTTTCGGCCATTTCGTTCGCTTCTACTAAAAGTTCGTGATTATCTGAGAAATTTGAATGAAACTGAATTGTATTATTTGGAACGTCTATTGTGTACGAATGAGGAAATAAGTTTAAAGGTAAATTTATCATAAACTAATCTAACTTATATTAACAAAACATTTAAATTGTTTGTTTTTCTTTTTCTTTTCTTCCAGGAAACTTTAAACGCCTCTGTTCCGCCTGACAATAATAATACCAAAAGTAGCAAATATAGTGAAAACTCACCACCACCAAATGAAAATAGCGATAGTAATGCGGATGGACTTAAAACTAACACTACTACCTCTAAATTACCATACAACAAGTCATCGTCTACATCGTCGTCATCGTGTAAAACATTTAAGACAAAACCAACGAAAAGAGCTGACAGTCCTTCGCCAGCACCGTCCACTACAAGTAGTTCATCATCAGATGAATGTTCTTCCTATAATACGCCGGTGTCCTCTACACCTTCTTCGCCTAAATCCTCACACTCCTTGGTCTCAACAACTTCTGTGGGTAATGAAAGCAATGGTACCACATCACCCGACAGTTGGATCGATGATGATGATCATGACGATGAAGATGATGATTGTGACAAAAGTGAAAATCAATTAGGTAACGATCATTTTTTGGCGACAAAAGATGAAGATGGTCATTATGCTGATGATGATGACTCTGATATCGATGGTGATAATGTCGAGGAGGAGGATGAGAGTTCGAAAAGTGAAAATGAAGCACGTCTTATCGAAGAAGATGAAGAAGACGATGCGGATCTTTATGGCTTGGATAGTGCGGAAGAAAGAATTTTAAATTTGGAAATGGCTTCGGCAGATTGTGCCACAGGTTATTTAATTTCCAACACTACCCTGGGCAGTTTATTACAACCTCAAGAGGTGCCTTTGACAGATAATTTCATAGTCAGTGATTCCGAATTGCCAGCAAGTGAGGATTTTAACGATAACTTGGATGTTGATTTACCTAGTACCAGTGCTAAGGCCTTAAATACCACAACGGCGGGACAAGAACATTTAAGACAACAAAAAATGGTTAAAGATAATAATGATAATAACAATTCTTCTGCCACTTCAAATAATAAGTTTAACGAGCACTCGGAAACTATACCTTTTAAACCATTTAACGTTGATCAAGAGTCTGATTACACTTACGACTCGTACATGTATGAATGTGCCACAACTCAACCTTACTTGGAGTATGATGCAGTCACAGTAGTACGATGCAAGACAACCGATCAGCAGTTGAAAGCCTCACAAAACTGTACTAATAAAGATCGCAAACGAGGAGAATTGAAAAACAATTCACAGGCAACTTCATCAACAGCTTCAACTGTATCTTCGTCGTGTACGCGGCATACTCCTTATATTAATGGTCAGGACTCCGATGTCTCTATTACTTATGATTCAGCCTTAGCTAATGCGGACTCAAACACTTTAAAGCAACGAGGAGGAGATAGGGCCGATCAGCAGATCAAGAACTCACAACAAGCCTGTACTAAAGATCATACACGATCTCATCGTCATCACAGACATCATCACCATCATCATCACCATAGTCATCATACACATGCAACGACAACTAACCGAAGCAGCAGTAGCAGCAATACAAGCCAGCACAACCAAAGTCATCACAGACATCGTGTTCATCATCATGCCCATGGTCATCATCATCGTCGTCCTCATCGTCATGGAGGCGATAAGAAATACACAACAACAACTGTCTCGTTACAATGCGAAGAATGCAACGCTACGGGGAATGGTGGCAATAGTGCATCTACTGAAGATCCTACTATAGAAAATAGTAAAGCAAAGTCTTCGATTGGTGTTCTAGACATAGAAACTCCCTCATCATCATCATCATTGTTGGAAGATAATAATAAAACTGTACGCTTGTCGGGGAGAACGAAATTTAAGTGAGTTTTTTTTAAAGATTTTTTTCTTATATGATACTTCAAAGAATTTTAAAAAAGTCACATTTTTCAAACAAAAAATTTAAATTTAAAAAAAATTCACCTTTCATATGTTATTTATCTAAAATTCACCTTTTTAAGGTAATTTAAAAAAAATTACCCCTTTAGATCATTTTTTTTAATTTACCTTTTATATGATTTTTTTTTAAATTCAATTTTTTTTTAAATTCACTTTTTGAAGAAATTTTTACGAATTTACTCGCTTTAATAATTTCGTTTTATAAATATATTTTTTGAAAAAATCATTTTTAAAGGGGAATATTTCAAAAGTAAATGGGAATTTTTAATTTTTTTCAAAAGTTGACTTTAAAGTTAATTTAAAGGAATTTTCAAAAAATTCACTTTTTGAGAAAATTTTTCAAAAATTCGCTTTTTGAGAAAATTTTTCAAAAATTCACTTTTTAAAGGGCATTTTTTAAAAGTTCACTTTTGAAGGGAATTTTTCAAAAATTCACTAAATTCATTAAGGGAGTTTTTAAAAATTTACTTTCTAAAGGTAGTTTTCAAAAATTCATTTTTTAAGCAGTTTTTAAAAATTCACTGTTTAAAGGAAATGTTTAAAAATCCACTTATAAAAGGGAATTTTTCAAAAATTTACTTTTTAAGAGAATTTTTAAAAAATTTACTTTTTAAAGATAATTTTTAAAAGATTTACTTTTTAAAGATAATTTTTGAAAAATTCACTTTTTAAAGAAAATTTTTCGAAAATTAATTTTTAGAATGAAATTTTTTAAAAATTTACTTTTTAAAGAGAAAAGTTCACTTTTTAAAGGAAATTTTTGAAAAATTCACTTTTTAATGGAGTTTTTAAAAATTCACTTTTTAATGAGGGAGTTTTTTTATTTTTTGAGGGAGTTTTTTAAAATTCACTTTTTAAAGGGAATTTTTAAAAATTCACTTATTAAAGGAAATTTTTCAAAAATTCACTTATTAAAGGAAATTTTTCAAAAATTTACCTTTTAAGAGAATTGTTCAAAAATTTAAATTTTTGGAGTAAATTTTTAAAAATTCACTTTTTAAGGGAATTCAAAAATTTACTTATTAAAGATAATTTTTCATTAAGAAATTTTTTTTTTAAGAAAATTTTTCAAAAGTTCATATTAAAAGGGAATTTTTCAAAAATTAATTTTTAGAATGAAATTTTTCAAAAATTTAATTTTTAAATTGAAATTTTCAAAATTTTCTTTTTTTAAAGGGAATTTTTTATAATTTTTTTTTTGTAATTAAAGTGAAAGTTTAAAAATTAGTTTTTAAAGTAATTTTTTTAAAAATTCATTTCTTTAAATTGTGTTTTTTAAAGGGAATTTTTTTAAAAGTTTTTCTTTTTAAAGCGAATTTAAAAAAAATAAATTTCACTTTTTAATGCAATTTTTCAAAAATTATCTTTTTTGAAAAAGGAATGAAAAAATACCTTTTTTCAAAAAAAAGTACTTTCTGGGAAAAAAGGGAGTTAATTCGAAACAACCAATAAATATCATTTTAGAATCAGTAGATCAAAATTTTGTTCCCCTGTGTTATCACTTACAATTATTTGTTTTCAATCTCTAATCTTTAAAAACAAAGCCAATGATTCACACGGGGAAAAAAACAAACAAATTAATAAAATTTTATTTTTATCTCGTTCTTTGTTCCAATATTTTTTATCTTGTCTTATCAATTTTAAAATTTTTCTTTTGTACCCTATTCCAGGCATACTGAGAGCTTACTACATCGCCTATTTGTATCTATTGCTGGAGTTGCCGATCAATTGCAAACAAATTTTGCCTTTGATTTGAGGCAAATACTACGCAGTGTTTTTCTAATGAACATGTCACCGGCTCTCGAAGAGTTGGACATACCGGAAAAGCCTAAAGAAAATGAAATGTTTGAATTTAGAGCCTCCGAAAATGATGTGATACAAGAGAGTGCCGGATCAAGTCAAAGTATCTATTCGGCCGAAGAAGTTAATCCCGAGGGAGATAATCAATCGAACAGCAGTAATAGCAGTAGTAACAGAAGCAGCAACAGCAACAATACGAGCAGTAGTAATGAGGGTAATAGAGCCTATCGTCATTCCACGGGGGGTACAACAATAACTACAACCACTACGACTACTGGTAATGGAAATGGTTTTGAGGTCTCTGTGACAAATAACGAAATGTTGGCAGTGACCAATAATCAAAGACAACAAATCGAACGTAGTCGTAGTCTAGATAATCAAGATTGTACAACAATTAATGTTAATCAACATCAGCAACAACAACAGCAGCAACAAAGACAACATCAGCAGCATACTAATAATCATCATATATTCCGCAATCGCTATAATTCGACAGGTAGTAATTCGCCTTCGATTTCATCATCAGAAAATAGTTCACCTGTCTGTGAACGTTCAACAATTACAACGAACCGCCGAGTATCGGAATCAAATAGTAACAATTCACATCAAATAACCTCAACATCTCCGGTACAACTTTCGCCACCTGCCTGGATACCAGATCAAAAGGCTCCACGTTGTATGTCTTGTAACACTCCATTTACTGCATTTAGACGTCGTCATCACTGCCGTAATTGTGGTGGTGTATTTTGTGGTGTTTGTTCTAACAACTCCACTCCTCTACCAAAATATGGTCTCACAAAAGCGGTACGCGTTTGTCGTTCTTGTTATGTCCATGAACTTAGTTCGAATTCGATAACGACTGCGTCAGCTCTTAATCATAATCATCGCCACCATCATCATCACCACCACAATCATCACTCTCCTCAGTTAGTTAGTCAAACGACAACAACAACAACAAACACAACCAACAACGAACCTCGTTTACGTCGTCCTGTTACCACAACTAGAGCTATTGATTAGTAGAGACATTTTTATACTGAAATCTATTTTGTGTTTGCGTCTGTGAGCGTGTAATTATTTTATTTTTTATTATAAATTACAATATTATAAATTTTAGTTGTTTCTGTTTTTATTTGCAATTCAGATTTATTTTAATTTTTTGTAAAAAATTTAAAATTTTTTTGTTCTGTATAACATTTTTGAAGAAAATTTCAGTTTTATCTTTTAAAAGGGTGGAGGATTTTGAAATGCATTTAAGTTGAGAAGATTTTAAATAGTTTTTTTTTTACAAAATGCTTTGAAATTTTTTGAAAAGTCTTTTGAAAAGAATTTTTCAAAAATTCTTTTTTTAAAAGAAAATTTTCGAAATTTCTAAAAAATTCGAAAATTTAAAATTTTTTAAAAGCTCAGTTTTAAAAAGAAATTAAAAAAAAATTCTTTCTTTCAAGGAAATTTTCGAAATTTATTAAAAATTCGGTTTTAAATGGAATTTTTTAAAAATTATTTCTTCAAAGAGGAAACTTTGTTTTTAATAATTTACGTTTTCACTTTTTGAAAATTATTAAAAAATTCACTTTTTACGGAAAAATATTCACTTTTTGAGATAAATTCTTATCAAAAAAAAATTTTAAGCGAATTTTTCAAAAATTCACATTTTTTGGTAAAAATTACTTTTAGAGGAAATTTTCCAAAAATTAACTTTTTGAGAAAATATTTCAAACATTTACTTTTTAAGACAAATTTGCATAAATTCACTTTTTAAGGGAATTTTTTCAAAAAATCATTTTTAAAGGCAATTTAAAAAAAATTAGGAAAAATTTGCAAAAATTCACATTTTGAGGCGATTTTTTTTTAAATCACTTTTACGGAATTATGTAAAAAATTTACATTTTAAGTGAATTTTGCAAAAAAAAAAAAAATACACTTTTTGAGGGAAATTTTTTCAAAAATTCACTTTTTGAAAAATTCACTTTTTAAGGAAATTCTATAAATTTACGAAAATTAAAAAAAAAATCACTTTTAGGGGAATTTTGCAAGCATTCACTTTTTAAGGAAACTTTTCCAAAAATTTACATTTTGAGGGAATTTTGCAAAAATTCACTTTTTAAAAAAATTTTCTGTTGAAACGTTTTTTATAGAAAAATTTTTTAAAGAAAAATTTTTGCATCGAAAAATTTTTATATCGAAAAAATTTTGTATCGAGAAATTTTCTATCATTTTTATATCGAATAATTTTCTGAAGCAAAGCTTTTATATCGAATAATTTTCTGAAGCAAAGCTTTTATATCGAAAAATTTTTTATATCGAAAAATTTTATATAGAAAATTCTTTATATCGAAAAATTTTCTATAGAAAATTCTTTATATCGAAAAATTTTCTATAGAAAATTTTTTATATCGAAAAATTTTCTATAGAAAATTTTTTATATCGAAAAATTTTCTATAGAAAATTTTTTATATCGAAAAATTTTCTATAGAAAATTTTTTATATCGAAAAATTTTCTATAGAAAATTTTTTATATCGAAAAATTTTCTATAGAAAATTTTTTATATCGAAAAATTTTCTATAGAAAATTTTTTATATCGAAAAATTTTCTATAGAAAATTTTTTATATCGAAAAATTTTCTATAGAAAATTTTTTATATCGAAAAATTTTCTATAGAAAATTTTTTATATCGAAAAATTTTCTATAGAAAATTTTTTATATCGAAAAATTTTCTATAGAAAATTTTTTATATCGAAAAATTTTCTATAGAAAATTTTTTATATCGAAAAATTTTCTATAGAAAATTTTTTATATCGAAAAATTTTCTATAGAAAATTTTATATCGAATAATTTTCTGAAGCAAAGCTTTTATGTCGAAAAATTTTTTATATCGAAAAATTTTATATAGAAAATTCTTTATATCGAAAAATTTTCTATAGAAAATTCTTTATATCGAAAAATTTTCTATAGAAAATTTTTTATATCGAAAAATTTTCTATAGAAAATTTTTTATATCGAAAAATTTTCTATAGAAAATTTTTTATATCGAAAAATTTTCTATAGAAAATTTTTTATATCGAAAAATTTTCTATAGAAAATTTTTTATATCGAAAAATTTTCTATAGAAAATTTTTTATATCGAAAAATTTTCTATAGAAAATTTTTTATATCGAAAAATTTTCTATAGAAAATTTTTTATATCGAAAAATTTTCTATAGAAAATTTTTTATATCGAAAAATTTTCTATAGAAAATTTTTTATATCGAAAAATTTTCTATAGAAAATTTTTTATATCGAAAAATTTTCTATAGAAAATTTTTTATATCGAAAAATTTTCTATAGAAAATTTTTTATATCGAAAAATTTTCTATAGAAAATTTTTTATATCGAAAAATTTTCTATAGAAAATTTTTTATATCGAAAAATTTTCTATAGAAAATTTTTTATATCGAAAAATTTTTTATATCGAAAAATTTTTTATAGAAAATTTTTTATATCGAAAAATTTTCTATAGAAAATTTTTTATATCGAAAAAATTTTCTATAGAAAAATTTTTATATCGAAAAAATTTTCTATAGAAAAATTTTTATATCCAATAATTTTCTATAGAAAAATTTTTATATGTAACAATTTTTATAGAAAAATTTTATATCGAGAAATTTTCTATAAAAATTTTTTATAAGGAAAAATTTCCTTAAAAAGACAAATTTCCTTAAATATTTAATAAATTCAAAAAATTAAATTTAATATCAAAAATTTGTGAATTTTTGCCTAAAATTTTTTAAGTAAATTTGAAAATTTTTTTAAAATGTGTTCAATCGAAATTTTTTAAATACGAACTAATAAAAATTTATAAACTTGAAATTTTACTCCCTTATTCATAAACGAATTATAAAATTATCAAAGTATTGTAATAGGAAATTTGAATTATAAGCTTGTTATGGCTATATTTTTCTTTTATGAATTAGGGGTTTATACTTTAAGTTACAAAACAGAACTCAAACTGAAATTTTCTAAAATCAAACAAAACTTGATTTATTTATTAAATTACTTATGTTAACGTAAATGTTTTACTAAATTTATTAATTACTTACAATCTCTAGATCTAGATATTTTGTTTAAAAAACATAAATCAGTCATTGAAGAAGATTATTTAATAATTATCATAATAATTTCTTAATTATTAATTAGGCTTTGGGTTTCTTGAAATGTTTACTCGTATTCTTTACTCCTTCTCCCTTTTTCTTTCACTTAAGCTTTATCAATTGTGTTATTTCGTTTAATATTCTTAAATAATAATTATAAAAATTTATTAAAACAAACAAAAAATTTGTATACTAATTAATTTGTAGTTTAAATTCAATTTACAATTGTTTCGTTTTTGTTTTCTATTATTATTTTTTAATTTTATTATTTAATAGGACTAGGACTATACACATTAACCAAATGTGTAGTAAAATGTTTAGTGTATTTTAGTAAAAACCTAAAAAAATCAAATGCAAAAAAAAAATTATGTATAATCTTAAATCAATGTGTATATTTACTTTTTTTTACATAAGACAATTAGACAATAACAAATTTAAATTTGTTGTAAAACTTATAAAAAAAATATTAAATTAAAAAAAAAACTATAAAAATGTGTCTTTTTTATTCACAAATCATATTTTTTAGGGCTAAGTGAAATAATTCCAAGGGAGTTTTCAAAAAACTGTTTTCTGGGTTTAAAAAATTCGTCAAGAAAAAATAAACTTATTTGAATAACTCTGTTTAAATCATTTTCCTGCTTTCGATAAATTTCGGGACCTGTCAAAACCCAAAAAAAAAAATAAAATTGAAATAAAATATAAAATATTTTTTTGAAATCTTTTAAAATCAAGTACATAATCTAAAATGCCACCAAAAAAGGTTAAAGCTAAAAAGAAGAAGGAACCGGAACCTGAACCGGAATTACCAATTGAAGATTCCTCGATAGAGATGGCAGATAAAGATTTAGATTTAATAAATGATCTAAATGATGAATTTTTTGGAAAAGCCAATAAGGTAAAATAAGAAAAAGAAGACGATCGTTTTCCATGACATACGGGCATATCAAAGTTTTTATTTCAATTCTCATATAAAAATTTCTATAGAAAATTTTTCATATAAAAATTTCTATAGAAAATTTTTCATATAAAAATTTCTATAGAAAATTTTTCATATAAAAATTTCTATAGAAAATTTTTCCTATAAAAATTTCTATAGAAAATTTTTCTTATAAAAATTTCTATAGAAAATTTTTTATATAAAAATTTTCGATAGAAAATTGTTCATATAAAAATTTGTATAGAAAATTTTTCATATAAAAATTTCTATAGAAAATTTTTCATATAAAAATTTCTATAGAAAATTTTTCCTATAAAAATTTCTATAGACAATTTTTTATATAAAAATTTTCGATAGAAAATTGTTCATATAAAAATTTCTATAGAAAATTTTTCATATAAAAATTTCTATAGAAAATTTTTTATATAAAAATTGCTATAGAAAATTTTTTATATATGAAAATAAAAATTTCTATAGAAAATTTTTCTGTAAAAATTTCTATAGAAAACTTTTCCTATAAAAATTTCTATAGAAAATTTTTCCTATAAAAATTTCTATAGAAAATTTTTCATTGGAAAATTTCTATAGAAAATTTTTCATATAAAAATTTCTATAGAAAATTTTTCATATAAAAATTTCTATAGAAAATTTTTCATATAAAAATTTCTATAGAAAATTTTTCATTGGAAAATTTCTATAGAAAATTTTTCATTGGAAAATTTCTATAGAAAATTTTTCATATAAAAATTTCTATAGAAAATTTTTCATATGAAAATTTCTATAGAAAATTTTTCATATAAAAATTTCTATAGAAAATTTTTCATATAAAAATTTCTATAGAAAATTTTTCATATAAAAATTTCTATAGAAAATTTTTCATATAAAAATTTCTATAGAAAATTTTTCATATAAAAATGTTCGATAGAAAATTTTTCATATAAAAATTTTCGATAGAAAATTTTTCATATAAAAATTTCCATAGAAAATTTTTCATATAAAAATTTCCATAGAAAATTTTTCATATAAAAATTTCTATAGAAAATTATTCATATAAAAATTTCTTTAGGAAATTTTTCATATAAAAATTTCTATAGAAAATTTTTCATATAAAAATTTCTATAGAAAATTTTTCATATAAAAATTTCTATAGAAAATTTTTCATATAAAAATTTCTATAGAAAATTTTTCATATAAAAATTTCTTTAGGAAATTTTTTATATAAAAATTTCTATAGAAAATTTTTCATATAAAAATTTGTATAGAAAATTTTTCATATAAACATTTCTTTAGGAAATTTTTTATATAAAAATTTCTATAGAAAATTTTTCATATAAAAATATATAGAAAATTTTTCATATAAATATTTCTATAGAAAATTTTTCATATAAATATTTCTATAGACAATTTTTCATATAAAAATTTCTATAGACAATTTTTCATATAAAAATTTCTATAGAAATTTTTTTATATAAAAATTTCTATAGAAAATTTTTCATATAAAAATTTCTATAGAAATTTTTTCATATAAAAATTTGCGATAGAAAATTTTTCATATAAAAATTTCTATAGAAAATTTTTCATATAAAAATTTCTATAGAAAATTTTTCATATAAAAATTTCTATAGAAAATTTTTCATATAAAAATTTCTATAGAAAATTTTTTATATAAAAATTTCTATAGAAAATTTTTTATATAAAAATTTGTATAGAAAATTTTTTATATAAAAATTTCTATAGAAAATTTTTTATATAAAAATTTCTATAGAAAATTTTTTATATAAAAATTTCTATAGAAAATTTTTTATATAAAAATTTCTATAGAAAATTTTTTATATAAAAATTTCTGTAGAAAATTTTTTATATAAAAATTTCTATAGAAAATTTTGTATATAAAAATTTCTATAGAAAATTTTTTATATAAAAATTTGTATAGAAAATTTTTTATATAAAAATTTCTATAGAAAATTTTTTATATAAAAATTTCTATAGAAAATTTTTTATATAAAAATTTCTATAGAAAATTTTTTATATAAATTAAATCCCATTCAAAGATCATACAAATGTTGATGGAACGTAAACGCAGCTATGAGGCCTCAAAAATTAAACAATTTGCGGATATTATCTTTAAACTCCATCTCAAATATGTGAAAGAACTTAAGGAAAATGAAGAGCTTAAGCCCCAAGTGGCCAGTGCAGAAGTGAAATTGAAGACGGCTTTGGAATTGACGGCCGATTCGGAAGAGGCTATGCAGCATTTGAGGATGGCCTTAAGTAACGAAAGGCTTTTGATTTGTTTCTTTGAAATTTGAAAATGAATTGTTTAATGTTTTTAGCTGATGCCTGGCATGAATCTGATGCTGCTTTATCTCGTGAACAGGAAATCCAGGAAAAATTTCAAGAGCTGATGATGAAATGTGAAAAATTTGAGAATGAAGGAGCTCAAAATGAGGATGACAATGCCGAGTATATATTATTATTTATCTATATTTAAATACAATTATTTGGATCGGAATATAACTCTGAGCGTTTAATGAGATCCAGTTTTTATATAGGCAGGCGCTGAACGACTTATTCAGCACTAATAAGGGGCCTGTTCGTAAATGCGCTGCATCACGATTGCAAACTTTGCAGCATTGAATATGATGATGAGCTCTTGATGCGTACATATTTTTGGGCAGCACTGCTTTCTACTTGCGTAAAAAATTTGAAGTAAAGGACTGAAGTTAGCTTATTATTAAGCGCTTAAAGTCGTGATGCAGGACAGAGATGCATTTACGGACAGGCCCCTTATTAGTGCTGATACTGATGACGTATGTCTTCTAAGCCAAAGCTCATGTTACCTTCAAGAAAACACTAACGCTATCACTGTTGAATCTCGGGTAGCTGGGTTGGAAATCAATATTTCCAAAACCAAGATTATACCTGTAGGCCAATCTTCTTCTTATGACTCCCAGTAGAGCATAGGGCCACATTGGATGTATGGGTACCTTTAATTATCTTGGTAGCTTGGTATCTACAAAAGGTGGCGCCGACGAGATATTGAATCGCGTATTAATAAGGCAAAATCTGCATTCGGCATTCTCATTTCGGCAAATATCAACATTAACTAAGTTACGAATATATAACTCGAATGTCAATTCCATCTTGTATTACGATTGCGAAACTTGGAAACGCATATATGCCATCGATGAGCGCCTTTGCAAACAAATGCTTTCGGCCGACTCGCATGAGAAATGAAGATTTACTAAACTCTACAAACCAAATCCCTACTTCTGTAGAAGTATGTCAACGTAAATGGCGGTGGATAGGCCACACACTTCAAAGGCCAAATACTGACATTTCTTGACAAATGCTTCGTTGGAATCCACAAGAAAGCGGCCGTCATGTTGGTACACCTGCTAGAACGTGGAGAAGGTCAATTAGTGCGGAGTAACAAGCAGCAAACTATCATAGTATGACATATGCCTAACATCTTCCAATGCAGTTTGATATAAAATGAAGGTTAAGGTCTTATGCTCCAATGGGAGTCAAGGATAACAGAAGAAGATTACCTATAGTGAAATTGTTTTGTTCTCAGACAGATAACAGTAGCCCCATGTACTCAGCTATCAGCGTCCTCCAGACTGAGGAGAGTATCAGATTTGGAACGGAATTAGATAAAGATTTTATGGCGGCCTTAGTATAAATTCAATAACGAATATCTGTATCGTATATTCTGGGGTATTTCAGCAATTTGGTTAGTCCAGCCTGATACTGCAAAGGTCAGAAAGTTTAAAGGAGATTATCTTTTCTAAGACCAAAAGCATACCAGTTTCCCCCAACTTCTTCTTCGACTTAGATCCTTCCGTGTGTACCTCTGTTTGGAGGTATTTGAACTTTCAGAGATATTCACTGAAAAACATCGGTCGAAAAAGGAGTAGGTATGTAGCGATCAAAATTTTTTTTGGATATTATTAGGTTTATCCAGAATTTTGGTGTGGTCTGTTTTTAAAGGAGACCCTGAGTTGAGTGCTATATGCCCTTATTGTACTTTATGGTACCGGCCATCTCAAATAGCGAGATGGAAGTTCCAATAGAGTTCAAAATGACCCCAGATATCTGGTATGATCAGTAAAAACAGGTTGAGGTATCTTGCATTAAAAAAAAAAAAGACAAAGTATCATTTTAGCGGTAGTGACTAAAGACCATTGGAAATCCTCTAGTGGCTAAGAGTGACGAGTTATGAACTGAAACTGCGACCTAATCTGCATTAGCAATGTTTTGAAATCTCATGGAATCGATTTTCATGGGCAGTTTGTTAATTGCCTGATTCCACATGGAAGAAGTAACGCGACATCATTAACCTTTGCTATAGACATGTTGTAATTTTGAAAATAGATTTGGATTTCAAAGCTTTAAGATGGAAGGAGCTAAAACCTCGGTTTCGTGTTGGTAGCTTCGCCTGCTATTCAAGTAATCACTTCCTCACATCATTAAGGTGTAGGTCTGCAGGTAGTATCCGAATATTGTGAGTTTGATTAAACGTTCCAAAGTTCTAAGAAGAAAATTGCAAAGAGTTATAGGTCTGAAACTTCAGTTTCGTGTTTGCAGCCTCAACTGTTGTTGAAGTAAATACTACCTCACATATGGTCAAATATTTAGGTATATGAGATAACTTCAAGCTGCTTATGTAAAGCCTAATCAGTCAGGTATTATTCAATCGGATTTAGTTGCAGATCTGCTAGAATAATGCCATCAGTACCGAAAAGTTGTGACGTTGATTAAACTTTCCAAAGTCTTGAGAAGGAAGAGAAAAGACTAATAGTTGTAAGGCTTCATGTGGGTAGCTTCACCTGCTTTAGGAAGAGCTCTAATACCCAATGTATGGCTTTGAGAGCAATATCAGATTAGATTTAGGCTTCAGGTGTATTAGGTAACTTTAGGTAGCTGAACATTTACAACATTTAGAATGCTCCAAAAAATAGAACGTAGGTCTTCACTTGTCACTTATTTATATTCTTATATGAGCGATCTTATAACATAGGAACTTTAGACTTAGTTATAATGGAATACAATCTGATAAATTTTATGAATAAATTGAATTAACAACTTCTGAATCTATCACCATTTAAAGATTTGGCCATTTGTCGAAATACAAGAATATCATATTACGCGAACGCGATCGTATCAATGGAGAAGTGATCGATTTGGAGAAACGTTTGCAAATGCAACGTTACTATTCGGAGTCCCTGGAATACATTATACATTATCATGAGGATACCTTGGCTAAATTGAGAAAAAGTGCTAATGTTATGACAGCAGAGAAACAGAACTTGGATACAAAACTCCATACATTGATTAATAATTTGGAAGATCAAAAAGATATGAATAATAAGACATTAGCTAAGTTGGAAGCTACATCAAGAGAGGTAAGAAATGAATTCGGTTTAAATTTGCAAATATCATTATTCCTTTTAAACATCAGCTTAATGATACTAACAACAAATTAACACGAAAAACTGGAGAATATGATCGCTTAAAAATAGTCACTGATAAGTTGAAAAACGATAACTCCATACAAGCCAAACAGCTGGGAAAGTACGAAGATGAAATAGCCGCTTTGCGGAAAGAGCAAAAAGAAACCGAAGAGCTTATAAAGTCAATTCGTTTGGAGGATAAGGTCAAGGCCAACACAATAACTCAGTTAAATAACAAATACAAAAAAGCAGTACAAGATCACACGACCATGTCCTCAAAATTCTATAAAGCGAATCGCCTAAATAATGGTCTAAATGAGGATATTGTCAGACTCAAGTAAGTGAAATTCTAGATAAAGAACCGAAACATCTTTGTAATTAATTTTTTTGTTAGAAATCAAACAAATTCCCTGGAAAAGGACCTCTTAAATTCCGCCCAGAGATTTGATGATCTGCGACGCCTTAAGGATAACATGCAAAGAGAAAGAGATAATTTGCGCAGTGATATTGTCAAAATGAACAATAATGCTGCCGATTTGCGTCATACAATTATAATGCAGAACAATAACATCGATAGTTTGCACTTGGATATTAATAAATTGAATGTTAAACTGGATGAGGCAAAGATTCATATTTCCAAGGCTGAAAAGGAACGTGATGAAATGACGCAGGAAGTTGATTCTTTGCATGAGCGTATAGAATATTATCAAGGTTGGTGTATTTAATGCATATTAACATTCGCATTATAATAAGTTGGAACACATTATAATCGGATTAAAATGCATTATAATACATTAAAATCACATTATAATGAGTTATAATCGCATTATAATGAGTTGTAAAACATTAAAGTCGTATTATAAGACATTATACTTACATTATAATTCATTATAATGCGTTATAATAAATTTCAATCGTATAATATTTACATTATAATGCGTTATAATACATTATAATTGCATTATAATACATTATAATGCGTTATAATATATTATAGTAGCATTATAATATATTATAATGCATTATAATGCGTTATAATACATTATAATTTCATTATTTTACATTATAATCACATTAAAATATATTATAATGCAAACAAATCTTATTATAATGCGTTATAATATATTTAAATCGTATTATAATTACATTATTATGCGTTATAATACATTATAATTGCATTATAATATATTATAATGCGTTTTAAAAATATTATAGTAGCATGATAATACATTATAATGCATTATAATGCATTATTAAACGTTAAAATCACATTATAAAGAGTTATAATACATTATAATCGCATTATAATGCGTGATAATTACATTATAATGCGTTATAATACATTATAATCGCATTATAATGCATTATAGTATATTTTAATCGCATTATAATGCATTATAATCACATTATAATTACATTATAATGCATTATAATAAATTATAATACATTATACTGCGTTATAATACATAATAAATACATTATAATGCGTTATAATACATTATAATTGCATTATAATACATTATAATGCGTTATAATATATTATAGTAGAATTATAATACATTATAATGCATTATAATGCGTTATAATACATTATAATTTCATTATTATACATTACAATCACGTTAAAATACATTATAATGCAAACAAATCTCATTATAATGCGTTATAATACATTTAAATCGCGTTATAATACATTATAATTGCATTATAATATATTATTATGCGTTTTAATAATATTATAGTAGCATGATAATACATTATAATCGCATTATAATGCGTTATAATTCATTATAGTCGCATTATAAGACATTATAATTATATTATAATGCATTATAATGCGTTATAATACATTATAATCGCATTATAATACATTATGATGCATTATAATCGCATTATAATACCTTATCATTTCATTATAATGCATTATAACAAATTATATTATAATACATTATAATCACATTATAATTCATTATAGTCGCATTATAAGACATTATAATTATATTATAATACATTATAATGCATTCTAGTACATTATAATCGCATTATAATACATTATAATTAAATTATAATGTGTTATAATAAATTATAATACATTATAATCACATTATAATGCGCTATAATACTCTATAGTCGCATTATAATATATTATAATTATATTATAATGCGTTATAATACATTATAATACATTATAATTACTTTAAAACCGCATTGTAATGCTTTATAATACATTAAAATCAGTTATAATACATTATAATCGCGTTATAATATATTATAATCGCATTATAAAGCGTTATTATACATTAAAGTCGCATTATAATTCATGATAATTTCTTTATAATCACATTATAATGCGTTATAATACATTAAAATCAATTATAATAAATTATGATCGCGTTATAATGGCATATAATTACATTATAATGCGTTATAATACATTATAATCATATAATAATGAATTATAATACATTATTATCACATTATAATGCGTTATAGTACATTAATGCATTATAATGCTACTCTAATGAATTACAATGCTTATAATATGATTTTAATATAATTATAATGTTTTTATAACTCATTATATTGCGATTATAATGTATTATAACACTTTAAAATATAATTATAATGCATTACAATGCGATTATAATGTGATTTTAATGTATAATACCGCATTATAATATGATGATAATGTATTATATATAATAAATTCACATTAACATGCTTTATAAAACATTATAATCGCATTATAATGCATTCTTAAATACTCTTAATTTCAGAACAAATTCAGTTAAAAACCGACCAGGTCAACGACTTAACCGAAAAGCTACAGCACAAGCAGTTCCAGTTAATAAACATGAAGAAGCAATTGGAGACGGTGCATTCGGAGAAAATGGTCTTACAGAGATCCCTAGAAACCTGTACACAGGAAAGAGACAACTTTCGTTTACTGCAAACCGTAAGTGGAATTCACTAACAAAATTTTGATAATTTTTCTATACAAAAAAAACTTTTTTCAGAAAACCACCCATCAAATAACCCAATTGACCAATGAAATTTCAGTGAATGAAAATAAAATAAATTCCTTAAATCTCCGAATTGAACGTTTAAACAACGAAAAGAAAGAGCTACAATCGGAACTCAGAAATACCGAAACTCTACTGGCGAATGTGCGCAAAGATTTGAAAGAAATGAAATTGAAAAATGAGAGTCTTTTGAAAACGATATCCGACGATGAGTTGAAGTTTATGAAAATTTCACAAGATTTGGATGAGACGCGTAAGGAAAAGAATTTGATAGGTCTACAAATGGTGAGACGTAATGATGAGATCGTGTTGCTAAAGGAGAAATTATGTATAACTCAGACGGCCTTGGATCAGGGTAGGAACAAAACTATACCAAATATTTTAATTTCCTATATTTATTGAAATGATTTTGGTTTTACTTAATAGGTCAGACCCAATATAACCAACGTATCGAGGATATACGTCTACTCAAGGTCGAGATAACCAATTTACAAACAGAACGTGAATGCTTGTCTCGGGCCATTAAAAGTACCGCCGATATGCGTCAAGAAATCATACGTTTACAGCGTTCTCTCAATCAAGAGCGTGTAAAAGTACGTTCACTCACAGAAGATGCTAAAACTCCCACGGGTATACATCGCTGGCGCATATTAAAGGGTAATGATCCGGCCAAATTTGAGCTATTGGCTAAAGTTCAAATGTTACAAAGGTATGTGGAAGGCTCGGTATTTGGCGAGGAGATTGTCTTATTTTTCTTTAATTCTATAGACGTACCTTAAAACAGGAAGTTGAAAAAGCCAATCTAAAACAAAAATTGGAAGAGGCCCACAAAGTTTCCGAAACTCTGAAGAGAATTATAGAAAATCTGCCCACAACAAAGGTTAAGGAAAAGTTGGTGGAAACACAAGTAAGTAGACCAAAGTTTTTCCGCTACATAATTTATATTAATATAATTTCCGATATTGGATTTTATAGAGAAGCAGCTAGGGTCAAATATGCACAGATCGTCATGATTAATGCTTACACCTTTACTATATAGTATTTTTCTATAAAAATTTCTTTAGAAAATGTTTCATATAAATAATTTTTCTATAGAAAATTTTTCACATAAAAAATAAATTTTTTATATGAAAAATTTTCTATAGAAATTTTTTATATGAAAAATTTTCTATAGAAATTTTTTATATGAAAAATTTTTTATAGAAATTTTTTATATGAAAAATTTTCTATAGAAATTTTTTATATGAAAAATTTTTTATAGAAATTTTTTATATGAAAAATTTTCTATAGAAATTTTTTATATGAAAAATTTTCCATAGAAATTTTTTAAATGAAAAATATTCTATAGATATCTTTTACATGAAAAATTTTCTATAGAATTTTTTTATATGCAAAATTTTCTATAGAAATTTTTTATATGAAAAATATATATATTTATATATATATTTTTTACATGGAAAATTTTCTATAAAAATTTTTTATATGAAACATTTTCTATAAAATTTTTTTTATTTGAAAAATTTTCCATCAAAATTTTTTATTAGAAATTTCCTATAGAAATTTTTTCTATAAAAATTTTCTTTGGAAATTTTTTATATGAAAAATAATATAATACTAAGAAAATTTTCATATCAAAAAATCTCTATAGAAAATTTTTCATATAAAATTTTTATAAGAAAAATTTTTTGTAGAAATTTTTTATAGAAAATTTTTAATAGAAATTTTTTTATGAAAAATTTTCTTTAGAAATTTTTTATAGAAATTTTTATATGAAAAATTTTCTATAGAAATTTTGTAAATGAAAAATTTTCTATAGAAATTTTTTATATGAAAAATTTTCTATAAAAATTTTTTATATGAAAAATTTTCTATAGAAATTTTTTATATGAAAAATTTTCTATAGAAATTTTTTATATGAAAAATATTCTATAGAAATTTTTTATTTGAAAAATTTTCTATCACAATTTTTTATTAAAAATTTCCTATAGAAATTTTTTGTCTGAAAAATTCTCTACAGAATTTTTTAATTGAAAAATTTTCTATAAAAATTTTTTATATGAAAAATTTTGTATAGAAATTTTTTATATGAAAAAAAATATAATATGAGGAAAATTTTCTGTAGAAATTTTTTATAGAAAATTTTTAATAGAAATTTTTATATAAAAAATTTTTTATAGAAATTTTTATATGAAAATTTTTTTTTAGAAATTTTTTATATGAAAAATTTTTTATAGAAATTTTTATATGAAAAATTTTCTATAGAAATTTTATATATGAAAAATTTTCTGTAGAAATATTTTATACAAAAAATTTTCTATAGAAATTTTTTATATGAAAAATATTTTATAGATATTTTTTACATGAAAAATTATTTCTATAAAAAATTTCTATAAAAAAATGTTCATATTAAAATTACTATAAAAAATTTTCTATAGAAATTTTAATATGAAAAATTTTCTTTAGAAATTTTAATATGAAAAATTTTTTTATAAAAATATTTTATATGAAAAATTTTCTACAGAAATTTTTTATTTGAAAAATTTTCTATCAAAATTTTTATATGAAAAATATTCTATAGAAATTGTTTATATAACAAATAAAATAATAATAAGAAAATTTTTCATATCAAATTTTTTATGAAATTTTTTTTCGTAAAAATTTTTTATAGAAAATTTTTTTATAGTAATTTTAATATGAACATTTTTTTATAGAAATTTTTATATGAAAAATTTTCTATAGAAATTTTTTATATGAAAGATTTTCTATAGAAATTTTTTATATTAAATATTTTCTATAGAAATTTTTCATATGAAATATTTTATATAGAAATTTTTTATATGAAAAATTTTCTATAGAAATTTTTTGATATGAAAAATCTTCTATAGAAATTTTTTATATGAAACATTTTCTATAGAATTTTGTTATATGAAAGATTTTCTATAGAAACTTTGAAAATTTCTATAAAAAATTTTTCTTTAAAAAATTTTTCATATAAAAAATTTCTATAGAAAAATTTTCATGTAAAAAATTTCTATAGAAAATTTTTCATCTAAAAAAATTTTGATAGCAAATTTTTCGTCGAAAAAAATTTCTGTACAAAAGTTTTAGTCTAAGAAATTTCTATATAAAATTTTTCATCTAAAAAATTTTTATAGAAATTTTTTCATCTAAAAAATTTTTATAGAAAAATTTTCAACTAAAAAATTTTTCATCTGAAAAAATTTATATTTTTTCATATAAAATATTTGTTCCTTTTCAGCGCATCAATAAACGTCAGCTCAAACGCTTAAAATCGCTTCACGCCGAATTGGCCATTGACGAAATCGAGCTTAAGGCGCGCGAATGTATTATAGAAGAATTTAAGGCTACTTTAAAGATGACAAAACAACAACTTTGCGGTGCTGGAGACATGACCACTGACTTTACCGCAAGTCCACAATATGCTACAGACTTTATGAGTCAAGAGAACTATATGGATTGTGCCTTTACCGCTTCAGAAGATTTCCAGAACCAGGATGAAATTCCAGTTGATTTAAATAAGATAGAAGAGGCTAAAATTAGTTCCAATCAATAAAGTTAAGTAGGAACAAATAATAACAAGGTTTTGAAACTGTTTTTCTTGAAAATCTTGTTGTAGAACCTATATTTCGAATTTTTTGAACATCTCAAGAATCAGGAGTTTCAAAAAAAAAAACGGTTAAGATTAAATATTGTTAACCTTTTTTTACCAGTAGCTCAAGATTTTGAAGGGGTTTAGAAAATTTCAAAAACAGGTTCAAGTTCTCCTAGATGAGATTCCCAAGTAAATTAGGTCCACGTCCAGGTGTTTAGGTTTTTAGAAATTTTGATATTTATTTGTGTAATATTTATTTTTTTAAATTTATAAAATTTTTATATAAAAAATATTTTTTGCTTATTGTTTAATCTTAAATTCCACTTGAAGTCTTAATGGTGTTATTGAAGGAGACCTGTAGTTGCGGCGGCGCCGATAGGCATTGGACCTGCATCTGCATTATGGCCTGTCTCTCCTCTAGAAGCCTTTGTTTGGTTTTGCGCTCTTGTAATAGTTGATTTTTTACTTTGGATAAATTGGTTTTCAAATCTTCAATTTCGACAGCATTCGTTTTCTCCTCAATCGATTTGGTGGTTATTTCGGCCTTGAGGGCCTTGAGTTTACGATTTTTGAGGGTAAGAGTGGCCTAAAATTAGATACAAGAGAGTAGTTATGCAAATTGATAGAATTACCGAAATAGGTCTACAAGTCAGGGTTAGTAGAACTCTAGGACTTTATACAATAGTTATGGAGCCATTATTTCATTTGTAGATAACGTTCTTTGTAGATAACGTTCTTTTTTTCTATAGAAAATTTTTGTTATAAAAAAATTTCTATAGAAAATTTTTCATATAAAAAATTGCCATAGAAAGTTTTTCAACTAAAAAAATTTCTATAGAAAATATTTCATATAAAAAAAATTCTATAGAAAATTTTTCATAAAAAAATTTATATAGAAAATTCTTATAAAAAATTTATATATAGAAAATTTTTTATATAAAAAATTTCCATAGAAAATTTTTCATATAAAAAAATTTCTTTAGAAAATTTTTCAATTAAAAAAATTTCTATAGAAAATTTTTCATATAAAAAAATTCTATAGAAAATTTTTCATAAAAAAATTTATATAGAAAATTCTTATAAAAAATTTATATATAGAAAATTTTTTATATAAAAAATTTCCATAGAAAATTTTTCATATAAAAAAATTTCTTTAGAAAATTTTTCAATTAAAAAAACTTTTATAGAAAATTTTTCATATAAAAAAATTCTATAGAAAATTGTTCATAAAAAAATTTATAGAAAAAATTTTTCATATAAAAAAATTTCTATAGACAATTTTTCCTATAAAAAAATTTCCATAGAAAATTTTTCATCTAAGAAAAATTTTATAGAAAATTTTTCATCTAAGAATTTTCTTTAGAAATTTTGTAAATACAAAAAAAAAAAAATTTAGATGAAAAATTTTATATAGAAATAAAAAATTTCTGTAGAAAATTTTTCTTTAAAAAATTTCTACAGAAAATTTTTCATATAAAAATTTCTATAGAAAATTTTTCATATAAAAGTTTCTATAGAAAATTTTTCATAAAAAAGTTTCTATAGAAAATTTTTCATATAAAAATTTCTATAGAAAAATTTTCATATAAAAATTTCTATAGAATATTTTTCATATAAAAATTTCTATAGAAAATTTTTGATACAAAAATTTCTATAGAAAATTTTTGATATAAAATTTTCTATAGAAAATTTTTGATATAAAAAATTTAATAGAACATTTTTCATATAAAAAAATTTCTATAGAAAATTTTTCATATAAAAAAATGTCTATAGAAAATTGTTCATATAAAAAATTTCTATAGAAAATTTTTCATAAAAAAAAATTTCTATAGACAATTTTTCATATAAAAAAATTTCTATAGAAAATTTTTCATATAAAAAAATTTCTATAAAAAATTTTTTATGTAAAAAATTTCTAAAAAAATTTTTCGTATAAAAAAAATTCTAAAGAAAATTTTTCATATAAAAATTTGAATAGAAAATTTTTCGTACAAAAATTTCTATTGAAAATTTTTTATATAAAAATTTCTTTAGAAAATTGATTATATAGAAATTTTTATGGAAAATTTTTCTCATAAAAAATTTCTTAGAAAATTTTTTAAATAAAAAAATTTCTAAGAAATTTTTTAAATAAAAAAATTTCTAAGAAACTTTTTTAAACCAAAAAATTTCTAAAAAATTTTTTTAAATAAAAAAATTTCTATAGAAAATTGTTCATATAAAAAATTTCTATAGAAAATTTTTCATAAAAAAAAATTTCTATAGACAATTTTTCATATAAAAAAATTTTTATGTAAAAAATTTCTAAAAAACATTTTTCGTATAAAAAAAATTCTAAAGAAAATTTTTCATATAAAAATTTCAATAGAAAATTTTTTATACAAAAATTTCTATAGAAAATTTTTTATATAAAAATTTCTTAAGAAAATTGATTATATAGAAATTTTTATGGAAAATTTTTCTCATAAAAAATTTCTTAGAAAATTTTTTAAATAAAAAAATTTCTAAGAAATTTTTTAAATAAAAAAATTTCTAAGAAATTTTTTAAATAAAAAAATTTCTAAGAAACTTTTTTAAACAAAAAAATTTCTAAGAAATTTTTTTAAATAAAAAAAATTCTATAGAAAATTTTTCATATAAAAAAATTTCTTTAGAAAAAATTTAGTATAAAAAAATTTATATAGAAAATTTTTGATTGAAATAATAAATAGAAAATTTTTCATATATAAAATTTCTAAAGAAAATTTTTCATCTTAAAAATTTCTTATAAAAATTTCTAAAGAAAATGTTTTATATAGAAATTTTTTCTTATAAAAAATTTTCATCCACAAATTTTTGGAGAAAATTATTCATCAAAAAAACAGTTTTTAAAAATTTAAAAAAATTAAAAATTTTCTATAGAAATAAAATAAAAAATTTCTATAGAAAATTTTTTATCTATTCTATAGAAAATTTTCGATATAAATAAATTTCTATAGAAAAATTTTGATATAAAAAAATTTCAATAGAAAAATTTTTGGATAAAAAAATGTTTATGGCAAATTTTTGTTTAAAATAAGTTTTATAGAAAATTTTTCATATAAAAATTTCTAAAGAAAATTTTTTATATAGAAATTTCTATAAAAAATTAAAAAAAAAATTTTCGTCTAAAAATTTTCTATAAAAATTTTTCATTTAAAAATTTTCTATAAAAATTTTTCACCCACAAATTTTTGTAGAAAATTTTCATTAAAAAAAAAATTTTATATGAAAAATTTTCTATAAAAATAAAATAAAAAATTTCTATAGAAAATTTTTCATTTTAAAAAAATTTCTATAGAAAATTTTTCATCCTTAAAAATTTCTATAGAAAATGTTTCATCTCAAAAAATTTCTATAGAAAATTTTTCATCTTAAAAAATTTCTATGGAAAGAATTTTATCTAAAAAACAGTTTGTCTTCTTTGTTTTTCCTATAGAATTTTATCACGCGTTGTTGAACTTCACCTTAACTTAAGACCCCGCCAAATTCTTTCTTTAAATACAAACCTTAACTTCATTCAACTCTGCCTTAATTTTTATACTCGGCAGTTTAACAATGAATTCCTTTAAGGTATTATAAAGTCTCTGAGATTCCTTTAAAGCCCTTTCCTGCTCCAAACTGGCTACATTGTGTGTTAGAAGTTGCCTAAAATTACAGAAAAAGACCAATTAAAATTCTGAACCTATTTAAAAAATATCACACTCACTTTCTTAACATTTGTATTCTGTGTATAAGATCACATTTCTCCGGATCTTTACCCCTTAAGTTGCGCCAACGGTGAACATTCATCGGCGTCATCATTTCCTCTTGCAAGGCACGAGCCTTAATACGTTCCTGATTCAAAAGTCTATGCATTTGTAGCATTTCTTGCCTAAGATCGGCTGCACTTTCACGATCTTTACGCAATACGTTTCTCTCGGTTAGAAGATTTTTTATTTCAACTCTCATTAGTTTCATATCTTCCTGGTTTTGAGAGAATTCTGCCTGCAAGAGATCATGAGATTTTTGCAAATCTTCCAATTCTATTTTTAACTGTGAATTTTGTTCCTCTTTCTTGGTTAAACTGGCACATATAGAATTTTTCTCATTTATTACATTGTCCAAGTCTCTTTTGAGTCTTTGTAGCTTTTTCTCTTCATCTTGTTGGGCCTTGCAGTAGGTGTCATTCTCTTTACGTTTCTCAAATAACTCAGCTTTGGTTTGTTGTTGACATAGCTGGGCATTACGCAGTTCGTTCTTAAGCATGCGGCGTTCTTTTTCCATTTTATCGATTTGCAGCTGTAGTTTACTAATTTCGCCATCCCTATAGCTGACCTTACCTCGCAGAGCTTCGTTGGTGTTTTGAAGATTTTCAATGGAAAATTTCAATTTAAGTTTTTCCTCATTCAAAGTTTGGATCGAACGTTGTTGGGTATTGCTCTCGTTGTTAACCACATCATATTGGGCTTTCATTTTGGCATATTGCGTTTCCAGATCACTAATGGTACGTTTCAATTCCAATTCATAGGATTCTTTTAAATGAATTTTGCCTGAATTTTTTTTTATAAAATTAAACAATTAATTATAATTTTTTTAAACAAAATATTACCCTGCAAAGTATCAATTTTATCTAAAAGATTTTGTATATCATCCAGTTTCTTGGTTTTCTCTTTGTTTATTTGTGTTATCTCCTCTTTGAGTTTTTTATATTTTCTCTCTTCCAATAAAAGAGAGTCTTTTAAAGAGCGTATTTCGTGCTGAGTTTCTTGTACCACTTGTCTTAGCTCTTCGGCCTGCTTTTGCTCTTGCAAGAAATCACTTTTTAGAGCATCTCTTTCCTTGATAAGATTATTGTTGTTTCTCTCAAATTGTTGGACTACACGACGCATGGCTTCAAATTCCTTATCCTGGGTATTCAATTGGGTTCTTTGAAAAAAAAAAAAATGTTTTATTTAATCAAGTAATAAAGATAATCAGATTTAAACTCACTTAAGTCTTAAATTTTCCTGTTCATAGTCTCGTCGAGTTTCTTCCAGAGCACAATATTTCCGAGATGCACTATCTTGCAGTTTGGCCAATTTTGAATTCTCCTGTTTCCATTTAATGATTTCATCTTCTCTAATCTATTAAAAAGAGTTTTAATTTGAAACTATCGCCAAATATTAGAGAAGATCCTAAATTTAATTTTATTGAGTTCGATCGAACTTCGCTAAACTTAGAGTAAGAGTAAGCATGGGTCGACGCAGAGTTGCCGTTTTTTATACATTTAACTAAAACAGGTATTTTTTTTAATGTGTAGTTCTAACGTTTTAAAAAGAAAAAGTTTTCTACTCCATTTTTTTTTTAAATATGTTTATCAAAAATTTTTTTATAGAAAGTTCTTTTATCAAAAATTTTTCTATATAAAATTTTTTCTCAAAAATTTTTCTATAGACAATTTTGTTTTATCAAAAATTTTTGTATAGAATTTTTTTTTTATCAAAAATTTGTATATATAATTTTATTTTTATCAAAAATTTCTCTATAGAAATATTTTTATATAAAATTTTTTCATCAAAAATTTTTCTGTAGAAAATTATTTTTATCAAAAATTTTTCTATAGAAATTTTTTTTTATCAAAAATTGTTCTTTAGAAAGTTTTTTTATCAAAAATTTTTCTATAGAAGATTTGAAAAGTTTTTGCGAAAATTTTTATCGAAAAATTTTCTATGAAATATAATTTTTATCGAACAATTTTTCAAAGAAAATTAAAAATTAATATTAAAAATTTTTCTGTAAAAAAATTTTTGGATCGAAAATATCTAAAAAAATATAAAAATCTAAAATTTTATTTATTCCGTTTTGAGAAATATTCATAATATTTACAAAAATATTCCCAATGTTTATAAAAAAGTGTCTTGGCAACATTGTTCGAGATTATATTTCTTTGCTCTCTCGAACCATGTATTTTGTTGCTATAAATTGGAGCGGCTCATTATACAAATGTGACTCGTGTTTTAAGGCTCCTGAAGCTCTGATTGCGCTTTGATTAGATTTGTTGTGAAAATATTTCACATGCTCCCAAGTGGATCAGATACCCTGCACGCACACTGTCTTAGGAGAAACACTCCTAAGTCTTAAAGTAGTAAAAATTTATACTTATTGTTACGAGATACTCTTCCTCACAAAGCTCTTTGCTTGGTTTTGTAATAAAGAGATTCCCCACGCAGTCAAGAGCATTTGAACAACGTGAGACATAAGGCTGCTGTAGTTGACCCTTAGGCTCCTGAAACTCTTTTACATAAAGCTTTTTCCTTGGATTTGCGATGAAGATATTTCATACGCTCCCAACTGGACCGAATAATAGCGACTTATAGTCTCTTTTAGACACCCTCCACGCACACTTTCAACATCTTCATCCGAGTTTAGAAGAAACTCTTCATTATAAGGCTTTGTTTTGTGATAAAATGATTCCCCCACTCAAAAGCTTTATAAAAGGATATGACATTAGGCTCTTCCAGATTCTATTCAGGCCTCAAAAGCTCTTCCTCACAAAACTCTCTGCTTGGGTTTGTAATGAGGGGTTCAGAATAGAATAAGACATCAGACTTTTATAGATTCTCTTCAGACCCCAAAAGCTCTTTCTTACGAAGCTTTTTGCTTGGTTTTGTTTTGTAATGACTATATTACCCAAGATTCCGAGTAGATCAGTTACGGGCGAGACATTAATATATCCTAAAGTTGCTCTCGCCTAAAGATACGATGTTAATGTTACCTTCCGATCAGTAATTGTCCCTAAAGATTATAAAAAAAGCCGAGGAGGAGAGGGGAGGAACTCTCGTATGTCTTTGTGGTCTCGAAATAAGATGAATGAACTACTAAGCCGTTGAGAGATCTGCAGCAATCTAGGCTCCATGATGAATTCAGAAAGAAAAAAAAACAGAGATGTCTGAGGACTTTGGACTTTGTATCTCAACAGATCTAAGAATTAAGTTGTTAAAAACGAAGCCTTTAGAATTAAAGCTATTACACTAGGAGTTTTGTATAATTAAGCATGCCTATCTGGTATATGATTGATGTCAGAGTATAGAATAATAAATGGTGCCTGGTATGTCAGGCCATTGTATGACCTCTTTTAACCTAACTGATTTAGATGGATCAGTTTATTTCTTCCTCCCAAATTTTCTGTAAGCTTACCTTCAATATATTTATCTTTTGTGCTAAGTCTCTTTTATTTTTATCCCTCTCCTGTGAAGCATATTCCAAGTCCACCGTTACTTTGGCCAATTTATTGCATGTGGCATTGTGTTGAGTATTCAAATGTTCCATATTCGTTTTCAAAGATAAAATTTGTAAATTTTGTCTAACTTTCATTTTGGTCAACTTTTCATGCTGTTGCTTAAACGTCGCAATCTGTTCCGTATATTTCAATTCATCCGTTTTTAATTGATGCAGATCTTTGCTAAGGGCATCTATGCGTTTTTTGCTATTAAAGGTTTCGGTGGAGGTTTCCTGTAAAAAAAAAGAAGAGAACGCCATATTTAAGGAACTTAATATATCTTCTAGATATTCAAAAGAACTTACATCTAAAACTTTAATTAAATTCTTATTTTTCTCCTCCAAAGTTTGATTTAGGGTCTCTAATTCCGAGGTATAATTGCGTTGCATTTGCAAACGTTTGTTGAGATCACGAATTTCCGTTTTGAGATTCTCTTTCTCCTTGTTTTCATCTCGGCGGCTATGGGAGAGAAGATGTTTCCCCAATATTGTAGGATATTATGTCAATGTGAGATATCAGAGGTGGGGTTACTTACTGTTTTAAGCCGGCTCTCGTATCGCTTAATGTTTTAATCGTATGCAATTGCTCTTCCACGGTTTCTTTCAGCTTAACCAATTCATCTTGTGCAGTTTGTTCTCGTATGTGAGCAGCATCCTTTTGACGCCAGGCACTTTCTGGAAGATATAATTTTTTTTGTATATTTTTTTGGAAAGGCTAAGTTTAATTTGGAAATTAAAATTTCCACGGCACAACATATTGGCCTTCTGGAGTTGTGTGACTGGAATTGCGAAGCTATACGGAATGGTAAACATTGAAATTGCAAACAAAAATTTCACTGCTCGGGCAATTCTCCAAAATCTTTGTTATTGATTCAGAAAAGGCATCGAATCCAGATAAAGTTGAGTTCCTTTCTGTGTTAGGGCTTCTTTAAAGAAGCTCAGAGTCTAAACAGTCATCATGTAAACAGTGACCCATCTTCCTCTTCTTCTGTTATCCTTGACTCCCAGTGGAACGTAGGACCTTATAGAGGATGTTATGTTGTGCAGCTGTTGCCTGGCGTCTCCAGGTAAGAACTGTATTCTATTCCTACTCTAACCAGGTAAGAACTGTACACAATTCCTATTCTAACTTCCCCGTGGTACATCTTGGTAACCTGAGCAACCTAGTTGAAGATGCGGTAAACAACCCGTGTGGGATTCTAGGTTAATGCTTACATGAATGGGAGTTATCTTAGAGTCATTTCAACGTATTTTGTCTAAGATAATTGTACTTGGTAAAGTAAGAAAATGCAACGCGTCTGTTCAACATGTCTCGGATCGAGTGACTCGCTATAAAAATGTGGCGCGTAGGGGATGTAATGGGATGCAGCTGTTGCCTGGCGTCTCCAGGTAAGAACTGTATCCTATTCCTACTCTAACCTCCTCGTGGTGCATCCTGGTAACTTGGGCAACCTGAAGATGCGTTAAACAACCTGTATGGGATTCTAGGTCAATGCTAATATGAGAGGTAGTTATCTTATAGCCATTCCAACGTATTTGGTCTAAGGGTCCAAGATAATTGTACTTGGTAAAGTACGAAAATACAGCGTCTGTTAAACATATTAGATGCGGCAGCAAACGGGCGTCTGTCTCGGATCAAGCAGTTGGCCATACAAAAGTGGCTTGTAGGGGATGTAATGGGGTGCAGCTGTTGCCTGGCGTCTCCAGGTGAGAACCGTATCCTATTCCTACACCAACCTCCTCGTGGTACATGCTGGTAACCTGGGCAACCTAGTTAAAGATGCGGTAAATAACCAGTGCGGGATTCTAGGTCAGTGCTAATATGAGAGGGAGTTATCTTAGAGCCATTCCAATGTATTTGGTCTAAGGGTCTTAGAAAATTGTACTTGATAAAGTACGAAAATTCAGCGTCTGTTCAACATGTTAGTTGCAGCTGCAAGCGGGCGTCTGTCTCAAATCGAGCTGCTCGCTATACAAACGTGGCTCGTGTTTTTGGACTCATCAACCATTGACTTAGCACTTACGATGTTTTAAGCATGGAAAGAAACAACATTACAGAATATACTACTCCAAGGGGTAATCAGCGAGAAATCCCCCTGCTACTGCAGCTTTTACAAGGATTTTGGAGTTGTCTAATCTATGAAAGAACATTCTGATGAATGAAACCAAACAGTGACCCAAAGGCAGCTTAATTCTTAGCATGAGTGTCCAAGCATTGCTGCTACTGGAAGGCAACCTAATCGTAACAAATGTTCATAGCAAGCCCCAAATGAAAGTTAAAAAGCGCCAATACACGCGGCAAGCGGCCGCGGGTGGCAATTTACTGTTTTTTGATTTGTCAAATTTGAAGTGGCAATGGAAAAAAGTAGAACAAAGTTCTACTTTTCCTCGTGGCAGATTTTTTTCAGTGCTGCCAGACTTAATTATATCCCACTCAAATATTTGTTTATATGAATATTTTTGTAAACAAACGCACATTTTATGCACTGGCAATACTACGACCCGCAGCCGCATGCCGCGTGTATTGGCCTTTTACCTTTAGGGATTTGAAGATCGTGATCGGGAAAACGTACTTTACATTATAATTAAAAATTTTACCTATAACTTCTCTCAATTGTGCTATTGTATCCTGATCCAGTTGTGTCATCCTATGAGCGTCTGCCAATTGAGAATTTAATTTATTCAATTCCTCTTCCAAGTCCTGACATTTCGATTTTTCCAATTTTAAATTGCACTTGTAGCGATTACTGCAAATCACTAAACGTTGAACATTATCGGCATTATTTTGGGTATCCTTTTGTCTCAAAGCTTTGGTGATCTATATTTGTATATAAACGAATTAAGAAGGAATTAAGAAAATCCACTTTTCCCCTAAAACCAACATTACCTCCGGAACTTTCGATAACAAGTCTTTGTAGAAGGCTTCATCAAAATCATCGGGCACCAAAGGCTCATCCTCAGAACCCGAACCCTTAGAATGAACACTTTCATCCATTTTTGTTTAAAATATTTTGTACTATGTTGAACACTTTTGATTAAAAAAATAGTTATTATTTAATAACTGCCACTAACAGAGTTAATTATTTTTAATTTCCTGCTTAAAAAAAAAATTATGTTATGGTTTCTTTATTCGAGTTAAAAATAAAGAAAAATATTGACTTAATATTTATGCCACAAATTATCTAAGCAACCGTTTGAAGAAGTGTTTCATGTTTTGTTCAAACAAAGAGTTTGCGACTTGCAAAGAGTTTATGGCGAATATTTGAAGTAAAGAAATCCAACATTTATTACCCAAAAAGCCTCGCCGAAAAAATGTTATTTTCCCTAGACATTTTAGCTAAGGCAACAAGTAATACTAGACATTTGTTTAGAGTCTGCGCGAAATTTTCTAAAGCAACTGGTGCCGAAATAGCGTTACATTGGAGTCGTTATTACTTTCGCCTAGTTACCTCAGCAAATATTTATGCTTCATGCTTGGGTGATTTGCTGTTCGATAACTTTGGAGTAATCAGATACTTAAAGGAGAGCTTTATAATAATTTGGAATTGATTCTATTGAACCAGTATTAAAGAGGATTTATTCAGATTCTACATTCTAAACCACAGTCTTTAGTAATATTTTGATAAAAATTTGTCTTTGGTAAAATTTTGATAAAAATTTGTCTTTAGTAAAATTTGTCTTTAGTACAATTTTGATCAAAATTTGTCTTCAGTAGAATTTTGATCAAAATTTGTCTTCAGTAAAATTTTGATCAAAATTTGTCTTCAGTAAAATTTTGATCAAAATTTGTCTTCAGTAAAATTTTGATCAAAATTTGTCTTCAGAAAAATTTTGATCAAAATTTGTCTTCAGCAAAATTTTGATCAAAATTTGTCTTCAGCAAAATTTTGATCAAAATTTGTCTTCAGCAAAATTTTGATCAAAATTTGTCTTCAGTAAAATTTTGATCAAAACTTGCCTTTGGTGAAATTTTGATCAAAATGTGTCTTTAGTGAAATTTTGATCAAAATGTGTCTTTAGTAAAATTTTGATTAAAATTTGTCTTTAGTAAAATTTTGATCAAAATTTGTCTTTAGTAAAATTTTCAACAAAATGTGTCTTTAGTAAAATTTTGATCAAAATTTGTCTTTAGTAAAATTTTGATCAAAATTTGTCTTTAGTAAAATTTTGATCAAAATTTGTCTTTAGTAAAATTTTGATCAAAATTTGTCTTTAGTAAAATTTTGATCAAAATTTGTCTTTAGTAAAATTTTGATCAAAATTTGTCTTTAGTAAAATTTTGATCAAAATCTGTCCTTAGTAAAATTTTGATAAAAATTTGTCCTTAGTAAAATTTTGATCAAAATTTGTCTTTAGTAAAATTTTGATCAAAATTTGTCTTTAGTAAAATTTTGATCAAAATTTGTCTTTAGTAAAATTTTGATCAAAATTTGTCTTTAGTTAGATTGTGATCAAAATTTTTTTTTAGTTAGATTTTAATCAAAATTTGTCTTTAGTAAGATTTTGCTCAAAATTTGTCTTTAGTTAGGTTTGGATCAAAATGTTTTCTTTAGTAAAATTTGTCTTTTGTAAAATTTTGTCTTTAGTAAAATTTTGTTCAAAATTTGTCTTTAGTTCGATTTCGTTCAAAATTTTCAAAATGTTTTCTTTAGTAAAATTTGTCTTTTGTAAAATTTTGTTCAAATTTTGTACTTAGTAAAATTTTGTTCAAAATTTGTCTTTAGTTCGATTTCGTTCAAAATTTGTCTTTAGTAAAATTTTGTTGAAAATTTGTCTTTAGTAAAATTTTGTTGAAAATTTGTCTTTAGTAAAATTTTATTCAAAATTTGTCTTTAGTTAGATTTTGTTCAAAATTTGTATTTAGTAAAATTTTGATCACAAGTTGTCTTCATTAAAATTTTGATAAAAATTTGTCTTTAGTAAAATTTTGATCAAAATTAATCTTAAGTTAGATTTTGTTCAAAATTTGTCTTTAGTAAAATTTTGATAAAACTTGTATTTAGTAAAATTTTGTTAAAAATTTGTCTTTAGTTAGATTTTGTTGAAAATTTGTCTTTAGTGAAATTTTGATCAAAATTTGTCTTTAGTAAAATTTTGATCAAAATGTATTTTTAATAAGATTTTGATAAAAATTTGTCTTTAGTAAAATTTTGATAAAAATTTGACGTTAGTAAAATTTTGATCAAAATTTGTCTTTAGTTAGATTTGGATCAAAATTTGTCTTTAGTTAGATTTTGATCAAAATTTGTCTTTAGTTAGATTTTGTTTAAAATTTGTCTTTAGTAAAATTTTGATCAAAATTCGTCTTTAGTAAAATTTTGATCAAAATTTGTCTTTAGTAAAATTTTGATCAAAATTTGTCTTTAGTAAAATTTTGATCAAAATTTGTCTTTAGTTAGATTGTGATCAAAATTTTTTTTTAGTTAGATTTTAATCAAAATTTGTCTTTAGTAAGATTTTGCTCAAAATTTGTCTTTAGTTAGGTTTGGATCAAAATGTTTTCTTTAGTAAAATTTGTCTTTTGTAAAATTTTGTCTTTAGTAAAATTTTGTTCAAAATTTGTCTTTAGTTCGATTTCGTTCAAAATTTTCAAAATGTTTTCTTTAGTAAAATTTGTCTTTTGTAAAATTTTGTTCAAATTTTGTATTTAGTAAAATTTTGTTCAAAATTTGTCTTTAGTTCGATTTCGTTCAAAATTTGTCTTTAGTAAAATTTTGTTGAAAATTTGTCTTTAGTAAAATTTTGTTGAAAATTTGTCTTTAGTAAAATTTTATTCAAAATTTGTCTTTAGTTAGATTTTGTTCAAAATTTGTATTTAGTAAAATTTTGATCACAAGTTGTCTTCATTAAAATTTTGATAAAAATTTGTCTTTAGTAAAATTTTGATCAAAATTAATCTTAAGTTAGATTTTGTTCAAAATTTGTCTTTAGTAAAATTTTGTTTAAAACCTGTATTTAGTAAAATTTTGTTAAAAATTTGTCTTTAGTTAGATTTTGTTCAAAATTTTGTTGAAAATTTGTCTTTAGTGAAATTTTGATCAAAATTTGTCTTTAGTAAAATTTTGATCAAAATGTATTTTTAATAAGATTTTGATAAAAATTTGTCTTTAGTAAAATTTTGATCAAAATTTGACGTTAGTAAAATTTTGATCAAAATTTGTCTTTAGTTAGATTTGGATCAAAATTTGTCTTTAATAAAATTTTGATCAAAATTTGTATTTAGTTTGATTTTGTTCAAAATTTGTCTTTAGTAAAATTTTGTTCAAAATTTGTCTTCAGTAAAACTTTGATCAAATTTTGTCTTTTAACAGATTTAAAGAAGATTTCATACCTTTAATGTTCTGCTAATTACTTGTTTACGTTTTCTTACATTTGTTTTTGCATTTCTATCTCCCCCCAAATGACTTGTTTGTTTTTGTTTCTTTATTTTTGTTATGATTTTTTACACCGGTTTCTTGTTTTCTTCTTCTTCTTTTTTAACTTTGCATGTTGCTCCCAAATAAACAACAACAAAAACAATAACAACACGGACACAATGAAAGTTATGTTGTAGTAGTAATCCATGAGGTAGAGTGTGTGTGTTTGTTGTTGGAGTCTTAAATTGAATATTGGAGCAAGAAATTACTCTTTCTTTTCAAATATTGTTGTTGCCTTTTATTTTGTTGTACATTTCACTTTGAGTCTTTATTGTTCTTGTTATTGTTGTTGCAATGCAATGAATGCATTGCATTGACTCTGTTGTTGTTGCCTTGGCTTTGGCTCAGTCTCTTTCTTGGCTTAAGATCATTATTATGTTGTTCAACACTTTCAGTTTCATTTTCTATTTGATTCATTTCGCGTCGTCTAATTTCGTTTTGTGTTCAGTAAAAAAAGAAAGAAAAAGTTATAAAATTATTAGAAAAGAAAGAAATATTAATACTTAATAAAATTAACAACATTTAAAATAAGATAAATTTCTTTTTAATTTAGTTTTCTATGAAATGAAATAAACTTTTGAAAAAAGAAGTTTCCAAAGTTGGTGTTAATTTATGTTTAAAAAAAATCAAGTGTTTTCAAATTTTTTAAATAAAGTAAATCAGAAAAAGTTAAATAAAGTGTTAAATAATTTTTATAACAATAACAAATTACAAAATACATTTTAACAAAAAAAAAAAAAAAAAATCATGGCTCGCAGGAAAGTTTCTTTAACTTTGACGTCATCTTCTTTGGCTTCGTCCAAGCAACAGATTTCATTGGATATTGAAAAAGCAAAACGCCATTTTAGTTGGTCCGATTGTGAGACAATGTAAGTTTGTTGAACTTTTTTTTTACTTTTTATTAATATTGCTTTTCTTTTTTTTTCTTTGTAATAACTAAATCTTTTATATGTTTTTTCTTTAACAAATGCAATTTTAATAATATTAGCAATTTTTATTGTAAATTAGTTATAGAATTTCTTACAAAATCTTATCTTATTTTAATCTTATGTTAACCCCGAGAGAACAGAAAAAACAGCTGAGTTTGTTTACATCTCATATGTGATAGAGATTTGTACGAGGTTAGAATGATAAGTCATTAAAAAACTATTTAAAATACATGTTTCAATAGTTTGAAATAGTTATGGAAGAAGATTTTATAACAGATGGATTGATTTACATGGCGGTAATAATACTAAATCCATATGTTTTTTTTATGCAGCTCTAACTTTCAAACGATACCTACAGCATTAGTTTAGCAACTGTATAATCCGGATCAGTGACACACTTTACTATCTGATCAAATGACTAATACGAAAATATTTTTTTCCTGAAACAAAAAATAAATAAATAAAATTCAAGTTAATATTTACAATTAGTCTGATTTTTTATTTAGCATCTACTTGTAAAATATCTAATTATAAGTATATCTTATCAATGCGTTCCACTCAAAATGTAAGTGCTAGAATAAGAAATAAAATTAATAAATAATAAAATTAATATTGAGAAGCAACTGTAAAGTTTGGATACCCTACATACAAAATTTTAGAAATCCTGGATGCTTGATACTAAACTTTTTTGGAAATGATCTGAACTATAGAAGTTTTTCATATGAAAAATTTTAAACAGAAATTTTTTATATGAAAAATTTTAAACAGAAATTTTTTATATGAAAAATTTTCTATAGAAATTTTTTATATGAAAAATTTTCTATAGAAATTTTTTATATGAAAAATTTTCTATAGAAATTTTTTATATGAAAAATTTTCCATAGAAATTTTTTATATGACAAATTTTCTATAGAAATTTTTTATACGAAAAGTTTTATATAGAAATTTTTTATAAGAAAAATTTTCTTTTTAAATTTTTTATAAGAAAATTTTCTTTATAAATTTTTTATATGAAAAATTTTCTGTAAAAATTTTATATATGAAAAATTTTATAGAAAAATTTTTTATATGAAAAATTTTCTATAGAAATTTTTTTTAAGAAAAATTTTCTATAGAAATTTTTTTTAAGAAAAATTTTCTTAATAAATTTTTTCTAAGAAAAATTTTCTTTATAAAATATTTATATGAAAAATATTCTGTAGAAATTTTTTATATGAAAATTTTTCTGTAGAAATTTTTTATATGAAAAATTTTATAAAAAAATTTTTTTATGTGAAAAATTTTCTAGAGAAATTTTTTTATGTAAAAAATGTTCTATAGATAGTTTTTATATGAAAAATTTTCTATAGAAATTTTTTATAAGAAAAATTTTTTATATAATAAATTTTATTATATGAAAAAATATAATTTTATATGAAAAATTTTCTATAGAAATTTTTTATAAGAAAAATGTGAAATAAAAAAAATGTGAAATATGAATTTTTCATATGTATATAAATTTTTAATACGAAAAATTTTCTATAGAAATTTTTTATATGAAAATTTTCTATAGAATTTTTTTTTATATGAAAATTTTTATAAGAAAAATTTTTTTTATAAATTTTTTATAGAAATTTTTTTATATGAAAAATTCTCTATAGAATTTTTTTATGAAAAATTTTCTATAGAATTTTTTTATATGAAAAATTTTCTATAGAAATTTTTTTATTTGAAAAATTTTGTATAGAAATTTTTTATAAGAAAAATTTTCTATAGAAATTTTTTATATAAAAAATTTTCTATATAAATTTTTTGTATCAAAAATTTTCTATATAAATTTTTTTATATAAAAAAATTTTTATAGACATTTTTTTATATGAAAAGTTTTCTATAGAAATTTTTTTATATGAAAAATTTTCTATAGAAATTTTTTTATATGAATAATTTTATATAAAAAATTTTATATAGAAATTTTTTGTATTAAAATTTTTTATATGAAAAATTTGCTATTGAAATTTTTTATATGAAAAATTTTCTATAGAAATTTTTTGTATATGAAAAATTTTCTAAAGAAATTTTTTTATAGGAAAAATTTTCTAAAAAAATTTTTTTATATGAAAAATTTTCTAAAAAAATTTTTTTATATGAAAAATTTTCTATAAAAATTTTTTATATTTAAAATATTCTATAATGATTTTTTATAAGAAAAATTTTCTACAAACATTTTTTATATGAAAAATTTTCTATAGACATTTTTTTACATAAAAAATTTTCTATAGAAATTTTTTTATTTGAAAAATTTTCTATAGAAATTTTTAATAAAAAAAATTTTTTAAATTTTTTTAAAGAAAAATTTTCTTTAAAAATTTTTTATATGAACAAATTTCTGTAAAATTTTTTTGTATGAAAAATTATCGATAGAAATTTTTTGTATGAAAAATTATCGATAGAAATTTTTTAAATGAAAAATTTTCTATAGAAATATTTTATATATTTTTTTATATGAAAAAATTTCTATAGAAATTTTTTTTATATGAAAAATTTTCTCTAGAAATTCTTTTATATGAAAAATTTTCTATAGAAATTTTTTTATGAAAAATTTTTCATAGAAATTTTTTATATGAAAAATTTTATAAAGAAATTTTTAAAAAGAAAAATTTTCTTCAGAAATTTTTTAAAAGAAAAATTTTCTATAGAAATTTTTTATATGAAAATTTTCGTATACAAATTTTTTATATGAAAAGTTTTCTGTAGAAATTTTTAATATGAAAAATTTTCTATAGAAATTTTTTATATGAAAAATTTTCCATAGAAGTTTTTTATATGAAACTTTTTCTATAGAAATTTTTTATATTAAAAATTTTCTATAGAAATTTTTTGTATGAAAAATTTTCTTTTAAATTTTTTATATTAAAAATTTTATATAGAAATTTTTTTATATAAAAAATTTTCCATACAAATTTTTTTATATGAAAAAATTTCTCTAGAAATTTTTTTATATGAAAAATTTTCTATAGAAATATTTTTTATGAAAAATTTTCCATAGAAATTTTTTATATGAAAAATTTTCTTTAGAAACTTTTTATATGAAAAATTTTATAAAGAAATTTTTTATATGAAAAATTTTATAAAGAAATTTTTAAAAAGAAAAATTTTCTTCAGAAATTTTTTAAAAGAAAAATTTTCTATAGAAATTTTTTATATGAAAATTTTCCTATACATATTTTTTATATGAAAAGTTTTCTGTAGAAATTTTTAATATGAAAAATTTTCTATAGAAATTTTTTATATGAAAAATTTTCTATTAAATTTTTTATATGAAAAATTTTATAAAGAAATTTTTGTATATAAAAAATTTTCCATACAAATTTTTTTATATGAAAAATTTTCTATTAAATTTTTTATATGAAAAATTTTCTATTAAATTTTTTATATGAAAAATTTTATAAAGAAATTTTTTTATATAAAAAATTTTCCATACAAATTTTTTTATATGAAAAATTTTCTATAGAATTTTTTTTTATGAAAAATTTTAAATAGAAATTTTTTATATGAAAAATGTTCTATAGAAATTTTTTATATTAAAAATTTTCTACAGAAATTTTTTGTAAAATAAAAAAAATTTCTATACATACTTTTAATAAGAGAAAAAAAAAAACTTTTTATATGAAAATTTGCTTAATAAAAATTTTAAATGAAAAATTTTCTAAAAAAAATTTAAATGAATAATTTCCAAAAGAAAAATTTTCTAAGAAATTTTTATATGAAATATTTTCTAAAAAATTTTTTATATGAAAAATTTTCTAAAAAATTTTTTATATGAAAAATTTTCTAACAATTTTTTTTTCTATAGAAATTTTGTATATAAAAAATTTGTAAAGAAATTTTTTATATGCAAAATTTTCTTTAGAAATTTTTTATACGAAAAATTTTCTATTGAAATTTTTTAAAAAATTTTTTTATAAAAAATTTTCTTTAGAAATTTTTTATATATAAAATTTTCTATTTTAATTAAGTCTCATAAGTACCGGTCCGTGTAGATAAAAACTTTTTTAATATTGCAGTTTATTTATATTTGTTGCAAATATTAAATATTATTTACAAAATTAAGTTTGTAGCGGTAAAGTCACAAGAATCGTTTTAAATGAAAGATAAATTTAAACAAAAAAGTGTTCAAAAATAGACGAAAAATTTATACAATTTTAATAGAAATCTAAATAGATCTTAATAATAGACGAGAGCAGAGTTTAGTGAGTTTTTTTTATATGTACCTTAAAATTTATAAATATTAAATGATACCGAAATATTTATGTATGTATTTCGAACGGTTTCATGTCTTTCATTTCATGGATATAACAGTATTTAATAATTTATATTCCCATTTAAAAGGTTATTTAATAACTGTCATTTATGTATATCATTTTTCTATTTTAATACATATTTCATTATTTTAATTCATTTCAATTAGCGACTTCCATCTTTAACTTCTCATGGTAATTTTGACAAATCCCACAACAATAAAATAGAAACTAACACAACAAAAACAATAACAAAAAAACCCAGTCCCCAAAGTATTTGTACCTATAACGCTAATGGCTCGGTTAGCACCTGTTAATGACATCAAAACGTCAGCGACCTCCAGAAGTCAATAATTACAATGATTGCACAAAAATTCGCTTCTAAAATATAAACAATAAAAATAACTCAAAAAATCAATATTACAACAACTATAATTATAGCCACAGTTTAATAGTGACAACAACAATAAGACACAAATATTTGATTGACCATTTAACCAAACAAAAATTTTAAATTACTTCTTTTTTCGAATTCTGGCCAGAAAAATAAATGGAACAAGAAAAGACAAAGACAAAACATGTTATTTTACAATAATTTTTGTTTGACTTTAAGTACAAAAAAATTACAAGGCTGCCAGATTGTATCAAGTTAAAATTTTATTTTTAATATTCCTGAAAATTTTGTATGATAAATTTTCTATAGAAATTTTTTTATATAAAAAATTTTCAATATAAATTTTTTATAAGAAAAATTTTCTATACAAATTTTATATATGAAAAATTTTCTGTAGAAATTTTATAGATGAAAGATTTTATATACAAATTATCTACCGAAATTTTTCATATAAAAAATTTCTATAGAAAATTTTTCATATAAAAAATTTCTATAGAAAATTTTTCATATAAAAAATTTTTATAAAAAATTTTTCATATAAAAAATTTCTTTAGAAAATTTTTCATATAAAACAATTATATAAAATAAAAAATGTCTATAGAAAATTTTCCAAATAAGAAAGTTTGATAGAAAATTTTTCATATAAAAAAAATTTATAGAAAATTTTTCGTGTAAAATATTGCTATAGAAATTTTCTTATATAAAAATTTAGAAAATTTTTCATATAAAAAATTCTATAAAAAATTTTTCATATAAAAATTTTTTATAGAAAACTTTTCATATAAAAAATTTCTATAGAAGATTTTTTATGTAAAGAATTTCTATAGAAAATTTTTCATATAAAAAATTTCAATAGAAAATTTTTGATATAAAAAATTTCTATAGAAAATTTTTCATAAAAAAAAATTTATAGAAAATTCTTTTTTATAAAAAATTTTTATAGAAAATTTTTCATATAAAAAATTTCTATAGAAAATTTTTCATATAAAAAATTTTTATAGATAATTTTTCATATAAAAAATTTCTGTAGAAAATTATTCATATAAAAATTTCTATAGAAAATTTTTAATGTAAAGAATTTCTATAGAAAATTTTTAATGTAAAGAATTTCTATAGAAAATTTTTCATATAAAAAATTTCAATAGAAAATTTTTGATATAAAAAATTTCTATAGAAAATTTTTCATAAAAAAATTTATAGAAAATTTTTCATAAAAAAAAAATTTATAGAAAATTCTTTTTTATAAAAAATTTTTATAGAAAACTTTTCATATAAAAAATTTCTATAGAAAATTTTTCATATAAAAAATTTCTATAGAAAAATTTTCATATTAAAAATTTCTATAGAAAATTTTTAATGTAAAAAATTTCTGCAGAAAATTTTTCATATAAAAAATTTCTAAAGAAAATTTTTCAAATAAAAAATTTCTATAGAAAATTTTTCATAAAAAAAAATTCTATAGAAAAATTTTCATATAAAAATTGATCTATAGAAAATTTTTCATATAAAAATTGATCTATAGAAAATTTTTCGATAAGAAATTTTTTATATATTTAAAAATTTTCTATAGAAAAATGTTTATATTTTCTATAGAAAAAAAAAGAAAAATTTTCTACAGAAAAATTTTTATATTGAAAAATTTTCTATAGAAATATTTTTATATTGAAAAATTTTTATATTGAAAAATTTCCTATAGAAAAATTTTTATATTGAAAAATTTTCTACAAAAATATTTTTATATTGAAAAGTTTTCTATAGAAAAATTTATATTGAAAAATTTTCTATAGAAAAATTTTTATATTGAAAAATTTTCTATGGAAAAATTTTTATATTGAAAAATTTTCTGTAAAAATATTTTTATATTGAAACATTTTCTATAGAAACATTTTTCTATTGAAAAATTTTCTAAAGAAAAATTTATATTGAAAAATTTTCTATAGAAAAATTTTTATATTGAAAAATTTTCTGTGGAAAAATTTTTATATTGAAAAATTTTCTGTAAAAATATTTTTATATTCAAATATTTTCTATAGAAACATTTTTCTATTGAAAAAATTTCTAAAGAAAAATTTATATTGAAAAATTTTCTTTAGACAAATTTTTTTATTGAAAAATTTTGTTTAGAAAAATTTTTATATTGAAAAATTTTGTATAGAAAAAATTTTATATTGAAAAATTTTCTACAGAAAAATGTTTATATAAGAAATATTTTGGTATAAAAAATTTTTTATATAAAAATTTTAATATAGAATTTTTTTTAGATAAAAAATTTCAATAGAAATTTTTATATGAGAAATTTTTTAAATAAGACATTTTCTATAGACATTTTTTATATGAAAACTTTTCTATAGAAATTTTTTTATGAAAAATTTTCTATAAAAATTTCGTATATGAAAAATTTGTTTTAGGAATTTGTTATATTAAAAATTTTCTATAGAATTTTTTTTAAACAAAAATTTTCTTTAGACATTTTTTAGGATGAAAAATTTTGTATAGAAATTTGTTTATGAGAAACTTTTTAAATGAAAATTTTTCTGGAGAAATTTTTTATATGAAAAAGTTTTTATAGAAATTTTTATATGAAAAATTTTCTACAGAAATTTTTATATGAAAAATTTTCTATTGAAAAATTTTTTGTAGAAAAATTTTCTATATAAATTTTTTATATGAGAAATTTTCTATAGAATTTTTTTATATGAAAAATTTTCTTTAGAAATTTTTTATTTGAGAAATTTTTTTTAGATATTTTTTATTTGAAAAATTTTCTATAGAAATTTTTTTTTACGAAAAATTTCTATAGAAATTTTTTTATGGAAAATTTTTTGTATAAAAAATTTTTTATTTAAAAAAATTTGTACAAAAATTTTTCTATAGGAATTTTTTATATAAGACATTTTCTTTAGAAATTGTTTATATGAGAAATTTTCTATTGATGTTTTTTAGTTGAAAAATTGTCTATAGAAATTTTTTTATATGAAAAATTTTCTATAGAAATTTATATGAAAAATTTTCTATGGAATTTTTGATATGAAAATTTTTCTATTGGAATTTTTCTTCAGAAATTTTTTGTATAAAAAATTTTCTATTAAAATATTTTATTAGAAAAATTTTCGATAGAATTTTTTTTTGATAAAAAAAAAAAAAATTCTATAAAAATTTTTAATATGAAAAATTTTCTAAAGAAATTTTTTATATAATAAATTTTCTTAAGAAATTTTTTTTATAAAAAAAATTTGTATAGCAATTTTTAATTTAAAAAATTTTCTATAGAAATTTTTTTTATGAAAAATCTTCTATAGAAATTTATATGAAAAATTTCCTATGGAATTTTTGATATGAAAATTTTTCTATTGGAAGTTTTCTTCAGAAATTTTTTGTATAAAAAATTTTCTATTAAAATATTTTATTAGAAAAATTTTCGATAGAACTTTTTTTTATAAAAAAAAAATCTATAGAAATTTTTAATATGAAAAATTTTCTATAGAAATTTTTTATATGATAAATTTTCTTAAGAATTTTTTTTTTATAAAAAAAATTTGTATAGCAATTTTTAATTTGAAAAATTTTCTATAGAAATTTTTTATATGATAAATTTTCTTAAGAATTTTTTTTTTGGAAGAAATTATTTTTAGTTGAACCAGAAATTTATGTTGATGGTCGTGGGTTCGAGTCGGGCTCAGGTTCATGTCATAAATTATTTTTTTAATTTATGATTTTTAAATTAGATGAATAAATTTTAGGAATACTGAAAAAACTATGTGACACTTAGCAGTGTGGAATGCTGCATTTTCTGTCCCGCTACGGACTTCATCAGCACACTGTGTCACCAACTGTTAGATGCCAGTAGTTAAGATCATCTATTTAACTGAATTCTTAAGCGAAATTGAAAACGAGAATTATGTTAACACTCATTTCTATTTCACCTATGACCATATGATCGATTCAGTTAGGTTAAAGTACAAAGTAAATGTAGATTAATAAAGGATAGGGATACAAAACATAAAGGAAAAAACTATGGTGGATAAGTTCGTCTAACTGAATCGATCATATGGTCATAGGTGAAATAGAAATGAGTGTTAACATAATTCTCGTTTTCAATTTCGCTTAAGAATTCAGTTAAATAGATGATCTTAACTACTGGCATCTAACAGTTGGTGACACAGTGTGCTGATGAAGTCCGTAGCGGGACAGAAAATGCAGCATTCCACACTGCTAAGTGTCACATAGTTTTTTCAGTATTCCTAAAATTTATTCATCTAATTTAAAAATCATAAATTAAAAAAATAATTTATGACATGAACCTGAGCCCGACTCGAACCCACGACCATCAATTTTTTTTTTTTATAAAAAAATTGTATAGCTATTTTTTATTTACAAATTTTCAATAGAAAACTTTTCTGTAAATAATTTGCTATAACAAAATTTTGTGAAAAGATTTTCAAAATTTTTTTTTTAAAGATCTGGCAGTTCTTTATATCCATTTAAAATCACCTGTTAATGGTAAAGTGGTCACAGTTCGTTACAAACATTTGAAAAAATACGTTGATGTTTCTGTGAATTTATTTAAATTTAATAATATAATAAAAGCTGCTCTTTTGTCTTTTACTTGTATTTCTGTTAAAATTTTATAAAATTTATTTGTATGTTTGTCTGTTTGTATAGGTTTTTTTGACTCTATTTTTTTTGGTGTGTAAGATTTCATCAGACTTTAGGCATTGAAAATAAGTTTCAAGTTCAGTCACTAATTTAGTAAAAAAAAATAATAACAATAATAATATTTAAACATTAATTCATTCTGCAGCGGCATTTCATAAAAAAAAAACGCATCGACCTAAAGCAAAACTACAAAATGAATCTCAATAACAAACAAACGAGTGCAGTTTTTGTTAAAGTTGATTTTAAAACTAAACCGCCCGAAATCGAGGTATGAAATGATCCGACATCCGTCCAAACGCACGTACAATGGGTGTGTGTTGGTTATAAGAGTTTGAAACTAAATGGCTTCATATTTTTGGTTAATCATTTAACAAAGTCAAGTTAAAACCTTAACTTAAACTTAAGCTGTACTTGTACTTATTTGCCCCCCTTTGCATACGATTAATTACTTTTAAACGTTTGATTAGAGCCCTTTTTTGTGTCATATTTCTTATTTTATTTTTATTTTAATGATTAATTTGCTTGAATTTTTTGTTTGTTAAGATTAAACAAAGGTGTGAATGTGATTTTTATTTAAAGAAAAAAGCTGAGATGTGAAACTTGTATGACATTGAAATTTAAACAGCCAAAATGTCATAAAAACTACTCTCAAATAAATATAGAGATTTCAACTTTGCTTTGTTTTTGAAAACTATCCATTGCAAGTCCGTTGTATTTTTTTTCTTAATGTTTAATAAATTTTAATAATTTACTAATTTGCTTAAATTTATTAACAAGAGATTTGTGCAAACTCTATTATTAATTGAATATTTATGAATGAATTCGTTTAGACACAAATACATAAACACTTCACAAAATTTTGCGGATTTTTTATAATTTTATAATAAAAATTTAAGCCAGTTTTCGAGGTTTGATTTAAGAATCAGTTTAAAAGATTTAATATTTAGAATATGTTCCCAGTAAAACTTTTCATTACCAAATAATGAGTTAAACAGTTAAACTATTGAACACGAACTACTTACTCATTCGCTGTTTAAGTCATTACATTAACATGGGGATGTCATTGGAGGCAAGTACTTACCAATTGTAGAAAAGTAATGACTTGGGTAAGCAATTTGAAAGCAACAACAACAACAGCAACAACTTTTTTGTTGTTGTTTTATTAAAAACATATATTTTTAAACGAAATAAAAATTTTTTTTATGATCCCATGGGGGCTCGAACCCAGACCCTCCGACTGCTAGGCAGAGACTCTTCCACTGAGCTACTTCATATGTTGAAAACTTAGCAGCTTATAATTAATATAAACAATTTTTATTTTTAGATCCAAAATCATGTGAAAATAACTTTGTTTTCCCCTGCTTTTTTTTGCTTTGTTGTAATTTTTGGAAAATATTTTTATGCGATTTTTTGTAATTATTTTAAAACTTTTTTAAAATTATTTCAAAACTTAAACAATTTAAATCTTCTTTTTTGTATAAGTTTTTACATAAGATTGGCTCTTACTTACTTAAATGTTACAACCTGTTAAGGTCAAAGTCCGAGCATATTTTAGAATTCCATAGATTTCGATCTTTTGCGAATATTCTCCAATTTTATAGGCCAAGCTTTGAAAAATGTTCCTCTACTTGGTCTTTCTATCGAAGTTTCGGACATCCTCCTCTAACATTTGGTAGTGGGACATTTCAATTCTAATTTTATCCTCTTCACTGTATTTTTTTCAAGAGAGGGTTACTAGCCCGTAATCCTAACCCATTTTTATATTACAATATTAATGGGTGTTAAACTAGCTCCCCGGGTGATACCATGAGGAGGTGTGTGTCCACAGTTGAGATGAAGGATGACCCAGATAAGTTGGGCTTACCAAGTTAAGACCAATTAGAATCGTGTTTGGTATTCAACATCCCCTACATAGTCAAAATTGACTCATGATGGTATTTTTTCATTAACGTGAGTTAGTTTTAAAAAATTTTTTTACAGAAGATAATATTTAAGTTCTTAAAATTCAAAAATCATTTAAAAAGACTCTTTTAATAAAAAAAAAAAACAAAAAAAAATTGTTGCCCTTGGTGGGATTTGAACCGGGGCCATTCAGTTTAAATTACCATCTTAATTACAAATAAGTACTTCTGTAATAACTTATTATTTATTCGGATGGTATGTTGTAGTCGTTACAAGGTAACCAGTTATCAGAGTACTTGCCATTACCAAAGTTTTGCTGGGTTATAGTCGGTCAAGAATGACTCTATAAGACTAAGTACAAAAACATCCTAATTGTTATACCCTTCACCACCATAGGTGGAAAGTGTATTATAAGTTTGTGCTGATGTATGTCACGCATAGAAATATTTGTCTTAGACCCACCTTTTAGTATACCAATACCCAGTAAAACTTTTCATTACCAAATAATGAGTTAAACGGTTAAACTATTGAACCCGAACTACTTACTCATTCGCTATTTAAGTCATTACATTAACATGGGAATGTCATTGGAGGCAAGTACTTACCAATTGTAGAAAAGTAATGACTTGGGTAAGCAATTTGAAAGCAACAACAACAACAGCAACAACTTTTTTGTTGTTTTATTAAAAACATATATTTTTAAATGAAATACAAATTTTTTTTATGAACCCAGACCCTCCGACTGCTAGGCAGAGACTCTTCCACTGAGCTACTTCATATGTTGAAAACTTAGCAGCTTATAATTAATATAAACAATTTTTATTTTTAGATCCAAAATCATGTGAAAATAACTTTGTTTTTCCCTGCTTTTACGATTTTTTGTAATTATTTTAAAACTTTTTTAAAATTATTTTAAAACTTAAACAATTTAAACCTTCTTTTTTGTATAAGTTTTTACATAAGATTGGCTCTTACTTAAATGTTACAACCTGTTAAGGTCAAAGTCCGAGCATATTTTAGAATTCCATAGATTTCGATCTTGTGCGAATATTCTCCAATTTTATAGGCCAAGCTTTGAAAAATGTTCCTCTACTTGGTCTTTCTATCGAAATTTCGGACATCCTCCTCTAACATTAGGTAGTGGGACATTTCAATTCTAATTTTATCCTCTTCATTGTATTTTTTTCAAGAGAGGGTTACTAGCCCGTAATCCTAACCCATTTTTATATTACAATATTAATGGGTGTTAAACTAGCTCCCCGGGTGATACCATGAGGAGGTGTGTGTCCACAGTTGAGATGAAGGATGACCCAGATAAGTTGGGCTTACCAAGTTAAGACCAATTAGAATCGTGTTTGGTATTCAACATCCCCTACATAGTCAAAATTGACTCATGATGGTATTTTTTCATTAACGTGAGTTAGTTTTAAAAAATTTTTTTACAGAAGATAATATTTAAGTTCTTAAAATTCAAAAATCATTTAAAAAGACTCTTTTAATAAAAAAAAACTAAAAAAAATTGTTGCCCTTGGTGGGATTTGAACCGTGGCCATTCAGTTTAAATTACCATCTTAATTACAAATAAGTACTTCTGTAATAACTTATTATTTATTCGGATGGTATGTTGTAGTCGTTACAAGGTAACCAGTTATCAGAGTACTTGCCATTACCAAAGTTTTGCTGGGTAGGCTTAGAATTACTTTCTGAGTCGATTTAGCGATATCCGTCCGTCCGTCTGGCTGGCTGGACCCCCATGTAAACCATGTAATCAAAGTCGCAATTCTTAGGATAATTTGATGATATTTGGCACAGGTCATTTTTTTGATAGTGGGACCATGGCTATTGAAATCAGTCAAAATCGGTCTATTATTCATATTACCTCCCATAGGTTCCAATCCCCGGAATTGATATTTTGGCCACAAATATCAATATTTTTTCAAGAAATTTGAAATAAATAGCAAGGATCGTAACTGTTATAACTTTTATCGTAAAAGTCAGAAAAAAAAGTTATTTTTTGACTTTTATTTTTGCGAGCAGAAATAAAAGTTATTTTTTGACTTTTATTTTTTGATCAAAAATAACAGACTTTTATTTTTTCAAGCAAAAATAAAATTTATTTTTTAACTTTTATTTTTTCGAGCAAAAATAACAGTTATTTTTGACTTTTATTATTTCGAGCATGAATAAAAGTTATTTTTTGACTTTTATTTTTTCGAGCAGAAATAAAAGTTATTTTTTGACTTTTATTTTTTCGAGCAGAAATAAAAGTTACTTTTGTTTAAATTCATGATAAATTTATCGAAAATTTTTGTCAAACAAAGATAATTTTTCAGTGAAAATAATATGCATACGCTCAAAAACTAATGGAGTTGAGTTTCGCAGTCATAATTAGGGTTGAAAACACAAAAATAACTTTTATTTCTGCTCGAAAAAATAAAAGTAAAAAAATAATAATAAATAAAAATAAATAATAATAAAAGTAAAAAAAAAAAAATAATAATAAAAATAATTTTTTTCTAAAAAATAAAAATCAGATTTTTAAAAATCATCGCATGAAAATTTCGTCCAAGACTATCAAAATGGTATACCTACTTGGTTTTTTTTCAGACATTTCCTTGCGGTTGCTTTTTTTTAATCAAAAATTCTAAAATAACAGTTATTTTCGGTCCCTGATAAATAGTGCTTATGTAAACCAAAATCACTGTACCAAATTTCGTTGAAATCGGTCCACATTTGACCATAGCTCTCATACAAACTCTTCAGTCAAAACGCACTAAATGAGACAAAAATCACTAAAACGCTCGAAAATCTGAAGATAATTAGAATTTTGAGTTTATTTTTTGCATACATAAATCTTGTAACAACTGTAATCAATTTGCCAAATTTCGAGATAATCGGTCCACATTTGACCCTATCTCTCATATAAGTCCAAATGACGGAAACAGCTTAAATGTATAAGTTTAGAGAAGATGTTTGTATGATGACAAAATTTTGCAAATATTTGTCTTTATACAGGAAAAAGAACACCTTTGATCTTAGTGGTGAAGGGCATCGTCTTCCTAACGTCAACTTTTCTATAGAAATGTCTTCCTAACGTCAACTTTTCTATAGAAATGTCTTCCTAACGTCAACTTTTCTATAAAAATGTCTTCCTAACGTCAACTTTTCTATAGAAATGTCTTCCTAACGTCAACTTTTCTATAGAAATGTCTTCTTATCGTCAACTTTTCTATAGAAATGTCTTCCTATCGTCAACTTTTCTATAGAAATGTCTTCCTGTCATCAACTTTTCTATAGAAATGTCTTCCTGTCGTCAACTTTTCTATAGAAATGTCTTCCTGTCGTCAACTTTTCTATAGAAATATTTTCCTGTCGTCAACTTTTTAATAAAAATGTCTTCCTATCGTCAACTTTTCTAGAGAAATGTCTTCCTATCGTCAACTTTTCTATAGAAATGTTGTGGTATCGTCAACATTTCTATAGAAATGTTGTCCTATCGTAAACTTTTCTATAGAAATGTTATCCTATCGTCAACTTTTCTATGGAAACGTTGTCCTATCGTCAACTTTTCTATGGAAAAGTTGTCTTATCGTCAACTTTTCTATGGAAAAGTTGTCTTATCGTCAACTTTTCTATGGAAAAGTTGTCCTATCCTCAACTTTTCTATAGAAATGTTGTCCTATCGTCAACTTTTCTATAGAAATGTTGTCCTATCGTCAACTTTTCTATAGAAATGCTGTCCTATCGTCAACTTTTCTATAGAAATGTTGTCCTATCGTCAACTTTTCTATAGAAATGTTGTCCTATCGTCAACTTTTCTATAGAAATGCTGTCCTATCGTCAACTTTTCTATAGAAATGTTGTCCTATCGTCAAATTTTCTATAGAAATGTTGTCCTATCGTCAACTTTTCTATAGAAATGTAGTCCTATCGTCAAATTTTCTATAGAAATGTTGTCCTATCGTCAACTTTTCTATAGAAATCTTTTCCTATCGTCAACTTTTCTACAGAAATGTTGTCCTATCGTCAACTTTTTTATAGAAATGTCCTATCGTCAATTTTTCTATAGAAATGTTGTCCTATCGTCAACTTTTCTATAGAAATGTTGTCCTATCGTCAACCTTTCTATAGAAATGTTGTCGTACCGTCAACTTTTCTATAGAAATGTTGTCCTTTTGTCAACTTTTCTTCCTGTCGTCAACTTTTCAATATAAATGTCTTGTTATCGTCAACTTTTCTATGGAAAAGTTGTCCTATCCTCAACTTTTCTATAGAAATGTTGTCCTATCGTCAACTTTTCTATAGAAATGTTATCCTATCGTCAACTTTTCTATGGAAAAGTTGTCCTATCGTCAACTTTTCTATGGAAAAGTTGTCTTATCGTCAACTTTTCTATGGAAAAGTTGTCTTATCGTCAACTTTTCTATGGAAAAGTTGTCCTTTCCTCAACTTTTCTATAGAAATGTTGTCCTATCCCCAACTTTTCTATAGAAATGTTGTCCTATCGACAACTTTTCTATAGAAATGCTGTCCTATCGTCAACTTTTCTATAGAAATGTTGTCCTATCGTCAACTTTTCTATAGAAATGTTTTCCTATCGTCAACTTTTCTATAGAAATGTCTTTCTATCGTCAACTTTTCTATAGAAATGTCTTCCTATCGTCAACTTTTCCATATAAATGTCTTCCTATCGTCAACTTTTCTATAAAAATGTCTTCCTATCGTTTACTTTTCTATAGGAATGTTGCCCTTTTGTCAGCTTTTCTATAGAAAGGTTGTCCTTTAGTCAACTATTGGCCGACCGTGTATATTTTAGTTATTATATTTAAATTGCTGTTACTAAAATTATTAATGAAAATTGTTTTTATTTAAAAGCAAAACTGCATATTACATGACTCATTACAGGTACATATTTGTAGACGTAAGTACTTATAATAGATTACTAGGTCATTTGGAAACTTTACTAGATATTCAAAAATTAACCGGCATTTATTTATACACAATTTGGATACAAAAATCTTACACATATGAAAATCACGAAATATTCCCTAAAAAGACAAATAAAAGTACTTTAACATCTTTTAACCACAAAAATGCAATAGCTCTTTTTAAACCCAACTTATTCACAGACTCATTCATCTACAGAAGATTTGTGTTGAAAAAAAACTAATAAAATAAATTGGATTGCCAAACGGTTTTTGGGTTTTTTAGGCCAAACATGAAATATCTTCAAATTAAGTTCGACCATCTTTCCGTCCGTACATCCACGCTAAACAAATACTCTATTTGTTAAGAAAATACTAAAATAGATAGAAATAGACCCTAGTACAACTTATGTTAAATTTGTGATTTGTCTTCGAAATTTGTAAAATGTTAAATATGTTAACTTGATGCGTTTATTTAGTTTATTGGCCTGCCCAAAATAAAAGAGTATTAGCCAAATGCGCTAAATACTCGATACTCGTCTCGTACATTGAATCAAACAAACGACAAAATATCTTAAAATATTAAACAAAAATAATATGGAAAAAAGTTGCGTCAGCGCCTACAACGAATGAGCAAACGATTCAATGCTGTGACCAAATGTAAAAAAAATCAAAATTTTTATTTTATTTTTCACTTCATTTCAACCAAAAAAGACAACAACAAAATTTTTAAATAAAAATTTTACAAAGGTCTAAGCTTAATGGATTTCATCAGTGTTGGAAGCGTGAGTAGAGCCTCACTCACATATTTATATGTACATGAATTTCAAAAAGTACCTTTTTAAACAAAAAACTAGCTTAGTCCCAATGATTTTCAGCAACTTTGAAAATTATGTTATAGCACATTTTTTCTAAAAATTTTAAGTACCTATAGAGAAATAGTACCAAATATGATAAAATGTTGTTTAGTACCAAAGATAAAAAAATGATCTTAAGAAATTATTTAGTACCAAAAATTTTTTTAAGAAATTTTATTGACAATTTTGTTTAGTTGTAACTAATTTTCTATAGAAAAATTTTCTAAAGAAATTTTTAGTTGCAAACAAATTTTCCATATACATTTTTTAGTACAGAAAAATTTTCTTTAGAAATTTTTTAGTACCATAAAGTTTTCTATAAATATTTTTTAGTATCAAAAAATTGTCTCTATAAATTTTTTCATTCCTAATTTCCTATATCGTTTTTTTAGAATCATATTTTTATATACATAATTTATTTACTTCTAAAGAAATTTTTTAGTACCAAAAAATAAAAAAAAATTCAAAGTTGCAAAAAATTTCCTAAAGAAATTTTTTAGTACCAACAAGTTTTCTAAAGAAAACTTTTTTAGTACAAAAAATAATTTCTATATAAATTTTTTAGATTTTTTAATACCAAAACATTCTAAAGAAATTTTATCAAAAAATTGTTTATAGAAATTTTTTAGTACAAAAAAATGTTTGTAGAATTTTTTAGTACAAAAAAATTTTGTATGGAAATTTTTAGTACAAAAAAATAGTTTATAGAATATTTTTAGTACAAAAAAATTATCTAAAGAAATTTGTTAATACAAAAAAGTTTTTAAGTACAAGAAAATTCTATAAATTTTTTTTAGAACCAAAAAATTATATATAGAAATTTTTTAGTACCAAAAACATTCTAAAGAAATATTATCAAAAAATTTTTTATAGAAATTTTTTAGAACAAAAAAATTTTTTATAGAAATTTTTTAGTAAAAAAAAATTATTTTATAGGAATTTATTAGTACAAATATTTTAGCACAAAAAAATTTTTTATAGAAATTTCTTTAACAAAAAAGCTATCTATAGAAATTTTTTTATACAAATTTTTTAGTACGAAAATGTTATCAATAGAAATTTTTTAGTACAAAAAAATTTTCTATAAAAACTTTTTGAAACCAAAAAATTATCTATTGAAATTTTTTAGTACCAAAAATATTCTAAAGAAATTTTCTCAAAAAATTTTTATAGAAATTTTCTATGGAAATTTTTTATCTAAAGAAATTTGTTAATACAAAAATGTTTTTAAGTACAAGAAAATTCTATAAATTTTTTTTAGAACCAAAAAATTATCTATAGAAATTTTTTAGTACCCAAAACATTCTAAAGAAATTTTATGAAAATTTTTTTTATAGAAATTTTTTAGAACAAACATTTTTTTATAGAAATTTTTTGGTAAAAAAAAAAAAAAATTTTATAGAAATTTTTTAGTACAAACAAATTTTTTAGCACAAACAAATTTTTTATAGAAATTTCTCAAAAAACAAACAAACTATCTTTAGAAATTTTTTTATACACATTTTTTAGTACGAAAATGTTACCAATAGAAATTTTTTAGTACAAAAAAATTTTCTATAAAAACTTTTTGAAACCAAAAAATTATCTATTGAAATTTTTTAGTACCAAAAATATTCTAAAGAAATTTTCTCAAAAAACTTTTATAGAAATTTTCTATGGAAATTTTTTAGTACAAAAAATTTTTAATCGAAATTTTTTAGAACAAAAAAGTGATCTATAGGAATTTTTTAGTACAAAAATAAATTGTTGTGCTATCGTCTACTTTTCTATAGAAATGTTATCTTGTAGTCAACTTTTCTATAAAAATGTTATCCTATCGTCAACTTTTCTTTTCAAATGTTATCCTATCGTCAACTTTTTTTTAGAAATGTTGACCTATCGGTAACTTTTCTTTAGAAATGTTATCCTATCATCAAGTTTTCTAAAGAAATGTTGTTTCATCGTCAACTTTTCTTAAGAAATGTTATCCTATCGTCAATTTTTTGTATAAATGTTGTCCTATGGTCAATTTTTCTTAAGAAATATTGTCCTATCGTTAATTTTTCTGTAGAAATGTTGTCCTTTTGTCAACTTTTCTTTAGAAATGTTGTCCTTTTGTCAACTTTTCTTTAGAAATGTTATCCTACCGTCAACGTTTCTATAGAAATTTCGTCCTATCGTCAACTTTTCTATAGAAATGTTGTCCTATCGTCAACTTTTCTATAGAAATGTTATCCTACCGTCAACGTTTCTATAGAAATTTCGTCCTATCGTCAACTTTTCTATAGAAATGTTGTCACATCGCCAACTTTTCTATAGAAATATTATCCTTTCGTTAAAATTGCTATAGAAATGTTTTCCTATCGTCAACTTTTCTTTAAAAATGTTGTCCTATCATCAACTTTTCTTTAGAAATGTTGACCTATCGTCAACTTTTCTTGTAGAAATGTTGTCATTTTATCAACTTTTCTATAGAAATGTTGTCATATCGTCAACTTTTCTGTAGAATTTTTTTTCCTATCTACAACTTTTCTATAGAAGTGTTGTTCTATCGTCAACTTTTCTATATAAATGTTGTACAATCGCCAACTTTTCTATAGAAATGTTGTCCTATTGTTAACTTTTCTATAGAAATATTGCCTTTTCATCAACTTTTCTATAGAAATATTGTCCTTTCGGTAAGTTTTCTATAGAAATGTTGTTCTATCGCCAACTTTTTTACAAAAAATATCGCTTATAGACAAATTTTTTATACCAAAAAATTTCAAAAGTTTTGGAATAAACTAAACTTTTGTATTAAAAAGTTTTACTGTAGTGTAATTCATTTGTTTTACATTTTTATTTGCCTCGTGACTTGAGATGTTTTACTACAATCACTCACTCATCTCTACTGATGTCTTTCGTTATTAGTACTTTTTGTTAAAGCTTAACTTAACTTCTTCTTTTTCTTCTGTGGTCTCTGCTCTGGTGGCTGTTTAAATTATTTCTTTTGACTATTATTTTATTTATTTTTTTTTTTCGAAAAATTAAAATTTCATGTTTTCAAGGTCAGTCATGCGCTAAACTATTTTGGTTGGAGCTGCTGCTGCTGCCAATGTTGGCTGCCGCTGAAGTAAATGGCAGTTGGTCGAGCGTTTTTTAAGGCTTGTTAACTTAAGTTTTTACGTGGTTGACTGGCTGATGGACGGACTGAGGGACAGACAGAAGAACATAAATATTTAAAATTTCTTTAGATGTTTAATTAATAATTTGTTTACGGCAATTATTTTGAAAATAACATGGGAGCAATTAATAATATGTATTTCATTATTTTAATATTAAAATGATAAGTACAGGTAATGATTGCTGGCTACAAGTACTTTATTTGAATGAAGTAATTTTACTTTTTTAAAATAACGTTTACATGAAAAATCCTTGGTTATTATTTTTATTCAACTTAGACCATAAAGGATTATAATGGATTGTCTTAGACTATAATTTGTAAGCAATTTTCGTCTTAAGCATATCCAATTTTTAACTTTTAACCAAACCACAACACAACTTTTTTCTTAAAAGTAATATAACAGGTGTATTGCACTAGATTCCCAAATTTATTGAAAGCATTTGTTATTGCAGTAAACAATCTTTTAGTTCAGTTGAGAATTTTTAATTTTTTAAAGATTTGAATGAAATCGTAATTCTATAAAATATCAAGTTTCATTACAAATTTTTATTTTTTCCACTCTATGATAAAAGCATCTAAAGTCCACTTTAACTACTTAATATTTAATTATAGTCTGATGTGTCTAGGTTTTTAATGAGATTAAAGGGGCGTTTCCTGATAAATTTCATATTTAAAAAAAAATATTTAAGATTTTTTTTAGTCTTACTCTTACAAGCACTTAGAGGTTAATTAGAAAATTTAATTACATCTTAATTTCTATGTTGCTAAAATTGCTATTAATTAAAATATAAAAAATATTAAAAAAGAACATATGAGAAAATATTAGAATCAGTCAAGCTCGACCATATGATACCCTGCACCACTGAAGCGAAATGTGGTTCAATGGCAAATACAAAAGTTAACTCGAGTCTTTCTAGATTCTATAGAAATGTCCTCCTATCGTCAACTTTTCTTAAGAAATGTCCTCCTATCGACAACTTTTCTAAAGAAATGTCTTCCTTTCGTCAACTTTTCTAAAGAAATGTCTTCCTATTGCAAACTTTTCTAAAGAAATGTCTTCCTATCATTAACTTTTCTATAGAAATGTCTTCCTATCGTCAACTTTTCTAAAGAAATGCCTTCCTATCGTCAACTTTTCTATAGAAATGCCTTCCTATAGTCAAAATTTCTAATGTAATGTCTTCCTATCGTCAACATTTTTAAAGAAATTTCTACCTATGTTCAACTTCTCTTAAGAAATATCTTCCTATCGTTAACTTCTCTAAAAATATGTCTTTATTTTGTCAACTTTTCAATAAATATGTCTTCCTATCGTCAACTTTTCAATAGAAATGTCTTCCTATCGTCAACTTTTCAATAGAAATATCCTCTATCGTCAACATTTCTAAAAAAATGTCTTCCTGTCATCGACTTTTCTAAAGAAATGTCTTCCTATCGTCGTCAACTTTTTTAAAAAGAAGTCGTCCTATCGTCAACTTTTGAAAATAAATGTCTTCCTATCGTCAACTTTTCTATAGAAATGTCTTCCTATCGTCAACTTTTCTATAGAAATGTCTTCCTATCGTCAACTTTTCTATAGAAATGTCTTCCTATCGTCAACTTTTCTATAGAAATGTCTTCCTATCGTCAACTTTTCTATGGAAATGTCTTCCTATCGTCAACTTTTCTATAGAAATGTCTTCCAATCGTCAGCTTTTCTATAGAAATGTCTTCCTACCGTTAAATTTTCTATAGAAATGTCTTCCTATCGTCAACCATTCTATAGAAATGTCTTCCTATCGTCAACTTTTCTATAGAAATGTCTTCCTATCGTCAACTTTTCTATGGAAATGTCTTCCTATCGTCAACTTTTCTATAGAAATGTCTTCCTATCGTCAACTTTTCTATAGAAATGTCTTCCTATCGTCAACTTTTCTATAGAAATGTCTTCCTATCGTCAACTTTTCTATAGAAATGTCTTCCTATCGTCAACTTTTCTATGGAAATGTCTTCCTATCGTCAACTTTTCTATAGAAATGTCTTCCTATCGTCAACTTTTCTATAGAAATGTCTTCCTACCGTTAAATTTTCTATAGAAATGTCTTCCTATCGTCAACCATTCTATAGAAATGTCTTCCTATCGTCAACTTTTCTATAGAAATGTCTTTCTATCGTCAACTTTTCTATAGAAATGTCTTCCTATCGTCAACTTTTTTATAGAAATGTCTTCCTATCGTCAACTTTTCTATAGAAATGTCTTCCTATCGTCAACTTTTCTATAGAAATGTCTTCCTATCGTCAACTTTTCTATAGAAATGTCTTCCTATCGTCAACTTTTCTATAGAAATGTCTTCCTATCGTCAACTTTTCTATAGAAATGTCTTCCTATCGTCAACTTTTCTATAGAAATGTCTTCCTACCGTTAAATTTTCTATAGAAATGTCTTCCTATCGTCAACCATTCTATAGAAATGTCTTCCTATCGTCAACTTTTCTATAGAAATGTCTTTCTATCGTCAACTTTTCTATAGAAATGTCTTCCTATCGTCAACTTTTTTATAGAAATGTCTTCCTATCGTCAACTTTTCTATAGTAATGTCTTCCTATCGTCAACTTTTCTATAGAAATGTCTTCCTATCGTCAACTTTTCTATAGAAATGTCTTCCTATCGTCAACTTTTCTATAGAAATGTCTTCCTATCGTCAACTTTTCTATAGAAATGTCTTCCTATCGTCAACTTTTCTATAGAAATGTCTTCCTATCGTCAACTTTTCTATAGAAATGTCTTCCTATCGTCAACTTTTCTATAGAAATGTCTTCCTATCGTCAACTTTTCTATAGAAATGTCTTCCTATCGTCAACTTTTCTATAGTAATGTCTTCCTATCGTCAACTTTTCTATAGAAATGTCTTCCTATCGTCAACTTTTCTGTAGAAATGTCTTCCTATCGTCAACTTTTCTATAGAAATGTCTTCCTATCGTCAGCCTTTCTATAGAAATGTCTTCCTATCGTCAACCTTTCTATAGAAATATCTTCCTATCGTCAACTTTTCTATAGAAATGTCTTCCTATCGTCAACTTTTCTATAGAAATGTCTTCCTATCGTCAACTTTTCTATGGAAATGTCTTCCTATCGTCAACTTTTCTATAGAAATGTCTTCCTATCGTCAACTTTTCTATGGAAATGTCTTCCTATCGTCAACTTTTCTATAGAAATGTCTTCCAATCGTCAGCTTTTCTATAGAAATGTCTTTCTATCGTCAACTTTTCTATAGAAATGTCTTCCTATCGTCAACCTTTCTATAGAAATGTCTTCCTGTCGTCAACTTTTCTATAGAAAAGTTGTCATATCGTCAACTTTTCTATAGAGATGTCTTCCTATCGTTAACTTTTCTATAGAAATGTCTTCCTATCGCCAACTTTTCAATAGAAATGTCTTGTTATAGTCAACTTTTCTATAGAAATGTTGCTCTATCGCCAACTTTTTTATAGAAATGTTGTCCTATAGTCAACTTTTCTATAGAAATGTTGTCCTATCGTCAACTTTTCTATAGAAATGTTGTCCTATCGTCAACTTTTCTATAGAAATGTCTTCCTATCGTCAACCTTTCTATAGAAATATCTTCCTATCGTCAACTTTTCTATGGAAATGTCTGCCTATCGTCAACTTTTCTATAGAAATGTCTTCTTATTGTCAACTTTTCTAAAGAGATATCTTTCTGTAGAAATGTCTTCCTATCGTCAACTTTTCTATAGAAATGTCTTCCTATCGTCAACTTTTCTATAGAAATGTCTTCCTATCGTCAACTTTTCTATAGAAATGTCTTCCTATCGTCAACTTTTCTATAGAAATGTCTTCCTATCGTCAACTTTTCTATAGAAATGTCTTCTTATCGTCAATTTTTCTATAGAAATGTCTTCCTATCGTCAACTTTTTAATAGAAATGTCTTCCTATCGTCATTTTTTCTATAGAAATGTCTTTCTATCGTCAACTTTTCTATAGAAATGTCTTCCTATCGTCAACTTTTCTATAGAAATGTCTTCCTATCGTCAACTTTTCGATAGAAATGTCTTCCTATCGTCAACTTTTCTATAGAAATGTCTTCCTATCGTCAACCTTTCTATAGAAATATCTTCCTATCGGCAACTTTTCTATCGAAATGTCTGCCTATCGTCAACTTTTCTATAGAAATGTTGTCCTATCGTCAACTTTTCTATAGAAATGTCTTCCTATCGTCAACCTTTCTATAGAAATATCTTCCTATCGTCAACTTTTCTATGGAAATGTCTGCCTATCGTCAACTTTTCTATAGAAATGTCTTCTTATTGTCAACTTTTCTAAAGAGATATCTTTCTGTAGAAATGTCTTCCTATCGTCAACTTTTCTATAGAAATGTCTTCCTATCGTCAACTTTTCTATAGAAATGTCTTCCTATCGTCAACTTTTCTATAGAAATGTCTTCCTATCGTCAACTTTTCTATAGAAATGTCTTCCTATCGTCAACTTTTCGATAGAAATGTCTTCCTATCGTCAACTTTTCTATAGAAATGTCTTCCTATCGTCAACTTTTCTATAGAAATGTCTTCTTATCGTCAATTTTTCTATAGAAATGTCTTCCTATCGTCAACTTTTCTGTGGAAATGTCTTCCTATCGTCAACTTTTCTATAGAAATGTCTTCCTATCGTCAACTTTTCTATAGAAATGTCTTCCTATCGTCAACTTTTCTATAGAAATGTCTTCCTATCGTCAACTTTTCTATAGAAATGTCTTCCTATCGTCAACTTTTCTATAGAAATGTCTTCCTATCGTCAACTTTTCTATAGAAATGTCTTCCTATCGTCAACTTTTCTATAGAAATGTCTTCCTATCGTCAATTTTTTTATAGAAATAAATTCCTATCGTAAATTTTTTTGGTAAAAAAAGTTACTTAAAAAAATTCGAGTGCATAAAATGATCGTAAAAAAATTGTTGATGCTTTCTTTAGAAAAATCTTGGTACTAAAATATGTAGTTAGACATAATATTATTAACTTTTTTGCCCTTTCATTTGACGTATTCTCCCGTACCTTGATTCATTTATTTTAAACTTAAGTTTAAGTTAAAAAGTTCAAGCACGTGTTTTTATAACTTGAGTTTTTTAATTGAAAATAGTTATGAAAAATTGTTATTTTTGCATTCTTGGGGGCTCTCAAACATATTAAGTTACTTTTTTAATTTGTTCTATGAAAAAGATTTTACAAATGACATTTGTACTTAGTTCTTGCTATTAAATGAAAATTTCGTAAGATATATTAAGTAAAGCTTAAGAGATTTTAATTGCTTTAATAATTGACCTGACTGACACTTAGTAGATACAAACAACTAATGAATAGTTTTAATTACATTTTAATTTTACCGGAAATAACATTTAGAGTTTTTTTACAAAATGAAAACCTTAGTTAGAATAAGAGAAGTCCATATAGAGAGCAAATATTTGGAAAAGCTTCAGCTGTTCATTCAAAAGATTTGAATTACCAATTTCCATCGATTTGCAAATCTAATGGAGGCATTCAAAATCCGGTTGTCGAGTTGTAGAGATATAAACAACAAAACTATATCACTTAAAGAGTTTGTTATTGGTTAACTATATCATGTTAATTTACAAGCCGATTTAAATAATTGAACAATACAAAAATCTAAAATAAAATACATGATTTTCTATCGATTTTCAAGGGAATAATGTCTTAAATTTTCATTTATTGAGCTTTGTAATGATAGATTTGGTTTCTTTAGACATTATTCTTTTCTAAAAACTGTTGGTGATCTAATAATTAATAATTTAAATTTTTTTAGTAAATCATTGTTTAAATATTCATAAATTTTAATAAACTTTTATTGCAGCACTTGTCTTTTAAATTATTCAAATTTTTTAAGTCTCGAAAAATTACCGGTTTTCAGTTAAACTAAACTTTAGTTGGTCTAATTTTATTAAATACCGCTGACTGATATTTAAAGCTAAACTTTTTCCCACTTCATATAATCCAGGAACTAGGATTTGTTTATCGTAACATACAAAAAATACCTGTTTCAAAAAAAAAGTTAAATTTTTAAATACAACAAATTTGTTTAAACACTTCGAAAAGTCAAAGTTTTTTTTTTTATAAAATGTTGTCTAAAATATTTTATAAAAACAATTTGACTTAACGCTGAGTAAACATGACTTTGCAACAAAAACTAGGCAACATATTCGTAATATTGCACAGTGGTTTCAAAGTAATTTCTAGTTGAAAATATTTAAATAGATATAAAACAACATAGAAAAGTTAAAGAAATGATAACATTTCTATAAAAAATTTACAAAAGGCTAACATTTTTATAGAAAAGTTGACGAACGGATAACATTTCTTAAGAAAAGTTAACGAAAGGACATCCATAAAAAATTTGACGAAAGAAATTTCTATAAAAAAGTTGACGATAGGAAGACATTTCTATAGAAAAGTTGACAATGGGAAGACATTTCTATAGAAAAGTTTACAATAGGAAGATATTTCTATAGAAAAGTTGACGATGGGAAGACATTTCAATAGAAAAGTTGACGATAGGAAGACATTTCTATAGAAAAGTTGACGATAGGAAGATATTTCTATAGAAAAGTTGACGATAGGAAGATATTTCTATAGAAAAGTTGACGATAGGAAGACATTTCTATAGAAAAGTTGACGATAGGAAGACATTTCTATAGAAAAGTTGACGATAGGAAGACATTTCTATAGAAAAGTTGACGTCAGGAAGACATTTCTATAGAAAAGTTGACGATAGGAAGACATTTCTATAGAAAAGTTGACGATAGGAAGACATTTTTATAGAAAAGTTGACAATAGGAAGACATTTCTATAGAAAAGTTGACGATAGGAAGACATTTCTATAGAAAAGTTGACGATAGGAAGACATTTCTATAGAAAAGTTGACGATAGGAAGACATTTATATAGAAAAGTTGACGATAGGAAGACATTTATATAGAAAAGTTGACGATAGGAAGACATTTCTATAGAAAAGTTGACGATAGGAAGACATTTCTATAGAAAAGTTGACGATAGGAAGACATTTCTATAGAAAAGTTGACGATAGGAAGACATTTCTATAGAAAAGTTGACGATAGGAAGACATTTCTATAGAAAAGTTGACGATAGGAAGACATTTCTATAGAAAAGTTGACGATAGGAAGACATTTTTTTAGAAAAAATGACGATAGGAAGACATTTCTATAGAAAAGTTGACGATAGGAAGACATTTCTATAGAAAAGTTGACGATAGGAAGACATTTCTATAGAAAAGTTGACGATAGGAAGACATTTCTATAGAAAAGTTGACGATAGGAAGACATTTCTATAGAAAAGTTGACGATAGGAAGACATTTCTATAGAAAAGTTGACGATAGGAAGACATTTCTATAGAAAAGTTGACGATAGGAAGACATTTCTATAGAAAAGTTGACGATAGGAAGACATTTCTATAAAAAAGTTGACGATAGGAAGACATTTTTATAGAAAAGTTGACGATAGGAAGACATTTCTATAGAAAAGTTGACGATAGGTGGACATTTCTATAGAAAAGTTGACGATAGGTGGACATTTCTATAGAAAAGTTGACGATAGGAAGACATGTCTATAGAAAAGTTGACGATAGGAAGACATTTCTATAGAAAAGTTGACGATAGGAAGACATTTCTATAGAAAAGTTGACGATAGGAAGACATTTCTATAGAAAAGTTGACGATATGACGACATTTCTATAGAAAAGTTGACGATAGGAAGACATTTCTATAGAAAAGTTGACGATATGAAGACATTTCTATAGAAAAGTTGACGATAGGAAGACATTTCTATAGAAAAGTTGACTAAAGGACAACATTACTATAGAAAAGTTGACTAAAGGACAACATTTCTATAGAAAAGTTGACGATAGGAAGATACTTCTTTAAAAAAGTTGATATTAATGATTGGAAAAAGAATTGAAGTGAAAAAAAAAATATTTTTTCTTCTAAAATTTAACATTTCTAAGCCACTGTGTTGCTTTAAAAAGTTTTTGAAACGTCTGTCGCATAAGAAGAAACTGGCTGGTTCTCAGTTATTTTATTATGGCATAAAAGAAATCAAAAGTGCATATTTTCCACGTTTGTCTTACATTACTTATGGTCTTTGAATAACAAAATTTAAAGCGGTTAAATTTATAAGAGGTTGGTTATTGGACTGAGAGCGAGGTGAAAAGCTTTTTTGTTAACAATTATAAGAGAGTTTGTAAGTAAATTTGTATAGCTTTTTTATAAGGAATACGTGATAAAACTATTAATTTTACTATTGACTACTATTTGAGACCTAGCAATAAATGTTAAGGAAAACGAGAGTTTAAATTAAGTTTAGGAATTTTTTGTAATTATATTTTTTTATAAGGGAATTTAAAGAAGAATTTTATGATTAAGAGAAAGGGATTTTAAAAAACTACTTTTAAAAGAAATAGTTCTATAGAAAAGATGACGATAGGAAGACGATAGGAAGACTTTTCTATAGAAAAGTTGACGATAGGAGGACTTTTCTATAGAAAAGTTGACGATAGGAAGACATTTCTATAGAAAAGTTGACGATAGGAAGACATTTCTATAGAAAAGTTGACGATAGGAAGACATTTCTATAGAAAAGTTGACGATAGGAAGACATTTCTATAGAAAAGTTGACGATAGGAAGACATTTCTATAGAAAAGTTGACGATAGGAAGACCTTTCTATAGAAAAGTTGACGATAGGAAGACTTTTCTATAGAAAAGTTGACGATAGGAAGACTTTTCTATAGAAAAGTTGACGATAGGAAGACTTTTCTATAGAAAAGTTGACGATAGGAAGACTTTTCTATAGAAAAGTTGACGATAGGAAGACTTTTCTATAGAAAAGTTGACGATAGGAAGACTTTTCTATAGAAAAGTTGACGATAGGAAGACTTTTCTATAGAAAAGTTGACGATAGGAAGACTTTTCTATAGAAAAGTTGACGATAGGAAGACTTTTCTATAGAAAAGTTGACGATAGGAAGACTTTTCTATAGAAAAGTTGACGATAGGAAGACTTTTCTATAGAAAAGTTGACGATAGGAAGACTTTTCTATAGAAAAGTTGACGATAGGAAGACTTTTCTATAGAAAAGTTGACGATAGGAAGACTTTTCTATAGAAAAGTTGACGATAGGAAGACTTTTCTATAGAAAAGTTGACGATAGGAAGACTTTTCTATAGAAAAGTTGACGATAGGAAGACTTTTCTATAGAAAAGTTGACGATAGGAAGACTTTTCTATAGAAAAGTTGACGATAGGAAGACTTTTCTGTAGAAAAGTTGACGATAGGAAGACACTTCTATAGAAAAGTTGACGATAGGAAGACTTTTCTATAGAAAAGTTGACGATAGGAAGACTTTTCTATAGAAAAGTTGACGATAGGAAGATTTTTCTATAGAAAAGTTGACGATAGGAAGACTTTTCTATAGAAAAGTTGACGATAGGAAGACTTTTCTATAGAAAAGTTGACGATAGGAAGACTTTTCTATAGAAAAGTTGACGATAGGAAGACTTTTCTATAGAAAAGTTGACGATAGGAAGACTTTTCTATAGAAAAGTTGACGATAGGAAGACTTTTCTATAGAAAAGTTGACGATAGGAAGACTTTTCTATAGAAAAGTTGACGATAGGAAGACTTTTCTATAGAAAAGTTGACGATAGGAAGACTTTTCTATAGAAAAGTTGACGATAGGAAGACTTTTCTATAGAAAAGTTGACGATAGGAAGACTTTTCTATAGAAAAGTTGACGATAGGAAAACTTTTCTATAGAAAAGTTGACGATAGGAAGACTTTTCTATAGAAAAGTTGACGATAGGAAGACTTTTCTATAGAAAAGTTGACGATAGGAAGACTTTTCTATAGAAAAGTTGACGATAGAAAGACATTTCTATAGAAAAGTTGACGATAGGAAGACATTTCTATAGAAAAGTTGACGATAGGAAGACATTTCTATAGAAAAGTTGACGATAGGCAGACTTTTCTATAGAAAAGTTGACGATAGGAAGACATTTCTATAGAAAAGTTGACGAAACGAAGACATTTCTATAGAAAAGTTGACGATAGGAAGACATTTCTATAGAAAAGTTGACGATAGGAAAAACATTTCTATAGAAAAGTTGATGATAGGAAGACATTTCTATAGAAAAGTTGACGATAGGAAAAACATTTCTATAGAAAAGTTGATGACAGGAAAACATTTCTATAGAAAAGTTGACGATAGGAAGACATTTCTACAGAAAAGTTGACGATATGAAGACATTTCTATAGAAAATTTGACGATACAAAAACATTTCTTTAGAAAGTTGACAATAGGAAGACAATTCTTTGACTTTTCTTTAGAAAAATTTACGGTAGGATGACTTTTCTTTAGAAAAGTTGACGATAGGACTCTTCTATAGAAAGGTTTACGTTAGGATGACTTTTCTATAGAAAAGTTGACGATAGGATGAGTTTTCTTTAGAAAAGTTGACGATAAGATAAGTTTTGTTTAGAAAAGTTTTCTTTAGAAAAGTTGACGATATAATGAGTTTTCTTTAGAAAAATTGACTATACGATGAGTTTTCTTTAGAAAAGTTGACGATAGGATGACTTTTCTATAGAAAAGTTAACGATAGGATGACTTTTGTTTAGAAATGTTGACGATAGAAAAGTTGATGACAGGAAAACATTTCTATAGAAAAGTTGACGATAGGAAGACATTTCTACAGAAAAGTTGACGATAGGAAGACATTTCTATAGAAAATTTGACGATACAAAAACATTTCTTTAGAAAGTTGACAATAGGAAGACAGTTCTTTGACTTTTCTTTAGAAAAATTTACGGTAGGATGACTTTTCTTTAGAAAAGTTGACGATAGGACTCTTCTATAGAAAGGTTTACGTTAGGATGACTTTTCTATAGAAAAGTTGACGATAGGATGGTTTTCTTTAGAAAAGTTGACGATAAGATAAGTTTTGTTTAGAAAAGTTTTCTTTAGAAAAGTTGACGATAGGATGAGTTTTCTTTAGAAAAGCTGACGATAGGATGAGTTTTCTTTAGAAAAGTTGACGATAGGATGACTTTTCTATAGAAAAGTTAACGATAGGATGACTTTTCTTTAGAAATGTTGACGATGGAAGCTCTATAGAATATATGTAGAAAATTAGCAAAATTATTCCGATTATTTTTCATAAAGATTTTTAAAATAATTAATTTTGGCCTAAAAAAGCTTTTAATTAAATGATTGAGAATATTTTGATTTTAGCAGATCTTTTTTGTTGTTGTAAAAAAATAAGCTTAATTCATAAGCTATTTTTTGGATTTTGTACTCTATCAGTTGAGTTTTAACTTTTAAACTGTAAAGTCGTATTCTCTTAACGATTTTCGGTAGATTTTTTTTAATTAAACTAAAAACGAACTCTGGGCTATAAAATAAAACGATATAAGTTTAAATCGAAAAAAAATTTAAAAATTGTTTAAAAAAATTTTGTTTAATATTTTTGTCTTAAATAGAAAAAAGCAAAACTAGGAAAAAGGTATTTAATGTTATTCTTCACGTTATAATTTTCTTAATGTATGTATGTATGTTAAGAAGTGTATAGACAACAAAAAAAAAAATTTTAAACTTTTGATGGTTTGCACACTGATTTGTTCATAGTTAAAAGCGAGTGTAAAGTGCGAATTTAGCAACAAACGACAAATGTCGAGAAATACTATTTACAATACACAGACATTTTTACTCAAATACTTAAGTAAAAAGATTTACAAACAATTTTTTTTCCATTATTGAGTTAGTGTGTGTGTTAACAAAAAACTTAAATATACTACAGAAATAAAAAAAAAATTACCGACCAACCGATCAAACATTAAGAAATCAACATTATTAAGTTGGCGTTAACGTCGTTTTTAAACAAAACTAAAAATTCAGACATTAGCGTCTGCGACGACCACGACGTCGACGTTTTTAATTTACAAAAAAACTACGAGCGACATTTTGAGTTGGTTCAAAGCAAATCACTTAAGATTTAGTACCAATTCGTCGTTGTACTGAAACACATGGAGTAAAAAAGCGCAAATTAAATAATACAGAATTAAAAGAATTTAAAATAAAATTTAAAAAAATTTTGAATAAAGTTAATAAGAAAAAACCTAGTTTTCTTTAAAAGTTAATAGAAGTAAGTGTTTTTATTAAATAAAAATCAAGAAAATTTAAAAGTTTAACTTTTAACTAAAAAATCATGCTTGTGTCTTAAGTCTTTTGTTTGGCTGGAACAAAAAAATAACTCAAAAAAGGAATTGAAACTTGTTAAACAATTTTTGCTTAAAGTTAAATTTAAAAAGAAATTAAACAAAAAATATAAAAAAAATTTATAACATTAAACAACTTCATATTATTACATAAAAAAGTGTGTTGATTTTTTTTCTTGCTCATTTTGAAAAGAAAAAAATAAACGTAATGCAAACAACTGAAACTAAAAGTGTAAAAATTAATGAAAAAAATTAAAAGCGAATAAAACTGAAGAAAAAAAAAAGAAAACTTTAAGCAAAAAAGCTTTTTTTTTGTATTTAATCAAAAAATTGTTAATAAAAAGTAACACATAGTAACAATAATTCAAAAAGCTGAACAAAAAAAAAAAATATTTATTAAAAAAAATTTGAGTTTTGATTAAAGCAAAATTGTTAAAAATTTTGCAGAGTAAAAGAAAAAAAAAATTAAAACTCTACAAAAACTTTATATGAAACAAAATTTGACACACATTTTAAAGGAAATACTGGAGTTAATATTCAAACAAAACACAAGGTAAGTTTTTTTATATTTTTAAAAAATTTTTAATTTTTACAAAAATAAGGCAACAAACTTTTTACATATTTTTAAAGCTTTTAAAATTAATTTAAATTAAGAAAAAATAATAAATTTTTTTTTACATCAAATAACTCAATATTTTTACTCTAAAGTATTTGAGAGATTTGTTAAATTAATCGTCTATTCAGGTATTTTAAAGCAACTATTTATTTCAATTACAGTAAACAGCCAAAATTAAATTCAAATTCAAGCACCAAAAATTTTTAATTTGTTCTTATATTTTTTTACAATTTTTTTTTTTCTGAAATTTGGGATTTTTGACTTGGTTGTCTTAGTTATATTATCATATAACAAAAACGACATATCCAATTTTTTTGAAAATACATTAATAGATTTAGAACATAATAAGCCTTAAATCGTGCTAAGACAAGTTTTTTGGATGATCAACGGTTTCGGAGTTATTTACAACGAAATATAAAAAATATTTTTTTTTTATTTTTTTTGTGCAAAATTCGAAAAATTATATTTTTTAAAAATTCATAAAAAATTCGAAAACGATTTATACAATTTTTTTCAAAAAATATCAGTTGATTCAGAATATAATTAGCCTTAAGACGTGCTTTGACAAGTTTTTTGGGGGATCAATGGTTTTGGACTTATTCACATCGAAATACAAGATTTAAAAAAAAAAATCCCAGTTTTGAAATTTTTGACATGGTTGTCCTAGTTATATTAAAATATAACAAAAACGACTTATCTAATTTTTTGAAAAATATACTAACATATAAAGAACAAAACTAGCTTAAAGTCGTGCTAAGACAAGTTTTTTTGATGATCAAGTTCTGGAGTTATTCACATCGTAATATAAAAAATATTTTTTTTGCAAAATTTTATTTTTTAAAAATCGATTTTTATATGAAAACATGAAAGTGCAATTGGAAACTACAAGATATGGAGCAATTTAAGGCAAAATCTGTGATCAATTAAAAAAAAATTAAAAAAATCTTCCTAAAACTGAGTTGAGTTTTTAAAGAATTTTTTCTATAGAAAAAATTTTTTAGTGAATTTTTTTCGGTAGAAAAAATTTTTTAGTGAAATTTTTTCGGTAGAAAAAATTTTTTAATGAAATTTTTTCTATAGAAAAAATTTTTAAAGAATTTTTTTATATAGAAACATTTTTTAATGAATTTTTTTCTATAGAAAAAAATTTTTAATGAATTTTTTTCTATAGAAAAAATTTTTTAATGAAATTTTTTCTATAGAAAAAATTTTTAATGAAATTTTTTCTATAGAAAAAATTTTTTAATTAAATTTTTCTATAGAAAAAATTTTTTAATTAAATTTTTTCTATAAAAAAAATTTTTAATGAAATTTTTTCTACAGAAAAAATTTTTAATGAAATTTTTTCTATAGAAAAAATTTTTTAATGAAATTTTTCCATAGAAAAAATTTTTAATGAATTTTTTTCTATAGAAAATTTATTTAATGAAATTGTTTCTATAGAAAAAATTTTTAATGAATTTTTTTCTATAGAAAAATTTTTAATGAATTTTTTTCTATTGAAATAAAATGTTTAATGAATTAGTGAATTTTTTCTAAAGAAAAAAAATTTTAATGAAATTTTTTCTATACAAAAATTTTTTTAATGAAATTTTTTCTACAGACAAATTTTTTAATAAAATTTTTTCTATAGAAAAAAAAAATTTTTAATGAAATTTTTTCTATAGAAAAAAAATTTTAATGGAAGTTTTTCTATAGAAAAAATTTTTTAATGAAATTTTTTCTATAGAAAAAAATTTTTTAATGAAATTTTTTCTATAGAAAAAAATTTTTTAATGAAATTTTTTCTATAGAAAAAAATTTTTTAATGAAATTTTTCTATAGGAAAAAATTTTTTAATGAAATTTTTTCTACAGAAAAAAATTTTTTAATGAAATTTTTTCTATAGAAAAAAAATTTTTAATGAAATTTTTTCTATAGAAAAATTTTCTAATGAAATTTTTTCTATAGAAAAAATTTTTAATGAAATTTTTTCTACAGAAAAGAGTTTTGAATAAAATTTGTTATATAGAAAAAATTTTTTAATGAAATTTTTTGTATAAAAAAAAATTAATGAAATTTTTTCTATATAAAATAACGTTACATAATTTGTGAACAGCCCTATACATTTTTGTTCTGTCAAATATGAAATATAAGTGGATAAAGAACAATGAAAAACACTTAAAAGCACAAACAAATATACATTTCATTAGCACGTGTGTGTGCCTTAGCTTTCTTTCATTGGGTAGTCGTCTCCATTGGTTGTTTCCGACTATACTCTCTTGGTATACTCTCCGAATATACTCTCTGGTATATTCTCTTTTTTTATGGGACTTTATAAAACGACCATGAGGCAGATCAAGGTATAGAAGTGCAACATCTTTATATTATTGAGCCTTTAGTCTTAAGGCGCTCTCAAGGCAAAATCTGCGATCATAGAATAAATTTTTTTTTTTTTAATTTTTGTATGTCAATTTTTTTTTGTAAACTATAAAAAATAGAGCAATTTAAGCAAAGTCTGTGATCACTCAAAATTCGTAATAAAACCTAATTTTTTAAAAATTTGAATGCATATGAAAACATACTCGTTAGAGTTTGATTTGATCTTGGAAACTACAAAAAACTTGGAAGATTTTCAAAATTTGGAAAAAAACTTATTGTTTTTTTTTGGAATTTTTGTATGTCAACAGAAAAGTTCGATTTTCTTCTAAACTACAGGAGATAGAGCCATTTAAGGCAAAATCTGTTCAAAAATTGTACTAAAACTTGATGTTTTGGAAATTTTTATGAAAAAACATAAAATTACGGTTTTCTTGGAAACTACAAGAGATACCCCTAAATTAGGATTCTAGAAGAAATTTAAGACTTTTCTTAATTGTTCTCTAGATTTGTTACTAGAGATTTTGAACTTTTTCTAAGATCTAAAAGTAGACGTTTATGATTTTCGTCGGTGATTTTGTTAGAAGTTTTAAGGGGGCAGGGCTGGGAAACCGATAATAAAAATGGAAAAAAGTTAAATTGTTATACATAAAAAATTTTGCAGGAAAGTATTCCCCTTTAATTATTTCTTTATTCTCAGTTTTTTATATCTTTTTAATGACTTTTTAACCATATTTCCATTTCAATTCATTGATTAATAATTTTTCATTTCAAAATTTTTCCTTCCACTTGTTGATGGTTTTGCATATAAATTACTTTGTTAATTTTTTTCATCTGATGTATTTAGAATTCTTAATTTATCAGTGATTTTTAATTTATCAATCAATAAATTTTTGTGGTTTTTGTTTGATTTTCGTCTAAGCAAACAATTTTTTTTTATTTCAATTTTATTATTCGCTAACAACTTAAGCAATAAAATCGTATGATTATTTTGTTGAAAGCTTTTAGGAATTTCAATTATTTCAATATTTTTTCTGAAAAAAAATTGTTGAATAAAATAAATAAAATGCACGAGTATTGAGAGGCTCAAAGGCTTTGGAACAAAAAATAGAACTAAGTGTTTTTTTAGAATATTAAAATAAATTAGCACTTTAAGTATGGAAATTTTAAAATTTTGATTTTAAATCAAAATTTTTTGATAAATGATGGAAAATTTTTCTCTATAGTGAAATTTAAAAAAAATTAAAAAAAAATTTTTCTACAGAAAAAATATTTAAAGAAAAATTTTTAAATGAAATTTTTTCTATAAAAAAAATTTTTAATGAAATTTTTTCCATAACAAAATTTTCTAATAAGATTTTTTTATACAAAAAATTTTCTAATGAAATTTTTTCTATAGAAAAAATTTTTAATGAAATTTTTTCTATAGAAAAAATGTTTAATGAAATTTTTTCTATAGAAAAAATTTTCTAATGAAATTTTTTCTATAGAAAAAATTTTCTAATGAATTTTTTTCTATAGAAAAAATTTTCTAATGAAATTTTTTCTATAGAAAAAATTTTCTAATGAAATTTTTTCTATAGAAAAAATTTTCTAATGAAATTTTTTCGATAGATTTTTTCTAATGAAATTTTTTCAATAGAAAAAATTTTTTAATGAAATTTTTTCTATAGAAAAAATTTTCTAGTGAAATTTTTTCTATGGAAAACATTTTCTAATCAATTTTTTTCTATGGAAAACATTTTCTAATGCAATTTTTTCTTTAAAAAAAAATTTCTAATGAAATTTTTTCTATAGAAAAAATTTTCTAATGAAATTTTCTAATGAAATTTTTTCTATAGAAAAAATTTTCTAATGAAATTTTTTCTATAGATTTTTTCTAATGAAATTTTTTCTATAGAAAAAATTTTCTAATGAAATTTTTTCTATAGATTTTTTCTAATGAAATTTTTTCTATAGAAAAAATTTTCTAATGAAATTTTTTCTATAGAAAAAATTTTCTAATGAAATTTTTTCTATAGAAAAAATTTGCTAATGAAATTTTTTCTATAGAAAAAATTTTCTAATGAAATTTTTTCTATAGAAAAAATTTTCTAATGAAATTTTTTCTATAGAAAAAATTTTCTAATGAAATTTTTTCTATAGAAAAAATTTTTTCTATAGAAAAAATTTTCTAATGAAATTTTTTCTATAGAAAAAATTTTCTAATGAAATTTTTTCTATAGAAAAAATTTTCTAATGAAATTTTTTCTATAGAAAAAATTTTCTAATGAAATTTTTTCTATAGAAAAAATTTTCTAATTAAATGTTTTCTATAGAAAAAATTTTGTAATGAAATTTTTTCTATAGAAAAAATTTTCTAATGAAATTTTTTCTATAGAGAAAATTTTCTAATAAAATTTTTTCTATAGAAAAAATTTTCTAATGAAATTTTTTCTATAGAAAAAATTTTCTAATGAAATTTTTTCTATAGAAATTTTTTTTATCAAATTTTTTTATATAAACAATTTTTTAGCGAAATTTTTTCTATAGAACAAAATTTTCTAATGAAATTCTTTTTATAGAAAAAAATTTTCGAATGAAATTTTTCTACAGAAAATAGCGTAACATAATTTGTGAACAGCCCCATACAGTTTTTTCTTTCAAGTGTGAAATTAAAGTGGATCAGGACTAATGAAAAACACATAAACGCACAAACAAACATACATTTCATGAGCATGTATGTGTGCCTTTGCTTTCTGTCATTGGATAAGCGTCTCCATTAGTTGTTTCTGAATTAGAGTAAAAACGATATACTCTCTTTTTTATTGGATTTTTCAAAACGACCATAAGGCAAATCAACCTATGAAAGTGCAAAATCTTTGTATATAGAGTCTTTTCTTACAGTTTGGAAGATATGGATTGTTTACCACTTCTTTTTTGGTTTCCAGTCACTGTGAGACGTTGAAAATATCGAAATATACTTTGAATCCTATTTTTTTTTTCAAAGTTTATTTACCCTTTAAACATTTTATATTCGATCAAAAAAAAAAAAAAAAAAATCATAATTCATAACCAATTCATTTTAGATTTTGTCTTACTTTTGAATGATTTTATTTGAAAAAAAAAAATAATTTATGCAAAATTCAAATTATTAAAAAAACTTGTTTCAAAAAACTCAAACAAATCTTTTAAAACCAGAATGAAAAATTTATAACAAAAGTGACAAAATGCAAAATAAATTTGTAAAATATTTAAAAATAAAATAATATTAAAACATGACCTTAAACTAAATCCAAAAAGATGTTAAATGACTTTTATTAGCTTTGTAAAAAAAAACTAAAAATAGGTCTGTTCACGTTTTTATGGAAGAAAAAAAATATTGTGAAACTCTTAAAAACCATCAGGAAATTAAGTTTAAAGTCAAATATTCAAAATATCTAGAGCAAAATAAATTTTTATATTGTTTTAATTTATATTATAATAAAATCTTCCCTTGAACTATTTAAATAATTATTTTGCTACCTTAAGTTAGAGATTATTTTCCTTCTATCCCCCTCCCAGTTTCCATAGAGATCCTCGTTATTTATTAGAATTAACTTTTTTTCCTTTAATTTTTTTGTTTCTAGTATTTATTTATCTAGTTAAATCTACAAAACAATTAACAAATAAATATTTAATTTTCTTTATAAATAAAAAACAAGATTAAAAAAAGATTAAAGTCCAATAAATTCACGTTGAAAACTCTAATTATTGCCTTTCACAAGCAATTTAGTTATGAAAATAAATTTAAAATATTAAAATTCATATGAATTCTAGCCATAAATGTTCTAGATATTAGAGCAAATGTCAGTGGCCTTTGATCTTAGGACTAAAAAATTAAATTATGAAAATCTGCGTTTCAGTATTTTCAATTTTGATACCACCAAAAGAATTAAGCAAATTAATTAACAAAGAAAAATACATAAACTCACAAACAAACATACATTGCATGAGCACGTGTGTGTGCCTTAGCTTTCTATCATTGGATAATCGTCTCAATTACTTGTTTCCAAATCTTATATTATATTCTTAAACGAGCAATAATTGTATATATATATATATATATATATACATATATATATATATATATATATATATATATATATATATATATATATATATATAGAATGGCTATCTCGAAAACGGCTCTAACGATTTTGATAAAATTTGGACAGTGGGTATCTTTTTTGATGTATAGGTCGAGGAAGAAGGGACTTTTGGAACTTTTACCTCTAAGGAAGGTTTTAAAGTTGATAAGACTAATTTCCGACAGATGGCGCCACTGAAAATTACTAAAAATTAATTAAATCGTAAACTGTACATTTGATCATGCTATGATCTTTAGCAAAGTTGTAGCGCGGAGCCGACGAAGGCTTTTTAGTTGGTATGAATAATTTCCGACAGGTGGCGCTACAGAAACTTACTCAAAGTCAATTAAATCGTAATCTGTACATTTAATCATGCTACAATCTTTAGCAAAGTTGTTGCACATGAGCCGACGAAGGTTTATTGGTTGGTGTGAAGAAATTTCGACAGGTGGCGCTACTGAAATTTACTCAAAGTCAATTTAATCGTATGCTGTACATTTAATCATGCTATAATCTTCAGCAAAGTTGTTACGGATAAGCCGAAGAAGGTTTATGAATTGGAATAAGCAAAGTCCGACAGGTGGCGCCACAGAAAACTACTCAAAATGAATTAAATCGTAAACTGTGCATTTGATCAGACTATAATCTTTAGCAAAGTTGTTGCGCATGAGTCGACAGAGGTTTCTGTTGATATGAATAATTTCCAAAATTATTCAAAATGAGTTAAACTGTAAACTATGCAAACTATGTGTTGGTCGGACAAAATAAATCAAATAATTCAAAATTAACTGAATATTTCTACAATGTCTTTCCTCTAAATTTATTTTAGCACTTTATAATATAAAATATATAAAAACTTTAAAATTTTCCTCAAAATGCTTATCATAAAGCTCCGAGCAAGGCTCGGTCTACCAGGTACTTATAGTTAAATCGGTATACTCTCTTTTTTATGGGACTTATCGAAAAGACCATAATTCAAATAAATATGTTTAATTGTAACATCTTTATATGATGATTTGCTTAAACTAATAGAAGTAGAATCTAAATTATAAGACAGAAAATTTTAATGAAAATTTTGTTTTAGAAAATATTTTTTGGGAAATTTTTCTTATGGAAATTTTTTTTTGTGAAATTTTTATTAAAGAAAATATAAAAAAAAATGTTAATAAAATTTTTCTTAAAAAATTTCATTAAAATTTTTATATAAGAAAAATTTTTTTAAAATCTTTATATAATTTTATTAATATATAAAAAAAATTTCATTTAAATTTTTCTGTAAGAAACATTTCCTTAAAATTTGTATATAAGAAAAATTTAATGAAAATAGTTCTTTAAGAAAAATTGCATCAACATATTTCCAAAAAAAAAAATCCTTTAAATTTTTTTAAAAGAATAATTTCATTTTTCTTTAAAAAAAGTTTCATATAAATTTGTTTTATCAGAAAAATTCCTTCTGAATTTTTTTAAAAGAATATTTTTATTAAAATTTTTGTATAAAAAAAATGTCATTAAAAATTTCTATAAAAAAAATTTTATTAAAATTTTCTAAAAGAAAAATTTAATTAAAATTTTTTTTATAAAAAATCTCATTAAAATTAAATGTTTCTTATAGAAAATGTTTGCAGTTTTTTATCTTTAGTGTTTTTCGCCTGGCCAAGCCTTCCTTTCCTTATAGAAAATTTTTCTCATAGAATAAAATAAGAAGAATTCTTCTTATAAAAAATTTTAATAAAATTTTTCTTGTAAATTTTCTATAAGAAAAATGTCATTAAAATTTTTGTATAAGAAAAATTTCATTCAAATTTTTCTATAAGTAAAATTTCATTAAAATTTTTATATAGGAAAAATATTATTACAAATTTTGTATAAGAAAAGTTGTCTTAAAACTTTTTATAAGAAAAATTTTATTAAAATTTTCGATAAGAAAAATTTTGTTTAAATTTTTCTACAAGAAAAGTTTCCTTAAAATTTTTATATAAGAAAAATTGTATGAAAATTGTTCTTAAAGAAAAATTGAATTAATATTTTTCCATAAAAAAAATGTCCTTTAGGTTTTGTTTAAAAGAATAATTTCATCAATATTTTTATATAGGAAAAATTTCATTAACATTTTCTATAAGAAATCTTTTATTAAAATGTTTCTTTAAGAAAAATTTCACAAAACTCTAGCGTCTATCGAATACTGAGTTATAATGAGTGATTTTTACTCTTCAAAATACCATATTTGTTAGCAGTGACACAAACCCTATGTAAAAGTTATGACATATGTTTTCCAAATCGACGTTATAAACTTTTATGTACCAAGTAAAAAATGAACTGTAGTTGCACGTCATCTGCGCCACCTGTTGTTAGGTAGATTTATTATTTCAGATTTTTATTCTACAGCCAATTATATTTCATTTACAACGACGACAATGCTATAGTAATTACTTATTTGAACAGGAATTAAAGAAAAAGAAGGTTATCAAATTTCGTCGAATACTGAATTATTATGACGTATGTTTACCGTTCAAAATACTATATTTGTTAGCATTGACACAAACCATATGTTTTCCAATTCGACATTATTAACTTGAATGTACCATTCGAATGGTACATTTAAGTTAAAAATATCGGTATAAAAGTTCATTATTAGTTCAAAAACAAATAAGAAAGTGCTATAGTCGGTCAAGCCCGACCATACGATACCCTTCACCGCAGAGGTCAAATGTGTTATTTTTCCTGTATAATGACAAATATTTGCTCAATTTTTAAGCTGTTTCCGTCATTTGGACTTATATGGGAGCTAGGGTCAATATAGACCGATTATCCCGAAATTTGGTAAATTGATTACAATTGTTATAAAAATTATGTGTGCAAAAAATTATCATTATCTCAAGATTTACGCGTTTTAGTGATTTTTGTTTCATTTCGTGCGTTTTGACAGAAGAGCTTGTATGGGAGCTACGGTCAAATGCCGACCGATTTCAACGAAATTTGGTACATTGATTTTGGTTTACATAAGCAGTATTTGTTTTAGATTTCATGAAAAAATATTGATATTTGTGGCCAAAATATCAATTCCAGCAAGTGGGACCTATGGGAGGTACCATAAGTAATGTACCGATTTTGACGAATTTTAATAGCCGGGACCATGGCACTATCAAAAAAAAATGATCTATGCCAAATTTCCTTAAATTGTCTTTAGAATTGCGACCTGTACTTTAATTACATGGTTTACATGGGAGTCCAGTCAGACGGACGGGCGGACTGACATCGCTAAATCGACTCAGAAAGTGATTCTAAGCCTATTTGTATACTAAAAGGTAGATCTAAAACAAATATTTCTATGCGTTACATACATCAGCACAAACGAATAATATTCTTTCCACCTGTGAAGGGTATAAAAATATTTTTTTTGGAAAATTGTTCGATAAAAATTATATTTTATAGAAAATTTTTCGATAAAAATATTTTTCTGTAAAAAATTTTGGCAAAAATATTTTTATATCAAAAAATTTTCAAATCTTCTATAGAAAAATTTTTGATAAAAAAATTTTCAAATCTCTATAGAAAAATTTTTGATAAAAAGTTTTCAAATCTTCTATAGAAAAATTTTTGATAAAAAATTTTTTATAGAAAAATTTTGATGAAAAAATTTCTATAGAAAAATTTTTAATAAAAAAATTTCCTATAAAAAAAATTTTTGATAAAAAAAATTTTGTATAGAAAAATTTTTGATAGAAACATTTTCTATAGAAAAATTTTTTATAAGAAAATTTTCTATAGAAACATTTTTTATAAAAAAATTTTCTATAGAAAAATTTTTGATAAGAAAATTTTCTATAGAAACATTTTTTATAAAAAAATTTTCTATAGAAAAATTTTTGATAAAAAAAAATTTTTTTGATAAAAAAAAAAAAATTTATAAAAAAAATTTCTATAGAAAAATTTTTGATAAACAAATTTTCTATAGAAAAGTTTTAGATAAAAAAATTTTTGATAAAAAAATTTTCTATAGAAAAATTTTTGATAGAAACATTTTCTATAGAAAAATTTTTTATAGAAAATTTTCTATAGATAAATTTTTGATAAAAAAAATTTCCAATAGAAAAATTTTTGATAAAAAAAAATTTTCTATAGAAAAATTTTTGATAAAAAAATTTTGTATAGAAAAATGTTTGATAAAAAAATTTTTTTATCAAAAATTTTTCTATAGGGAATTTTTTTATCACAAATTTTTCTATAAAAAATTTTTTATATAAAATTTTCTTTAGAAAAATTTTTGATAAAAAACATTTTCTTTAGAAAAATTTTTGATAAAAAAAATTTTCTATAGAAAAATTTTTTATAAAAAAAATTTCCTATAGAAAAATTTTTTATAAAAAAAAGTTTTTTATAGAAAAATTTTTATAAAAAAAATTTTCTATAGAAAAATTTTTGATAAAAAAATTTAGTATAGAAAAATTTTTGATAAAAAAATTTAGTATAGAAAAATTTTTGATAAAAAAATTTTCGAAAAAAAAAATAAAAAAATTTTCTATAGAAAAATTTTTGATAGAAACATTTTCTATAGAAAAATTTTTTATAAGAAAATTTTCTGTGGAAAAATTTTTGATAAAAAAATTTCCTATAGAAAAATTTAAAAAAAAAAAAATTTTCTATGGAAAAATTTTTGATAATCAAATTTTCTATAGAAAAGTTTTTGATAAAAAATTTTCTATAAAAAACTTTTTGATAAAAAAATTTTCTATAGAAAACTTTTTGATAAACAATTTTCTATAGAAAAAATTTTTATAAGAAAATTTTCTATAGAAAATTTTTTGATAAAAAAAACTTCCTATAGAAAAATTTTTGATAACAAAAGTTTTTATAGAAAAATTTTTAATAAAAAAATTTTTTATAGAAAAATTTTTGATAATAAAATTTTTTGTAGAAAAATTTTTGACAAAAATATTTAAAAAAATGGAGCAGAAAACTTTTTCTTTTTAAAACGTTCGAACTACACATTGAAAAAAATACCTATTTTAGTTAAAAGTATAAAGAACGGCAACTCTGGCGACTATTTTTTTGTTCTATTCTTTTGCGCCGACCCATGGTTACAAACATAGTTTAACAACTGTTATACAACATGTTATACAGACTGTTATACAGACATGTGAGAAATATACTCACATATGACATTATAACAAATATAATTCCTATTTAAATTGATAATTGCAATAAATATAAGTTTAATTTTAGAAAGAATTAATTAATTTAAATGCCTTTGAAATGTCACTGTAATTTATGTTTATAACAGAATTTTTAAAATGAATAAACAGACAATTTTCATTCTACTAAAATGTAAAAAAAGACGCATTAGACCAATAAATATTAAACTATCAACAATTTATAATTTAACTAAATTACAGCAATTTGTCAGTAAATTACTTATTACGTTCACCATTAGCCATAGAATAATAATTAAATTGTTGGCAATAAAAAAACAAAGCTTCACCTTTTGGCCCTTAATTATAGCCAAGAATTGCCTTGATTAATATGTGGAAAATGTGGGTATATTAGAAAATATTTCTAATATTCGAGACAATATGATTATATTTATATTAAAATTAACATTCATCTATAACAACAATAACATTCACTTTAGCAAAATTTAACTCTAAATAATTTTTGAATTCTTGAAATAAATATTTTTATTAACAAATATCACGTTTTTTCATTAGAAATGAAAGATTTGAAAAAAAAAACTTTTACCATTAAATTTAAGAACTGATTTGCTGATTTAGAGTTTTATTTACGCTTCTTATGTCTTAAGATTATCGTCTTGACAGCCTGAAGACACGTTTTGCATATCAAGTTAAACAAAAGAAATGAGTCAATTATCAAAAAATTATTTATGGCTAGAAAAGTATTTTATTTCAGCAAATTTGAGTTTATTAAAAAAAAATCAAAATAAGTTAATTATTTTGTTAAACATAAACCGAATATTTTTGGTAAAACCCCAAATTTTTATGCTTATAATATAAAGATGAACTCCATACATTTTTTTCTGTCAAATGTGAAATTAAAATGGATAAAGAACAAAGAAAAACTCATAAACGCACAAACATACATTTCATGGACACGTATGTGTGCCTTAGCTTTCTCTCATTGGATAATCTTCTCCATTAGTTGTTTCCGAGTTAGAGTTAGAGCGATAAGTATATCGCTTTAAATATATAAAAAAATAAATTAAAAAATATAGTAATATTTTTTATGGGACTTTTTAAAACGACCATACAGCAAATCAATGTATGAAAGTGCAACATCTTTATATTATAGAATCTTTGTTATCGGTATTTGTAACTGACAACAAAAAGCCGAAAGTATAATGAAGCTAAAGCTAGCTCCGAACTGAAACGTTAAAAGATGATGATAGTTTGATAGACGCCAAAGCGTTGAATTTTGTGCCCAAAAAAGATGATTTAGGGGAAAGTCTGAGAACATTCTTTCATTCAAATGATAGGCTTATACCAAAGACTCTATAATATAAAGATATTGCACTTTATACATTTTTTTCTGTCAAATGTGAAATCAATGTGGAAAAAAGAATGAAAAACACATAAATGCACAAACAAACATACATTTCATGAGCACGTATGTGTGCCTTAGCTTTCTCTTATTGGAAAATCTTCTCCATTAGTTGTTTCCGAGTTAGAGTTAGAGCGATATACTCTATTTTGTATGGGACTTTTTAAAACGACCACACGTCAAATCAATGTATGAGAGTGCAACATCTTTATATTATAGAGTTTTTGTTATCGGTATTCGTAACTGACAACAAAAAGCCAAAAGAATAATCAAGCTAAAGCTCACTCCGAACTGAAACGCTAATAGATTATGATAGTTTGATAGATGCCAAAGTGTAAATACGCATTTTCTTCAAACGCTGTAATAATATCGAATTTTGTTCCGGAAAAAGACGTTTTTGGGGGAAAGTCTGGTAACTTTCATTCATTTGAATGGTAGGCATCTACCAAAGTCTCTGCAATATAAAGATATTGCACTCCATTTATGGGCACGTGGTTGTGCCTTTGCTTTCTCTCAGTAAAAGCGGTGTACTCTCATTTTTATGGGACTTTTCACAACGACCATAACGCAAATAAATATATGGAAGTGCAACTTCTTTATGTTGTAGAGTTTTTGGTAGCAGCTTAAAGTCAACACATTGTCACGAATTTTTAAGTTATCCGCTCCATTGTGCAAAGTTCACTACTTTTAATTCTTCCCCTAGTTTTCTAGAATGTTTCTGATGATGTTGTTGTTATTCTGTTTATGTCTATACGAAGAGCAACATGTTTCTCTTATTTGCTGTAAGAGTATAGCAACAATTTTCTCTTTTATCTACATTATCTTTCTCTCTCTGTTACTGTTAACTTTAGATATTCTATTTGTACAACGTATGTGTGTTCTTGATCATGTGAGAATGTATTGAAACAGGCATGAACTTTCGTAAGCCACATTGTTAGTGTAGTCAACGACAGCAGCTCTTTGTTTACGTCTGCAAAAAATGCTAGAAACTCTCTTCTCTACTATATAAGATAGATGGACGAATATTGTGGGAACAGTTTTTTTTTTATTGAGACGCGTATAAGAAAACAGTGTGACTAAGAATATTTGTAAATCAGTTTTGTGAATTTTGTTTACAGTTTTTGTGAAAGTGTGTTTAAAGTGATTAAGTCTAAAGTTAATAAAAGTATAACTTTGTAAAACTACATAAAGTGTTTTAATTTTGTTTTCGGTTCGGTTTGCAAAAAGAATTCCTTACACGTTTTTAAAGGAAAAACGTAAGAATATCCACCAACTCTTAGAACATGTAAAAGTTTTCTAGAGCTAGTGAAAAGTGCAGATTCCGACACAGAAAGCAAGGAGAGGCCTGGTCAGCCGAAAGAGTTTGAAGATAAGGAATTGAAAGCAATAGTCGAAGAAGATTGTTGCTAAATCAAACAAATACTGCCTGCACAATTGTATGTACGAATTCGGTTTACATTCTTTGGAAAGGTGAAAGATGACGAATATGAGAAATAAAGCTTTCTATTGTTCAAAACTACTGTAGAACAGTAAAATTGCGCCATTTTTGTTAGCTTGACGCATAATTTGAGCTTTTTGTTCTACAAACAAAGTTATTTCATTTACATCGGCCGCGTGTTAGTGCTGTATGGCATATCGTCGATAGAACATAATAATATAAATTAATAATTAAGATATTGATGTTGCCATAACTGGGGCTTGAACCCCATAACTGGGGCTTGAACCCAGGCATTGTAATATCAAATTTGTAATACTTTGGAAATTGAAAAAAAAGACATTTTTTATAATTGGGAGTCTCAAAACAAGCATTTAAAAGCATTGAGATTTATTCAAAATTAGGAAAATTTTACACATGAATTAAAACCGAAAGACTACTTTACAGGTCGGAAAAGATTGTTTACCACTTTAACTTATCGTTTCTGGTGATGAAAAATTAATACTCTACGCTAACCCTTAACGCAAAAAAATAATATGTAAAGACCAGTCAACCAGCCGAAGCAACGTCAAAGCCGACTACCTAAAACGCCAACGTAATGCTCTGTATTATCTTTTAAGCATATCAAATTGTGGCTGGGTTCGAGCCACAGTCACGGCAACATCAATTTCTGTATAAATAAAAAAATAAATTTTTCGTGAAAAATCGGCATAATTTTCTAAAAAAGTCGGCTTATCGGCAGTTAATTTCCAAAAACTTTTATTAAAAATTTTTCTATAGGATAATTTTATATTTTTCTTAAAAAAAATTTTTCTATAGGACAAATTTTGTATTGAAAATGTTTCTAAAAAAAATCACATTGAAAATTTCTCTATACAAAAAATTGTATATTAAAAATTCTTCTGTATAAAAAATCTTATATTGAACATTTTTCTTTACTAAAAATGTTTCTATACAAAAACTTTTATATGGAAAATTTTTCTATAAAAAAATTTTTATATGTAAAATTTTTCCATACAATAAAATGTTATGTTGAAAAATTTTCTATACAAAAAATATAGAATTCTTCTTTACAAAAAAATTTTTTATAGGGAAATTTTTGAAAAAAAAAAATAAATTTAAAATTTTACTACAGAAAAAAATTTAAATATAAAATTTCTATAGAAAAAAAAAAAAACAATTATATTGCAAATTTTTCGGCGGAAACGATTTTAAATTTAAAGTTTCAAATGGAAATTTTTCCATTGAAAATGTTTCTGTAGAAATAAATTTTATAGCACAATTTTTTATTAAAAATTTTTTTGTGCCCAAATTTTGACTTGTAAAATTCCAATGCATTAGAAATATTGAAATCTTATATCGTTTTTAATCTTTAAATATTTATATAGAAACTTTGAAGTTAGGTTGGTTTTCGATATTGTCTTAAAAATCGTCAATTTTCTAACCAAATTTAACATTTTACTATTTTGCTGGTCAAAAACCGCCAAAATATCGATAAATCGGCAAATCTTGCAGGTCTGACCACAGCATCCTCTATCGGCAGTATTAACACGCTGCCGATGTAAAATAAATAAATTCGTATTTTAAGCCATATGCTACAAGAAAGATAGGAAAAATTGGTGGCTAAAGATGGACAAACTTTTGAATAATGTATCAAGTCATTTTGATAATAAAAAAATTAATTTTTCAAGTAAAAAATCGACATTATTAACTTGGATAATATAATTATTTAATATTTCGCTTTGACAAACAACGACTAGTTTTAATTAAAAAACAAATTGTATGAGTTAAAGAAAAAATGTTCAAGTTCAGTCACCTTTGAACAAAAGATCTGAAAATATTCCCAAGTTTGTTCTCAAGTTTAATAACAAATTATTAAATTTAGTTAATATCTGATAAGATTTAGAACAAAAACTTTATAATTATTGACACGTGTATGCATTTTGAAAATTACAATTAAAAGTTATTGCTAAACATTAAAGGCAACGAAATAATTAAAATTGTTTAAAGAAAACAATTAAAATAGTCATAATAACAATTAAAATTTGAAAAAGTAAATATAGAGAAATTACGAGCTAGCCCCATGTGCTTTCGATAAAACAAGATTTCTACAATTTATATAAAAAAAGACCTAGAATTTGTATTAAATCGAAAAAAAATCGAAATACCAGTTTTAGAATCTTTAAATCAAATGTTAATATTTTAATTAATTTAGAAGGTAAAAGCAAAAACTGGATTTATAATTGTCTGACTTTGCCATGTAATTGTATTATAGTAAATACTTGTTAGTTTTTTTTGTTGTTTTCTATAAAAATGTGAGTAATTTGATATAATTTTAAATATTTTCTCTAAATAAAACTACGGCAATTAATTCTAATCAAAGCTATTAATTTAAATAATTATTTTCATAATTAACACACAATAATTTCATAGAGGAGGGAATTTGATATTGATTCTATTAAATATTCTACTTTCAATTGAGATGTGAGAGGTTTGAGTTTTAAATTTATTAAGGGTTTCAAATGTTAATTAAAGTTTTAATAGTCAGGAATTAAAAAATATAGAAATCAGAAGCTAAAGGTTATAAAAATCTGTATTAATTACCTTTAGCTTAAAAGCACATTAAAGCATAAAAATGCTTAGTTTGCATATTTAAGCATAAAAATGCATATTTTGCATGTTTTAACAAACTTTTTAGGAAAGTTAGGATAGGTTTGTATGTCAGTTCTCTACAATTTATGTAGGGGTCATATAACTCAAGCGTCTGACGATTGAGTGAAATTTACATGTATTTTGTTTTTGTTACAATAACAAAACACATGTAAATTTCACTCAATCGTCAGACGCTTGAGTTATATGAACCCTACATTAGATAAAATTTTTCATATAGAAAAATTTTGTAGAAATTTTTTAAAGAAAAATTTTGTAGAAATTTTTTAAAGAAAAATTTTGTAGAAATTTTTTATAGAAAAATTTTGATGAAATTTTTCTCATAAAAGAATTTTGAGGAAAATTTTCTTATAGAAAAATTTGTATCAAATTTTTATTATAGACAAATTTTAAGGAAATTTTTCTTATAGAAAAATTTTAATAAAATTTTTCTTATAAAAAAATTTTAATAAAATTTTTCTTATAAAAAAATTTTAATAAAATTTTTCTTATAAAAAATTTTTAAAGAAACATTTCTTATAAATAAGTTTCAATGAAATTTTTCTTACATAAAAATATTGAAAAATTTTTGTTATATACATATTTTGATAAAATTTTTCTTATATACAAATTTTGATAAAATTTTTCTTATAGAAAAATTTTGATGAAATTTTTCTTAAAAAAAAAAATTTAACAAATTTTTCTTACAGAAAAATTTTGATAAATTTTTGCTTTTAGAAAAATTTTAATGAAAATTTTCATATAGAGAAAAATTGATGAAATTTTTTTATAGAAACATTTTTGATGAAATTTTTATTATAGACAAATTTTAAGAAAATTTTTCTTATAGAAAAATTTTAATAAAATTTTTCTTATAACAAAATTTTAATAAAATTTTTCTTATAAAAAATTTTTAAAGAAATTTTTCTTATAAATAAGTTTAAATGAAATTTTTCTTATATAAAAATATTGCAAAATTTTTGTTATATACAAATTTTGATAAAATTTTTCTTATAGAAAAATTTTGATGAAATTTTTATCAAAAAAAAAAAAAATTTAAGAAATTTTTCTTACAGAAAAATTTTGATAAATTTTTGCTTTTAGAAAAATTTTAATGAAAATTTTCATATAGAGAAAAATTGATGAAATTTTTTTATAGAAAAATTTTTGATGAAATTTTTCTTTTTGAAAAATGTTGATAAATTTTTCTTATACAAATATTTTGATGAAAATTTTTTAATAAAAAAAATGTTGATCACATTTTTTTTATAGAAAAATTCTAATGAATTTTTTTTTAAAGAAAAATTTTTCTAAATTTTTTTATAAAAAAAATTTTCCTGAAAATTTTTTTTAATGAGAAAAATTGGCTCCAAATTTTTTTATAAGAAAAATTTCCTTAAAATTTTTCTATAAGAAAACTTTCCATAAAATTTTTCTATAATTAAAATTTTTTTATAAGAAAAATTTCCTCAAAATTGTTTTTATAAGAAAAATGTTTTCAAAATTTTTCTATAAGAAAAATGTAATCAAATTTTTTCTATAAGAAAAATGAAATCAAAATTTTTTTATAAGAAAATTTAATCGAAATATTTCTGTAAGACAAATTTTATCAAAATTTTTCTATAAGAAAAATTTAATCCAAATTTTCCATAAGAAAAATTAAATCAAAATTTTTCTATAAGAAAAATTTAATCAAAATTTTTCTATAAGAAATATTTAATCAAAATTTTTCTAAAAGAAAAATTGAATCAAATTTCATCAAAATTTTTCTGTAATAAAAATTTTTTATACATTTTTTATAAGAAAAATTTCTTAAAAATTCTTCTATATTAAAAATTTCTTAAAAATGTTTCTATAAGAAAAATTTCATCAAAATTTTTTATAAGAAAAATTTCATCAAAATTTTTCTATAAGAAAAATTTAATCGAAATTTTTCTATAATAAAAATTTAATCAGAATTTTTCTATAAGAAAAATTTAATCAACATTTTTCTATAAGAAAAATGTAATCAAAAGTTTTCTATAAGAAAAATTTTGTCAACATTTTTCTATAAGAAAAATTTTATCATAATTTTTCTATAAGAAAAATTTAATCAAAATTTTTCTATAAGAAAAATTTAATCAAAATTTTTCTATAAGAAAAATTTAAGCGAAATTTTTCTATAAGAAAAATGTAATCAAAAGTTTTCTATAAGAAAAATTTTGTCAACATTTTTCTATAAGAAAAATTTTATCATAATTTTTCTATAAGAAAAATTTAATCAAATTTCATCAAAATTTTTCTGTAATAAAAATTTTTTTATACATTTTTTATAAGAAAAATTTCTTAAAAATTCTTCTATAAAATTCTTCTTAAGAAAAATTTCATCAAAATTTTTTATAAGAAAAATTTCATCAAAATTTTTCTATAAGAAAAATTTCATCATAATTTTTCTATAAGAAAAATTTCATATAAGTTTTTCTAGAAGAAAAATTTCATTAAAATTTTTCTATAAGAAAAATTTCATCAAAATTTTTCTGTAAGAGAAATTTCAACAAAAATTTTCTATGAGAAAAATTTCATCAAAAATTTTTTATAAGAAAAATTTTATCAAAAATTTTTTATAAGAAAAATTTTATCGAAAATTTTCTAAAAGAAAAATTTCATTAAAATTTTTCTAAAAGAAAAAAAAAAATATCATCAAAATTGTTCTTTATGAAAAATTTCAATAACATTTTTCTTTAAGAAAAATTTCATCAAAATTTTTCTTTTTCTTATATGAAAAATTTTCTCAAAATTATTCTATAAGAAAAATATAATCAACAGTTTTCTATAATTAAAATTTCCTCAGAATTTTTCTATAAGAAAAATTTAATCGAAATTTTTCTATAAGAAAAATTTAAGAAAATTTTTCTATAAGAAAAATTTAATCAAAATTTTTCAATAAGAAAAATTTAATAAAAATTTTTCTTATAGAAAAATTTTGTTGAAATTTTTCGTATAGAAATTTTTCTTAAAAATAATTTTAATGAATTTTTTTTATAGAAAAGTTTTGATGAAATTTTTCTTATAGAAAATTTTTGATGAAATTTTTCTTATAGAAAAATGTTGATGAAATTTTTCTTATTTGATCAAAATTTTTTTATAGGAAAGTTTTGATCAATATTTTTTATAGAAAAATTTTAATGCAAGTTTTCTTATAAAAAGATTTTTAGGAAATTTTTCTAATAGAAAAATGTTGATGAAAGTTTTCTTAAATAAAAATTTTGACGAAATTTTCCCTAACAAACAAATTACAGACAAATTTTAATAAAAATTTTTCTTATAGAAAAATTTTGATGAAATTTTTCTTATAGAAAAATTTTGATGAAATATTTATTATGGAAAATTTTTGATAAAATTTTTCCTATAGAAAAATTTTGATGAAATTTTTCTCAAAGAAAAATTTTGGTGAAATTTTTCATAAAAAATTGATGTTTGTTCTTATAGAAAAATTTTAAAGAAATTTTTCTTATAGAAAATTTTTGATAAAATTTTTCTTATAGAAAAATTTTGGTAAAATTTTTCCTAAAAAAAATTGATGTTTGTTCTTATAGAAAAATGTTGATGAAATTTTTCTATGAGACCTGGGTTCGAGCCCCAGTCACGGCAATACTTAAATTATGCAAAATAAGCTTTTTTTTAAGCAAAAACAAGCTTTTAAGCTAAAAGTTCGGTAATATATTTTTAAATTTTTATATTTCTCAGACATATTGGATTTTCTAAGGCCCTAACTTCTTTCAATGCAAGCCATTCATCAACTTTAAGTGTCAATTATGGCATCCCATCCATCATTTTATGATTCGTAAAATATTCCCTATAAGACTTAATTTATTCATTCATTCATTAATGAAAAAACGCGAAAGATAATTGTATTTATATATTTTTTAAATAATTTTATTTCTCTATTAAAATTTTATTATACAACCAGATCTCATTGATTTGCCAAAGGAAATGACTCATTATATTTTTCCTTTTTTAACAAATAGATTTTAAAGTTTTTTTTGTCAATATTTAAATATTGGTTTTAATATTTCGTAACAATTTTTTTTAACAGACAATTTCCAGTTTGTTTTCCAAAATTTTCAAGAAAAAACCTAGAAATTTCTAATCTTGAAATTTAAAAACGATTTTAAGTTTGTCAACAAAAATCAACCTTAACTTGAAGGAGAGAAGTTTTTGTAATTTTTGTAAAATTTCATATAAAAAGTTTGAAAACGAAAAAAAAAATTAGATTTTCAAATTCTAGTATTTAAGTCACTGATCACAGAATTAGAATTAAATTACTTATATCTGATAAGGTGAAGTCTATAGAATACAAATATGTAAAATCTTAGGATTTGTTTTAAAAATCAATTCAATATCTAAAAAATTGTAAAAAGTGGCAGATATTTTTTGTCAAAAAAAAAATTTTTTTTTGAACGCAATTAAAATTTTAATGTGATTTACTTTTCAAAAATTTCCAAAAAATTTGGCATCATTTTTAGAATTTAAAGATAATACATAAACTTATCCCATAAATTGACACAAAATAATAATTTCCATTCTAAAGACTTCTAGACAACCGATTAGCTTACTATCTCCCTAATACCATAAACAGGGACTTGAATATTTAAGTTCAAAAATGTAAAACTTTTTCCGCTTCCTCTCTTTAAGTGGACTTTAGTTTGTTATCAAATCTCTCATAGACTTGCTAAAATATCATTAACTGGTTTATATTTATTTGCCAAAGAATTGCTTTTAGTTATTAGTTCGACTCTCATCACCTGGCCCCACTGTCGGTAAACATGTATTTATTTTTTTAATTTTTATAGTAGTTTTTCTTCATATTGTAACGAGTTGGATATTATTATCTAACTAAAACGTAAGTAAAACTAAAATAACCACTTAAAGTTAAGACAACAAATTAAACTGAAGTTTTTTTTCTCGTTTCTAAACTCTTAAAAACATTAAAACTTGTTTGTAATTTGTAAGGGCACAGTGCTTCAATTCGAAGTAATTTTTGGCAAATATTCTTCAGAAAAAATTTCATAACAAAAACAAAAATTAATAGAATTTTTATATATTGGTTTGTTTGGAAAGCACTTTCTTTTTTTTAGCAGGGAATGTCAAAACAAACTTTTTTTAATATTTTTGTTCTACCGCCAATTTTATTTATTTTGCATCGACAGCGTGTTAATGCTAGTAATTTTAAAATAAATCCATATATACAGCAAATTATGGGACTCGAACCCAGGGAAAATTGAATATGTTATAAAAATTTTTTTTTAACGAAAATTTTTTTTATCTAAAATTTTTTTATAGAAAAAATTTTTCAACGAAAATTTTTCTATAGAAAAAATTTTTTAACGAAAATTTTTTTATAGAAAAGACTGTTTCTATAAAAAAATTTTTGTTAAAAATTTTTTCTATAAAAAAATTTTTGTTAAAAATTTTTTCTATAAAAAAATTTTTGTTAAAAATTTTTTCTATAAAAAAATTTTTGTTACAAATTTTTTCTATAGAAAAATTTTCGTTAAAAATCTTTTCTATAGAAAAATTTTCGTTAAAAATCTTTTCTATAGAAAAATTTTCGTTAAAAATCTTTTCTATAGAAAAACTTTCGTTAAAAATCTTTCCTATAGAAAAATTTTCGTTAAAAATCTTTTCTATTGAAAAATTTTCGTTAAAAATCTTTTCTATAGAAAAATTTTCGTTAAAAAATTATTTCTATAGAAAAATTTTCGTTAAAAAATTTTTTCTATAGAAAAATTTTCGTTAAAAAATTTTTTCTATAGAAAAATTTTCGTTAAAAAATTTTTTCTATAGAAAAATTTTCGTTAAAAAATTTTTTCTATAGAAAAATTTTCGTTAAAAAATTTTTGCTATAGAAAAATTTTCGTTAAAAAAACTTTTCTATAGAAAAATTTTCGTTAAAAAAATTTTTCTATAGAACAATTTTCGTTAAAAAAATTTTTCTATTGAAAAATTTTCGTTAACAAATTTTTTCTATAGAAAAATTTTCGTTAAAAAATTTTTTCTATAGAAAAATTTTCGTTAAAAAATTTTTTCTATAGAAAAATTTTCATTAAAAAATTTTTTCTGTAGAACAATTTTCGTTAAAAAATTGTTTCTATAGAAAAATTTTCGTTAAAAAATTTTTTCTATAGAAAAATTTTCGTTAAAAAATTTTTTCTATAGAAAAATTTTCGTTAAAAAATTTTTTCTATAGAAAAATTTTCGTTAAAAAATTTTTTCTATAGAAAAATTTTCGTTAAAAAATTTTTTCTATAGAAAAATTTTCGTTAAAAAATTTTTTCTATAGAAAAATTTTCGTTAAAAAATTTTTTCTATAGAAAAATTTTCGTTAAAAAATTTTTTCTATAGAAAAATTTTCGTTAAAAAAATTTTTCTATAGAACAATTTTCGTTAAAAAATTTTTTCTATAGAAAAATTTTCGTTAAAAAATTTTTGCTATAGAAAAATTTTCGTTAAAAAAACTTTTCTATAGAAAAATTTTCGTTAAAAAAATTTTTCTATAGAACAATTTTCGTTAAAAAAATTTTTCTATTGAAAAATTTTCGTTAACAAATTTTTTCTATAGAAAAATTTTCGTTAAAAAATTTTTTCTATAGAAAAATTTTCGTTAAAAAATTTTTTCTATAGAAAAATTTTCGTTACAAAATTTTCGTTAAAAAAACTTTTCTATAGAAAAATTTTCGTTAAAAAAATTTTTCTATAGAACAATTTTCGTTAAAAAAATTTTTCTATAGAACAATTTTCGTTAACAATTTTTTTCTATAGAAAAATTTTCGTTAAAAAATTTTTTTCGTTAAAAATTTTTGTCTATAGAAAAATTTTCGCTAAAAATTTTTTTCTGTAGAAAAATTTTCGGTAAAAAATTTTTTCTATAGAAAAATTTTTGTTAAAAAATTTTTTCCATACAAAAATTTTTCTATACAAAAATTTTCGTTAAAAAATTTTTTCTATACAAATATTTTCGTTAAAAAATTTTTTCTATACGAAAAATTTTCGTTAAAAAAATTTTTCTATAGAAAAATGTTCGTTTAAATATTTTTTTCTATAAAAAAGATTTTCGTTAAAAAATTGTTTCATACAAAAATTTTCGTTAAAAATTTTTTTTCTATAAAAAAATTTTTGTTAAAAAATTTTTTCTATACAAAAATTTTTTTATACAAATATTTTTGTTAAATTTTTTTTTATAGCAAAAATTTTTGTAAAAATATTTTTTCTATACAAAAATTTTCGTTAAAAAATTTTTTCTATAGAAAAATTTTCATTAAAAAAAATTTTTATATAAAAATTTTCGTTAAAAACTTTTTTCTATAAAAAGTGTTTGAGGTGAAATTTTTTCCAAAAATTTTTTTTTTAATTTTCATTAAAAAAAAATTTCGTCAAAAAATTTTTTTCTATAGAAAAATATTCGTTACAAAATTTTTTTCTATAGAAAAATTTTCGTTCAAAAAATGTTTTCTATAGAACAATTTTTGTTAAAAAAAATGCTTAATATAGAAAAATTGTTGGTAAAAAATTTTTTCTATAGAAAAATTTTTGGTTAAAAAATTTTTTCTATAGAAAAATTTTTGTTAAAAAATTTTTTCTATAGAAACATTTTTTTTTAGTATCAGCAAATATTAAAATAAAATTATTATGGAATTTTCTACTAATATTTATTACCTTTATCGTATTATTTATAGTCCCAAAGAGCATTCACTTAATGAATTTTGTAAGAAAATTTTGTAAATCATTATTTCTTTACAATGAACATAATTTATTTCCAAATTTTGATTTCAAAAAATTTTCTTGGCTGAACGAATTAAGATAATTTATCAAAATTTTAAATTTATTATACTTTAATTTATTGGGAATTATAATGTAATTTTACAAATTTTTTTCTCCACTATTACATAAGTTATGGAGAAAATGGTAAAATTTGTTGGTATTTCAAAAAATTATAAATAGTTCGTTGTACTAAAATAAGTCAATTTTGAAATTGTTTTAAAACAAAAACTTCTAGTTTTAAAAGTTTAATTTCGTCTGCATATGAGTTTTAATATTATGTATGTATATAGAAAATTTAAAAACTTTATTAGCCTATCCTCGTACTTTCTTTTAAACACGCACTAGTTAACTGTTTTCTAAAACATTTCCGAATTTAAACTTTTTAAATAATTTCATTTCATTTAAAATTTTCCCTCAAAAAAAAAAAAAAAAAAAAAATCACTCTTATGCGTGACACTTTAATGTCTGAGAAAACTTTAGAAAAAGTTTAATGGATAGTTTAAAATTTTATTTTAAAACGAAAATTTTTTTCTTTCTAATTTTCTGACCACTCCAGCTTTAAAACTTTTTATTTGCTAGACAATTGTTAGGAAAAAAACAAAAACGAAAATTTTTACTGATTTACTAACAAAAAATTGTCGACCAACTAATTTTGTAAACTGGTATTAAATGATTGCAAAACGCAATTTTTTCAAATACTAGAAATGACTAGTAGATACCCGGCAGTACTATAGTCCATTGTGTTCCCAAGGAAGCACCTACATTTTGCTATTTTTTTTTTAATGGAAAACTTTTCGTTATAAACATTTTTTCAATAGAAAAATTTTCGTTGCAAAAATTGTTTCTATTTAAAATTATGGTAATGAAAAATTTTCGTTAAAAATTTTTTTCTATAGAATAATTTTCGTTAAAAAATTTTTTCTTAGAAAAATTTTCGTAAAAGAATTTTTTCTATAGAAAAAATTTTTTCTATAGAAAAATTTTCGTTAAAAAAATTTTTTCTAAAGAAAAATTTTCGTTAAAAAAATTTTTTCTAAAGAAAAATTTTCGTTAAAAAAATTTTTTCTAAAGAAAAATTTTCGTCAAAAAAATTTTTTCTATAGAGAAATTTTAGTCAAAAAAATTTTTTCTATAGAAAAATTTTCGTTAAAAAAATTTTTTCTATAGAAAAATTTTCGTTAAAACAAAGTTTTCTATAGAAAAATTTTTAAAAAAATTTTTTTCTTAGAAAAATTTTTTTCTATAGAAAAATTTTCGTTAAAAAATGTTTTCTAAAGAAAAATTTTCTTAAAAATATTTTTTTAAAATTTTTCTTAATATTGAGAAATTGTTGGAAATTGTTTAAAAGTGAAAATTGGCTGGAAATTTTCTTTACATTGAAAATTGTCTTTAAATTTTCTATATAGAAAATTTGCTGCAAATTTTCTTCATATTGAAATTTTACTGTTAGTTTTCTTGATATTGAAAATTTACTGCAAATTTTCTTCATATTGAAATTTTACCGTAAATTTTCTTTATATTGAAAATTTACTGTAAATTTACTTTATATTGAAAATTTACTGCAAATTTTCTTCATTTTGAAATTTACTGCAAATTTTCTTAATATTGAAAATTTACTGCAAATTTTCTTCATATTGAAATTTTACTGAAAATTTCCTTCATATTAAAAATTTACTGAAAATTTTCTATATATTGAAATTTTACTGTAAATTTTCTTCATATTAAAAATTTACTGCAAATTTTCTTCATTTTGAAATTTACTGGAAATTTTCTTCATATAGAAAATTTACAGCAAATTTTCTTCATTTTGAAATTTACTGCAAATTTTTTTTCATACTGAAAATTTACTGCAAGTTTTCTTCATATTGAAATTTTACTGCAAATTTTCTTCATATTGAAAATTTACTGAAAATTTTCTTTATATTGAAATTTTACTGTAAATTTTCTTCAAATTGAAATTTACAGCAAATTTTCTTCATATTAATAATTTACTGCAAATTTTCTTCATATTGAAAATTTACTGCAAATTTTCTTCATATTGAAAATTTACTGCAAATTTTCTTCATATTAAAAATTTACTGCAAATTTTCTTCATTTTGAAATTTACTGCAAATTTTCTTAATATTAAAAATTTACTGCCAATTTTCTTCATATTAAAAACTTACTGCAAATTTTCTTCATATTAAAAATTTACTGCAAATTTTTTTTCATATTGAAATTTACTGCAAATTTTCTTCATATTGAAATTTACTGCAAATTTTCTTGATATTAAAAATTTACTGCCAATTTTCTTCATATTAAAAATTTACTGCAAATTTTCTTCATATTGAAAATTTACTGCAAATTTTTTTTCATATTGAAATTTACTGCAAATTTTGTTCATATTGAAAATTTAGTGCAAATTTTCTTCATTTTGAAATTTACTGCAAAATTTTCTTCATACTGAACATTTACTGCCAATTTTCTTCATATTGAAAATTTACTGCAAATTTTCTTCATATTAAAAATTTACTGCAAATTTTCTTCATTTTGAAATTTACGGCAAATTTTCTTCATATTGAAAATTTACTGACAATTTTCTTCATATTAAAAATTTACTGCAAATTTTTCTTCATTTTGAAATTTACTGCAAATTTTCTTGATATTAAAAATTTACTGCCAATTTTCTTCATATTAAAAATTTACTGCAAATTTTCTTCATTTTGAAATTTACTGCAAATTTTCTTCATATTGAAAATTTACTGACAATTTTCTTCATATTAAAAATTTACTGCAAATTTTGTTCATATTGAAGATTTACTGCAAATTTTCTTCATATTGAAATTTACTGCAAATTTTCTTCATATTGAAATTTACTGCTAATTTTCTTTATATTGAAATTTTACTGTAAGTCTTCTTTATATTGAAAATTTTCTGCAATTTTTTTTCATATTGAATATTTACTGCAAATTTTCTTCGTATTAAAAATTTACTGCAAATTTTCTTTGTATTAAAAATTTACTGCAAATTTTCTTCATATTGAAATTGTACTGCAAATTTTCTTCATATTGAAATTTTACTGCAAATTTTGTTCATATTGAAAATTTAGTGCAAATTTTCTTCATTTTGAAATTTACTGCAAAATTTTCTTCATACTGAACATTTACTGCCAATTTTCTTCATATTGAAAATTTACTGCAAATTTTCTTCATATTAAAAATTTACTGCAAATTTTCTTCATTTTGAAATTTACTGCAAATTTTCTTCATATTGAAAATTTACTGACAATTTTCTTCATATTAAAAATTTACTGCAAATTTTTTTCATATTGAATATTTACTGTAAATTTTCTTCGTATTAAAAATTTACTGCAAATTTTCTTCGTATTAAAAATTTACTGCAAATTTTCTTCGTATTGAAATTTTACTGCAAATTTTCTTCATTTTGAAATTTACTGCAAATTTTTTTTATATTAAAGTTTACTGCAAATTTTTTTTATATTAAAGTTTACTGCAAATTTTCTTAATATTGAAAATTTACTGCAAATTTTTTTCATATTGAAAATTTACTGTAAGTTTTCATATAAACTGAAATAATCTATATCATGTCTGCTCACCACTATCGGAGACGACCATTCACTTTAGAACTGCTGGGTATATCTAAACTCAAGCATAGACATATGAATGTGTAAAGTTTACTACATCTTTCAGTTAAACTAAATGTAATTGCTAAGTTTTAACATAAAAACTAAGATCTAAAGTGTGTTAGTAGTAGAAAAATTTAGTGGACGAATGGTTAATCGTTTTCTTTGGATTTCATTTAGTCACATACAGAGACAGCTTCGGATGTATCTTAATAGTGCTAGGCTAATTCGTAAATCTCTAGATATTTGTTTTATAAATAAATAGTTAAATAAGTTTTAGTTTAGTAGTTTATTATAACAATTTAAAATAGTTACTTAAACAACTTAACAAAGACACTCAAACACACTTACAGATACTCGCTCGTTAATATAAAATTGAAATTTTAGCTTAAAACCAGGCTACAGTCGATCGGTCGATCGCATGCTGTTGCTGTTTTAGTTACTAGTTTTTCAAAAACAAGTGGTGGCATGCCTCATGCATGCATGTTTTTGTCGTTTTTTTTTTAATTTTACAAAATCTGCTGTTTTTTTATTTTAGTACAAGTTCGTTTGAAAATTTTATGATTTCAATTTAAAGTTTTATTACAGTTTTATTATAACGAATTTGGAAATTTTTTTCAAATGTAACGCATTTCAAAAACAAAAAAATGTTAAAAAATTGGTCATAAAATATAATTATTTAATCGGAAGTCTAAATATTTTTTTTATATGCAAATAAAACGCTTGATAAATTTTTTTTTAATTTTTCAAATAAAACTTTTCTATTTTCATTGCGATAACGTTTTAAAATAAATTATCTTTAAGTTGTTAAATTGTAATTTAAGAGGCTTTATTTTTTCAAAATGGTTTTGAAAATAATTGAAGAATTTTTTATTGAACGCAATACATATATTATTATATGATTGTTAAATATCTCTAAAGATTTCCGTAATTTCCGCTATTTTAAATTAAATACAAATCAGTCAAGTGGCTAAATGATTTTATAGATGAATGAAATTAAGAAAATGTGATAATCTCTAAAGTAAAAAAAATTGGCAATAGAAATTTATTAAAATTTTGTCAATTTTTGAAAATTCTGAAAACAATTAGAAATTTTTTTTAACGAAAAATTGTCGTAAGAAAAAATTTTATAACGAATATTTTTCTATAGAAATAATTAAACCAATAATTTTTCTGTGAAAAGATTTTTGAAACCCAAATATTATCTATATGTAAAACTCAAAATTTTCTATAAAAAAATTTAAAAAAATGAAAATTTTTTGATAGAACAAAATTTCACATTAAATATTTTTGTATAGAAAAAAAAGTTTCACATCAAATATTTTTCTTTAGAAAATAACTTTTTAGAAGTATTTTTTCATAAAACAAATTTCTAAAACAAAAACTTTTGAAACAGGCAAAAAATTTAAAAATACAAATTTTTCATTTTTATAAAACAAAAAATTAAAAAAAAAATTTAACACAAAAAAATTTCTATTGAAACAATTTTTTTTATAACGAAAGACCCAAAGGAATTAGTTTAATCAATTTAGTTTTTTATTATTTCCTAAATTTTAGATTTTTGTGAGAAAAGTTGTTTATTTCCTACCAACTCAAGCAATGAACAATAAACAAAAATTATTTCAAAATTTCGATTTCAAAAAATTTTGTTGCCTAAACAAATTAAGATAATTTATCAAAGTTTCAAATATTTTAAACTTTAAGTTAATGGGAATTACATTGTAATTTTAAAATTTGTTTTCTTCACTTTTACTTAAGTTATGAAGAAAATGGTAAAAACTGTCGAAATAAAAAACTTTCTTTAGAACATTTTTTTAAAGCGAAAAATTTTTTATAGAAAATTACAAACATTTTCAAAACAAAATTTTTGTTGGAAAAAAATGTTATGATTTTTTTAACAACTAAAGCACATTTAACAACTAAACCACATTTATTTCCAAATTTTGATTTCAAAAAATTTTGTTGGCTGAACGAATTAAGATAATTTATCAAAATTTCAAATAATTTACACTCTGATTTATTGGGAATTATATTGTAATTTTAAAAATTTGTTTCTCCATAACTACATAAGTTATAAAAATAATAGTAAAAGTTGTCAAAATAAACAAAAAAAAAAAAAAAAAAAAAAAATTAAAGCAAAAATTTTTCTATAGAAAAATTTATTTAAACAAACAAATTTTCTGTAAAAGAAAATTTAGGAAAATTTTCATCAAAATTTTTCTATAAGAAAAATTTCACCAAATTTTTTCTATAAGAAATATTTCCTCAAAATTTTACTATAAGAAATATTTCCCCAAAATTTTTCTATTAGTAAAATTTCATCAAAATTTTTCTATAAGAAAAACTTCATCAAAATTTTTCTATAAGAAAACTTTCATCAACATTTTTTTATAAGAAAAATTTCATTCAAATATTTCCATAAGAAAAATTTTATCAAAATTTTTTTATAAGAAAAAATTCTTCAAAATATTTCTATAAGAAAAATTTCATCAAAATTTTTCTATTAGAAAAATTTCATCAAAATTTTTCTATTAGAAAAATTTCATCAAAATTTTTCTATTAGAAAAATTTCATCAAAATTTTTCTATTAGAAAAATTTCATCAAAATTTTTCTATTAGAAAAATTTCATCAAAATTTTTCTATAAGAAAAATTTTAGCATCATTTTTCTTTATGAAAAATTTCTTCAAAAGTTTTTCTGTAAGCAAAATTGCATCAATAATTTTTCTAAAAGAAAAATTTCATAAAATTTTTTCTTTACGAAAAATTTCATCAAAATTTTTCTTAAGATTTTTCTATAACAAAAATTTCATCAAAATATTTCTACAAAAAATAAATTTAATCAAAATCTTTCTATAAAAAAAATATAAAAATTTGTCTGTAAGAAAAATTTCTTCAAAATTTTTCTATAAGAAAAATTCCACCAAAATTTTTCTATGAGAAAAATTTCATCAAAATTTTTCTATAAGAAAAACTTTATCAAAAATTTTTTGTTAGAAAAATTTTATCAACATTTTTCTATAAGAAAAATTTTATCAATAATTTTCTATAAGAAATTTTTTTTTTTATGAAATTTCTATTTTTCTATAAGAAAAATTTTATCAAAATTTTTCTATAAGAAAAATTTTAGCAAAATTTTTCTTTGAGAAAAATTCCATAAAGGATTTGTTTATACACAAAAATTTCATCAAAATTTTTCTTTAATAAAAATTTTATCAAAATTTTTCTATAAGAAAAATTTCATCAACATTTTTCTATAAGAAAAATTTAATCCAAATTTTTCTGTTAGAAAAATTTTTCTACAAAAAATAAATTTAATCAAAATCTTTCTATAGGAAAAAGTTTATTAACATTTTTCTTTAAGAAAAATTTCATTAACATTTTTCTTTAAGAAAAATTTCATTAAAATTTTTCTTTAAGAATAATTTCATTAAAATTTTTCTATAAGAAAAATTTCATCAACATTTTTCTATAAAAGAAATTTTATCAAAATTTTCTATAAGAAAATCAAAATTTTTGTATAAGAAAAATTTCATCAACATTTTTTGATAAATATTTTATTAAAATTTTCTATAAAAATTTCTTTAAAACTATAAATTTTTCTATAGAAAAACTTTTCTATAGAAAAAATTTTGTATAGAAAAGCTTTTCTATAGAAAAATTTTTGTATAGAAAAGTTTTTTATTAGAAAAAATTTTCTATACAAAATTTTTTCTATAAAAAAAATTTTGTATAGAAAAGTTTTTCTATAGAAAAAATTTTGTATAGAAAAGTTTTTCTATAGAAAAAATTTTGTAAAGAATAGTTTTTCTATAGAAAAAATTTTGTATAGAACAGTTTTTCTATAGAAAAAACTTTGTATAGAAAAGTTTTTCTATGGAAAAAATTGTGTATAGAAAAGTTTTTCTATAGAAACAATTTTGTATAGAAAAGTGTTTTTCTAGAAAAAATTTTGTATAGAAAAGTTTTTCTATAGAAAAAATTTTGTATGGAAAAGTTTTTCTATAGAAAAAATTTTGTATAGAAAAGTTTTTCTTCAGAAAAAATTTTGTATAGAAAAGTTTTTCTATAAAAAAAATTGTGTATAGAAAAGTTTTTCTATAGAAAAAATTTTGTATAAAAAAGTTTTTCTATTGGAAAAATTTTTTATAGAAAAGTTTTTCTATAGAGAAAATTTTGTATAGAAAAGTTTTTCCATAGAAAAAATTTTGTATAGAAATATTTTTCTATAGAAAAAATTTTGTATAGAAAAGTTTTTTTATAAAAAAAATTTTGTAAAGAAAAGTTTTTCTATAGAAAAAATTTTGTATAGAAAAGTTTTTCTATGGAAAAAATTTTGTATATAAAAGTTTTTCTATAGGAAAAATTTTGTATAGAAATTTTTTTCTATAGAAAAAATTTTGTATAGAAAATTTTTTCTATAGAAAAAATTTTGTATAGGCAATTTTTTCTATAAAAAAAATTTTGTATAGAAAAGTTTTTCTATAGAAACAATTTTGTATAGAAAAGTGTTTCTCTAGAAAAAATTTTGTATAGAAAAGTTTTTCTATAGAAACAATTTTGTATAGAAAAGTGTTTCTCTAGAAAAAATTTTGTATAGAAAAGTTTTTCTATAGAAAAAATTTTGTATGGAAAAGTTTTTCTATAGAAAAAATTTTGTATAGAAAAGTTTTTCTTCAGAAAAAATTTTGTATAGAAAAGCTTTTCTATAAAAAAAAATTTGTATAGAAAAGTTTTTCTATAGAAAAAATTTTGTATAAAAAAGTTTTTCTATTGGAAAAATTTTTTATAGAAAAGTTTTTCTATAGAGAAAATTTTGTATAGAAAAGTTTTTCCATAGAAAAAATTTTGTATAGAAATATTTTTCTATAGAAAAAATTTTGTATAGAAAAGTTTTTTTATAAAAAAAATTTTGTAAAGAAAAGTTTTTCTATAGAAAAAATTTTGTATAGAAAAGTTTTTCGATGGAAAAAATTTTGTATATAAAAGTTTTTCTATAGGAAACATTTTGTATAGAAATTTTTTTCTATATAAAAAATTTTGTATAGAAAATTTTTTCTATAGAAAAAATTTTGTATAGGCAATTTTTTCTATAAAAAAAATTTTGTATAGAAAAGTTTTTCTATAGAAAAAATTTTGTATAGAAAAGTTTTTCTATAGAAAAAATTTTGTAAAGAATAATTTTTCTATAGAAAAAATTTTGTATAAAACAGTTTTTCTATAGAAAAAACTTTGTATAGAAAAGTTTTTCTATGGAAAAAATTTTGTATAGAAAAGTTTTTCTATAGAAAAAATTTTGTATAGAAAAGTTTATCTATGGAAAAAATTTTGTATATAAAAGTTTTTCTATAGGAAAAATTTTGTATAGAAATTTTTTTCTATACAAAAAATTTTGTATAGAAAATTTTTTCTATAGAAAAAATTTTGTATAGGCAATTTTTTCTATAGAAAAAATTTTGTATAGAAAAGTTTTTCTATAGAAAAATATTTGTATAGAAAAGTTTTTCTATAGAAAAAATTTTGTATAGAAAAGTTTTTCTATAGAAAAAATTTTGTATAGGAAAGTTTTTCTAAAGAAAAAGATTTGTATAGAAAAGTTTTTTTTATAGAAAAAATTTTGTATAGAAAAGTTTTTCTATATACAAAATTTTGTAAGAACTGATGAGATCAATAACATGCTATAGTATATCAGTTTCCCTTTTCTTTTAATTTCCTTTCAAAAATATCGAAATTGATAAAATTTGTTTACCTCGTTACCCATTGGCGTAGATAAATGTGTGTCAACGGCTTCAAAGTACATTATTTTCAATAGAGTTTGTAGTGTCACATATAGTTTTTGCTACATAAAAAAAACTTTTTTTTATCTCAGCCGTTAAAAACCAAAGTCTCCTGCTTTTAAAACAAACATTTACTCATTGCCTGGAAAAAAACACTCAATTGCGGTTTCAGATGAAATTCATTATTATTTTTCAATTTTCAACTCATTCCAAACATAATCAAGAAAATAGCAGCAATAAAAAAATTCGACTTTTTGTGCAATTTTGGAAATTATGTCATCGGAAAAACCAAAAAAGAAATACTGGAAAAAAATATATATTTCAAGAAATATTTTTTGTCTTCATATTTCAGATGATTGACTGGTTGAGTATGTCTGTCCAGTTGTTTTTTTCTAAATGGACACAGAGCCATACATTTTGTGGTCGTAAATTCAGTTGGACAGATGGAAAAAAATTTTATGTTGAGGTAGGCAATGGGAACAAACACGAGAGCCAGCCACAAGTTTATTGGGCTAAATACGAGTATAACCAAAATAACCAGAAAAACAAAAATAGTCATAATAAACAATAAATTTCGAAATAAAAACATTAAAATGAAAACTAAAGCAAATTTTTTTTGTTTTTAAGTAGAATTTGCTGATTTACTGATTTTTTATGAGTTTCAATAATTTTGGCTGCGAGTGAAAGGGAGCTAAAGGGGAAATTTTTTAGGCTTCAAGGTGTAATGAAATTATGGGTTTTTTAGTTTAATCGAATTAGGCTCAATTTAAAAGCAACATGAAATTATTTGGCAATGACTTAATAATAAATGAAACGAGTTGAATATTTGCTTTTAAGAATAAGATCGAAAGGATATACAATTTAAAAATGATTGACCATGAATTATACAAATTTTAACAATTTTCTATAGAAAAAAAAATTCAATGAAAATTTTTCTACAGAAAAAACTTTATAATGAAAATTTCAAAAATTTTATAATTAAAATTTTCCCAAAGAAAATAATTTTATTTTGAAAATTTTTCTATACAAAAAATTTTATAATGAAAATTTTTTAAAATTAAAATTTTCCTAAAGAAAAAATTTTAAAATTAAAATTTTTCTAAAGAAAAACTTTCATAATGAAAGTTTTTCTACTGAAAAAAAAAATTTATAATGAAATTTTTTCTATTAAAAAAATTTTATAATAAAAGTTTTTCTAAGAAAACTTTTATAATAATAATTTTTCTATAGAAAAAAAATTATAAGGAATTTTTTCTTTAGAAAAATTTTATAATGAAAATTTTTCTATAGAAAAAATTTTATAATGAAAATTATCTATAGAAAAAAATTTATAATGAAAATTTTTCTATAGAAAAAAATTTATAATGAAAATTTTTCTATAGAAAAAAATTTACAATGGAAATTTTCCTGTAGAAAACATTTTATAATAAAAAATTTTTCTAGAGAAAAAATTTTCTAATGAAAATTTTTCTGTAGAAAAAATTTTATAATGAAAATTTTCCTATAGAAAAAATTTTATGATGAACATTTTTCTATAGAAAAAATTTTATAATGAAAATTTTTCTATAAAAAAAATTTTATAATTTTTCTAAAGAAAAAATTTCCAAAGGATAGCGAAATATCGACTATTTATTAAATTAAAAAATAAATTTAATAAAATAAAAACAACAAAAAAGACCTCGAGCTTGTAATAAGAGTTTTATTTGAGAAAAAGGAAAAGGTCGAAGAAAAGAATTATACATGGAAAAAATTTTATAATCAAAGTTTTTCTAAAGAAAAAATTTTATAATGAATTTTTTCTACAAAAAAATTTTAAAATAAAAGATTTTTTAAGAAAACTTTTATAATAAAAATGTTTCTATAGAAAAAAAATCATAAGGAATTTTTTCTTTAGAAAAAATTTTATAATGAAAATTTTTCTATAGAAAAAATTTTATAATAAAAATTTTATATTAAAAATTTTTCTATAGAAAAAATTTTATAATGAAAATTTTCTATAGAAAAAATTTTATAATGAAAATTTTTCCATAGAAAAAATTTTATAATGAAAATTTTTCTATAGAAAAAATTTTATAATGAAAATTTTTCTATAGAAAAAATTTTATAATGAAAATTTTTCTATAGAAAAAATTTTATAATGAAAATTTTTCTATAGAAAAAAATTTATAACGAAAATTTTTCTATAGAAAAAATTTTATAATGAAATTTTTTTATAGAAAAAATTTTATAATGAAATTTTTTTATAGAAAATATTTTATTATGAAATTTTTTCTATAGAAAAGATTTTATTACGAAATTTTTTCTATAGAAAAAATTATATTATGAAATTTTTCTATAGAAAAAATTTATTATGAATTTTTTTCTACAGAACAAATTTCATTATGAAATTTTTTTCTATAGAAAAAATTTTATTATGCAATTTTTTCTATAGAAAAAATTTTATTATGAATTTTTTTTATAGAAAAAATTTTATTATGAATTTCTTCTATAGAAAAATTTTTATTATGAAATTTTTTCTATAGAAAAAATATTATTATGAAATTTTTTCTATAAAAAAAATTTTATTATGAAATTTTTTCTATAGAAAAATTTTATTATGAAATTTTTTCTATAGAAAAAATTTTATTGTGAAAGTTTTTCTATAGAAAAAATTTTATTATGAAATTTTTTCTACAGAAAAAATTTTATTATGAAATTTTAGTATGGAATTTTTTTATAGAAAAAATTTTAATATGAAATTTTTTCTACAGAACAAATTTCATTATGAAATTTTTTTCGATAAAAAAAAATTTATTATGAAATTTTTTTCTATAGAAAAAATTTTATTATGAAATTTTTTTCTATAGACAAAATTTTGTTATGAAATTTTTTCTATAGAAAAATTTTCATTATAAAATTTTTTCTATAGAAAAATTTTCATTATAAAATTTTTTCTATAGAAAAAATTTTATTATGAAGTTTTTTCTATAGAAAAATTTTCATTATAAAATTTTTTTTATAGAAAAAATTTTATTATAAAATTTTTTCAATAGAAACATTTTCATTATAAAATTTTTTCTATAGAAAAATTTTCATTATAAAATTTTTTCTATAGAAAAATTTTCATTATAAAATTTTTCCTATAGAAAAATTTTCATTATAAAATTTTTTCTGTAGAAAAATTTTCATTTTAAAATTTTTTCTATAGAAAAATTTTTATTATAAAATTTTTTCTATAGAAAAATTTTCATTACAAAAGTTTTTCTATAGAAAATTTTCATTATAAAATTTTTTCTATAGAAAAAATTTTATTATGAAATTTTTTCTATAGAAAAATTTTCATTACAAAATTTTTTCTATAGAAAAATTTTCATTATAAAATATTTTCTATAGAAAAATGTTCATTATAAAATATTTTCTATAGAAAAATTTTCATTACAAAATTTTTTCTATAGAAAAATTTTCATTATAAAATATTTTCTATAGAAAAATTTTCATTATAAAATTTTTTCTATAGAAAAAATTTTATTATGAAACTTTTTCTATAGAAACATTTTCATTATAAAATTTTTTCTTTAGAAAAATTTTCATTATAAAATTTTTTCTATAGAAAAATTTTCATTTTAAAATTTTTCCTATAGAAAAATTTTCATTACAAAATTTTTTCTTTAGAAAAATTTTTCTATAGAAAAATATAGAAATTAAAATTCATGGCCAAAAAATTTTAAATTTTATATCCTTTCGATTTTATTCTAAAAATAAAAATTGAACTCGTTTTATTTATTTTTAGTTTTTCTATAGAGAAAAATTTTTTAAACGAAAATTTTTCTATAGAGAAACATTTTTTTAACGAAAATTTTTTAAACGAAGATTTTTCTATAGAGAAAAATGGTTTAAATGAAAAAAATTTTTATAGAAAAACATTTTTTAAATGAAAAATTTTCTATAGAGAAGAAATTTGTAAACGAAAATTTTTCTATAGAGAAATTTTTCTAAAGTTAAAAATTTTTAAACGAAAATTTTTCTATAGAGACAAATTTTTTAAACGATTGTTTTTATGGGGAAAAAAATTTTAAAGTAAAATTTTTCTATAGAAAAAAATTTCTAACAAAAATCTTTATAAGTTTGTTTCCTAAGTCTTTTGTTTGGATACTAATGAATTTGCAATTGTCAAGCCAGAAATACATAATGTAAGACAATTTTCTTCAAGAAACATTTTTTACAGAATATTATTTCATAAGAAGAATTTTTACATTGAAAAATTTTATATCCAAAATATACCAATTCATGAATATTGAATATTTTTCGATAATAAAATTTTTTTATTGAAAATTTTTCTAGAAGTCATTGATTATAATTTTAACAAATTTATAAAAAAACCAAGTCTTTGTTTCAAGATTCTCTTCCACTTGAGTCACTCAACCCGAGATTACAACAAACCGGCGTTCAAGACAAAAAACCTGTTCCTTACTCTTTTATGGGTTATACAAAAAAAAAAAAAATCCAAAATGACATAAAGATAAAATGAAATAGCAAAAGTGTTTCTCATAGTGATGGTGTGTCCATTCATTCAACCGAATACTGATTTTAGTATTTTCATCATTTTGGTCAAAATTGCAACTGGTATTACCACTTTTTTGCTGCTGCAATAAATAGCAGCAGCAGAGGCTTTCAATTTCAAAGCTTTTATGTTGCAACAGGCAGCTGTAATACTTTGTTCATTGTTTCGACTGGTGTTGCATGTAACAAACAATAAACAACAAACAGCTGAGAATTGAAACTCTTGCAGCTTTAGCAAATTATTACAACATTTTGAGAGTAGATGGTCTTGTTTGCTTGTATGTTTCTTGTATTGCAAATGTTTTTTGAATTGAAATTTAAAAGTTTTTGTTTTCGATACTACGTGTAGTCATAAGAACTATTATTTCCATGTGTTTTTAATTTCTGCTGACTTAACAAGAAAATTATTGGTGTTTTGTTTTACTTAATTTCAGTTTATTTTCCAAAAATTGTTTAGTAATGCTATTATTATCGTCTAAGGGGGATTTACATGATGTCTTTCTGTTTGTTTTCTTTGTAATATTGAGACAAAGTAAATAATTGTCTATAATTTGTTAACAGATTTAATTTTTATTATATAATAAAATTTAATTTGAATATGAAAAAATCATTGTTTATTTAGTTAAAAATAAACAACTTTACTTATTTCTTTCTAAAATTTTAGAAAGATTTGTATATAAACTCTTTAAAACTAACAATTCTTAAAAAAAAATATAAAACAACAAAATTTTTTCCAAACGATCATTTTTGAAATCGGAATATTCCAAAAATTTTAAAAAGTTATAAGAATTTTACAATTTTTTCAAAAATATGTACATAAAATCCACTTTGCGTGATTTTTTCCTATAATTTTTGCTTTTATTGCCACCTGCCAAAATATTTCCTTTAACCATAAATTCTTCTTTTTTTATAGACCAATTAGCGTTTGAAAATGGCAACAATCAAGAAACCATGTTAATTTCAAAACTTTGTTTCTTTTGAATTGTTTACATTCAAATTTGATTATAATAATTTGATTTCTACTTAAAAATTGTTAACTCTCAATTAAAAAACTAAATTGTTAAATATTTTTGTGAATGTAACATTTTTGTAAAACTTAGGAGACTTTCAAATGTTAAATTTGCTTCTTACTTATTTTTTAACAAAATTTCTTAAGATTATAGTAATGACTTAAAGAAAATTGTTAAATAAAAATTGTTATTATTTAAATTTTTTTTTAAATTTTTGTATTGCAAAATATTCCAAACAGAAATTTTTCTTTTAGAAAAAAAATTCCTTTTTTTCCAATATTTTTTTTTTTATCGAAGAAAAGATTTTAAACTCAAGTTGTAAAACAAAACAAAAGACTTAAGTAAAGAACTTTCTAATAATTTTTCTTTATAAAATTTTTCGTTATAAATTTTTTTTTTAGAAAATTTATTTTGTTATAAACTTTTTTTTGTTACTGTTTGCAGAAATATTTTTGTTATTATTTTTTTAAATAAAATTTTCCTCTATAGAAAAAGTTATCTAAAATTTTTAATTTTTTTATATAGAAAAATTTTACTTCAAAAAAAATTTTCTAAAGAAAAATTCTCTTCTAAATATTTTTCGATAGAAAGATTTTAATTTTAATTTTTTTTATATGTTTTCCTACTTTTCCTATAGAAAATTTTTAATTTCAAAATTTTTTCTATAGAAAAATATTCACAAAAAATAACAAAATTAAAAACGCGTCAAGGACTTTGGTTTCTCCGCAAATATTTTTTGGCTTTTTATCAATAAATTGATCTGTTACATTAATAAATAAATGTAACAGATTTGGGATCAAATGCGAATACTCTTCTTTTTGAAAAATATTAACTCTAAAATTTTTCTATGGAAACATTTTCATTCCTAAATTTTTTCAATGGAAAAATTTTTATTTCAAGATTTTTTCTACTTTTTCTATTCATTGTAAAGTTTTCTATAAAAAAAATTTCATTCTAAAATGTTTTCTATAGGAAAATTATCATTCTGAAATTTTTTCTATGAAAACATTTTCATTTAAATTTTTTTATAGAAAAATTTTCATTAGAAAAATTTGTCATCTTCATTATAAATTTTTTATCATAGAAATATTTTCATTTCTAAAATTTTTCTAAAATGTTTTCTATAGAAAAATTTTCATTACAAAAATTTGTCTATAGAAAAATTTTCATTACAAAAATTTGTCTATACAAAAATTTTCATTATAAAAAAATTTTTCTAGAAAAATTTTTATTTGTGAAATTTTTTTATGTAGAAAATCTTTATTATAGCATTTTTTCTATAGAAAAGGTATAATTTTAAAATTTTTTCTTGAGAAAAATTTTCATTTTAAAATGTTTTCTATCAAAAAATTTTAATTTTAAAATTTTTTCTATAAAAAATTTTCATTTTAATTTTTTTTTTCTATAGAAAAATTTTTATTCTAAAATTTTTGCTATTTAAACACTTTAATTTAAAATTTTTTTCTATAGAAAAATTTTCATTATAAAAATTTTTTCCATAGAAAAATTTCTATTTGTAAAATTTTTTTCTTAGAAAATAACATTTTTTCTATAGAAAAAGTATAATTTAAAAATTTTTTCTTTAGAAAAATTTTCATTTTAAAATCTATATATATAAAACTCTAACGTGACTGACTGACTGATTGACTGACTCATCATCGCACAGCCCAAACGGCTAAAGCTAGAGAGCTGAAATTTTGACAGCGGGTACCTTCTTCAAAGTATAGATCCACTAAGACGGGATTTTTGGAAATTCGGCCTCTAAGGGGGTAAAAAGGGGTAAAAAAGGGAAAAATTAGTAATGCTGTATCTCCGGAAGTAAACGTCATTGGCCCAAAATTGAAATTGCGTTGGGATAAGCTGCAAAAATAAGTAGACACGTGTTTGGTACTTTTTAGCAGATGGGACAAATAGGGGGTAAAAAGGGTAAAAATGAAATGTTGGTACTTTTTTAAACCCATGTGTATCTTTTGAACCAATCAACAGAGTAACAAAATTCAAAACGGAGCCGGTAAACAAGAAAAAAATATTAGACACGTGTTTGGTACTTTTTTGATTCAGGGTTCAAAAAGGGGGAAAAGCGGGGAAAAAAATTTAGGGTAGGTCCATTTTTCTTTTTCTTTGTATTTGACTTGAACCAATAAAGCTACCAATAAAATTTATAGGGAGGTCGATTGCCCAGTACAAAATATTAAATACGTGTTTGGTACTTTTTTCAATTAAAAGGGTAAAAAAGGGAAAAATCGGTAATATTATATCTCCTTAACCAACAGCGATAGAAACGAAAATTAAATTGGCTTGAGATTAGCACTAAAAATTAAGGGACACGTGTTCGGTACTTTTTTGAAAATCGGCGCCTAGCGGGCAAAACAGGGTAGAAAAGGGAGAAATTAGTAACATCATATCTCTGAAACCAACATAGACAGAAACAAAGTTGAAATTGCATTTGAATCGCCTACAAAAATAAGGGGACACGTGTTTGATACTTTTTTGAAAATGGCACTAATAAGGATAAAAAGGGTAAAAACTATATTTTATTTTCAATTAAAAGGGTAAAAAAGGGAAAAATCGGTAACATTATATCTCCTTAACCAACAGCGATAGAAGCGAAAATTAAATTGGCTTGAGATTAGCACTAAAAATTAAGGGACACGTGTTCGGTACTTTTTTGAAAATCGGCGCCTAGCGGGCAAAACAGGGTAGAAAAGGGAGAAATTAGTAACATCATATCTCTGAAACCAACATAGACAGAAACAAAGTTGAAATTGGATTTGAATCGCCTACAAAAATAAGGGGACACGTGTTTGATACTTTTTTGAAAATGGCACTAATAAGGATAAAAAAGGGTAAAAACTATATTTTGGTACTTTTTTTAACCCATATGTATCTTTTGAACTAATAAACATAGAAACACATTTTATATCGCAACCGATAGATATTAAAAAAAAACTAAATACGTATTTGGTACTTTTGCGATTAATGGGGTACAAAAGGGTAAAAAAAGGGAAAATATTCAAGGATTTTTTTGCTTTTTAGCCATGGATATCTTTTAGGCTAATGAAGTTAGAAGTATAATTTATTGACTTTTAGATTTACATTGAAAAGAAATAAGCTACGTGTTTGGTACTTTTTTTTAATTTTGGGGGTAAAAATCGGTAAAGTATATCTTCTAAACCAAAAGTGATAGAAACAAAAACTAAATTGGTCTGAGATTGCCACTTAAAATTAAGGAACACATGTTCAGTACTTTTTTGAAGTTCAACCTCTTAGAAGGTAAAACAGGGTAGAAAAGGGAGAAATTAGTAACATCATATCTCCGAAACCAACATCGATGCAAACAAAGTTGAAATTGGATTTGAATCGGCTAGGAAAATAAGGAGACACGTGCTTGGTACTTTTTTGGAAATGGCATTAATAAGGATAAAAAAGGGTAAAAACTATATTTTGGTACTTTTTTCAACTAATATGTATCTTTTGAACTAATAAACATAGAAACATAATTTATATCGCAACAGATAGATATTAAAAAACAATTAAATACGTATTTGGTACTTTTGCGATTAATGGGGTACAAAAGGGTAAAAAAGGGAAAATATTTAAGGGTAGGTTTTTTGTTTTTAGCTATGGATATCTTTTAGGCTAATGAAGCCAGAAGTATAATTTATTGACTGGTCGATTGACAAAGAAAAAATAAAATACATTTTTGGTACTTTTTTTAATTTTGGGGGTAAAAAAATATATCTTCTAAATCAAAAGTGATAGAAACAAAAACTAAATTAGTCTGAAATCAGCACTAAAAATTAAGGGACACGTGTTCGGTACTTTTTTGAAATTCGACCTTTTAAAGGGTAAAACATGGTAGAAAAGGGAGAAATTAGTAACATCATATCTCCGAAACTAACACCGATGCAAACGAAGTTTAAATTGGATTTGAATCGGATAAAAAAATAAATGGCCACGTATTCGGTACTATTTCAAAAATGGTACTAATAAGAATAAAAAAGGGTAAAAACTATATTTTGGTACTTTTTTAACCCATATATATCTTTTGAACTAATAAACATAGAAACATAATTTATATCGCAACTGATAGGCATTAAAAAACTATTAAACACGTATTTGGTACTTTTGCGATTAATGTGGGACGAAAGGGTAAAAAAAAGGGAAAATATTCAAGAGTAGGTTTTTTGCTTTTTAGCTAAGAATATCTTTTCGGCTAATGAAGCCAGAAGCATAATTTGTTGGCAGGTAAATTGACACTGAAAAAAGTAAAATAAGTGTCTGGTACTTTTTTAATTTTGGGGGTAAAAATCGGTAAAAATATATCTTCTTAGCCAAAAGTGATAGAAACAACAACTAAATCGGTCTAAAATCGGCACTTTAAATTAAGGGACATGTATTCGGTACTTTTTTCTTTAATTCGGCCGTTTTGGGGTTAAAACAGGGAAAAAATGGGAAATATTAGTAACGTCTTATCTCCGAAATTCAAAACGATAGGAATAGAGTTGAAATTTGCTTCGGATGGGCTGAAAAAAAACGAGAAATGTATTTGGTACTTTTTTGAATATGGTACTAATAAGGGTAAAAAAGGGCAAAAACTATATTTTGGTACTTTTTTTGAACCCATACGTATCTTTTGAAATAACAAACATAGAGAAACAGTAAACGTCACAATTGATAAGTAACAAAGAATTATTAGACACGTATTTGGTACTTTTACGATAATTGAGGTAAAAAAGATAAAAACTGGGAAATATTCAAGGGTAGGTTTTTAACTAATGAAGCCAGAACTATAATTTACAGACGGGTGGATTCATATTGAAAAAGTAAATTGAAAAAAATTGAAATAGAAAATGGATAAATTAGTAACATCATATCTCCGAAATTTACATTGTTGGAAACAAAGTTGAAATTGGATTTGGATCATCTTGCAAAAAAAGGGGACACGAGTTTGGTACTTTTTTGGAAATGGAACTAATAAGGGAGAAAAAGGGAAAAAACTATATTTTGGTACTTTATTAACCCTATAAGTATCTCTTGAACTAATAAACATAAATACTCTATTTACATCACAATTGATAAGGACTAACAAAAATTAAGGTGCTTCGCGCTTTTACGATAAATGAGACACAAAAGTGTAAAAACTATGAATATCTTTTAAACAAATAAAGCCAGAAGTATAATTTACAGACAGGTCTATTCACATGGCAGAAGTATAATACACGCGATTGATTCCTTTTTTTAATTTTTGGAGTAAAAAGGGGGAAAATCGGTAACGTAATATCTCATAAATCAAAAGTGATAGAAACAAAGATTAAATTGGTCTACGATCAGCATTAAAAATTAAAGGACACGGGTTCGGTATTTTTTTTTTTTTAATTTGACCGCTTATGGTTAAAACAGGCTAGAAAATGAATAAATCATATAATCGGCTAGAAAATGAAAGGGACATGTGTTCTGTACTTTTTTTGGAAATGGCACTAATAAGGCAAAAAGGGTAAAAACTATATTTTTGTACTTTTTTTTAACCCATGCGTATCTTTTGAACTTATAAACATAAAGACTCACTTTATGCCACAATCAATAAGTATTAACAAAATATTAAACATGTGCTTGGTACTTTTACGATAAATGGGGTTCCAAAAGGTGAAAACGGGAAAATATTCATTTAAGCTAATGAAGTCAGAAGTATAAATTAGAGATGTGTCAATCAAAGGGGTAAAAAAGGGAAAAATCGATGACATTATATCTTCTAAACCTAATGGATGGAAACAAACACTAAAATGGTCTAAGATCAGCCCTAAAAATTAAGGGACTTTTCAGTACTTTTTGCAAACTAAGCAGTTTTGGGGTTAAAATAGGGTAGAAAATAAAAACATTAGTAAAGTTATATCTCTGATACTAATATCGACAGAAAAAAAAAATTAAATTGGATTTAGATCGAATAGAAAAATAAAAAGTCATGTTTTTAGTAGGTACTTTTCGTAAATGAGCTAAAAATAGGGAATAAAAAGGATAAAAACTAAATTTTGGTACTTTTTTGACCCATATATAATTTTTGAATCAATTATTATAGAAACAAAATTTATACCGCAATCGAAAATAACAAAAACGGGTCAAATAAAACAAAAAATAAATCAATGATTTATGGACTGTTCTATTGACATTGAAGAAATATGTGACAGGTGTTTGGTAAACAACGGGTAAAAAAGGAAACTTTTGTAAAATATTCAAAATCAAAAGCGACAAGAACAAGATTTAAATTGGGTTAGCAATCAAAATTGGGTCAGCTACAAAAATAAGGGAGGCGTGTGTAGTACTTTTTTGTCCTATATGTATCTTAAGAACCAATAAGTATTTAATTTAATTTATATCGGAATTGATAAATAAGTGAAAAATTATTTTGGTAAATTTTGTAACTTTGTCAATTCAAATGGTGCCGCTAACGAAGTAGCGGGTTATAAAGCTAGTTATTCTATAAAAATTCTTCATTGTAAAATTTTTTCTATAGAAAAATTTTTATTCTAAAATTTTTTATATGGAAACATTTTCATTTAAAATTTTGTACATAAAAAATTTTCATTCTTAAATTTTTTTCTATAGAAAAATTTTACTCTTAAATTTTTTCTATAGAAAAATTTTCATTACAAAATTTTTTTTGGAAAAATTTTCATTACAAAATTTTTTATAGAAATTTTCATTCTAACATTTTTCTATAAAAACTTTTCTATAGATATAATTTTCTATAGATATAATTTTTGTTTTAAAAATGTATTTTTGTAGAAAAACTTTCATTCAAGAATTTTTTTCATTAAAAAAATTGTTCGTTTTAAAATTTTTTTTCTTAGAAATATTTTAATTTTAAAATTTTCGTCTTAAAAATTTTTGTCTATAGAAAAATTTTCGTCTTAAAAATTTTTCTTTATAGAAAAATTTTTGTTTTCAAAATTTTTCTCTATAGAAAAAAGTTTGTCTTAAAAATGTTTCTCTATAGAAAAATTTTCGTTTTAAAAATTTTTTCTCTAAAAAAAAATTTTCGTCTTAAAAATTTTTTCTCTAAAGAAAAATTTTCGTCTTAAAAATATTTCTCTATAGAAAAATGAGGCCCTATGCTCCACTGGGAGTCAAGGATAACAGAATAGAAAAATTTTCGTCTTAAAAATTTTTCTCTATAGAAAAATTTTCGTCTTAAAATTTTTTCTCTATAGAAAAATTTTCGTCTTAAAAATTTTTCTCTATAGAACAATTTTCGTCTTAAAAATTTTTCTCTATAGAAAAATTTTCGTCTTAAAAATTTTTCTTTATAGAAAAATTTTCGTCTTAAAAATTTTTTTCTATAGAAAAATTTTCGTCTTAAAAATTTTTCTCTATAGAAAAATTTTCGTCTTAAAAATTTTTCTCTATAGAAAAATTTCCGTGTTAAAAATTTTTCTCCATTGAAAAATTTTCGTGTTAAAAATTTTTCTCCATTGAAAAATTTTCGTCTTAAAATTTTTTCTCTATAGAAAGATCTTTGTTTTAAGAATGTTGCACTATAGAAATATTTTTGTTTTGAAATTTTTTTTTAAATTTTCGAATTAAAAATTTTTCTGTTTAGAAATTGTTTTCCATAGAAAAAAAATTTCATAAAAATTTATTATAGACAAAAACGATATTTTTCGAGTACTCAAAAATTAAAATTTGCCTAAAATATTAAAGCTCTTACAAAAGCTCATTATTACTCTTATTATGCTCTTGCTAATAAATAAAATAAGTAAAACTTTTTCATTATTATTATATATTTTCTTGTTTGTTGTTATTGTTAAAAATATATTTAATAAATTTATTGCAAAATATTTCTTTACAATTAATCTACCGGTTTTCAGCTCAAAAGTATAACAAATCTCAAAATACACATAATAAAAAAAATAATTGTTTGAATATAAAAAAATGAGAAAAAATAAAAAATATTAAAACATATGTAGTTGGTTTGAAAGGTAGGTCAATTTTAGAAAACGGGTCGAAATGTTGTGTAAAATACAAACAGCAAAAAAATTGGAAATTATAACAAAAAGATAAAAATCTTGTTAATTATATAAAATCAAATGTTTTTTGATAGTTAATTGTATATAGCGTGAAGCTTAAATAGATAATCGTTATTAAGAGGAAAAAAATAATACAAAAATATTTGAAATATTTATGGGTTAGACCCACATTTTAGATATTTAATGAAATGATTCATTAGTTGAGTATTTCAATTTAAAGATAAATTGCCAATAAAAATTTGATTTATGAGACTAAAAAGGGTGCAAATTATTGATGATCTTTAAGATTAAGATATTAGAAAATATTTGTCTAAAGTATGACTTATTTAATAAATTTTAATTTTTTTCAAAGCCCAGAATTTCGTTTTGTAATTTATTATACAAAAAATGGGTTAGTAGTTTTTCTTAGGAAATAACGACAAAAATTCAAGATTTATTAACCAAATGACCTTGGCATAAAGGCTTAAATAAGTAAACAAAAAGCGTCTGTGTGATTACAAACACGAACACATGTGCGAGTATGTCATACCTGCATGTAGGCCTGAACAAGGTAACACTGACTTGGTGCGATATTTTACAACAAATAAGTAAATATTACGTTATTACTTATTTCTACATTTTTTACTTTTTTTGAGTAAACAAATCAAAATTATTACATCTTTTTTATAAATAAAGAAAAATAATAGTAATCAAGATTAAATATTTACTCAAATCATGAGCTGATGCACTTGCTATTAGTTAATGTAAAATAGTAAATAAAGATGTAAAAATTTTAAAAATATTGCTGACAAATGTGCTAGAAAATTTTGAATAACTTTCACACAAAATTTTTTTTAATCATTGTAAATTTATCATTTGTTAGCTTATTTCTATATAATTTTTTGATATCATAATTAACTGGATTAAAACAATTTAATAATAGTTTATATAGGAAGACATTTCTATCGAAAAGTTGACGATAGGACAACATTTCTATAGAAAAGTTGACGATAGGAAGACATTTCTATATAAAAGTTGACGATAGGAAGACATTTCTATAGAAAAGCTGACGATAGGAAGACATTTCTATAGAAAAGTTGACGATAGGAAGATATTCCTATAGAAAAGTTGACGATAGGAAGACATTTCTATAGAAAAGTTGACGATAGGAAGACATTTCTATAGAAAAGTTGACGATAGGAAGACATTTCTATAGAAAAGTTGACGATAGGAAGACATTTCTATAGAAAAGTTGACGATAGGAAGACATTTCAATAGAAAAGTTGACGATAGGAAGACATTTCTATAGAAAAGTTGACGATAGGAAGACATTTCTATAGAAAAATTGACGATAGGAAGACATTTCTATAGAAAAATTGACGATAGGAAGACATTTCTATAGAAAAGTTGACGATAGGAAGACATTTCTATAGAAAAGTTGACGATAGGAAGACATTTCTATAGAAAAGTTGACGATAGGAAGACATTTCTATAGAAAAGTTGACGATAGGAAGACACTCCTATAGAAAAGTTGATGATAGGAAGACATTTCTATAGAAAAGTTGACGATAGGAAGACATTTTTATAGAAAGGTTGACGATAGGAAGATATTTCTATAGAAAATTTGACTATAGGAAGACATTTCTATTGAAAAGTTGACGATAGGAAGACATTTCTATAGAAAAGTTGATGATAGGAAGACATTTCTATCGAAAAGTTGACGATAGGAAGACATTTCTGTAGAAAAGTTGTCGATAGGAAGACATTTCTATAGAAAAGTTGACGATAGGAAGACATTTCTATAGAAAAGTTGACGATAGGAAGACATTTCTATAGAAAAGTTGATGATAGGAAGACATTTCTATAGAAAAGTTGACGATAGGAAGACATTTCTATAGAAAAATTGACGATAGGAAGACATTTCTATAGAAAAGTTGACGATAGGAAGACATTTCTATAGAAAAGTTGACTATAGGAAGACATTTCTATAGAAAAGTTGACGGTAGGAAGACCTTTCTATAGAAAAGTTGACGATAGGAAGTCATTTCTATTGAAAAGTTAATAGAAAGATATTTCTATAGAAAAAATGACGATAGGAAGACATTTCTATAGAAAAGTTGACGATAGGAATACATTTCTTTCTATCGTCAACTTTTCTTTTGTATAGAAATGCTTACCTTTCGTCAACTTTTCTATAGAAATGTTGTCATTTCATTTTCATTATAAAATTTTTTCGATAGAAAAATTTTCATTATAAAATTTTTTCTATAGAAAAATTTTCATTATAAAATTTTTTCTACAGAAAAATTTTCATTATAAAATTGTTTCTATAGAAAAATTTTCATTATACAATTTTTTCTATAGAAAAATTTTCTTTATAAAATTTTTTCTATAGAAAAATTTTCATTATAAAATTTTTTCTATAGAAAAATTTTCATTATAAAATTTTTTCTATAGAAAAATTTTCATTATAAAATTTTTTCGATAGAAAAATTTTCATTATAAAATTTTTTCTATAGAAAAATTTTCATTATAAAATTTTTTCTATAGAAAAATTTTCATTATAAAATTTTTTCTATAGAAAAATTTTCATTATAAAATTTTTTCTATAGAAAAATTTTCATTATAAATTTTTTTGCTATAAAAAATGTTTATTGTAAAATTTTTTCTATAGAAAAATTTTCATTATAACATTTTTTCTATAGAAAAATTTTCATTATAAAATTTTTTCTATAGAAAAATTTTCATTATAAAATTTTTTCTATAGAAAAATTTTTATTATAAAATATTTTGCTATAAAAAATTTTTATTGTAAAATTTTTTCTATAGAAAAATTTTCATTATAAAATTTTTTCTATAGAAAAATTTTTATTATAATATTATTTCTATAGACAAATTTTCGATGTAAATTCTTTTCTACAGAAAAATTTTCATTATAAATTTTTTTTCTATAGAAAAATTTGTATTATAATATTTTTTCTATAGAAAAATTTTCATTATAAAATTTTTTCTATAGAAATTATTCATAACAAAATTTTTTCTATAGAAATTATTCATAACAAAATTTTTTCTATAGAAAATTTTTCAAATTAAAATTTTTTTATAAAAAAAATTTTCCTAATAGAAATCTTGACCTTTCCTAAACTTTTCTATAGAAATGTTGTCCTTTCGTCAACTTTTCTATAGAAATGTTATCCTTACGTCAACTTTTTGTAGAAATGTTGTCCTTTTATCAACTTTTCTATAAAAATATTGTTCTTTCGTCAACTTTTCTATAAAAAATATTGTCCTGTCGTCAACTTTTCTATAGTAATTTTGTCCTTACAACAACTTTTCTATAGAAATGTTATCCTTACGTCAACTTTTCTATAGAAATGTTGTCCTTTCGTCAACTTTTCAATACAAATGTTATCCTTTTGTCAACTTTTTTTTTAGAAATATTGTCCTTTTGTCAACTTTTCTATAGAAATGTTGTCCATTCATCAACTTTTCTATAGAAATGTTTTCCTTTCCTCAATTTTTCGATAGAAATGTTGTCCTTTTGTCAACTATTCTATAGAAATGTTGTTCTCTTGTCATTTTTTCTATAGAAATGTTGACCTTTCGTCAATTTTTCTATAGAAATGGTGTCCTTTCGTCAACTTTTCTATAGAAATTGTGTCCTCTGATCAACATTTCTACAAAAATGTTCTTTTCTCGTGAACTTTTCTACAGAAATGTTGTTCTTTCGACATCTTTTTTATAGAAATGGGTTCCTATTTTCAACTTTTCTGTAGAAATATTGGCCTTTCGTTAACTTTTCTATAGAAATGTTGTAAAGTAAAGTAAATTTGTATTTCTGGCATCATTGATCATTTACAAAAGTGAACTATTTCATCGCGTTTTGTTGTTGATGAATTCCTCAATGTCAACGACTGATATTAATTGCTGAGTTGTTTTTTTTTAGCTTAATCTGTTTTTTTTTGTTTAAGTTAAGTATTATTTATTTTGTTGTTTTGTTTATATTTTTCTAAATTTTTTTTAGCTTACAAATTGTTTTTATATTAAATTTTGCTGGTGCTGACTCAAGTATTTAGGTAAATTATAACGTTTTCGCATTTTTTTGAAGCAGACAAAGTTCAACATTGACCGTAAGAAGGTTTTTGATTTTTTTATATAATAAAGAAATAGTTTAAAAGTCAGTAACCACATTTTGGGTTTTTTTTTGAGAAATTATTAGTTTTGAATTTAATTTTTGTAAAAGTCAATGTAATTTGAAATTGTATTTAAAGTGGAGTTTTATGTCTGAGTACCTAATTATAAAATTGTTAAATACTTTAACGGTTATTTTCTTAGATGAGCTTTTAATTAGCAAATCATGTTCAGTTTAAGGTCAAGTTTACGATTTTGTTTAATTCGTTTATTCGTTTATATTAAGATTTAATGTGACAAATTTGAAACTTAATTTTTTAGACAATTTAATTTTTAGTTGGGAATAACAAATATTTTAATAGATACTTTTTAAAGATTAATAAAGTTTCAAAAAGTTTTAATGGTACGAGTTTGAAAAAATTTGTACAGATTTTGTTACTTTGTTATTTTTTGATCTAATCTTATAAAACGTCTGTGGGTTAAAATATTTTGGTACGTGTTTGTCTAATTTTTTTGAAATATTAATATATTTCAAAAATTCCCAGCAAAACTTTAGTAATGGCAAGTACTCTGATAACTGGTTACCTTGTAACGACTACAGCATACCATCCGAATAAATAATAAGTTATTACAGAAGTAATTATTTGTAATTAAGATGGTAATTTAAACTGAATGGCCCTGGTTCAAATCCCACCAAGGGCAACAATTTTTTTTAGTTTTTTTTTTATTAAAAGAGTCTTTTTAAATGATTTTTGAATTTTAAGAACTTAAATATTATCTTCTGTAAAAAAAATTGTAAAACTAACTCACGTTAATGAAAAAATACCATCATGAGTCAATTTTGATTATGTAGGGGATGTTGAATACCAAACACGATTCTAATTGGTCTTAACTTGGTAAGCCCAACTTATCTGGGTCATCCTTCATCTCAACTGTGGACACACACCTCCTCATGGTATCACCCGGGGAGCTAGTTTAACACCCATTAATATTGTGAGTTAACATGTTCCGAGAGTTGTCCCATAAGATCGATAAAAATGGGTAAGGATTACGGGCTAGTAACCCTCTCTTGAAAAAAAAAATACAATGAAAAGGATAAAATTAGAATTGAAATGTCCCACTACCTAATATTAGAGGAGGATGTCCGAAACTTCGATAGAAAGACCAAGTAGAGGAACATTTTTCAAAGCTTGGCCTATAAAATTGGAGAATATTCGCACAAGATCGAAATCCATGGAATTCTAAAATATGCTCGGACTTTGACCTTAACAGGTTGTAACATTTAAGTAAGTAAGAGTCAATCTTTTGTAAAAACTTTTACAAAAAAGAAGATTTAAATTGTTTAAGTTTTAAAATAATTTTAAAAAAGTTTTAAAATAATTACAAAAAATCGCATAAAAATATTTTCCAAAAATTACAACAAAGCAAAAAAAAAAAGCAGGGGAAAACAAAGTTATTTTCACATGATTTTGGATCTAAAAATAAAAATTGTTTATATTAATTATAAGCTGCTAAGTTTTCAACATATGAAGTAGCTCAGTGGAAGAGTCTCTGCCTAGCAGTCGGAGGGTCTGGGTTCGAGCCCCCATGGGATCATAAAAAAAATTTTGTATTTCGTTTAAAAATATATGTTTTTAATAAAACAACAACAAAAAAGTTGTTGCTGTTGTTGTTGTTGCTTTCAAATTGCTTACTCAAGTCATTACTTTTCTGCAATTGGTAAGTACTTGCCTCCAATGACATCCCCATGTTAATGTAATGACTTAAACAGCGAATGAGTAAGTAGTTCGTGTTCAATAGTTTAACTGTTTAACTCATTATTTGGTAATGAAAAGTTTTACTGGGTTTGTTATAAAAATATATTTTTTTTTGCATTAAACTTCTTGCTTTCAGTTATATCTAAAGAAACTTTAAAAATATGTAATCAGTTTGTTGCCTTCGAAAAAATCATCTCAAAAAGTTATTATAAAAATAACACTGTGCTACAAAAGCGAAATAAAACAGACATAATTTTGTTATATTGGAGTTCATTTGTTTAGTTAAGGCTATAAATATTTTATATTTTGGCTTTTTTCTAGCCCAAGGACTCAAAAACAAAAACAGAATACCATACTTATATTTTGTATCACTGTGTTATTTTTATAAAATTTGTTGCTTTGTTTCTAAACAAAATTTATTAACCTTGTTTTTAATTTCAAATTTTTCTCTTCTTCTATTTGCAGCTTTTTAATTGATTCAATGTGAATTTGTTTAACTTAAAACATAATAAAAAAAAATTAAATTAAATTTTAATGCTCAAATCTCATTATTGTTATTATAATTTTTAGAGATTTCATTATTAAAAAATATTTTCTAAAATTTTAATGTTCTTTAATAATTTCTGTTTTTTTTTGTTTAAAAATTTTTGTTTTTATTAGAAAGTTCATCTAGCTAAAAAAGTTAAAAATATTAACAAATAAAGTGGTGAATAATATTTTTAACCACTTAAATAAACACAAAATTTACACATCATGCTTATAACGTAAGTATTTTTATTTTTACAAAATATACAATAGCTTTTAAATTTCCTAAAAATTTTCAAATTCTGCCTTAGTAATAGTGTTAAAAGTATTTAACTAGAAATAATATTAAAGTAATATATTGATATCCTATGTCTTTGTAATTGTAGCTTTTATTTTAAATATATATATTTTTTTCAACATAAAACAATCGAACATGAAATTGTTAAACAATTCGTTTCACTTGAATGATTCGCGTAATTATGGAGATACAAAATTTTATTTTAATATTCAATTATTAAATTAAATATAGGGAATATTTTCGAATCTTTAAAACGAAGGGTTACTTCATAAATACATATGTAGTTATTTAAATATGAAAACGAAGTTAATATCTGAAAATTTTCAAAATAGAAAATTTTGATATAAAAATTTTTCGAGAATAATTTTATATGGAAAAATTTTGAGATCAAAATCTTTTTTTGAACCCCATTTAAAGCACTTTTGTCTTAGTCGCCAAAAAAAGCAACAACAAAAGTGTAGGAACTAAAGAAAAGATAAAACTGAAAAATATTTGTGTGTTTCTGTTCAGATGATAATCATCGCTTTATGTTGATATTTGTTGAACACAATAATTCGTATTTATTCTCTACCTCAAATATGATATAATGTGTGGCTTTCGCTCTGTCTAGAATTAGGGATAATCCTCCTAAAGAGATGGCCTAAACAACCATCGAAACTTATAGAGGAAAGGTTTCCCTACCAACATTTTATGATTTTGTCAAGAAACTATTTATTACAATAATAAATAATTATAATAAATTGGGATCTTAGTGCAATACACTACAATAAAAATTTTTAACAAAGATTTTTTGTTGCAAAATCTTTCATATAAAATTGAGTGTACAAGTTTTTGATACATATTAAAATTTTTTTTATAAAATTTCGATATAAAATCGATATAAAATTTTTGAATTAAACTTTTTGAGAAAAATTTTCGAGATGAATTTTTCTTATAAATTTTTTATAGAAAAATTTTATATATAATATTTTCTATAGAAAAATGTTCAATATAAAGTTTTTATCGAAAAATTTTCGACACTCAATTTTTTATAAAAAAAATTTGAATATAAAATTTTCGAAACAAAATTTTCAGTTTTTACAAAAAAATTTTCATTATAAAATTTTTATAAATAATTTTCATAACAAAATATTCATAGAAAAGTTTTCGATATACAATTTTTTATAGAAAATTTTTAATCTAAAATTTTTTATAGATAATTTTCGATATAAAATTTTTTATAGAAAATTTTCGATATAAAATTTTTTATAGAAAATCTTGAATGTAAAATTTTTTATAGAAAATTTTGAATGTAAAATTTTTTATAGAAAATTTTCAATGTAAAACTTTTTATAGAAAATTTTCGATATAAAATTTTTTATAGAAAATTTTCAATGTAAAATTTTTTATAGAAAATTTTCGATGTCAATTTTTTTGTAGAAAATTTTCAATGTAAATTTTTTTATAGAAAATTTTCGATGTAAAATTTTTTATAGATAATTTCCAATGAAAAATTTTTTATAGAAAATTTTCAATGTAAAATTTTTTATAGAAAATTTTCAATGTAAAATTTTTTATAGAAAATTTTCAATGTAAAACTTCTTATAGAAAATTTTCGATATAAAATTTTTTATAGAAAATTTTCAATGTAAAATTTTTTATAGAAAATTTTCGATGTCAAATTTTTTATAGAAAATTTTCAATGTAAAATTTTTTATAGAAAATTTTCAATGTAAAATTTTTTATAGAAAATTTTCAATGTAAAATTTTTTATAGAAAATTTTCAATGTAAAATTTTTTATAGAAAATTTTAAATGTAAAATTTTTTATAGAAAATTTTCAATGTAAAATTTTTTATAGAAAATTTTCAATGTAAAATTTTTTATAGAAAATTTTCAATGTAAAATTTTTGATAGAAAATTTTCAATGTAAAATTTTTTATAGAAAATTTTCAATGTAAAATTTTTTATAGAAAATTTTCAATGTAAAATTTTTTATAGAAAATTTTGAATGTAAAATTTTTTATAGAAAATTTTCAATGTAAAATTTTTTATAGAAAATTTTCAATGTAAAATTTTTTATAGAAAATTTTCAATGTAAAAGTTTTTATAGAAAATTTTCAATGTAAAATTTTTTATAGAAAATTTTCAATGTAAAATTTTTTATAGAAAATTTTCAATGTAAAATTTTTTATAGAAAATTTTCAATGTAAAATTTTTTATAGAAAATTTTCAATGTAAAATTTTTTATAGAAAATTTTCAATGTAAAATTTTTTATAAAAAATTTTCAATGTAAAATTTTTTATAGAAAATTTTGAATGTAAAATTATTAATATAAAAATTTTAGATATAAAATTTTTTAAATTAAACAAAAGTTCCGATATAAATTTTATATGGAAAATTTTTGATATCAAATTTTTAATAGAAAATTTTTGATGTCAAATTTTAGATGCAAAATTTTCGATATAAAATTCTTATATAAAAATATTAGACATAAAATTTTTTATATTTTTTTTTATAGAAATTTTTTGATGTAAAATTTTTCAATAAAATTTTTTTAATCAGAATTTTCAAAGAAAAATTGTCGAGATGAAATTTTTATAACAAAAATATCTATATAAATTTTTTATAGAAAAAATGTTTGATATAAAATTTTATAGAAAATCTATAAAATTTTTTATAAAAAATCCAAAAATGTTTTATTTCAAATTTTTAACAAAAAATTTTTGATAAAGATTTTTATTTAGAAAAAGTTTTGATATAAATTTTTTTTTAGAAAATTTTCGATAGAACTTTTTTGTAAAAAATTTTCGATAACAATTTTTTAAAGAAAATTTGCAATTTAAAATTTTTTATAGAAAATTTTCGAATGAAATTTCTTATAGAAAATTTTGGAGATAAAAGTTTTCGGTATAAAATTTTTTATAGAAAGTTTTTTATATAAAATTTTTTATAGAAAGTTTTTTATATAAAATTTATTATAGAAAATTTTTGGTAGAAAATTAATTATAGAAAAATTTTCGATATAAAATTTTTATAGAAAAATTTTCGAGACAAAATTTTTATAGAAAAATTTTCGAGACAAAATTTTTATAGAAAAATTTTCGAGACAAAATTTTTATAGAAAAATTTTGGAGACAAAATTTTTTATAGAAAAATTTTCGAGACAAAATTTTTATAGAAAAATTTTCGAGACAAAATTTTTATAGAAACATTTTCGAAACAAAATTTTTATAGAAAATTTTCGAGACAAAATTTTTATAGAAAAATTTTCGAGACAAAAATTTTTTGGAAAAATTTTCGAAATAAAATTTTTATAAAAGAATTTTCAAGATAAAATTTTAATAGAAAAATTTTCGAGACAAAATTTTTATAGAAAAATTTTCGAGACAAAATTTTTATAGAAAAATTTTCGAGACAAAATTTTTTATAGAAAAATTTTCGAGACAAAATTTTTATAGAAAAATTTTCGAGACAAAATTATTATAGAAACATTTTCGAAACAAAATTTTTATAGAAAAATTTTCGATACAAAATTTTTTATAGAAAAATTTTCGAGACAAAATTTTTATAGAAAAATTTTCGAGACAAAATTTTTATAGAAACATTTTCGAAACAAAATATTTACAGAAAAATTTTCGAGACAAAATTTTTATTGAAAAATTTTCGAGACAAAATTTTTTATAGAAAAATTTTCGAGACAAAATTTTTATGGAAAAATTTTTGAGACAAAATTTTTATAGAAACATTTTCGAAACAAAATTTTTATAGAAAAATTTTCGAGACAAAATTTTTATAGAAAAATTTTCGAGACAAAATTTTTATAGAAAAATTTTCGAGACAAAATTTTTATAGAAAAATTTTCGAGACAAAATTTTTATAGAAACATTTTCGAAACAAAATTTTTATAGAAAAATTTTCGAGACAAAATTTTTATAGAAAAATTTTCGAGACATAATTTTTACAGAAAAATTTTCGAGACAAAATTTTTATAGAAAAATTTTCGAGACAAAATTTTTATAGAAAAACTTTCGAGACAAAATTTTTATAGAAAAATTTTCGAGACAAAATTTTTTTGGAAAAATTTTCGAAATAAAATTTTTATAAAAGAATTTTCATGATAAAATTTTAATAGAAAAATCTTAGAGACAAAATTTTTATAGAAAAGTTTTAGAGACAAAATTTAATAGAAAACTTTCAAGACAAATTTTTTATAGAAAAATTTTCGAGACAAAATTTTTATAGAAAAATTTTCAAGACACAATTTTTATAGTAAAATTTTCGAGACAAAATTTTTATAGAAACATTTTCGTGACAAAATTTTTATAGAAACATTTTCGAGACAAAATTTTTATAGAAAAATTTTCGGTATAAAATTTTTATAGAAAAAATTTTTGGTATAAATTTTTATATAAGAATTTTCGGTAACATTTTTATAGAAAAATTTTCAGTATAAAATTTTTATAGAAAATTTTTGACATTCAATTTTTATAAAAAAATTTTTTATATTAAATTTTTATAGAAAAATTTTCGATATAAAATTTTTAATACAAAACGTTTAATAGAAATATGTTCAATATAAAATTTTTGTAGAAAAAATTTTAGATATAAAATGTTTATAATAAAAAATTAGGTATAAAATTTATATAGAATAATTTTCGGTATAAAATTTTTGTAAAAAAAGTTTTTATATATAATTTTGATATAAAAAATTTGCGATATAAATTTTTATAGAAAAATTTTTGATATACGATTTTTGTAGAGAAGTTTTCGAGACAAAATTTTTTTAGAAAAGTTTTCGAGACAAAATTTTTGTAGAAAAGTTTTCGAGACAAAATTTTTATAGACAAAATTTTCGACATCAAATTTTTATAAAAATTTTTTGATAAACATTTTTTTACAGAAATTTTAAATATAACATTTTTTTCAAAAAAATGATTGATATACAATTTTTATAGAAAAATTTTCGATATAGAAATTTATAGAAGATTTTTCGACATTAAGTTTTTTATAGAAAGTTTTTGACAATACAAAAATTTTCGACACAAAATTTTTATATAAAAATTTTTTATAGAAAATTATCGATATCAAATTTTTTATAGAAAATTTTCGAAATAAAATTTTTTATAGAAAATTTTTGAAACATTAAGTTTTCGATACAAAATTTTTAAAGCAAAATTTTTGACATATAATTTTGAAAAAAAAAAATTTCGACACAAATTTTTTACAGAGTAATTTTTGACATTCAATTTTTATAAAGAAATTTTTAAGAAAAACCTTTTACAGAAAAATGTTGGAGATAAAATTTTTATAGAAAAATTTTCTATATAAGACTTTTATTGAAAAAATTTCGACTTAAAATTTTTATAGATAAGTTTTGTTCAATTTAATTTTAACCGAACTTTTTGTTAAGACAAATTTATTGGGCATGGGTCGAGATTAAATTATAATTCGAGAAAATTTTCTTGATTAGTTCAATTAAATTTATTTAAAACTTTAATATCATCAAAATGACTTGTTGGGTTAATTATTAAATAATTTATTTACATAAGTTTTTAATATAAATTAACCAATAGTGAGGCCTTGAACTTCAGAGGAGACTTTTACATAAAGTAATTTATGGTAATAAAGCATTTAATGAGATAATTGATAATATGACAAGCAGCAGCTTCTGTAATTTTTAAACAAAACTCTCAAGCTGAATAATCAGGAACTAAAAATGTTTAATGGAAATTTCCATTTAGGTAGTCTCTAACAATTTAAATTTTATCTCCTTCATAGAATTATAGAAATATTTTCATTGAAAAGTCTTTAACAATTTATGTAAATTAAACGTAAATAAAAAAATATTGTAATGAATTACTAATCCTATAAATTTCAATTAAAATCTAATAAATAAAGTCGTTGACCGAGATTTATTTAAATACTTGTTACATTTTTAAACATTTTACATTAACGCCCCTATGTTGATTTATTTGCAAAAATATTCCATAAACTTTTGAAAAACGAGCTCGTAAATCTTGAAAAGAAAACACAAGTTAAACAAGAATCTATTGATTTTATTGCTAGTAAAATAGAGTTTTTTAAATTTGTTTGATTAGAAAAAAAACTTATAAGCTAATCATCTATTGAGAGATATTTTAAATGAAAACTAATTAAACAACCATTTATTTATGGTTAAATTATATTGTAGAAATGTGTAAATATTTAAATTAAAAAAAACTAAAACCTATTATTATTATCATTATTATTGGAAATAACGAGTACTTGTACTTATGTACATTCCAATACAAATATTTAATTAAAATAAGTTCATAAGGTGTTATTTGCATTTGCTAATGATCGCAGAGATTAGAACTTTTCAAACACTTGTGAATTTTACGGAAATAACTATTTGGTATTTGGCATTAACAGATAACGAGTACTTAATCATAAAGACTCATTTAGAATTATTTCATTTACTTATATAAAATTATTTAACTTCAAAACTATTCAAATGACTTTTGCCTATTATAGAGATCATTTGTGTAATTAACATTTGATAATTATTATCTGATTAGTCTTTAATAATAGGATGAAAGATGAGAAGCAAATTTAAATTAAACTGCTAATCAAATTAATAAATTTTAAATACAGCAAAACAAACCAGTTTTTAATACTTAAATCAGAGAGACTCGGCATTTTCCATAATTTAAAAGGTTGACATTTCTAGGCTAAAAATTAAGATAAATATCGATAATTTCCAGCAAATCTTGAAATCAATTTTAAAGTAAATTAATTTATATTTAAAAATGAAATAAAAATTTAATCCTCTACAAAAAATGATTTCCTTAACTTTTTTGTGAGATTTCAAAAAAGTTTGTTTCCTAAGTCTTTTGTTTTTTATACCCAAAAGTTTAAGAAACTTTAAGAATTAGTAACCGCAAAGCGTAAAATTTTAAAATTTAATGTAAATTATTTTAAAAGTCAATAAGAAAGAGTCATTGTCGATCATGTCCGAACATATGATACCCTACACCTATGAGTTATATAATTAGTTAAACGAAAATTTTTAACTAAAAAATATTTTACTAAGAAAATATTCCACCAAGACAATATTCAAAATATAACTATTTATTCACTCTCGTTATTATACATATTATCAGTAAATACCCTATATTGGTACATGTCTGTAAAGTCTTTTAGATAACCTTAATTAAAATATATACATTTATTTGCTTACATTTTTATCAATTATAATTTTTTTTACATATCTCAAACATAGATGACATACATACATATATGATAAGTATGAAAACTAAAACGTTTTGCATGTTGAAATTATGTTTAAATCCCAGTTAAGAAAAAAGGTGTCAATGCTTAAATAGCAATTTTAAACTTATGATTATTATAATTATAACCTTGATAATTTTCCAAAATATAATTTAGTGTCATATTTTTAAAAGGAATACAAATTTAAACAATTTTAATGACAGACAAAAGGTTAAAGCATTTAACTTGTAAATTGTGGCAATTTAAAAAAAATATATTTCATATAAAATTTTGTAGGAAAAAATGTTTTAAAAAATATTTTAAAACTTAATATCTAAAAAAAATTTTATATCAAATTTTTTTTTTATAAAAAAATTATGCATCGAAAATTTTCCACGCCGAAATTTTTTATATTTATGTCAAAAATTTTTCTGTAAAAATTTTATGTCAAACATTTTCTATAGAATTTTAGGTTTTTGTTAAAAAGTTTAATGTTTGAAATTTTTCTTAAAAAATTGTATGTCGAAAATTTTTCTATAATAATTTTATATTGAAAATTCTTCGATAAAAATTTTATGTCAAAAACTTTTCTATGTCACACATTTTCTATAAAAATTTTAGGATGGAAACTTTTCTTTAAAAATTTAATGCTTGAAATTTTTCTTAAACAATTTTATATCGAAAATTTTTCCATAAAAATTTTTTATCGAAAATTTTTCTTGAAAAATTTTATATCAAAGTTTTATATCGAAAAAATTTATCAAAAAATAACAAAATATTATTCAAAAAGAAGAGTGAAGGTAGATGAAAACTGAAAAATGTTTGTTTTTGTTCAGTCGATAATCTATGCTTTTACTTATGGTTTATGAACATAATTCTTAAAAGTTTTCTTTGTAAATTTAGTAATAATGCGAGGTTTTCGATCTCACTAAGTTGAGGATAATCCTCCTGAAGAGATGGCTTAACCAACCATCGAAACGCGTCGAGGAATTTGGTTTTTCCCCAAACATTATTTGGCTTTTTATCAATAAATTGGTCTGTTAAATTAATAAATAAATGTAACAGATTTGGGATCAAATGCAAATACTCTTCTTTTTGAAAAATTTTATCTCAAAAGTTTTTCTATAAAAATTTTATCTCGAAAAGTTTTCTATAAAAATTTAATGTCGAAAAATTTTCTATAAAAATTTTATGTCAAACAATTTTTTTTTAATTTTGTCGAAATTTTTCTATTAAACTTTACGCCGAAATTTTTTTCATAAAAAATGTCTATAAAAATTTTATGTCGAAAATTTTTCTATTAAAATTTGATGTCGGAAAATCTTCTATAAAAATTTGATATCGGGAGTTCTTCTATAAAAATTTTTCCTATAAAAATTTTTTATTGAAAATTTTTCTATAAAAATTTTATGTCGAAAATTTTTCAATAAAAATTTTTTTCGAAAATTTTTCTAAAAAAATTTTTGTGTCGAAAATTTTCTATCACAAATTTTTATATCAAAAAATTTATTCCGAAAGCTTATCTAAAAAATTTACTGTCGGAAATTTTTCTTTAAAAATTTGGTGTCGGAAAATTTTCTTTAAAAATTTGGATCGGAAATTCTTCTTCAAAAATTTGAAAAAAAATTTAAAAATTTTTAAATTAAAAAATTTATTCCGGAAATTTATCTAAAGAAAATTTTATGTCGGGAATTTTTCTTTAAAAATTTAATGTCGAAATTTTTTCAATAACAATTTTGTATCAAATTTTTTTTTTAAATTTTATGTTGAAATTTTTTCTATAAAAATTTTATGTGGAAAATTTTTCTATAAAAGTTTTATGTCAAAAATTTTTCTATAAAAATTTTATGTCAAAAAGTTTTCTATAAAAATTTTATGTCGGAAATTTTTCTTTAAAAATTTTAAGTCGGAAATTTTTCTATTGAAATTTTCTATCAAAAATTTATCTATCAAAATTTTAAGTCGAACATTTTTCTATAAAAATTTTATGTTGAAAATGTTTCTATAAAAATTTTATGTGGAAAATTTTTCTATAAAAATTTTATGTCACAAATTTTTCTAAATTGTATGTCAAAAATTTGTCTACTTAAATTTTAAGTCGAAAATTTGATATCGGAAATTCTTCTATTAAAACTTTATGAGGAAAATTCTTCTATAAAAATTATGTGGAAAATTTTTCTATAAAAATTTTATGTTGAAAATTATTCTATAAAAATTTTTTTGTCGAAAATAGTTCTATAAAATTTTATATCGAACATTTTTCTATAAAATTTTATGTCGATATTTTTTTTTTGTAAAAACTGTAAAAAAAAATTTTTAAATAAAAATTTGATGTCAAAATTCTTTCTATAAACATTTTAAGTCGGAAACTTTTCTGTAAAAATTTTATATCGAAAATTTCTCGATTAAAATTATATATCAAAAATTTTTCCATAAAAATTTTCTAGCAAAAACATGTTTATACAAATTTTATATCGAAAATTTTTTTTATAAAAATTTTATGTCAAAAGTTTTTTATAAAAATTTTACATCAACAATTTTTCTATAAAAAACTTTTATATAAATTTTTTACAAAAATTCTATAAAAAATTTATATCGAAAATTTTGCTATAAAACTTATATGTCGAATTATATAAAAATTGTATATCAAAATTTTTCTATAAAAATTGTATATCTAAAATTTTTCTATAAAAATTTTTGGTCGAAAATTTTTCTCTAAAAATTTAAGTCGAAAGTTTTGCTATAAAATGTTTAAGCCGAACATTTTTCTAGAAAAATTTTAAGTGGAAAATTTTTCTATAAAAATTTGAAATCTAAAATTTTTTTATTATAAATTTATCGATAGAAAATTTTACATCAAACATTTTTTTATAAAAATTTTATGTCGAAAATTTTTTAATAAAAATATTATCTCGAAAGTTTTTTTTATTAAAATTTTATGTCAAGAAATTTTCTATAAAAATTTTATGTCGAATATTTTTCTATAAAAATTTTATGCCAAAAATTTTCTATAAAAATTTTACATCGAAAATTTTTCTACAAAAAATTTTAATATAAATTCTTACAAAAATCCTATAAAAAATTTATATCGAAAATTTTTCTATAAAAATTATATGTCGAACATTTTTCTATAAAAATTTTATATCAAAATTTTTCTATAAAAATTGTATATCTAAAATTTTTCTATAAAAATGTTAGGTCGATTTTTCTATAAAAATTTTAAGTCGAAAATTCTGCTATAAAATGTTTAAGCTGAAAATTTTTCTATAAGAATTTTAAGTAGAAAATTTTTCTATAAAAATTTTGCGTTGACAATTTTTCTATAAAAATTTTATATCGAAAATTTTTTTTTTCTGCTATAAAATGTTTAAGCTGAAAATTTTTCTATAAGAATTTTAAGTAGAAAATTTTTCTATAAAAATTTTGCGTTGAAAATTTTTCTATAAAAATTTTGCGTTGAAAATTTTTCTATAAAAATTTTGCGTTGAAAATTTTTCTATAAAAATTGTATATCGAAAATTTTTATAAAAAAAATTTTGGCTTTTCCAATCATGACAAATGCAAATACTAGAACACAAGCTTAAAGGGTCCATGTGCCCGCCTCTGGTCTAGATGTAATACCCTTTACTACTAAGATTTTGTAGGGTATACAAATTAAAAGGTATTTTCCTAAGATTCTTAATAGAGTTATTACTTCTATATTTCCTGGCCTGGAGTAAATTAAGCATAAATTTGTTCATGAATCGTTTGAAATTCTAAACTATAAAAATGCTAATCAAAAAGAAATCAAATCGAAAAGAAATATTTGATATTAAAAGAAAAAAATCATTTGGGATTCTTACACCATCGCTAGCATAATTTAATAATTCATTCTTATTCATAAAAATTATATAAATAATTTCTATTATCAAATATACACCATCAAAATTGCTAATTATTTGCTAAAAAGACAAATTATTCTAAATAAATATCATAATAATAATTTAGTATGATTTTTTTTATTTTTTTGACATACAAATACGTCATAGAAATTGTGAATTTCCAAAAGTATCAAATTAATTTACATAAACGTGTGTAATAAATCCAAAATGATGCTTAAATTATTATTTAAAAAAGTTATGTTCGTACTTTTTTTTTAATAAATTTTTTGTTACTTCTTTTTTTGGCTTTACCCAGAATAAGGAAATAATTCTTAAATAAAACCACACACGCCTTCCAAAAATAATTCGTTATTAAATATAACATTTTAATTCTTTTCTTTTCAAACTTTTCAAATCACGCATTTTACATTTATTGAAAAAAAGTTCGTGTCTTAAGTCTTTTGATTTTAAAGCAATTTTACTTTGTTTAAAAATCAATAATTTAGTTCAGATATTTTTAAATTGTTGCTTTAGTTAGGGAATATAATGTATATACAAACATTACGTGTAAAGTTTGTTAGTTTATATATGTAAATATGTGGTTTTAAATATGACGATGTAGAAATTATTTATTCTGTACATGTCAATTATTCTATACATGCAATGAAACGAAGGCATTTAACTAAATAAAAATAAATTTAAAAACAAAAATAACAAAATTATTGTTATTTATTCCTTAAAAAAATACCGCAAAAAATGTTAATTTAAATATTGTTTTATTATAATAACAAAAAGATTTTAGTATCTGTTTGTTTACCAAGAAACTGAAAAGGAACACATTTAAGCCGGCTTCTGATATTTACGTAATTTCTTTAGAAATTATGGAAAATTACACGTAAGTTGTAATTTTTTTCTTATGACAAATATTTGAGTAAATATTTAAGTTTTTAAGTCACAAGTTTTATTGTTTATAGTTTAGGATACGAATAAAAATAAAGCAAAGATACTTGGAATTTCTATTGAAAAAGATAGTTTTCCGCTTATTTTAAGGTGATGATAAAGTATGATAAAATTTAAGAAATTAATCGGCTGTCGAATAGTAAGATGTCAAAAAATGAAGAAGCTCATTTTTGAACATTTATTCAGTAAAAAGTTAAAAAATTTCAAACATGGAAAATTATTTGAGTCCAACGTTTATAAATTACTTATTTTAAAAACTGAACAAAAACAACGCTATTTTCAATGAAATCATATTTTATTTATTGTCAATTAAAAACCAAACAAAATTCTCGCAATATCCACAAACAGTCTTCGAAAAACTGTTGTATCCAAAGGAAGTGACCGTATAAGCAAAAAAAACCTCACACAGTAGCTTGAAACCAAAGCAAAATTGGTAACAAATCTGTATCTTCTAAACTGTAAGTCTGATGGCATCAGTAAGTATGAGAGAATTTTTAAGGAGGATTTTAGCTTTCTGAATTTTGGATTAATGGCTACCCCGTGCTTTCACAAGAAGAATTATTGGGCATTAAATTAAACCACCTCAAAAGTAAAATAGCTTTTGGACAATGTAGCTCTTTTCATTATTGTCTACTATGTTTGATTTTTTTTAATTTTGGATTGAGTTTGGTAAAACTCAGAAAAAAACTCAGATATAAATTTTTTAAAGAAAATTTTTGATATTAAATTTCTGTATGGAAAAAAAATTTTTATAGAAAATTTTCGATATTAAAATTTTTTATAGAAAATTTTAGATATTCAAATTTTGTATAGAAAATTTTCGATATTAATATTTTTTATAGAAGAATTTTGATATTAAAATTTTGTATAAAACATTTTTTATAAAAAAATTTCCATATAAAAAGTTTTATAAAAAATTTCGATATTAAAAATTTGTATTGAAAATTTTCGATATAAAATTTTTTATAGAAAATATAATTTTTATTATAAAAATTGTTCATGGAAAACTTTTTATAGAAAATTTAAAAAATCAAACATATTGGATAATTAAAGAGCTACACGGTCCAAAAGCTTTTTTACTTCTGAGGTGGTCTACTTTGAAGCCCAATAATTCACTCTGTGTAAACCCAGGGTTACCATAAATACAAAATTTTTAAAGCTTGGGACCTTTCTAAAAATTCTTTCATACATTTTGATGTAATCGGATTTACAGTTTAGAAGATACAGCTTTATTACCACCACTCTTATAATTGTGTTGCCTAATTTTGATTTTTTGACTTAGTTCAAGAAAATAAATAGTTTTTGAGTTATGCGAATATTTTTTCCACCATTTTTTCTTATTACGCTATATCTCGAAAACTAAAACTTACCTAAAAAATAGTTGAACTTAGCATACTCGATTTATCTATACCCACTAGGTCTCCCTATTTTCGGTAAAAATACTTGTTAAAACCGAGCACAGAGTAAGTGCATCTTTTATTTGGAACACTCCTTATAAAGAAATTTAATAGAATACAATTTATCGCATATCCAATTGATTCATCGATTAAGTGAGTATGTCTATAGTATTTTAATATAATTCTTAAAATCATAAAACTAACTTTTGTTACCTTTTTTAAACAAGAATTTCAACTCAATAAAATCAAGTTATGAGATGATTCTACAAATAATTTCTATAATTTATTCATAACTCATAGACCGTCTGTCGCATAACAAAATCTAGATCTAGAAAATTTGCAAACTAAAAAAATGGCACATCATAGATTTTAATGATGGAATATTATTTTGCAAAAAAACTCCTACAATTACGGAAAGTTTTTTGTAAACTTCTGATTTCCGTAAACTTAAAATTCAAGACCATGTACAAGAAATCGAAATCATGATTAACTAAAATGGTCTTTAAACTATAAGTTAAGTGTTTAAAGCATTCAATAATATAGTCATAAAAATGTTATAAATTAAAAAAAAAAAAATAGAAACTGACTCACGACTAAGTAGGTACGTCTTCACTTTTTCTATTAATTCTAGAAAACTTTTTTTATATATAAATTTTTTACACACATTTATTTCATGTCTTAACTTTTATGGTTTAAAGACGATCTTGACCGATAATAGTAGCTTTTTTTATGTTTAAGTTTTATTTGGTTTTACTTATTTTTAGTAGATAAAATTAATGTGCTAACGAAACGTGTAAGAATGAAGAAAAGAAGAAATTGAAAAAAAAAAATTAAATACATTTTTTTTAGTTTTTAGGGCACAGTGGTTTGAAACTCAAAAAAGTGGTATAAAATCTGTATGTTCTAAACTGTAAGTCTGATTGCATCAGTATTTATGAGGAATTTTTAAGAGCTTTTTGAATGTTTACACAGGGTGAATTATTGGGCATCAAAATAGTTCACCTCAGGAGTAAAAAAGCTACTGAACCATAAAGCCCTTTCAATTATTGTCTATTTCTGAAAAAATTAAAAAAAAACTAATTTTTTTTATATAATTTTCGATATTAAAATTTTTTATTGAAAATTATCGATACTAAAATTTTTTAAAGAAAATTTTCGATATTAAAATTTTTTATAGAAAATTTTCGATATTAAAATTTATTATAGAAAATTTTCGATTTTAAAATTTTTTATAGAAAATTTTAGAAATTAAAATTTTTTATAGAAAATTTTCGATATTAAAATTTTTTATATCAAAATTTTCGATATTAAAATTTTTTATAGAAAATTTTCGATATTAAAATTTTTTATAGAAAATTTTCGATATTAAAATTTTTTATAGAAAATTTTCGATATTAAAATTTTTTATAGAAAATTTTCGATATTAAAATTTTTTATAGAAAATTTTCGATATTAAAATTTTTTATAGAAAATTTTCGATATAAAAATTTTTTATAGAAAATTTTCGATATTAAAATCTTTTATAGAAAATTTTGGATATAAATTATTTTATGGAAAATTGTCGATATTAAAATATTTTTAAGAAAATTGTTGATATTAAAATAATTTTAAAAAAAATTTCGATATTAAAATTGTTTATAGAAAATTTTCGATATTCAAATTTTGTATAGAAAATTTTCGATATTAACATTTTTTACAGAAAATATGCGATATTAAAATTTTTTAAAGAAAATTTTCGATATTAAAATTTTTTATAGAAAATTTTCGATATTAAAATTTATTATAGAAAATTTTCGATTTTAAAATTTTTTATAGAAAATTTTCGAAATTAAAATTTTTTATAGGAAATTTTCGATATTAAAATTTTTTATAGAAAATTTTCGATGTTAAATTTTTTATAGAAAATTTTCGATGTTAAAATTTTTTATAGAAAATTTCCCATATTAAAGTTTTTTAAATAAAATTTTCGAAATTAAAATTTTTTATAGAAAATTTTCGATATTAAAATTTTTTATAGAAAATTTTCGATATTAAAATTTTTTATAGAAAATTTTCGATATTAAAATTTTTTATAGAAAATTTTCGATGTTAAAATTTTTTATAGAAAATTTTCGATATTAAAGTTTTTTAAAGAAAATTTTCGAAATTAAAATTTTTTATAGAAAATTTTCGATATTAAAATTTTTTATAGAAAATATTCGATGTTAAAGTTTTCTAAAGAAAATTTTCGATATTAAATTTTTTTTAGAATATTTTTGATATTAAAATTTTTTATAGAAAATTTTCGATATTAAAATTTTTTATAGAATATTTTTGATATTAAAATTTTTAATAGAAAATTTTCTACATTAAAATTTTTTTAGGAAAAATTTTGAAAAAATTTTCTATAAATTTTAAATAAATTTTTTTTAAGAAAAATGTTGATACTAAAATTTTTTATAGAAAATTTTCGATATTAAAATTTTTTATTGAAAATTTTTTAAAGAAAATTTCGATATTAAAATTTTTTCTAGAAAATTTCTGGTATTAAAACTTTTAATGAAAATGTTCGATATTAAAATTTTTTATAGAAAATTTTCGATATTTAAATTTTTTTAAGAAAATTTTTGTAAGAACATATTTGATATTAAAATTTCTTATAGAAAATTTTCAACATTAATTTTTTTTATAGAAAATTTTCGATATTAAATTTTTTTTATAGAAAATTTTCGATATTAAAATTTTTTAAAGAAAATTTTCGATATTAAAATTTTTTATAGAAAATTTTCAATATTACAACTTTTTTTTATTGAAAATTTTCCATACTAAAATTTTTAATAAAAAATTTTCTATAAAAAATTTTTTATAGAAAATTATCGATATTAAAATTTTTTATAAAAATTTTTCGATAATAAAATTTATTATAGAAAATTTTTGATATTAAAATTTTTTACAGAAAATTTTCGAAATTAAATTTTTTCATAGAAAATTTTCGATATTATTTTTTTTTTGATATTCAAAATTTTTAAAGAAAATTTTTGATATTCAAATTTTTAACAGAAAATTATCAATATTGAATTAAAAAAAAAAAAAATTTTGATTTAAAATTTTTTATAGAAAATTTTCAATATAAACATCATTTATACAAAATATTTGATATACATTTTTTATTAAAAATTTTCGATATTAAAATTTTTTAAAGAAAAATTTTGATATTAAAATTTTTTAAAGAAAAATTTTGATATTAAAATTATCTATTAAAAAAAATATTTCAATATAAACTTTTTATATAAAATTTTCAATTTAATATTTTTTTATATCAAATTTTCGTTTTAAAATTGTTTACAGAATATTTTTGATATAACATTTTCGATATAAACTTTTTATAGAAAGTTTTCAATATAAAATTTTTGATAGAAAATTGTATATATATATATATCTATATATTATATATATATATATATATATATATATATATATATATATATATATATATATATATATATATATATATATATATATATATATATATATATATATATATATATATATATATATATATATATATATATATATATATATATATATATCTATATATATATATATATATATATATACATATATATATATATACTTTTTTAGAAAATTTTCGATACTTGAAGATTTTTATATAAAAGTTTCGACATTAAATTTTTTATATAAAATATCGATATTACAATTTTTGGATATACAAATTTTTATAAAAAAATTTTGGACAAACGGCTTTTAATAAAAAATTTATGAAAGTTTTTATAAAAAATTTTTAATATAAAGACTTTAAAGAAAATTTTGGATTTAAAAAATTTCATAAAAAAAATTTTTATAAACATAAGAAAAGAAATAGAACATTTTGCATATAATAATTTTTATAGAAAATTTTCGATACTAACATTTTTTTATAGATAATTTTCGATATTAAAATTATTAATAGAAAATTTTCGATAGTAAAATGTTTTATAGAAAATTTTTGATATTAAAATATTCGATATCAATTTTTTTTTATAGAAAAGAAAGTATTTTTTTTATAAAAATTGTTCATGGAAAACTTTTTATAGAAAATATAAATTTTTAGATTTTTTTTTTAAATTTTGAACGAAAATTTTGTATTTTAAATTTTTTTGTAAAAAAATATTTAAGAAAAACTGAAACAGGTACAAGGTACATAAATGAGTTTTTGCACTAATAAAGTTCATTTTAATGTTAATTTAAAACAATTTTAATAATTTGAAAAAATTAAACCCAATTGACCTTTTTTTGCATTTAAATTTACGTTAAAAGGAAATTTGCCATTTTTTTTGATAAAATTCCATTTTCTGAATTCGTGTATGAATTCGCCCTACTTTGTATTTTGAAATCTAAAGAATATATATGGGGCATTTTAACTGCAATTCAGAAAGTTGCAAAATCGGCTGGAATTTTTTGTTATATGCTCGAAAACACAAACATTTTCTTAAAAATTCGACAAATTTCATTTATTTTGGTACTTAGAGTGAATATTGTACTGACTTAAAATTTATCTCTAAATCATTCCAGAAACCCATTCTCTATGAATATATAATAAAACATTAACTTTTATTTAAAAACTTCTTCGTAAAATTTAAAAAAAATTATGCTATATTCTTGTATAATTTTTTTAGTTTTTTTTTTTAATTAATTTTTTTTTACTATCAGAGGAACTCCAGACAAATAAGTTACAATTTAGTGAAGCTTATACGTGTGTTATATATTATTTAGATTATCCCAGAAGTATGCTACACAAATGTTTCTGGAATATCTAATATTTCGATCGAAATCGAATGTGACGATTTGGCCTCAGGTTATTTTTTAATAAATTATTTAAAAAATTCTTGTTTAAGAAATATTTTAAATATTTCCAGCAGATGACCTCTGCTTTCAATTTAGTTTTATTATTCAAACACTTTTTACTTATTTTTAAATATTTGCAAATTATAAAACATTAGATATAATTTAAAATTAATTACAAGTTTCTTAATTCAAAAAAAAAAAAAAAAATTCAATTAATTATGCTTTTGTTAGAGTTCACTAGACACAAAGTTATGAAAGATGGGCAAATTAAACGGACAAGTGGAGGTTGCTTTTAGGAAATATCTAAAACAAAAAAAAATATGATGAGTGTAATTTGTAACCTACTTAAAGTTTAGTTACATTGTAAAACCGCTAAACAAAACATATGTAGATATAAATGGTCAAGTTAAGACCATAGATTAATTTTACTTGTTATTATGATTATGGTTTCTTTATTATTATTTTTTTTTTGTTAAACACTGTAAATATGTTTATAGACATGTCTATACAAAATCTTTACATGTGTATGTATGTAGTTTGATAATTTAGGTGTATAATTTATTTTGTTTTTTTTTTTTATAAAATTTTTATGCACTGACCTTGTATTTTGATCATATGCCAACAACAGTTTAACTTTTTATAACACTCATATTATATATTATAGTAAAATCGTTTTTAGATTATAGACATACTTACGTACTTACATACACTTATGAACATACATACATATTATTTACTATGTAAACTAAAACAGGTGTTTCAATGTGTGTGTATAAATTACACTCTATGTGTGTTAAGAGCATGAGTGCAAATATTGAAAAAAACTTAATATATTTTTTTACGCAATATTTTTCCTTTTTTTTTCATATGTATTAACGATACTTCTTTAAGTTTTGCTGTTCAATAACATTAAAATTTAATGGAAGCAAACAAAAGACTTAAGACACGAACTTGATCTTATTCTGTTGGCTTTTGCTTGTTAAAAGCGAGAGAGAGAGAGAGAGAGAGAGAATAAAAAGAGCTTTATTTAATGGAATGGAGACAAATTTCAAAATGAGTTTTATTTATAAGAATCAGTGTGGCCAGAACTAAAAAAATTTTGGAGCTAAAACCATTCAAAAATAATGCTAAAAAGTGCTAAAAAATCTTTTACAGAGCTAAAAAACAGAGCTAAATTTGTTTAAGCGTATTTTTGACAATATTACAGAACTTTTTTTAACTCTTAATAAAAAAATTTGTAAAACGATATGTATTTCAGAGTTTTACTATAAACAATTCATTTGATAACAATTAACGTACAAAAAACAATTTTATGTAGCATATGAAAACGTATAATATAACTTCAGTCACATAAAATAGTTTATTCAATAACAAACAAAACAAAGTTACATAAATCATAAGCATGTTACATAGCAGGTCTGAAGTATTAGTCTTAACAAACATAAAATAGTTTGTTGAAATAAATGAAAAAGGATAACTAAGGGTAAAAGAATTAAAATATTATGTATTAAACAATCGAGTACATCATCAAAAGTATTAGTTTCTGACTTTAATTTGGGGGTCACAATAATGCTCTAAAAGAGTCAACTGTAAACAGATTAATGGATAAATTTGCCGAAACGCGCCTTCCACCAGGTCGATGAAACCACATCATACAGCCAGAGAAATCAGAATAGATCGTGCGATTAAACACCTTTAGATTTTTTATTTGGGGTTTTTTAAGTCGATGGTTTACGCAAATAAGCTGACGACGACTCAAGCCTTAAAAGAGAAAATTGGACGCTGTATTAATGAAATATCGTAGCGTTAAAAGATCGCGTGTGTGTCAGCAAAACAGCGGCGGCCATCTGCTCGATATCTTGTTCCATGCATAATCTTATTCTGTCTACTTTACGATATTATAAAGTTTCACGATTTTTTTAAATATCTGTGTTTTATTTAAAATTTCGTTCTAGTTGGGACACCCTTAAATATTTCCGTCGTATTTTCTTAGTAATTCTGAGCAAATTTCAGCATTTGTTTAACATTTTTAGCACGCATCTTATATAAAGAATAGAATTCATTGTAGTTAAACCCATACGATTTCTAACTTTGGTTTTTAATAGGTTCTTTCCACTAAAAACTCTTTCAACCTCAGCATTACTAAATGGCAAAAGAAGAAAATTCATTACATAAGAGGCGAAATTTTTAAATAGAATTTCATTCAAAGAACATTTATGAGACTTAAGCTGTTTTAATCACATTTTATGGGTTTATTTATATTTTTCCCCAAAAGAAACATTTAATTTAAAATAAAAAGAACGGAATTTTGTTAGATTAAAAAATGCCAAAAATGCTAAAAATATTTTGAAAAAATGCTAAAATTATGCTAAATGCAAAACGAAAATTTTGGAGCTAAAAAAAAATAAATTATGCTAAATCTAGCTCCAAAAATGCTAAAATGGCCACACTGATAAGAATTGTTATTTAAAATTTTGTTAAGTTAATTTATTTATTGAGATTTTTTGGTTAGTTTTTTTTAAGAGTTTTTTGGAAAATTTTGAAAACTTAGTCATCTTTGTTCAAAGTTTGCTTTTGAAAAAATTGTGGTTAATTTTGGAATTCAAAGAATTTAAGATTTTTAAAAGTGTTGAGAAATTGAAATGTTATTAAATTTTGTATTGGATTTTTGAATGGAATTTTTCTGTATAGAAAACAATGATAAAAAAAAACTGTAAAAACCGTTTTTAAATAACTTGAATAACTTATGTTGAGAAATTTCCACATTCAAAAATTTTTCGCTAATAGAAAAAAGTGCATTTTTTCCCCCAAAAAGATGGTATCAATTTTCTACTTTTTACTAAGAAATTTTTTATAAAAAGTTTATATTTTATTATTTATTCATAGAGAGTGGAGTTCTGGGGTAATTCTAAAATAAATTTTTAGTTAGTACAATATTCACTCTACGTACCGAAGTTATGAAATTTGTCCAATTTTTAAGAAAATTTGTGTGTTTTCGAACATATAACAAAAAAGTCAAGCCGATTTTGCAACTTTCTGAAATGCAGTTATATAGTTCCATATATTCTCTTTAGATTTCGTAAATAAAAGGTAGCTCGAATTCATAAACGAAACCAGATAATTTTATAAAAATGACAAATTTCTATACACCATAATTTTAACTGCAAAAAAAGGTCAATTGGGTTTAATTTCTTGAAATATTTTAAATTGTTTTACATAAACAATAAAATAAACTTTATTACTGTTAAAAATCATTTATATACCTTTTACAGTTTTTCAGAAATTGAAAGTCAAATTTCTGAACCACTTAACATGAGAGATGGCTAAAATGTTTAGTTAATATATTTTTTGAATATTTTACATAAATAAACATAAAAATTAAGGGCTTTAGGATTTTCAATATGCCATTGGTATGATCAAAAATTTGGAAACTTGAAAACCGCATAAAATTAATTTTAGAATAAAACTCTAAAAACGTTGATACACGTTTACTTTTTATACTCTTTACCAACATTGGTGGAAAGGGTATATTGGTCTGAGAGCCACCTTTTAGTATAGAATCACTCCCTGATTTGTTTTAACGATGTCCGTCCGGCTGGCTGGTTGGCCGGTTATCCATTTAAGGTTGTTATCATTCTACAGGTCGTAACTTTAAAGTTAATTTGATGAGCACAGGCTCATATTTTGGTCCAAGGACGATCCCTCTTCTTTTTGGGCGAAATCGAATTACTATCCCATAGGGATGCCTTCCCGGAATAGAGTTTTTGGTCCTTTACAGCCACAAATTTAGTTGTATTTTAATAATATTCAGCACTATTACTTATCATAACCTAAATCAGTGTTCTTAATTTTGTAGAAATCGGCCTATATTTGACCATACCTCCCATACAAGACACATTCTCAAAAGACGTTTATATAAACATAAAATCACAAAAACATTAATAATTCTGAAGATAAATACATTTGGTTGCTTAAACTTTGCACAGATAAATATTTTATAAATATGAACCAATAACCAAAATTTTGTAACATTCGGTCCACAATTGACCCTAGCTCCCATATGAGGCCCTTAGCCGGAAATGATATAAATCTCGAAATTTTGAAAAGACTTAAGAAAAACTTGTTTAATTGTTGGTCCGTATTTGACCTTAGTAGTGCAGGGTATGATATAGTCGGGCTTGACCGACCATAGCTTTTCTTACTTATTATTGTTTTTTAGTATAATTTATCTTCTTCAACTTTGTTAATATTTTTATATTTTTTGGAGTTTAATTGCTAATAATTTTAATTTTTTTTTTGATTTTAATTGCTTATTTAAAATATTTATTAATGAATTGTATTAAACGTTTGTCACCATACCCTAGGGCAAATTTCAAAAAGCGAATTTTTAATCATAATAAATCATTAAGAGTAACATTTAATTTTCTTAAAAAAATTTATGCAAATGGATCATGGTTTTACGATATATGTCTGGGTCAAAAACCTCATGAGTAATATCTTCATTATTCACATTCACTCTTAGTTCTTCATCATATTCACCTTTAGCTTGTCATTATAAACTGGTTCATTGTCATTTAACAACAGTGATAAAATGATCATGAAAGGTTTAAAATAATACAAATCTATTTAAGTAATCAAATCAAAATCTGAAAATATATATAAATATATTTTAAAAGTCATCTTCTTTTTTAATACAAAATGCATTTGAGTTCCATCAATTCAATCTAGATATTTACCCAGTCTTTTGTTGCAGGTTGCAGCAGAAGCTTGAAATGATTGATATGAACTGTCAACATTATGATTGATTTTGGTAAACATGGAAAGAAACATGATTTTTATTTGAGATATGATAATGATTTCTTAAAGAGATATTTAAACAATATGTAATTTTAAATAGTTTTCATTCGAAAAGATCCCTTTTGTAATTTTAGGAATATTTATAAATTTAACAAAATTTGTTAGAGTGTATATAAGATTCGGCAAAGCCGAATATAACATCTTACTTTTTATTTATGACCTGAAATATTTTTATAAATCATTTAATATAAATTCATCGTCATTGTTATTGTGTTAAAAACTTCCTTGAACCTGTTTAAAATTTCAATAAAGCTCTTATTGTGCAAGTTAGGAATTCGCTAAAATAAAATATTTAACAAATCAATCATTTATTTGTACTTAACAAAAAATATGTCATGGCATTTAATTGTTTACTTGCAAGTAATTGCAATAAAAAAGTTTCCAGACAAAAGTGGTCTGACTATCTGACTTGGCGTCATAGAATTTGGTGGCTCATTGTAAGCCAAAACAAAAGACTTAAGAACAAAACCTGAGTTGTATTGAAAAACATTTTACATTGGATAATTACTCACTTCAAATTTATTCACAAAAAAAAAATTGTGTCTGTCTACTTTGACGTCACAATGTTTGTTGTTTATTTTTTAAATATGTCATGGAAATAAATGTGACAAAAAACTTCTCAGAAAAGTTGACGATAGAATGACTTTTCTATAGAAATGTTGATGATAGAATAACTTCTCTATAGAAGTGTTGACGATAGGATGACTTTTCTATAGAAAAGTTGACGATAGAATGACTTTTCTATAGAAATGTTGATGATAGAATAACTTCTCTATAGAAGTGTTGACGATAGGATGACTTTTCTATAGAAAAGTTAATGATAGGATGAGTTTTCTATAGAAAAGTTGACGATAGGAAGACTTTTCTATTGAAAAGTTGACGATAGGATGACTTTTCTATAGAAAAGTTAATGATAGGATGACCTTTCTATAGAAAAGTTGACGATAGGATGACTTTTATATGGAATAGTAGACGATAGGGTGACTTTTCTATAGAAAAGTTGACGATAGGATGACTTTTCTATAGAAAAGTTGATGATAGGATGACTTTTCTATAGAAAAGTTGACGATAGGATGACTTTTCTATAGAAAAATTGACGGTGGTTTGACTGTCGAAAAGTTGATGATAGGATGACTTTTCTATAGAAAAGTTGACGATAGTTTGACTTTTCTATAGAAAAGTTGACGATAGTTTGACTTTTCTATAGAAAAGTTGACGATAGTTTGACTTTTCTATAGAAAAGTTGACGATAGTTTGACTTTTCTATAGAAAAGTTGACGATAGTTTGACTTTTCTATAGAAAAGTTGACGATATTTTTACTTTTCTATAGAAAAATTGACGATAGTTTGACTTTTCTATAGAAAAGTTGACGATAGTTTGACTTTTCTATAGAAAAATTGACGATAGTTTGACTTTTCTATAGAAAAGTTGATGATAGTTTTACTTTTCTGTCGAAAAGTTGACGATAGTTTGACTTTTCTAAAGAAAAGTTGACGATAGGATGACTTTTCTAAAGAAAAGTTGACGATAGTTTGACTTTTCTATAGAAAAGTTGACGATAGGATGACTTTTCTATAGAAAAATTGACGATATTATGACTTTTCATAGAAAAGTTGACGATAGGATGACTTTTCTATAGAAAAGTTGACGATAGGATGATTATTGCTTATAGAGAATTTACTAAATTAATTAGAATCTTAGAAGTTGTATTTCCTTTAGTTTATCTTACTAAACAACTCTTGTCTCTTAAGTCTTTTGTTTTTCACTTCAATTTGAAACTAATTTCTAAAAATTTTCTTGTCTTAATAAATATTTCACTCAGCTTAAAGTATGAAACACAATTGGAACGAATGACCAATTTTTCGGAACGAATATTCGTCTTTAGAAATAGAACATATTTGTTTGTATGAGTGTGCTCACAATTGATGCGTACGACGAAATTCGTCGTGTGCATCGAACAGTGCGATAGGTTTATTTCTATTTCATACGCAGGCGAACGACGAATATGGAATGGCTGTATTTCCTTTTTGCTGTAAACATTAAACATTGTATATGTTCTTGTTAAATATGGTCACCTTTAAATTTGTAAAAAAAAAAATATTAATTGGAAATAAAATTAACTAAAAATATTTATCTTGTGAAATAATCAAAGAACAAACTATTAAACAAAATACAAATGGTGTAAGTGCGCGATATGTACTAAAGGGTGATTAGAATTCGCAAATCAAAAATTCAAAAAAATGGCGTCAACAACGTTTATTCGTCCCAAATGTGTTCAATAGACAAACGCACAAGACGAATTTTTTAAACCCAATTCGTCGTGCTGGACGAAAATAGTCGTTCGTCCCAATTATGTTTCTACCTTAATATAAAAATAAAATTTTTTCAATGCAAAATAGTAAAAGTTTTTTTTTTGAATTTGCTGGACTTTGTTATTTTAGTTTTATAATATTTTTTTTAGTCATTACACTACTTAACATTAATTCTGATGATTAGCTTAAAACATGCAGAATTTTTAGGGACGGGGTATCAAAGTCTATCCCATCTAAATTGTTTAATATACACTTTTAATAAACAAAACTGGAAAAAAGTTTCATGAGACAAATATTGTTAATGAAATAAAAAGTTAAAATTTGTTAATCTGTGTTATCTCCTTTAACACTTACATAGAGATTTTTTTTTATAATGGAATTAAAAAAAATATTTGCCATATAAAAACATTTCTTTATATGTATATGTGCCATAATAAATTAACAAATTAACAGAATCAATTAATAGTTGCAAATAATAGATTCAAAGTGCATCAAAAACCAGTAGCTTTAACTGGAAGTCATTCTATAATATATTAGGCAGCGTAATTTATACTTTATATAAAGTAAAGTTCTATTTACATATTTATGTATGTGTTTATTTATATAAATAAATAAGCATTTTTTTACACGATTTTGTTCAACATTGTAACGTTTCATTCATTAATCATTCTGATGTAGACAATTGTGCGCATGTCTGTTGTCGCCCAAAGATGTCAACTTGATAACTGCATTTATCATTTTGTTTTATTGGGTGATTGAGAATCAACAATAGGTATGTCAATATAGATGTTAAAAAAATAATACGTAATAGGAAAATATTAATAAAGTCAGGAATTAATTTAGAATTTAAAAGAAAAGTTGACGATAGGAAGACATTTCCATAGAAAAGTTGATGATAGTAAGACATTTCTATAGAAAAGTTAATGCTAGGAAGGAAGACATTTCTATAGAAATTTGACGATAGGAACCAATTTTCACAGAAAAGTTGACGATAGGAAGACATTTCTACAGAAAAGTTTACGATAGGAAGACATTTCTATAGAAAAGTTTACGATAGGAAAACATTTCTATAGAAAAGTTGCCGATAGGAAGACATTTCCATAGAAAAGTTTACGATAGGAAGACATTTCTATAGAAAAGTTGACGATAGGAAGACACTTCCATAGAAAAGTTGATGATAGTAAGACATTTCTATAGAAAAGTTGATGATAGGAAGACATTTCTATATAAAAGTTGACGATAGGACAACATTTCTATGGAAAAGTTGACGATAGGATAACTTTTTTATAGAAAAGTTGACGATAGGATAACTTTTTTATAGAAAAGTTGACGATAGGAAGACATTTCTATAGAAAAGTTGACGATAGGAAGACATTTCTATAGAAAAGTTGACGATAGGAAGACATTTCTATAGAAAAGTTGACGATAGGAAGACATTTCTATTGAAAAGCTGACGATAGGAAGACATTTCTATAGAAAAGTTGACGATAGGAAGACATTTCTATAGAAAAGTTGACGATAGGAAGACATTTCTATAGAAAAGTTGGCTATAGGAAGACATTTCTATAGAAAAGCTGACGACAGGAAGACATTTCTATAGAAAAGTTAACGATAGGACAAAATTTCTATAGAAAAGTTAACGATAGGAAGATATTTTAATAGAAAAGTTTACGATAGTACAACATTTCTATAGAAAGGTTGGCAATAGGAAGAAATTTCTATAGAAAAGTTGACGATAGGAAGACATTTCTATACAAAAGGAAGACATTTCTATAGAAAAGTTGACGATAGGAAGACATTTCTATAGAAAAGTTGACGATAGGAAGACATTTCTATAGAAAAGTTGACGATAGGAAGACATTTCTATAGAAAAGTTGACGACAGAAAGACATTTCTATAGAAAAGTTGACGATAAGAAGACATTTCTATAGAAAAGTTGACGATAGGAAGACATTTCTATAGAAAAGTTGACGTTAGGAAGACATTTCTATAGAAAAGTTGACGTTAGGAAGACATTTATATAGAAAAATTGACGTTAGGAAGACGTTTCTATAGAAAAGTTGACGTTAGGAAGACATTTCTATAGAAAAGTTGACTTTAGGAAGACATTTCTTAAGAAAAGTTGATGATAGGAAGACATTTCTTAAGAAAAGTTTATGATAGGAATACATTTCTTTAGAAAAGTTGAAGATAGGAAGAAATTTTTAAAGCAAAATTGACGATAAGAAATGTCAAATGTCATGGAAGACATTTCGATAGAATAGTTGGCCATAGGAAGGCATTTCTATAGAATAGTTGACAAAGTTTTAACAGCCGAAGCCTTTAACCTTTAATTAATTTATTTATATAAATTTTAAGCCCACTCGATTTTGTCTACTGAAATTTTGGTATCAATTACCTAATATTTGAATGTTATTGATCCATTGTAGATTTTCCATAAATAGATTTGACCGCCTTTATTCAACACTTTTGTCTATTACAAAATTTCATTCCAATTTAAACCGACCTCAACAACTCAAAATCCCAAAAAGAGCAATTTTTAATGAAATATTACAAATTTCATATGGAAACCAGAAGTCAAAATGTCAAAAGTATTTGGACTAGATTTAATGACAGCCAATATTTAACATTTTTTAAAACAAATTTGGTCAAGTCAAATAAAAGACAAAAAAGTCTTAAGTTTTTAATTTATGCAGAAGAAAAAAAATTTAAATATAAAAAAGCTAAATTGATGGTATCTAAGATCAATATTTGACTTCTCTGTTTAATTTTGATGATCTTTTTGTTAACATTCATCGATTTTTGTTAATTTTTTGATTATTTTATTTAATGTTATTAAAAAATTTTTGTTTAATGATTTGCATATGAGGTGACGCGTTTTTCTGAGTTTTATGTTAAAAATAAAAATAAAATTTAACCGTGACCTTGAACTAGTTTTTAAAGTATGTCTTTTACAAAAGCTTTGCATTGGCTCTTTTTTAAATAAATTAAATGTTAATTTAAAACAAACGATAATCTTGTAAATCAAATAAAAGAGGGAAAAACAAAAAATACCTAAAATAACTTGAATATTTTGTTTTTGGGGTGTAATGAAATTTTTTTTTATTAATGAATTAACAAAACAATTAATTAAAACAAGCACGTTTTTTTCACAAGTCTCCATGTATTTATTGGAATACACTTGTTTTGGCAATTGCATTTTAAATAAATTTATTAGCCTTTCTAGTTTATTTAAAATACTTTTTATTTTTTAATTGTATATCATTATTTTCTTTAACTTAACTCATAAATATTAATCTATTCTACAATCATCATTTTCTATTTATTGCAGTTCTTCGGATCCAGTTATGGCCACAAATAATGATGGCGGAACAATACAACCAAATCAATGGCAGCGTCATTCCCTGGCCGCCGTCTCTGTACGTCATGCCTTCAAGGCTTACGGCAAAAAGAAAAACACAAATCAAGTTTTGAACAACTTAAATATGACAGTACCAAAGGGCACAATGTAAGCACAAGCACATAATTATACTTAACTTTAATTTGTTTAAACATTAATATCTTTTAATTACTGTCTTTTTCCATTAACATCAACAAGTTTTTATTGTAGTTAGTCATTCATAAAATGAAAAATTTTCCTATACATTTTAACAATAAATAGCTCCAGTAGAATTCCTTAAGCTTTAACCTTTTCGACATGAATCATTTGCCAAAACGATTAAGTAGAAAAATTGTAAGGAAACAATTATTGATATAAAAGTTTTTAAAACACAAAAGTTTCTTTAAAAAATTAAAAAAAAAGAAAATTTTATAAGAAAATTTCAACATGAAACATTTTCCATAAGAAAATTTTTAAAACGAAAATTTTTTAAAGAGAATTTTTTAACGCGAAAAGTTTTCAGTAGAAAAATATTTTATACGAAAAATTCTATATAAAAAAATTTTGTATACGAAAAATCTTCTATAGAAACATTTTTTATACTAAAAATCGTCTGTAGAAAAATTTTTTATACGAAAAATCTTCTATAAAAAAAAAAAATTTATACGAAAAATTTTCTATAGAAAATTTGTAAAATGAAAAATTTTCTATAGAAAATTTTTCAAATTAAAAATTTTCTATAAAAAAATTTTTTAAACGAAAAATTTTCTATACAAAAATTTTATTTTTAAAACAAAAACTTTTTCATAGAAAACTTTTTTAATCGAAACATTTTCTATAGAAAAGTTTTTAAAACAAAAAACTTATTGAAAAAAATTTTCTATAGAAAAATTTTGAACACGAAAAATTTTCTATAGAAAAATTTTCTTTAGGAAAATTTTTAAAACGAAATATTTTCTATAAATAAATTTATACGAAAAATTTTCTATAGAAAATTTGTAAAATGAAAAATTTTCTATAGAAAATTTTTCAAATTAAAAATTTTCTATAAAAAAAATTTTTAAACGAAAAATTTTCTATACAAAAATTTTATTTTTAAAACAAAAACATTTTCATAGAAATCTTTTTTAATCGAAAAATTTTCTATAGAAAAGTTTTTAAAACAAAAAACTTATTGAAAAAAATTTTCTATAGAAAAATTTTGAACACGAAAAATTTTCTATAGAAAAATTTTCTTTAGGAAAATTTTTAAAATGAAATATTTTCTATAAATAAATTTATACGAAAAATTTTCTATAGAAAATTTGTAAAATGAAAAAATTTTCTATAGAAAATTTTTCAAATTAAAAATTTTCTATAAAAAAAAATTTTTAAACGAAAAATTTTCTATACAAAAATTTTATTTTTAAAACAAAAACTTTTTCATAGAAAACTTTTTTAATCGAAAAATTTTCTATAGAAAAGTTTTTAAAACAAAAAACTTATTGAAAAAAATTTTCTATAGAAAAATTTTGAACACGAAAAATTTTCTATAGAAAAATTTTCTTTAGGAAAATTTTTAAAACGAAATATTTTCTATAAATAAATTTATACGAAAAATTTTCTATAGAAAATTTGTAAAATGAAAAAATTTTCTATAGAAAATTTTTCAAATTAAAAATTTTCTATAAAAAAAAAATTTTTAAACGAAAAATTTTCTATACAAAAATTTTATTTTTAAAACAAAAACTTTTTCATAGAAAACTTTTTTAATCGAAAAATTTTCTATAGAAAAGTTTTTAAAACAAAAAACTTATTGAAAAAAATTTTCTATAGAAAAACTTATTGAAAAAAATTTTCTATAGAAAAATTTTGAACACGAAAAATTTTCTATAGAAAAATTTTCTTTAGGAAAATTTTTAAAATGAAATATTTTCTATAAATAAATTTATACGAAAAATTTTCTATAGAAAATTTGTAAAATGAAAAAATTTTCTATAGAAAATTTTTCAAATTAAAAATTTTCTATAAAAAAAAAATTTTTAAACGAAAAATTTTCTATACAAAAATTTTATTTTTAAAACAAAAACTTTTTCATAGAAAACTTTTTTAATCGAAAAATTTTCTATAGAAAAGTTTTTAAAACAAAAAACTTATTGAAAAAAATTTTCTATAGAAAAACTTATTGAAAAAAATTTTCTATAGAAAAATTTTGAACACGAAAAATTTTCTATAGAAAAATTTTCTTTAGGAAAATTTTTAAAACGAAATATTTTCTATAAAAAAATTTTTAAAACAAAAAATTTTTAAAACGAAAAATTTTCTACAGAAAAGTTTTCTATCGAAAAATTTTTTTACAAATAATTTTTTAGACATTTTTTTCTAAATTTTATATCGAAAATTTTCTAAAAAAAAATTTATACCGAAAATTTTTTATAAAAAATTTAATATCGAAAATTTCTTATAGAAAATTTCCTACAGAAAAATTTTACATTGAAAATTACCTATAGAAAAATTCTATACCAAAAATTTTGTATCGAAAATTTTCTATAGAAAAATTTTATTTCAAAAATTTTCTAAAGAAAAATTTTATATTGAAAATTTTTAAAAGAAAAATTTTTTATCAAAAATTTTATATTGAAAATTTTCTATAGAAAAATTGTATATTGAAAATGTTTAATAGAACAATTTTGTAACGAAAATTTTCTATAAAAAAATTTTATAACTAACAAAATTTTCTATAGATAAATTTTATTACGAAAATTTTCTATAGAAAATTCTTAAAACGAAAAATTTTTTATACAAAAATTTTTTCGAACGAAAAATTTTTTATAGAAAAGTTTCTTAAACGAAAAATTTTCTATAGAAAAGATTTAAAAATAAATAACTTTTTTAAAAAAATTTCTAAAGAAAAATTTTTAAATTTTTTTAGGAAAATTTTTAAAAAGAAATATTTTCTATAGAACATTTTTTAAAACTAAAAGTTTTCTATAGAAAAATTTTCTAAGAAATAATTTTTATAGAATTCTTTTTTAACGAAAAATTTTAGAAAGAACATTTTCTATAAAAAAAATTTTAAAACGAAAATTTTTATAGCAAAAAATTTTAAAACGAAAAAAATTTCTGTAAAAAAATTTCAAAACGAAATATTTTCTATAGAAAAGATTTTAGAACAAAAAATTTTTTATAGAAACATTTTTTTAATTTTATAGAAAAAAATTTTAAAACGAAAGATTTTTTTAAAAAACTTTTTTTAGGAAACTTTTTAAAATGAAATATTTTCTATAGAAAAATTTTTAAAACTAAAAGTTTTCTACAGAAATATTTTTCATAGAATTTTTTTTAACGAAAAGTTTTAGAAAGAACATTTTCTATAAAAAATTTTAAAACGAAAATTTTTATAGCAAAAAATTTTAAAACGAAAAAAATTTCTGTAAAAAAATTTGAAAACAAAATATTTTCTATAGAAAAGATTTTAGAACAAAAAATTTTCTATAGAAACATTTTTGAATTTTATAGAAAAAAAATTTTAAAACAAAAGATTTTTTTAAAAAACTTTTTTTAGGGAAATTTTAAAACTGAAATATTTTCTATAGAAAAATTTTTAAAACTAAAAGTTTTCTACAGAAATATTTTTCCTAGAATCTTTTTTAAACGAAAAATTTTAGAAAAAACATTTTCTATAAAAAAATTTTAAAACGAAAACTTTTATAGCAAAAAATTTTAAAACGAAAAAAATTTCTGTAAAAAAATTTCAAAACGAAATATTTCTATAGAAAAGATTTTAGAACAAAAAATTTTCAATAGAAACATTTTTTGAATTTTATAGAAAAAAATTTTAAAACGAAAGATTTTTTTAAAAAACTTTTTTTTAGGAAACTTTTTAAAATGAAATATTTTATATAGAAAATTTTTTAAGACTAAAAGTTTTCTACAGAAATATTTTTCCTAGAATCTTGTTTTAACGAAAAATTTTAGAAAGAACATTTTCTATAAAAAATTTTAAAACGAAAATTTTTGTAGCAAAAAATTTTAAAACGTAAAAATTTCTTTAAAAAAATTTCGAAACGAAATAGAATAGAAAATAGAAAAGATTTTAAAACAAAAAATTTTCTGTAGAAACATTTTTTATTTTTATAGAAAAAAAATTTTAAAGCGAAAGATTTTTTAAAAAACTTTCTATGGAAAAATTTTTAAAACGAAAAATTTTCTATAGAAACATTAAAAAAAATAAGTTTAAAATAAAAAATTTTCTATAGAGAAATTTTTAATACGAAAAAAAATTTTCTATTTAGAAATTTTAGTAGAAAAATTTTTTATACGAAAAATTTTCTAGAAAAAAAATTTTTATACGAAAAATTTTTTAGAAAAAAAATTTTTATACGAAAAATCTTCTATAGAAAAATTTGTTGTATGAAAAATATTCTACAGAAAAATTTTGTATACGAAAAATTTTCTATGAAAAAAAATTTTATACGAAATTTTTTATAGAAATTTTTTTTTATGAAAAATCCTCTATAGAAATTTTTTATACCAAAAAATGTTTGTACCAAAAATTTTTTATAGAAAAATGTTTAAAACGAAAAATTGTCTATAGAAAATTTTTGATACTAAAAATTTTCTATAGAAAAGTTTTAAAATAAAAAATTTTCTTTAGAAAAATTTTTTATAGAAAAGTTTATAGAACAAAAATCTTTTTTAAGAAAATTTTCTATAGACAAATTTTCAAGCACGAAAAATTATTAACACAAAAAATTTTCCGCAGAAAGGTTTTTAAATTTGTTTTTAGTTTCTAACGAATTTTTAAATTTTCTATAGAAAATTTTTAAAATTTTCTATAAGAAAATTTTTAAATTTTATAGAAATTCTATAAAAAAAAAATTTTTATAAAAAAATATTCTACAGAAAAATGTTGAAATTATCTACAGAAAAATTTTGAAATTTTCAGTACAAATTTTTTTTAAAAATTGTAATATTTTCTACAGAAAATCTTTTATATTTTTTATAGAAAAATTTTTAATTTTTACTAAAAAAAATTTTTCTGCACAAAAATTTTAAAATTTTCTATACAAGAATTCTAAAATTTTCTATAGAAAATATTTTGAAACGAAAGTTTTTCTAGAAATTTTAATCATTATAATCACGTTGTTATACAATATAATGCAATAAAAAATCAACTTAGTCGTTTTGGCATATGAATCAACCAGTTGCAGTTTGTGCTTGAAGAAAACAAGTTTCTAGTTTTTATTATTTACAAATTTGCTATTGACCAACAGGAAATATTACACTTTTTCGTCTGTTCTATAACCGGAAAACTACTTGATGCAGAGGAAATTTTCTTCTTGTTCACACAGGAATTTTTATGATTTTTATTTATTGCTTGATTCATTCTTTTTACACAATTTTTTGCGGTTTTTCTAGAAATGATCTTTCAACGTTAATATCGAGTTAAGCTAATGACGACAAAAAAGCTCAATGACCTTGTGGGAATAAATAATTGACTTTTTAGTTGTTGAGAAAAAATTATGTATTTTTGTACCGATAAGGACTTTTAGGTGGTCAGTAAAAGTTGAAGGTAATCTGATATCTTTAGTTTTAGGTCCCTACGAATTGATTGTGTGAACTTTTAAATTTTCGAAAATGAGAATGAAAAATAAGACAAAAAATCATTTTTGATCTTTTTGATTGATAGTGTAAAAATTGGTTTTAAAACTTGTTTGATGTTTGATGTTATCATTGAGCATCAGTAATAAAAACATCAAACAAACTAAATCCGTATAATAGAATTTAGTTTATGGATCATATCTCGAATAACTTTAAACCTTTTTGAAAATGTTACTTCATTTTTTAATTTTCTTTTTTGCAAATTGTAATTTTAGAAGCGATATCCCTAAAGTTTTAGTAACTAGCTCAAAAAGCTTTAAACATTAGTTTGTGCTCCAAAAGGTCTTGAAAATCAACCACCCCCTAAAATAGTGTCACATGGTGTAATTTAAAAATATTGAAATACTTATGTCTACTTTCATTATTTTTATTTTAAATCTTTTTGGATATTTAAAGTTTTAACAAAGAAATATTTAAAATATGCATATTTTTTGCGCTTATTGGTTATTATTTTTGTTTATATGCAAATATTTGAACTTGAAATTTTTACTAAAAGTTTTTTTACGACAGTTTAACTCTTAATGGAATTTTTATAGCAACTATTATTATTTAAAGCTATTAACATTTTAAAAATACAGTAGATAGTCGAATTATAGTATTTTTTTTATTTTTACATTTACATTTTTTTACAAAATTTTTTATATACAGAAAATTTTAGATATAAAATTTTTTAGAGAAAATTCTCAATATAAAATTTTTTTAGAGAAAATTTTTGATATAAAATGATTCTTTAGAAAATTTTTGATATAAAATTTTTTAGAGAAATTTTTCAATATAAATTTTTTTTAGAGAAAATTTTCGATATAAAATGATTCTTTAGAAAATTTTTGATATAAAATTTTTCAGTAGAAAACTTTCAATATAAAGATTTATTTTCTATAAAAAAATTGTATATCTAAAATTGTTCGTTATACAATGTTTCTTTAACAAATTTTTATATAAGATTTTTTTATACAAAATTTTTCTTTAAAAATTTTTCTTTAAAAATTTTTCGATATAAAATTTTTTTTAAGAAAATTTTCATATAAAATTTTAATTTGATATAAAATTTTTCTATAGAAAATTTTTGATGCTAATATTTTCTTTAGAAATAGATATTTGTTCGATACAAAATTTTTCTGTAAGAAATTTTTTAAAAAATTACAAAATTGTCGGAATGGTTGGTTAGGCCATCATCTTCAGGAGAAGTATCCATCCCTAATAATGTAGGTTTTAAATCTGTCTAAAAGTAGAGATACTCCTCCTGAACATGATGGCCTAACCAACCATCGGAACGTGTCGAGGAATTAGTTGTCCCCAAAACATTTTTTGGCTTTTATCAATAAATTGTCTATTACATTAATAAATAAATGTATTAGACTGGGATTAAGTGCGAGAAATTTTTTTTTTGCATAATATTTACTATCCCGATAATTTTGTTATTTTTTGATAAAATTTTTCTTTAAAAATTTTTCAATACAAAATTTTTCTTTAGAATATTTTTCAATACAATATTTTTCTTTAAGAAATTTTCAATATAAAATTTTTGTTTTTAGAAAATTTTCAAATAAAATTTTTCTATTAAAAATTTTTTAACTTAAATTTCGATAGAAAATTTTCATTGTAAAATTTTAGACTTAAAATTTTTCTTCGGAAAACTTTTGATATACAATTTTTTTTTAGAAAATTTTCGAATAAATTTTTTCTATAGTAAATTTTATATAAAATTTTTCTATAGTAAATTTTATATAAAATTTTTCTATAGTAAATTTTATATAAAATTTTTTTATAGAAAATTTTCAATAAGAAATATTTCTTTAGAAAATTTTCGATAACACATGTTATTGTTGAAAATTTTTGATAAAAAATGTTTCTATAGAAAATTTTTGATAAAAAATTTTTCTATAGAAAATTTTCGATAAGAAATTTTTCTATAGAAAATTTTCGATAAGAAATTTTTCTATAGAAAATTTTCGATAAGAAATTTTTCTATAGAAAATTTTCGATAAGAAATTTTTCTATAGAAAATTTTCGATAAGAAATTTTTCTACAGAAAATTTTTAATAAGAAATTTTTCTATAGAAAATTTTCAATAAGAAATTTTTCTATGGAAAATTTTCAATAAAAAATTTTTCTATAGAAAATTTTCATTAAAAAATTTTTGTATAGAAAATTTTCAATAAAAAATTTTTGTATAGAAAATTTTCGACATAAAATTTTTGTATAGAAAATTTTCGACATAAAATTTTTTTATAGAAAATTTTCAATAGAAAATTTTTGTATAGAAAACTTTTGACATAAAATTTTTTTATAGAAAATTTTCGACATAAAATTTTTGTATAGAAAATTTTCGACATAAAATTTTTGTATAGAAAATTTTCGACATAAAATTTTTGTATAGACAAATTTTGATAAAAAATTTTTCTTTGGAAAATTTTTGACATAAAATTTTTCTAAATAGATTTTCGATATAAAATTTTTCAATAGAAAATTTTTGATATACATTTTTTTATAGAAAAATTTCGATGTAAAATTTTTCATATAAAATTGTTCTATAGAAAATTTTCGATATAAATTTTTTTACAGAAAATTTTCGACACAAAATTTTTTTAGAAAATTTTCGATGTAAAATTTTTCTATTGAAAATTTTTGATATAAAATTTTTCATAGAAAATTTTTGATATAAAATTTTTCATAGAAAATTTTTGTCATAAAATTTTTCTATGAAAAATTCTATAATGTTATAAAATTTTTCTATAGAAAATTTTCAATATAAAATTTTTCTATAGAAAATTTTCGACATAAAATTTTTGTATAGACAAATTTTGATAAAAAATTTTCGATATAAAATTTTTCTAAATAGATTTTCGATATAAAATTTTTCAATAGAAAATTTCTTATATAATTTTTTTTTATAGGAAAATTTCGATGTAAAATTTTTCATATAAAATTGTTCTATAGAAAATTTTCGATATACATTTTTTTATAGAAAATTTTCGATATAAAATTTTTCTATAGAAAATTTTCAATATAAAATTTTTCATAGAAAATTTTCGTCATAAAATTTTTCTATGAAAAATTCTATAATGTTATAAAATTTTTCTTGTAGAAAATTTTTTTCTAGAAAAATTTCGATGTAAAATTTTTTTATACAAAATTTTCGATACAAAATTTTCAATATAAATTTTTTTATACAAAATTTTCGATATAAAATTTTTCTACAGAAAATTTTTGATATAAAATTTTTCTATAGAAAATTTTCGTAATAAAATTTTTCTGTAGAAAATTTTTGATATAAAATTTTTTTATAGAAAAATTTCGATATAAAATTTTTCTATAGACAATTTTTCATATAAAGGTTTTATTTACAAAATTTTCGATATAAAATTTTTCTATAGAAAATTTTCGATAAGAAATTTTTCTATAGAAAATTTTCGATAAGAAATTTTTCTATAGAAAATTTTCGATAAGAAATTTTTCTATAGAAAATTTTCGATAAGAAATTTTTCTATAGAAAATTTTCGATAAGAAATTTTTCTACAGAAAATTTTTAATAAGAAATTTTTCTATAGAAAATTTTCAATAAGAAATTTTTCTATGGAAAATTTTCAATAAAAAATTTTTCTATAGAAAATTTTCATTAAAAAATTTTTGTATAGAAAATTTTCAATAAAAAATTTTTGTATAGAAAATTTTCGACATAAAATTTTTGTATAGAAAATTTTCGACATAAAATTTTTTTATAGAAAATTTTCAATAGAAAATTTTTGTATAGAAAACTTTTGACATAAAATTTTTTTATAGAAAATTTTCGACATAAAATTTTTGTATAGAAAATTTTCGACATAAAATTTTTGTATAGAAAATTTTCGACATAAAATTTTTGTATAGACAAATTTTGATAAAAAATTTTTCTTTGGAAAATTTTTGACATAAAATTTTTCTAAATAGATTTTCGATATAAAATTTTTCAATAGAAAATTTTTGATATACATTTTTTTATAGAAAAATTTCGATGTAAAATTTTTCATATAAAATTGTTCTATAGAAAATTTTCGATATAAATTTTTTTACAGAAAATTTTCGACACAAAATTTTTTTAGAAAATTTTCGATGTAAAATTTTTCTATTGAAAATTTTTGATATAAAATTTTTCATAGAAAATTTTTGATATAAAATTTTTCATAGAAAATTTTTGTCATAAAATTTTTCTATGAAAAATTCTATAATGTTATAAAATTTTTCTATAGAAAATTTTCAATATAAAATTTTTCTATAGAAAATTTTCGACATAAAATTTTTGTATAGACAAATTTTGATAAAAAATTTTCGATATAAAATTTTTCTAAATAGATTTTCGATATAAAATTTTTCAATAGAAAATTTCTTATATAATTTTTTTTTATAGGAAAATTTCGATGTAAAATTTTTCATATAAAATTGTTCTATAGAAAATTTTCGATATACATTTTTTTATAGAAAATTTTCGATATAAAATTTTTCTATAGAAAATTTTCAATATAAAATTTTTCATAGAAAATTTTCGTCATAAAATTTTTCTATGAAAAATTCTATAATGTTATAAAATTTTTCTTGTAGAAAATTTTTTTCTAGAAAAATTTCGATGTAAAATTTTTTTATACAAAATTTTCGATACAAAATTTTCAATATAAATTTTTTTATACAAAATTTTCGATATAAAATTTTTCTACAGAAAATTTTTGATATAAAATTTTTCTATAGAAAATTTTCGTAATAAAATTTTTCTGTAGAAAATTTTTGATATAAAATTTTTTTATAGAAAAATTTCGATATAAAATTTTTCTATAGACAATTTTTCATATAAAGGTTTTATTTACAAAATTTTCGATATAAAATTTTTCTATAGAAAATTTTTGATATAAAATTTTTTTATAGAAAATTTTCGATATAAAATTTTTCTAAAGAAAATTTTTGATAGAAAATTTTTGTATAGAAAACTTTCGATATAAAATTTCTTTAGAAAATTTTCGATTTAAAACTTTTATATAGAAAATTTTCGCTATTAAATTTTTCTATAGAAAAAATTCAATATAAAAATTTTCTATAGAAAATTTTCGATAGATTTCTTTGTATAGAAAATTTTTATTTTAATTTATTTTTGCAGAAAATTTTTTTTAGAAAATTTTTTTTATAGTTCATTTTTTGCAGAAAATTTTCTTTAGAAAATGTTTTTATAGTTAATTTTTGATATAAAATTTTTCTTTAGAAATCGATATTCGATATAAAATTTGTCTATAAGAGATTTTAGTTATAAAAATATTTGTCATACAATTTTTTATGGAAAATTTTCGTTATAAAATTATTGTATAGAAAATAAAAAATTTTCCTATAAAATTTTTTAAACAAAATTTTTGTAGTTTTGATTTTAGAAATTTTTTATATATTTTTTTTTTATAAACAATTTTAATATAAAATTTTTTCCATAGAAAATTTTGGATATATACAAAATTTTCCATTGAAAATTTTTTTTTTTTTTTTGAAAAAACTAAATATAAAATTTTTCTAAAAAAAATTTTTTGTAAAGTTTTCTTTAGAAAATTTTCGTTATAAAATATTTCTATAGAAAATTTGCGTTATTAAATTTTTACTATAGAAAATTTTCGTTATAAAATTTTTCTATAGAAAATCTTCGCTGTAAAATTTTTCTATCGAAAACTTTCGTTATAAAATTTTTCTATTTTCTATTGAAAAATTTCTTTATAAAATTTTTCTAAAGAAAATTTTCTTTATAAAATTATTCTAAAGAAAATTTTCTTTATAAAATTTTTCTAAAGAAAATTTTCTTTATAAAAATTTTCTAAAGAAATCGATATTCGATATGAAATTCTTCTATAAAAAATTTTAGATGTAAACATTTTTCGAACAAATTTTTTTATGAAAAATTTTTTGTGAAGAATTTTCTTTTCTTACGTTTTTGTTCGCTGGGTTGTACTGTACCGATGGGGTGTAAACATTTAAAAATGTTTAATCGGTAAAATATATAATTTTAGAATATATAATTATAGAATTTTGTTTAATTATGAAATTGTGTTAATTCGTCAAGCAAAATTAAACTCTCGCTTTAGTAAAAAACTATTTATTCAAATTAAATTGAAAATAAGAAAAATACGAATAAATTATAATAAGGAGTGTTCTGAATGGAATATGCAGTTATATTAAGTTAAATAAAACTTATACCGTAAAATATTAAAATACCTAACAATAAAGAAATTTATCGAATTAAAAATTTATCTGACACTAAAATATTAAAATATTATTTATAGTCTTTTTTCGGAAGTAGTTCCATTGATTCAGTTAAGTTTTTGAAGAAGGAGGACCAGGTCCTCTAAAAATCTGACATAATCCTTTTCTATCTTCCCTAATTTCTTTTTTACAATGTGACTTATGCTGTTTTGCTTCTAAGATCATAAACGAATATACGTGATCAAAGGTGTTTGTTGCACTTTGGATAAGTTTTTTAGCTTAAATAGTAAATACATATTTTATTCGGAGCACACCTTAATAAAAATTCATTTGTTTGATTAAGGATTTTATGAATATAATGCATTTGTCTATGAAATAACAAAAATTATATTTTCCTAGTAATAAATTAGATAAGCCCTAAAGACAATTAGGGCAAAAAAGAAACTTTTTTTGATACAAAGATATCCAATTGTTGTGGTAAAAATTTATTTAAATTAGCATCTAAAATATTGCCCAATATTCCATTAATTATTTTGTCAGAAAAAGTGTAAATATTTCACTTTTATAAAATAAATCTTGTTGTTTGTTGCAAAAAAAAGTGTGAGAAATATTTATATTTTTTCAAATTAAAATGAAAGTCTTTTATGTATAAAAGTCCTAAATATCAGAGTAAATTGTGGGTACAAATGTTGTTTAATAAATTTTTTAGCAACATGCTAAATAATATTTATATTTTGTTATACAATTGGCAAATACCAGAAAAAGAAAAAAATCTGTGAACAATACAATTAAATTTATTATGACAAAATTTCCGACTTCCATTCATTTTTGATGATTTTTTTATATGAACATTTTGCTTTAAAAGTCATTTGTCCATACCACCATCACCATCTCTTCTGCAATTTGTTATAACAATTAATGGTTTTAAGTTTTTGGTTATATTACAAAATATTTAACCTTAATTCTTATTTGATTTCATAAGATTTTTGGTTTTGGAAAATTGTTAAAAAAAATTATTTTTTTTAGTTTTATTAAAGACTTTTTTGATTTTATAAAAAAATTGTAGTTTTTCATTATTTTTCTAACGAGTTTTATTGTTAGTTTGAGTTTGATTCGAATTTTCTGTGAGATTTCAAAACCGTTCAAAGGTGTTTTAGACATGCGATTGTAATTAGAGCGATTATCTAGATATTAAATACATAGCAATTTTTCTACTACATATTTGGTAGTTGTTATAGAATTGAAATTATTTGGTAATATTGTTATAAATAACAGAGATTAGGTATAATATTTATTATTATTTGAAATTTTAAAATTCGGGGTTATTTTTTTAAACAAAATTTTAAAACATTTTATAATACAACTTTACTTTTGGTTTTGATGAGGCATTATCGTCCATAATAACACAATGCACAATTTGTTCAATTTTTCTATAGAAAATTTTCATTATAAAATTTTTCTATATTTATTTTCGTTATAAAATTTTTCTATAGAAAATTTTTTATAAAAAATTTTCGTTATAAAAATTTTCATTATAAAATTTTTCTATAGAAAATTTTGGTTATACAATTTTTCTATAGAAAATTTTGGTTATAGAATTTTTCTAAGAAACTTTTTAATATAAAATTTTTCTATAGAAAATTTTCGTTATAAAATGTTTCTATAGAAAATTTTTACTATAAAATGTTTCTATGTAAAATTTTAGTTAAAAAATGTTCCTATAGAAAATCTTCGTTATAAAGTTTTTTACAGAAAATTTTAGCTATAACATTTTTTCTATAGAAAATTTTCGTTACAAAATTTTTCTATAGAAAATTTTTTATAGAAAATTTTGGTTATAAAATTTTTCTTTAGAAAATTTTGGTTATAAATTTTTCTAAGAAACTTTTTAATATAAAATTTTTCTATAGAAAATTTTGGTTATAAAATTTTTCTATAGAAACTTTTAAATATAAAATTTTTCTATAGAAAATTTTCGTTATAAAATGTTTCTATAGAAAATTTTTACTATAAAAAGTTTCTATGTAAAATTTTAATTAAAAAATGTTCCTATAGAAAATTTTCATTATAAAGTTTTTCTACAGAAAATTTTAATTATAATATTTTTTCTATAGAAAATTTTCTATAGAAATTTATCTATAGAAAATTTTCGTTACAAAATTTTTCTATAGAAAATTTTCGTAACAAAATTTTTCTATAGAAAATTTTTTATAGAAAATTTTCGTTATAAAAATTTTCTATAGAAAATTTTCATTATAAAATTTTTCTATAGAAAATTTTGGTTATAAAATTTTTCTATAGAAACTTTTAAATATAAAATTTTTCTATAGAAAATTTTCGTTATAAAATGTTTCTATAGAAAATTTTTACTATAAAATGTTTCTATGTAAAATTTTAGTTAAAAAATGTTCCTATAGAAAATCTTCGTTATAAAGTTTTTTACAGAAAATTTTAGCTATAACATTTTTTCTATAGAAAATTTTCGTTACAAAATTTTTCTATAGAAAATTTTTGTAACAAAATTTTTCTATAGAAAATTTTTTATAGAAAATTTTTGTTATAAAAATTTTCTATAAAAAATTTTCATTATAAAATTTTTCTATAGAAAATTTTGGTTATAAAATTTTTCTATAGAAACTTTTAAATATAACATTTTTCTATAGAAAATTTTCGTTATAAAATGTTTCTATAGAAAATTTTTACTATAAAAAGTTTCTATGTAAAATTTTAATTAAAAAATGTTCCTATAGAAAATTTTCGTCATAAAGTTTTTCTACAGAAAATTTTAATTATAACATTATTTCTATAGAAAATTTTCTATAGAAATTTATTTATAGAAAATTTTCGTAACAAAATTTTTCTATAGAAAATTTTCGTTTTAAAATGTTTGTATAAAAAACTTTAGTTAACAAATTTTTCTACAGAAAATTTTCATTATAAAATGTTTCTATAGAAAATTTTACATTTTATTTCTATGAAAATTTTTGTTTTTGTAAACTTTTTCTTCAAAAAATTTTTGTTATTAAATGTTTATTTATAAAATTTAAAAAAAAAAAAATTTCGATATAAAATTTTTCTATAGAAAATTTTTGATTAGACAATTTTTCTATAGAAAATTTTTGATTAGACAATTTTTCTATAGAAAATTTTCATTATAAAATTTTTCTATAAAAAATTTTTTAAATTTTTTTTTACAGAAAATTAAGAAAATTTTTCTTATAAAATGTTTCTATAAAAATTTTTTCTTTAAAATTTTTTTTTTTTATAGAAAATTTACGTTATAAAATTTTTCTTTAGAAAATTTTCTTTATATAATTTTTCTATATAAAATTTTCGGTATAAAATTTTTCTATAGAAAATGTTCGTTATAAAATTTTTCTATAGAAAATGTTTGTTATAAAATATTTCTACAGAAAATATTTTATATAAAACTTTAGTTATAAAATGTTTCTATAGATATTTGAGTTATAAGTTTTTCTATACAAAATTTTCGTTATAAGTTTTTCTACAGAAAATTTTAGTTTTAACTTTTTTTCGATATAAAATTTTATTTATAATTTTTGCTATAGATAATTTTTCTATAGAAAATTTTTGTTAAAAAATTGTCTTCGTTATAGAAATTGTTTATAGAAATTTTTCGTTATAAAATTTTTCTAAAAAAGTTTTCGTTATAAAAATTTTTATGGAAAATTTTTGTTATAAAATTTTTCTATAGAAAGTTTTCGTTATGTTTTTAAAAAAATTTTCGTTAGAAAATGTTTCTATAGACAATTTTCGTTACAAAATTTTTCTATAGAAGCTTTTTGGTATAAAACTTTTGTAGAGAAAATTTTCGTTATAAAACTTTTCAATACAAAATTTTTGTTATAAAATTTTTCTATAAAAACATTTTCGTTATAAAATGATTCTATAGAAAATTTTCGTTATAAAATTTTTCTAAAAAAAAATATTGTTATAAAATCTTCTATAGAAAATTTTTATTATAAAATGTTATTATAAAAAATTTTCGTTAAAAAATTGTTATTTATAAAATTTTTCTAAAGAAAATTTTCGTTATAAAATTTTTTTCCAGAAAATTTGTGATAAAGAAAATTTTTGTTATAAAATTTTTTTAATACAAAATTTTCATTCTAAATTTTTTCTATATAAAACTTTTCTATACAAAATTTTCGTAATAAAATTTTTCTATAGAAAACTTTTCTATACAAATTGTTCGTAATAAAATTTTTCTATAGAAAATTTTTTCATACAATTTTTCTATAGAAAATTTTAGTAATAAAATTTTCGTAGAAAAAATTTTTGTTATAAGATTTTTGTTTAGAAAATTTTTGTTTTAAAATTTAACTAAGAAAATTTAAGTTATAAAAATTTTTTATGGAAGATTTTTTTTTATAAAGTTTTTCGATAATAAAATTTTTCTTTAGAAAATTTTAGATATACAATTTTTTTAAAGAAAATTTTTGTTACAAAATTTTGCCAAAGGAAATTTTCGTTATAAAATGTTTCTATTAAAATTATTCGCTATAAAATTTTTCTATAGAGAATTTTAGTGTACAAATTTTTCTATAGAAAATTCGTTATAAAAGTTTTTATAGAAAATTTTTGTTTTAAAATTTTTCTATAGAAAATTTTTGTTATAAAATTTTTCTATAGAATCTTTTTTATAGAAAATTTTTGTTATAAAATGTTTCTATAAAAAAATTTTGTTTTAAAATTTTACTAAGAAAATGAAGTTATAAAATTTTTTTATAGAAGATTTTTTTTTTATAAAGTTTTTTGATAGGAAATTTTCGTTATAAAATTTTTCTATAGAAAAATTTATAAAAAATTTTATATAATTTTTCCAAAGTAAATTTCAGTTATAAATTTTTTTTTATAGAAAATTTTTGTAATAAAATTTTTCTATAGAAAATTTTTTTAATAAAATTTTTCTATAGAAAATTTTTGTAATAAAATTTTTCTATAGAAAATTTTTGTAATAAAATTTTTATATAGAAAACTTTTGTAATAAAATTTTTATATAGAAAACTTTTGTTAACAAATTTTTCTGTAAAAAATTTTTGTTATAAAAATTTTCTATAGAAAATTTTTGTTAAAAAATTTTTCTGTAAAAAAATTTTGTTATAAAAATTTTCTATAGAAAATTTTTGTTAACAAATTTTTCTACAAAAAATTTTCATTATAAAATTTTTCTTTAAATAATTTTTGTTATAAAATTCTGTAGAAAATTTTCGTTATAAATTTTTCTACAGAAAATTTTCCTTATAAAATTTTTCTATAGAAAATTTTAATAATAACATTTTTTTATTGAAAATTTTCGCTATAAATTTTTATTTATAAACTTTTTCTAAGAATATTTGAGTTATAAAAATTTTTTTATGAAAAGTTTTGGTTTTAAAATTTTCTATAGAAAATTTTTGTTAACAAATTTTTCTATAGAAAATTTTCGTTATAAAATTTTTTTTACATAAATTTTTTGTTATAACATTTTTCTGTGGAAAAGTTTCGTTTTAAAATTTTTCTTTGAAATTTTCGAAGAAAAGACATTACACAAATATCCAATTAGTTTTAAATCATTTTATTGATTTTGTTAGATCAACACATGATCAAATGATCAATGATTAATTTTAGTGGCACCATCATACCAGTTTAGAAATCTTCGCCGGCTCATGCACAACAATTTTGCTTCAGAACATTAGATTATCAAATGCATATGAATAGTTTACGACTCAATTCTTTTGAATAAATTTTAGTGGCGCGACCTGGCGCACCAATGTAGAAACCTCCGTCAACTTATGCGCAACAACTTTGCTAAAGATCGTAACATGATAAATTGTAGAGTTTACAATTCAATTCATTTTGAGTAATTTTTAGTGGCACCATCTGTTGGAAATTGGTCAGACAAACATAGAAGCTTTTGACGTCTCATGCGCAGCAACTTTGCTAAAGATAATAACCCGATCAAATGCACAGTTTACTATTCTGTAAAGACCATACAGATAAACATTGACAAACTGTTAACCGAATACGCTTCTTAATTAAGACATTTCCAAAAATATTGTTACAGCTAAACTACCTTTACCTTTATAACTTACAATACCGTTATAAAAATAATCTTTCCACTTGACCCTCACTCAACCCCGTATCGTTCTGTCTTTGTCACCCTCTCGCGCTAAGTGATTTTAATTGGCTTGTTCTTGATTCCGTTAATTATTTTTAAATATTCTTACAAACATTTAAAACTGGTTTTGAGGCTGTAAGTCTCACATTTTCAAAACAAAACCTTAATTCAAACCGATTTAACTTGAAAACTTGTTACACTTTATTTCGAATCCAATATAAACAGCAGATTTTTATTGTTATTATTAATTCAAAGTAATAATGTAATTATAAATTAAATACGCTGAACAGATTTAAAAATAAGTGACATTTTGTAGTGGCCTAAGCCCGACCATGAGATACCCTATTGTTCAAATGAGAAGCGATTTTGAGAAAATTGGATACATCATCTCATAGTACCTGGTTGACCAAGCCTTTTTTTATTTTATAAAGTGCTAAAATAAATTGAGAGGAAAGACATTACACAAATATCCAATTCATTGTGAATAATTTTTGAAATTGGTCATACCAACTTATACCCTGATTAAATGCACAGTTTATAATATTATTCATTTTAAGTAATTTTCAGTGGCACCACCTGTAGGAAATTGGTCATATCAACTAAGAAACCTTCGTCGGTTTATGCGTAACAACTTTGTTAAAGATCATAGCTTGATTAAATGCACAATTTCCGATTTAAGTCATTTTGAGTAGTTTCCACTGGCGACATCTGGCGAAAATTTGTCATACCAACTAAAAAATCTTCGTCTGATCTTGTGGAACAACTTTGCTAATGATCATAGCATGATCAAATGTACAGTTTACGATTTAGTTAATTTTGTGTAATTTTCAGTGGCGCCACCTGTCGGAAATTAGTCTTAGCAACTTAAAAACCTTATTCGGCTCATGCGCATCAACTTAGCTTAAGAGCATAACATGATCAAATGCATACAATTACTATTCTATAAAGAACATACATACAGACAAAAATTCATTTGTTTAAAAGTTATAACATTACTAATATTTTCCCCTTTTAGTGCTCTAATTTCAAAAAAGTTCCATATGCATATTTGGTACTTCCTCGGATCAATTGAATTCGGTACATTTTATAAAAAAGCAGTTAACATGTTGTTTCTACTCATATTACCTTATGCGGTGTTAAGTTATCATTTTATACCTTTTTTTACCCATTTTAGCCCCCGAAATCAAAAAAGTACCAAATACGTGTCAAATTTTTTCCACATCTATTGATTGCAGTACAAAGTTCCTTTCTACATTCTTTGGTTCAAAAGATGTGCTAAAAATGTACCAAAAGAACTATTTTCATCCTTTTTGACCCTCTATCGGGCATAGTTTTAAAAAAGTACCGCTTATTTTATAGCTTTTCAAAACAAAATTTAAATTTTGTTTCTATGCCTATTACTTTAGAAAATATGTTTTAGATTTTTCCCCTTTTTCAATCGTTTTTACACTTTGTGCGGCAGAATTTCCAAAAGTCCCTTCTTACTCGATCTAAACGGCACCAAATTTTATCAAAATCGTTAGAGCCAAATGTAGACGACCTATTCTTTAGAAATTAGTTACGATAGACGATGTTTATGTAAAACTTTAACTTGACTTGACTTTATTTTAATATTTTTCTCTTCCTCCTTTCCAGTTATGGTCTACTCGGCGCTTCGGGTTGCGGTAAAACCACCCTACTCTCCTGTATAGTGGGCAGACGTCGCTTGGATTCGGGTGAAATTTTCGTCTTAGGCGGTAAGCCCGGTACACCCGGATCTGGAGTGCCCGGCAAACGTGTCGGTTATATGCCACAAGAAATTGCTCTATACGGAGAATTTTCGATACGAGAGACAATGATGTATTTCGGTTGGATATTTGGCATGGAAACAAAAGAAATCAATGAACGTCTGCATTTCCTGTTAAACTTTTTGGATTTGCCCTCGGAAAAACGTTTAGTTAAGAATCTAAGTGGTGGTCAACAGAGACGTGTTTCGTTCGCGGTGGCCCTTATGCATGATCCGGAGCTATTGATTTTAGATGAACCCACAGTTGGTGTAGATCCTCTGCTGAGACAGAGTATATGGAATCATTTGGTTCATATAACAAAATCGGGACAGAAAACAGTTATTATCACAACACATTATATAGAGGAGGCCAGGCAAGCGCATACGGTGAGTAGTTGAGGATCTAATCTTAAGGACTAAACTAACTTTTAATTTCTTCTGTTTCAAATTTCAGATAGGCTTAATGCGTTCTGGTAATCTATTGGCCGAAGAATCACCCAGCGTTTTACTCTCCATGTATAAATGTATCAGTTTAGAAGAAGTATTTTTAAAATTATCCCGCATTCAGTCACAAAAGGGCGATATATCTCAGGTTAATTTCAGGTAAGTTTAAATGACTCTAAAAAAAAACTTTCTTTTAAAATGAATGAAAAGTTTGTTTTAAATTTTAATAACCTAAAAAAAAAAATAACATCCAATAATAAGGGTCTTCATTAAACTGCTTTTGTTTCCCATTTGAGCAAAATATTTTATAAAACGAGTATGTTAAAGTGCCCAATTTGCACGGTTTATGGGATCTAGGACATTTATATGAAGACTCTAAATTAGTCACAGTCACCAAAGTATTTATACAGCAAATCAAATCTTAAGTTTACATTTTTATGCTTACTTAACTTCTACATTAGTAACAAAATGTTGACATAACATAATGTTAAGGCTATGTTAACCATGTTGCGGCGAACAAAAATCTTAACATGTCTACACATCATAAATGTTATTATAGATTTTATGTCTGTTGAAAATTTAACATTTTTATGCATAACCGCCATCTACAATAGACATGAAGTGCAAACATAACATGATATTAAACATTAATTTAACATGGGGTCTACACTTTACATTAACATTGATGTAGTTGAGAGGCTAAATCCTTAAAACTGACCAGTGCTGCCAGAATTTTGTCCTGAAAAATCATATTGAAAATTTTTCTAAAAGAAAAAACATCATATTTAAAATTCCTCTATACAAAAAAATTTCTATTAAAAATTCTTCTATACAAAAAATCGTAAATCGTAAATATTTTTATACTTAAAATGTTTATGGAAAATTTTTTAAAAGAATTTTAATATCGAAAATTTTCTTGAAAAAATGTTAATATCGAAAATTAAAAAAAAAAAACAAATTAAATCGATAATTTTTTAAAAAAAGATTTTTAATATTGAAAATTTTCATTAAAACAATTTTAATATCAAAATTTTTCTTTAAAAAAATTTGAATATCGAAAATTTTCTATAAAAAAAATTTAAATATCGAAATTTTTTTATAAAAATTGGAATATCGAAAATTTGTTATAAACTTTTTAATATCGAAAATTTTCTTACAAAAATTTTAATATCGAAAATTTTTTATAAACATTTTATTATCGAAAATTTTTTATAAAAATTTTATTATCGAAAATTTTTTATAAAAATTTTAATATCGAAAATTTTTAAAAAAAAATTTAATATCGAAAATTTTCTTTAAAAAAATTTAATATCGAAAATTTTCTTTAAAAAAATTTTCATATCAATAATTAAAAAAAAAAATTAAATCGAAAATTTTCTTAAATAAAGTTTAATATCGAAAATTTTCTTAAAAAAAAAATTTTCTTAAAAAAATTTTAATATTGAAAATTTTCTTAAAAAAATGTTAATATCGAAAATTTTCTTAAAAAAAAATTAATGTCGGAAATTTTCTTAAAAAAATTTTAGTATCGAAAATTTTCCTAAAAAAAATTCAATATCGAAAATTTTCTTAAAAAAATTTTAATATCAAAAATTTTCTCAAAAAATTTTTTTTTTTTATCGAAAATTTTCTTAAAAAAATTTTAATATCGAACATTTTCTTAAAAAAATTTAATATCGAAAATTTTCTTTAAAAAATTTTAATATCAAAAATTTAGAAAAATATTTAAATCGATCATTTTCTTAAAAAAAGTTTAATATCGAAAATTTTCTTAAAAAAAATTTTTCTTAATAAAATTTTAATATCGAAAATTTTCTTAAAAAAATTTTAATATCGAAAGTTTTTTAAAAAAAATTTTATATCAAAAATTTTCTAGAAAAATTTTAATATCAAAAATTTTCTAAAACAAATTTTAATATCAATAATTTTCTATTAAAAAATTTTTACATTGAAAATTTTTTACAAAAAATTTAATATCGAAAATTTTCTGTCTCTTAAAAAAAGTTTAATATCGAAAATTATCTCAAAAAAATTTTAGTATCGAAAATTTTCTATACAAATTTTTATATCAAAAATTTTTAAATAAAAAATGTTTTATAAAAATTTTTATATAAAAAATTTTCTAGAAAAATTTTAATATCAAAAATTTTCTTAAAAAAATTTTAATATCAATAATTTTCTATAAAGAATTTTAATATTCAAAATTTTCTATAAAAAATTTTAATATCAATAATTTTCTATAAAAAAGTTTTACATTGAAAATTTTTTACAAAAAAAAATTAATATCGAAAATTTTATATAAAAAATTTTAATATCGAAAATTAATTTTTTAAGATAATTTTCGATATTAAAATTTTTTATAGAAAATTTTCAATATTAAATTTTTTTGTAAAAAATTTTCGATGTTTCTAAAGAAAAATTTTTGATATTAAATATTTTTCTAAAGAAAAATGATCGATATTAAAAATTTTTCTAAAGAAAAATTTTCGATGTTAAAAGTTTTTGTAAAGAAAAATTTTCAATGTCTTTTTTTTCTATAGAAAATTTTTCGATATTAATATTCTAAAGAAAAATTTTCGGTATTAAAATTTTTTCTAAAAATAATGTTCCGTATTAAAAATTTTTCTAAAGAAAAATTTCCGACTTTAAAAATTATTCTATAGAACTTTTTTCTATAGAAAAAATTTTATAGAACAAAATTTTTAACGAAAATTTCCTAAAAACTTTTTCTATAAAAACAATTTCGTTAAAAAATTTTTTCTATAAAAAAATAGTTCTATAGAAAAATTTTTAAAATTTAGTATCGAAAATTTTCTATAAAAATTTTTATATCAAAAATTTTCTATAAAAATTTTTTTATAAAAAATGTTTTATAAAAATTTTTATATCAAAAATTTCCTAGAAAAAATTTTATATCAAAAATTTTCTTTAAAAATTTGTATAACAAAAATTTTCTTTAAAAATTTGTATATTAAAAATTTTTATACTAAAATTTAAAAAAAAAAATTGTATCAAAAATTTATATACCAAAAATTTGTATATATCGAAAATTTTCTAGAAAAATTTTTATATCAAAAATTTTCTTTAAAAATTTTTATATCAAAAATTTTCTTTAAAAATTTTTATATCAAAAATTTTCTTTAAAAATTTTTATATCAAAAATTTTCTTTAAAAATTTTTATATCAAAAATTTTCTTTAAAAATTTTTATATCAAAAATTTTCTTTAAAAATTTTTATATCAAAAATTTTTATATCAAAAATTTTTTTTAAAAATTTGTATATTAAAAATTAAATTAAAAAAAAAATTGTATTAAAAATTTATGTACCAAAAATTTTTCTATCAAAAACTATCTACGAGTATAAACATTTTTATATCAAAAATTTTCTATACAAATTTTTATATCAAAAATTATATATAAAAATTTTTATATCAAAAATTTTCTATATAAATATTTATATCGAAAATTTTGAAAACTTTGAAGTTAAATTGGTTTTCGATATTATCTTAAAAGTCGTAAATTTTCTAGACAAAATCTGCATATCGGCACTTTACTTTTTTTTAGGTAAAAAATCGCCGATAAATCGGCAAATGTGGCAATCCTAGAACCGATGGTGTTAAGACTATGTTAAACTTAACATAAGTGGTCTATATAAAATACTAAGATAGATGTTAACAATAATGTAAGCGATGTTATGTCTAATGTAAACGCTACTTTAAGTATATCAAACATTTTGCTTTGCTGTATAAAGAACAGTAGTACAAAGCTTTTTAACAAATTTTTCATTCATCGGCATGATTTTTTATTTTCTAAAATTTCCTTATATTAATTCATTTTAATGGCATGATATTTTAAATTTTATTTTCTTATTGGTTTTATTTTCATTTTTAATTATTGCATCTACCACAAAAAATAAAAACTACTACTCCACTTTCAAAACTGATCACCATCAATCCGACACCAACCACTAAATTTTCTATCAATTGACAAAATGTTAATCAAAATTTAAACAAATTTAAAAAAATTAAAAAAAAATCATACAAATTGCATTATTGCTTGTTTTACATACATTTTACATATTTATATGTCATAACATTGACATATTTATGTTATAACATTTTGTTTACATCTGTTTGTGTTGTTGTTGTTGTTCATCTTAATGTTGATGTTTAATGCTGGATGTTTGCTGGGTGTTTTGTTATAAATTTGTTTTTGGTTATTCGATTTGGAAATGAATTAACAGTAATAATATTTCATTACATGCCATGGGCTTCGGCAGCAAAATGGATAAACCTAGTTCCAGTCAAGAGGGCGGCGTTGTGGGCCTTAATTTCCATCAGAGCAAAGAAGTTTTAATCAACGAATCAACCAATGGATCCATTTATACGGTTTGTAGAAATTTAAAATCATATTTGGCAGAGAACACAAATTTTAAAACTATTCAATATTTCTAAAATATACCCGTAACTAGATAATGATCTTTGGAGATTTATAGGGACCTACATATCTCTTTATATATTAAAAAAAGCCTGAAAAATTCAGTTTTGTTTTAAAAAAGTAACTTTTTTGATATTAAAAGAATAAATTCAAAAAAATTAATTTTTTAACCTTTTCTAAAAGATATTCTTCAGGGATGCATGAAAATTATATTTTGACTAATTTTGGATATGCACCCAATAACCAATTTTTATAAAAAAATGAATTTTTGTAACTGTAAAAATGTTTGATTATGGTTTTTAGAACTTTTCTTTATTAAATTATATTAACTATGAAGTACGTAAGGTCTGTGCAAAAATCTGATAGGGCCCGGTCATAAATGGGGTCCACGGCCCATTTTTCTAAAAAAAACTCAAATTTTTGAAAAGCGTACTCTTCTGTATTCCTAAAATGTTAACTAAAATTTCAGAACTCGTACTGAAACAAAGCCACGACACACAGTGCTACCATCCTATACAACCAATGGACAAAAATCAAAGCAGTTGTCTTAGATCAATGAAATTTGGTATGTGACTTGGTATGGATCCAGCATGATCATATTCGAAATTTTAACAAATTGGTCGAAGGTCACGCCTACCGCCCACATATTTCTTAATATTAAAAAATAAATAGAATTCACAAAATTAAAAATATCTCCTATGTCATTTACTTTAGATAAATGGTTCATGATTTAATAATTGTTGAAATTGAAGTTTTCAACTTTTGACAAAATCGGCTTAAGGATACGCCTAGGATGCACAAATCCTTACATCTGGAAGAATCAACAAAAATCACAAAATGACAAATATATCTGAAAGCAGTTGTCGTATATAAATGCAATTTGATGTATAATGTTATGCCGAATAGTTATATTTGTGCGCAAAATCTTAACAAAATCGGTCGAAGGACACGACATACTTCTTAATATTAAAAAATAAATAGAATTCACAAAATTAAAAATATCTCCTATGTCAGTTACTTTAGGCAAATAAAATTTGGTTCATGGTTTAATACAGAATTGTTGAAATTATTTGCAAACTTTTGACAAAATCGGCTTAAGGATACGCCTAGGATGCACAAATCCTCTAATCTGGAAGAATCAACAAAAATCACAAAATGAAAAATATATCTGAAAGCAGTTGTCGTATATTAATGAAATTTGATGTATAATGTTATGCCGAATAGTTATATTTGTGCGCAAAATCTTAACAAAATCGGTCGAAGGACACGCCTACCGCCCACATATTTATCAATAATAAAAAATAAATAGAATTCACAAATTAAAAATATCTCCTATGTCAGTTACTTTAGGCAAATAAAATTTGGTTCATGGTTTAATACAGAATTGGTGAAATTGTTTGCAAACTTTTGACAAAATTGGCCTAAGGATACGGCTAGGATGCACAAATCCTCTAATCTGGAAGAATCAACAAAAATCACAAAATGTATCGGGTATTTTTTATTGAGGTATAGAACTTTAAGTTGGCATCACTTTTTTAACTGGCGGCCATTTTGTCAGCTGTCAAGTGATTAATATTTAGTTTGGTTTGCCATTTCATCATGAACAGGTTGACAAAAGAACAACGCTTGCAAATCGTGCAAATTTATTTCGAAAATAATGGTTCAGTTCGCGAAGTTTACCGCAAGCTCCGTCCATTTTATGGTCGACATAATCGTCCATCAGAGCAATTAATTCGGTTAACTATGGATCGTTTTCGCACTACGTTTACTCTATGTGATAATACGCATCCGCAGCGACGTCGAACAGTGCGCACCGAAGAAACAATTGCCGCTGTAGAGCAAAGTGTTGAAGAGGACCCGAATGAATCGATTCGCCACCGTGCACAGCAATTGGAGTTATGTCCATCAACTTTATGGAAGATTTTGCGCAAAGATCTTGGCTTGCGACCTTACAAGATCCAGCTTGTGCAAGAATTAAAGCCGCGAGACCATGCAATGCGTCGTGATTTTGGTGTATGGGCCGAAAATGAGATTGATCTCGATGCTGATTTTCATCGCAAAATTTTGTTCAGTGATGAGGCTCATTTTTGGTTGAATGGCTACGTCAACAAGCAAAATTGCCGCATTTGGAGTGAAGAGAATCCACATGAGACCCTTGAGACGCCATTACATACACAAAAACTGACTGTTTGGTATGCTCTATGGGCTGGTGGAGTCATTGGGCCATACTTCTTCCGAAATAATGCTGGAGAGTCAGTTACCATAAATGGAGACCGGTATAGAGCCATGATAACCGACTATTTTGTTCCCCAATTGGATGGCATGAATGTGGATGAGTTGTGGTTCCAACAAGACGGCGCTACATGCCACACAGCGCACGTCACAATTGATTTATTGAAGGAAACATTCGATGAGCGCATAATTTCGCGGAATGGACCTGTCAATTGGCCACCAAGATCGTGCGATTTGACACCACTGGATTATTTTCTTTGGGGATATGTGAAGTCGCTCGTCTACGCCAACAAACCAGAAACGTTAGGGGACTTGGAAGCCAACATTCGAGGCGTTATTGCCAACATACGGCAACATATGCTCGAAAAAGTAGTTGAAAATTGGACCTGTAGAATTGGCTTTATTCGAGCCAGCCGCGGCGGCCACATGCCCGAAGTCATATTTAAACATTAATGGAATAAAATTATCCTTCCAATAAAGCCAAATTGATGGACATTAAAACGATTTTCTTGTGTTTTATTTCAATTCGAAGTTCTATACCTCTAAAAAAAACACCCATTATTTATTATTGCAGCTAGAGCTGTAATTAAGGCTGTTTTGATATCAAATGAGTTACAAGTTATAACCATGCAAAATTTATCATTTTGGAGACTTTTTTTAAATCCATATATCTTGTAAAGGTGGACCGAAGTGGTTTTTTGTGTATCTAATAGATAAGAGTCCAGAGTAATATAAAATCGAAAAAATATAAATATGATATTTGATGTATTTTTTTTAATTTTCCATTAAAATTCGGCAAATTTATAAAAAAAAAACGTCTATTCTACAAAACATTACTAGAATAAACATTACTAGATTAACAAAACATTATTAGATTAAAACTGAAATCTATTTTTTTGTATTTTTCCAAATACGCTTACGTAATAAAAAAATTAAAAATCTTTGAAATCTTCGAAAAAGTGAGTTTTTGGCGACCTTTTTTGTGAAGCCACAAAAAAAGGTTTTTCAAAAACTAATTTTTTCGGTCAACGTGGGCGCCACCTGGCGGCAGCAAAAATTAACAATTAAAAAAAATTCTTTTAGATTTGCTTTAGTTGCTTGGTTATCTATTAAAATCTATTACAATTAATACAATTTGCAACAATGATTTTTTTTTTGATTTTTGTCCACTGATGGTAGCACTGTGCGGCACCTTCTGGAATTGAAAATAAGAATCGATGCTAGAGTATTTTTTTGATCTAAAAGGAACAAATAAGTGATTCTTTTAATTGGCCAATGTGTCGAGGGTTAAAAATTTCACTGATGCAATAAAAAAACACACAAAATGCTAACAAGGAATACTAATTGTTACCCTAGGAAAGAATTCGATCAGATTTAGGGGCCTTTTCTCTAGAAGTATAGGAGTATAGTTACAGTATATATAATAGCAATATCGTTTAGAAAATCTGTTACCGACAAAAAATTTCGAGATATTGAGTTAATAGAACTGATTCCACTAATTTCTTAATTTTACCTTTCCTTTCAAATAATGTATCATCAGTTAAATCAAGAACCCTATGACCCACCCATGAAAAAGAATAATCCAAATGATGAGGAGAGTTGTCAAGATTGTTATGCCAGCTTATGTCAAGTAAGTACAACTAAACAAATGTTTAAAATAATCAAACTGTTAATCAAAACAATTAAAATTATTTTCAAAATCTATTAAACTATTTATCAATTTAATTAAATTAAATAATTGAAGCAATTTGATCATGAATTGAAATAATTGAATAGATCTAATTGAACAATTAACAATTAATATGATGCAATTAAACTGTTTTAATTGATTCAATTAAATTTTTAATATAGTTAATATTTAAATCAAGCATTTGATCAATATTTTATTTCCATTTCTAAAACAGGTCACGTCTAAGGGTAAAATCAAGGCCTTGTTAACGAAAAATATGCTGCGTATGTGGCGTAATGTGGGCGTGATGTTGTTCATCTTTGCTCTACCCGTTATGCAGGTCATACTGTTTTGTCTGGCCATTGGTCGTGATCCTACTGGTTTGAATTTGGCTATTGTTAATCAGGAAATGAATAATTCGGTAAGTATATACAAGATAAATTTTCAAAACTGAACGAAAGGATACAAATTTCGATTTTGTTTAGGAAATATGCTATTGGGAGGATGGTTGTCACTTTTCCACCTTGGGCTGTCGCTATTTGAGTCATCTGAATCATAGTGTCGTAAAAACGTTTTATAGCGATGTGGAAGATGCAAAAGAAGCGGTAAGACTGGGTAATGCCTGGGGTGCGATATATATAACGGAAAACTTCACGGATGCCTTTACTGCCAGAGCTGCTTTAGGTAAAAAAGAAATTTAAAAGATCTTAAATTTTGTAATTATTTTAAATGATTTTCCTTAAATAGGTCGCGATTCCGACGACGAAACAATTGATCAGTCTGAAATTAAGGTTTGGTTGGATATGTCAAATCAACAGATCGGCGTTATGCTGAATCGTGACATACAGTTGGCCTATCGTGACTTTGCCATGCGTCTTTTGGATCAGTGCGGTAATAATCCCAAATTGGGCGATGTTCCCATTCAATTCAAGGAGCCTATTTATGGTACCATGAATCCCTCGTTTACTGATTTCGTAGCTCCTGGTGTTATTTTGACGTGAGTTTTTGAGTGAAATTATTTGATAGAAAATATTGATTTTTTATGGTTTTTCTTATTCCAGAATTGTTTTCTTCTTGGCTGTCGCCCTGACGTCATCAGCTTTAATCATTGAACGGACTGAGGTGAGAAATTAAAAAAAAACTTTCCATATGAAAATTTTTAAATAAAATTTTTGATATAAACATTTTTATAGGCAATTTTTGATATACAAATTTTTATACAAAATTTATGATAAACAATTTTTATAGACAATTTTTGATAGAAAAATTGTTATAGAAAATTTTTTGTAAAAAAATGTTTAATATAAAAATTTTTTATTAAAATTTTTCACATAAAATTTTCAATATTAAAATTTATTATAGAAAATTTTCTGTAGAAAATTTTCGTTACTTAAATTTTTTTATAGAAAATTTTCGATATTAAAATTTTTAAAAAAAAATTTTTACAAAAATTTGTATGTAAAATTAAAGTCGTTAAAATTTTTTGTAGAAAAATTTCGATATTGAATTTTTTTATAGAAACATTTTTATTGATATTTTTACACAAAAAAAAAAAAAAGTTTTTTCGATATTAAATTTTTTAATAGAAAATTTTCTATATTAAAATTTTTATAAAAAATTTTTGATATTAAAATTTTTTACAGAAAACTTTTGATATTAAAATTTTTTACAGAAAATTTTTGATATTAAAATTTTTTAGAAAAAATTTTCGATATTCAAATTTTTAAGAAAAAAATTTTAATATTAAATTTTTTGTTGAAAATTTTTAATTTTAAGATCTTTTATGGAAAATTTTCGATATTAAAATTTTTTATAGAAAATTTCTATATTAAATTTTTTTAACGAAAATTTTCGATATTAAAAGTATTTTAAGAAAATTTTCGATATTAAAATTTTTATAAAAAATTTTTGATATTAAAATTTTTTACAGAAAACTTTTGATATTAAAATTTTTTACAGAAAATTTTTGATATTAAAATTTTTTAGAAAAAATTTTCGATATTCAAATTTTTAAGAAAAAAATTTTAATATTAAATTTTTTGTTGAAAATTTTTAATTCTAAGATCTTTTATGGAAAATTTTCGATATTAAAATTTTTTATAGAAAATTTCGATATTAAATTTTTTTAACGAAAATTTTCGATATTAAAATTATTTTAAGAAAATTTTCGATATTAAAATTTTTATAAAAAATTTTTGATATTAAAATTTTTTACAGAAAACTTTTGATATTAAAATTTTTTACAGAAAATTTTTGATATTAAAATTTTCGATATTCAAATTTTTAAGAAAAAAATTTTAATATTAAATTTTTTGTTGAAAATTTTTAATTTTAAGATCTTTTATGGAAAATTTTCGATATTAAATTTTTTTAACGAAAATTTTCGATATTAAAATTATTTTAAGAAAATTTTCGATATTAAAATTTTTCTAAGAAAATTTTCGATATTAAAACGTTTATAAGAAATTCAAATTTTTTTATAAAAAATTTTCGATATTCAAATGTTTTTATAAAAAAATTTTCGATATTAAATTTTTTTGTAGAAAATTTTCGATATTAAAATTTTTTATAACAAATTTTTGATATTAAATTTTTTTATAGAAAATTTTTGATACTAAATTTTTTTATATAATTTTTTTTTATAGAAAATTTTCGATTTTATTTTTTTTTTAATTTTCGATAATAAAATTTTTTAAGAAAATTTTCGATATAAAAATATTTTGAAGAAAATCTTGGAATTTAAAATTTTTTTAAGAAAATGTTCGATAATAATTTTTTTTAAATTCTCGATATTAAAAATTTTTTTGTAGAAAAATTTCGATATTCATATTTTTTTATAGAAAAATTTTGACATTAAATCTTATAAACAAATTTTAACCTGAAAATTTTTTGTAAAAAAAATTTATAGAAAATTTTTGATATTAATTTTTTTTATAGAAAATTTTCGATTTTAAAATTTATTATAGAAAATTTTCATTATTAAAATTTTTAATAGTAAATTTTCGAAATTTAAAATATTTTTTACAGAAAAATTCAGATAATTATATTTTTTATAAAAAATTTTCGATATTAAAATTTTTTATAAAAAGTTATCGATATTATAATTTTTTATACAAATTTTTCGATATTAAAATTTTTTATAGAAAATTTTCGATATTAACATTTTTTATAGAAAATTTTCGATATTCAAATTTTTTTAAGGAAATTTTTGATACAAAATTTTTTTAAAGAAAATTTTTGATACTGAAATTTTTTAGAGAAAATTTTCAATATTAAAATTTTTTATAGAAAACTTTTTAAAGAAAATTTTCAATATTAAAATTTTTAAAAAAATTTTCGATTTTAAAATGCTTTATATAAAATTTTCGATATTAAAATTTTTTATAGAAAATTTTTATAAAAAAATTTTTGATATAAAAATTTTTATTAAAATATTTCACATAAAATTTTCAATATTAAAATTTATTATAGAAAATTTTCTGTAGAAAATTTTCGTTACTTAAATTTTTTTATAGAAAATTTTCGATATTCAAATTTTTAGAGAAAATTTTCAATATTAAATTTTACACAAAAAATTTATTTTTTTATTTATTTTTTTCGATATTAAAATTTTTTATAGAAAAATTTCGATATTGAATTTTTTTATAGTAAATTTTTTTTTTTTTGATAATTTGAACATTTTTTATAGAAGATTTTCGATATTAAAATTTTTTAGAGAACATTTTTGATACAAAAATTTTTTATGGAAAATTTTCGGTATTAAAATTTTTTATAGAAAATTTTCGATATAAAATTTTTAATGGAAAATTTTCTATATTAACAATTTTTTTTAGAAAATTTTCGATATTAAATTTTTTATAGAAAATTTTGGATATAATCATTTTTATACAAAATTTTCGATATTAGAATTGTTTTATAGAAAAATTTTGATACTAAATTTTTTATGGAAATATTTCGATATTAAATTTCTTTATAAAAAAATTTTGATATGAAAATATTTTATACAAAACTTTTAATATTTGCTTTATTTTTTTATATAAAATTTTAGATATTAAAATTTGTTATAGAAAATTTTTGATATTTCGGTTCTAAAACGATAGATTTTTCAAAATTTTTTTAATTTCAATTTTTGTTTCTAGGGTCTCTTGGATCGATCCTGGGTGGCTGGCGTTACCCCAGCTGAAATTCTCTTCTCTCACGTCATCACGCAATTTGTGGTTATGTGCGGTCAAACGACATTGGTGCTCGTCTTTATGTTGGTGGTCTTCGGTGTCACAAATAATGGAGATCTGATCTGGGTTATAGTACTCACTCTGCTACAAGGTTTATGCGGTATGTGCTTTGGTTTCCTTATATCATCGGTATGCGAATTGGAACGTAATGCCATACAGTTGGCCTTGGGGTCATTCTATCCCACGCTATTGCTGTCGGGTGTCATTTGGCCCATTGAGGGTATGCCATTGGTGTTAAAGTGAGTTGTTTTATTTAAAGTGAAATTGTATTGTGTTTTTTAAATTTGAATTTTTCTTTTTTCAGATATATATCCCTGTGCCTGCCCTTGACTTTGGCCACCTCCTCGTTGCGTTCTATCTTGACAAGGGGCTGGGAAATCGTGGAAACTTCAGTGTATTCTGGTTTCCTAAGTACTTTAGGCTGGATTTTAGGTTTCTTAATTTTAACATTATTGGTGCTGCGTTCAAAACGGGGTTAATCGCTTATTTAAATAGTAAAGCTGTTGGGTACAGCTTTAATTAGTTTGGAAAAATTAAAGGCTTTTTTGAAAATTTTAATTTCAATGAACAAAACCATATTGGCATATAAAATTATACCATTTCTATTTAAATGATTTGTTAATTGTTTTTTAAGTTAATTTAAATTATTTCTTTTTGTGTATAAATGTTTTTCTCTCTCGCTATCACTCTATCTCTCACTCTCTCGCTCATTGTTTACTCATTAATTTTCGAACGATTTTCTAAAACAAATTTTTCTCTACGATCTTTTAGTTTTTTTTTTAACTTTCTAAAGAAAATTGGTAATGATGTACTTTTTGTGTAGGAAAATTGCTAGAGCGATTTCTTTTCAATTTGTTTTAAAGAAAAAAGTATTGCCTAAGCAATTTTCTTTATAAAAGTGTCGCCTAGGCAATTTTTCTATAGAAAAAGTTTGGCCTAGGTAAACTTTTCTATAGAAAAAGTTTGGCCAAGGTAAATTTTTCTATAGAAAATGTGTCGCCTAAACAATTTTTCTATAAAACAAGGGTCGCCTGCACTATTTTTCTATAGAAAAAGTGTCGCCTAGGCAATTTTTCTATAGAAAAAGTTTGGCCTAGGTAAATTTTTCTATAGAAAATGTGTCGCCTAAACAATTTTTCTATAAAACAAGGGTCGCCTGTACTATTTTTCTATAGAAAAAGTGTCGCCTAGACTATTTTTCTATAGAAAAAGTGTCGCCTAGACTATTTTTCTATAGAAAAAGTGTCGCCAAGACTATTTTTCAATAGAAAAAGTGTCGCCTAGACAATTTTTCTATAGAAAAAGTGTCGCCTAGACAATTTTTCTATAGAAAAAGTGTCGCCTAGACTATTTTTCTATAGAAAAAGTGTCGCCTAGACAATTTTTCTATAGAAAAAGTGTCGCCTAGACAATTTTTCTATAGAAAAAGTGTCGCCTAGACAATTTTTCTATAGAAAAAGTGTCGCCTAGACTATTTTTCTATAGAAAAAGTGTCGCCTAGACTATTTTTCTATAGAAAAAGTGTCGCCTAAACTATTTTTCTATAGAAAAAGTGTCGCCTAGACTATTTTTCTATAGAAAAAGTGTCGCCTAGACTATTTTTCTATAGAAAAAGTGTCGCCTAGACTATTTTTCTATAGAAAAAGTGTCGCTTAGACTATTTTTCTATAGAAAAGGTGTAGCCTTAACTATTTTTCTATAGAAAAAGTGTCGCCTAGACTATGTTTCTATAGAAAAAGTGTCGCCTAGACTATTTTTCTATAGAAAAAGTGTCGCCTAGACTATTTTTCTATAGAAAAAGTGTCGCCTAGACTATTTTTCTATAGAAAAAGTGTCGCCTAGACTATTTTTCTATAGAAAAAGTGTCGCCTAGACTATTTTTCTATAGAAAAAGTGTCGTCTAGAGTATTTTTCTATATAAAAAGTGTCGCTTAGACTACTTTTCTATAGAAAAGGTGTAGCCTTAACTATTTTTCTATAGAAAAAGTGTCGCCTAGACTATTTTTCTATAGAAAAAGTGTCGCCTAGTCTATTTTTCTATAGAAAAAGTGTCGCCTAGACTATTTATCTATAGAAAAAATGTCGCCTAGACTATTTTTCTATAGAAAAAGTGTCGCCTAGACTATTTTTCTATAGAAAAAGTGTCGCCTAGACTATTTTTCTATAGAAAAACTGTCGCCTAGAGTATTTTTCTATATAAAAAGTGTCGCTTAGACTATTTTTCTATAGAAAAGGTGTAGCCTTAACTATTTTTCTATAGAAAAAGTGTCGCCTAGACTATTTTTCTATAGAAAAAGTGTCGCCTAGACTATTTTTCTATAGAAAAAGTGTCGCCTAGACTATTTATCTATAGAAAAAATGTCGCCTAGACTATTTTTCTATAGAAAAAGTGTCGCCTAGACTATTTTTCTATAGAAAAAGTGTCGCCTAGACTATTTTTCTATAGAAAAGGTGTCGCCTAGATAATTTTTCTATAAAAAAAGTTTCGTCTAAAGAATTTTTCTTTAGAAAAAGTATAGCCTAGATAATTTTTCTACAGAAAAAGTGTCACTTAGAGAATTTTTCTATAGAAAAGTGTCACCTAGAGAATTTTTCTATAAAAAAAGTGTCACCTAGATAATTTTTCTATAGAAAAAGTGTAGCCTAGATAATTTTTCTATAGAAAAAGTGTCGCCTAGACAATTTTTCTATAGAAAAAGTGTCTCCTAGACAATTTTTCTATAGAAAAAGTGTCGCCTAGACAATTTTTCTATAGAAAAAGTGTCGCCTAGACAATTTTTCTATAGAAAAAGTGTCGTCTAATCAATTATTCTATAGGAAAAGTGTCGCCTAAACAATTTTTCTATAAAAAATGTGTCTCTTAAACCATTTTTCTATAGAAAAAGTGTCGCCTAAACAATTTTTCTATAGGAAAGGTGTCGCCTAGAGAATTTTTCTATAGAAAAAGTGTCGCATATACAATTTTTCTATAAAAAGTGTCACCTAAACAATTTTTCTAAAGAAAAAGTTTCGTCTCAAAATTTTTCTATATAAAAAGTCTCACCTAAATAGTTTTTCTATAGAAAAAGTGTTGGATAAAAAATGTTTCTATAGAAAAAGTGTCGGCTTAACAACTTTTCTATAGAAAAGCTGTTGCCAAAAAATTGTCTATACAAAAAGTGACTCCCATACAATTTTTCTATCTTATAAATTAAAAGCCTTTTTAAAAATTTTGTGAAAAACTCCTACAAATTTAAAATAGTGTAATTGTCTTTTGTATTAATTTTTAAGTTAACAAGTCCTAATTTTTATATGTAAAAAAAAATCCACAAAAAACAAAAATATGTAATTATTTGTTAATAATTATAAAATGAAATTGTCTATACATAAGTACATAAATATGTAGTAATTAGTAGTTTAAGGTGCATTGTGTTTTAAATAATTTTTTGTTTCGGTTGGAAAATGAAAGAAAAATTTATATAAAATTTTTCTATTTTTTTAAAACTCATCATTAAAACGTCATCTGATATTTAAACATCATTTCTTTTGAAGATTTTGGATCAAGAATTTATTCAAAATCAGAAATCACAAATCTCTCCCTTGTTAAATCACTTTAATATAGAACCAGTTCATTATTAATTTTAAAATAATTAAGGTTTAGGTTTTTTTTGTATATACACCCACACCCATACCAACACACAAACACAAACAATCACATACTTTCTCAATTCGTTTCCTTTCCTCTTCTCTCATTTCCTTCCGGTGTTTAACTCTGAAATCTCTGAGAATTGTCCTTCTTAGCTTTTAACAAATTATTTTCTGTATTAACACTCCAATGGACTGTGATTAGTGTTTTTTATATATATTTTGTATTAAAAATAAAATATATATTTAAATATCATTTAAAGTTTTCTTTTTTAATTTTTCATTTATTCTTCCCTCTTCTTCTGTAATTTGTAAGTTTTAGTTTTCTAATTTTTCATTTTAGTTAAAAAAAATTTAAATAAATATTTTTTATTCTTATTTTTTTGGGGAATGATCGATCTAATTAATTTTTTTCCATAGTCTTAAAACAAACTTAAGTTAAACTAAAAAAGAAAATTATTTTAAAATATTAAGTATTTTAAGTTTCTATCCCAAAATTTGGTCTTATGTATTTTATATATATAACAAAAAAACATAAACATTAAATTGTAAATTGAATGAACAATTTTTATTGTATATCTATTTTGTAGACTTAAAAACGCTTTTAAAATAAAAAGGAAAAAAATTAAATAAAAAAATTATTAAAATAAAAAAAATATTTCAGTTTTATTTGGGTTCTATTATACAAAAAAATTTTCTATATAAAAATTTTGTCTAGAAAATTTTTCTGTCAAAAATTTTGTCTCGAAAATTTTCTGAAAAAAAGTTTTGCCTCGAAAATTTTTCTTTAAAAAAATGTTGTCTCGAAATTTTTTCTATTATTTTTCTACAGTGACGAAAATTTTTTCAAAAAGGTTTATCAATTTTTTCTATATTAAAATTTTGTCTGGAAAATTTTTTTCTATATAAATTTGTTATCTCGAAAATTTTTCTTAAAAAAATTTTGTCTCGAAAACTTTCTTTAAAAAAATTTTATCTCGAAAATTTTTCTATATAAAAATTTTGTCTCGAAAATTTTTCTATATAAAAATTTTGCCTCGAAAATTTTTCTTTATAAAAATTTTGTCTTGAAAATTTTTATATAAACAAATTTTGTCTAGAAAATTTTTCTTTTTAAAAATGTAGTAACGAAAATTTTTCGATATAAAAATATTGTTTCCAAAATTTTCTCTAAAAAAATTGTCTCGAAAATTTTTCTTTTGGTCTCAAAAATTTTACAATATAAAAATTTAGTAGCAAAATTTTTCTTAAAAATTTTTCTATATAAAAATTTTGTGTTGAAAATTGTTTTATATAAAAATTTTGTCTCGAAAATTTTTCTTTAAAAAAATTTTATCTCTAGAATTTTTCTTTAAAAAAATTTTGTCTCGAAATTTTTTTTTTTTTAATTCTGTCTCGAAAATGTTTCTTTAAAACAATTTTGTCTCGAAATTTTTCTATATAAAAATTTTGTCTCGAAAATATATCTATATAAAAATTTGGTCTTGATTTTTTTTTTTAAATTTTGTCTCGAAAATTTTTCTATATAAAAATTTTGTCTCGAAAATTTTTCTATATAAAAATTTGGTCTTGATTTTTTTTTTAATTTTGTCTCGAAAATTTTTCTTTATAAAAATTTTGTCTTGAAAATTTTTATATAAAAAAATTTTGATTTAATATTAGTGATTTTTCGACCTTTTTTGTATAATTAAATAAAAGACTTTGTCGAGCTTGAGGTCAGTTTAAAATTAATATTCTTTATTATCATCGATATTTCGATATCCAACGGATATCATTTTCAAGATATCTAAAATGAAGAAACAATTAACATATAAAACGATTATCAAACCACTGTACTTCAAAAACCAAAAACAAATAACAACGAAAATAACATCTTACATGAGTAACAATAAAGTATGCAAAACACACGTCACACCAGATTTACATTTAATATTGCACTGATTAGAATCTTATTTTCTTATTTATTATATGCCTATAACTATTGGCGCAATTCTCAATATCGCTTTTGAAATTCATTCTCCTCTCTTTAGGTACGTTTATGATATGTAGCATCTCCAATGTGTACCGTTTGTTGTAGTTTTCTTCTCTTTGTATTATCTCCACTTTCTCCAAGTCAGGCGAATGTTTTTTGTCTGCACAGTGGGCTGCAAGTGCAGTTTTTTGCGTCACATTTTTATTTATATTTCTTAGATCTGATCTGTGTCCGGATATTCGTGTTTTTAGCTTATTTTTAGTAGTTCCAACATAAACTTGATCGCATATGTTGTGTTCGTCACCCTTACAACTTATTTTATATATAACATTGCATTTGTCCATCTTGTCAATTCTGCTTTTTGTATTGGAGAATAATTGTTTCAACGTATTGCTTGACGTGAATGCTAATTGATATTTTTCCTTACAGTAAATTTCAGCGCTTTTAATCCTTTCCGAGATCTCCGGTATATATGTTAAAGATTTAAATATTTTGGTATCGTCTTTTTGTCTAATGTTTGTCTTATGTTTATTTTTATTAATTAGAGTTTTTATAATGTTGTAAGGGAAATTATTGCTTTTAAGTATGTCTTGAATCTTGTAGATATTTTGTTGGTGGAATATTTCATCTGATATTGTTAATACTCGTTTTATCAGGTTTTCAGCTGTGTTCATAATCACGTTTTTTGGTTGACACGAGTGAAAGTTTATGATTCTTCCAGAAGATGTAGGTTTCTGGTACCAGTCAATCTTAATCCTATTATCTTTTCTTATAACTAATGTATCGAGGTATGGAAGTTTACCATCTGTTTCTTCCTCCATCGTAAATTTTATGTGGTGGTGGAACTTGTTGAGTTGTGTAAGAGTCATTTCTATTGCACTAGTTTTTACAATCCCAAAAAGGTCGTCAACATATTTAGTTAGTAATCTAGGTTTTACGTCAAGTGTTTCCATACATGTTGTAAGTAACTCTTCCATTACAATATCGGCTACTATGGGTGAGGCGGGTGATCCCATCGGCAATCCCTTACACTGTGTGTAAATCTTATCGTTATATCTAAAATACCGGTTGTCCTTGATGCAAAATTTTAAGATTTTTAAGAAGAGATCTTTAGAAATATTTGTCCATTGTTCTATCCTATTCCACTTGCTCATAATAACGCTTATAGCGAAGTCAACCGGGATACTAGGAAAAAGCGACACGACATCAAACGACACTAATTTTTCGTCCTCCGCTATTTCACTATTATTAACCTTATTCCTAAATTGCACTGCATCCTTGATGTTATACACAGAAGATTCTGTAATATTCTCTAAGACCAATCTGTGCATCAGTGAACTCGCCGTCCAACGAGCTATGTAAGTTATTGACTAAAATTTTAAAGAATATTACAGAATCTTCTGTGTATAACATCAAGGATGCAGTGCAATTTAGGAATAAGGTTAATAATAGTGAAATAGCGGAGGACGAAAAATTAGTGTCGTTTGATGTCGTGTCGCTTTTTCCTAGTATCCCGGTTGACTTCGCTATAAGCGTTATTATGAGCAAGTGGAATAGGATAGAACAATGGACAAATATTTCTAAAGATCTCTTCTTAAAAATCTTAAAATTTTGCATCAAGGACAACCGGTATTTTAGATATAACGATAAGATTTACACACAGTGTAAGGGATTGCCGATGGGATCACCCGCCTCACCCATAGTAGCCGATATTGTAATGGAAGAGTTACTTACAACATGTATGGAAACACTTGACGTAAAACCTAGATTACTAACTAAATATGTTGACGACCTTTTTGGGATTGTAAAAACTAGTGCAATAGAAATGACTCTTACACAACTCAACAAGTTCCACCACCACATAAAATTTACGATGGAGGAAGAAACAGATGGTAAACTTCCATACCTCGATACATTAGTTATAAGAAAAGATAATAGGATTAAGATTGACTGGTACCAGAAACCTACATCTTCTGGAAGAATCATAAACTTTCACTCGTGTCAACCAAAAAACGTGATTATGAACACAGCTGAAAACCTGATAAAACGAGTATTAACAATATCAGATGAAATATTCCACCAACAAAATATCTACAAGATTCAAGACATACTTAAAAGCAATAATTTCCCTTACAACATTATAAAAACTCTAATTAATAAAAATAAACATAAGACAAACATTAGACAAAAAGACGATACCAAAATATTTAAATCTTTAACATATATACCGGAGATCTCGGAAAGGATTAAAAGCGCTGAAATTTACTGTAAGGAAAAATATCAATTAGCATTCACGTCAAGCAATACGTTGAAACAATTATTCTCCAATACAAAAAGCAGAATTGACAAGATGGACAAATGCAATGTTATATATAAAATAAGTTGTAAGGGTGACGAACACAACATATGCGATCAAGTTTATGTTGGAACTACTAAAAATAAGCTAAAAACACGAATATCCGGACACAGATCAGATCTAAGAAATATAAATAAAAATGTGACGCAAAAAACTGCACTTGCAGCCCACTGTGCAGACAAAAAACATTCGCCTGACTTGGAGAAAGTGGAGATAATACAAAGAGAAGAAAACTACAACAAACGGTACACATTGGAGATGCTACATATCATAAACGTACCTAAAGAGAGGAGAATGAATTTCAAAAGCGATATTGAGAATTGCGCCAATAGTTATAGGCATATAATAAATAAGAAAATAAGATTCTAATCAGTGCAATATTAAATGTAAATCTGGTGTGACGTGTGTTTTGCATACTTTATTGTTACTCATGTAAGATGTTATTTTCGTTGTTATTTGTTTTTGGTTTTTGAAGTACAGTGGTTTGATAATCGTTTTATATGTTAATTGTTTCTTCATTTTAGATATCTTGAAAATGATATCCGTTGGATATCGAAATATCGATGATAATAAAGAATATTAATTTTAAACTGACCTCAAGCTCGACAAAGTCTTTTATTTAAAAAAATTTTGTCTAGAAAATTTTTCTTTTTAAAAATGTAGTAAGGAAATTTTTTCGATATAAACATTTTGTCTCGAAAATTTTCTCTAAAAAATTTGTCTCGAAAATTTTTCTATTGGTCTCAAAAATTTTCCAATATAAAAATTTAGTAGCAAAATTTTTCTCAAAAATTTCTCTATATAAAAATTTTGTGTTGAAAATGTTTTTATATACAAATTTTGTCTCGAAAATTTTTCTTTCAAAAAATTTTATCTCGAGAAATTTTCTTTAAAAAAATTTTGTCTCGAACATTTTTTTTTTAAATTTTGTCTCGAAATTTTTCTATATAAAAATTTTGTCTCGAAATTTTTCTATATAAAAATTTTGTCCCGAAAATTTTTCTATAAAAATTTTGTCCCGAAAATTTTTCTATAAAAATTTTGTCTCGAAAATTTTTCTATAAAAATTTTGTCTCGAAAATTTTTCTATAAAAATTTGGTCTTGAAATTTTTTTTTTTTAATTTTTGTCTCGAAAATTTTTCTTTAAAAAAATTTTATCTAGAAAATTTTTCTATATAAAAATTTTGTCTGGAAAATTTTTCTTTAAAAAAATTTTGTCTAAAAATTTTTCTATATAAAAATTTTATTTCGAAAATTTTTCTTTAAAAAAATTTTGTCTAGAAAATTTTTTCTATTTAAAAATATATTTTCTATATAAAAATGTTGTCTCGAAAATTTTCTATAAAACGTTTGCCTCGAAAATTTTTCTTTTGATCTCGAAAATTTTTCGGTATAAATATTTTGTGTTAAAAATTGTTTATATAAAAATTTTATTTCGAAATTTTTTTGTTTTTTAAATTTTATCTCGAGAATTTTTCTTTAAAAAATATTTTCTCGATTTTTTTCTTAGTTTTGTCTCGCAAATGTTTCTTTAATAAAATTTTGTCTCAAAAATTTTTCTATATATTGGTATTGAAAATTTTTTTTTAAATTTTGTCTTGAAAATTTTGTCTCGAAAAAAAAAAAATTAAACCAAGAAAATTTTTCTATATAAAAATTTTTTCTCGAAAATTTTTCTATATAAAAATTTTGTCCTGAAAATTTTTCTATATCAAAATTTTGTCCTGAAATTTTTTCTATATAAAAATTTTGTCCCAAAATTTTTTTTTCAAAAAAAGTTTTGTCTCGAAAATTTTTCTTTAAAAAAATTTTGTTTCGAAAATTTTTGCATAAAAAATTTGGTCTTGAAAATTTTTCTTTAAAAAAAATTTGTCTCCAAAATTTTTCTACATAAAAATTTTGTCTGGAAAATATTTACATATAAAAATTTTGTCTTAAAAATTTTTCAATATAAAAATTTTGTCTCGAAAGTTTTTCAATCTACAAATTTAATATCGAAAAATTTTCTGTATCATCGAAAATTTTTCAATATAAAAACTTAACATCGAAAAATTTTCCATGCAAAAATTTAACATCGAAAATTTTTCTATATAACATCGAAAATTTATCTATATAAACATCGAACATTTTTTATATACAAATTTAACATCAAAAATTTTTCTATATAAAAATTTAACATCGAAAATTTTTCTATATAAAAATTTAACATCGAACATTTTTCTATGTAAACATCGATTTTTTTGAAATAAAATTTAACATCGAAAATTTTTCTATGTAAAAATTTTACATCAAAAATTTTTTTGTATAAAAAGTTAACATCGAAAATTTTTCTATATAAAAATTTAACATCGAAAATTTTTCTATGTAAAAATTTAACATCGAAAATTTTCTATATAAAAATTTAACATCGAAAATTTTTCTATATAAAAATTTAACATCAAAAATGTTTCTATATAAAATTTTAACATCGAAAATTTGCGTCGAAAATTTTTCTGAATAACAATTTTTGCTCGAAAATTTTCTTATATAAAAATTTTGTCTCGAAAATTTTTCCATATAAAAATTAAGTCTCGAAAATTTTTCTATTTAAAAATTTTGTCTCGAAAATTTTCCATACAAAAATTTTGTCTCGAAAATTTTCCATACAAAAATTTTGTCTCGAAAATTTTCCATTGAAAATTTTTTCTCGAAAATTTTTCTATATAAAAATTTTGTCTCGAAAATTTTTCTATATAAAAAATTTGTCTCGAAAATTTTTCTATATAAAAAATTTGTTTTGAAAATTTTTCTATATAAACATTTTTGAGACAAAATTTTATATAAAATTTTTTCTATAGAAAAATTTAGTATCGAAAATTTTCTTTATAGAAAAATTTACGCAATTTTTTTTCATTAAACAGTTTCAATGTAAGAATTAAGTATCGACAATTTTTTTTATATAAAAATTTAGTAGAATTTTTTTAGAAACATTTTACAACAACAAATTTTCCGATATAAAAATTTAGTATTGAAAATTTTTCTGTATAAAAATTTTGTATTGAAAACATTGAAAAATTTTGTATATATGTAATACATAATTTAATAACGAAATTTAATATAGAAAACTTTTTAATAAAAATATTTATTTTCTTTACAAAATTTTAATGTTGAAAAACTTTTCTTTATAAAAATATTTATTTTCTTTACAAAATTTTAATGTTGAAAATTTCCTTAAAAAAATGTTAACATCAAAAATTTTCTTGATAAAATTTGATTACATCAAGTTTTTTCTAATTGAGTTCCAAATTTACTTATTACGCATCAATTGGTTATTGCCATTATCAAAAAATTGATTTTGTATAAATTTAAATTAACGGTTCTTCTTAATGACTTATATCTGAAGCACCCTGTTAATAATCAAACTATGAAGTTACCACCCCGTTATTCCCTACTGCACAAAAACATTCAAACAAGTGCTACTTACATTTCTAATAGTCCGGCCACATTTCAATGTTTTTCTTAATCAGCTGGAGAAAAACAAAAAAAAATTAGAACAGAAAAACAACGTAAATTGCAACAAAAGAAAGAAAAAAAGGTGAAAATATTTTTGCTGAAATATTTAGCGAAAAAATGCAAATAAAACCATAAACCACATAATAAACTGAAAAAATATTCCTATAAAATGGATAAAACCAATATAGTGAATACCTTTACCGAAGTTGTGGATCAATTGAGGAATACGGAATGCAGGTACATTTGTCATTTATGGATTAAAAAATATTAATCATCTTTTTTTATGTATAAAAAGCTGTACAAAGGGAACTAGAAATATTTTATACCATTTTCATATATTTTCCATCTATTTAAAGCCAAAAAGAGAAAATCTCCTGCTTCCAAAGGGTATCGGAATGCATCATCTCGCCGGTGATGGCGGCCCACCTTAACTATGCCACGTTCTGCAGTAAAGCCGTGAATATACTTTTGCTTTTTTGTGAGGACTTGGATTCGGTGGTGCGCATCAGTGCTGAGGAGAATTTGAATAAAATCTTTCGGGTATTGGAGAAGACCAAGGTCAGTCGCATACTGATGGATTTGTATGGCGAGATTAAGAGGAATGGTAATCAAAGGTAGGTGTGTGTGTGTGTAAGTAGGTATAGGTTTTGGCTAGGAAACAAGCCGGTTATTATTTAATCTAACATTTTTTTCTTACGAATTATATAAAAATGATTTTTATATAATTCGTAAGAAAACATTAAAAGCCGGCAAATTTTATTATTAACATTTTATTATAGTTACCGACATTCTGAAGAAATTTGCAAAGGAAACATTAATTTGTAGGTTTTATATTTCATACGAGGTTTATGGGTTGGACAGATACTTAAAGACATATTTCATACTACTATGACCTTGAAAAAATGCTAAAATTACTGCCATAGCAATATGGGCGTAGAGGAATTTTATTCATTTTAGAAACAGTTCGATTAAAGAGATAATTTTTCCCAGTGTTGTTGAGGCCCTATGCGAAACTGGGTGTCAAGGATAACAGAAAGAATGTGTTGTTAAGGAACCATTGGCTAATCGATCACTTGTACTTTAACTTTAAGTGCGAGCATTATCATTTCAGGAACAATATCACTAATATCATCCGAGCAAATGGCATTGTAATAGTAATGGAGCAGTAAAACTCATTCAATATTGTATCGATATTGCATTGAAAGATAAGAGTTGGCTGCCCATTACATCCGATAAGCTCCTTTAGTAAGTCGCAAGTAACACTGACAGATTCTAATTTATAAAAAGTTTTTTACCTCTGGATACAGATAAAGTTACCTATTCCATCAAGCGTTTTGGTGTTAACAAACAAGATTGAATCTTGCAAGATCACTGTCAATTTGCTAACATTTTTGAAATATTTTTTAAATTAAAAATTTTTATTAAAAAGTTGTTGTGGATTCAGAAAATACAATAAAAATAATACATTTCAAAACACGATTTTTATACCCTTCACCACTATAGTTGAAAGGGGTATATTGGGCTTGAGCTGATGTTTGTAACATATGGAAATGTTGGTCTGGAACCTTTTAGAGCTGATTTAACGATATCCGCCGGCTGGATAGCTGACTGGGCAGATGTCCATGTTATCTTGTTATCAAAGTACAGACTCATATTTTGGTTCAAAAGCGAATTACTATCGAGCTACTATGACCATACCTCCCATACAGGACACATTTTTAAAACTCTTTTAAATGCCAATAAAAACGCAATTTTTACTAAAACTTTTTACAGATAAACATTTTGTAAATATAAACTGATAGCCAAAATTTGGTAACAATCGATCCACAATAGACTCTAGCTCCTATACTAGGTCCTCAGCCGGAAACGACATAAATCTACTAAAATCTCGAAATTTTGAAAAAGTAGCATATAGAAGTATAGTATGTCTCTAAGACTTAGGGAAAAATGTTAAATTGTTGGTCCATGTTTGACCTTAGTGAAGGTACCATATAATCTGGCTTGACCGACTTTAGCTTTTCTTTCTTGTTTTAATTGAAATCAAACTTATTAAATGAAAAAATTTGTTCAAATTGTATAAACAAAGGAAAACGTACAAATTTAATTTCACTTTGAAACCTGAAAGGTGGTTTCATTCCGAAAAAAAAAAATCGTTTTACTTTTTCTGTACGAAAAAAAAAAATACCGAATTCATTCCACCTCTTCGTGGAATTGAGTTCTGTAACAATTTTAAATATTTTTGATTTTTTTAAATTTATTTTTTTTTAATTTAAAATTGTTCCCAATTTTTGTTATTTAAAATTTTTTTAAAAAATATTAATTTTATAAAAACTTTGAACATCGAAAATTTTTCTTTAAAATTAAAAAAAAAAAATAGTTTTTATTTTAACTTGACATTAAAAATTTCTAATAAAAAAAACTTAAAATAGATTTTTTTAATAAAAATCTTTTAAAATTTCTATATACAAATTTTAATATTAAAAATTTTATATTTAAAAGTTTTGACGTTAAAAATTTTAGCATGAACAATTTTTCTATAGAAAAAAAGTTTTACCATAAAAAATTTTCGAATTTGAACAACAAAAATTTAATTCAAAAATGTTAATTTAAAAAACGAACATTTAAAATTTTCTATATTAACCCGTCAATTCCTTGTTTAAACACCCAACATAAAAATGTGTTAACAAGTATGATATATTAAAGCTACACACAGTAACATTTTAATTACCTAAAAAAGTACTAACAAAATTGTTTCACTTGCTTTTCCCCTACTCGGCCCATTTTCCAATTAAATCAAACATAAACACATGTCTTTTTAATGTTTATTTGTTCAAAATATAACCTTTATTAAAATACATAAGTATCAAAAAAGTCCCTTTTCGGTTAATTTTGATTGAAAAGACTTTTCCGATTTTTTCCTGTAATTGCCTACTACCTAAAAAACAGAAAAATTACTTCTAGTGAATTTTTACATCTAAAAAATATCCATTATAAAAATTTTACCTTTCTATCATTTTGAGTTGGGTGATAATGAATCAGTGATAAACGTCATTTTTTCATTTTTTCTAGATCACTTCGCATTTGTTTGCGAATCTTTGGCTACTATGCTCCTCAAATTCGGGAACATAATGTGCTCTGGTATGCACAAAACCTGTTACCATGCCTGAAAGTAATCAGTAAACGCAAGGAAACTCTACTACAGGAAACTTTAAGTGAATTTATAGCAAAATTTGGCAAATACATACAACATGGACTAACCGATAGTGAAACCTGTAAATTATTTGAGGTAAAATTAAACTTACTTTTATAAAAAGAATGTGTTATAGATAAAAACTTATTAATATACTTAAAGGTTTTCATTGATAACATTGGCTCGGACTGTGCTGTAAAAAGAAGATGTACGGCACAAAATTGCATAAATTTAATAGAACATGCTTGCAATAAACCTTTAATGGCCAAATATGCTCTTAATAAAGTTATAGGTAATAATGAATAAAACAATTAAAAGAATTCCAAATTCTAAATATAATTCTTAAATTTCAGACATTCTTCTTTGCGATCATCAACCCAATACCATCGTTGGTATTTTAGGCTTCTTGCGCCAGTTGGTTACAATTATCATAAAAGGTTATTGTAGCGATAACAATGATAATGAAGATAACTATTCCTCCCACAAATCCTCGAATCTCTCAAGTTCCGAAGAAGCTCGTCAAATGTTAGAAATTTATGACTACTGTTTATATTTGGTTAGCTCCACACCTCTCACCCAACATTCCATTATCAATGCAGCTTTGGAAGTCATTAATTCCATGCTACAGTGCCTAGAGGGCCTAAGCAGTCGCGATAAGAAAAATAATCCTCATTTAGCTGCTTTGCTGTTGCAGCTAATGAATGATAAAAATTTAAAACATGTTAATTATCTTCGCCACAAGGGTACCATAAAACAACAAATATTTAATTTGCAGTGTTTTGAAGATGAGTATCTGAAAGCAGCTGATAAAGCAGAAATGCAACTAGGTAAGTAAAAGTGACTTAATGCAAAGTAATAACTGCTAAACTACTAACACACTAACTAAATATTAAATAAAAATTAAGTAGTGCCGATAAAATTTTTAATTAAAATGTCGGTATATAAAATGTGTTAACAATTGTCACTGACAACGTTTTTTTTTATATTCTTGAAATAGATTCTTAAATTAGATATACTTGTTATTAAAAACAAGCACAATTCATTTTAGTAAGATTATATGGATGTATAGATCTCCTTTTATCTATCAAATATCTTTCTATTATTTTTTTAAAGTTAACTCGGCTAAGCAAGATATTTCTTAATCAGTAACTTTGTTATAGCATATCAAAGGAATAACTTATCTGCTTAAAAATATAAAAACATTAGATCCTCAATTATCCATAATGGTCGGGACCATGAAATAATAATAACAAGGAAGTTTCATTCTCTCTCTTCAAAATTATTTTGAAGTATATTGGGTTTTTGAAGTTTGATATTTGAAAACAAATGAAAGAAAAATGTTGCCACATTAAGAAAAGGGGTACGAAATACATTGGGAATAATTATCAAAAATGTATAATTTTGAAGTTAAACATATAATGAAGACATTCAATATTAAAGAAATAAATTTGTATGATTGTATGATTGTTTATTGAACATTTGTAGTAAATATTTATAAGTTTTTTATACAAAAATTTTGTCATCATACAATATTAGAAAAGTGGGGTTGTCGGCAAAAATATGGTAGCACAAACTTTCACTATCCTAACAAACGTCAGAAAGTTATCATGGCGACAAAAAGAGAGAATGGAACAACCTTCAGTATTATTAAGTCATGGTCGGGACCTTAGCATTCTAAATAATAAATATTCCAGGTTAATTGAGTATTTTTTTTATTTATATAAATCAATAAAGCAAACGGTATTGATTATTTTAAACAATTAAACTGTCATATTTTAATTCTTTTTTGCGCTCAATCAAGTTTTTTTTTTACGTAAGATCAACTAAAGATCAACTAAATAAAAGTAAACAAGTTCTTTCCCTGATGTTGTTGTAACAACATAAAACATTTTAAATTTGTTGATCTTCTTGGAGATCTGTTCAAAGTTCATGCCCAATGACTTCAGGTTTTTCCTCTATATGGGTTCTCAAATTCTTAGAACTAAGTCCCGGTGACCCTGAAGACATTCTGAGGAAGTTTGTGACGACATGGTGAGGCGGAAGCATCACCAGTTTTGCCAAATTCACTGATTTTTTTCTATATTACATAACATGCGATCGCATCTTCGAAACTATGAATTTGTCCGATCTTAATGAGGGTAATACAAAATAGCATCCTCTTACATGTAAAGATCTCTTCTAATATGTTCAAAAATGTGTGGTGTTAAAGTTAATAACATTATTCCGATGACATTCCAAAAGGAACTTTTGCATAAGTCCTTTTACTGGTAAGACTTTTGTTTCCGTATCGTGATGTATATATATATATATATATATATATATATATATAATTCCCCGAGAAGTTTTACATAGCCTAATACTCAATAACCAGTGGCTAGCTGAGTTAGGTGAACCGAAATTTATTTTTTCAAGTAGGTCAGGCCGGGGATCGAACTTAGACCTCTGGTATGCTAGGCGGATGACTAACCTGCTATACCAAGGCGGATCGTGATGAAGTGATGAGATTTATAGACAACCTGTAACTGAACATACATACATCATCTAGTAGGTAATAAACAAGGTTTCTTTGTTCATTCCCCAAGTACTTCCGGCAATTGCAGTGGTAAGAGCTGAAGATGTAAACAGGCTGTCGATAAATATCGGGTTATTCAAGGTCAAAATTGCAGTTGGTTCTTTATACCGAAACGATTCGGAAATCTTAGAATTCTGACCAAGCACTGCCACTTTCTGATATGTAGATATTGTTTTGTTTTAGGTAACGCCCATTGTGTGTGGTCCTGAAATATAGATTTACCTTTCCTCATATGTCATCTACATTAGCCGATTTGGATTAATCATTAACAAAATACTTATTGTCGCGGCCTATTTCATTAGAAAATTTTGTAAATTTACCTAAACCAGTCGGAAGCTCACCCAATTATGTTTCCGTACTTTGTTTTGGTTTTTGTGTTATTGCCGACAATTTCGGATTGTTTTGGGTAGTTCTGTTAAAGTACGGGAACAGACATAACAATGTCTTCAACAGTTTTCAAAATCAATTGTGGGTGTTGGTGTTTTGTGTTCCAGTACTTCTGTGTAAGTTTTGTTGTTTAAAAGGGAAGCTCCTAAATTACTCACTTTCATTTGTCCAAACTCACCTAGAAAGTAGGAAACATAACTAATATAACAATATTCATTTCGATCATTATAAAACTTAATTTTTCCAATCGATCTCATTAAAACGTAACTTTTACCTTTTCAAATCACTTTATCATTGTCCAAACTTCAACATCACACAGTTAGAGTCTTCCCAAGGAATGTCACTATAGATCATCGCATTAATGAGTATAGCATACATTCAAGGATGTGTACATTAAAAAAAAAACAAATTTTTATTTATTAATGATGTAATAATAATAATAATAATAAATAATGATCAACATTGCTTTAGATCAAGGGTACCCAAAAGTTCGTTATGGAAGAGCAAAAAATTATGCACAAAAAACAAAAATACGGACATACGACGCTGTCGTCAATGCTTAAAAGCAAACCTTACGAAAGTTGGCATTGCATATTACTTGCTTTTATACAATGAAGAACAAAAAACGACAAAGTTGTTTGTGTATTTTGTATTGCTACTGCTGTTTGGTGTATGTGAGTAATAAAACACGCAGCCTATAGCTACTAAGCTCTTTTACAAAAACAAGTGAGTACCAAGCACATAGGGCTTGGGCACTCTTGCTTTAGATCACGGGTCGGCGCAAAGAAAAGAGAACAAAAAAATAGTCGGCAGAGTTGCCGTTTTTTTATACTTTTAACTAAAATAGATATTTTTTCAATGTGTAGTTCCAACGTTTTTTGTTAAATATTTCATTTTTTTAAATGTTTTTAGAATAAAATTTTCAATAGAAAATTTTTTTATTTCTACTCCATTTTTTTTTTTAATATTTTTATAAAAACTTTTTCTATAGAAAATTTTTTTATCAACAATTTTTAGTCATAAATTTGTATGTAGAAAATTTTTTTATCAAAAATTTTTCTTTGCAAAATTTTTTTTTTAATCAAAAATTTTTCTATGGAAATTTTTTTTTATCAAAAATTTTTCTTTGCAAAATTTTTTTATCAAAAATTTTTTTATGGAAAACTTTTTTCCAAAAATTTTTCTATAGAAAATTTTACTTAGAAAATTTTTTTTCAAAAATTTTTCTAGCGAAGGTATTTTTATCAAAAAGTTTTTTAGCGAAGGTATTTTTTTATCAAAAATTTTTCTATAGAACATTTTTTTATCAAAAATTTTTCTATACAAAATTTTTTTATCAAAAATTTTTCTATAGAAAATTTTTTCACCAAAATTTTTTCTATAGAAATTTTTTTTTATCAAAAATTTTTCTATAGATTTGAAAATTGTTTGTTATTAAAATGTTTTTATCAAAAATTTTTATAGAAAAATATTTTTATAGAAAAATTTTCTCTAAAATATAATTTTTAATTAATTTTAAATGTTTCTATAAAAAAATTTTTGGATCGAAAATATCTAAAAAAATAAAATATCTAAAGTTGTTTATTTAATATTAGAATTTATTTCTGTTTTGAAAAAAAAAAATCCCAATATTTACAAAATTATTCCCAATGTTTACAAAAATAATTGTGTCATGGCAACAGTGTTCGAGATTATATTTCTTTGTTCTCTCGAACCATCTATTTTGTTGCTATAAATTGGATTTTGATTTGTTTCTTGTTTATGCTGTTATGTCTTTTCTTTAACAAAGCGGCACCAACCAACTTTGTTAACATCTAAATTCCAACTGAATGATTTTAATACTCATTTTAACGAGTTTAATTAATGATCGTGTTATTTACGAAAATTAAAAAAATTCATCGGCTACTGGTGGTATGGCAGCCTACTTCTGCTTTAGATCATACTTAGCAGCGTTATGTAACATTCATAGGGACGCCATCAACTCCACGATTTCTTCTAGCTACAGATTAAACATATTTTGGTACCGCATTACCCGTGCCATCCCGAACCTATGTCCAGCATATGGTCAGGGTTCTCATGATATCCCTACTTCTTCAACTGTACCGCCAACCCTTTTTCAGTTAGTCCTTAGGATTTCTGGACTTATCCAGAGGAAGGAGCATAATTTCATAGCCTTGATTTCCAAACAGATCCCCTGTAAAAAACAAATTGATAAAATTGTAAATGTTAGAGCTGTTACAATAGGAATAGATTTATTTCAACAGATAGATATCAGTATAGTTTTACATTTTTGTTAATTGCAAAAAAATAAAAAAAATATTTTGAAATTTAAATAGGCTTAGGGATACAAAATTATGTATTAAAATAAACACTTTGTGTCTGTTTCATTGCTTTTTTATAACATTTATACTTAATCGATTAATACTTAAGTACCTGGTTGACCGAGCCTTGCTCAGAGCTTTATGATAAGCATTTTGAGGCAAATTTTAAAGTTTTTATATATTTCATTTTATAAAGTTAATTTTGAATTATTTTATTTATTTTGTCCGACCAACACATAGTTTGCATAGTTTACAGTTTAACTCATTTTAATAATTTTGGAAATTGGTCATATCAACAGAAACCTCCGTCGACTCATTCGCAACAACTTTGCTAAAGATTATAGTCTGATCAAATGCACAGTTTAAGATTTATTTCATTTTAAGTAGTTTTCAGTGGCGCCACCTGAAGTTGTTCATACCAACTAAGAAACCTTCGTTTGCTTATGCGTAACAACTTTGCTTATGATTATAACATGATCAAATGCACAGTTTACGATTTAATTCACTTTGAGAAATTTTCTGTGGTGCCACCTGTCGGACGTTTCTCATTCCAATTCATAAACCTTCGTCGGCTTATCCGCAACAACTTTGCTGAAGATTATAGCATGATTAAATGTACAGCTTACGATTAAATTGACTTTGAGTAAATTTCAGTAGCGCCACCTGTCGAAATTTCTTCATACCAACTAAGAAACCTTCGTAGGCTCATGTGCAACAACTTTACGGTTTAATTAATTTTTAGTAATTTTCAGTGACGCCATCTATCGGAAATTAGTCTTATCAACTTTAAAACCTTCGCCGGCTTATCCGCAACATCTTCGCTAAAGAGCATAACATGATCAAATGCACAGTTTACTATTCTATAAAGAACATACATACAGAAAAACATTCATTTGTTTAAAAGGTATAACATTACTAATTTTTTCCCGTTTTTATCCCCTAATTTCAAAAAAGTTCCATATGCATATTTGGTACTTCTTTGGTACCAATTGAATTCGGTACATTTTATTAAAACGCAGTTAACATAATGTTTCTATTCATATTACTTTTTGAGATGTTATCATTTTATCCCTTTTTTACCCATTTTGGCCCCAAAATCAAAAAAGCACCAAATACGTGTTTAAAGTTTCTTTCACATCTATTGATTGCAGTACAAAGTTTCTTTCTATATTCCTTAGTTTAAAATATAAGAGTGGGTTAAAAAGGCATCAAAAAAACTTTTTTCACCTTTTTTTACCCCCTATTGGACATAGTTTCAAAAAAGTACCAAACACCTGTCCGTTTATTTTCATAGCTGTTTAAAACGTAATTTAAATTTTGTTTCTATACCTATTACTTAAGGAGATATAGCGTTTTCGATTTTTTCCCCTTTTTACCCGTTTTTAGCCTCTTAGAGGCAAAGGTTCCAAAAGTCCCTTCTTCTTCGACCTATACATCAAAAAAGATACCCACTGTCCAAATTTTATTAAAATCGTTAGAGCCGTTTTTGAGATAGTCATTCTATATATATATATATATATATATATATATATATATATATATATATATATATATATATATATATATATATATAAATATATAAATATATACAATTATTGCTCGTTTAAGAATATAAGATAAGATTATAAACATTTAAGTCACATAAATACCTAATGATAAAAGATTTTCTATATAATTCCCAAACTTCTTAATACTCAAGTGTAAAGAAATTAATATACATTCATCTGAAATATTTTCGTTACTCCAAATTTTTAATAATATTTAAATGAAATTTTCTTTCTACAAAAATTCTTTCTGTTTCTATATCTGCCTATTATTAAATGTGATGATAATGTATGTACATATGTACTTACTTGTGTGAAATTGTGTATTACACACACACAAATAAAAAAAGATACAACTACATCACAAACATCAAGTGATATTATATTACAACATCAACAACCACAAAATGCAACACAATCACACACTTCATCTAGAGCCACAGAAGCAACAGCCGCCGCATTATTGTCTTCACATCAACAACTAAAAAGACATACAGCACGCAGTATCAGCGAATGTGTTGATATTGATTATGTAGATGAGCAACATGATGACAATGCCGGCAATGATGTTGGTGGCGACGCCGGCGTCTGCGACGATGATGACGATGATGATTTTACAACATTGTCTGAAATGAATGAGTCCCAACATACACATGCTTCCTCGTCACTGTTAACATCAGCAAACATTGAATTCACCACAAACAAAAAAACTGCAGCAACAGCAACAACAATAACAAGATCTTTGTCGGGTTTAATCAATGAAACTATTTCCGGTCATGGTGTGGTAAAGGCAATAGAAAAGCGGTCTGGCCGTCGAGGTACCATGGATGATGCTCAAAATTTACTTGTAAATTTTTCTTCATCCTCCGATGATGAAAAATCAAATCAATTGTACAATACCGATGACAATGAATCTATCAATAGCATTGAATCGAAGGCAGAAATCTCAAGAGGTTTAGTTGTTGAGGGCACTATTGATGCTGGTGGTGTGAGCAAAATACAAACATCAACTGATGATGTTGCAAGGCAACAACAACGTAGTGGTGATGTGGAAGGCAGCGCCTTTACATCGTTCTTTAATAACTTTAATGCAGGTAAATAAATATTCCAACATTTAAGTGAAACCGTACGAACGAACATACAGAATTATTTACTTACATTGAAACTCTAATATCAAATAATCAAACATCAAATTGTACATATTTACATGAGATTCGTAGCATGGATTTGTTGCTCGTAATGATTTGTATCTTGTTTGTTTGTTAAATATAATTTTTGGTTTATTTGTACGTAATTTAATTTTAGTTATTAACACATAACATTTAACCTGCATACTAATGTACTTATTTGTAAATTATTCTAGATCAAAGAGAATTTGGTTAAATTATTTAGGCTTTAAGATTAGATAAAGCGGCTATTAAAATAAATCTTAGAAACTACTTTAAGTAAACCCTTTAATAATTGTTATATTTTTTTAGTTGAGTGTTTTTTTATGCACAATTTAAGTTACAACTATTGCTTTGGCTACCGTAGACGTATTATTAATTTATATTTATTATCGAGTATACGCCTTTATATAAAACAACATATCGTCGTTGAAAATCCAAAACTGCGTATTATCAAAAAAATCGAAATCGAGTTTTTGATTGATTATGATTCGTAAAGTTGTCTTACATGCCTCTACCAATTTTTAGATTTTTACGACCAAAAATAACGGTTTTATTTCAATAATTCAAAATTGAATATCAACATATGCACTATTTTCAAAATTCAAATATGCGTATCATCAAACTTGGGGTAAGATATGAAAATAAAATATTTGAATTTTAAAAAAATATATATTTGAATTTTTGCTTCTCCTGTAAAATTTAAAAAGTGTTGTTACGCAGTTTTGGATTTTCAACGACGATATATATCAAGCCATAACATCAGAAATAGCTTAAGCCACATGATTTACGAATTTGCGTTTTTATGAAAACTTCACCAATGCTTGAAGCAGCGTTCCGATCTTAGGTTAGGTTAGGTTAGGTTATAAAGGTAGTGTCAAACGACACCTTCACTCGGAGACCGCAGGGGTCCATTCTGATCTTTCACTTAAGAGAAAAAAGAGGAGATTGAAGATAGTGGAAGAGAAAAGAAGAGTATAGAGGGAGAAGGAAGAAAGAAAGAAGCGTTCCGATCATATATCGAAAACAATTTTAGCTTACTGAATATTTGATTATATTTTTTGGTGACAACTACTTGTTATTTAAGATACAATTTTCTTAAACCTTCAAAAAAATAAGTGCTTGAACTTGTATTAATATCTAAAATCATATACATATGGGCAAAAATCAAATTTTAATTTTTTTAATTTTTGTATCCTTAGGAGTTCGGAAAATATAATTACACATCTTGAACTTGCAAAAACTTCTATATACTGAACCCAATATCTTAGTTGCGCAAATTTGCGTTTCTAAGCGTAATTGGCATGCAAATTCAAAAAAACGTAAAAAAATCGATTGAAGCATTTAAGTTTTTCTTCATATTTCGTCTTCTTCTGAATTCGTTTTAACATTTGGATCCAAGTCGTTGTTCTACGAAATAGACACCGCACTTAGGGGATAAATCCACTTCCCTCTAAATTTTAATTTTGTCACTTCTAATACTACTTAATGGCTGCCAAAATTTGAAGCTCGTTTTCGCCACTTTTTAATTTTTTCGCATATTTTTTGCCCGTCTCAAAGAATTAAAAAAAAAAATAGACAACGATTTGTAGATCTTTTAATTTCGCATCATTTGATATATATCTCGTTAATGTGCTCTGTATAGGTATAATATACGACAGGTGTAAATGAGGAGTTTTTGAGCGTAAATTTTTCAAAATACCGGTTTTTAGTGGAGCACACTCGCAGATATATGTGAAAATTTCCAAACTACCGCGTAAATCGAGTTTTTTGCCATTTAGCACCTAAAACCAAAAGCCCACCAAAAAATCATTGTTTGCTAAAATTTTATGAAGATTTTAAAAATCTTCATATTGGTTTAAATGGTTTTAGATTGCAAACTGAAACAAAATTACATAAGGCATGAAAGCGAAAGCAAAAAAATGCTTTTAAATTAAATTTGTCCATAAGTCAAGGCAGCAGAATTTCACTAAGACTCACATTTTGTCAAACTTCGCGAAAATCGCGGTTAAAAATATAAAAAAATATTGTTAAAAAATATTTTTTTCACGTGCATAATTGCATTAATTTTTCGTGTTAAGGCATATATAAATACCATGAAACGACAGAACACCTAAAAATATATAAGTTCTGTCAAAATCAACTAAAACTAATAAAAGTAAAATAGTTTTTATTTTATAGTTTATGAGATATCAGGAAATCAAAAAAGCTCTCTACATTTTTCGTTAGACAAAAACTAAGTTGGCTTGGTTTCTCGATGCTCCCACCATAACCACGTGAATGGCCAAAGTCTCTTCTTTAGGTTAAGCGAAAAAAAACTCACCGAAATTTACCGATCGCAGATGAAAGTTCAAAATTAAAAAAAAAAAAGTTATGTAAACTGTTACGCATAATTTAAGCAAAAAGTGCTGCAGTCATCTAGGCGTAACTTTTTAATCAACTTGTATTTAAGTGTTAGTCCAAGGCAGGTTACCCCTAGAAGTCGACGGATTTAAACCAAAATTAGTAGAGCTTTTTTTGTGTCAAATATTAGACGTGAGACGAAGCAGGTACCCCAAGGAGTGGACAAATTTTAACCAAAATTACTAAAGCTCCTTGTCGGATGAACTAATAGACTTGTGGCGAATTCCGTCAAATTTTGTTGAGAATTCCGTCTTATACACTGAGAACAAAAACAAGTGTAAAAATGTTGGTCCAGGGCAGGTCCCTCAAAGAGTCGAGGGATCTGAACCAAAATTAGTAGAGCTAATTGTTTGATTAACTAATAGATGTGTGCCGAACTCTATCAAATTTTGTTGAGAATTCTGGCTTATACATTGAGAACAAAAATAAACGAAAAAATTGTGGTCCAGGGCAGGTCCCTTAAAAAGTTAAGGATTCTCAATTAAATCAATTAATAGACGTGTGCTGAATTTTTTCGAATAACTGTTGAGAATTGCCCAAGGAGTCAACTAATTTTAACCAAAATTAGTAGAGCTTTTTTTACGTTAATTAATAGATGTGTGTAGAATTGCGAATTGTGCATTGAAAAGAAAAATTGGTAAAAAATGGGGTCCAAGACAGGTACCCCAAGGAGTCAACGAATTTCAACTAAAATTAGTAGAACTTGTTTTTGAATTAGTTAATAGGCGTTCGTTGAGTTTCAAAAAATTCTGTTTAGAATTGCGACTTGTACATAAGGGCTATTCCTTTTTTTGCACAAAATTTTTTCAGTTTTTAGTACTGACAGTAAAAATATTTTTTTATGCCATTTTGGTTAAAAAAGTTTTCGCACCAAATGCAATTTCAAAAACTCCTCATTTTTTTTTTCAATTTCCATATCCCGATTTTTCTCTGAAAAGATCTTGTTATATTCATGAAATTATTTTAAAAAATTTAAAGTTTTTTTTATTAAATTGCAATTTTGTATATATATATACATATATATAGTTCCCCGACAACATCTCAATTGTAGCAAGGAGTACTTCTCTCAGGCAATGAGCTGCATCCGATTCTATTTTAAGACTCATTGAAAGGGACCTACGTTTTAACTCCGGCTCCGAGCGGCAAATATATTAGTTAGAGAAGTTTTACATAGCCTAATACTCAATAACCAGTAGCTAACTGAGTTATGAGGTGAACCGCCGCTTTTTTTGAAAATTTATTTTTTTTTTCAAGTGGGTCTGGCCGGGGATTGAACTTGGGACCTCTGGTATGCTAGGCGGATGACTAACCTGCTATACCACGGCGGTTTAATTTTGTATACTTAGAAGAAAATTTGAAACTTTATCTCTTTCGTGCGGTTTAACGATCGCGAATAAGTAATACAACATTTCCTTAGAGTGGTTCGAAAAAAAGTTGAGTCAGTCAACCCCTAGGATTAAAGATAATGTGAAAATCATTCTTATTTTTTTACCACGCCTACAAATATCGCCCTTTCTGTATTTTGTCGGCATCTTAAGTCCGATCATAACACTTTATATATCGGTGTTTATGCTCTGTAAGGGCTACATTTCTTACTTTGATATTTTTTTTCTACCACGTCAATTTCTAGTCATCATTTTTTTTTAAATTCGATTCGTACCCATCCTTATTGAATCGAGTACAAATCTGGTTTTTAAAAGTTAAAATTGACGTGGTAGTAAAAAACTATCAAAGAGCGGCTAAACCTATATATAAAATGTTATGATCGGACTTTAAATGGCGACACAGTGAATAAAATACTCGTACTAAAAGGCCGGTATTTGTAGGTGTGGTAAAAAAGTAAAAAAAAAAAACTAAGAATTGTTTTAACATTATCTTTAATCCTAGGGGGTGACTGATACAACTTTTCTTTTGTATGGAAGGCGAACCGCTCTAATGTGGGTATGCGATGAAGAATTTGATATTCGCAAAAATTGCAAAAAGTTATAAACCTATTGTACATTGAGAAGAAAATGATAACTGATAAAGAAAAATTAATCATTACGACGCAAAACGAAAACTGTCGAGGTCTAATTGACTACCGGGAAGGTTTTGCTTTGTGTTTGGTGGGGAATGATTACAACGAGCTACTCCCCTACAGATAAACTTTTCATTCGATCGTTTACTGTTTATCAATAGATTCTCAGTAGCCTTGTACTCTCCCAGCAAAACTTTTCATTACCAAGTAATGTATTAAACAGCTAAACTATTGAACACGAACTACTTACACATTCACTGTTTAAGTCATTACATTGTCATTGGAGGCAAGTACTTACCAATTGCAGAAAACTAATGACTTGGGTAAGCAATTGGAAAACAACAACAACAACTTTTTTTGTTGTTGTTTTATTTAAAAAAAATATATTTTTAAACGAATTCCAATTTTTTTTTATGACCCCATGGGGGTCTCGAACCCAGACCCCTACGACTGATAGGCGGAGACTCCTTCACTGAGCTACTTCATATGTTGAAGACTTAGCAGCTTATAATTAATATATATAAAATTTTTATTTTTAGATCCAAAATCATGTGTCAATAACTTTGTTTTTCCCTGCTTTTTTGCTTTGTTGTAATTTTTAGAAAATATTTCTATACGATTTTTTGTAAATGTTTAATGCATTTGATAAAAAACAAAGAAGTTTTTTTTAATTATTTTAAAACTTAAATAGTTTAAATCTTCCTTTTTGGTTATATAACATTGACTCTTACTTACTTAAAAGGCCTATAGTTACAACCTGTTATGGTCAAAGTATGAGCGTATTTTGGAACTCCATGGACTTCGATCTTGTGCGAATATTCTCCAATTTTATAGGCCAAGCTTTGAAAAATGTTCCTCTACTTGGTCTTTCCATCGAAGTTTCGGACGTCCTCTTCTAGCATTAGGTGGTGTAACATTTTAATTCTAATTTTATCCTCTTCATAGTAATTATTTTTTCCAAGAGAGGGTTACTAGCCCGTCGTCCTAACCCATTTTTATCGACCTTATGGGACAACTCTCGGTACATGTTAGCTCACTACTTTAAGGGGTGTTAAACTAGTTCCCTGGGTGATACCACGAGGAGGTCAGTGTCCGCAGTTGAGATGAAGGATGACCCAGATAAGTTGGGCTTACCAAGTTAAGAACAATCAAAACTGTGTTTGTTTTCCAACATCCCCTACATAATCAAAATTGACTCATGATGGTATTTTTTCATTACCGTGAGTTAGTTTTCCAATTTTTTTTTTACAGAAGGTAATATTTAAGTTCTTAAAATTCAAAAATCATTTAAAAAACTCTTTTAATAAAAAAAAAAAAAAAATTAAAAAAAATTGTTGGTCTTGGTAGGATTAAACCGGGGCCATTCAGTTTAAATTACCATCTTAATTACAAATAAGTACCTCTGTAATAACTTATTAGTTATTCGGAGGGTATGTTGTAGTCATTACAAGGTAACCAGTTACCAGAGTACTTGCCATTACTAAAGTTTTGCTGGGCTTTTAATGAGATACCATATCGAGCCCTTAGATTAAAATGATCGCAAGCGACATGAAAACTATTGATCGTAAGCGACAAAAAAACTTAATTAAACAAAAACGGGGAATGTTTTGGCGCATAACATTTTAGTTCTTTGTTAGTTTGCTACTTTCAACAAACTAATTAAATTTTTTCCAAATTGTTTATGCTGCTCAATATGCAGAAATCGGTCAATGGGTAGTTGGAGTTTTAGACCAATTTTTAAAAACATGTCTATTTTTAGCACAGTGGCCTCTACACTGAGCCAAAGTTGAGCACCATTGTATGTAAAACCTATTGGTCCGTATAACTTTCGTAAATATAAACCTATCGAAAATATTTTTACACATTCGAGAATAAAGAAAGAAAAATGTGATTACTGTACTACGCTATCTCTAATAGTTTAAGAGAAATTTAACGGAATGTCCCTTACTAAAGAGTGTTCTAAAAAAAATATGCATTTACAATTTTAGACAAAATTTATCCATAGTGCAAGAAATAATTTATTTTTTGATCAAGTTAGTTTCTATAGATATGTCAGATACTATTATTTTAGAAATTATTAATTTTCAATAGTTATTTCAATCAAAATGGACTGCGAAAAAAAAAGTTCGTGAAAATATAATTAAAACTTTTCAAAAAAATCCGTTATGGACTTTTAAAAAAATAGCTAAAAATTTGAAAGTTGACCCTCGAACGGTTTCTATTGCCATCAGACGGTATAAGGAAAACCTGAGCATTGAAAGAAACCCTGGATCAGGGAGGAAAAAAGCTCCTACAGATATTGGTAAGGCAAAAGAAGTCGAGCGACTCTTTCGAAGAGCGCCTAACACTTCTTTAAGAAAAGCAGATCGTACGGTGAAATGTTCTACGAATTTTGCACATAGAGTCAAAGCTTATGCTGGACTGAAGACATACAAAGTCCAAAAGGTTCCAGATCGCAATGCTATAAAGAACTTAGAAGCAAAAAAACGAGCGAAAAAATTGAAGTCTGATTTTATAAAAAAATTCACCTGTTGTGTGATGGATGATGAAACATACGTACTGGCAGACTTTTCTCAACTTCCTGGTCAAGATTTTTATGTTGCTGATAAACGGGGCAATGTTCGGCAAAAGTTTCGCACAAAAAAAGAAACAAAATTCCCTAAGAAGTTTCTCGTGTGGCAAGCTATTTGCAGTTGTGGCAAAAGAAGTAAAGTATTTGTGGCATCTGGCACAATAAACACAGAAATTTATATAAAGGAGTGCCTACAAAAACGGTTGTTACCCTTTTTAAGAGAGCACAGAGTGACTACATTTTTTTGGCCCGATTTGGCATCATGCCATTATCGAAAAAGGGCACTTGAGTGGTACTCAAAGAATAATGTCATTTTTGTACCACGAGAGGCAAATCCACCTAACTGTCCAGAACTTCGGCCTGTGGAAAGGTATTGGGCTCTGGTAAAAAAGGAATTGAAGAACACAGGAAAGATTTCCAAGAACATGTCCGATTTTAAGCGCAGGTGGAACACATGCTCCAAAAAGGTATCAGAAGCAACTGTAAAATCTTTAATGGGAGGGTTTCCGAAAAAAGTCGATAATTTTGCAAAACCCGAGTACTAAGTAAACATTTTAATGCTAAATGATTTTGTATAATATAATATTCATTATATTTGCGTATTTTGTAGAGTTTTTATATTAAAAGGTTTGATTTTTATTTAAGAAAATCCAACTACAAATTTTATTTAGAGCACTCTTTATTATTTAAATCTAAGGGCTCGACATATAATAACTTTTATAAAAGTGCGTCGTTCCACGATCTATCGAAAGGTGCCATTTTTTCAATATGAAGATTAGTAAGTCTCCCGCAGAGTGTCCCCTATGTAACCAAATATTTATCCAAATAGTGTTTAACGATAACTCTCTATTACTTTAAAGTCCGACACAAGAGTTCCTGAAATAGTCGTAAATTCCTATGATAAAATAGTTTTTGAACCAAATATTTTAGCTTTTTGTATCTATTAAACAGCAACAAGCAATTGCCGTAAACTTTTATTGGCGACAATTTCCTTAAGGAAAGTAACATGCTTTTGACACATATTTAAACACAGAAATAGTTTAGTTCTTAACCGGAAATTTACACGTTTTTTTAATACAATTTGAAAGTTTTTTTTAGTTCATTTTCAACATTTGCAACTTTTTTGTTTTCAATTTATCACACACAAATACAATGTTTATGGTCATTTCGTGTTTTCGGAAATTTCAAATACACATTATTTTCCATGAAATACATTTTAGCCAGGCACGAAGCACGACACATATTCAAACTTATACTTTTATGAAAAGAGATGGTTAAATGAAATGCAAGCAATTGCCATTATTATGGAATATAAACACTATTGCATGTTAAAAAAGTACATTCTATAGTCATATGATCGTTTATGGTTTTTGGGGCATTGAAAAAAAGTTGCAAAAAAAAAAAAATGCACAAAAAGTTTGTGCAACTAAAATGCAATAAGTATTGTAGTATCTAGTAGAAACGACAAAGTGTTTTTCTTTCTTTTAACACACTGACTCACAAACACACACACATTATTTGGTGTATGTTTGTTGGTTGGTTGGTATAGAGAAAATACTTTACAAGTGTCCATTTCATTTTTCTGTAAACTTTTATCATAAGAAGGATGTTGCATGTTAAACTGTAATTGTTGTTTATTTTAAAGATCATCCCGTACAAGAGTAAACTAACTAACAACCCAACTTAACATATACATATTTACATTCACATTTATACTTACACTCACAATATTGCAGAGATGTTAAAAACTTCCGTAGTTTTCCTGCATTTAAGCTCTTCCTACATACTTACTTACACCTCACTGCCCTTTAGTTGTACATACATACCTATAGCAATGTAAGAGTATTGTAAAAGTACTACACTTAAACACTAACTTTTTTTGTATAAAAATATTTACTTTTGAGCATGTTATAAGGTTTTTAGTTTGTTGTGTTAATAGTTTATGTTCTATTAATAATATCTACACTTTACTCCTTGCATTTATTCCTTTTTATTTTATTTATTTTTTGCATTAAAAATTACAACAAAACAAAAACTTTTTCCTTTAACTTTTATAGCATCTGAATCAGTTACAAAACTCTTTCGTCCATCTTCTTCATCAACTACAAAAAATGTGCTACCAACAGCCAATTCGGGCACTTCAACAACAATGGATTCTGTTTCATTGGTTTCGAATGCCAGTTCTATTAAACGTATGGATACTGATATTATTGAAATTGTTGATGAATCATCTCCAGATACTAGCAAAACTTTTCCCACACCCTCAACAGCTATAATGGGTGAAATACGTTCCTTAGACTCTGTTGATTCCACGGTATCGACAAAAGATGTGCAACCAAAAGTGACTGCAGTGAAAAGTGATACTCCCAAGAGGAATGTCAGTAAGTAGGCTAAAAGTATTAAGTTTTTAAAAGTTTTTCTTTTATTATTATCATTAATTAACAAAAATTTCAACTGATCTTATTATTTAACAATTTGTAGCATAAAAAGTACACTGTTAAAGTTTAAAAAGTGCCAATAGGTTAAGCTTAGCCAAAAAGATACATAATCAGAAAAAGCTTGTTGTATACTTTTAGGCTCAAATATTTTGTTAAGTCTTTCAACAGGAAACTTTAAGTGCTGATAACGGTCATCTTGTCGAATCTGAGAAGTATGTGATACGAATCGATCGTTTCTAATAATTTTTTTGAGGTTATTTCTGAAAAAAAAATTGACTTTAGTCCTTTTGACTGATAACTTATCTTTCATTTGGTTTGAATTTTTTGTGAAATGACGAAAATTGTCTCAAAAATTTATTTGAAATCAATCGATTTCAATTTCGATTACTGCATAAATTAGTTTTCAATCGGTTTTGCTAAATCACGATGAAAGGATTTATCATTAAAAAATATTCAAATCCTTTTTTTTTATTAGAGCAACTTACATCACGCGTCACCAAAAAATCAGTTAGTTGCACTATGTAGCAGTTAGCAACTGACCCTAATTTCCATTTAAAAATCATTATCAGAAATTGTTAAATTTCGAGGAGATCAACGATCGTCCAATGCTCTCTTATTTGTTTTGCATTTTTCTTTTGAGAAATACGTCGACCAGCCTAAATCGAAAGGTCGGACACTAACAACATGAAATTTTAGATGAGATCAATCAAGAGAATCCATGGCGGACCATACATTAATAGATCTTAAAATTTTAATGATATCTTACACATATTAGAGGCTCTTAATGAAAAACCCTTTCCAAATTTTGATAAAAAATATTTCGAAAACCTTTTTCAGAAATATTAACGCAATTAATTTTATTCCAAGCATTTTCTGGAAACTCCTAAAAGTATACAATGATTTTTTTAACAAATAATTTCGATTCATTGATATTTGTTTTTGTATAGGAAAATTTCATACAAGTTCACAAGAATTACAAAATTTTTTATAGAAAATTTTTTATTAATAAATTTTTTTACAGCAAATTTCTCGTTTTGAAAATTTTTCGCTATAATTTTTTTTTATAAAAAATTTTTCATTCAAAAATTTTTTATAGAAAATTCTTCTTTAAAAAGTTTTTTATTCCTCGTTATAAAATTTTTTTATAGAAAATTTTTCGTTATAAAAATTTTTTATAGAAAATTTTTCGTTATAAAAATTTTTTATAAAAAAATGTTCGTTATAAAAAATTTTTTGAGGCCCTGTGCTCCACTGGGAGTCAAGGATAACAGAAGAAGAATAATAACAAATTTTTTATAGAAAATTTTTCGTTATAAAGAATTTTTTATTGAACATTTTTTGTTATCAAAAATTTTTTATTGAACATTTTTTGATATTAAAACTTTTATAGAAAATTTTTTGTTCCAAAAATTTTTCGCTATAAAATTTTTTTATAAAAAATTTTTCGTTCCAAAATTTTTTTAGAAAAATTTTCGTTGAAAAATATTTTATTCTTTCTTATAAATATTTTGTATAGAAAATTTTTCGTTATAAATTTTTTTGTAAATTTTTCATTATAAACATTTTTACAGAAAATTTTTCATTATTAAAATTTTTTATAGAAAATTTTTCGTTATAAAAAATTTTTTATAGACAATTATTTGTTATAAAAATTTTTTATAGAAAATTTTTCGTTATAAAAAAATTTTTATAGAAAATTTTTCGTTATAAACATTTTTTTATTGAAAGTTTTTGCTATAAAAAATTGTTTGTTATAAAAATTTTTTATAGAGAATTTTTCGTTATAAAAATTTTTATAGAAAATTTTTCGTTATAAAAATTTTTTATAGAAAATTTTTCGTTATAAAAATTGTTTATAGAAAATTTTTCGTTATAAAAATTGTTTATAGAAAATTTTTCGTTATAAAAATTTTTTATAGAAAATTTTTCGTTATAAACATTTTTAATAGAAAATTTTTCGTTATACAAATTTTTTATAGAAAATTTTTCGTTATAAATTTTTTATAGAAAATTTTTCGTTATAAATTTTTTTTTAAGAAAATTTGTCGTTATAATTTTTTTTTAAGAAAATTTTTCGTTATAAAAATTTTTGCAAATTTTTAGTTATACAAATTTTTGATAGAAAAGTTTTCATTAAAATTTTTTTTAAAGAAAAATTTTCATTATAAAATTTTTTATAAAAACTTTTGGTCATAAAAATTTTTCATAGAAAATTTTATAAAACTTTTATAGAAAAAATTGCGTTTTAATTTTTTTAAAGGTAATTTTTTGTTTTAAAAATTTGTATAGAAAATTTTAGTTATAAAAGTTTTTATACATTTTTTATTGAAAAGTTTTCGTTATAAAATTTTTTATTGAAAATTTTTCGTTGTAAAATTTTTTTAGAGCAAATTTTCTGCATAAAATTTTTTTAAGAATATTTTTTGTTGAAAAATAATTTTTCGTTATAAAAATTTGTTGCTATAAAAATTTTTTATAGAAACATTTTCAATATAAAAATTTTTTATAGATAATTTTTTTTAGCAAAATTTTTTGTTTTTTATAGAAAATATTTTCGGTATAAACATTTTTTATAGACAATTTTTTATTATAACATTTTTCAGTAAATTTTTCGCTATAAAAAATAAACAAAAAATTATAATCCACAATTTTTATTTTCGTTACAGAAAATCCTTTCCTTACAACACCTTCTCCCATACAAGATCAAAATGATACAAATCTTTCCCAACTTCATAGAGAAATAGGTTCTCTCTATGAACAATCTTTGATCTACTATACAGCTCGCTTAATAGCGGCCAGATTTCTATTGACAGGATCTCCAAGTAGTCTTTACGATGATACAACTATACGAGTTTCTATAAAAAGTGTTTGCCTAAATGTTATGGCCCAATGCGCAAGAGTGTGTCCAGAAATTTTAGAAATTACTGTGAAATTTATGGAATTTGAAAAACCTAAAGAGAAAGTATTTGAAAGTCTACCCAAAGAACTTCTAAGTGAATCAAATAGTCCGCAGCAAATACCCAGCGATTCGAGTTCTAACATAGGCCAGGACTATGAACATTTGGAAGTTGGTTCTTCGTTTAATAACGAATTCACAAGAAAAACTTCTTTTTCGCAAATAGATGCTTTTCGTATGGATGACACTGAGGCGCCTTTATTGGAAATTATAGATGATTATTTTGGTAAAAGTACGACAGATTTTAATTTCAGTCAACCGTCGACCAAAATGACTCAAAGTGCAGATCCTGTTTTGTTTACAAAGACCGAGGAACGTTTGCAGAAGTCCCCCTTAATGAAAACTAAAAAAGATTTAACTTCATCGGAAATTATATCTAGAGAATCAAAGCTTAAAGGCTTTGTGGAAATAACCAAAGCTGAAGAGGATATGCCACCGGCGGATATGGCTCCCCCAAGACCTCCAAAGCGCACCAAGACTATTCGAAAATCTAAAAAAGAAGCTGAATTTATACTAAATAACTTGAGCCAAAATAGTTTGAATAGCAAACAATTTCTTTATGAAATTCTATTTTACTACAAACATGAAGATCCCATTTTGCGTGCTGGGGTCCAGTCAATAATTGGTCAATACTGTCGCTCTACACAAGCTGGTCTGTATGTGAATTCTAAAGTTAACTTACAATACTTATTGGCGATATTGTGTATGGTAAGTTTAAAGTTTTTAAATAAGTTTGAAATTTGTATTTTTATTATATAAGTAAGTACACCATTTTCAAGTGTGTGCCATGACTTAATAATTCTGAAGGTTGTTCCATTCTCTCTTTTTGTCGCCATGATAACTTTCTGACGTTTGTTAGGATAGTAAAAGTTTGTGCTACCATATTTTTTCCGACAATCCCACTTTTCTTATATTTTATGATGACTTTTCTAATATTTTATTATGAATAAAAAACTTACGAATATTTACGAAAAATAAATATAAATAATCATACAATTTGTTCCAACTATATTTCTTTGATATTGAATGTCTTTGTTATATGCTTAACTTCAAAATTACACATTTCTGATAACTAATCCCAATGTATTACGTACCCCTTTTCTTAATGTGGCAATATTTTTCTTTCAATTGTTTTCAAATATTAAACTTCAAAAACCCAATATACTTCAAAATAATTTTGAAGAGAGAGAATGAAACTTCCTTGTTATTATTATTTCATGGTGTGTGCTATACAATACATATATTTATGGAATTTCATGAGGATTTAGAATATATATGGACAAAAATCAAATAGTTTTAATTTTCGGAAATAAAAAAATTCAAAAAAACTTTTTGATCGCACACTATTTTTTTTTGGATTCTATTAAGAGAGCTTAGGGAATGTAAAATCCGTTCGCGTTAATGAAATTACGCGATGCGCGCAGAAGTTATGACGGTTAAAACACAAATTTCTAAAAAAATTTTAAACTATTTTATTTTTATTAGTTTTATGTTGATTTTGACACAACTTATATATTTTCAGGTGTTCTGTCGTTTCATGGTATTATGGTAGCTTATATATGCCTTAACACGAAGAAATAATGCAATTATGCATGTGAAAAAAAATATTTTTTAATAATATTTTTTGATTTTTTTAACCGCGATTTTCGCGAAATTTGACAAAATGTGAGTCTTAATTAAATTCTGCTGCCTTGACTTATGGACAAATTTAATTTAAAAGAATTTTTTATTTAAATATAAGTTTTAATAGGTGCATATCTTTCTAAGATATAAAATTCTTATTTGGTCCATAAAATCGTTAATCCTTATAATATTTTGGTGCGCTTCAAATCTAAGGTAAAGCTTTATTAAAGAATAGTTTTAAGGCCATTCCTGATCAATATTGAGCTAAATTCGCGATGTGCTTCATTGAAATGTTTTTAGATAAAACCTTCGCGTTCTCATTTAATAAAGAGATTTTTGAGAAACTTTTGATGCAAAACGGTTATAAATGACATCGCTTTCATGCCTTATGTGATTTTATCTCAGTCTGCATTCTAAAACCATTTAAACCAATATGCACTTTTTTGCACGATTTTCAAAATCTTCATAAAATTTTAGCAAACAATGATTTTTTGGTGCGTTGCGAGTGTGCTCCACGAAAAACCGGTATTTTGTAAAATTTACACTCAAAAACTCCCCATTTACACCTGTCGTATATCATACCTATATAGAGCACATTAACGAGATATATATCAAACAATGCGAAATTGAAAGATCTATTTATTTCGTTATCTATTTTTTTTAAATTCTTTGAGGCGGCCAAAAAATATGCGAAAAAAATTAAAAAGTGGCGAAAACGAGCTTAAAATTTTGGCAGCTATTAAGTAGTATTAGAAGTGACAAAATTAAAATTTAGAGGGAAGTGGATTTATCCCCTAAGTGTAGTGTCTATTTCGTAGAACAACAACTTTTGTTCAAATGTTAAAACGAATGCAGAAGAAGGCGAAATATGAAGAAAACTTGAATGCTTCAATCGATTTTTTAAATTTGCATGCCAATTACGCTTAGAAGCGCAAATTTGCGCTACTAAGATATTGTGTTTAGTATACAGAAGTTTTTGCGAGTTCAAGATCTGTAATTCGATTTTCCGAACTCCTAAGGATACAAAAATTATTCGAGTTGAAAGTCGGTTTCAAAGGAAAACAAACTGTTTGATTTTTGTCCATATCCCTTTTGGTTTTTGAGCTAATATTAAGGAAATTACAAGCGAATGACAATCTTTTTGATGGTGGGTATTAAAATGGAGGAACGGAGATTTGGTATTCCAGCTAATAATAAAAAGACAATTTGTCGCTTTTCTTCATAAATTTTAAAACCCTTATAAAGCCCCGTATTATTTTCCGAAATTTAAAAAAATATTTTTGTAGAATAAAAGTAAGGGAAATTTTAACCCCGTTAAAAATATCGTAAAATTTTCAGAAAATTGAAAAAATAGTATGCAGATATTTTTAAAATACAACTGGAAATGGTGAAGATAGAATAAGCATAATAAAATTTGTGCACTTTCTTATTAAATTTAAAAAAACTTCTGCTTATTTATCCCTTGTTAAAATTTTTTTTAAATATTTTTTTGCATTTTTCATTTTTTTATGTTTTTGTAGGGTCTACAAGATGAGATTCATACTGTTGTCATACAAGCCTTAAACACATTTGATAAAATATTTCCATATGTGATTTTTAAGTACATGTCAGCATCAACATCAGTTACTTGTCATAATGGTCAACATAAAGGGCAAAACTCAACCAGCAACAACAACACCAACAACGGCAGTAATAATACACAACAGCAAAACTTTTCGAAAGATGAAAAATCATGCAGAAACGAATGTGGAGTAAAGCAGAAAAAAGTTAAAGGATCTGATGCCACTGCTGCTACTGCTTGTAGATGCACAAACTTTAAGTGTATTTCGGGGCACTTTAACGATAATGATGAGATTATAAATGCGCTTTTGAATGCTTTCCAATTGCAAACAAAATTTAACAACGACCATAACAACTTAGCCAACAGCAACAATACAGACCCCAATAATATTAATATGCCCTGCTGCAGCAGCAGTGGTAGTGGAGATGATGGTGGTTTTGTTTGTGGTAGTATATCTTCATCACATCAACATAAAGTTAATACACATGCCAGTTATTGTTACGGATCATCAGCCGCATCAACACAACTTACATCATCTTCTTCCCTTATAGGGCCTGTTTCTTCGCATTGTTGTGGTGGCTTACTTTTCATATCACCAAAATTGCTATTGAATAAACTTCGTCTGTGTTACTACAACAGATATTGGTTGGTTCAAAATAAATATGCCGAAGTTATTTCAAATTTAAATTATGCTTCACTACGTTCCTATTACGGAAATAACTACACCAACAACTTGAACTCCAAAAACCACAATAGAAGTAGCTGTAGCATTAGTAAATGCAATTGCTGTTGCTCATCTTCAGCTTCTTTTCCTTTTCCTTGTGCTTGTCATTTATGTTGTTCATGTTGCTACGGCTTCTGTTGTGGTGGTCGTAACTCCTTAAATGGTCATGTCGAGGATGCTGCTGATAATGCTGATTTTGTCTGCAGCTTGGAGGTTGGTATTGTTATGGCTTGTTTGTATATATTGTGTGTATATCTTTAGATATATTAAAGTATTTTTCTTATTTCATTTTCATTTATATCAATAGGAATTTTTTCATATTAGTAGTCCAAAAAAAGTCTATTACAAATAACTATTAAAATATTTGTTTGGATGGCTTGGATTTTCTAAATTTGATTTAAAGTCAAATATTAAGGAAATTATTTGGAGCTTTTCTTTTTAGCTAAGAAACTAGTGCTGTCGAAATACTTTTGAACTTTGGGCTTCTATTCATAAAAAACTTATTAAAGTAATCGCTATTAAATATATTTAATTCAACTAGTCCTATGGTTGTTAGCCATAATAAAGTTGCTATTTTAAAAATCAAAAAAAAAAAAAAAAAGAAATTGAAGTTGGGTGTCATACTAATTTTTTTATGCATTACAAAGATCCAACCCAAACTAATATATAAAGTAGGAATCGTATATAAATTTAAAACTGCCAAATTATAAACTTTTGTTTTCATCTTATTAACAACATGTTTTTTTCGAAATCCGGTAAAGCGAGAAATATTACAAAAAGTTTTTAAAAAATTTCAAGATATCAAGTTTTATATAAGTGCATTATACTAGAATCCCAATTTATTATAATTGTTTATAATTATACTTAAAATTATGTTATTAATAAAACCAAAAAATCCCTCATACAACATCGATCGAAAATATTTTATACAAATTTCAAAACAGACTAAACACGAATTGTGTATTTATTATTTTGCCATTCTCAACTTAACTCAGTTTAGTCGTCTGCCAGTCGACCCAACTTTCACCCAACCAAAATATTTTAATTATATTGCGGAACTTAAAAATGTTGAGTTCCACAATATAACAAAATAATTTGGTTTTCGTGGACTGACAGACAACCAAACTGAGTTATTTTAAAAACGGCGATACGGCCCATAGTCAAAATGTACTATGGGCCTCAAAAGTTGCTGCCTCTATTAAAAACCAACTGCTCTGGCTCTATTATAAATTATTAATTCGAATATTTACTCATTCGTTACCAAGATCGCACAATATTTCTAACTCAAAAAAATCGTTTCAACTGAACCAAATTTAACTCTGCTAGTATTTAACTTGTTTTTCTTACCACTTTTCAATAGCAGATAGTATTCGTAAATAACTTAAAAATGTATTGGCCATTTACTCGATTAGAGACATAATTCAAAATTTGAATCAAATATTTATTCGAAATATTTTATCAAAAATTTTTGCACAAAAATTTCATCAACACTTTTCTATGTGAAAAGTTTCATTAAAAAAATTTTGTGTGAAAAATTTTCAGAATTTTTCTAAATAAAAAATATCAACAAAATTTTTCTATAGAAAATATTTTTCTAAATTTATCTTCAAAATTTTTTGATTTAAAAAAATTCATCAACATTTTTCGATACGAAAAATTTCATAAACATTTTTCTATATAAAAAATTTTATTAAAAATTTTCTTTATGAAAAATTTCTTCACAATTTTCCATATGAAAAATTTCATCAACATTTTTTTATATGAAAAATTTTTTCAAAATTTTTCTATATGAAAAATTTCTTCAAAGTTTTTTATGTAAAAAATTTTGTAAATTGTTTTTTTTATGGAAAAAATTTCATCAACATTTTTTTATAAGAAAAATTTCATCAACATTTTTTTATAAGAAAAATTTCTCAAAAATTTTTCTAACGAAAATATTTCATCAACATTTTTCTATATGTGAAAATTTCATAACCGAATTTCTATATAAAAAATTTTATCAAAATTGTTGTATATAAACAATTTATTCAAAATTGTTTTATATAAAAAATTTCATTTACATTATTCTATATGAAAAATTTCATCAAAAATTTTTTATATGAAAAATTTCTTCAAAATTTTTCTATATAAAAAAATTCTTAAAAATTTTTATATATGAAAAATTTTATCAAAATTTTTCCATATGAAAAATTTCTTTAAAATTGTTGAATATGAAAAATTTTATCAAAATTGTTTTACAATATATGAAAAATTTCATCAAAATTTTTCTATACGAAAAATTTCATCAAAATTTTTCTATACGAAAAATTTCTCCAAAATTTTTCTATATGAAAAATTTCTCCAAATATGAAAAATTTCATAAAAAATTTTTAATATGAAAAATTTCATAAACAATTTTTAATATGAAAAATTTCATCAAAATTTTTTAATATGAAATATTTCATCAAAATTTTTCTACATGAAAAATTCCATAAAAATTTTTCAATATGAAAAATTTTATAAAAATTTTTCAATATGAAAAATTTCATAAAAATTTTTCAATATGAAAAATTTCAAAAAAATTTTTCAATATGAAAAATTCCATCAAAATTTTTCAATATGAAAAATTTCATCAAAATTGTTTTATAAGAAAAATTTCATAAAAATTTTTTAAAATGAAAAATTTAATGAACATTTTGAAATATGAAAAATTTCTTTAAAATATGAAAATTGTTCAATATGAAAAATTTCATCAACATTTCTCTATGTGAAAATTTTCATCAGAACTTCAATAAGAAACATGTTCTTATCATTTTCTATATGAAAATCTTTTCTAAAATTTTTCTATATAACAAATTGTATCTACTTTTAATATGGAAGATTTTATGAATTTTTTTTTAATACATCTTCAATCGAAACGATATTTTTGAGTTATGTCGATGTTGTTGCAAAATTGCAATATATTTAGTAAATATGCACTCTTTATTGGCGTTTTGTGTCTTGAAGCATAAATAAATAAAATGGTACTTTTCTTATTCCAAAAAAATAAATACTGGGGGATAAATAATAGATATTTGTTGTTAAAGCAAATAGCATTTACCATGCAAACTTTACTAAATGTAAACCTAATAACAAATGATATGTTAGTTGATTTGCTCCATCTCGATCTCGCTTTCGTACCCTCAAAGTCTATAGAAATTTTCTTTTTTCTAGCTAAAAAAGAAATACACAAATAATATCTACTTACTTATAATGAACATCCTTTTTCCGTTCTCGTTACAGAATTCATTTATCGATGAACTTTTGCAATTGATTGGCGAAGATGATGTACGTGTTAGAGAACATGCCTCAAAATGTTTATGTAATTTCATTTTACAAAATGCCGAACATACGACGACGAACCCATTCCAACAGCCAACACAATCACAGCAATCGCAACAAAAGAAATTTCAATTCGATTATAAAAATGACAAGGATGCTCTACATAAAACTTATAAACAAAATCTAAAGTTATTGATTAACTTTTTAGACTACAGTATCTTTAATGATATGTCACCGGCACTGCGTGGCCTGTTAAATCCGAGACAAGACCATCAAACGGATATTTTAACAGGTTTGGATGGCTCATCATCATCATGCTCAACTGCATCCTTGGGCTCATTTAATGTGAATTTGCCAACAAGAGAAGAGATAGAGTCAGTTTTGGCTAAAGTGCTATATCGTCTAACAAATAAACTAATGTCTTTGGAAGATAAAAGTATGCAGGTATGTATTAGATTGAAATATAACACATACTTACTTACATATTCTCATATTCTGGTTATGGCCTATTTAATACAACTTCTTATTTTATGGTTATTAACTTTAAATCTTATCTAGTAATTCTAAATTTTTACTTCTTGCTTTCTTCCTTTTGGTAGTTTGGCATTATTTTATGCACAAAATATTTACTTACATATTTTTCATTTGCTGATTATTCTTGTGCTTGGACCGAGTTTAACTTTATGGAAATCTTCGTCAAATTATCACAGTATAATTATAACACAGCAGTCGACTTAACATGTCAAAGTGATTTGATTGATGTCAGCAGTAAATTAATAGTTGGTAAGTAAATAGTATAAAGTGCATTTCTAGCCAACAGTAGAGAGTAAAATTATTACTGTAATCAAATAATTATAAGTAAAAGATTTTTTTTTCTAATTTTGAGTTAACATGTTTGCTAAATATGTATTCCTTACTAAGTTTTTAATTTTGATGTTTTAACTTTGTAAATAAGTTATTAGGTCCTATAACTAAACTTATTTTCTCATCACTGTTTGATAACATATAATCTTTAGCATTTAGTTAAAGAAATGATATGAAGTTGACTTGTAAAATGAAACTGCAAAATTGTTAACATAATAACTTAATCCACGAGGGACAAAACTAAAGTTAAGGAAAATGTTTTTGATTAATATTTTGCTTTTCAATTTTTCAGTGTATTTTCCAGGGAGTGGTTTGGGATTAATTTTTTTAAAGTCGAACTAAAATATATCAGATGAAAGAATTTCCATCATTTTTACTTTTGTATGGGAATTTTTGGGTTTTGCGAAATTTAAAATCATAAAGATTTTTACCTGAAAAGGTAATGATTTCTAAAAAACAAAGAAATTGTGATTAAAAAAGAAATTATGACTAAAAAATTGACGATTTCAATTTTGCAATTTGCAAAATCGGTTCACATTTATAGCAGATAAATACCTAAAATAATAGAGCGTTTAACAAAAAAAAAACAAAAAAAATCCTTACGAACCTTTCCCATTTATTGGAAAAGTTTAGTATAGAATTCGAAGAAATCGGTCCACATTTGATCATAGAAATACACAGAAAATAAAGTTGTTATTTAAGGAATATTTATAAATTAAATAAAATGACGGACGCTATTTTTGCAGATTTTTTTCAACAGGACCCCCCTGTGTAACACATTTTAACAGAGATACTCATTCGAAATTCCTCCACCGTAACAAAGGTCATACTCCCCCAAAAGCGTTACGTAATTTATGAACAGCCCTTATGAGAGAATCATAAAGAAATGGCAGCGGTGTAATTTTTGTAGAGTTTTGACTGTGAGACACGGTTGCCATTCTACTTCTTTGCAAATTGCTAGAATCGCCAAAAAACATTTTTGATTTAATTTTTAATTTAATTGTGGTCATCCGAAGAATCTGTTCCAACATTTGTTGAGGGTAACAAAAAGTTGAGCGCATCAATATTTTACATTAAGTCATCAAGTTCTAAATTGTCGTTGTGTAACTGCAATATTGGCAGGAGTAGGCAGCCCATACCACCAAAAGCCGATGATTTTTTTTAATTTTCGTAAATACCGCGATAATTAATAAAACTCGTGAAAATTAGTATCAAAATTATTCAGTTGGAATTTGGATGTTAACAGAGTCAGTTGGTGCCGCTTTGTTAAAAAAAGACGAAAACAAAATAGGCAAGAAACATATCAAAATCCAACAAAATATCAATATCTACAAAATACATGGTTTGAGAGAACAAAGAAATGTAATCTCGAACATTGTTGCCACGACACTATTATTTTTGCAAACATTGGGAATATTTTTGTAAATATTGGGAATATTTTTTAAAACAGAAATAAATTCTAATATTAAACAATTTTAGATTTTTATTTTTTTAGATATTTTTGACCCAAAAAAATTTTCTATAGAAAAATGTTTGATAAGAAAATTTTTTATAGAAATATTTTTGATAAAAAATTTTCTATACAAAAATTTTTGATAAAAAAAAAAATTTTTGATTAAAAAATTTTATATAGAAACAATTTTGATAAAAAAAAATTTTTATAGAAAAATGTTTGATAAAAAAATTTTCTATAGAAAAATTTTTGAAAAAAAAAAATTCTATTGAAAAATTTTTGATAAAGAAATTTTCTATAGAAAAATTTTTGATACAAAAATTTTCTATAGAAAAATTTTTGATAAAAAAATTTTCTATAGAAAAATTTTTGATAAAAAAATTTTCTATAGAAAAATTTTTGATTAAAAAATTTTCTACAGAAAAATTTTTGATAAAAAATTTTCTATAGAAAAATTTTTGTTAAAAAAAATTTCTATAGAAAAATTTTTGATAAAAAAATTTTCTATAGAAAAATTTTTGATAAAAAAATTTTCTATAGAAAAACTTTTGATAAAAAAATTTTCTATAGAAAAATTTTTGATAAAAAAATTTTCTATAGAAAAATTTTTGATAAAAAAATTTTCTATAGAAAAATTTTTGATAAAAAAATTTTCTATAGAAAATTTTTTGATAAAAAATTTTTTTATAAAAAAATTTTCTTTAGAAAAATTTTTTATCAAAAAATTTTCTATAGAAAATTTTTTGATAAAAAAATTTTCTAAGAAAAATTTTTGATAAAAAAATTTTCTAAGAAAAATTTTTGATAAAAAAATTTTCTATAGAAAAATTTTTGATAAAAAAATTTTCTATAGAAAAATTTTTGATAAAAAAATTTTCTATAGAAAAATTTTTGATAAAAAAATTTTCTACAGAAAAATTTTCGATAAAAAAATTTTCTATAGAAAAATTTTTGTTAAAAAAATTTCTATAGGAAAATTTTTGATAAAAAAATTTTCTATAGAAAAATTTTTGTTAAAAAAAATTTCTATAGAAAAATTTTTGATAAAAAAATTTTCTATAGAAAAATTTTTGATAAAAAAATTTTCTATAGAAAAACTTTTGATAAAAAAATTTTCTATAGAAAAATGTTTGGTAAAAATATTTAAAAAAAAACTTTTTCTTTTTAAAACGTAACAACTACACTTAAAAAAAATACCTATTGTAGTTAAAAGTATAAAAAACGGCAACTCTGCCGACTATTTTTTTGTTCTGTTCTCTTTGCGCCGACCCTTGAATATTGGTAATATCGCAGAAAATGTTACTTCTGATTTCCGCGTCATTTCGGTACGAAGAGCACGACTGCCGTTGTGTGGTGGCGTCACAATCTTAAATATTAATCTAAATGTCTTGTTTTGTCTCTGGTACATGGGTTTGAAAAAAAGATCCAAGACATCATTGAAATATACAGTAATCACATTTTTCTTATGATCACCCGACCTTCGTATACATTGGAGTAGTCAATGAGTAATCGTAATGAATATATCATTAAACAGTCATACAAAACTCAACTTATTCTCTAATACGTATTAACATTTGTGCTCATTTTCGTACTTAGTCAACGGGGAAAAGATTTATATGCAAGGCCTTTGCTGATATATTTTTTTTTCTTTAAACATTTCATACTTCATACATTTTATAAAGGAGTCGAATCGAAATGACTCTACTGGAAATAATTCGATTTTTTAAACTTTTTTCAAAAGATCGGTCAAACTTTTTGTGAATGTAATAGTAGCTCCAAGCCAAAGTTAGGCAAAGTATCTCTGCTCAACATTGCTCTAATATAGCTCTTGGATTCTTTTCACCCAAAATATGGCAATTATGCTTGTTGACGTACATATTGAGCTAGGAATGGGTGAAGATTTTTTAGTAATTATACCCATCACTTATTAGTTTAAGACCCATCTTTTAGTATACCGATTGAATCAGAATCACTCCCTGATTTGACTTAACTATGTCCACGTAAGCTTGTTACCAAAGTTCAGGTTTTATTAAATTTAGCACACCTCTCATACAAGACACATTCTCAAAAATCTTTTAAATATCCACAAAAGCACAAAAACGCTTATAAATGTGAAGATAATTGCATTTTATTACAAAAACTTTGCCCTGATAAATATTTTGTAAATATTAACCGATAACCAAAATTTGGTAAGCATTGATCCACAATTGACCCTAGCTTGCATATCAAGTTCTCCCTTGTAAATGTCATAAATCTACTAAAATCTCGAAATTTTGAAAAAATAGCACATACGAGTATATGTCGCTAAGAATTAAAGAAAACTTGTTAAATTGTCGGTCCATATTTGACATTTAGTAGTGAATGTTATCATATAGTCAGGCTTAACTGACTGTAGCCTTTCCTACTTGTTTTTTTTAAGGATGTGACTTTTAACAAAATATTTTTTAATTTCATTAACCAAGACCTATCTTTAAAAATCTAAAATAAAAATATTTGCAATTTTTATTAAAATTAAAATAATAATTAAAAAGTTTTATAATAGTATATTGCACTAAGATCCCAATTTATTAGAATTATTTATTTTTGTAATAAATAGTTTTTTGATAAAGCCAAAAAATGTTGGTGGGGAAACCTTTCCTCGACGCATTTCGATGGTTGGTTGGGCCATCTCATAAGGAGGAATAGACAGAGCGAAACCACACATTATAAATTATTTGAGGGACAGAATAAATACGAATTATTGTATCCAACAAATATCAACATAAAGCGAAGATTATCATTTGAACAGAAACACACAAACATTTTTCAGTTTTATCATTTCTTTATTTCCCATAATATAATGATAATACTTCAATTTTAGACGCCCTTTATACTAGAAACGTTTGATAGTAAAGGCCCTTAAATTTTTCCTCTTGGTTGGATAATACAAATAAAACACATACTAATATTTACATTTGCATCAACAACACAAAATTTGTTTAGAAGTTTCCGTTTCTTTCTCTTCATCCAGAATATGCTGCAGACTTCAGACATCATAGAAAATTACTTGCATGTTACATAAGCCGACATAAATTAAGCAACAAATATGATTTTACTTCATTTTACTTTTATATTTTTGACTTAACTTAGAACGTTAACATTAAATTCTATGATAAAAGTGTAAGCTCTTTAGTATCTCTTCCTAGAGATGTTCATGTGACCAGAATTAGTTGTTAGGTTTTTAATTTTGATTCAGTGATAAATTAAAAGTCTCAAATGCACTCATTGTCAGAATGAGTGCAATTTGAAAACATCTAATATTTGATTGTAAATTTAAGGTAATTTTAATTGAAAGCTTCAACGTCTTTATTTCTTAACGATAACTCTTGCAACAGAAAAACTTTGTCACTTTGCCATCTCTAGAACTTTTCTTGGTTGGGTGTATGTATGTGTTTAAGTTAGTGTGCGTTTGTGTTTTGAGAGAAATTAATTCGTAAGGATAAACTTTGTTTACTCATGAACGAGACGCACAATCTCAGACGGGAAAGATATAAAGGCCTTTATTTTTGTATTCGTTAAGAACGTTCGATTTCTTTTGAGAACTGGTGACAAACTAACGATTTTAGCAAATCCTTTTCAATTCAAGTAAAATTGACCTAAGTAGAAAAGAACATTAGCTGTTGTTTATAACCAAAATAATATATAGAAATTGCAACAAATGCTTGTAGAAAAAGCACATTCTATTAGGCGGTCTAGAAACTGAAATATTTCCCTCTGGGAAATTTGCATACATTTGTGTTAACTTACATCAGATATGTAGTGTGCTGATGCTTAAGAGTTTTGTTAATAGTAAATGGTTTTTAGTTAACTATGTCATTATGAACAAGTGGTTTTTCCTTTAGCTCTGTTTCCATATCTCTGGCTGTAGTTAAAGAGTGATATAAGTAGTGTCATACAATTTAAATTACAGAAACAGTTAAAATTGCTTTAGATTTTATGAAAAAAATACTTTTGTAAAACAACAACATCTAATGAACAAAACCTTAGGCGAAAATTTAAAATATCCAGAGGTTTTAAATCGTAAATGGTCTTTACGCCATTGATATTGACCGTGACATTGACCGACGACTACCCGGTAGAAGAAAGATAACGTTAATTTGATTTTTGTAACGCATAAAAATACTAGCCTCACACTAATCACTTTCTGAGTAGATTTGATGATGTACATCCGTTTAGAAGGCTGGCTGGAGTTCATGTAAGCTCTTTAATGAGGTACTGGTCGCAACTTTGAAGATATATTAATGAAATTTCATTATTACGGATCATTATTTCGATTACCTACCATAGAACTGCCTTTTTAGGAATAGAGCTTTTGGACTTTATACCCACATTTTTTCCTTTTAATAAAATTCTTCATAAATATAAATATTACCTATGTCAACCGAAATCAGAATATCATATTTTGTTAGAATCGCTCCATTTTTGATCAAAGCTCCCATACAAGACAAATAAAAGTCATTGAAATACCCAGAAAATTTCGATAAATCTATAACCGATTCTTAACAAATAGTTGGCCTTGACCGGCTTTAGTATTTTCTAACTTGTTTTTGTCAAAATTTTCCTAAATTATAAATATTTAAATTTTTTCTATCTTTTATATATTTTTATAATTTTTCAAATTTTTATAAATTTTTCAAATTTTATTTAATATTTTTATAAATTTTTAACATTTTATAAATTTTTAAAATTTCTATAGATTTTTAAAATTTTTATAAATTTTTAAAATTTTTATAAATTTTTAAAATTTTTATAAATTTTTAAAATTTTTATAAATTTTTAAAATTTTTATAAATTTTTAAAATTTCTATAGATTTTTCAAATTTTTATAAATTTTTTAAAATTTTTATAAATTTTTTGAATATTTTTAAATTTTTTCAAATCTTTATAAATTTTTCAAATTTTTATAAATTTTTCAAATTTTTATAAATTTTTCAAATTTTTATAAATTTTTCAAATTTTTATAAATTTTCCAAATTTTCATAAATTTTCCAAATTTTCATAAATTTTCCAAATTTTTTTAAATTTTTCAAATTTTTTTTAAATTTTTCAAATTTTTTTAAATTTTGCAAATTTTTATAAATTTTTAAAATTTTTATAAATTTTTCAAATTTTTAAAATTTTAAAATTTTTATAAATTTTAAAATTTTTATAAATTTTTCAAATTTTTATAAATTTTTCAAATTTTTCAAATTTTTATAAATTTTTTAAAATTTTATAATTTTTTCAAATTTTTATAAATTTTCAAATTTTTATAAATATTTCAAATTTTTATAAATTTGTCAAGTTTTTATAAATTTTTCAAATTTTTATAAGTTTTTCAATTTTTTATAAATTCTTATAAATATTTCAAATTTTTATAAAATTTTCAAATATATATAAATTTTTCAAATTTTTATAAATATTTTAAATTTTTAGAAATTTTTCAAAATCATAGAAATTTTTCAAATTTTTAGAAATTTTTCAAATTTTTCATAAATTTTTCAAATTTTTATAAATTTTCAAATTTTTACATATATTTCAAATTTTTCAAATTTTTAGAATTTTTTCAAATTTTTTTAAATTCTTCAAATTCTTAGAAATTTTTCAAATTTTTAGAAATTTTTCAAATTTTTATAAATTTTTATAAATTTTTCAAATTTTTATAAATTTTCAAAATTAGACTATTTTTAAAAATTGTATCAGGGTTAATTTTCCCATTAAAATTAATTACACTGTCCTCGATTTTGAAAACTTTTTTTTTTACCAGCAAAAGGGAGACCTAGTGGGGAAAAATAAATCTAGTTTTCGAGATATAGCGTTATAAAAAAGTGGAGGAGTTTGCTTAATAAATATTCGCATAACTCAAAAAGTGTTTATTTTCTTGAACTGAGTAAAAAATGGTGCCAACCGTTTTTTTTTTAGGTAAGCTCTAGTTTGCGAGATATAGCGTTATAAAAAATATAGGTGGTTGCGCAATAAATATTCGCGTAATACGAGAACTGTTTATTTTTAAAAATCGCAGTCGTTTTAGAAATACATTTTCTTGGTAGCAAAAAAAAACTATTTTTTTGAAAAATCGCAAAAATTTTTATTTTTAAAAATATTTTTTTTTTGCAAACAAACAATTTATGCATTTATTTTAAAAACGACTGCTCGGATAAAAAAAATTATTAGTGTTTCCGAAAGATAGTTTTGTTGCCAAATTTTAAATTTTTTCTTAGTTCAAGAATTTGGCAGAAAGTTTAAAAGTTATAGCTTGATACAAAGATAACCGATTCTTATTCTCCTGCTCCGAATTTTGTTATTTTTGATTATTTTTTAAATCAAAGTTTTATTAATCTTTCAAAAATTTTTCTCCATTTGAATATTTATATAAATACATTTTTGTCTTAAAAAATCTATTTCACCCTATCCTATGCATCTTTGGTTTTTTTCATGTTGTCTAGGTTTTGTTTTTTTTTCAAATTTCTCTACACATTTTGTTAATTTTTTTGTTGTTCTGGCTTTTAATAAGTTTTAACGAACTATAAAAATCTGCATATGGCAAATCCTTAGACAAAGGTTAAGAAAACCATTTACAATTGTTTGATAAAAAGTTACAACAAACCCGCAAACTCTACGAATACTTTTTATTTTAATGATAATTTTATGTTGAATCTCGTTTTTTTAAATATTTTTTGTCAGATTTCAGGTTTTTAAAGTGTAAAACTTTACAGATTTTAAATGATTCTTTACAAAATATGATAATTATTTTTTTTATGTTGAATAGTAAAAGTTTTTCTTTTAGTTTGTACAAAAAATTTAAAGTTGTGCTTAAATTTAAATGTATCTAAAAGATATTTTAAAATGTATCTAAAAGATATTTTTAACTATTTTTAAGTTTTTAAAAATATTTACATAAAAGGTTTCATTTTTGTGCTATTTTATATAAAAAATAGTACAATTGAAGACCTTATTTTGAAAGTGGATTCCATTTTTTTTTAATTGAGATATAAAGGGTTTTGCGTTTTAGTGTTTTTAAAAATATAGGTAACCAATTTTAGTAAATTAAATCTTAAGTTTTGATTAGAACCTATCAAATTTATTCATTCATAAAAATAAATTTATAAAAACCATTCGAAAATATGTTTTTTATCGGGTTGAATGGACTTATACCACTTTCAAAACAAACATTTTAAAATATTTATTTTTTATATGAGTAATTTCGAAATATTTCCTATAAAAAGTACAATTTCTAGTACATAATTTCTTATTATAGTCAACTTTTAAAAAAAATTTAAAAATGTTTGAAAACTTTACTATTTAAAAATTTACTATAAAAAGTAAATTTTTGAAAAATTTACTATAAAAAGTAAATTTTTGAAAAATTTACTATAGAAAGTAAATTTTTGAAAAATTTACTATAAAAAGTAAATTTTTGAAAAATTTACTATAAAAAGTAAATTTTTGAAAAATTTACTATAAAAAGTAAATTTTTGAAAAATTTACTATAAAAAGTAAATTTTTGAAAAATTTACTATAAAAAGTAAATTTTTGAAAAATTTACTATAAAAAGTAAATTTTTGAAAAATTTACTATAAAAAGTAAATTTTTGAAAAATTTACTATAAAAAGTAAATTTTTGAAAAATTTACTATAAAAAGTAAATTTTTGAAAAATTTACTATAAAAAGTAAATTTTTGAAAAATTTACTATAAAAAGTAAATTTTTGAAAAATTTACTATAAAAAGTAAATTTTTGAAAAATTTACTATAAAAAGTAAATTTTTGAAAAATTTACTATAAAAAGTAAATTTTTGAAAAATTTACTATAAAAAGTAAATTTTTGAAAAATTTACTATAAAAAGTAAATTTTTGAAAAATTTACTATAAAAAGTAAATTTTTGAAAAATTTACTATAAAAAGTAAATTTTTGAAAAATTTACTATAAAAAGTAAATTTTTGAAAAATTTACTATAAAAAGTAAATTTTTGAAAAATTTACTATAAAAAGTAAATTTTTGAAAAATTTACTATAAAAAGTAAATTTTTGAAAAATTTACTATAAAAAGTAAATTTTTGAAAAATTTACTATAAAAAGTAAATTTTTGAAAAATTTACTATAAAAAGTAAATTTTTGAAAAATTTACTATAAAAAGTAAATTTTTGAAAAATTTACTATAAAAAGTAAATTTTTGAAAAATTTACTATAAAAAGTAAATTTTTGAAAAATTTACTATAAAAAGTAAATTTTTGAAAAATTTACTATAAAAAGTAAATTTTTGAAAAATTTACTATAAAAAGTAAATTTTTGAAAAATTTACTATAAAAAGTAAATTTTTGAAAAATTCACTATAAAAAGTAAATTTTTGATTGTTTTTAAATGTCAATAAAAACAATCTTAGACTCTAGTAGTAAAAATCTGAATAAGTTTAACTTTTACTCTGTTCGAATAATTTTTTTTAAATTTAAAAATGCATTGGATTTTACCCACTTTCAAAAAAAAAAAAAAAAAAAATGAAATTTTTATTTTGTTTTAATAAACATTTTTTTTAAATTAAAAATGTGTTGGACAAAACAAATAAATTTGATTTTTTTTTGTTTGAATAAACCACTTTAAAAATAAAAATTGTATCAAAATACAAAATGTTTGTCAATATTTTAGTAGGTTTTGTAAATTTAAAATTAATTATTTTTGGCATAATAAGATCCTTTCTCCATCATTAGCTCAATTTTTTTGGAATGTGGACTTATTACACTTTTAAAATTAAGTCTTCAATTATAAGATTTTAAATTCTGAACTTTTTGGAATGTGGACTTATTACACTTTTAAAATTAAGTCTTCAGTTATAAGATTTTAAAGTCTCCTAAATAAATTTTAAATCAAAAAGGCATTAAAGCTAATCTATAAAATATTTTTATCACTATTTATCTAGCCAATCTACATAGTAAATATGTATAATAATATTTTATTTCATTACTACACTTTGCTATTTGCAGGTTCTTTGATCTTTCAACCAGATGTCCATGCCAATCGTGACACCAATTTAAGTCTACTTAAGCACACAATAAAAATTATAAACATTTATTATCATATTTTCACAAATCAAAAGCCTTTAATTATGGCCAAAAGCCAAAAAGTTGATCTTTTTAGCAACGCCAAAGAATTGGCTATGACACAAAGTATTGGCTATTTTGGCAATGAATTTGTCTACATAAAACTTTATCAAACATTAAAAAGTGCCTACGATAACTATAAGGTGAGTCTATTAGAAAGAAAAAAACTGGTATTAAAATAAATAGACTTAAAATAGAGGAAGTCTATAAATAAAACTATTTGTTCTACTTTAAGAATCTTAACGAAATTCTTTGGATTTAAACATTCTAAGTTTTTGTTTTAAATTTTTGTATTTCTTTTCTTGGTTATTGCGAAATGTTAAAAATTCAAATAAAACAAAAACAAATTTATCAAGATTACCATTAATGAGGAAGCTGGCAGCAAATTAATTTCCCTTTTAAAAACATGTTTAAACTCAATGAGTGCTTGCATTGAACTGCTGCCCCATGAGGCGGCAGCTTTAGCTTACAGTGCTGGTGGAGGCAGCAGCAGTATCGTTAGTGGTAGTGGAAGTAATATTGCGAAAAGTGCAACGGATGTAAACGCTGTATTGTTTCCAAATGCTATGGCAGCCGGAGGAGCATCTATGGCAGCCGGCTCAACAACAGCAACGACAACAACGGTATTAGCATCAGGATCTTCAGTAGCTACTGTTTGTAATTCGGTATTGAAATTAATTGAAGAAACTCTTCAGTACTTGACCAAAGTCATAAATTATGCACCAGAAGAGAGCATTGCATGTCTGCGACAACTGTTGAAATATTTGTTTGCTAGAAATTATGGCAACAGCAGACAACAACAAGAACAACAATACAACATTAAACAAGGCCATTATCCCAAGGCAGCAGCAACAACAAAAACTATAACAAGAGCAACATTTCTAAAAACCTATTTTAAGGCCAAATGCAAAGAATTGCATTGCATTAGCAAAGATGATGATGGTTCTGGCTGTTGCAATTCAACTACAACTACAACATACCACACACAACAAACAAATCAACCACCATCACCGGCAACATCATCTCCTTCAATGTTTGCTAATGTTACCCAAAAACCATCAACTGCAACAACAACAACAATAACGACGGCAAAAGAAGCTTCCGTTTTGCATGATTATGATTCTTGTTGTTCGCCTTCATCTTCTTCTGCTAATGTTAATAGCCCTGCTGGTGAAGGAGATGGTGGTGGCCTAGGAGACGTAGCTGGCAATGTTTATATTGGTCCTACTGGCATTGTTATTGCTGGCTCACAAGATGATTATCTATTGTTGGCTGAACTATTTGCAAGTGGTTTAGAATTTCACACTTTGAAATCGGAGCATGAGTCAGAGTTGTCTAAACACATAAAACTGTTTGAGCCATTGGTCATATATTGTTTAACTGTAAGTACTAAGTATTACATGTTACATTTTCATATACATTTAGATGTACATATGTATCTATCTGCATTAATCTTGCTTGTAATTGTCTCATTTTAAGATACTTCTTCTTTTCGAGATCATACAAAATTATTTTCATTTCCTTGTTGAAAGCTGAATTATATACTTTGATATGGATGTGTTTTTTTTTTCTTTCTTATTAACTTTGTTACTTATAGCTTTTCCTGAAGTGTAATGGACGTGTTCAGTCGCAGATTTTAGACCTTTTAGTTTTGCTGTTGGATTTAAATGTTACCTATAGCATTTTGGATTCAAAAAATGTGATATTTGAGAATATTCTTAAAAGTTTGGACATAATTGAAAGTGGCATAGCTCGGTAAGTTTTTATGTTGATTTCTAATAATATTTCTAAGAATTCTATATTCTGCTATTATTAATAATTTGTATTATTAAATTTGGTAATATACATTAGAGAGATCGGGGATAGTTTTATAGTTTCATAAATTGATATGGGGTATAGGGGTATTATAAGTTTGTGCTGATGTATGTAACGTATAGAAATATGTGTCTTAGGCCCACCTTTTAGTATACCAATAGGCTTAAGATCACTTTCTAAGTTGATTTAGCGATGTCAATCCTTCCGTCCGTGCGTCTGGTTGGCTGGCTGAAACCCCATGTAAACCATGTAATCAAAGTACAGGTTGCAATTTTAAAGATATTTTGATGAAATTTGGCACAAATATTTTTTTTAAAGTGGACCTTGGCTATTGAAGTTCGTCAAAATCGGTAAGTTATTTATGGTACCTTCCATAGGTCCCACTTCCCGGAATTGCTATATTGGCCACAAATATCAATATTTAATATTATAAGTTTTTGCTGATGTATGTAACGCATAGAAATATTAGACCCATCTTTTAGTATACCAATGGGCTTAGAATCACTTTTTGAGTCGATTTAGCGATGTCCGTCCGTCCGTCCGTCTGGCTGGCTGGACCCCCATGTAAACCTTGTTATCAAACTACAGGTCGCAATTCTAAAGATAATTTGATGAAATTTGGCACAGATCATTTTTTTGATAATGGGACCATGGCTATTGAAATCGGTCGCAATCGGTCCATTATTTATGGTACCTCCCATAGGTCCCACTTCCCGGAATTGATATATTGGCCACAAAAATCAATATTTTTTCATGAAATTTAAATCAAATACTGCTTATATAAACTTAAATCCCTGTACCAAATTTCGTTGAAATCGGTCCACATTTGACCATAGCTCCCATATAAACTCTTTTCTCCAAACGCACTAAATTAGACAAAATTCACTAAAACGCTCGTAAATCCGAAGATAATGAGAATTTTAAGTTTATTTTTTGCATACATAATTTTTGTAACAACTGTAAACAATCTGCCAAATTTCGAGATAATCGGTCCACATTTGACCCTAGCTCTCATATAAGTCCAAATGGCGGAAACAGCTTAAATGTATAAGTTTTGAGAATATATATGATGACAAAATTTAGCAAATATTTGTCCTTATACAGGAAAAAGAACAACTATGACCTTAGTGGTGAAGGGTATCGTATGGTCGGGCTTGACCGACTATAGCACTTTCTTACTTGTTTTTTATGAAATTTAAACTTAATACTGCTTATGTAAACTAAAATCACTGTACCAAATTTCGTTAAAATCGGTCCACACTTGACCATAGCTCCCATACAAACTCTTCTGTCAAAACGCACTAAATGAGACAAAAATCACTAAAACGATCGTAAATCTGAAGACAATGAAAATTTTAAGTTTATTTTTTGCAAACATAATTTTTGTAATAACTGTAATCAATTTGCCAAATTTCGAGATAATCGGTCTACATTTGACCCTAGCTTACATATAAGTCCAAATGACGAAAATAGCTTAAATATATAAGTTTTTAGAAAATGTTTGTATGATGGCAAAATTTAGCAAATATCTGTCTTTATAAAGGAAAAAGAACACCTTTGACCTTAGTGGCCAAGGGTATCGTATGGTCGGGCTTGACCGACTATAGCACTTTCTTACATGTTTTAATGTAATTTAATGTGTTCCGAATGAATTTTGTAGTTGCATTTAGTCAAATAAAACTCAAACCGTGCAATATATAACTGTATAAAATAATGGACTTTTTCGGAAATCTTTGCATTAAAGATTTTACAGCTGCTTTTGTCACCTTTTAGGAGGAGATGTTCCATATGCGTTTAAAATTGGACATGTTCTGGAACATCTTTCCTTTTTTACAACAGCAGTACCTTATCACAGGTCGAAGTTGTGGACAGTTACGGTGGATTTGCCTCCCGCGGTACAAAAAAGACATTAATTTGATATTCATATTTTTATATTGAAATTCAGGTTTATAATATAATATTAAGGACGTTATGTTTTTGCTACATGGTGCCTAAAGAAGTGCATTTTATAGAAATTTACAGAGAACATGGACCGTAAATGGTCCATCCAAACAATGTACTCTGAGCCGTAGGAAAACCGGTCTTAGAAATAATACCCTCGCATATAACCTTAGGGTATAGATCAACACCAATGATGATGTCAATGGAGCCAGACTCATAGAATTTCGAGTCGGCGAGGAAAAGATCTCGGAAATTCTTCCTGTAGGAATCTGGAAGGGAATGTGATGGAGTCCGCAGGGTAAGTCTGTTGTCGACTCGGAACGTACCTTCTATTTTAGATGAGGAATCATAACGTGATTTCAGAACAAGTTGACATATAGTCTCATCGTTTAAGGAATAAGCGTCCAAGTCCAATTTATTGACCAAGGCTTTGGATACACGACTAACGAGAGAACCAGAATCCAACAAACAACGAGCATGTGCTGTTTTCGACCCCAGTTTAACCAAAACTGTCGGATGTAGGGTGGCAGTGTTTTGTCGTATTATCGTTGACAGTGTTGTTTTAGATGTTGTTGGTGGTGAGGGTTCTCGTTTAGCCTTGGTTGTGGATGAGTTGCGAGCTTTGGTGGACGTAGAAGGTCTCGGATTTGGAGACTGAGAACGTGATCTTGACCGCGATCTTTTGGGCGATGGTAGAAGGTCTTTCCTGAGTCTTGGATGTACATGGAGAAGCGTATGATGAAACTTATGACAGTGTTTGCATCCATGCTTCGAAAAACATGTTCCATGGGAATGATTATGAGCAAGGCAGTTAGTACAGTATTTGTGGTTGCGTACTGTACGAATGCGATCTGCCATGTTCATCGCTAAGAATTTTCGACAATTGCGAAGCGGATGTGGTCGTTTGCAGATACGACATGGATAAGCATTGTAATTTGCGGGAAGACCTCGTGATGACAAAATTCACTAAAACGCTCGTAAATCCGAAGATAATGAGAATTTTAAGTTTATTTTTTGCATACATAATTTTTGTAACAACTGTAAACAATCTGCCAAATTTCGAGATAATCGGTCCACATTTGACCCTAGCTCTCATATAAGTCCAAATGGCGGAAACAGCTTAAATGTATAAGTTTTGAGAATATATATGATGACAAAATTTAGCAAATATTTGTCCTTATACAGGAAAAAGAACAACTATGACCTTAGTGGTGAAGGGTATCGTATGGTCGGGCTTGACCGACTATAGCACTTTCTTACTTGTTTTTTATGAAATTTAAACTTAATACTGCTTATGTAAACTAAAATCACTGTACCAAATTTCGTTAAAATCGGTCCACACTTGACCATAGCTCCCATACAAACTCTTCTGTCAAAACGCACTAAATGAGACAAAAATCACTAAAACGCTCGTAAATCTGAAGATAATGGGAATTTTAAATTAATTTTTTGCATAATAATTTTTGTTACAACTGTAATCAATTTGCGAAATTTCGAGATAATCGGTCTACATTTGACCCTAGCTCACATATAAGTCCAAATGACGAAAATAGCTTAAATATATAAGTTTTTAGAAAATGTTTGTATGATGGCAAAATTTAGCAAATATCTGTCTTTATAAAGGAAAAAGAACACCTTTGACCTTAGTGGCCAAGGGTATCGTATGGTCGGGCTTGACCGACTATAGCACTTTCTTACATGTTTTAATGTAATTTAATGTGTTCCGAATGAATTTTGTAGTTGCATTTAGTCAAATAAAACTCAAACCGTGCAATATATAACTGTATAAAATAATGGACTTTTTCGGAAATCTTTGCATTAAAGATTTTACAGCTGCTTTTGTCACCTTTTAGGAGGAGATGTTCCGTATGCGTTTAAAATTGGACATGTTCTGGAACATCTTTCCTTTTTTACAACAGCAGTACCTTATCACAGGTCGAAGTTGTGGACAGTTACGGTGGATTTGCCTCCCGCGGTACAAAAAAGACATTATTGTTTGAATACTACTCAAGTGCGTTTCTTCTATAGCAACATGATACCAAATCGGGGCAAAAACATGTAGGCACTCGTTGCTGTCTCAAAAAAAAGGCAAAAGCCGTTTTGTGGCCACAGCTTGGCACACAAGAAATTTCTTTGGGAATTTTGGCTCCTACATCAGCAATACAAAAATTTTGCCCGGGAAGTTGACAAAAGTCCGCCTCATAACAGGAGTATTTTTTATAAAATGTATCTCAAAATTTGGTTTTAACTTAATAAACTTTGTATGTCTTCAGCACCATGAGCTTAAGTTCTATTAGAGCATTTCACCACACAAGCTACTTTTTGAATCGAAGTGTTCGAAAGAGTAGTTTTGCCTTACCAATATTCCTTATACCTTTTCTACTTTCTGATTTAGGTTTTCTTTCAATGCTCAGGTCTTCCTTGTAGCGTTTTATGGCATTTGAAACAGTTCGAGGGTTAACTTTCAATTTTTTTTTGCTATTTTTTAAAGCTTTTGAAAAGGCTTTAATATATTTATCAAGTTTTTTAACAGGGACGCTAGAAAAGTACAGCTACAGGTACAGCAGACGACGCCATATTTCTTGCTGCTGTTTTGACATGTCTCTGAAAATTTACTACCTAAATTCGGATTCAGTGACCTCAGCGTTAACAACGCTACTTCCAATTTATGATGAGGCTCATTTCCGGCTGAATGGCTTCGTCAATAAATATAATATGTATTATTGGTCAGGCAGCAAGCCACACTTACTCCAACAGGACGGCGCCGCAAGCCACACAGCGGATGTCACAATCAATTTATTGAAAATCAAGTTTGGAGAACGAATTATCTCACAAAATGGTCCAGCCGATAGACCGCCTCGGTCGTTCGATTTGACGCCGTTAGACTATTTCCTTTGTGTGGCTACGTCAAGTCTACGGTCTATGCTAACAAGCCAGCGACGATTTATGAACTTCGTACGGATATCGAACGTGAAATTGCAACAGTATCGGCCAATTTATGCTTGAAAACCGTCGAAAATTGGGTTCAGCGTGTGGACTTCTGCAAGCGAGTTCCAAACATAATGGTATCAAACATGCTTTTACAGGAATAAAAAATTTCATTGGTATCCAAGACCGTTTTTGTTTTATTTATTTTGTAGCGCTCTTATTGAAAAAACCCTTTATATATATTTTATATTTCCGCACTCTCTTTCGCAGTCCATTTTGATCGTAAATTAATGAATTTTTAATAGACGCGTTTTGATGGTTAGTTAGGCCATCTCTTCAGGACGAGTATACCTACTTTTAGACAGATCGAAAACCTCGCATTATTAATTATTTTACAAACACAATCATTACGAATTATATTTGTAAATCATAAGTAAAAGCTCAGATTATCAACTGAACTGAAGCAAACACAATAATTAATAATTCGAAGTTTTCGATAAACTATTTTTTTTATATAATATAAAAAAAATGTATACCTAAAAATGTTCTATTAAAAAAATTTTACACCGAAAAATTTTCTATTTAAGAATTTTATACCGGAATATTTTCTATTAAAAAATTGTTACGAGTATACCAAAAAACATCATTTTAAAACAAATTTTATAGCAAACAATTTTTTATTAAAAAATGTTTATACCGAAAATTTTTTTATTAAAAGATGTTCTATTAAAAAACTTTTTTAACGAAAAATTTCTATTAAGAAATTTTTAATCGAAAAATTTTCTATGAAAAAATACAGAAAAATTTTCTATTAAAAAATTTTTATAGCGAAAAATTTTCTTTTTAAAACTTTTTATACCTAAAAATCTTTTATTTAAAAATGGTATACAGAAAATTTTTTTATTACAAATTTTTTTCCGAAATATTTTCTATTATAAAATTTTTATACCGAAAAATTTTCGATTAAAAATTTTTATAACGAAAAATTTTATGCTTAAAACCAACAAATTTTCTTAAAAAGGTTTATCAAAATTTTGGGACATTAAACATTTAATTAAAAAGTTTAACTGTAGTGTATTGCACTAACAATCCCTATTTATTACAATTATTTATTATTGTAATAAATAGTTTTTTGAAAAAACCAAAAAATGTTGGTGGGGAAACCTTTCCTCGACGCGTTTCGATGGTTGGTTAGGCCATCTCATCAGGAGGATTATCCCTAATTCTAGACAGAGCGAAAACCACACATTGTGTATAATTTGAGGGACTGAATAAATACGAATTATTATTTTTTTTATTATTTCTTTATTAATACAATATATTTTATAATATTCGATTACTATAACACCCCTATTTCTCTTTTACAGTAATGGCCTCGTCATGATTACACCCATCATTAAATTCCTTATTAAATTATCCTCGAAAAGTGAACGGAAATTAATAAATATACCAAAAATAATTAGTATTATAAATAATTTATTAGCAAACTATAATATCCGAGATGTTGCTGTTCAAGCATTAAAAACTTTATCCTATGAAATGTTTTTAATGACATCCACCATTTCAACGCAACAACAATCATCATCAGCAGCGACAATAACAACAACAACATCCAAAGATACACAATTGTCAGCCTTAATTGCAACAAATACAATAACAGATGCTGTACACAAAAGTCTTTTGGGTGACCCAAATTCATTGGCCGCTCTAACGGAGAATCTTTTAACACTCAACAACGAACTTGACACACAAAAAGAAGTCATTCTGGGAATGTTGGAGAAATTCATTGACTCCAATGATTGCCAACAAGTTCTTAGTCTACTATTGCTAATTGAGCAACTGCAACAACAACGACAATATGACCAATATAAAATGTTAAATGATGCCAATGAAATTGCAACAGCAACAATTACTTATCCTACTGTTTCGGCTGCTGCTGCAGCTGGAAGTTATGAAGACAAACAAAAACTACAAACAACATGTTTGCCAAATCTAGATACAGTTTGTAATATGATATGTCATTCAATATGTTCAAATCGTTTATACATTCAAGATTGGAATGATTTTTATATGTTGGATACATTTTTCAAAAATAATACCAAATATCTATTGGGCAATAGTAAGGAGTTTATGGCACTGCTTAAATATATGATTGAAGGGGTAAGTTTTTTGAGTTTATTTGATTTTAATCAGATAATATTTAAGCTGTTAATATTGATATTTAAAAGAGTATCCAACAAAAATATGAAGATTTACGTTATAAAAAAAATTTTATAATTTTTTAGAAAATCGAATATCAATATTTTTATGTATTTGAAAAATTTTTTATAAAAATGTTTTATATTTTTCTATTAAAAATTTGTATCTCTAAAAGTTTTTATAAAAAACTTTTATATCGAAAATATTTTTTATGGACCATCTATTATTTAAAAAATGTTTATACCTAAAAATTTTCCGTTAAAAGTTTTTAAACAAACATTTTTCATTAAACAATTTTATACCGGAATATCTTCTATAAAAAAATTTTCTATTAGAAACATTTTACATCGAAAAATTTCCCATTAAAACTTTTTAAACCGAACATTTTTCCATTTAAAAATTTTATGCCGGAATATTTTCTATTAAAAAATTTTAATACTTAAAAATTTATTTTATACTAAAAAATGTTTATATAGAAAATCTTTTTATTAAAACATTTATATACCGAAAAATTTTCTATAAAAAAATTTTTATACCGAAAAATTTTCTGTAAAAAAATTTTTTTATCGAAAAATTTTCCATTCAAAAATTTTTATACCGAAAAATTTTCTATTAACAAAATTTTATATTTACAAGATTTGAATACCAAAATTTTTTCTATTTAAAAATGTTTATACCGAAAAATTTTCTATGAAAAATTTGTTATGCCGAAATTTTTATACTGCAAAATCTTTTATTAAAAAATTTTTATACCGAAAAATTTTCTGTTAAAAAAATTTTATACCAACAAATTTGTTAATGAAAAAAATTTTAATACTTAAATTTTTTCTATTAAAAAAATTATATACCGAGAAAAATTTTTAAAAAGAAAAATTTTCTTTAAAAAAAATTTTTATACCGAAAAATTTTCTGTTAAAAAATTTGTATATCAAAAAGTTTTCCATTCAAAAATTTGTATACCTTTTTATACTATTAAAAAAATTTTATATTAACAAAATTTGAATAACAAAATTTTTTCTATTTAAAAATTTTTATAGCGAAAACTTTTCTATGAACAAATTTTTATACCAAACTTTTTAATAGAAAATGTTTATACCGAAAAGTTTTTTATTAAAAAAAATTAAAAATTTTCTGTTAAAAAAATTTTACCGAAAAATTTTCTAATAAAAAAAATTTTAATACTCAAATTTTTTCTAGTAAAAAAATTTTAATACTCAAATTTTTTCTAGTAAAAAAATTTTAATACTTAAATTTTTTCTATTAAAACAATTTTATACAGAGAAAAATTTTTATAAAAAAAAATTTTCTATAAAAAAATTTTTGTACCGAAAATTTTTCTATTAAAATATTTTTTTATCAAAAAATTTTCCATTCAAACATTTTTATACCGAAAAATTTTCTATTAACAAAATTTGAATACCAAAATTTTTTCTATTTAAAAATTTTTATACAGAAAAATTTTCTATGAAAAAATTATTATACCGACCTTTTTAATATAAAATTTTTATACCGAAAAGTTTTTTATTAACAAATTTTTATACCGAAAAATTTTGTTAAAAAATTTTTATACCGAAAAATTGTATATTAAAATAAATTTTAATACTTACATTTTTTCTATAAAAAATTTTTATACCGAAATATTTTCTATGAAAAAATTTTTATACCAAAAATCTTTTTAATAGAAAATTTTTGTACCGAAAAATTATCCATTAAAAAATTTTCTAAATTTTCACAACGATAAACTTTTCTATAAAAAATTGTTATACCGAAAAATTTTCTATTAAAAAATTTTTATACCGACCTTTTTAATAGAAAATTTTTATACCGAAAAATTTTTTATTAACAAATTTTTATACCGAAAAATTTTCTGTTAAAAAAATTTTATACCGAAAAATTTTCTATTAAAATAAATTTTAATACTTAAATTTTTTCTATGAAAAATGTTTCTACCGAAAAATTTTCTATGAAAAAAATTTTATACCAAAAATCTTTTTAATAGAAAATTTTTGTACCGAAAAATTATCCATTAAAAAATTTTCTAAATTTTCACACCGAAAAACTCTTCTATAAAAAATTGTTATACCGAAAAATTTTCTATTAAAAAATTTTTATACCGACCTTTTTAATAGAAAATTTTTATACCGAAAAATTTTTTATTAACAAATTTTTATACCGAAAAATTTTCTGTTAAAAAAATTTTATACCGAAAAATTTTCTATTAAAATAAATTTTAATACTTACATTTTTTCTATAAAAAAATGTTTCTACCGAAAAATTTTCTATGAAAAAATTTTTGTACCAAAAATCTTTTTAATAGAAAATTTTTGTACCGAAAAATTATCCATTAAAAAATTTTCTAAATTTTCACACCGAAAAACTCTTCTATAAAAAATTGTTATACCGAAAAATTTTCTATTAAAAAATGTTTATAACGAAAAGTTTTCTTTTAAAAATATTTTTATACCGAAAAATTTTGTATTAAAAAATTTTTATCCGAAAAATTTTCTTTACAAAAATTTATACCGAAATTTATTATTTTTGTATACCGAAAAATATTCTATTAAAAAACATTTTATAGCGAAAAATTTTCTATTAAAAAATATTAATGCCGAAAAATTTTCTATTAAATTTTTTCTACCAAAAAATTTTCTATTAAAAAATTTGAATACAAAATTTTTTTTATTAAAAAATTTTTATACCGAAAAATTTTCTATTGAAAAATGTTTATAATGAAAATTTTTTATTAAAAACTTTTTATACCTGGAAATTTGCTATTACAAATTTGTATAACGAAATATTTATGCAGAAAAATGTTCTACTAAGAAATTTAAAAGAAAAATTTTCTATTTAAAAGTTTTTGTATCGAAAAGTTTTCTATTGAAAAATTTTTATACCGAAAGATTTTCTGTTAAAAATTTTGTTATTAAAAAAATTTTATATCAAAAATTTTTTTATTTAAAATTTTTATGCCAACAAATTTTCTACAAAAAATTTTTAAAAATTTTTTTATTCAAAAATTTTAATATCAAAAAAATTTTTACTAAAAATTTTTTATACCGTAAAATTTTGTATTAAAATATTTTTAAGCCGAAAAATTTTCTACTAAAAAAAATAATACCGATAGTTTTATTTTTCTTTTTTAAAGTTGTATTTTTTATTCAAAAATTTTAATATCAAAAAAATTTTTACTAAAAATTTTTTATACCTTAAAATTTTGTATTAAAATATTTTTAAGCCGAAAAATGTTCTACTAAAAAAAAAAATAATACCGATAGTTTTAATTTTCTTTTTTAAAGTTGTATTTTTTTATTTAAAATTTGTATACCGAAACACGTATTAGAAATTCTGTATACGGAAGATTTTTTTCAATTTCCTTTAAAAATATATTTTCTATCGAGAATTTTTTAAAAGAAAATTTGTTGCCTGTTGTGAGGTGTTCCAAACATCGTCGCCACTTTGTTCAACTCTTTTCCAGTTTTTAAACTATTCCTTATTTATCATTCAAAATTTATTTCGTTTGTAAAATTACATATTTTTCTCTCCCAAAAAGAATTAAGAACAATTCAGAACAAATAAAACTTGTATATAATTACAAGGTAAAAACATTTCACACTTTCATGACTCATATTTGTGCATTCAAATCTTTTTATTTAGTCCTTATGTCTGTATAAAGGATGTGTATCCATATAGTATAGCCCTTTTCCAAAAACAAAAACAAAAAAAACTGCAAAACTTTTTGCAGTTTTAACTCTCTCTAACGATCTAACTTTTTTCTATACATATATAAATAAATGTTGTTTTATTTGTTCATTTTATATTCACCATGTCTAATGTTGGCACCTCCAACTCAAATTCAACTTTTATTTTATTTCATTTTTTTTTCTTTTTTTCGGATGGTTTTTGTGCTGTGATGCCTTATTTTGCCAACATCAACTTTTAACTACAATAACAACGAAAACAACAACTATGGGGGAAATCACCATCATCATCAACGTACTCATCTAACACCATTTACTTTGAAAAATATTTCAACGAAAATCTATTTCTACTTGCTAATACTGCTACAACCTAATAACACTTCTTCTACTGTTGCTGCTGCTAATGCTTAACGTTGCTATTGGCCATGCCACCAACATAAACACACAATACCGAACAATACAATTTTGTAAAAACTCCGATAAAAACCTTACGTATCTGTTATTTGCCTAACACGAAAATAACATAAAAAATTTTTGCAACTAAAAAATATGTTGAAATAAAATAAAAAAAAAAATAACAAAATAAAGGATGTTGCAAACTTTAGTGATTTATCGTATGCAACGATTATCCTGTCGAATGTAATCCTCAAAACCGAGGAAATTTATTTAGAAAATCACATAAAGCTCTATTTGAAAAATCACCCAGCAATAGTGGAAAAGTTAAGGCAAAAGCAACATAAACTAAAGCAGCAAACCCACGAAAATCCCGTTGAAGCATCTTCGTCACACTCATGGCTATTGGACACCAAGCCAACAACTTCAAAAGCGGCTGCAGCTACGGCAGCCGCTCAAGCCATGGCTTTGCAAACTTTAACAAATAATTCAAGTCCTATAAATGAAATTAACTATTTTGCAACAGTTCTAAGCGATGTGCTCCTTGACTGTCTTCATACCATACTCTCTGACCATCAGCTTGGAGATATCACCTCAAACACCACCTCCAATTCATGCAGCCAACAGTTTGCAATACAATACTGTCGTCTAGTATGTCATTTTGTTAAAGTTTTGTATCAACTATGTTTCAACTCACGTCTGGAGGATTCTCTACTCGCCTCAATACGTTTCATTTTAAATGCTTCTGAATCAAAATTGTTAAATGAATACTATAATTTGTTGATGATGCACTCAACGCAAGGTTGTCCAACATTCACATCTACATCTACGGCATTTGGTACTTCAAGTTCGGTGACAACTTTGCCCGAATTTGATGTTGATAATTCGTTATTACAATTGCAGCTGGAATTGTATAATTTATTAAATGCTCTTGGAATATTGGATCCGTTGGCGTTGTTGCAGCGTTTACAATTGGATGACATAAGTAATCATGTAAGGCGGGCACTTTTGAATAAAGTTTGCCATCAGAGCAACGTAAGTATGAAATTAGTGAAACTACTTTAATTAATATGTACAGACAGGATATTGAAGGATAGCAAGTAAAATGTGTATGTGTGGAGCACATGTATCTTATATGAATGATGCTGCTGCTGATGCTCTTGTAGACTAAATATGTAAATGTTGTAAACATTAAAAAGGCGTTTTCTGTCCTTGACAAAATTTACCTGAACTTTAGTTCACTAGAGTTGAGCGTATCTGTGTGTAGTTGTTTGTGGTGGTTGCCAGTGAGTGTGTCAGTGTAATGATTTAAGTTTTGCCAAATTCATGTGACGTGTTCTAGCAGTTTAATGATTAAAGTTTTTCTAAACTTTGTTTTCTAATTTCTGGCAGAGGGAATACATATTTTAAGCATTTGTATGAGTTGTTAGAATTTGTTAAATATTTTGTTTAATTTTAAATTAAAAGCGGTTTTTAGATTTGTTAAGTTTGTGGGCTTAACTTTGGAAAACTCTTTAAAAATTACAAGATTTTCATTAATTGACGTTTAATTAAGATAATTTGCTTTAAATTACATTCTGAATGTATTAGTGCTCAAAATAAAATGAAATTTGTTCTCAGAGTTACATCAAAAACACTTAATTGAATGCTTAAAAATTTACTGGGTTTCTAAGGCAACTAGCATAGTCGTAGAGATTAGAAAAGGGGTAAACAAGTAAGAAAGCGCTAAAGTCGATCAAGCCCGACCATACAGTACCCTTCACCACTAAGTTCAAAGGTGTTATTTTTCCTGTATAAAGACAAATATTTGCTAAATTTTGCCATCATACAAACATTTTCTCAGAACTTTCTCAAAACCTGTTTCCGTCATTTGGACTTATATGAGAGCTAGGGTCAAATGTGGACCGATTATCTCGAATTTAACAAATTTATTACGGTTGTTACAAAAATTATGTATGCAAAAAATAAACTCAAAATTTTCACTATCTTTAGATTTACGAGCGTTTTAGTGATTTTTTGTCTCATTTAGTGCGTTTTTAAAGAAGAGTTTGTATGGGACATAAGTGTACATAAGCAGTATTTGTTTTAAATTTCATGAAAAAATATTGATATTTGTGGCCAATATATCAATTCCGGGAAGTGGGACCTATAGGAGGTACCATAAATAATGGACCGATTTTGACCAATTTCAATAGCCATGGTCCCATTATTAAAAAAAATAATCTGTGCCAAATTTCATCAAATTATCTTTAGAATTGCGACCTGTAGTTTGATTACAAGGTTTACATGGGGGTCCAGCCAGCCAGACGGACGGACGGATATCGCTTAATCAACTCAGAAAGTGATTCTGAGCCTATTGGTATACTAAAAGGTGGGTCTAAGACTATGTTTCTATGCGTTACATACATCAGCACAAACTTATAATACCCTTTCCATCTCTGGTGGTGAAGGGTATAATAAATCTTTAGTTACCTATCGTATCAAACAAATTTTTTAATTAATCTTTCAAAAAATTGTTTATTTTTGTAATAGAACTTAACTTAATCTTGTTTTCCATTTTCTTTTAGGAGATTAAAGTTTTCGATTTTTACTGCTTTTATCTTAGTCATGGGTTCTTAAAAAAAAATTCCCGCACCAGATGTTTCTAAGACTTTAGTAGGCATATTTTGCCTTTCTTATTCTTGCTTATATATCCGTATCGCCGAAAATTTATTATTTCAAGTGGGTCTGGCCAGGGATCGAACTTGAGGCCTCTGGTATGCTAGACAGGTGACTAACCTGCTATACCACGGCGGTCTTGTAATTAAATATGAATAGTATTTTACTATAAGTTGAGGCCCTATGCTCCACTGGGAGTCAAGGATAACAGAAGTATTTTACTATGTTCTGCGTAATCTTTGGGACTCCTTTAACTCCAGCTCCAAGTGAACCTCAATAGGGTGAGTTCCTACGAAATCTAGACGCTTGGGTTTTTTTTGCCTATTGGAAGAGGTATTTGGCATACCACAATAGAATCAAGGTTCGCTATCGTAATGCAGCGTTCCCACGGCAGTCGTTTCTTCGTACCGGAACGACCCGGAAATCTTAGAATTCCAACCAAGGACTACTAATTCTGCGAAATTACCAATAATAACCAACAACAACCGTAATACGGGATGGACTTGACATTCGAGTTGTATATTCTTAACATAGTTGTTGTTGATATTTGCCGAGATTTTCAAATGGCTTTATTAATACGCGATTCTATGTCATCTTCGGCACCACCTCATGTATATACCAAACTTCCCTTATAATTGAAGGTACTTCTGTAATATTATATATAGTGCGATTTACGGAAATAAAGAATGTTGAAAAATAAGTTCTATATAAATAGGATGTCACAGGGCATATTCCTCTGTTCAATTTGAATGCGGTTGTCAATACCTCATAGAAAGGTTGCCATAATGGACCACTCTGCCATAACGGACCACTGTTTTATCTGCTTCGTCATAGCGCTATATATATTTTGGTGAAGTATCGGGTTATCCATTTTGCGGTTTCAAAAGTGAATGTAAATAAAACACATATAAAATATTTTTTTCTTGATATTCCTTTTTTATTATAAAGTTTGAACGTTGACATTATGTGTGAAATACTACATCATTTAAATGACCACCACGCGAAATTTTGCAAGCATTGATTCTTTTGATGTAATTTTCGACATAACTTGACGATTATTGGTTTTTAAGTGCTTAAGAGTTAAAGGTTTATCTTTATAAACACGGTCTTTCGCGTAGACCCCACAAAAAAAGTATAATTGTGTGAAATCGCATGATCTTGGTGACCAGTTGATATCACCACGACGAGAAATTACGCGGATATTGTCACGACGAGAAATTACGTTGCAATAAAGCCATATTCGCTCGAGTTGTGTGTCATATGACCCCGTATTTTTGAAACAACATATTCTCCAAGTCGTATTCTTCAATAGCAGGCAAAAAAAAAAAGTCGGTTATCATATGACCATAACGCTCCGAATTCACTGAATCGACACATTCGGGTCTCCGGCAACACTTTCACTTACATCAGCGATATTTTCAGCGAAACGATGATGCTCAGGCCTTACAACATTTGTAACCGCTCCAGTCTCTTCGAATTTCTTCACAATTTTTATAATTGCTTGCGTAGTTGGACGATTATGTAAACCATAGTCTCCTCTTAAAGCACGATATGTGGCTGTTGCAATCCAATTTCGTCAATGTCAGACTTTCAACTGAAAAGAAAAAAGAAAAATGGTTTAACAACTTAGTTTGACAGATGTCCAATTTCAGTCCTATATTTTGGAAACCACGTAATGGTTAACCCTTTATATATGATAACGCCATATGCATCTATATTCTATAAAAGGTTCTTATCGAAATCTACAAACACAAAGGATAAGTTACTTAGAATTCTGTTTTTTTTTTTTTATTTATTAACAGCGCTTCACCACCCTTCACCACCATAGGTGGAAAGGGTATTACAAGTGTGTGCTGATGTATGGAACGCATAGAAATATTTGTCTTAGACCCAGTAAGAACAGTGTCAAACGTTTGAAATATGATGACTTTTACATTTGATATCAAACGTTTTTTTCAAACTTTATTCAAACCTGAACAGATGTTTGAGATTCACATTCATTTTCAAATGAGGGTTCATTTGAGAATAAACGTTTGAAAAATGATAGTTTCTCAAATTGAGAATAAAGGTTATTCTCAAATCATCATCAAACCCTAAGATGATTTGACAATAATTTGAAAAATGGTGTTATATAAATTTGATATCAAACCTTATTTCAAATTTTTTCAAACATTAAAAAAATAATTTTATGTTAAAAAATGTCAACATTAAAAATTCAATAATATTCATATGCATAAGTAAATTTTTCTTTGTTTCTTGAATTTTTTTTTACCTAACAATAAAAAAATATATTTTAAGCAAAAGAATTCAAATATGATGCACCGTTTTCAAAAACAAAATAAACAAACTCAAAAATACAACGCCATTTTATTTACGTTCCACATGTAGATGATATCCACATTTGAAAAACCTTTGAGAATGAGGTTTGATAATGATTTGAGAATAAAGACATTTCTCAATTTGAGAATAAAGTCCCCTTTTTTTTGAGAACGCCATTATTCTCAAATCAGTATCAAATCAGTATCAAACGTTTGACCTTTGAAAAAAGATTTATTTTCAAATCATCCTCAATTTGAGAATAAACCTTTTTTCTTACTGGGGACCCACCTTTTAGTATACCAATAGGCTTAGAATCACTTTCTGAGTCGATTTAGCGATGTCCGTACGTCTGGCTGGCTGGACCCCCATGTAAACCTTGTAATTAAACTACAGGTAGCAATTCTAAAGACAATTTGATGAAATTTTGCACAGATCATTTTTTTTGATAATTGGACGATGGCTATTGAAATTCGTCAAAATCGGTCCATTATTTATGGTACCTCCCATAGGTCCCACTTCCCGGAACTGATAATTTGGCCACAAATATCGACATTTTTGCATGAAATTAAAAAAAATACTGCCTATGTAAACCAAAATCACTGTACCAAATTTCGTTGAAATCGGTCCACATTTGACCATAGCTCCCATACAAACTCTTCTGTCAAAACGCAATAAATGACACAAAAATCACTAAAACGCTCGTAAATCTGAAGATAATGACAATTTTAAGCTTATTTTTTGCCTACATAATTGTTTCATTTTTTTGTAATCAATTTGCTAAATTTCAAGATAATCATTATACATTTGACCCTAAATATATAAGTTCAAATATTTGTCTTTATATACGAAAATGAACACCTATGACCTTAGTGGGTCGGGCTTGACCGACTATAGCACTTCCTTACGTGTTTTTTTTTTTTTTTTTGAGAATGTGGCTTCCGAAAGATGTTTGACTTTTCAGCAGATTCTATTTAGTAAAATATTGCTAAAGACTTTTATTGTAGCATGGAGGGGGTACGGATAATGTGGTATACTTATTTGTTTTATGATTTTTTTTCTTTTAAATCTTTTTTATTTTACAATATTTAGTAAATTCGATATATATAAGACACATTACATACTTAAGTTATTAAACTACAATAAGCTTAATATAATGATTTAGGAAAAAATACTATTTTCTATATTGAAGATCTAAAACATGAAGCATATTTACAGCGTTATGTATAACTAAAAATTAGCATTAAGTTAGCATACAGTTTAACTATAATTGGCAAACAAACTACTGATAACAACACTTGTTAGCAAGTTGAAAAATACTTGCTATCTTCTGCCAAACAGCTGTTTATTGTAAATTTTTTGAAAACAAAGGAAAAATATAAATTGAATTGTGCCTTAAATTAAAAAAATAAAAACTTGTGGAATAGGGCATGTATATTGTTCCAGGCATGTATATTGTTCCAGGCATCCTTCTTTTTCCTATTTGTGTTTGTGTCTATTCTGGCATCTTCTATAACGTCCAATTTGTCCAGAGCGATCTGAGAAAGCAAATCCTAAAAAGACATTTGATTTAATTTAATATTGTCAATCAGGGTTGATACAAGAAAAGACAGTAGTGTCATCATTAATTTTCAGAGTTGATTTTTTCAAAGTTAGCAGACAGTTATAAATCGTTATAAATAAACATTATGCCAAGAAGCTGCTAAGGCAAATCTGTATTCTAGTTGGCAGCTACTTGGCTACAGTTTATAAACAGTTTCTAACTTTTGGTTATACATAGCGCTGTTAGTCTTCTAATTTCATTTGTTTCATCTAGCAAGGAAATTGTCAATATATTGCAATGATTACTAAGCCGCTTAATGTACCGTGTGCTAAATCTGTTTATTTCATCTAGAACAAAAGGAATTTTTAGGTCTCTGTGAATTTGTTTGTTGGCCATATACCATGGAGCGTTAGCTATGAGTCTTATAGTTTTTGACTGATAACGTTGCAATATCTCAACGTTAGAATTACTAGCTGTACCCCACAGCTCTATACCATATGTCCATACTGGTTTTAAAATAACTTTGTATATCTTAACTTTGTTTTCCATACTAAGTTGGGAATTTGTACCAAGTAGCCAGTGCATTTGTTTTTGTTTTCATGTTAAGCTGATCTTTTTTGGACTTTATGAGATCTTTCCAAGTTTTATGATTGTACATTTTTTTTGACTTCCTCAAGTATAAATCCTTTCTCTATTAATTCACTGAGAACACTAAACAATTACGCCTGTTCCCGCTATTCTCATATTGTCAGTTTAAAAAAATTTACTATACCACATTCCCAACCTATACCACAATTAACTGTAATATCATTCCAATTGCCTATTTTTTTTTAAGATTTTACGAGTATTAATTGCATTCATTTGTTTTATATAAATTCCTTAATAATGCAGAGCTTTAAGAGAATTGTGGGCTTTAAAAACTTTAAAAATCGTTTCGAAAATTCATTGGAATTTTGAAAATGTCAGATTTTTTGTAACCAAATTTATGTGGTTTTTAGTAACGGTTTATTTTAAAGATCACAGGATTGGGGTTTATTGGTAAATTCCTCACTAGTCCCTATGTTTCTTGTTATTGATTAAAGGATTTTCATAAACATAATACTCGTATTTATTTGTTCCATCTTTGTAGCCTATAGTATTATTCCTAAATCTCTAAAATGACTAGTAAATTGATTTTATGTCAACTTACCCAATTGATTTTATGTCCATTTATTCCAATCAACATTAATATCTATGTATATTAAAAATATAGTCAATATAAACCTCGCACCACACAGTTTAGTAGCAATCTGCATACGAGTAAATTGAAGGTTTTTGAAAAAAATATTAGATTTTAAACACTCAAACCATTAAAAGTGATTTAACTTTATGGTAAGTGTGTAGGTGTGTGTGTGTGTGAGAGACAGCCCAGTAAGAACAGTGTCAAACGTTTGAAATATGATGACATTTGATATCAAACGCTTTTTTCAAACCTGAACAGATGTTTGAGATTCACATTTATTTTCAAATTAAGGTTTATTTGAGAATAAACGTTTGAAAAATGATAGTTTCTCAAATTGAGAATAAAGGTTATTCTCAAATCATTATCAAACCCTAAGATGATTTGAAAATAATTTGAAAAATGGTGTTATATAAATTTGATATAAAACCTTATTTCAAAGTTTTTTCAAACTTTAAAAAATTTAAATATGTTAAAAAATTTTAATGTTTAACCTTATTATTTTACATACAATAACTTTATTCTTCGTAATTTTGACTTTGTCATACTATAAGAGACTATAAAACTCTTCGTGAGCAAAAATGGATACCAAAATAGTTTTCGTATGTATTAATAGACTCTTTTTAATGAATATTTTAAGAAATTCATTTGTTTATTTCTTTATTATTAAAGAGTGCTCTAAATAAAATTTGTAGTTAAATAATAATAATAATATAAAAACTCTACAAAATACGCAAATATAATGACATATTATACAAAATCATTTAGCATTAAAATATTTACTTAGTACTCGGGTTTTGCAAAATTATCGACTTTTTTCGGAAACCCTCCTATTAAAGATTTTACAGTGGCTTCTGATACCTTTTTGGAGCATGTGTTCCACCTGCGCTTAAAATCGGACATGTTCTTGGAAATCTTTCCTGTGTTCTTCAATTCCTTTTTTACCAGAGCCCAATACCTTTCCACAGGCCGAAGTTCTGGACAGTTAGTTGGATTTGCCTCTCGTGGTACAAAAATGACATTATTCTTTGAGTACCACTCAAGTGCCTTTTTTCCATAATGGCATGATGCCAAATCGGGCCAAAAAAATGTAGTCACTCTGTGCTCTCTTAAAAAGGGTAACAACCGTTTTTGTAGGCACTCCTTTATATAAATTTCTGTGTTTATTGTGCCAGATGCCACAAATACTTTACTTCTTTTGCCACAACTGCAAATAGCTTGCCACACGAGAAACTTCTTAGGGAATTTTGTTTGTTTTTTTGTGCGAAACTCTTGCCGAACATTGCCCCGTTTATCAGCAACATAAAAATCTTGACCAGGAAGTTGAGAAAAGTCTGCCAGTACGTATGTTTTATCATCCACCACACAACAGGTGTATTTTTTTTATAAAATCAGACTTCAATTTTTTCGCTCGTTTTTTTGCTTCTAAGTTCTTTATTGCATTGCGATCTGGAACCTTTTGGACTTTGCATGTCTTCAGTCCAGCATAAGCTTCGACTCTATGGAACATTTCACCGTGCGAGCTGCTTTTCTTAAAGAAGTGTTAGGCGCTCTTCGAAAGAGTCGCTCGACTTCTTCTTACCAATATCTGTAGGACCTTTTTTCCTCCCTGGTCCAGGTTTTCTTTCAATGCTCAGGTTTTCATTATACCGTCTGATGGCATTAGAAACCGTTCGAGGGCCAACTTTCAAATTTTTAGCTATTTTTTTAAAAGTCCATGACGGATTTTTTTGAAAAGTTTTAATTATATTTTCACGAACTTTTTTTTCGCAGTCCATTTTGATTGAAATAACTATTGAAAATTAATAATTTCTAAAATAATAGTATCTGACATATCTATAGAAACTAACTTGATCAAAAAAAAAAATTATTTCTTGCACTATGGATAAATTTTGTCTAAAATAGTAAATGCATATTTTTTTTAGAACACTCTTAAATAACAAGTAAGAAAGTGTTATAGTCGGTCAAGTCTGACCATACGATACCCTTCACCACTAAGATCAAAGGTGTTCTTTTTCCTGTATAATGACAAATATTTGCTAAATTTTGCCATCATACAAACATTTTCTTAAAACTTATATATTTAAGCTGTTTCCGTCATTTGGACTTATATGAAAGTTAGGGTCAAATGTGGACCGATTATCTCGAAATTTGGAAAATTGATTACAGTTATTACAAAAATTATGTGTGCAAAAAATAAGCTTGAAATTCTCATTATCTTTAGATTTACGAGCTTTTTAGTAATTTTTGTCTCATTAAGTGCGTTTTTAAAGAAGAGTTTGTATAGGAGCTATGGTCAAATGTGGACCGATTTCAACGAAATTTGGTACAGTGATTTAGGTTTACATAAGCAGTATTTGATTTAAATTTCATGATTTAAATATTTATATTTGTGGCCAATATATAAATTCCGGGAAGTGGGACCTATGGGAGGTACCATAAATAATGTATCGATTTTGACGAATTTCAATACCCATGATCCCACTATCAAAAAAATCATCTGTGCCAAATTTCATTAAATTATCAAATTATGCGTTACATACACCAGCACAAACTTATAATACCCTTTCCACCTATGGTGGTGAAGGGTATAAAAACTTAACATATTGTAGCCTCCTTTTTTAGTTTTAATTTGAAAATGTATTTTTCCGTAATTTTGACGAAGGATGACGGTTTAGGGTTAAGATATTTTAATGGAATGGCGTTGCATACCACAGAAATTCGTTATTTCTTTCGGATTTTTGAAAATTGCTCGATATTTGACCATAGAACCTTACTTTAAAAAGTCTCCCGAAATTATGGACCAATTTTAATTGTGATAGTATCTCTACCGAAACAAAAGTCTGTACTAAATTTCATGAAATTATTTTGATTAAAGATTAAAAATTCTATAATATTCATAAGCATAAGTAAATTTTCTTTGTTTTTTTTACCTAATATTAAAAAAATTATATTTTAAGCAAAAGGATTCAAATATAATGCACCGTTTTTAAAAACAAAATAAACAAACTCAAAAATACAACGACATTTTATTTATGTTCCACATGTAGATGATATCCACATTTGAAAAACCTTTGAGAATGAGGTTTGATAATGATTTGAGAATAAAGGCATTTCTCAATTTGAGAATAAAGTCCCCTTTTTGTTGAGAAAGCTATTATTCTCAAATCAGTATCAAATCAGAATCAAACGTTTGACCTTCGAAAAAATATTTATTTTCAAATCATCCTCAATTTGAGAATAAACCTTTTTTCTTACTGGGAGACAGCAAATTAATGTATGTGTATTTGTGTTCAAGTGAGTGAGTGATTAAATGTGTGTTTTAAAATATTATATCACGTCCATTAATTAGTTTAATCTACTTTAGTTATACAAATTAATTTCAACATTTTTCTCATTATTTTTCTTCTGTTTTTTTTCCTTTCGCATTAAAATTTATTTTTTTCTAACATTCTCTAGCCAAATCCCATTAAATGGAATCCTCAGCAAGTGCAACAGTTATTCAACGGAAATTTTTTAAATATTTTAATTATTGAACAATTTGCATTCATGTGCCATTTATGTGAAGTGGATGAGGAAAATTGCTCATTATTTCAAACAATGATATTGAAAAATATCAAAGTGCTCAATAAGGTGAGTTATTCCTTTATAAAAATAATAATAATAATTGAATAGACCAATAGAAAAAATAATAGTAAAACAAAAAAAGTATAATAGGCATTTGAGTATCCAATTATAAATGATTTTTTTAATACTTAATTTTTTTCTATTATTTTCCTGCTCTTATTATTTTGAAAATAAGACATAATATCATAGAAATCCTTTTTTTTCCTTTCTTTCAATACTTAATTTACATTTTTTTTCATTGCCTTTCTTTATTACATTCCTTTTTGGTCATTTAGCATTCAATTGTTTACCTATTACGTTTAGTGGAATATCTTTGTAAGGAGCGCATCGGCGGCATCGTATCCTCAGGATTATGTTTTGCTAGATTTTTACAAATTTTAAATAAATTATATAAACTATTGGCATCTGAAGGAGCAACCTTAACATCGTTAGCATCCTCCAATAGGCCACTTCAATTTCAAATCGAGCGTTTAGCTAGACATTTAATCGTTGATGCTTCTTCAGTGCATAATAAAAATGCCATTTACGATACTTTTATATGTTTGACGGAAGAGGAAGCAGCTGAAGAAAAATTACACCAGCAACAGCAGCAGGAGAACACACAGGACTTACAAGGAGCATCAACAACGACATTGTCGTCGTCCTCGTCAACGTCTTACTTAAGCGAGCAACTACAATTTATACTGTAAGTGATTTCGATTTCTACTTTATATTTAATATTACTCTCATACTTTTATACACAACATGATGTTTATGATTTTCTATCTTAAACTTAAACAATAAACATTTTATACTCGATTGACGGGGGAAATAAATTTCTATAAAAATTAAATTAATAATATTGTAAATTATACTCTGATACACTTAAAAAAATCGGGAAACAACCTAGCGTGGGTTGTAGGCCTTACTGAGTACATGACAAATCGTATAAAAAAATTGCAGAAATACGTCCAAGTCTAGGAGTTATTCGCAAAATCTTGATTTTAAAGAGGTTCGTCAAGCTATCGACCCCTAGCTAAGCCTGTTTGTATCCGATTTTATTTTTTTAAATAGCAAATAAAAACGATTTAGAATTATATATCATTCTTAATACAAATGTTTTTGTTAAAAATATCCACTTTTTACTTAATAGCTTAATCTTGCCAAAAACAATTATTTCCATGCTTTTTTTTTTATTAAAATTCGACATTTGACCCCGGTGAACAAAGGGTTAATCTCGTCCAATATTAAAAAACCTTTCAGCATAAGTTTTTCATAAACTAAGCAATAATAATACAAGTAAAATTTATCGAGCATCTACTAGAATTTGGCCCAAAAATGTTCATTTTCGCGAAATTCTTAAATCTTAAGTCGCAGGTACGGCAAAACTGTTCAAGATATCGACCTAATTTTTTTGAGTTTTATTCTTCCATTTGTCTGTTTTCACACACTTGTGAGTAAATTCTAAATTTGTAATATTTGTTGAACAAAATTTTCGAAAAATTATACAAGTAAGAGTGTTATATTCGGCTTTGCCGAATCTTATATACCCACCATCAAGTTGTGTTAAATTCAGAAACAGGGTGCAGCTAATTCAAAATCTGGACCAAAACTGAAAAAATCGCTAAGGTAATTGGTATTGTTGGTAAAACCTTTGGACTAAATTCGGTTGCCGTAGCTTTATAGTTCAACATTTAAAAATATTTAAGTGGTTTCCCCAGTATTTACTTTGAGGGGATGTAATATATATAAGAATTATAGCCAAATGTTGACCGATTGTAACAAAATTTTACATACTGGCTGGCCATATATAGAGCTTATTCTTGCAAAATTTAGTGGCCATAGCTATCATAGTTTCTAATTTAATAGCTTTAAACTGGCCTTTGCTAAAATTTTTGGTTTCCGTGAGTGTTTTTTATATGTAAGCTAAAGTCGTATATGGACTGATTCCTATAAAATTTGATAAACTGATCAAAAATTGCATAAAACTTCCCTATTTTAAATTTAATCGTCATAGCTACATATTACAATTATATTCAATTTATAAGCATTAATGTGTTTCCCGGGGCGGGGTTATATGGGAGCTCTAACTAAATTTGAACCGATTTTGTCCATTTTCAACACACATCTTTTTCAAGATATCCAAAATACTTTTGTAAAATTTTGTCCCTCTAGCTCTTTTCTTTAAGGCGCTATCGTGCTTTTATCTGACGGACAGACGGACATAAACAACCTTTTCTTTATGTATTTTTATGTTTCCATAAGTTTTTTATATGGGAGCTATGGTGATATGGTGACCGATTGTGACAAAATTTTGCACACTGGCTGACATCCTTGTGCTTAATTTAGTCTTACTAGCTTTTGTAGTTAAGGAGCTATCATGATTTTATCTGACGGGCAGGCGGACATAAATCCCCTTTTCTTTTTGAATTTTTGTGTTTTCGTAGGTTTTTTATATGGGAGCTAGGTCAAATGGTGATCGATTGCGACAAAATTTGCACACTGGTTGGCATTGACATAAGACATTCTTGTGCCAAATTTAGTGATTATATCTGTTATACTTTTAGATTTATTGGCATTTAAGTGTATTTTAGGTGAAATTTAGGCTGTTTTCGTAAATTTTTTGTATGGGAGCTATGGCTGAATGTGAACCGATTTTGATGAAATTTTACATGCTGTCTAGGGCTAATATAAAACTTCTTCTATATATTAGCCTAGACGAGGTTATACAGGGATGAAGAATATTTGTACTAAGTTTCAGTGGGCTAGCTCCTTCCGTTTAGGCGTTATCGTGATTTCAACAGACAGACGGACAGACAGACAGACAGACGGACATCGCTCAATCGTCTTAGAATTTCATAAGGATTCAGAATATATATCGTTTTTGGTTTTTGACAATCTCAATATACCCCCCATTCTTTTTGATGGTGGGTATAAAAATGATTTTAGAAAAATGTACCATTTTCCAACATGGAAAAAAACTAAGTAAATTCGATTATATTTTAGCAAAACTGAACTATTCAATACGAACGAGTCATTTAGTGATAAATCATGATAAATCATTTTAAAATTTTTTTATTTACAACATAAAATTTTTGGTGCATATTCTAAGGCGCGTTTTCAAGGACATGAATTTTCAGGCGAAAAATGGACTAACTCCAAAACTACTTCATGAATTATTGTTTTTGACTATTTGAAATAAAGCTGTGTTAGTTTTCTTTAATATTCCATTATTTTTCCTTGTAAAAATTATTTATTTTTGATGAATATTTATCAAAAATAAAAAAATAACACATTTTTCACCATACAAATGGGCTCTAAAACTTTGGACCAGATGCGCGTCCATAGAACGTTGTCCGATTTGGATCAAATTTTGAGAACTGAACTTGTAGACCTATTGTTACAATATTCCGTTGAAAAAGTTATAAAATTCGAAAAAACATTTTCTTTCATACAAAAAATTGTTACCCCCTATAGGCGATGATATTCATTATAAAAAGTATTTTTTGTGCAATCGAAAAATTTTAACTTTGGAAAAAGTTAAATAACTTTTGCAAATGTAAACCGATATCAATAAGTAATGTCTCGTTTTTTTCTTAACTGTTTAAAATTAAAAATATGTAAGTTGGGGGTACTTAAGTACTACGAACTACCCGAAAACGTGTTTCGAAATCTTTGAAAATGGTTTTTGTATGCCCTCCGTAAAGATTAGGCTTAGTTCGAGAGACTCTGGTACTAACACCAAAAAAAAAAACAAGAGGTTATTATTTAACTCAATTATAAACTATATGAAGTTTTCTTTTAGAAAATTATAAATATGTTAAATGTTCCTTAAGAATTTTTTTAAATAACTAAAAAACACTAAAAATATTTTTTAACCAAAAAACGGGTAAAATTTTTTTTCAATTTTAACTTTAAGCTCTTATAGCTTTTTATAAAGTAAAGCTTTTTACATACTTCTTGCTTGTGAAACATTCAAAATTATGTTCTTTTTAGAAACCTTTAAATCAAGGAAATCGGGCTATATATAGATAAGATATTAGCAAAAAATCGGTGCAGAATGGAACAAAAATTAAATATTTTAGTATAGACTTCAAAGTCGAATATCTTTAAAACCGTAAGAGATACTATATTTTTGTAGATCTTGACATATATATTTGTTATATAGTATTATTTCTCAAATTGGTTGGCAAATGACAACTATATATCATACTAGTAAAATCTAGGCTTTCCAGGTTCAAAACTTAAGCACTCCAACACATCTTCTTTATCATATCGTTCTGAATCTGCCATCTACGAATTGCTTTATACATTCTTAAAGCCCATACAATTTTTAGGGTTTTTCAAAATTTTGAATTAGCTTCAGATAAGTTATTATGGCTGCCCAAAGTTGACTTTATTCAACATTTTTTCGAAAAGCAAATCTTCAATTTTCTTTATTCTTCTCTCAAATATGGATAATATAAGTATAAAAACAAAAATAACGGGTCCATGGGGGAATCGCGGAATAATAGACTTTTTGTAATATAATAATGTTTTGAAAAATAAATCTTTAAAAAGGCAAATTACAAATTATACAAAAACTTTAAAAAATTATATGAACTTAGAAAATACATACATTAAATATAATCGAAACTTTGATTTGTATCAAAAAATTTTTTGTTTATTTCTTCCACACGTCAATCGAGTATCAAGTGTAATTCATATAACTCTGCCAATCCCTTTCCGATTTGTTCCCTTTTGCCTAGCAAAGACTTTCCATTAAATTTTCGATATTTTCCTCATCCTCATCTTTACCTTTATCTACTTGTAGTGGAAGCATGAACACTAAGTAGTAGTTTGATTCGTTTGTACTTTTTTTTTGCCTTTTCTTGGCTTTCAACAACATTTATGCATTCTTAAGCTTTTGTACTTTATTTGATTTTCTTGACGTTTTGTTCTCTTTGATTTTCATTCTCATTTTAATAGTTTAAATGATTTGGAAAATTCTTGTGAAATTCGAGATGATGATATTAGTGCTCCTTGGGGAAGTGTTTCCAATATTGTAGACGAGAAATGGATATTTAATCAGGTAAGTTCGAATAATGAATATCAATATCAATAAAATTGAAAAAAGAAAAAACGCAAAACAACTGAAATCAGAAATTTCTACTAATAAATCATTAGAGAAAATGTGTCAGGGCTTTTAATTAAAATGTTTGTATTAGTGTAATTATAAATTAAATTGCACCATTTACCTGAGAAAAAAAATTTATTTAAATAAAGTAAATAGAGGTTAATAGATGCAAATTAAATGAAAACAAGTTTTATAATAGATTTCAGACATAAATTTTTAAAGTGAATTAATATTGAAAAAATGTTTGGACTTTCATGTACGTAATTTGTTTGTTAAAAATCATCAGCTATAATTTTGATTGAGTTTAATTAACCATTATAATTTATAAAATATATAAATAAGAATATTAACAAAATATTTCAATTGTTGTAAAAAGGCTATTTTTAACATTTACATATTCTGGGCAAATATCTGGGTTAAGTTTTTGATATCAAAATTAAATTTAATTACCATAAGCGATCGATCACTTTTTGTGAAAAAGATTTTGGTTATAAAGCATTATTATATAAAAAATTTAATACTGCAATTTTCTATATAAAAACTAATCTTTCTATAATCAAATCTATTCCATTTTTTTTTTAAATAATCAGATAAACAGCTCGTAATATGCTCTAAAATAGTAAATTTCCTATAAAAATAGTAAATTTTTGAAAAATTACCTATAAAAATAGTAAATTTTTGAAAAATTTCCTATAAAAATAGTAAATTTTTGAAAAATTTCCTATAAAAATAGTAAATTTTTGAAAAATTTCCTATAAAAATAGTAAATTTTTGAAAAATTTCCTATAAAAATAGTAAATTTTTGAAAAATTTCCTATAAAAATAGTAAATTTTTGAAAAATTTCCTATAAAAATAGTAAATTTTTGAAAAATTTCGTATAAAAATAGTAAATTTTTGAAAAATTTCCTATAAAAATAGTAAATTTTTGAAAAATTTCCTATAAAAATAGTAAATTTTTGAAAAATTTCCTATAAAAATAGTATATTTTTGAAAAATTTCCTATAAAAATAGTAAATTTTTGAAAAAATTCCTATAAAAATAGTAAATTTTTGAAAAATTTCCTATAAAAATAGTAAATTTTTGAAAAATTTTCGATAAAAATAGTAAATTTTTGAAAAATTTCCTATAAAAATAGTAAATTTTTGAAAAATTTCCTATAAAAATAGTAAATTTTTGAAAAATTTCCTATAAAAATAGTAAATTTTTGAAAAATTTCCTATAAAAATAGTAAATTTTTGAAAAATTTCCTATAAAAATAGTAAATTTTTGAAAAATTTCCTATAAAAATAGTAAATTTTTAAAAAATTTCCTATAAAAATAGTAAATTTTTGAAAAATTTCCTATAAAAATAGTAAATTTTTGAAAAATTTCCTATTAAAATAGTAAATTTTTGAAAAATTTCCTATAAAAACAGTAAATTTTTGAAAAATTTCCTATAAAAATAGTAAATTTTTGAAAAATTTCCTATAAAAATAGTAAATTTTTGAAAAATTTCCTATAAAAATAGTAAATTTTTGAAAAATTTCCTATAAAAATAGTAAATTTTTGAAAAAATTCCTATAAAAATAGTAAATTTTTGAAAAATTTCCTATAAAAATAGTAAATTTTTGAAAAATTTCCTAAAAAAATAGTAAATTTTTGAAAAATTTTCTATAAAAATAGTAAATTTTTGAAAAATTTCCTATAAAAATAGTAAATTTTTGAAAAATTTCTCATAAAAATAGTAAATTTTTGAAAAATTTCCTATAAAAATAGTAAATTTTTGAAAAATTTCCTATAAAAATAGTAAATTTTTGAAAAATTTCCTATAAAAATAGTAAATTTTTGAAAAATTTCCTATAAAAAAAGTAAATTTTTGAAAAATTTCCTATAAAAAAAGTAAATTTTTGAAAAATTTCCTATAAAAATAGTAAATTTTTGAAAAATTTCCTATAAAAATAGTAAATTTTTGAAAAATTTCCTATAAAACTAGTAAATTTTTGAAAAATTTCCCATAAAAATAGTAAATTTTTGAAAATGTTTCTTAAAAAAATAGTAAATTTTTGAAAATGTTTCTTAAAAAAATAGTAAATTTTTGAAAAATTTCCTATAAAAATAGTAAATTTTTGAAAAATTTCCTATAAAAATAGTAAATTTTTGAAAAATTTCCTATAAAAATAGTAAATTTTTGAAAAATTTCCTATAAAAATAGTAAATTTTTGAAAAATTTCCTATAAAAATAGTAAATTTTTGAAAAATTTCCTATAAAAATAGTAAATTTTTGAAAAATTTCCTATAAAAATAGTAAATTTTTGAAAAATTTCCTATAAAAATAGTAAATTTTTGAAAAATTTCCTATAAAAATAGTAAATTTTTGAAAAATTTCCTATAAAAATAGTAAATTTTTGAAAAATTTCCTATAAAAATAGTAAATTTTTGAAAAATTTCCTATAAAAATAGTAAATTTTTGAAAAATTTCCTATAAAAATAGTAAATTTTTGAAAAATTTCCTATAAAAATAGTAAATTTTTGAAAAATTTCCTATAAAAATAGTAAATTTTTGAAAAATTTCCTATAAAAATAGTAAATTTTTGAAAAATTTCCTATAAAAATAGTAAATTTTTGAAAAATTTCCTATAAAAATAGTAAATTTTTGAAAAATTTCCTATAAAAATAGTAAATTTTTGAAAAATTTCCTATAAAAATAGTAAATTTTTGAAAAATTTCCTATAAAAATAGTAAATTTTTGAAAAATTTCCTATAAAAATAGTAAATTTTTGAAAAATTTCCTATAAAAATAGTAAATTTTTGAAAAATTTCCTATAAAAATAGTAAATTTTTGAAAAATTTCCTATAAAAATAGTAAATTTTTGAAAAATTTCCTATAAAAATAGTAAATTTTTGAAAAATTTCCTATAAAAATAGTAAATTTTTGAAAAATTTCCTATAAAAATAGTAAATTTTTGAAAAATTTCCTATAAAAATAGTAAATTTTTGAAAAATTTCCTATAAAAATAGTAAATTTTTGAAAAATTTCCTATAAAAATAGTAAATTTTTGAAAAATTTCCTATAAAAATAGTAAATTTTTGAAAAATTTCCTATAAAAATAGTAAATTTTTGAAAAATTTCCTATAAAAATAGTAAATTTTTGAAAAATTTCCTATAAAAATAGTAAATTTTTGAAAAATTTCCTATAAAAATAGTAAATTTTTGAAAAATTTCCTATAAAAATAGTAAATTTTTGAAAAATTTCCTATAAAAATAGTAAATTTTTGAAAAATTTCCTATAAAAATAGTAAATTTTTGAAAAATTTCCTATAAAAATAGTAAATTTTTGAAAAATTTCCTATAAAAATAGTAAATTTTTGAAAAATTTCCTATAAAGATAGTAAATTTTTGAAAAATTTCCTATAAAAAAAGTTAATTTTTGAAAAATTTCCTATAAAAAATAGTAAATTTTTTAAAAATTTCCTATAAGAAAATAGTAAATTTTTGAAAAATTTCCTATAAAAAATAGTAAATTTTTAAAAAATTTCCTAAAAAAATAATAAATTTTTGAAAATTTTCTAAAAAAATAGTAAATTTTTAAAAATGTTTCTTAAAAAAATAGTTAATTTTTGAAAAATATCCTATTAAAATTAATGTTTAACAAATATTTTAGATATTTCAATCTTGTTTTATTTTGAATAACTGTTTTAATTTCCTATATGTAATTATTTCTGTTTTAAATTTTAATATTTTCCTTTTAGATAATATTTTTTAATGACTGTTGAGAGGATAACAAATTAAATTAAAACTGCAAACATAAATATGAATTTATGATCCTCCATTTATTTATATTTTTTCTATTAAACACGTTCAGGCATAGTATTTTTCTATACTAGCATCAAATAATTCTAATAAAAATAATATTATATAAAAAAAGCAAACAAAACTCTATTGAACTCTAAGCAAATAAATGGTATTTATATACCAGACTGACTCTATATGAATAGACAGACAGACAGATACACTCCATATACATACATATTTGCTTGAATGGAAGTTGCTTTAACTATTTCTACTTTTCACATATTTCGAAGTTTATGGTAGTTTTCAAAAGGTCCTTTGTCCTTTTTTATATATGTAAAAAATTTAATATCAAAAATTTAAAGTAACATTTTTGTACATTGAACATTTTTTTGTGGCAGTAAATTTTATAAAAAATGAATTGACATAAGTTCTTTTATTAGCAAACGATTGCTATATAAAAAATACATACACAAACACACAATATTGTGTGATAGTGATTTGTTCACAGTTGTAGTTGTAGCTGTAGTTGTTGTATTTGTGTTGATGTTGTTATTTATTTTTCTCCTCCCATTACAGTTAATTAAATTCTCTGCACAAAACAACTATGATCCGCAGCAAATAGTGAAAATCCTTCTAGAGATACAATCGGAAAATAAGCTACAAAAGATATTCAATAATGGCAATTTTGATGCAACGCGTATATTAAGGCATTCAATTGCCAGCTCACTACAGGCAATGTTGCAAACATTTCGCAACAATTGTATACAATATAATCCACATATACACTACATGCAACCGAATCCATTAGCGCGTGTTGCACTAACACAGCTTATGACACGTATTCCTGAAATGATGGGAAGACGACGAGAACGACAACAGCAACAGCAGCAGCAGGCAACAACTATTCAAATTGAAGGTGATAGTGATGGTTTTGGGTGTGTAGCAGCAGACGCACAACAGCAACAAACTAACAACATCAGCAATAATAATAGAACAGACAATAATAAACAACAAGCAACAGTTGTTAAAGGCACCAACAACAACAGCAGCAGCAGTAGTAGTTGTATTATTGTTGATAGAATTAATACTATTGATGATGCTGGTGGTAATGCTGATGGTATTGGCATTGGTAATGTTATTGGCTCAACAAATAATGATGGCATTCTTTGGCCCATTATTACCAATGACACCATCAACACCACCATACATTTGTGTGAAGCTGTAATCGCATTAATGGAAAACATTAAACAAATTGAGGTGACAGCACTAATTTACATCGAATCGAAATTCATTGATAAATTCTTAAGTGAACACTTGTTGCGACCGGAACATGTAATAACACTAGTAAGATTCATGGGCTGGTGTTGCCAATCCATTAAAGTTATATTGAATAGGCCTTCGCTAGTGTCACTGACCCATGAAGAAAGAAATTGTATAAACGTATCTCTCCAATGCATTGATATATTGCTACATCAAAAATTCATTTGGAATGCACTCAACCAACAGCAGCACCAGCAGCAGAAGCAGCAACAACTGGGTAAAACCATGCCAACAACATTAACAAGTGGCGGTGGTGGTGGCATTGGGATTGGTGGTATTTCGGATTCAATTGATTCATGTTTGCCACTGACAAAGTGTGAACTAAATAAAATTATTTGTTTACTCCTTGATGTTGCTGTTTTGTCGGGTTCTTTATTATTGGAGAATACTATATTCTATAGAAAATATAAAAATGCTTTGAGGTCTTCCAATAGCAAACAGCAGCAACAGCAACAACAACAGCATCAGTCAGTAGAAAAACAAGACCACGAACATGAACATGCACAGCATGAAAATGAAGAGGAAAAAAGTTTCGAAAATGTTTCTTGGCTTACGGCAGAATACAATCCAAAAGTTATATTTCTTGGAAAATTAATTGAAACTAAAATTGGCAACAACGATAAAGGCATTTGTTTTGGTGGCGAATTTTATAGTGCTGGAGTTGCTGGTGGAGGTTCTGCATCAACAACGTCTTTATCGTCTTTGTCTACTTTGGCTGTATCAAATATTGATGCTTTAGACCTCAAAGGCATAAATAACCAGTTTGATTTTATATCATTGGTAAGTCTTAAAATACATATATCTAGATTAGGGTTAGCTTTATTTTGCAAAAGTTTTAATTATCAAGATTTTTATTAAAAAATTAAAAAAAATCCATTTTTATTAAAAAAATTTCAAAAAGCTTTGCAAATTTCCTATTTTTATAGGAAATTTTTGAAAAATTTCCTGTTTTTATGGGAAATTTTTGAAAAATTTCCTATTTTTATATGAAATTTTTGAAAAATTTCCTATTTTTACAGGAAATTTTTGAAAATTTTCCTATTTTTACAGGAAATCTTTGAAAATTTTCCTATTTTTATAGGAAATTTTTGAAAAATTTCCTATTTTTATAGGAAATTTTTGAAAAATTTCCTATTTTTATACGAAATTTTAGAAAAATTTATTATTTTTATATTTTTATAGGACATTTTTGAAAAATTTCCTATTTTTAAAGGAAATTTTTGAAAAATTTCCTATTTTTATAGGAAATTTTTGAAAAATTTCCTATTTTTATAGGAAATTTTTGAAAAATTTCCTATTTTTATAGGAAATTTTTGAAAAATTTCCTATTTTTATAGGAAATTTTTGAAAAATTTCCTATTTTTATAGGAAATTTTTGAAAAATTTCCTATTTTTATAGGAAATTTTTGAAAAATTTCCTATTTTTATAGGAAATTTTTGAAAAATTTCCTATAAAAATAGGAAATTTTTCAAAAATTTCCTATTTTTATAGGAAATTTTTGAAAAATTTCATATTTTTATAGGAAATTTTTGAAAAATTTCCTATTTTTATAGGAAATTTTTGAAAAATTTCCTATTTTTATAGGAAATTTTTGAAAAATTTCCTATTTTTATAGGAAATTTTTAAAAAAATTTCCTATTTTTATAGGAAATTTTTGAAAAATTTCCTATTTTTATAGGAAATTTTTGAAAAATTTCCTATTTTTATAGGAAATTTTTGAAAAATTTCCTATTTTTATAGGAAATTTTTGAAAAATTTCCTATTTTTATACGAAATTTTAGAAAAATTTATTATTTTTATAGGACATTTTTGAAAAATTTCCTATTTTTAAAGGAAATTTTTGAAAAATTTCCTATTTTTATAGGAAATTTTTGAAAAATTTCCTATTTTTATAGGAAATTTTTGAAAAATTTCCTATTTTTATAGGAAATTTTTGAAAAATTTCCTATTTTTATACGAAATTTTAGAAAAATTTATTATTTTTATATTTTTATAGGACATTTTTGAAAAATTTCCTATTTTTAAAGGAAATTTTTGAAAAATTTCCTATTTTTATAGGAAATTTTTGAAAAATTTCCTATTTTTATAGGAAATTTTTGAAAAATTTCCTATTTTTATAGGAAATTTTTGAAAAATTTCCTATTTTTATAGGAAATTTTTGAAAAATTTCCTATTTTTATAGGAAATTTTTGAAAAATTTCCTATTTTTATAGGAAATTTTTGAAAAATTTCCTATTTTTATAGGAAATTTTTGAAAAATTTCCTATTTTTATAGGAAATTTTTGAAAAATTTCCTATTTTTATAGGAAATTTTTGAAAAATTTCCTATTTTTATAGGAAATTTTTGAAAAATTTCCTATTTGTATAGGAAATTTTTGAAAAATTTCATATTTTTATAGGAAATTTTTGAAAAATTTCATATTTTTATAGGAAATTTTTGAAAAATTTCATATTTTTATAGGAAATTTTTGAAAAATTTCCTATTTTTATAGGAAATTTTTGAAAAATTTCCTATTTTTATAGGAAATTTTTGAAAAATTTCCTATTTTTATAGGAAATTTTTGAAAAATTTCCTATTTTTATACGAAATTTTAGAAAAATTTATTATTTTTATATTTTTATAGGACATTTTTGAAAAATTTCCTATTTTTAAAGGAAATTTTTGAAAAATTTCCTATTTTTATAGGAAATTTTTGAAAAATTTCCTATTTTTATAGGAAATTTTTGAAAAATTTCCTATTTTTATACGAAATTTTAGAAAAATTTATTATTTTTATATTTTTATAGGACATTTTTGAAAAATTTCCTATTTTTAAAGGAAATTTTTGAAAAATTTCCTATTTTTATAGGAAATTTTTGAAAAATTTCCTATTTTTATAGGAAATTTTTGAAAAATTTCCTATTTTTATAGGAAATTTTTGAAAAATTTCCTATTTTTATAGGAAATTTTTGAAAAATTTCCTATTTTTATAGGAAATTTTTGAAAAATTTCCTATTTTTATAGGAAATTTTTGAAAAATTTCCTATTTTTATAGGAAATTTTTGAAAAATTTCCTATTTTTATAGGAAATTTTTGAAAAATTTCCTATTTTTATAGGATATTTTTGAAAAATTTCCTATTTTTATAGGAAATTTTTGAAAAATTTCCTATTTGTATAGGAAATTTTTGAAAAATTTCATATTTTTATAGGAAATTTTTGAAAAATTTCATATTTTTATAGGAAATTTTTGAAAAATTTCATATTTTTATAGGAAATTTTTGAAAAATTTCCTATTTTTATAGGAAATTTTTGAAAAATTTCCTATTTTTATAGGAAATTTTTGAAAAATTTCCTATTTTTATAGGAAATTTTTAAAAAAATTTCCTATTTTTATAGGAAATTTTTGAAAAATTTCCTATTTTTATAGGAAATTTTTGAAAAATTTCCTATTTTTATAGGAATTTTTTGAAAAATTTCCTATTTTTTTACGAAATTTTTGACAAATTTCCTATTTTTTTACGAAATTTTTGACAAATTTCCTATTTTTATAGGAAATTTTTGAAAAATTTCCTATTTTTATAGGAAATTTTTGAAAAATTTCCTATTTTTATAGGAAATTTTTGAAAAATTTCCTATTTTTATAGGAAATTTTTGAAAAATTTCCTATTTTTATAGGAAATTTTTGAAAAATTTCCTATTTGTATAGGAAATTTTTGAAAAATTTCCTATTTTTATAGGAAATTTTTGAAAAATTTCATATTTTTATAGGAAATTTTTGAAAAATTTCCTATTTTTATAGGAAATTTTTGAAAAATTTCCTATTTTTATAGGAAATTTTTGAAAAATTTCCTATTTTTATAGGAAATTTTTGAAAAATTTCCTATTTTTATAGGAAATTTTTAAAAAAATTTCCTATTTTTATAGGAAATTTTTGAAAAATTTCCTATTTTTATAGGAAATTTTTGAAAAATTTCCTATTTTTATAGGAAATTTTTGAAAAATTTCCTATTTTTATAGGAAATTTTTGAAAAATTTCCTATTTTTATAGGAAATTTTTGAAAAATTTCCTATTTTTATAGGAAATTTTTGAAAAATTTCCTATTTTTATAGGAAATTTTTGAAAAATTTCCTACTTTTTTACGAAATTTTTGACAAATTTCCTATTTTTATAGGAAATTTTTGAAAAATTTCCTATTTTTATAGGAAATTTTTGAAAAATTTCCTATTTTGATAAGAAATTTTTGAAAAATTTTATATTTTTATAGGAAATTTTTGAAAAATTTCCTATTTTTATAGGAAGTTTTTGAAAAATTTCCTATTTTTATAGGAAATTTTTGAAAAATTTCCTATTTTTATAGGAAATTTTTGAAAATTTTCCTATTTTTATAGGAAATTTTTGAAAATTTTCCTATTTTTATAGGAAATTTTTTAAAAATTTCCTATTTTTATAGGAAGTTTTTGAAAAATTTCCTATTTTTATAGGAAGTTTTTGAAAAATTTTCTATTTTTATAGGAAGTTTTTGAAAAATTTCCTATTTTTATAGGAAATTTTTGAAAAATTTCCTATTTTTATAGGAAATTTTTGAAAAATTTCCTATTTTTACAGGAAATTTTTGAAAATTTTCCTATTTTTACAGGAAATTTTTGAAAATTTTCCTATTTTTATAGGAAATTTTTAAAAAATTTCCTATTTTTATAGGAAATTTTTGAAAAATTTCCTATTTTTATTGGAAATTTTTGAAAAATTTCCTATTTTTATACGAAATTTTTGAAAAATTTATTATTTTTATAGGAAATTTTTGAAAAATTTCCTATTTTTATAGGAAATTTTTGAAAAATTTCCTATTTTTATAGGAAATTTTTGAAAAATTTCCTATTTTTATAGGAAATTTTTGAAAAATTTCCTATTTTTATAGGAAATTTTTGAAAAATTTCCTATTTTTATAGGAAATTTTTGAAAAATTTCCTATTTTTATAGGAAATTTTTGAAAAATTTCCTATTTTTATAGGAAATTTTTTGAAAAATTTCCTATTTTTATAGGAAATTTTTAAAAAATTTTCTATTTTTATAGGAAATTTTTGAAAAATTTCCTATTTTTATAGGAAATTTTTGAAAAATTTCCTAGTTTTATAGGAAATTTTTGAAAAATTTCCTAGTTTTATAGGAAATTTTTGAAAAATTTCCTATTTTTATAGGAAATTTTTGAAAAATTTCCTATTTTTATAGGAAATTTTTGAAAAATTTCCTATTTTTATAGGAAATTTTTGAAAAATTTCCTATTTTTGCAGGAAATTTTTGAAAAATTTCCTATTTTTATAGGAAATTTTTGAAAAATTTCCTATTTTTATAGGAAATTTTTGAAAAATTTCCTATTTTTATAGGAAATTTTTGAAAAATTTCCTATTTTTATAGGAAATTTTTGAAAAATTTCCTATTTTTATAGGAAATTTTTGAAAAATTTCCTATTTTTATAGGAAATTTTTGAAAAATTTCCTATTTTTATAGGAAATTTTTGAAAAATTTCCTATTTTTATAGGAAATTTTTGAAAAATTTCCTATTTTTATAGGAAATTTTTGAAAAATTTCCTATTTTTTTAGGAAATTTTTGACAAATTTCCTATTTTTATAGGAAATTTTTGAAAAATTTCTTATTTTTATAGGAAATTTTTGAAAAATTTCTTATTTTTATAGGAAATTTTTGAAAAATTTCCTATTTTTATAGGAAATTTTTGAAAAATTTCCTATTTTTATAGGAAATTTTTGAAAAATTTTCTATTTTTATAGGAAATTTTTGAAAAATTTCCTATTTTTATAGGAAATTTTTGAAAAATTTCCTATTTTTATAGGAAATTTTTGAAAAATTTCCTATTTTTATAGGAAATTTTTGAAAAATTTCCTATTTTTATAGGAAATTTTTGAAAAATTTCCTATTTTTATAGGAAATTTTTGAAAAATTTCCCATTTTTATAGGAAATTTTTGAAAAATTTCCTATTTTTATAGGAAATTTTTGAAAAATTTTCTATTTTTAGAGGAAATTTTTGAAAAATTTTCTATTTTTAGAGAAAATTTCCTATTTTTATAGGAAATTTTTAAAAAATTGCTATTTCTATAGGAAATTTTTAAAAAATTCCTATTTTTATAGGAAATTTTTAAAAATTTTTGAAAAATTTTCTTAATTTTATAGGAAATTTTTCAAAAATTTACTATTTTTATAAGAAATTTTTGAAAAATCTTGGTCTTCCTAAGAATTTTTTTAAATCGCACATCATTTTGAGAGATCAAAAATTTCGAACTTTTGCACTATAAGTGTCACCCCCTTAATTTTCATTCATTAAATCTTAAAATTGTTTTTGTATTCATGAAATTAACGTGAAATTTTGCTAATATTTCTTTTCAAAGTTTGAAGACTTTCTATTACACAAAAGTAATTTAAAGCCTTTAATGATGTCGCTTAAAAATTGTTTTAATCTTTTATCATTTGTTTGTGCATCTTCTCCATGTCTTTTTGTACAGAATACTCTGTTATCAATTTCGATTTCATCTCTGAGATTTAATCTGTTCTATGCTATGGCTGTTACACCATATGAGATAATACAACAGCAGCAACGTTTATTAGCCTGTCAGAGCACAACTACATCACCAACAACGTCTCCTTCACATAAAAGTCAATCAGCCACAACGATTGGAGCATCCACATCCTTAGCAACAACGACATCTGCATCAGCATCATCAACAGCAGCATCAACAACAACAACGAATAGCAATTCAATGTTGCCAATTATACCCATTGAAAGCCTTAGCGATGTCGATATTTTGAAGAGTTTTGTAAAAAGGTAATTTTTTTAATTAAAATTTTTACAAGACTTTCTTTCTGCTCTCCTGCTCAAATTTCTCTTCTAACAAACATTCAATCTGTCCGTCTGTCTGTCTGTCTGACTGACTGGACTTAAGATCTTAATGAAATTGTGGGTTATTAAAGATGATAAAATGCAATAATATTTATCAAAACTTTTATTTCAGATGAGCCTTAATTAAATCAATTTAAGAAATTAGACAACTTTTTTCTATATTTGGTTACACATTTCCTGTTTGACTTTTTGTCCTGTCCTAAGGCTCAAATAACCATTTACAAACGTTTAATCTTCTAATAGACTAGACAACTTTTGTATTAAAAGATAAATATTGTATGAAATGTAATGCTCATTTAATAAAAGAAATATGTCTGTTTTATCTATTGAATCAATAAATAGCCTTAAGTGGGTTAGATATTTTGTTTTTTTTTTCTTTTGGTTGTCATAAAAAAAGAAAATAAAAATCTTAGATTATTTCTTCTTAAATCTCGATTTCTTATAACTTTTTATGTGTCTTCTCAAGTAAAGTCAAATCATGTCATGTCATATTTTTATTTTATTTATTTTTTGTCTCCTTTTTTCTTCTTTGTAGATTATCAATTTTTGGTTTTACAACACGTCAACAATTTGAAGAATATTTTATGACATTCTTACTACTAATCAATAAAGTTTATGATGAAAATATGGTGGACCAACAAGAACAATTTCAAATACGTAGTATTTGTTTGGAAGCTATTATGGAACTTTTAATTACGTACAAAACTTTTCCAATTGTGGGCAATAAACTTTCACTGTATCATCATACAACTCGTTGGAATCGTATTAATTGTGATAGCATAAGGTAAGTGAGATGAACGAAAATAACAAGAAACAATATCTAATGTTCCATCTAAAGGCTTTTATTATCTAAATATTAAAGTAACTTTCAAAAGTTGTTTGTACATGTCGCTTGTTTCTCAGAAAAAAGACATAACTTAAAATTGAGTAAGTAAATTTTTTAAAAATTTTCTTTAAAAATAGTAAATTTATAAAAATTTTCTATAAAGATAGTAAATTTTTGAAAATTTTCCTATAAAAATAGTAAACTTTTGAAAAATTTCCTATAAAAATAGTAAAGTTTTGAAAAATTTTCTATGAAAATAGTAAATTTGTGAAAAATTTCCTATAAAAATAGTAAATTTTTGAAGAATTTCCTATAAAAATAGTAAATTTTTGAAAGTTTTCCTATAAAAATTGTAAATTTTTGAAAAATTTCCTATAAAAATTGTAAATTTTTGAAAAATTTCCTTTAAAAATTTCCTACAAAAAAAATAAATTTTTAACAAATTTCCTATAAAACTAGTTAATTTTTTAAAAAATTTCCTATAAAAATAGTACTTTTTTTTCAAAAATTTCCTATAAAAAGTAAATTTTTGTTTTAAATTTCTTATAAAAATAGTACATTTTTTCAAAAATTTCCTTTAAAAATAATAAATTTTTTCAAAAATTTTCTATAAAAATAGTAAATTTTTTCAAAAATTTCATATAAAAATAGTAAATTTTTTCAAAAATTTCATATAAAAATAGTAAACTTTTTCAAAAATTTCCTATAAAAATAGTAAATTTTTTCAAAAATTTCCTATAAAATTAGTAAATTTTTTCAAAAATTTCCTATAAAAATAGTAAATTTTTTCAAAAATTTCCTATAAAAATAATAATTTTTTTAAAAATTTCCTATAAAAAAATAGTAAATCTTTTCCAAAAATTTCCTATAAAAATTGTAAATCTTTTTCAAAAATTTCCTATAAAAATAGTAAATTTTTTAAAAATTTCCTATAAAATAGTAAATTTTTTCAAAAATTTTCTATCAAAATAGTAAATTTTTGAAAATTTTTTTTAAAAATAGTAAGTTTTTAAAAAAATAGTACATTTTTAAAAAATTTCCTATAAAAATTTTAATTTTTTTAAAAATTTCTTCTAAAAATAGTAAATTTTTTTTATAAAAATAGTAAATTTTCTTATAAAAATAGTAAATTTTTTAAAAAATTTCCTATAAAAATAGTAAATTTTTAAAAAAATTTCCAATAAAAATAGAAAAGTTTTTCAAAAATTTCCTATAAAAATAGTAAATTTTTCAAAAATTTTCTATAAAAATAGTAAATTTTTTCAAAAATTTCCTATAAAAATAGTAAATTTTTGAAAAATTTTCTATAAAAATAGTAAATTTTTGACAAATTTCCTATAAAAATAGTAAATTTTTAAAAAATTTCCAATAAAAATAGTACATTTTTGACAAATTTCCTATAAAAATAGTAAAGTTTTAAGAAAATTTCTTATAAAAGTCGTAAATTTTTGAAAAATTTCCTATAAAAATAGTAAATTTTTCACAAATTTCCTATAAAAATAATACATTTTTGAAAAGTTTCCTATAAAAATAGTAAATTTTTTGAAAAAGTTCCTATAAAAACAGTAAATTTTTAAAAAATTTCTTATAAAAATCGTAAATTTTTGAAAAATTTCCTATAAAAATAGTAAATTTTTGAAAAATTTCCTATAAAAAAAGTAAATTTTGAAAAGTTTTCTATAAAAATAGTAAATTGTTGAAAATTTTCCTATAAAAATAATAAATTTTTGAAAAATTTCCTATAAAAATAGTAAATTTTTGACAAATTTCCTATAAAAATAATAAATTTTTGAAAAATTTCCTATAAAAATAGTAAATTGTTGAAAATTTTCCTATAAAAATAGTAAATTTTTGAAAAATTTCCTATAAAAATAGTACATTTTTTAAACATTTCCTATAAAAATAGTAAATTTTTAAAAAATTTCCTATAAAAATAGTAATTTTTGAAAAATTTTCTTTAAAATTAGAGATAAAAGTGAAAAAATTATCCACCCTACTGCGTATTAATGGCATGAATTTTCGTTTTACTCATACAAAATATTAGATAAAGTGCATGAGTCTCTAACACCAAATGTGTCAATGCATCAAATATATACAGACAGACATTCGGTTAAAATGTATGCATTTACTCGATGTTTGTTCATGCGTACATGTGCGATCTTTAATGTAACAAGTTTAACAACTATATAGTACTTAAGGGTCTTGTAAGAATATACATAGATAGTACATACGCATTTGCGCTCAAACAATAAGGAAGTATTTTTTTACTCCACAAACTGCAGGTACATTAAGGATATTATTTTATCTCCATAAAGTGTGGACTTAAATAACATATTTTGACACAATATCTCTAAAATTTAATTATTATTGAACCACCCTAATTTTAGTGCGTGAGTTAAAAAAAGTAAAAGAATGCCAATGAAAATAGTTCGATAAAGCATTTCTTTAGAAAACTATTTTCAAATTAAAAGAAAAAATACTCTAATACATATTGTAGTCGCTATGTGTTAAAAGTGTTAGTTTCGTAACATTCTACACTAACGTACATACATTCCATTAAATAAAATGCATTTCCGGTTTTTTGTCAGTTGTAAAGTTAATCAATATTACATACATATGTGGCGTATACTTTATACAAAAGAGAATTTTGTGCATTACGTATACGCTGCGGTGTTACAAAAGGTCAACAGCTGTTAAATGGTTAAAGAAACACACATTTTTATTTTAACTAAAAAGTGAACGTTTTAAATGTTAATTTTCTTTATTTAAGATAATTCTGAAAATTTAAAAAATATACAACTATTTGTAAGAAACGTTGTGGTACATATGTGTGTGTTTGGGGCTATTTGGTGGAATGGACAGAAAAACTTAAAATATTTTTATTTTTAAATATTTTGGTAGCAATCTTTCGGCCTTTAGATATTAAATCTAACTATCTTTTGTATTAAATACAGAATCTAAAAAAAATGGTCGGACAGTGAAGTTATGTTGTCATTCCCTGATTAAAAATAAAATCTGAAGAAAAAAATTTTTACTTCTCTGTTTTCCCCAAGCACAAACTTCGAAAATTGGAAAAGATTAAATTTCAATTGCAATTCCCTTATTATATAAAACTACACTAGTTTTTAGTACAACTAATTTACCGCTGTTTTCAATTGGACTAATTACCAATTAAATAATTCGAGTATTTTTAATTATTTTTGATCCTTTATTCATAAAATTTTCCAGTTGGACTCAACTAGACTAGAACTTTAGAAGGACAAAAATTAACAAATAAATAACAATAACAAATTTTAACCACATAAAATAGAAAAACAATTATAAAAATTTTACTTTTTGCACAACAACATCAACAAACATTTTGTTTTCCTTTTAACCAACTTTTAACATATATCCCCCCTGTAGATAAAACATTTTTGTGTGAGTGTATGTGTTTATCTCATGTCTCAAAATGTTTAACTTTTGGAAAAAAAAAACAAAAACATTTAAGTGGGCATTGGATATTGTAGTAAATAACAGATACAAAAACATATATAAATGCTTACATAAATATGTATATGTACATACGTGGGCCACTTTTTAATTGGCTTAACTAATACAAAAATTTGATTACACAATGACACATTTTTAATTTTTGAAAAATTTCTTATAAAAATAGTAAATTTTTGATTTTGAAAAATTTCCTTTGAAAAAAGGTAATTTTTGACAAATTTGCTCTAAAACAAGTAAATTTTTGAAAAATTTCCTATAAAAAAAAGTAAATTTTTGAAAAATTTCCTATAAAAAAAGTAAATGTTTGATAAATTCCTATAAAAATAGTAAATTTTTAAAAAATTTCCTATCAAAATAGTAAATTTTTGAAAAATTTCCTATCAAAATAGTAAATTTTTGTAAAAATTTCCTATAAAAATAGTAAATTTTTGCAAAAATTTTTGCAAAAATTTCCTATAAAAATAGTAAATTTTTGCAAAAATTTCCTATAAAAATAATAAATTTTTGCAAAAATTTCCTATAAAAATAATAATTTTTTGCAAAAATTTCCTATAAAAATAGTAAATTTTTGCAAAAATTTCCTACAAAAATAATAAATTTTTGCAAAAATTTCCAATAAAAATAATAAATTTTTGCAAAAATTTCCGATACAAATAGTAAATTTTTGCAAAAATTTCCTATAAAAATAGTAAATTTTTGAAAAATTTCCTATAAAAATAGTAAATTTTTTAAAAATTTTCTATAAAAGTAGTAAATTTTTGAAAAATTTCCTATAAAAATAGTAAATTTTTTAAAAATTTCTTATAAAAATAGTAAGTTTTTGAAAAATTTCCTACAAAAATAGTAAATTTTTGAAAAATTTCCTTTAAAAAATAAAATTTTTGAAAAATTTCCTATAGTAAATTGTAAATTTTTGAAAAATTTCCTATAAAAATAGTAAATTTTTGAAAAATTTCCTATAAAAATAGTAAATTTTTGAAAAATTTCCTATAAAAATAGTAAATTTTTGAAAAATTTCCTATAAAAATAGTAAATTTTTGCAAAAATTTCCTATAAAAATAGTACATTTTTGAAAATATTTGAAAAATTTCCTATAAAAATAGTAAATTTTAAAAAAAATTCCTATAAAAATAGTAAAATTTTGCAAAAATTTCCTATAAAAATAGTAAATTTAAAAAAAAAATTCCTATAAAAATAGTAAATTTTTGCAAAAATTTCCTATAAAAATAGTAGTAAAAGTAGTAAAATTTTGAAAAATTTGCTATAAAAATATTAAATTTTTGAAATATTTCCTATAAAAATATTAAATGTTTGAAAAATTTCCTATGAAAATAGTAAATTTTTGAAAAATTTTTAATAAAAATAGGAAATTTTTAAAAAATTCCTTTAAAAATAGTAAATTTTTGAAAAATTTCCTATAAAAATAGGAAATTTAAAAAAAAAAAATCCTATTAAAATAGTGATTTTTTTTTTAAATTTTATATAAAAATAATATTTTTTTTTTATTTTATATAAAAATAGTAAATTTTTTAAAAATTTTATATAAAAATAGTAAATTTTTTTAAAAATTTATATAAAAATAGTAAATTTTAAAAAAAAAATTATATAAAAATAGTAAATTTTTCTATAAAAATAGTAAATTTTTGAAAAATTTTCTATAAAAATAGTAAATTTTTGAAAAATTTTCTATAAAAATAGTAAATTTTTGAAAAATTTTCTATAAAAATAGTAAATTTTTTAAAAATTTTCTATAAAAATAGTAAATTTTTTAAAAATTTTCTATAAAAATAGTCAATTTTTGAAAAATTTCCTATAAAAAAGTAAATTTTTTAAAAATTTCTTATAAAAATAGTAAATTTTTGAAAATTTTCCTACAAAAATAGTAAATTTTTGAAAAATTTCATATAAAAATAAATCCGTGTGACAGATTTTAGCTATTGATCTTAGCGCCAATTCCGAATACTTAAATAGTAAACCTCGTATATTATAAAACATGTGAAATACTTGTGGTTTTACGAAACTTTGTTTTACATTATTGCCTTTTTAATTTTCAAGTATTTTATTTGTATATGTGTAAGTGTAACATATAATTTGTGTGAGTGTATTTGTGTCGAAAAGCTACTTGTATTTTTTTTAGGTATATTTATATATTTTTATTTGTTAAACAAAAAAACTATAACAAAATATTATTTAAAACATATAATATAACCATGCCAACAATACCAGCAACAATTTGTTAACAACATATGGTTTAACACTTTTCTATAGCCTGATACTTCTTAACTTTGCAACAATTTCGAAATGAACAAATTTTGTGTGTATTTGCAAAAATGAGTGATGAAAATGTTGCTGTAAAATTATAAACTTCATGTACCTAGAAAAAAAATGTGGGTTAAGTATGAAACGCAATTAGAACGAACGACCAATTTTTCGGAACGAATATTCGTCGTTAGAAATAGAACATATGGGTTTATATGAAAGTGCTCACAATAGATGCGTACGACGAAATTCGTCGTGCCTATCGAATAGCGCGATAGGTTTATTTCTATTTCATACGCAGACGAACGACGACTAAACTGGTTAAGAGTGGCTGTAAAATTAATTGAATATATTCTTCTTGTGAAAAAATAAAAGAATAAAATAAAAAAATGCAAATGTTGTGAGTGCGCGATATGTACGAAAGTGTACGAAACAAAAATGGCGTCAGCAACGTTTATTTGCCCCAAATGTGTTCAATGGACGAATGTACAAGGCGAATTTTTAAAGCCGAATTCGTCGTGCTGGACGAAATTAGTCATTCGTCCCAATTGTATTTCTACCTTTACTTCTGCATTGATGAAACTCTTGATTACCAGGTTCATCAAATTATCGGAATTTGAATATTTTTGCAAAAAAAAAAAAATCATTTACTTATCCCAAATTTTTTTCTCACCTCAATTATATATAACTAGAGATGTACTTGGCTATAACAATGTTTTAGAAAATGGGCGATATAAATCTACATTTATTTAAATATAAAAGGGAAATTATTTTGTTTGTATTTTAATAATTTCAAAATTTTCTAAAATACCACATCAAGTACTCCTTATGCTCTCAAAAATATTTGACCAATTCAGACATTTTTGTTTGGTCATTTTTACTCGGTTAGTAGTTGGCACTTACTTTAAACAATCACTTAAAGCTTTTGTTGTTAAACTTCAAGTATTTATTGTAGTCAAAAAATAAAATACATTTTATATAAATTTTCATCATTTATTGTTTCTTACATACTCGTATGAATTTGTTTAATGGAATACTTAAGAGCTGAGTTTATATTAATTCATGTTTTTTGGTTATTATATTCATTTTAACTTTAGTTAGTTTGTGCTTTAATTTTTGTTTAAAAACAATTTGTTTTATTAATAAAAATAAAATGTTTTTTTAAAAGCATTTAAAACAAATATTTTAGAGAGCAAAGCACTTGAAGTTGGTAAATTTAATTAATAAACAAGTAAAAAAATATGTTGAAAATATAAAATTATAATAGAGAAATTAGTACTGGCAACATGGGATTAATAAGTGAGATCAAAAAAATGTTAAAGATCAGTTTTTCACCAAAATTCATTTTTTTTTAACAAAAACTCAATTTCTCCTCAAAACTCAGTGTTTTTATAAATTCTGTTTTTCTTTTATAACATAAGTTTTTCACCAAAAACTGATTTTTCCGCCATAAACTCAGTTTTTTGTTCATTAAAGCAATTTTTTCGATTCCACTCCCTATTCAGCAACTTGTATACAATCCACAAAAAGTTTTTTATTTTACTTATTATTACAATAAAACTTACCATCATAATTCTTTTAATGTATTGAAAACATTTTTTTAAGTTTTTGATATTCTCAAAATAACTTTGTTCCTAAATTAAAATTCCATTTAACAATTTTATAACTTTTTCTCTATCTTTAATTTTTACTTCTTTGTTCTTCCATTTTCATTATAGCCTCAAAAAACTTCACGAAATTCAACTTATTATTTCACCATCAAATGTCTTCTATCACAGCAATTTGGAGCGAAATCTTGTCTGTGATTCAGTAATTGGTACTCAATATTTTGCTGCAAATCAATTCGATTTGAATTTTATTTGGCAACAAATGGAAAACTTATCCTCGTCATCATCATCATCACAAAATTTCTCCACAGATGAGAGCGATTCATTGTCGTTGGCTGGCGGTGATGAAAGTTCAACAAAAACTTCATCGTCATTATCATCGACATCGAAACATTTGAATGGCGTTGCTGCAAATACGGCGTATCGAAATTATCAATATTTTACAAAACAATCTGGTGTCGATTATAAAAGTAGTTCACAACTTATATTTGATGTTCTTATGCAAATGATTGAGGTAAGTTTTTTCTTATTTTTTGAAATACTTTCCTTGTTCCATTTTGTAGTTTGTAAAATTGTTACTACTTTTTTCGCTTCAATACATACTGCTATAGAAAAGTTGACGATAGGACAGCATTTCTATAGAAAACTTGATGATAGGACAATATTTCTTTAAAAAAGTTGACAATATTTCTTTAGAAAAGTTGACGATAGGAAGACATTTCTTAAGAAAAGTTGACGATAGGAAGACATTTCTTAAGAAAAGTTGACGATAGGAAGACATTTCTTAAGAAAAGTTGACGGTAGAAAGACATTTCATAAGAAGAGTTGACGACAGGAAGACATTTCTTATGAAAAGTTGAAGATAGGAAGACATTTCTTAAGAAAAGTTGACGATAGGAACACATTTCTTTAGAAAAGTTGACAATAGGAAGACATTTCTTTAGAAAAGATGACGATAGGAAGACATTTCTTTAGAAAAGTTGACGATAGGAAGACATTTCTTTATAAAAATTGACGATAGGAAGACATTTCTATAAAAAAGTTTACGATAAGAAGACATTTCTTAAGAAAAGTTGACGATAGGTAAGCATTTCTGAAGAAAAGTTGACGATAGGAAGACATTTCTATAGAAACGTTGACGATAGGAAGACATTTCTATAGAAAAGTTGACGATAGGAAGACATTTCTATAGAAAAGTTGACGATAGGAAGACATTTCTATAGAAAAGTTGACGATAGGAAGACATTTCTATAGAAAAGTTGACGATAGGAAGACATTTCTATAGAAAAGTTGACGATAGGAAGACATTTCTATAAAAAAATTGACGATAGGAAGACATTTCTATAGAAAAGTTGACGATAGGAAGACATTTCTATAGAAAAGTTGACGATAGGAAGACATTTCTATAGAAAAGTTGACGATAGGAAGACATTTCTATAGAAAAGTTGACGATAGGAAGACATTTCTATAGAAAAGTTGACGATAGGAAGACATTTCTATAGAAAAGTTGACGATAGGAAGACATTTCTATAGAAAAGTTGACGATAGGAAGACATTTCTATAGAAAAGTTGACGATAGGAAGACATTTCTATAGAAAAGTTGACGATAGGAAGACATTTCTATAGAAAAGTTGACGATAGGAAGACATTTCTATAGAAAAGTTGACGATAGGAAGACATTTCTATAGAAAAGTTGACGATAGGAAGACATTTCTATAGAAAAGTTGACGATAGGAAGACATTTCTATAGAAAAGTTGACGATAGGAAGACATTTCTATAGAAAAGTTGACGATAGGAAGACATTTCTATAGAAAAGTTGACGATAGGAAGACATTTCTATAGAAAAGTTGACGATAGGAAGACATTTCTATAGAAAAGTTGACGATAGGAAGACATTTCTATAGAAAAGTTGACGATAGGAACACATTTCTAAGAAAAGTTGAAGATAGGAGGACATTTCTATAGAAAAGTTAAAGATAGGAAGACATTTCTATAGAAAAGTTGACGATAGGAAGACATTTCTATAGAAAAGTTGACGATAGGAAGACATTTCTATAGAAAAATTGACGATAGGAGGACATTTCTATAGAAAAGTTTACGATAGGAAGACATTTCTATAGAAAAGTTGACGATAGGAAGACATTTCTATAGAAAAGTTGACGATAGGAAGACATTTCTATAGAAAAGTTGACGATAGGAAGGCATTCTATAGAAAAGTTGACGATAGGAAGACATTTCTATAGAAAAGTTGACGATAGGAAGACATTTCTATAGAAACGTTGACGATAGGAAGACATTTCTATAGAAAAGTTGACGATAGGAAGACATTTCTATAGAAAAGTTGACGATAGGAAGACATTGTTGTTAATAAGTTCATGATAAACCGTTTAACCGGTTATTATTTAATAACTGCAATCAGTTTAATTTAAGTTTAAAATTTTCGAAGAAACCGAAACCAGAATTCAAAAACAGATTGAAGAATTGATCGCCCCTGAACATATATGATTAGTTAAACCTTAACCCCCTAATTCATAATCAAAAAATAAAGCTATAGCAAGCTTATAGTTCAAATTTTCCATACAAATTTCAAATTATAAGAATTTAATAATTTTAAAATTTGTTTATGAATTAGGGGCTAAGTTTTTAAGTTTTTTTTTTTGTTAAGTAAAAAATGCAACAGTGTTGCCGTGTATTTGTAAAATTGTTATTTTTAAACGTATTTTTTAAACTGTGTTTGAAATATTTTATTTTCCCTCAAAAAGTCTTAAGAAGTATTAAAATTAAAATTTAACTTGCATTTTGGTAACACTTCCCTCTCGCTATTCAATCGATTCTAGTTTCTGCCACTAAGTAGCAGTTTGGGAATACTATTTAGTGTGGCGGAGTGGAGTACTGAGTGGATCCATAAAATAAAAGTAGCAACATGAGAAATTATAGCAATATTTGGAAAAAATAAGAGAAATTCCTTTTAAATCGTACGTGCTGCGTACGTGAATTTAAAATATGTATGAACTCGTACAGTGGATAAATACTTTAAAACGGATGCACATTTTGCACATGAATGTTATATGCAAATTTAGCACATTTCACTAGTACGTTTTTTCTTTAATTTTTTTTTGTTCAGAAATAATATAAAGGGTTTTGTATAAAGGTGGTGTTTTTTCAAATTATTGCTTAAAATTTTGGTAGAATATCGAATTTATAGAAACATAAAATATTATGTACTAAATGTAATTGTAACTGCTTGTATTGTTTATATCGTTGGTCTTATGTAGAAAGGTTCTAACTCTTACTTTTTTAAAAATTGATTTTTTTGTGAATTCAATGCATTTAACGCAAATACACCATCTTACAAAAATTTTAGGCAATTTTATCCAAATTAGTGGTTATTGAAATAATTTTTTAAAAATCCCTAACTTATTCTTAAAAAAAATATATGTTGTAAAAGCCCTATCTCGTCAAATAATATAAAACTTATTTTACATCTTGGATATAAAATAATTTCTTATACTACTTTTGTCTAAAACATTTTTCGGATAGAAAACTTTTAATATTTAAAGCTTTTCTATGGGTAACTTTTAATATCTAAATTTTTCTACTAAAAATATTCCACATCAAAAGCTTTCCACTAAAAAACTTTTATTATTTATCTAAAGTTTTGTTATATAAAACTTTTGATGTCGAAAGCTTTTCTATAATAAACTTTCGATATCGAAAGATTACCTATATAAAAAATTTGCCTTCAAAATATAAGAGATAGAAAACTTTTTATATAAAACTTTCCTATTTAAAAATTTGAGTACCAAAAGCTTTTCCTATGGATAACTTAAACATCTAAAGCTTTCTAAAAACTGTTTATATAAAGAATTCCTATATAAAATTTCGATGTCGAAAGGACTCCTATAAGAAACGTTCGATATCGGAAGATTTCATATATAAATCTTTCCTATAAAAAGCGTTCAATATCAAAGTTTATCTTTAATATCAAAGCTTTCCAAAATATTTCAGATTGAAAACCTTTAATATTAACAGGTTTCCTAAAGGTTAACTTTAATATCCAAAGCTTTTATCTAGAGCTTTTCAATATAAAAATGCCAATAGCTAAAGATTTCCTTTATAAATCTTTCGAGCTTTTTAATATAAAATTGCCAATATCTAAAGATTTCCTATATAAATCATTCCATTTCAAAATGCTTTCTAATAATTAACTTTCGATATGAAAAGATTTTATTTTGAAAACTTTTAATTTCCTTCATAAAATTTTGAATATTGAAAGATTACATGTAGAAAACGTTCTAAGTCAAACTTTTAATATCGAAACTTAATAAATTTAAAAGTTTAAAATTAAAGAAAAAGTTTTGAGAACCAAATTCATCCTTCATTTTAATAATAGCCTCTATTTAAAAACAAGTAAAATTTTGTCAATTACTGTTTTAAATCAGTTTTTACATTCTCCTGCAAAGTTTTAAATATGCGAGTTAGCGCCTTTCTACATGAGACCAACATTTTTTAAATGACCGATTTTACAATTGGAACAGAAAACATTTCAAACTTTTTGATTTAACAGTCGACTTCGCTAAATGTAACGATCAATTTATTTCTACTTCGAAGTTAGAAAAAGTTTTTGTAATCATTAATTTTAATTAAAATTATTAATTACCACAGCATTCTCCATTAGCAATAGCACGCAGTCGATGTAAAAGAAATAAACATTTTTCTATAAAAATTTTTTTATCAAAAATTTTTTTGAATGTTTTTCTATAGAAAATATTTTTAAAGAAAAATACTTTTGTTGAAAATTTTTCTTTAGAAAAAAATTTTATCGAACATTTTTCTATTGAAAAATTTTATTTGAACAAATTTTTCCATCGAAAAATATTTATTTTTTAAATTTTCACAGAAAAATATATGATAAAATTTTCTATAAAAAATTTATATCAAAAAATTTTTCAAAGAACATTTTTTTTTTAAAAAGAGTTCTTCAAAAATTTTGGGACATCCAACATTTAATTAAAAAGTTTTACTGTAGTGTATTGCATTAAGATCCCAATTTATTACAATTATTTATTATTGTAATAAATAGTTTTTTATAGAAAAATGTTTGACTTTATCAAAAGTCAAAAATTTTTCTATAAAAAAATGTTTATATCGAAAATTGAAAAATTAGGTTTAATCTGGCTTGAGTTCATTTAACTTTCAAATTATTAATTTTGAAAATTTGAAAAGTAATTGTGGAGAAAAACTGAAAAAAATTATTTTTGAACGCGGCTCAGTGGATTGCAATTTCTGTCCCGTCACAGGACGTCATCAGCACTTAGCGCCCTCGACCATAGTCGAGTTGTCAAATTGCAGAGATAATCATCAATTTAACTCATTGAGTTTGATCGAACATCCCTACGTTTAATTGATTGTGTATTCTCCTATTACTTGTTTTGCTCGATCTTTTCACTTGCCGTTGGCATGTAGAGAAGAACAAGACTTTTTGGTTTGATGCTATTTTTAGAATAGTAACAATGTTAACAACATACACTCAGGGAAAAAACGTACTGATAATAAGATTTTCTGCTTGAAATCGAAACTTTTTCTGCTTGAAAGTAGAGTAAATACGAAAAATCTTATTTTGAGAATAAAATCTTATTTTTTTAAGATTCTTTGTAAGATCGCAATCTTAAAAAAAATCTAAGCACAGGATCGATAACTAAGAATGTGTTCTTATTAATTAAGATTAAATTCTTAATTTTTAAGAGTGCACTCTTAATTAATAAGAACATAATCTTAAATAATAAGAACGCATTCTTAATTATCGATCTTGTTCTTAGAACTTTTTCAAGATTGCGATCTTACAAACAATCTTGAAAAATAAGATTTTATTCTTAAAATAAGATTTTTCGCATTTACTCTACTTTCAAGCAGAAAAAGTTTCGATTTCAAGCAGAAAATCTTATTTTAAGCACGTTTTTTCTTATTATCATATTCGTATTTGGTGATAAAATAAAACACATTTTTTATTATTTTTTTCCCCTTTCGAGGAATGTAATAGTATTCCTATATTTTAAAATTTTGATTTATTTATTTTACATTATAGGTAGTTAGTAAAAAATTGTATCCTAAAAATACCTTGACTTCATCTTCCGTTGGAAAAAGTGTGCATATTTCTGTCAATATATCTTGGAAATCGTGAGGATGAAGTGTGAGATCCTTTTTTAGAATTTGATGTACTATAATCTGGATCAGCTCATCACGATAGTTATTGTTTAAATCTTTGCGTGAAGCATAAAATTCTAGGATGTTTTTCCCACTTACTGATTCATTCAATAATGAAGCTAAATCCTATATAAATAAACGAAAATATTTTATGTTTTGTACACATTTTAATGTATTAAGTAATTATCTAATACTCTTACCTTGTCAAACACTTTTTTGTTAACTTCCACATTTACAGAAGACGATGAAGTGGAAGTTACATCTGGACATTTTTGTAGCCACTGACCTACCTTCGACGGCATCGAAAGTGTATCTTCATCAATTTCAAACTAAAGGACAAAGCTATTAGTGGTTTAATTTACTTTCTAAATAAAATATTAAAACATGTTTATTTTTCCAGACAAATAATTTTTCACTGCTTTCATATATTTACTGCAGACTTCTAAAAGTTACATTTGAGCCTGAAACAAATTAAATTAATATAATTTTTTATAAAGAAATTTACTTATGTATTTATAAATATGATGAAAAACTTACGCTGCAGGTACGGAAAAACGCATTCCAGATCGAATTCTTTCAAAAGATTTTTCAGCAACGCGTCATCGTCCAAGTAATCTCATGAAATTTCATGTGAAGGGCAGTTCATTTCATACTCCCCATCACACACCGGAACTAAATTGCCTTCTATTGGAATATTTAAAAGGATCACTTCATTCGGATTAAGGTTTTCCATTTATATTTCTTAATAAATTTATATTTTTTCTCAAAAAATTAGTTTTTCACTTTTTCGCAACTACTTTGATCGGCGGATTACAATTTATGACAAAATACTGAGAAATTTCCCTAAAACAAGCACACAAATCTACAAAATCAAGAATACGATCTTAAGATTAGAACTTACAATCTTCAAAATAAGAATAAAATCTTGAAATCAAGATCACAATCTTAAAATAAAGAATACGATCTAAAATTAAGATTTAAAATCTTATAATAAGATTAAAATCTTAAAAGCAAACAAATTGCATGTTATCTTTTTATTGTATTCTCATTACTAAGAATTTATTCTTAAATTTAAGAATATAAATCTTACTGGCTATATTTTCAAGATTGAAAATTCAAGATTTCGCAATCTTATATTGTAGATTTTTTTTCTTGAAATCAGATCGTCATTTTTCTCTTAGTGTATGTATGTAAGTAAATTACATGAATGTATGTAAATGCAACGTGCCCTTTGCTTTTATTTTATTTGGGAATTAATTATTCGAACTTTAGAATTAATTGAAAAATTATCGAAAATATATAAAAAAAAAATAAATGTTATAATGTTAAAAATATAAAAATCTAAAATTGTTTAATATTGGAATTTATTTGTTTCGAAAAATATTCCCAATTCGGTTACATTTATTTCAAACAATGTAAACAAAAATAATAGTGTCTTGGCAACAATGTTCGAGATTTTGTTGCTATAAATTGGATTTTGATTTTGTTTCTTGTGTATTTTGTTTTGTATTTTCTTTAACAAAGCGGCACCAACCGACTTTGCTAAATCCAAATTCCCACTGAATGCTTTTAATACTCATATTCACGAGTTTCCTTTAGGATCGTGATATTTACGAAAAGTCTTCGGCTTCTGGTGGTATTAGTTGCCTACGCCTGCTTATAGCGGTAAACATTTTTAAATATGGTTTTTAATTAACAAATTCAGACAATAAAGATACCTAACAGATTTCCATAATTTCGTACCCTAATTGGAATTTCAAAGCAAAAACACTTCTTTTAAAACCACCCTTTACAAGGGCAAAAAAAAATCTTATGTTAAGATTACTAAGGGTATGTAAAAATGTTTTCTATACATGGTTGAATAATACGTTTAAGAGACTTACAAAAGAATAACAATTTTATACTTATTTCCCCATTTTTATTCCATATAATAACAAAAAGTAAGAGTTTGTAAATGTGTTATCCATGCCTTTGTTTTTTTTTTTCATTTTGTTATTTTTGTTCTTCTTTTATTTAATTTATTTTCTTTTATTTCATCTTTATTTCTCTTGTCCTTTCTTTCCGTTCGTTTCCTTTGTAGCAAAACCACATTTTAATACTACCAAATTTAGTAAAATTCACTGAAATTTGCGAGAATCGTGAACAGATTAAACAAATCTGGGAAAAGGCTGACTATTTAAAGTCTCACATACCCATGGACGATACGATCTCACATCAGAATTTAATCTATTTGCTGTGCAAGACCAAAGGCATGTTGATACCCTCCCATTTGGAAATGTTGAACTTGGAAGCTTTAATTAAAAATTACTTAAAATCATCACATCTTTTCATCCGTTGTGCTGCTCTCAATGGGCTGTTAAGTCTATTGGAAAGTTACGCAAAGACCAGCACAACAATTGGCAAATTAAGTGATGAGCTGGCGAGATTGAAGGATATTGTTTTGGGATATATCGATAGACATGGTTTGATAGAAGAAAGGTAAATACTTTGATATTTTTATATTAAATGTTTTTCTTTGTTAAATTCTTTTTATTTTTTTAATTAAAATTTTTTAATTATGTTTTCTAATATATATGTTTTTCTTTATATATTTTTATTGTTTTCCTTTCCAGCCCCTTGCTATGTAGTGATGTACATACAAAATTAATATGGACTTTAAACTATTGTTTAATGGAATGGACTTCAAAACTTGATCCTCAATGCAATTTAGCTTATCATACTAAATTGAGTGTAACGAAATTATTGAAAAACTCCACCAATGAACAAGTCTACCTCTGTTGTTTGCATGTAAGTTTATCTTTTCTTCTTTCATTTTTATTTAACAATCAAACCAACAAGTTTTCCTTTTTTAAAGCTTTTAGTTTTTGGTTTTGTTTCCAAACTTATTTTAGATTATTGTTAGAAAATTTTTCACGAAAAGACAAAAAGATATAGAATAGCTGAATCTTTTATTAGTTTGTTATACAAATTCCGCATGAGTGTTAGAAATTGTATTATCAATCAACCCTAAAAATTTTGTTGGCAACAAAAATAACAAAAACACAGAAATCCAGTCAATTTGGCGGAGATGCCAAGATATTATTTTTATAGACAAGTTTTAGTTAATAAACGGCTTAACTTTTTATATTTAAATAAAGATATGCTCTAGGCAAAACTTTCAAAAGTTCAAAGAAAAATTCAGCATTTTCCTATTAAAACTCATCATTACAGTCGTAATCGAGTTGTATATTTATCTTTTGACCGTCGATTTATCTGTCATGCCAAAGAGGTCACATTTTGTCTAAATTACTCTCATTAACCAAAAATAAGCAAATTTATTGGCCTATTGTACAAAATCATTTAACATTAAAATGTTGATTTATTATTCGATGTTTATAAAATTATCGACTTTCTTTGGAAACCTTTCCAATTAAGATTTTACAGTTGCTTCTGTCATCTTTTTGGAGGAGGTGTTCTAGGGTTTGCAGTTCGGTTTTAACCGAAACCGAAACCTCGGTTTTTTATGCCTCAAAACCGAAACCGAAAACCGTGGAAAAAACCGCGGTATTAGCTATTTATTTTTCATAATTTTGTTGGTATAATTCAGAAACATTAGTTTATCATAAATTTGCACGTAATTTTTCTATGGAATGAAGCAGAAGAATGAAAAAAACAAGGGACAGGTGCAAGGGGAAGACGATATATGAACGTAAATATTCACGATTCTCATGGTAAATTTTATAACCTGGGACTCAGCCGTATTTTAGGAACGTGTAGTTCCAAGCAAACGCAAGAAACCATTCGACAAAAGCTAATGGAGTTTAATATTTCACTTAATACAAACATCGTAGCATGTACAATAAATAGATAGAGCAGCTGTCAATATCAAATTTGTATCTGAAAATCAAACACTGCTATAGTTATGGTTGGTACACGAAATTCGTCTTGCGGTCATGGATGATGTTTATGAAAATTTTTTTATAAATCCAGATGTGGAAGAATTTGAAACCGACAAAAGTGAAGCCAATTTTAAAGATGGCGACGATGAAACTTTGACTTATTTGAAATCGATTGCCCATATAAATTTAAAAAAAACTGTTCGGTATTTTAAAAATTCGTCAGTTCGTAATAATATTTTACAAACAAGCGTTTAAAAGTTAACTTTAAGTTTTCTCTTAGATTTCTAAAAGAAAGTATGAAAGTTTCGAAAAGCTTTCGACCTTAGATTTGCTTTATTCTATCGGCTTTGAAATTGTAAATTCTTTTAAAGATTCGTTGCTGTTAGTAAAAATGACTATTGAAGCAATTTGTCGCTCGGATGCAATTATTTATTATTCACGCTAAAGGGGCTCTGCAGTTTCTCCAAAAGAAAAAAGACTTATTTAAGAAATCCCTCATATTTAAAGACCTGAACTATTTTCCTAAATTTTAGTATTAAATTATAAATATGAGCTTTTTATAAATATTCCTTTTACTTTGTTTTAATTAAATTATCTAAATTTTTCTACAAATTTAAATCGAAAAAGCTTTATTTAAAAAACCGAAAACCGAACCGAAACCGGCCGGTTTTGGGTGTTTTAAAACCGAAACCGCGGTTTCTCATTTTCACGGTTTTTTGGAAACTCTAAGGTGGTCTACCTACGTTTAAAATCAGAGATGGTCTCGGACACCTTTCCTGTGTTCTTCATTTTTTTTACAAGAGCCCAGTAACTTTCCACAGGCCGAAGTTGTGGACAGTAAGATTGATTTGAATATCGTGAAACAAACTATTGTTTCAATACCACTCAAGTGTCATTTTTTCCAAAGTAGCATGAAGCCAAAACGGGCCAAAAATATGCAGGCCGTTTTTGTAGGCATTCCGTTATATAAATATCTGTGTTTATTGTGTCTGCTGCAAATAGCTTGCCACACGAGAAATTTCTTTGGGAATTTTTTTTGTTTTTTTGTCCGGAACTTTTCCTGAACATAAAAATTTTAACCGGGATGTAGAGAAAAGTCAGCCATCACACAACAGGCCACAACTAACTGTACCCTGGGGGCATTGCTACTGCACCAACTAAAATAAATTTGAAGGAAAGACATTTCACAAATATCAAATTAATTTTAAATCTTTCTATTGATTTTGTCCGATCAACATATCGCACTTGATCAACAAGAGGGTATTAACTCAAAATTTTAAAATTTTCCGTAGAGTCAAAAAACTATTTTATTTTACTACTACTTTCATATAAAGAAGAGGGGTAAAACTGTAGTTTTTTGGCGAAATTATAGTGTAAATGATGTCAGATTTTTACAATGGCTAGATAAGACCACTACACATCAATTTCTTCTAAAAAGTGAAAATTAAAAAATTTTGAGTTAATACCCTCTTGTTGAACAAGTGCGATATGATTAAATGCATAGATTACATCTGTAGAAATTGAGTCCCACCAACTTAGGCTCATGCACAATATCTTTGCTTAAGATCATTACGTAATCAAATGCACATTCATAGTATACGATTCAATACATTCTGAACAATGGCGCCATCTATCGGTGATCGATTCATGCGCAAAAACTTTGCTATGATCCAATCTATAATTTGAAATATAATTTGAGTCCCACCAACTTAGGCTCATGCACAATATCTTTGCTTAAGATCATTACGTAATCAAATGCACATTCATAGTATACGATTCAATACATTCTGAACAATGGCGCCATCTATCGGTAATCGATTCATGCGCAAAAACTTTGCTATGATCCAATCTATAATTTGAAATATAATTTTAAATTGTTTCCTTCTTCTGTAAAGTAACAAAAAATCGAGTTAGGCCTTTTTTATATTATAGATTTGTTCTGAATTTTTTTTACTCGTTTTTATACCCTTCACCAATAGGTGAAAGTTTGTCATTCAGTTTGTAATTTTTTCATTATTCGTCTTAGACCCCATAAAAATTATACCGATCGACTCAGAATCGCCAGGAGAGTCGATTTAGCCATGTCCGTCTGTCCGTCTGTCTGTCTGTCTGTCTGTTGAAATCAAGTTTGTGCAGCTCCTGGAGGGTGTAGCGAGGTAAATTGTATATCAGATTCTAGGAAATTGACCTACGCAGTACGCTATTAAATTTCATCAAAATCGGTCCATAAACACCGGAGATATCGGCAAAATACTAAAATTCGATGGGTACAAATTGACGAATTTTAAAAAATTTTTTTAAAATTTACATATTTTTTAAAAAAAATTTTTTAAATTCTCATCGAATTTTGAATTTTGTCGATATCTCTGGTGTTTATGGACCGATTTTGATGAAACTGATAGCGTGCTGCGTTGAAGTATTTTCTAAAATCTGACATATAATTCGAAATTTTTTTTTTTTAAAATGCTGTTTTTTAAAAAAAAAATTTTTAAATTGCCAATTTGCGTACATCGATATATTTTGCTTTAGCGATATCTGAGTTGTTGATATACCGATTACGATGAAATTCAACAGTGCTCTGCGTTGAATGATTTCCTAAAATTTGATATACAATTCAGAAAACTTTCTTCAAAAAAAATGATTTTTATACCCTTCACCACCATAGGTGGAAAGGGTATTATAAGTTTGTGCTGATGTTTGTAACGCATAGAAATATTTGTTTTAGACCCACCTTTTAGTATACCAATAGGCTTAGAATCACTTTCTGAGTCGATTTAGCGATGTCCGTCCGTCCGCCCGTCTGGCTGGCTGGCTGGACCCCCATGTAAACCTTGTAATCAAACTACAGGTCGCAATTCTAAAGATAATTTGATGAAATTTGGCACAGATCATTTTTTTGATAATGGGACCATGGCTATTGAAATTGGTCAAAATCGGTCCATTATTTATGGTACCTCCCATAGGTCCCACTTCCCGGAATTGCTATATTGGCCACAAATATCAATATTTTTTCATGAAATTTAAAACAAATACTGCTTATGTAAATCACTGTACAAAATTTCGTTGAAATCGGTCCACATTTGACCATAGCTCCCATACAAATTCTTCTTTAAAAACGCACTAAATGAGACAAAAAATCACTAAAACACTCGTAAATCTAAAGATAATGGAAATTTTGAGTCTATTTTTTGCATACATAATTTTTGTAACAACTGTAATCAATCTGCCAAATTTCGAGATAATCGGTCCACATTTGACCCTAGCTCTCATATAAGTCCAAATGACGGAAACAGGTTGAATATATAAGTTTTGAGAAAATGTTTGTATGATGGCAAAATTTAGCAAATATTTGTCTTTACACAGGAAAAATAACACCTTTGACCTTAGTGGTGAAGGGTATCGTATGGTCGGCTTGACCGACTATAGCGCTTTCTTACTCGTTTTTTACTTTCAAGTTCATTATCGAATTGTGATCTGTAAGTTTCTGAACTTTGTATGTCTTTAGCCCAGCATAAGCTTTGGCTCTGTGGACAGAGATTAGAGCATTTCACCAAACGAGCTGCTTTTCTGATCAAAGTTTTAGGCGCTCTTCAAAAGAGTTCGTTTTCTTTTACATACAAAATTTCCACCACATTCTGATTGGATCCGATTCTATTTTTAAACTCATATAAAGGTACCTACGTTTTAACTCCGGCTCCGAACGGCAAATGCATTAGTTAGAGAAGTATTACATAGCCTAATACTCAATATTAGGCTATGTAAAAGTGGGTCTGGCCGTGGATCGAACTTGGGAACTATGGTAAGCTTTGCGGATCACATCTGGGCGGATCACATCTCGACTTCTTCGGTCACATCTTGACTTCTTTTGCCTTACCAATATTCCTTAAACCTTTTCTGCCTCCTGATCCAGGTTTTCTTTCAATGCTCAGGTCTTCATACCGTTTAATGGTATTTCAAACTGTAAAACTAAATATTCATATACATAAATTGAGATGAAATATTATGATGAACTTTAGATCACTTCGGATATTTTTTTGGGTCGTCAATAGTGCTATAGCTTTCTTTGCACAAAATTTCTTCGTCTTTATATTCAAAGTTTATCGAAATCATTAACTCGGGAGCTCTTAGTACAAATAAGCATTAACGTTGACTGTAAAATGAGACAGGAGCATGAACACGGAACCAAGTTACCAGTCTATACCACATTACCCCCAATTACTCTAACCTTCTTTCATTTGAAGAAAACGTTTGCAGAAATTTATCGATTTCTAGTAAAAGCTTACGGTTAACATGTACCAACTCAAAAAACTTGTGAACTATTTTTTCCGCGATTCAAAAGTAGTGATTTCGTCACAAAAGATAAGAAAAAGCTTGAAAATAATGAATTGGACTCGATGAAGATTGTTGTCAAAGGCAAGAGGAACTTGATTACGATACGACAGGTATCTAAAATCTTTGATTCCAAAGCAACAAATTTTTAATTATGAACCATAATTTAAGTATGCCAATTCGAAAAGTTTTATTTTCGCAACGAGTTAGGAACTAACGCCCCATATTAACTTCATAAATCTGAAACCTAATCTTTCGCGTGATGATGGCAACTCTTTAAGGATCTCGTTTGGAGTTGTAGTACAACAACATATTCAAACGTAGTTGCTTTTGGTATTAAACTGACTGGTTTTACACTTACGAATGTACTTTCAATTGCAATTGGAATTGTTATTTTTATTCTTATGTTTATTGTTATTATCTTAATTTGTTTTATTTTCATTTCCTAGCAAACAAATACATATATGCATATTTGTGTTTGTATTTGCATATGTATGTGTATTTGTGTTATTTTTAGTACCAAATGTTTGTACGAGGATTTGGTAATTTTTGGTCTTGACGAGCACAAAACTCTAAAAACTGGAAACAGAAAAAAATCTAAAACATAACAAATACCACTTAAACCCCCAAAAATAAAAATATTTTTGTAGAATTAGTTTTTTTTTTTCAATTTTATAAAATCACACATACTAGTACATACATCCATACATATCTAAATAAATAAATGTTTGTTTTCCCATCCATAGGGTTTGGAACGTATGATTGTCCTAGATAATAAAGTTAGCAGTAACACAAGTAACAACACCGGTAGTGGTAGTGGCATTACCATCGGCCATGGTCCCGACAATCAAAACCAAATGTTGCTGCGGCCCTGCATTGAAAAACTTGCTCTTGAATTGGCCAAATTGGAAAATGAAAAATTTTCAATACCCGCTTTGAAATTACTATTGTCCTGCATTTATGTGGGTAAGTATTACACAATATTTCCTCTATGTATTTCCTTCTCATGCGAGTATGTATTTAGTTGGGATTTGGACAAACATTTTTGTTTTGAAACCCACACACTCAACATGAGGAAGTCCTTTTTATTTTGGTTTCGATTAAATGTTGAAAAAAAAGGATTTCAATATAATTCCATGTACAATTTCTATTTCGATTGATTTGGGGATTGTGTGTTGATTTTTCTATATTTATTCATTTCATTTTATTATTTTAGGTTTTTCTTTTTTTTTTGTTTGCTAAAAAAATCAGTAAATTTGTTTGGGTGATTTTTTTTATTAACTATTTTAGGAGGTGGGATTAATATTGTGTTATTTTTTCAATTTTCTTAAAAGCGGAAATTTCAAGGGCATTTTTCGATTTGTATATAAACTATTGTTGTGAGTACACGAAACAAAACCATTTGTTCATTAAAACCTAAAGCTATAATATAAACTATATGAGATTATACTAAATGGGGTTCCAAATATTTTTAATTTTTCTTATATTTTGTCATTTATACCATTTCTTATAAAAAAGAGTAAAATATATTCTCTTTATTTCTGGATTCAAAGATTAAGGATTAATGCAAAATGGGGCCACAAATATGTAGACACTCTGTTCTGTTTTGAAAAAGGTAAAAATCCGTTTTTGTAGCCACTTCGCGTATTCTGTCTTCAGGACAGAATACGCTTTGGTACTGTGGACAAAACCACATTCCACCATACGAGCTGTTTTTCCAAACGCAGTGTTAGGTGCTCTTCGAACGAGTTGCTTGACTTCTTTTGCTTAACAATATTCCCAGGTCCTTTTCTACTTGCTGATCCAGGGTTTATTAAAATTTAACTATAACAAAAATTTTATAAAAATTTGCCTGTAGAAGAAATTTCATCAAAATTGACCTGAATGGAAAATTTCATTGAAATTTGGCTATAGTTAAAATTTCTTAAACTTGTTTATTAAATGCTTAAATAAAAAAATTCATTAAAATTCACCAGCATGAAAAAATTTATCGAAACTTGTCTATGACTAAAGTATAATTTTATCAAATTATGCATATATACCAAATTACATCCAAATTTGCCTATAGTAGAAATTTCATCAAAATGTGCCGTATAAAAAATTTCATTGAAATTTGGCTATAGTAGAAATTTCTTCAAAATTTGCTTATGTGAAAAAAAATCATTAAAATTTGTCTATAATAGGAATTTCGATAAAATTTGCTTATACAAAATATTTCATCAAATTTAAACTGAATAAAAAATTTCATCGAAATTTGGCTATAGTAGGAATTTTTTCAAATTTTGCTCTTATTAAAAATTTAATCAAAATTTGACTATAGAAAAAATTTTTATAAAATGTGCTTATCTAAATAGTTTACTCGAAATTTGTCTATAGTAGAAATTTCATCAAAATGTATGAAAAATTTCATTAAAATTTGGCTAAAATTTTAAAGATTTTAAAAATTTCATAAAAATTTCGAATTTCGAAAAAATTTGATTATATAAAAAATTCCATTCAAATTGATCGGTAAGAAAAATTTCATAAAAATTTAGCTTTAGTAGAAATTTTTTCAAATTTTGCCTTTATAAAATAATTTATTAAAATTTGTCTATAGTACAAATTTTATTAAAAATTACAATTAGTAGAAATTTTTATAAAATTTAGAAATAGTAGAAATTTTTATAAAATTTGCCTATAGTAGAAATTTCATAAAAATTTGACCTGTATTTGAAATTTTATAGAAATTTGGCTATGTGTGTAAAAATTTCTTGAAATTTGCCTATTTTCAAAATTTCATCAAAATTTGCCTATAGTAGAAATTTCATCAAAATTCTATATATAGTGGAAATTTCTTCAAATTTGCTTATATAAAAAATTTCATCAATATTTGCCTATAGTAGAAATTTTTATAAAATTTGCAAACTAAAATTTTTTTTTCAAATTTTGCCTATAGTAGAAATTTCATCAAAATGACCTGCATGAAAAATTTCATAAAAATGTGGCTTAAGTAGAAATTTCTTAAAATTTTACCTATTTTAGAAATTTTGTCAAAATTTGTCTATAGTTGAAATTTCGATAAAATTTACTTTGATTAAAAAATTTCATCAAAAAATTTTCTACATAACATTTTTATAAAAAAATTTCCTAGATGAAAAAAATTTGCTTATATAAAAAATTTAACAGACCCATAGTAGAAAATGTCATCAAAATTTGTCTATAGTAGAAATTTCATACAAGTTTGCCTATAGTAATTATACCCTTCACCATCATGGGGTATTATAAGTTTGTGCTGATGTATGTAACGCATAGAAATATTTGTCTTAGGCCCACCTTTAGTATACCAATAGGCTTAGAATCATTTTTTGAGTCGATTTAGCGATGTCAGTCCATCCGTCCGTCCGTCTGGCTGGCTGGACCCCCATGTAAACCATGTAATCAAAGTACAGGTCGCAATTTTAAAGATAATTTGATGAAATTTGGCACAGATCATTTTTATGATATTGGGACCATGGCTAGTGAAATTCGTCGTAATCGGTTCATTATTTATTGTACCTCCCATAGGTCCCACTTCCCGGAATTGATATATTGGCCACAAATATCAATATTTTTTCATGAAATTTACAACAAATACTGTTTATGTAAACCTAAATCACTGTACCAAATTTTGTTGAAATCGGTCAATATTTTACCATAGCTCCCATACAAACTCTTGTGCCAAAACGCACTAAATGAGACAAAAATCACTAAAACGCTCGTAAATCTGAAGATAATGAGAATTTTGAGTTGATTTTTTGCATATATAAAAAATGTAATCAATTTGCCAAATTTCGACCCTAGCTCTCATATAAGTCCAAATGACGGAAACAGCTTAAATATATAAGTTTTAAGAAAATGTTTGTATGATGGCAGAATTTAGCAAATATTTGTCTTTATATAGGAAAAAGAAGACCTTTCCTTTAGTGGTGAAGGTTATCGTATGGTCGGCCTTGACCGACTATAGCACTTTCTTACTTGTTTTTTTTTTTCTAAAATTTTGCTTTTACAAAAAAATTAAATTACATAATAGGAATTTCATAAAAAATGCACTCTTCAAAAATTGTATAAAAATTTTCTTATTTTTAATGTTATTCAAATAAAAATTTGTATTTATACAAAAATTTGATCATAATTTGTTCGAATCACAGATTTATTTGCAAAAGCTTTAAGAACATTAGTAATTCCTTCTAGTCAACCCTAAGCCTATTGTCAGCTTATTAGGCTCACACCAAAGACGCTATAATATCTGTGGATTGGTGCTAAAAGGGCCAATGTCAATTTTTTGCTGTTTTGAGTTAATCATTGAGTTAGATTCTCTTTGGAGCCAAATAAAAGAGAGTAAATTTTATTTGGTTCCAACAGCTAATCTCTAACTTAATTCAAAACAGATTCATAAGGGGTTTTGTGGGTAAAGTTACTGTGAGTTTATATGAATAATGAAAACTTTAAACCAAATTTTCTCAGAACTACTTTTTTGACAATGGCCCTTTTAGCACCAAGCCACAGATATAAAGATGTTGCACTTCCATACATTGATTTACCGTATGGTCTTTTCGATAAGTCCCATAGAAAAGAGAATATACCCGCTTTTACTCTAACTCGGAAACAACTAATAGATACGACTATCCAACGAGAGAAAGCTAAGGCACACACACGTGCCCATGAAATGTATGTTTGTTTGTGCGTTAATTTGTTTTTCATTGTTCTTTATCCGCTTTAATTCCATTTTTGACATAAAACAAATGTATGGAGTGCAATATCTTTATACATATTATAGAGTCTTTGCTCACACCTTAACATAATCCTGTAACACGTTGTCTATGAATAATCAATAACGTATCAACGCGACATAATGATTTTCCAATTACGGTTACAACTCTAACATTTTCGTCAATTTATTTAACAATTTCTAAATTTTCATGTTAAAGTAAACATTTTCAACAATTTAATAGATTAATTAGGTTAACTAGTTCCCCACCGATCGTTATTGTACCATCGCCATCGATATAAGTTGCAAAACAATAGATTGTTTGATTATGTACAACAGTTTTGTTTATAAATACGAACGAGTCGTGTATTATGCGATGGATGCCACAATTTACAACCGCACATTTAACAATAAGTTTATAATACGATTATATTTATTGTTGTGGGCGCGTAATCGTCAGTGCGTATGAGTGTGTTTTTTTGTAAGTTACATACATACTGCTAGTTATACCCTTCACCACCATAGAAATATCTGTCTTAGACCCACCCTTTAGTATACCAATAGGCTTAGAATCACTTTCCGAGTCGATTTAGCGATGTCCGTCCGTCCGTCTGGCTGGCTGGCTGGACCTCCATGTAAACCTTGTAATCAAACTACAGGTCGCACTTCTAAAGATAATTTGATGAAATTTGGCACAGATCATTTTTTTGATATTGAAATTGGTCAAAATCGGTCCATTATTTATGGTACCTCCCATAGGTCCCACTTCCCGGAATTGACATATTGGCCACAAATATCAATATTTTTTCATGAAATTTAAAACAAGTACTGCTTATGTAAACTGAAATCACTGTACCAAATTTCGTTGAAATCGTTCCACATTTGACTATAGCTCCCATACAAACTCTTATGTCAAAACTCACTAAATGAGACAAAACAAGTAAGAAAGTGCTATAGTCGGTCAAGCCCGACCATACGATACCCTTCACCACTAAGGTCAAAAGTGTTATTTTTCCTGTATAAAGACAAATATTTGCTAAATTTTGCCATTTTCTCAAAACTTATATTTTTAAGCTGCTTCCGACATTTGGACTTATATGAGAGCTAGGGTCAAATGTGGACCGATTTTCTCGAAATTTGGCAAAATGATTACAGTTGTAACAAAAATTATGTATGCAGAAAATAAACTTAAAATTCCCATTGTCTTCAGATTTTCGAGCGTTTTAGTGATTTTTGTCTCATTTAGTGCGTTTTTTAAGAAAAGTTTGTATGGGAGCTATGGTCAAATGTGGACCGATTTTAACGAAATTTCCACCTATGGTGGTGAAGGGTATAAAAATCACTAAAACGCTCGTAAATCTAAAGATAATGAAATTTTTGAGTTTATTTTTTGCATACATAATTTTTGTAACAACTGTAATCAATTTGCCAAATTTCGAGATAATCGGTCCACATTTGACCCTAGCTCTCATATAAGTCCAAATGACGGAAACAGGTTATATATAAGTTTTGAGAAAATGTTTTTATGATGGCAGAATTTAGCAAATATTTGTCTTTATACAGGAAAAATAACACCTTTGACCTTAGTGCTGAAGGGTATCGTATGGTCGGGCTTGACCGACTATAGCGCTTCCTTACTTGTTGTTTATATGTATGTATTTTCCAATAACTCTGTACAATAATTTTACTTTATTATAACAATAACTATTTACTATAATATTTCAAAATACAAATTACCTTTTGTGTAAGTTCTCTGATATGTATGTATATAGTATCCACTTGTTTCAACATACCGATGATATAAAATCATATCTATTTACTCCAACCATTTATATAAATTATCTTCATTATTTATTTGTATACTTATGTATGTGTCTCTGTCTGTATCTTTACTTCTAAATAGGCTCCTCAAAACAATTGGAAAACACGGAATTAAGTAATGGCATTGTACAAGACGACCCCGAGATAATCGCCCAACAAACTGATAAAGTTGATATTCTGCTGCAATGCATTAAAACCGCAACTGAAGAAGCGGCTTGGATTTATGGGCAAGTGTTGTGCCAAATGATACGTGATTTAGTGCCACCTAAAGAAATATTGACGAAGGTCATAAAGGAGTTTTTAGCTATAAATCAACCACATAGTGACGTTATTGCTATGATTGTATTTCAGGTAAGTTTATACTTAAAGATGTTTATAACTTAGGAGTGTGTGATGTGTCTAATGTTTTACCATAATCAGAGATATTTAGTTATAGTTTATATGTTTTCATAAAGATGTAATTTTATGAGCTATTGAAGAATATATGAAATATCCTAAATGATTTAGTTTTAATGTATCATTTGAATTATAAGAAGTTGGCAGACTAAGTAATTTAAAGTTTTAAATTAAACAAGTTTTTAAATCGATATCGATAACACTGGTTAAAAGCTCAAGTTAAACTATTTTTTTTCTATATATTATGGTTCCTTAAGAACAAAAAAAATTATTTTTTTTAATTTGGGATTTTTTCCTAGTCTTATCTTGAAAGACCACAATTTTATATTTTTTTGAAAAATCGTTTAAAATTGGGGCACTTTTCAAAAAATTTTTTCCCCGGAATACAATTTTATGTTCCTCAAAGCAACAAATTTGCCTTAATTACGGGTATATCCCATAGGCAGGCGTAGGCAGCCCATACCACCAGAAGCCGATGATTTTTTGTAATTTTCGTAAATATTTCAATCATTAATGAAACTCGCAAAAATGAGTATTAAAAGCATTCAGTTGGAATTTGGATGTTAACAAAGTCGGTTTGTACCGCTTTATTAAACAAAATACAAAAACATAATACACAAGAAACAAAATCAAAATCCAATTTATGGCAACAAAATATATGATTCGATAGAACAAAGAAATATAATCTCAAACATTGTTGCCACGACACTATTATTTTTGTTAACATTGTATGAAAAAAATGTAACCGAATTGGGAGTATTTTCCGAAACACAAATAAACTCTAATATTAAATAATTTTAGATTTTTATATTTTTTACATAAAAAATTTTTTTAGACATTTTCGATACAAACATTTTGTATAAAAAAAATATTTAATAAAAATATTTTTCAAAAAGAAAGATTTTTTGTTTGTGGCTTTTATCAATAAATTGTCTATTACATTAATAAAAAAAAATGTAACAACAGATCGAGATCAAGTACAAATAAACTTTATTTTTGAATAATATTAATATCTCGACAATTTTGTTATTTTTTGAAAAAAAAAATATTTTTCTTTAGGAAATTTTTCGATAAAAAATATTTTTCTGTAAAAGTTTTTCGATAAAAATATTTTTCTGTGAAAATTTTCACAAAAAAATATTTTTATACCGAAAATTTTTTTTATATTTTATTTTCGATAAAAATATTTTTCTGTAGAAACATTTTCGGTAAAAATATTTTTATTAGAAAAATTTTCAATAAAAAATTTTTTCTAATGAAAAATTTTCGACAAAAAAATTTTCTAAAGAAAAATTTTCGATAAAAATGTTTTTCTAAAGAAAAATTTTCGATAAAAATATTTTCGATGAAAATATTTTTCTGTAGAAAAATTTTCGATAAAAATATTTTTCTATTGAATTTTTTTCTACAGAATTTTTTTTTTGAGAAAATTTTTTTCTATAGAAAATTTTTTAGAAAATTTTTCTATAGAAAAATATTTTTTTTTCGAAAAACTTTCTACAAAAAATAAATTTTATCGAAAAATTTTCCAAAGAAATATATTTTTAGACCCAATTTTCCTTAAAAAAAATTTCTGTAGAAAAATTTTTGACAAAAAAATTTTGTTTAAAAAAATTTTTGATAAAAAAAATTTTTTTTGATAAAAAATTTTTTATGGAAAAAATTTTTAATAAAAAAAATTTTCTATAAAAAAATTTTCAATAAAAATATTTTTCTGTCTAAAAAATTTGTGACAAAAAAAATTTCTACAGAAAAAAATTTTCTCAAAAAAAAAAAAAAAAAAAATCTGTAGAAAAATTTTCGATAAAAATATTTTGCTAAAGAAAAGTTTTCGATAAAAATATTTTTCTAAAGAAAAAATTTTGATAAAAAATAAAAAATGTTTGATAAAAAAAATTTCTATAGAAAAGTTTTAGATAAAAAAAATTTTCGTAGAATAATTTTTGGTAAAAAAAATTTTCTATAAAAAAATTTTTGATATAAAAATTTTCTATAGAAATTTTTTTTTACAAAAAGAAAGATTATTCGCATTTGATCCCAATCTGTTACATTTATCCATAAGTGCAATTTATTGATAAAACCCAAAAATTTTTGTGGGGACAACCAATTCCTCGACGCGTTTCTTTGGTTGGTTAGGCCATCTCTATAGGAGGAGTATCCCTACTTTTAGACAGATCGAAAACCTCGCATTATTGCCTATTTTACACACACATTTATTACGAATTATGTTTGTAAACCATAGGTAAAAAAGCTCAGGTTATGAACTGAACAAAAGTAAACACAAATATTTTTCAGTTTCATCTTCCTTAACTTCCCACATTCTTGCTGCAGTAGTATATGGTGCTATTAAAATTAGTTTTATGATATTTTAAGTTTACCCTTACCTTAAAAAAAATAATGGCCCTCGAAGGCAACTATCTTAAAGGTGAAGTTAATGTGTTAATACCGATGTTCGTTTTTAAAACTTTTTATATGGGGAGAGTTTAAGGAGATACAACTCTAAAATCTCATTGAGGTATTTTATACCCTACACAAAAATTTTCTATTTTTTAATAATGTATATCCATAGTTACATAAAAGAGCAAAATATTTACTTAATATTTTTTCGAAAAGTGGTAGCAAATGGGTTAAACTTTATTATGTATATCAATTAAAACTCTTAGTGCGTGAAGGTCAAGTATTTTAAATAACATATTAAATTACTAACTAAATTTAACTTAAATCCCTCCTTTATAAAAAGCTTAATATTCTCTGTTTTATAATAATTAAAAATAACTTTTAATTATGTGAATTTTGCTTTTTTATTATTACAAACTGCGTGTTCATGCTCCAGTTTTAATCTTTCTTACATTCTTTGTTGTTGCTTTTTTTCAACAGGTTTTCCGGTCGGCCATTGATTCTTCATTTTTACAACAATTACAAGATTGGCTCACCTGTTCATTGCCCACGTTTCTAGCGTTGCCCGAACCGAAAGCAGTCTGGAGTCTGAGTGTTGTATTTCTTTCGGCTTCTATAAATCTTCATTTAATGAAACTATTTCCATTGCTGTTGAGTGGCATAACACCAACAGCAACTCCAACAACAACAGCAGCTGTAACATCTACAGCAACTAGTAAACCAGCAGCAGCAACTTTATCATCACCAACAGCAAGGGCAGCGGTGGGAGGTGTAGCAGCAAATACAAGAATGAGCTGTGAAAAATTGGGTCATCACGAAATTGCATTGTTCGTGACATCTGCTCAGGATTTCTATGCAAAATTGGGCAAAGAACAAAAAGTACGTTTTCGCGATGCCTTCAAGGAATTTCATCATATTAAAGTCTACAACAAGATGTTACAAAGTCTATAATACCAACAATAACACCAAGAACAACCTTCAACAAAATACCATCGACGTCGTCGTCACCACCCAAAAAACTCAACATAATGAAAAATTATAATGCATGGGTGTAGTCGTATACCCGATATTTACTTATGTATGTACATTAGGGTGGCCCTTAGTTTGCAAATCTCTCTTAAACCGAAAAAAAAAATATTTATATAAAATTTAAAAAAATAGTAAATTTTTGAAAAATTTCCTATAAAAATAGTAAATTTTTGAAAAATTTCCTATAAAAATAGTAAATTTTTGAAAAATTTCCTATAAAAATAGTAAATTTTTGAAAAATTTCCTATAAAAATAGTAAATTTTTGAAAAATTTCCTATAAAAATAGTAAATTTTTGAAAAATTTCCTATAAAAATAGTAAATTTTTGAAAAATTTCCTATAAAAATAGTAAATTTTTGAAAAATTTCCTATAAAAATAGTAAATTTTTGAAAAATTTCCTGTAAAAATAGTAAGTTTTTAAAAAATTTCCTATAAAAATAGTAAATTTTTGAAAAATTTCCTATAAAAATAGTAAATTTTTGAAAAATTTCCTATAAAAATAGTAAATTTTTGAAAAATTTCCTATAAAAATAGTAAATTTTTGAAAAATTTCCTATAAAAATAGTAAATTTTTGAAAAATTTCCTATAAAAATAGTAAATTTTTGAAAAATTTCCTATAAAAATAGTAAATTTTTGAAAAATTTCCTATAAAAATAGTAAATTTTTGAAAAATTTCCTATAAAAATAGTAAATTTTTGAAAAATTTCCTATAAAAATAGTGAGTTTTTGAAAAATTTCCTATAAAAATAGTAAATTTTTGAAAAATTTCCTATAAAAATAGTGAATTTTTGAAAAATTTCCTATAAAAATAGTAAATTTTTGAAAAATTTCCTATAAAAATAGTAAATTTTTGAAAAATTTCCTATAAAAATAGTAAATTTTTGAAAAATTTCCTATAAAAATAGTAAATTTTTGAAAAATTTCCTATAAAAATAGTAAATTTTTGAAAAATTTCCTATAAAAATAGTAAATTTTTGAAAAATTTCCTATAAAAATAGTTAATTTTTGAAAAATTTCCTATAAAATAGTAAATTTTTGAAAAATTTCCTATAAAAATAGTAAATTTTTGAAAAATTTCCTATAAAAATAGTAAATTTTTGAAAAATTTCCTATAAAAATAGTAAATTTTTGAAAAATTTCCTATAAAAATAGTAAATTTTTGAAAAATTTCCTATAAAAATAGTAAATTTTTGAAAAATTTCCTATAAAAATAGTAAATTTTTGAAAAATTTCCTATAAAAATAGTATATTTTTGAAAAATTTCCTATAAAAATAGTAAATTTTTGAAAAATTTCCTATAAAAATAGTAAATTTTTGAAAAATTTCCTATAAAAATAGTAAATTTTTGAAAAATTTCCTATAAAAATAGTAAATTTTTGAAAAATTTCCTATAAAAATAGTAAATTTTTGAAAAACTTCCTATAAAAATAGTAAATTTTTGAAAAATTTCCTATAAAAATAGTAAATTTTTAAAAATTTTCAATAAAAATAGTAAATTTCTGAAAAATTTCCTATAAAAATAGTAAATTTTTGAAAAATTTCCTATAAAAATAGTAAATTTTTGAAAAATTTCCTATAAAAATAGTAAATTTTTAAAAAATTTCCTATAAAAATAGTAAATTTTTGAAAAATTTCCTATAAAAATATTAAATTTTTGAAAAATTTCCTATAAAAATAGTAAATTTTTGAAAAATTTCCTATAAAAATAGTAAATTTTTGAAAAATTTCCTATAAAAATAGTAAATTTTTGAAAAATTTCCTATAAAAATAGTAAATTTTTGAAAAACTTCCTATAAAAATAGTAAATTTTTGAAAAACTTCCTATAAAAATAGTAATTTTTTGAAAAATTTCCTATAAAAAATAGTAAATTTTTGAAAAATTTCCTATAAAAATAGTAAATTTTTGAAAAATTTCCTATAAAAATAGTACATTTTTGAAAAATTTCCTATAAAAATAGTAAATTTTTGAAAAATTTCCTATAAAAATAGTAAATTTTTGAAAAATTTCCTATAAAAATAGTAAATTTTTGAAAAATTTCCTATAAAAATAGTAAATTTTTGAAAAATTTCCTATAAAAATAGGAAATTTTTGAAAAATTTCCTATAAAAATAGTAAATTTTTGAAAAATTTCCTATAAAAACAGTAAATTTTTGAAAATTTCCTATAAAAATAGTACATTTTTGAAAAATTTCCTATAAAAATAGTAAATTTTTGAAAAATTTCCGATAAAAATAGTAAATTTTTGAAAAATTTCATCTAAAAATATTAAATTTTTGAAAAATTTCCTCTAAAAATAGTAAATTTTAAAAAAGTTTCCTATAAAAATAGTAAATCTTTGAAAAATTTCCTATAAAAATAGTAAATTTTTAAAAAATTTGCTATAAAAATAGTAAATTTTTGAAAAATTTCATATAAAAATAGTAAATTTTTGAAAAATTTCCTATAAAAATAGTAAATTTTTGAAAAAATTGCTATAAAAATAGGAAATTTAAAAAAATCCTATAAAAAAGTTAATGGTTATTTTGCAAATAGGGTTTACCCTAATGTCGGTACGTATACATAAGTATTGTAGTATGTCTTTGTGAAAATATTATACTTAAGTTTATGGCAAAGTGTGTGTGTGTGTCGAGCTCGACATAATGGCTTTGCTTATTTTTTTTTTTCTTTTTGGTAGTTGTCGTAGGAAATGAAAGAAAATTGCAGTGCATGTCTTTAAAAAATGTTGTAGTAGACTTAAGGCAAAATTGAAATTTATATTAATTTCGCAAAAAATTTATTTCTTAATTTTTACTCACATTTTCTTCTGCCACCAAAAACCATTACCATCTCCTCCCACCATTCATATATCCAACCAACCGTCATCCACCTATCTTTGAAAGCGAAAAAAAATTGTAAGAATTATTATATATTTCTTCTCATTATTATACGTACATATTAATCCCGTATTTAATTGCAAAATCCAAGAAAGCAGTTTCTAGTTTCTTACCGTTTTCTCTCCTCTTCACAGTTTCTATTTATTTTCTTTTTGTTATGCCCTACACCAAAATATTATAAGTTTAAGCTGATGTACTGATGTACTGCACAATAATATTGGTCTGACTTTCAAATATATCAATCCACTGGGATTTACTTCCTGGGTCGATTTCTGTCATTTAAAAGTAGAGGCCACAGTTAAAAGATACAAGAAACACATACATTTGATAATATTAAAATTTTTTGAAATCGTTCCTCTATTTTGGTTACATAATTCCATCCATGTATATATTTTGAAACCATGCATATATTTTGAAACTATAAACCTAGAAACAAAATTTCAACATTTTTTTTTAAATCAGTCCAAATTTGAGCATAGCTTCCATACAAACTTTTAAACACATAAATATTCTGAAAAATACCGGTTATATTAGACCCATTACCGAAATATACATAAATCTATAGAAGAGGAGAATGATTCACTTCTTAAGTCAATTTAACTTTGTCCATGTAAATTTTATCAAAGAAATGTTTATGTTTTTTTGGTACTGGGACAATGGCTTAAGAAATCAATCAATTATTTCGGATACCTCCTATAAACAGGAACAAATTGCTAATAATAAAATTCAGTACGAATAATGGTTATGTTATTCTCATCGGTCTAGCAAAAATTTTGTATGTCTCTAAAAAACTTTCGAATTGGTTAATAATATGACCTCAGTGGTGTAGGGTATCCTATAGTCGGTCTTGAACGTCTATAATAATTTCTTACTTATTTTATTTTGCTATTATAGAAAATGTTTAAGACCAATAAGAATCCTATTTAAAAAAAACTTTGTTTCTTTGGTTTGCACTTTTTTCTGATTTCTTCAAATTTTCTTTTCGTTCAGTTGAAAAGTAAAGCGTGAATAACTAATTGCTCCAAAGATACTAATCTCTGCTAAAAGCTTTATATTTTCTTCACTTTAAACAGAAGTTTTTGAGACTTCAGAAAACTCAAGTTATTCTCATTCAAGCTAATACCTAATCCTAAAGAGAAAAACACTTTAAAAAACTTTCCTCAATTGTTTTAATAAATACAAAACTTTGGCATCAGTTAATCTTTGGATTAATACATTAAACGGGATCGAAAAAACTTTTATATAATTTCTGTGTATTTTCAAGATTTTATACTTACACTTTCTTTAAACTTTGAAACATCTTCCTCTTTTAAATAATTTATTTTAAATAATAGAAATATTTTTATATTTTTAATTAAATCTCTTTATTGCAAAGGAAAAAAAATTAATGAAAACAAACAAAATTCCTTATACTCTTAAACAAAATAATCAAAACAATTTGTTATGTATTAATAAAATGACATTTTTAATAATGTTTTCAATTTCTAAATCCTCTGTTTAAAAACATTTCCAAAACAAAATTAATTATTTATTTACTTTTAATTAAGAAAACACTTTTTTTAACTTTTATTTTATTAAAATCATTTACATTTAATACTTATAAATCATATAATCTTATAAATAAAATTGTATAATCAATAACAAATATGGTACATTTCTTTATTTAAGAAGACAATTAATATAAAAGTAAGTATATTTTAGCTTAACATTCCTTATTTTTCAGTTACATTTTTGAAATATACATTTAAACTGCAAAAATACGCTACAAAATCAGCAAATTAACTTTTTTGACCTGGCAATACCCCTTATTGAAATGCCAATTTTTTGCATCTAGCAATGCTGCTTTTATTGCGAAAAATAGCGCCATCTATTGGAAACCAAAAATCAAATTTTGAAACACAAATTTGGAAAACAAAAGATGGCGCTATTTGTGTTATGTTTACAGGGTTGCCACCTTGCGAAAATTACAAAAAACTGGTGGGGATGCTTTAAATGACATTATCTCACTATCTAGTTAACCGATTGCAATGAAATTTAGGTAATAGTTAGCTTATATGTTAAGCTTTTGAAAACTGTTACTTTTCAGGGTTGCCATGCTGTGTAAATTGTACAAAGTGTAGGGAAGTTGTATGTAGGTTAACACAAGATCTAATGGACTGATTTCGTTGACATAGTAGAACAATTGCAATGAAACTAAGGTAGTGGTTAGCTTATATGTTAAGCTATTGAAAAATATTACTTTTCCAGGGTTACCATGGAAATTAACTGTGTTAATCATGCAAAGTTTGGGAGAGCTTTAAATAGCTCAAACACGAGATCTATTGGACTGATTTTGTTGAAACTTAGGCAGTGGCTAGCGCATCTATAAACTTTCGATAAATTTAACAAAAATAATATTTTAGGGTCGCCAGGAACGTATTGAAGCATACAAATTGGATGAAATTTTGAACAGTTATAACATAAGATCTAGTTGGTCGATTTCAATGAAACAACACACAGTGATTACTTCACTTGTTTGGATTCCGAATAAAACTTTTTCAGGGTTGCCAAGTTAACATAAAATAACTAAAATATTGGAAACGCTATAACTTGACTCTTGGCAAATGTACTTTAATGAAACTACATACAATGACCAAAAGTCCAACTAGGCTTTTAAAAATTAAATTGAAATTGTGATTGCCATGTTGTGTAAATCTCTCAAAACACTAAGAAATTTCAATCACTTATAGCTCCGAACACATTGGATCAATTGCATTAAAATAAGTAAGAAAAATTATTAAGCTTCTAAACAATTTGTAAAGCCTAACAATTTCATTTTTCAGGGTTGCCACCTGAGGTATAATATCTAAAATGAGATGATTATTCATCACATTTTGTAGACCGATATTGATCAAACTATATTTAATGCATAGGAGACTTAAGTGGTATTCGAAAACAATTTTGCCTCAGTTAAAAACGCTTTACCTCAGAACTTAACCCCTTGGCGTATCAATTAGCGCAAACCAGTTTTGATGCTTATGAACAGTCGCAAAACGAGTCAGACTCGTGATAATCATGTTAGGCATAGAAATTGTACCACGAGTCAGACTCGTGATATTCATTTAGGCACAGAATTTGTACCACGAGTCAGACTCGTGGAAATACGTCAAGGGGTTAAAAGACATATTTTAATCAAACTTCAATTACTAGTTAAGGGACTTATTAAAAAATATATATATAACATTTTAAAACGCTATCACTCGGGATTTCGTGAATATTTTTTATTCGACTACATTTAAAGAATATGAGAATTACAAGGATTTTGAAATATTTTTTTAAATACTTATCTTAAAATTTAAATAAAACAAAGTGTGTGAGATATCATCGACTTTTTTTTTTTAAATAATATATAATGTCGTTCAAATGTTTACCACTGCTTCTCTGGGTGGAGCTCAATTTTCCATGACTGTGGTACAGTATGACCGATATAATGAGTTATTTTGGCTTTGCATATATGTACGTTCTTGTTTAAGAACATCCAACAAGAAAAATTCTAACCCGTTATCGCACAATTTCGTTTATAAGTTCACATCATCTTTAAGTGATGACTAAGTTCTTGATTCGGTCTTGCAGAATATTCCCTGTGACCCATGCTGGGTATAATGTAGGGTTTGCTGAAGTTGGAACCATATGTCTATAGTTACCAGATTTATCAATTCAGGACAAAGAAGTTTATAATAATTAACCTTTAGCACTTAACGTTTATTTTAATAAAATAATTTCATTATTTGGATATGATGTTAAATTATAAATATTTAATAATATCTTATATTTTTAAAGATTTTTGGTCTATACCAAGTTAATCTTTTACCCTTCGGGATCATTTAATTTTCATGACTTTCACACTATTAGCCCATAAATTTTTTACATTTTCGATTTTACTTTTTCTTCTTTAAGTAATTTCCTTGGCATTAACAAGGACACTGTTAAGTAATATGTGCTGATTTTGTTATAGTTTCCTAACAAAGTTTTTTATTATGCAAAAAACGTGTCCTTATCTTTCTAAGCATTTTGAAATTTTTTTATACAATTTTTTCCTGCTTAAAATGTATGAGAAAATGTTATTTCAATAAAATTTCTTTAAACAAATATTGAAGTAATGAAAGAAATTAAACAAGATAAATTATTAGAAATAAAATACTTTGACGAAGAATTTTTTTTTTGATTTTTTGATATTTCTATAGACGAAGACATTTCCAGAGAAAAGTTGACGATAGAAAAATATTTCTATACAAAAGTTGACGATAGGAAGACACTTCTATAGAGAAGTTGACGTTAGGAAGACATTTCTATAGAAAAGTTGACGATAGGAAGACATTTCTATAGAAAAGTTGACGATAGGAAGACATTTCTATAGAAAAGTTGACGATAGGAAGACATTTCTATAGAAAAGTTGACGATAGGAAGACATTTCTATAGAAAAGTTGACGATAGGAAGACATTTCTATAGAAAAGTTGACGATAGGAAGACATTTCTATAGAAAAGTTGACGATAGGAAGATATTTCTATAGAAAAGTTGACGATAGGAAGACATTTATATAGAAAAGTTGACGATAGGAAGATATTTCTATAGAAAAGTTGACGATAGGAAGACATTTATATAGAAAAGTTGACGATAGGAAGACATTTCTATAGAAAAGTTTACGATAGGAAGACATTTCTATAGAAAGGTTGACGATAGGAAGACATTTCTATAGAAAAGTTGACGATAGGAAGTCATTTCTATAGAAATGTTGACGATAGGAAGACATTTCTATAGAAAAGTTGACGATAGGAAGACATTTCTATAGAAAAGTTGACGATAGGAAGACATTTCTATAGAAAAGTTGACGATAGGAAGACATTTCTATAGAAAAGTTGACGATAGGAAGACATTTCTATAGAAAAGTTGACGATAGGAAGACATTTCTATAGAAAAGTTGACGATAGGAAGACATTTCTATAGAAAAGTTGACGATAGGAAGACATTTCTATAGAAAAGTTGACGATAGGAAGACATTTCTATAGAAAAGTTGACGTTAAGAAGACATTTCTATAGAAAAGTTGACGTTAGGAAGACATTTCTAAAGAAAAGTTGACGTTAGGAAGACATTTCTATATAAAAAATGACGTTAGGAAGACATTTCTATAGGAAAGTTGATGTTAGGGAGACATTTCTATAGAAAAGTTGACGTTAGGAAGACATTTCTATAGAAAAGTTGACGTTAGGAAGACATTTCTATAGAAAAGTTGACGTTAGGAAGACATTTCTATAGAAAAGTTGACGTTAGGAAGACATTTCTATAGAAAAGTTGACGTTAGGAAGACATTTCTATAGAAAAGTTGACATTAGGAAGACATTTCTATAGAAAAGTTGACGATAGGAAGACATTTCTATAGAAAAGTTGACGTTAAGAAGACATTTCTATAGAAAAGTTGACGTTAGGAAGACATTTCTAAAGAAAAGTTGACGTTAGGAAGACATTTCTATATAAAAAATGACGTTAGGAAGACATTTCTATAGGAAAGTTGATGTTAGGGAGACATTTCTATAGAAAAGTTGACGTTAGGAAGACATTTCTATAGAAAAGTTGACGTTAGGAAGACATTTCTATAGAAAAGTTGACGTTAGGAAGACATTTCTATAGAAAAGTTGACGTTAGGAAGACATTTCTATAGAAAAGTTGACGTTAGGAAGACATTTCTATAGAAAAGTTGACATTAGGAAGACATTTCTATAGAAAAGTTGACATTAGGAAGACATTTCTATAGAAAAGTTGACGTTAGGAAGACATTTCTATAGAAAAGTTGACGCTAGGAAGACATTTCTATAGAAAAGTTGACGATAGGAAGACATTTCTATAGAAAAGTTGACGATAGGAAGACATTTCTATAGAAAAGTTGACGATAGGAAGACATTTCTATAGAAAAGTTGACGTTAGGAAGACATTTCTATAGAAAAGTTGACGTTAGGAAGACATTTCTATAGAAAAGTTGACATTAGGAAGACATTTCTATAGAAAAGTTGACGTTAGGAAGACATTTCTATAGAAACGTTGACGTTAGGAAGACATTTCTATAGAAAAGTTGACGCTAGGAAGACATTTCTATAGAAAAGTTGACGTTAGGAAGACATTTCTATAGAAAAGTTGACGTTAGGAAGACATTTCTATAGAAAAGTTGACATTAGGAAGACATTTCTATAGAAAAATTGACGATAGGAAGACATTTCTATGGAAAAGTTGACGATAGGAAGACATTTCTATAGAAAAGTTGACGTTAGGAAGACATTTCTATAGAAAAGTTGACGTTAGGAAGACATTTCTATAGAAAAGTTGACATTAGGAAGACATTTCTATAGAAAAGTTGACATTAGGAAGACATTTCTATAGAAAAGTTGACGTTAGGAAGACATTTCTATAGAAAAGTTGACGCTAGGAAGACATTTCTATAGAAAAGTTGACGATAGGAAGACATTTCTATAGAAAAGTTGACGATAGGAAGACATTTCTATAGAAAAGTTGACGATAGGAAGACATTTCTATAGAAAAGTTGACGTTAGGAAGACATTTCTATAGAAAAGTTGACGTTAGGAAGACATTTCTATAGAAAAGTTGACATTAGGAAGACATTTCTATAGAAAAGTTGACGTTAGGAAGACATTTCTATAGAAAAGTTGACGCTAGGAAGACATTTCTATAGAAAAGTTGACGATAGGAAGACATTTCTATAGAAAAGTTGACGATAGGAAGACATTTCTATAGAAAAGTTGACGTTAGGAAGACATTTCTATAGAAAAGTTGACGTTAGGAAGACATTTCTATAGAAAAGTTGACATTAGGAAGACATTTCTATAGAAAAGTTGACGTTAGGAAGACATTTCTATAGAAACGTTGACGTTAGGAAGACATTTCTATAGAAAAGTTGACGTTAGGAAGACATTTCTATAGAAAAGTTGACGTTAGGAAGACATTTCTATAGAAAAGTTGACATTAGGAAGACATTTCTATAGAAAAATTGACGATAGGAAGACATTTCTATGGAAAAGTTGACGATAGGAAGACATTTCTATAGAAAAGTTGACGTTAGGAAGACATTTCTTTAGAAAAGTAGGATATTTTAAACCTATTCCAATTTATGCATGTAAAAAATGCGTTTGAATTAAATTAAAAATTCTTTAATTTCAATATTATCTTTGATTAAAATCACAAAATACTACATTCTAAATTGAATTACTTTATACTTGTAAAAATGCATTTGACATTTAATTTATAGATTCTTTATTTTTTGAAATAGATATTGTCATTGTGTCAAATTTATCTTTAATATTTTATTAAATTGATGATGTTATTGATTGCCAACATTACTTTTATTGTTAAATTTTATGTTTTTTTTAAATAAAAATTATTACTAATTTTCGGCTTCATTATCAGAATATTTAAAAATTCTACGAAAATATTTATATTAAATTGTTTTAATTCTGATAGCATGTTTTATGATGTGACCTAAAAAGGCAACTTTGATGCGAAATAAAATCTGAACGAAGGCGAATTTAAAATTTTAAAAGAACTGAAACAAATTATTTCTGTGTACAAAATATTTTAATGAAATCGGAGTTGGTAAGGTCTAAAAACTTTAATGTGACTCATTGATGAACTTTCACTGTCCTAAGGATCAGGTGAAATTTTGGAACGGAGATAATCCTCGTATATAGTATTTTTGGCTCTTAGCTTTTTTGCTTTTTTTCGATGCCAATTATTTGTTATCTTAATAAAAAGGCAGTCATACAATTAACGACAGCTTATTTCATGTGGTTCTAATAATTTATTTTACTTTCTAAATCACTCACCACTTAATCCTTAATTAAACTGAATTCATATAAACATTTAGTAGACAAATTCCTACACAATGAAACGCCTACAATTTCTTAAATACAAATTTCAAAATTTTGTTGTTGTTTAAAAAAAACGTCTACAATCTTATTCTTTGTTAAGGCAACAAATGTCCTAGATTACATTAACTTTTGTTGGTCACATTTAATGTAAATTTATTATCTATTTAAATATGTATGAAGGACCACAATACAACAACAATACACACACTCACACACACAAAAATGAAGAATGAAATAAATTGACAATTTCTTTTTTTTTTTAGCAAAAATAACAAAAGAGTCCTTTTGTTAAAATTATTTTTTTTTGTGTAAACAGAAATTGTGAACTAAAAAAAGAAGAAATTGAAAAATCGGATTTGGAGCACAAAAAAAAATCAAAATGGAAGAAAAATGTAAAGTAAAAATCAAAATACATATCGGCAATGATTTATAAAATTTGACAGTGATTAATAGGTGGAGAGTAAACAGAATAATAGTAAAATGAAAAATATGTTAAATAAAAAAAATATGAATAAAAAATATGACAATAATAGGTTTATGAATAGGTGGTCGGTCTTTAGGTCAAAAATGAAAAAAAAAGTTTTTAATCATTTTTTTCGTATTGATTTTTGTAAGTTTTCAAGCTTGAGTTTACTAATTGTTTATAATTGTTAATTACAAATGTTAAATATTATTTTTGGTATTTTCCAATTTTTTGAATTTTAATTTTAACGATACCCTTCACCACTAAGGTCAACGGTGTTCTTTTCCTGTATAAAGACAAATATTTGCTTAATTTTGCCATCATACAAACATTTTCTCGAAATTTGTCAAATTGATTACAATTTTTACAAATAATGGGTGTTTTTTTAGAGGTATAGAACTCGAATTGAAATAAAACACAAGAAAATCGTTTTAATGTCCATCAATTTGGCTTTATTGGAAGGATAATTTTATGCCATTAATGTTTAAATATGATTTCGGGCATGTGGCCGCCGCGGCTGGCTCGAATAAAGCCAATTCTACAGGTCCAATTTTCAACTACTTTTGGAGCATATGGGGCCGTATGTTGGCAATAACGCCACGAATGTTGGCTTCCAAGTCCCCTAACGTTTCTGGTTTGTTGGCGTAGACGAGCGACTTCACATATCCCCAAAGAAAATAATCCAGTGGTGTCAAATCGCACGATCTTGGTGGCCAATTGACAGGTCCATTCCGCGAAATTATGCGCTCATCGAATGTTTCCTTCAATAAATCAATTGTGACGTGCGCTGTGTGGCATGTAGCGCCGTCTTGTTGGAACCACAACTCATCCACATTCATGCCATCCAATTGGGGAACAAAATAGTCGGTTATCATGGCTCTATACCGGTCTCCATTTATGGTAACTGACTCTCCAGCAATATTTCGGAAGAAGTATGGCCCAATGACTCCACCAGCCCATAGAGCACACCAAACAGTCAGTTTTTGTGGATGTAATGGCGTCTCAAGGGTCTCATGTGGATTCTCTTCACTCCAAATGCGGCAATTTTGCTTGTTGACGTAGCCATTCAACCAAAAATGAGCCTCATCACTGAACAAAATTTTGAGATGAAAATCAGCATCGAGATCAATCTCATTTTCGGCCTATACACCAAAATCACGACGCATTGCATGGTCTCGCGGCTTTAATTCTTGCACAAGCTGGATCTTGTAAGGTCGCAAGCCAAGATCTTTGCGCAAAATCTTCCATAAAGTTGATATACAAAGCTCCAATTACTGTGCACGGTGGCGAATCGATTCATTCGGGTCCTCTTCAACACTTTGCTCTACAGCGGCAATTGTTTCTTCGGTGCGCACTGTTCGACGTCGCTGCAGATGCGTATTATCACATAGAGTAAACGTAGTGCGAAAACGATCCATGGTTAACCGAATTAATTGCTCTGATGGACGATTATGTCGACCATAAAATGGACGGAGCTTGCGGTAAACTTCGCGAACTGAACCATTATTTTCGAAATAAATTTGCACGATTTGCAAGCGTTATTCTTTTGTCAACCTGTTCATGATGAAATGGCAAACCAAACTAAATATTAATCACTTGACAGCTGACAAAATGACCGCCAGTTAAGAAAGTGATGCCAACTTAAAGTTCTATACCTCAATAAAAAACACCCGATATTATGTATGCAAAAGATAAACTCATAATTCTCATTATCTTCAGATTTACGAGCGTTTTAGTGATTTTTGTCTCATTTAGTGCGTTTTGATAGAAGAGTTTGTATGGGAGCTATGATCAAAGGTGAGCCGATTTCAACGAAATTTGGTACAACAATTTTGGTTTACATAAGCAGTATAAGTTTCAAATTTAATGAAAAAATATTGATTTTTGTGGCCAAAATATCAATTCCGGGAAGTGGGACCTATGGGAGGTACCATAAATAATGGACCAATTTTGACGAATTTCAATAGCCATGGTCCCACTATTAAAAATTATCTGTGCCAAATTTCTATCTTTAGAATTGCGACCTGTAGTTTGATTACATGGTTTACATGGGGACATCGCTAAATCGACTCAGAAAGTGATTCTAAGCCTATTTGCATACTAAAATGTGGGTCTAAGAAAAATATTTCTATGCGTTACATACATCGGCACAAACTTATAATACCCGTTCCACCTATGGTGGTGAAGGATATAATTAAAATATTTGCCTATTACCAATAGGTAATAGGCAGGAGTAGGCTGCCCCTACCACCAGCAGCTGATGAATTTTTGTAAACATTGGGAATATTTTTGTAAATATTTGGAATATTTTTCAAAACAGAAATAAAGTCTAATATTGAACAATTTTAGATTTTTATATTTTTTACTAAAAAATTTTTATCAAAATCAAAAAAATTTTCTATAGAATAAACATTTTTCTATAGAAAAAAAATTTGTAAGACAATTTTCTATAGAAAAATTTTTTATAAAAAAATTTTGAATAAAAAAATTTTTGTAAGAAAATTTTCTATAGAAAAATTTTTGATAAAAATTCCATTTCGCTTAAGAATTCAGTTAAATAGATGATCTTAACTACTGGCATCTAACAGTTGGTGACACAGTGTGCTGATGAAGTCCGTAGCGGGACAGAAAATGCAGCATTCCACACTGCTAAGTGTCACATAGTTTTTTCAGTATTCCTAAAAATTATTAATCTAATTTAAAAATCATAAAAAATTATTAAAAATAAAAAATTATGATATGAACCTGAGCCCGGATTAGAACCCACAACCTCTTAACATAAATTCTAAAAATTAATTTCTTTCAAGCAAAAAATTTTTTTAAACAATTTTCTATAGACAAAATTTTGATAAAAAAATTTTCTATAGAAATATTTTTGATACACAAATTTTCTATAGAAAAATTGTTGATAAAAAATTTTCAATAGAAAAAAGACGCAATGTCAAATTCCACTATATGAAAATTTTTTTCAAAATTTCACTGCATGAAAACGTTGATCATTATATGAAAATTTTGATCAAAACATCACTATATGACAATGTGGATCAATATTCATTATATACAAATTTTGATCAAAAATCCACTAATAAAGATTTGAATCAAAACATTATTATATGAAAATATTGATCAATATTTCATTATATGAAAATTTTGATCAAAATTCCACTAATAAAGATTTTGATCAAAACACTACTATTTGATAACTTTGATCAAAATTTCACTACATATGAAAATTTGGATCAAAACATCACTATATTTTTAATTTTGATCAAAATTTCTCCATGTGATTACTTTGATCAGAATTCTCCTAAATATCTATATGATGGATCGCACATCACATAATAGAGAAAATTCGTTCTTTAGCTGTGCTATCTGGCTGTCGAATATAAAAGTTTATCGTCCCATCTACTATGTAAGAAAGTTAAAATCAAATGTTCACAAACACTCCTTCCTCTATACTTTTAACATAACCCATTTCTTTTCTTCCAACACAAGAAATGAAGAAACTTATGTCGCTTTTTGAAGAACTTTCTTAACTTTCCGATTTGGGAGAAATATCAAAGTTAACCAAGAACTTTTTGAAATACCTGTGCTGTAGGGGACTTAAGGTTTGACAAAACAGATTTAGCACTCTTAATTCTTTCTTTTAATTTTATGTCAAATATTTCTTACTATTTAGTAGAAAATGTTTATTTCTATGTAAATATGTACTTATATTCCTATTAAAAATCAAGTAGAATCATTAGACTCTGCTTTGAACTTGTACTTTTTCAATTTTTAATTTATTGTACTTCTAAAAATTACGCAAATATTACAAAATTTTGTATATTTCATATTCAATTATTAAATTTTAACACAACCCCCTATGACTGTCTCTAATTGACTGTTAACTTTTAGCCTTAAATGTTCTACTTATATATGTTGAAAATCATGTTAAATTTAAAAAATGTTAAAATTTAACATGTTTCTTTAAACCATTTCATTCCCTCTAAATTCACCACACTTTTCGGACTAATGTTAGTAAAATTCTGCGCCTGCCTTTTAAGTCCAATGTTAATAACATATCTTAATATTTTCCTTTTATACTTCCTGTTAACATAACAGTATTTCAATTTCATACCAATTCATTCCGTTCCCCGTTAACGGTAAATGAGTGTGTCAATAATTTATACTACAACCGGAAATGGTTCGTTCAATCTCATCAAGAAGTTTTTATACGATTTTGGTTTCATTTTATTGCTGTAAAGCAGGGAAAGCATAACACACATAAAATTATACCGCTTTATATTGAATTTAATGGCAAATTTTGCACTTTTTCTCTATTGTCGTTGTTGTTTTGTTTCTGTTCAATTGTTGTTTTTTTCTCGTTCTCAAAATCATAAAAAAACGAAAGCGTACATTTGTTTCTCGTCGTTCGTTGTCTAGGTCAGTGGTAAAATGTAAGTTTGTTTGTGTGCAGGATCTATTTCCAGTGCAATTTCTATGTTCTATTGCGTGTATATATGTATGTTTGTATGTATAAATGTGTGTCAGGTTGTATGTGGGTTTTAAAAGTTTATGTATTATGTGTTTTGATGCGTTTAAATGGTTGTATGTGATGAAAGATTTACTGTGTACAGGATCCTAAAATATAAATTACATATTGTACCAAATGTATTTGAAAAATTGTACTTTTTTCGGATGTTCTTAATAGTTTGGGTTATCTTTATAGTATAGTTGAAAAATAATAGAAAATTTATATATAAACATTATTTATTTTTACATACATATTTAGTTATAGAAATATGTAGACTAACCGAAACGGTGACAGACCTTAAGGAATATTTGATCAATAGACTGGCATTCTATTCGTATTATTTAAAAAGGTTAAAAAGAATAAATGTTACATTTTTAAATCAAAAAATTCGATTCTTCAAACAGTCTAATGGACAAATAAATATATTATAATTTCAAACACAAATCATTTAAAAATCTTAAAAATTAAACAAAAATAAAAAAATTCTACGATAGTTGTATTTTGCCTAAAAGGAATATTTATATGAAATTTTTCCAAAATGGACTATTATAGGTAATTTTTCAAAAATTGACTATTTTAGGAAATTTTTCGACAATTAACTATTTAAAGGAAATTTTTTGAAAATTTACTATTTTCAAAGGAAATTCTTTTAAATTGACTATTTATAGGAAATTTTTCGAAAATTGACTATTTATAGGAAATTTTTTGAAAATTGACTATTTATAAGAAATTTTTCGAAAATTGACTATTTATAGGAAATTTTTCGAAAATTGACTATTTATAGCAAATTTTTCGAAAATTGACTATTTATAGGAAATTTTTCAAAAATTGACTATTTATAGAAAATTTTTCAAAAATTGACTATTTATAGGAAATTTTTCAAAAATTGTCTTTATAGGAAATTTTTCAAAAATTTACTATTTATAAGAAATTTTTTAAAAATTTATCATTTATAGAAAATTTTTCAAAAATTGACTATTTATAGAAAATTTTTCAAAAATTGACTATTTATAGAAAATTTTTCAAAAATTGACTATTTATAGAAAATTTTTCAAAAATTTACTATTTATAGGAAATTTTTCAAAAATTGACTATTTATATAAAATTTTTCAAAAATTGACTATTTATAGGAAATTTTTCAAAAATTGACTATTTATAGGAAATTTTCCAAAAATTGACTATTTATAGCAATTTTTTAAAAAAATTGACTATTTATAGGAAGTTTTTCGAAAATTGACTATTTATAGGAAGTTTTTCGAAAATTTAAGTGTTATGGATACTCCGCTGACCACAAACGAGGTCGCAGAGATACCGATGTTGCAAAACGCAGTGAAATCTGATGAAAAATTCATATGCAATATTTCAACAATTTGTGTTTTTTTTTTTCAATTTTTATGTGTGACCAACAAAGGTTACGCAAATTCAGGGCTTATTATTTAAAAGAGCCGAAGAAAATAAAATGACATTGTAATTTCTATACTCGTAGTAATTTCATTATAATTTTTATACTACTAGCCTTACAATTTGAAAAAAAACGTTATACTTTTTTGAAAAATTAGACTATATATGTATGGATTCCTACAAAGAATAAAAATAGAGTTTACATTCCAATACATATAAATGTAGATAAAAACATGTGGCTTCTATTTCTAACATACTCGTACAAATTGTAGTTCATTGTTATGTTTTTAAGGATTTTGTTGTTTTTGTTATGATAACTTCCTGTTGTTGTGTTTTGTCATAAATTGTTACCGTGGTCGTATACCAAAAACATAGACAATAAAAACAACAGCAACAACATCAAAACCGAAAAATAACGGAATCATCAGTAACAACTGTTGTTGTTGTTATTTAAACATATATTCATATATACATACCCCTACATACATATAAACACATTCAAGTACCCAACAACTGTATTTTAAATTGAAAATTATTTCCTATCAATCTCTAATCAAATGTTAAATTTTAAGGGATATAAAAATCATTTTTTCCTTTTAATTCACAATAAAATTTTGATTTTGAAATAACTTGGAATATTTATTAAATGAAACATTTTTTATCATATTTGCAACATTTTAGTATTTTAATTTGTTGGGTTATTACAAAAATAGTTTGTATTTGCAGCAGCAATATCACTTGAAATTTTATATGTTTGAAAAATGATGGCTGCTGTAGTAACATATTGTAGAAGCTTTCTAGAAAATTGATTTTTTTTCCTTCAGCTTGAAATACAAGTCTGTACTTTCTTAACCAAGAACCAACTTTAAATAGATAAAATATTGAAATATGACTTATTTGGACAAAACTAAAAAATTGTAGACGATAGGAAGACATTTATATAGAAAAGTTGATAACAGGAAGACATTTCTATAGAAAAGTTGACGATTGGAAGGCATTTTTATAGAAAAGTTGACGATAGGAAGACATTTATATAGAAAAGTTGATAATCGGAAGAGATTTCTATAGAAAAGTTGACATTTCTATGGAAAAGTTGACAATAGGAAGATATTTCTATAGAAAAGTTGACGATAGGAAGACATTTCTATTGAAAAGTTGAAGTTAGGAAGACATTTCTATAGAAAAGTTGACGTTAGGAAGACATTTCTATAGAAAAGTTGACGTTAGGAAGACATTTCTATAGAAAAGTTGACGTTAGGAAGACATTTCTATAGAAAAGTTGACGTTAGGAAGACATTTCAATAGAAAAGTTGACGTCAGGAAGACATTTCTATAGAAAAGCTGACGTTAGGAAGACATTTCTATAGAAAAGTTGACGTTAGGAAGACATTTCTATAGAAAAGTTGACGTTAGGAAGACATTTCTATAGAGAAGATGACGTTAGGAAGACATTTCTATAGAAAAGTTGACGTTAGGAAGACATTTCTATAGAAAAGATGACGTTAGGAAGACATTTCTATAGAAAAGTTGACGTTAGGAAGACATTTCTATAGAAAAGTTGACGTTAGGAAGACATTTCTATAGAAAAGTTGACGTTAGGAAGACATTTCTATAGAAAAGTTGACGTTAGGAAGACATTTCTATAGAAAAGTTGACGTTAGGAAGACATTTCTATAGAAAAGTTGACGTTAGGAAGACATTTCTATAGAAAAGTTGACGTTAGGAAGACATTTCTATAGAAAAGTTGACGTTAGAAAAACATTTCTATAGAAAAGTTGACGTTGGGAAGACATTTCTATAGAAAAGTTGACGTTATGAAGACATTTCTATAGAAAAGTTGACGTTAGGAAGACATTTCTATAGAAAAGTTGACGTTAGGAAGACATTTCTATAGAAAAGATGACGTTAGGAAGACATTTCTATAGAAAAGTTGACGTTAGGAAGACATTTCTATAGAAAAGTTGACGTTAGGAAGACATTTCTATAGAAAAGTTGACGTTAGGAAGACATTTCTATAGAAAAGTTGACGTTAGGAAGACATTTCTATAGAAAAGTTGACGTTAGGAAGACATTTCTATAGAAAAGTTGACATTAGGAAGACATTTCTATAGAAAAGTTGACGTTAGGAAGACATTTCTATAGAAAAGTTGACGTTAGGAAGACATTTCTATAGAAAAGTTGACGTTAGGAAGGCATTTCTATAGAAAAGTTGACGTTAGGAAGACATTTCTATAGAAAAGTTGACGTTAGGAAGACATTTCTATAGTAAAGTTGACGTTAGGAAGACATTTCTATAGAAAAGTTGACGTTAGGAAGACATTTCTATAGAAAAGTTGACGTTAGGAAGACATTTCTATAGAAAAGTTGACGTTAGGAAGACATTTCTATAGAAAAGTTGACGTTAGGAAGATAATTTTAGAGAAAAGTTGATGTTAGGAAGACATTTCTAGAGAAAAGTTTTTTAACCTTTTTATGTGAAAATTTAAAAGTAAATATTTTAAGATTATTTTGATTTGAAACCTAAAAAAAGTGTTTTAGTTAATTTATTTTTCCTTCACCTTTTAATGTATAACAATAATATCTGTGTTAAAAAAGACATAACTCACAAAACACTTGAATTGAAAAAAATGTGTTTAAATCTGTCTTTTCTTAAAAACCGCTCGACATTAATACTGAAACTCCCTTACATAATACTTTTTAAAAATTAATCATGATTTTTGTTTTTAACGAAAAAAGTTTTGTAAAAAGCTTAATTTCAAATAATGAGTTCAGACTTTCTTGCTGCAAAGGCTATATAAAGCCAAAATAAAACATTTACACAACTATCATAGCCATAATAATATCTATCTATTACCTTAATTGATTTTATTGCAATAATTTTCAAATTACATAGATTTTCATTTGAAAAAGAAAAAAACGCTTTAGGTTATATTTGATTGGTTGTTGACAAAATATGTAAAATTGGTAAAATTTACCATAAATAAAGGAGGTCACTATTGAAATTTATATTAATTTTGTAAATATTTATTTTATCAAATAATAACAAAATTTATTGTTTATAAAATATTTACAAATGTTTAAAATTAGATAATATTATGTTTACAATTGAGTCCACTAATAGGACAAAATATTATTGAAATTATATGTTTGCTCTAGTTAATAACTTTAAAAGGATTTCAGAAAAAAAATGGAAATAAAATTGAAAATTAAAACATAAACTGCAAATTTCCAATTACAAATGTTAATTCGTTTACTATGAAAATTTGATATTCAGTTATTACTTGTATTGTTTGAAATAAATAAACTAACAAAAGCTTTTCCAAAATAATTTACAAGGAAATTTTATTATTTAAGCACGGAAAAATTCTGGTTAATTTTGCAAAAATTCTCAAGTTAAGTAAATCTATGATACTTCTAAAGTTAACAACTTATAATTTAAACACTAAAATTAATTTTAAACCACTGACTATTCGCACATTCACATACAAATTTAAAGATTTTTTAAAAATCTACTTATATTCAAATTATAGAACTACATAATACTAAGTATTTAATGGACATTCACTGCAAAACTACATTTACTAAGTACTTATTATATAAAACTACAACTACATTAATGCAATCAATCAAATTGACAGATTAAAAACCTGTAGACGATGTTCGGGCATATGAAGTTTTACGAGCTGGCGGCAAATCGGATGAATAATTTGGAAAACGATTTGAACAATTTATGGCCTGAAAAGAGAAAGGAAAACGAAAAGTTATTGTTAATTGAAAGTTTTCTGGAATAAATCAATAATTTTTTTAATAGAAAATTTTTCGTTTTATAAAAATGTTCTTAAAGAAAATTTTTTGTGTTATAAAAATTTTCATATAGAAAATTTTTCATTTTATTAAAATTTTCTTATAGAAAATTTTTCGTTTTATAAAAATTTTCTTATAGAAAATTTTTCGTTTTATAAAAATTTTCTTATAGAAAATTTTTGGTTTTATAAAAATTTTCTTATAGAATATTTTTCGTTTTATAAAAATTTTCTTATAGAAAATTTTTCGTTTTATAAAAATTTTCTTATAGAAAATTTTTCGTTTTATTAAAATTTTCTTATAGAAATTTTTTCGTTTTATAAAAATTTTCTTATAGAAAAATTTTCGTTTTATAAAAATTTTCTTATAGAAAATTTTTCGTTTTATAAAAATTTTTTTATAGAAAATTTTTCGTTTTATAAAAATTTTCTTATAGAAAATTTTTCGTTTTATAAAAATTTTCTTATAGAAAATTTTTCGTTTTATAAAAATTTTCTTATAGAAAATTTTTCGTTTTATAAAAATTTTCTTATAGAAAATTTTTCGTTTTATAAAAATTTTCTTATAGAAAATTTTTCGTTTTATAAAAATTTTCTTATAGAAAATTTTTCGTTTTATAAAAATTTTCTTAAAGAAAATTTTTTGTTTTATAAAAATTTTCTTAAAGAAAATTTTTTGTTTTATACAAATTTTCTAATAGAAAATTTTTCGTTTTATACAAATTTTCTTATAGAAAATTTTTCGTTTTATAAAAATTTTCTTATAGAAAATTTTTCGTTTTATACAAATTTTCTTATAGAAAATGTTTCGTTTTATAAAAATTTTCTTATAGAAGATTTTTTGTTTTATAAAAATTTTCTTATAAAAAATTTTTCGTTTTATAAAAATTTTCTTATAGAAAATTTTTCGTTTTATAAAAATTTTCTTATAGAAAATTTTTTGTTTTATAAAATTTTCTTATAGAAAATTTTTCGTTTTATAAAATTTTTCTTATAGAAAATTTTTCGTTTTATAAAAATTTTCTTATAGAAAATTTTTCGTTTTATAAAAATTTTCTTAAAGAAAATTTTTTGTTTTATAAAAATTTTCTTAAAGAAAATTTTTTGTTTTATACAAATTTTCTAATAGAAAATTTTTCGTTTTATAAAAATTTTTTTATAGAAAATTTTTCGTTTTATAAAGAGTTTCTTATAGAAAATTTTTCGTTTTATAAAAATTTTCTTATAGAAAATTTTTCGTTTTATAAAAATTTTCTTATAGAAAATTTTTCGTTTTATAAAAATTTTCTTATAGAAAATTTTTCGTTTTATCAAAATTTTTTTTATCAAAATTTTTCGTTTTAAAAAATTTTTCTAAAGAAAATTTTTCGTTTTATAAAAATTTTCTAAAGAAATTTGCTTATAGAAATTTTTAAGAAAAATAATTTTCTGATATAAAATGTTCCTTACAAAAAAATTCAGTTATCAAAATGTTTTTAGATAGATAATTTTCTGCTGACTTTAATCAATTTTAAAATTATCGTTATAAAAATGTTTGGTCTTAAAAATTCTTTCGTTGAAATTTTCTTTTTATAAAAATTCTTATATTGAAAAGTTCTATAGGAAAAACTTATTATAACTCCTCCTATAAAATAATAAAGCATTTCTTTAAACAAAAATTTTCAATCTGCTTAAATAATTTAATAAGTTAATATTAAGTTTAATTATAAAGCAATTCAGCCACATTTTCTTTGATTTAAAACAAATATTTAATAAATTATTTTGTATGTCGTATGTGGTCGATCGTTTGGTCTCTGCTTTTATTCGATTGTCATATGAATAAAAAAATTGTATTATAAAATCATATTAAATAGTTTATGGTTGTGGTACGAATTTATTAAAAAATATTTTTTGTTTTCTTTTGTTATTTCAAAAATTACGTTAATATTATTCGGATTTCCATAATAAAACTGTATTATTTTTTTTTACTCTTTGTGTCTCTTTTTATTTTTCCTATATTAAATTTCCCGAAAGCTTTTGAATTTATCAAAAACTGACTGAGAGACAGGCAAACGAACAGATAGATCATATGTATGTATATTGGTCGTTTATAGTAGTAGTAGTAGTTATAGTTTACGTTTAATTTGTATATTAATTTCATATTGATATGTACTTCAACATTTGTACAATATAAATATTCAATATTTAAATTTCATAGAAAGGTTGTTAACGAAAAATGCAGCATCAACTTTTCTACATTCTACATTTAGATATTAAGAACAATTTCATTTGGAGATATGTATGTACACACTTGATCTGAGAAAATAAAATTTTTAAAACAGATTTACTAGTTTTAACCATAGAAGGCTAATACCACATAAATTTTATATGCTAACGCTTCAATTAATGTGGTAACATTTGAAGTTTTTTCTTATTGAATTTGGCACCATTAGGTTATTGGATGCTTATGTAGTAACAATAATAAACTATTACTATACGTAAAATAAGTATCTTAGCCTTCTGGGGTTAAAGCTGTAATATACATTTCAGTTTAAGTTTTAAATCGAATCAAATCTTTCACTTCAATACTTCTATTTTCCTATATTTGGCGACGAAATCTTTTTGGTTTACAATCTTTACTTTTGGGATCTGAGTATGTTTTTATTTGCAATATAATTTTAAACCAATTATTATGTTTATATACTTGTGGCAGCATTTAAAAATTGTAAGTACAAAAAATACACAAACTTAAGTACTTTTTTATGAGTCCAAAACAAATAATTAATATTTCCAAAAGCCGACAATAGTACAATGATTTTTTGCAGCGTCTTTTGTAATAAAATCATGTCTCGAAAATTAAACAAAAAAATTGTTTTTTTTTTATTAAATGTTACTTACACCAAGTGTATTGCACTTGAACCCATTTAGTTGCAATTATTTTATTAATGCAATAAAACAAAAAAAAATCTGGTTGAAACACGAAGTTCGTCTTTAAGTGATATGTACACATTCATAAACACAGGCTTTAAAACAGAGTAAATACGAATTATAATGTTTTGCAAAAATACTTTAAAACAGAGTAATTGCTTTAATAATGGCATAAGATTCTATAACTTAAATATTTTGGATTCTTATAAATTCTAATTATATGTTAACAAACAAAACTGTCGCATATGGACTCACAAAATTTACAAACTGTTTTCGAAAAACCATCACATTCAAAAAAAAAAAATTACAGTATAAAGTCTACCGACCTGTTCTAAAAATAGCAAAGAAAAACCTTCACCGTGAATCATCTGGAACACCGAATCATGATGATTTTTTATCAAACATTTTTCTATAGACAATTTTTTTTAATAAAAAAATTTTCTATAGACAATTTTTTTAACAAAAATTTTTCTATGGAAAATTTTTTTAACAAAAATTTTTCTATGGAAAAGTTTTTGTCAAAAATTTTTCTATAGAAAATTTTTTTATCAAAAATTTTTCTATAGAAAATTTTTTTATCAAAAATTTTTCTATAGAAATTTTTTTTATCAAAAATTTTTCAATAGAAAATTTTTTTATCAAAAATTTTTCTATAGAAAATTTTTTTATCAAAAATTTTTCTATAGAAAATTTTTTTATCAAAAATTTTTCTATAGGAAATTTTTTTATAAAAAATTTTCATACAAAAATTTTTCTATAGAAATTTTTTTTATCAAAAATTTTTCTTTTGAAAATTTTTGTATCGAAAATTTTTTGTCAAAAATTTTTCTTTAGAAAATTTTTTTATTAAAAATATTTTTATAGAAAATTTTTTTATACAAAATTTTTCTATAGATTTTTTTTTAATTTTTTTATAGAAAATTTTCGTACAAAAATTTTTCTATAGAAAATTTTTTTTTATCAAAAATTTTTTTATAGAAAATTCTTTTATCAAAAGTTTTTCTAAAGAAATTTTTTTTAACAAAAATTTTTCTATGGAAAAGTTTTTGTCAAAAATTTTTCTATGGAAAAGTTTTTGTCAAAAATTTTTCTATGGAAAAGTTTTTGTCAAAAATTTTTCTACAGAAAATTTTTTTATCAAAAATTTTTCTATAGAAAATTTTTTTATCAAAAATTTTTTTATAGAAAATTTTTTTAACAAAAATTTTTCAATAAAAAATTTTTTTATCAAAAATTTTTTTATAGAAAATTTTTTTTATCAAAAATATTTCTATAGAAATTTGTTTTAAAGAAAATTTTCATACAAAAATTTTTCTATAGAAAATTTTTTTTTATCAAAATTTTTTTTTGGAAAATGTTGTTATCGAAAATTTTTTGTCAAACATTTTTCTATAGAAAATTTTTTTATTAAAAATATTTTGAAAGAAAATTTTTCATTAAAAATTTTTTTTTATAGAAAATTTTCATGCACAAATTTTTCTATAGAAAATTTTTTTATCGAAAAAATTTTTAATAGAAATATTTAATAGAAAATTTTCATACACAAATTTTTCTATAGAAAATTTTTTATCAAAAATTTTTCTATAGAAAATTTTTTATCAAAAATTTTTCTGTAGAAAAGTTTTTTATCAATAATTTTTCTATAAAAGATTTAAAAATTTTTGGATATAAAAAGATTTTTATCGAAAATTTTTACAGAAAAATATTTTTATCGAAAAATTTTCTATAAAATAAAATTTTTATCGAACAATTTTCAAAAGAAAAATATTTTTATTAAAAATTTTTCAATAAAATTAAATTTTGGATCGAAAATATCTAAATAATATAAGAATCTAAAATTGTTTAATATTAGAATTTATTTCTGTTTTGAAAAATATTCCCAATATTTAAAAAAATATTCCCAATGTTTACAAAAATAATAGTGTCGTGGCAACAATGTTATAGATCAATGATCGGCAAATTATCCCCTAGGGGACGAGCACCAATCGTCATTTTCACATACACAATACGAGCCAAAAAGAAAAAACAAAAAAAAAAACACAAAAATATAATACTAATTTATTTACGAAAATTAAAAAAATGCATCGGCTTCTGGTGGTATGGGCTGCCTACTCCTGCTTATGCTAGTAAGCTTGCTACAAGTTATTTCTTAATCGTTTTGGTTTGTTGTGATGCTTCTGTCTACTCTTCGCACTACAAAAAATTAGAGTGAGCCTAATCGATAAAGAAAATTTGATCTGTATCTTTACCAGCGCCTGTTCACCTAATTTATTAGTTGTGGTTGTATGTGTGATAAAATCTGGCTTAAGGTTAAATTACTTTTCGAACAACCCAATGAAAATAAACTTCAAATATGTGGGTTTGCTTGAATTTACAAGATATTTTTTAAAGCAAATTCACGCCATAATTGAAACCAAAAATTAGATATTTTGGGAAAATTTAGATAAATATTTTTTTTTTTAATTTATAAGGGGTTACCCCTTAGGTTGATATGTTCAGTTTTTAATTTTTGGTGTAAATAAAAATTCAAATTAGTTAATACTTTTTAATTAGTAAGAAATTTTAAACTTTTATTGATAATAAATCAACATGAGTTTTATTTCTACCCGTTGCTAATTAAAAATCGTCAGCACCCTGGTGTAATTTAATTAAATTAAACGGAAAATCTTAAAAAAAATCAGCAAATGTGTCTGAGGCTCTATTTGTGTTATATGTAGTTTTTTTTTTATTTTTTTGAAATGTTGGTTTCATTTGATTATTGGCATTTTTTTGCGGTAGTTAAATTGTGGTCAATTTCAATCAATTAGAAAAAGATTTAAAAGTTATTTACTTGCAATTTTATTGTTGGTGGCCGTTTTTTGGTTTTATTTTGATACAAAATTTAAATAATAGTGGCGGCGGTGCCATTATGCCGTTATGTGGAAATTACAAACAACAATTCATAATTTAAAAAATTATAATGAAATTTATAGAATGAAGCATATTTTTTTGTTATTAGTTTTTAGGAAAAGAATTTAAAAGTTTTTCCGGAATTTAACACTAAATTATTATATTTGAAAAATAAAAATTTTAATATTTTTAAAGATGGGGCACGGAAAAATGTTTACATTTTTAAATTCAAGTATTCATTTTAGATAGTGTTGAAAAAAATATAAACAGTTGGGCTGAAAAGTTCCTTACTTGTATTAAATTCGAACATCAAAAAAATTAACAAAATAAAAAGGGTATTATAAGTTTGTGCTGATGTATGTAACGCATAGAAATATTTATCTTAGACCCACCTTTTAGTATACCAATAGGCTTATAATCACTTTCTGAGTCGATTTAGCGATGTCAGTACGTCCGTCCGTCTGGCTGGCTGGACCCCCATGTAAACCATGTAATCAAAGTAGAGGTCGCAGTTCTACAGATAGTTTGATGAAAATGGGCACAGATCATGAATATTGTAATTCGTCAAAATCGGTTCATTATTTATTGTACCTCCCATAGGTCCCACTTCCCGGAATTGATATATTGGCTACAAATATCAATATTTTTCATGAAATTTAAACCAAATACTGCTTATGTAAACTTTAATCACTGTACCAAATTTCGTTGAAATCGGTCCACATTTGACCATAGCTCACATACAAACTTTTCTTTAAAAACGCGCTAAATTAGACAAAAATCACTAAAACGCTCGTAAATCTAAAGATAATGAGAATTTTAAGTTTATTTTTTGCATACATAACTTTTGTAACAACTGTAATCAATTTGCCAAATTTCGAGACAATCGGTCCACATTTGACCCTACCTCTCATATAAGCCCAAATGACGGTTTAAATATTTAAGTTTTGAGAAAATGTTTGTATGACGGCAAAATTGAACAAATGTTTGTCTTTATACAGGAAAACTAACACCTTTGACCTTAACGGTGAAGGGTATCGTATGGTCGGGCTTGACCGACTATAGCACTTTCTTACTTGTTTTAGATATTTTTACTTGTATTAAATTCGAACATCAAAAAATTTACAAAATAATTATACCCTTCACCACCATAGGTGGTGAAGTGTATAATTTTTATATACCAATAGGCTTAGAATCATTTTCTGAGTCGATTTATCAATGTCAGTCCGTCCGTCCGTCCGTCTGGCTGGCTGGACCCCCATTAGGGTTGCCAGTCAGGCTTTTTTAATGCTTGTCCAGTGTCAAGCTAAAATTAAATTTGTCCAGCTGAAAGGTCAAAAATTAAATATTTTTAAAGAAAAACTATTTTTATGAAAAAGAACGCAATAAAAACTTTTGGAAATTTTTTTTTTTTTTCTTTTTTACTTAAGTGATTTATGCATTGATTAATTGATTGCCTGATCAAGTTCATTTTGCAATAAAATAACCCTCTATCAAATTTCACCATTGTTGGCAAGTATGATTCTATGTTTGAATTTGAAACTTATGTCGTGAATTATGTTGATGGCGGTACCAAGATAAGCAAATTCTTTTATAACCTCGTAGCTATAGTTCTCAATGATCACATGTGGTCCCTTAAGTTTTGTTTTGATTCATTGACAACTAGACCCATTTTATTACATTCCATCTCGATACTTGAAAAGGCGGCAGTCGAATCGCGAAATGTGCGTAAGTCCCATGATATCAATGTCATCGACAATCGCAAGTAGAATGTGTTTTCTGTTGAAAATTGTTTCAGATGTATTAGCTGCAACATCTCGGACGATTTCATTTTCTCTCGATATCGCTGCGGTTAATTACTGTATTCGGTTTATCAAAAATTGAAAGATTCATCGAAGCAAATTATTAAAGCAAGCTTTTTATTTTTAACGTCCAGCTAATTTTTGGGTTGTCAAGCTGTTTTTTCCCTTATGTCCAGCTTTTTCAGGATTTGTGTCTGGCAACCCTAACCCCCATGTAAACCATGTAATCAAAGTACAGGTCGTTAAGATAATTTGATGAAATTTGGCACAGATCATTTTTTTGATAGTGGGACCATGGTTACTGAAATTCGTCAAAATCGGTTCATTATTTATGGTACCTCCCATAGGCCTCACTTCCCGGAATTGATATATTGGCCACAAATATCATTATTTTTTCATGGAATTTTAAACAAATACTGCTTATGTAAATCACTGTACCAAATTTTGTTGAAATCGGTCCACATTTGATCATAGCTTCTATACAAACTCTTCTATCAAAACGCACTAAATGAGACAAAAATCAGTAAAACGCACACAGAATTTTTGTAACAACTGTAATCAATTTGCCAAATTTCGAGATAATCGGTCCACATTTGACCCTAGCTCTCATATAAGTCCAAATGACGGAAACAGCTTAAATATTTAAGTTTTGAGAAAATGTTTGTATGACGGCAAAATTGAGCAAATATTTGTCTTTATACAGGAAAAAGAACACCTTTGACCTTAGTGTTGAAGGGTATCGTATAGTCGAACTTGACCGACTATAGCACTTTGTTACTTCCTTTTAATGAATTTCCTATCACTAGTGATAGGAGTTGTTGTTGCAATACATATAAATTGCTGTTGTGCTGCCCTTTACTGACCTAAAGTAATGTTGAACAAGATATCCTAAGAATATGTGGCTCGACATTTACTACTTAACATAACATATCATATTCAGCCTGGGTTCGAATCCCGGTCACGACTGCATCAGTTTCATCAAAATTATTAAAATTAGTTTTTATAAAAATAAGTAACGATTTTCAGATATCACAAAAATTTAATAAAGACAGATATTTTTAAGAATTGACATACGAAAATAGCTGTTTGTCTAGAAAACTTTTAAAGTAAGAAGGAAAAAACACTAAATAAGAAAATCCAAAATTGTAAAATATTTACCGTAAAGATTTGGGTAGAGCGAGGAGCTGATTGGTTCAAGTTCTTTCCTTGTTATTTAATCTTCTAAAATAATTCTCCAACGAGACCAAATCATTATAAGCATCCTTTGAAATGGAAGAAAAATTAAAAAAAAAAACAAAAATATAAGAACAAATTTGCTCAGGTCCTGAATAGTCAGGGATAGGTCCTATGTTAAAGATTTCACAAATGATATTTAATTCTAAGATTGAATTCAAAAATTAAAATTTTGTTCGTTTCCAACCTTTAGATAGTTGGTGTTGAAGAAAATCTCTAGATCCAGACACACCTACACAAATTGTTGTTAAAAATTTTATGTTATAAAAATCGTAAAATAGACTGGCATGCGTAAAAAGTACACATGGATCAAATCAAAAATTAATTAGAGAAAATTTCATTTGATTTAAATATTTTGTAGCTAAACAAATTTTAAAACTTTCCTTAATTATCTCTATAAATAAGCAATTGTGGAGGTCCACAACAAAACGTAGCAATACACAAAAATTTATACACAATCAAAAAAATCGAAATCCAGTTAATTTAACTTGTTTTGTTTTTTAGCTTTTTTTGTTTATTTAACATTGTTTTACATTCAAGAAAAATTTACGGTTTTTAAGAACGGAAATATCGTTTAAAATAAATATTTTAACATTTGTTAAATGAAATAATGTTTCATTAAAAATAAAATGAAACTTCATGATATCTTCAAATGACTTCTAAATATCTCAAAAATTAGCATTCAAGATTCTTTTAATTTTTAATTTAAAAATTATGTTTTGTTGCGGATCTCTACAACATTTCAATATCTAGAAAATCTACAAAAAAAAAAAAATTAAAGATTTAGCGAAATTTTTTATTTCTCCGATTAAACAATCATTATCGCAAAAGAAAAGAAAACAAAATCAATAATTGAAATTATTTATGAAAATACTTAACGTAAATTTTTAAGAAAAACATTCATTCATTCATCATCACACATCATATGAATTCCATAAAAATTTCAATTTTATGTTACAATTAAAATTAATTTATATGAATTTCAATATAAATGTAAATCAAATAATCCAGAATTTTTTTTTAATGCAAATAAATTATTTATAAATTTTATAAAAAAAAAATCAAATAAAATTGAGTGATAGACTACAATGTCTATAATGTACAAATTTATGGCTTAAAATGCAAACAATTCTAAAATGTTGATGAAGTTTTTAAAAAAAAATAAAAAATTTTTATGAAAATTATGAGATAGAAAATTGTCAACAACATTTTTTAAAAAAATCCTGCTGAAATTTTTGTTATAGAAAAATTTTGATGAAATTTAAATAAAATTTTTCTTATAGAAAAATCTTGATGAAACTTTTCTTGAAGAAAAATTTTAATAAAATTTTCCTTAAAGAAAAATTTTGATAAAATTTTTCTTAAAGAAAAATTTTGATAAAATTTTTCTTAAAGAAAAATTTTGATCAAATTTTTCTTATAGAAAAATTTCGATAAAATTTTTTTTCATAGAAAAATTTTGATAAAATTTTTCTTAAAGAAAAATTTTGATCAAATTTTTCTTATAGAAAAATTTCGATAAAATTTTTTTTCATAGAAAAATTTTGATAAAATTATTCTCATAGAAAAATTTTTATGAAATTTTTCGTACCGAAAAATTTTCCTAAATTTTTTTTTTACAGAAAAATGTTGGTAAAATTATTTCATAGAAAAATTCTGATAAAATTTTTCTTATAGAAAAATTTTGATAAAATTTTTCTTTTTGATAAAATTTTTCTTATAGCAAAATTTTGATGAAATTGATTTTTATAGAAAAATTTTTGATAAAATTTTTCTTATAGCAAAATTTTGATGAAATTTTTCTTAAAAAAATTTTTGATGAAATTTTTTTTATAGAAAAATTTTAATGAAATTTTTCTTTTAGAAAAATTTTTATGAAATTTTTCTTATAGAAAAATTTTGATGAAGTTTTTTTTATAGAAAAATTTTGATAAAGTTTTCTTAGTCGAAAAATTTTTATGAAATTTTTCTTATAGAAAAATTTTGATGAATAAAATTTAATAAAATTTTTCTAGTTTTAATAAAATTGTTCTTATAGAAAAATTTTAATAAAACTTTGTTTATAGAAAAGTTTTAATAAAATTTTTCTTATAGAAAAGTTTTAATTAAATTTTTCTTATAGAAAAGTTTTAATTAAATTTTTCTTATAGAAAAATTTTGATGAAATTCTTTTCATAAAAAAAAAAAAAAATGTTGATGAAATCTTTTTCATAAAAAAATGTTGAAAAATTTTTTTTTTATAAAAAATTTTGATGAAATACTTTTTATGGAAAAATTTTGATGAAATTTTTCTTCTAGAAAAAATTTTGATAAAAATTTTGATGAAATTTTTCTTCTAGAAAAATTTTGATAAAATTTTTCTTCTAGAAAAATTTTGATAGATTTTTCTTCTAAAAAAAAAAAATTTTTCTTATACAAAACTTTTGATTCTTATAGAAAAATTGTGACGATATTTTTTTTTTATAGAAAAATGTTAATGAAAACTTTCTTATAAAAAAATTTTGATGAAATTGTTTTTATAGACAATTTTTAATGAAATTTGTTTAATAGAAAAACTTCGATGAAATTTTTCTTAAACAAAACTTTTAACGAAATTTTTCTTCTAGAAAAATTTTGATAAAATTTTTCTTCTAGAAAAATTTTGATAAAATTTTTCTTCTAGAAAAATTTTGATAAAACTTTTCTTTTAGAAAAATATTGATAAAATTTTTCTTCTAAGCAAATGTTGATGAAACTTTTCTTCTAAAAATATTTTGATAACATTTTTCTTATAGAAAAATTTAGATGAAATTTTTCTTATACAAAAATTTTGATTCTTATAGAAAAGTTGTGGGGATATTTTTCTTATAGAAACATTTTGATAAAAATTTCTCATAGAAAAATTTTGATGAAATTTTTCTTATAGAATAATTTTGATTAAAGTTTTCCTATAGAAAAATTGTGACGAAATTTTTCTTATAGAAAAATTTGTGATTTTTCTTATAGAAAAATTGTGACGAAATTTTTCTTATAGAAAAATTTTGACGAAATTTTTCTTATAGGAAAATTTTGATGACATATTTTTAAAAGAAAAGTTTTGATGAAATTTTTCTTAAAGAAAAATTTTGATGGAATTTTTCTTAAAGAAAAATGTTGATGGAATTTTTCTTAATGAAAAATTTTGATAAAAATTTTCTTATAGAAAAATTTTGATGAAATCTTTCTTCTAGAAAAATTTTAATGACATTTTTCTTAAAGAAAAATTTTAACAAAATTTTTGGTAAAGAAAAATTTTTTCTTATAGAAAAATGTTGATGAAATTTTTCTTAAAGGCAAATTTTGATCAAATTTTTCTTATAGAAAAACTTTGATGAAATTTTACTTCTAGAAATATTTTGATGAAATTTTTCTTTTAAATGATAACATTTTTCTTAAAGAAAAATTTTTATAAAATTATTCATACAGAAAAATTTTTATGAAATAGAAAAATGTTGAAATATATCTTAAAGGAAAATGTTGATCAAATTTTTTATTAGAAAATTTTTGATGAAATTTTTCTTAAAGAAAAATTTTGATGGAAATTAGAAAAATTTTAATGAAATTTTTCTATTAGAAAGATTTTGATGGAACTAGAAAATTATTTGATGAAATTTTCCTTAAACAAAAATTTTGATGGAATTTTTCTTAAAGAAAAATTTTTATGAAATTTTTCTTAAATGAAAATTGGGATTAAATTTTTCTTACAGAAAAATTTTGATAAAATTTTTTTTAGAGAAAAGATTTCATGAAATTGTTTTTATAGAAAAGTTTTGATGAAATTGCTTTAAAGAAATTTTGCATTTAGTTATCATAAATCGACTTAAAATGTGAGTCTTATGTGTGTTACAAACATCAGCACAAATCCAATACACCATTTGTACCAATAGTAGTGAAGGGTATAACAATACTAGACAAAATTAATAAATTACTTATTATTAACAAGGTGTCGACAAAGTATTTAAAAAACTACATATTTTTTTTAAATTAAAAAAAAAATGTTTACCATTGCTTAGAGCTACTACAACTACCCTAAATCGTTTGTATAAATAAAAACATTAAATTTTTTGTTTGTTTAATTTAGAGCAAAAACTGAACAAAAAAATGCAAATATTTAATCCCATAAAATTCTACTTTTAATAGGTTTTCATTTCATTTCTACGCTTATGGGAGCAATTAGACTTCTTTGCCTTCTGCCACGCCAGCCCCACCGCCCTAATGACGTAGAAGTTGTAGTATTCTCGTATAGTGTAACATTTTTGTTTGCTTATATTGTTTATTTATTTATTTGTTTTTTTTTTTTTTTGAGAAATAATAACAAAATTATATTCAAATTGTGCATATTTTTTTAGATTAAATATTTTTTATTAAATCATCATTTATTTTATTATTAAGCTCAACAAGAACGTATTGTTTAATTTGATAGAGAGAAGAGATTCATATTAAAAAACACAAATAAACAAAATTTAATCACAAAAAAAAAAAAAAAATAGCAAATTTAAAACCAAATATTGTTGAAAATTAAATGAATTTTGCAAATAAATTTGAATTTATAGAGAATATTTTCTAATGGTTTTTTGATGATAATTGAGTTTTCTTTCAGTAAATTGAAACATAAAAATTAAAAAAATTATTGTGATACTATTATACCCAGCAAAACTTTGGTAATGGCAAGTACTCAGATAACTGGTTACCTTGTAACGACTATAACATACCATCCGAATAAATAATAAGTTATAACAGAAGTACTTATTTGTAATTAAGATGGTAATTTAAACTGAATGGCCCCGGTTCAAATCCCACCAAGGGCAACAATTTTTTTTAGTTTTTTTTATTAAAAGAGTCTTTTTAAATGATTTTTGAATTTTAAGAACTTAAATATTATCTTCTGTAAAAACAATTTGTAAAACTAACTCACGTTAATGAAAAAATACCATCATGAGTCAATTTTGATTATGTAGGGGATGTTGAATACCAACCATGATTCTAATTGGTCTTAACTTGGTAAGCCCAACTTATCTGGGTCATCCTTCATCTCAACTGTGGACACACACCTCCTCATGGTATCACCCGGGGAGCTAGTTTAACACCCATTAATATTGTGAGTTAACATGTTTCGAGAGTTGTCCCATAAGATCGATAAAAATGGGTTAGGATTACGGGCTAGTAACCCTCTCTTGAAAAAAAAATACAATGAAGAGGATAAAATTAGAATTGAAATGTCCCACTACCTAATGTTAGAGGGGGATGTCCGAAACTTCGATAGAAAGACCAAGTAGAGGAACATTTTTCAAAGCTTGGCCTATAAAATTGGAGAATATTCGCACAAGATCGAAATCCATGGAATTCTAAAATATGCTCGGACTCTGACCTTAACAGGTTGTAACATTTAAGTAAGTAAGAGTCAATCTTATATAAAAACTTATGCAAAAAAGGAGATTTAAATTGTTTAAGTTTTAAAATAATTTAAAACAAGTTTTAACATAATTACAAAAAATCGTATAAAAATATTTTTCCAAAAATTACAACAAAGCAAAAAAAAGCAGGGAAAAACAAAGTTATTTTCACATGATTTTGGATCTAAAAATAAAAATTGTTTATATTAATTATAACCTGCTAAGTTTTCAACATATGAAGTAGCTCAGTGGAAGAGTCTCTGCCTAGTAGTCGGAGGGTCTGGGTTCGAGCCCCCATGGGATCATAAAAAAAATTTTGTATTTCGTTTAAAAATATATGTTTTTAATAAAACAACAACAAAAAAGTTGTTGCTGTTGTTGTTGTTGCTTTCAAATTGCTTACCCAAGTCATTACTTTTCTGCAATTGGTAAGTACTTGCCTCCAATGACATCCCCATGTTAATGTAATGACTTAAACAGCGAATGAGTAAGTAGTTCGTGTTCAATAGTTTAACTGTTTAACTCATTATTTGGTAATGAAAAGTTTTGCTGGGTAGTTTTTTTTAAGGCAGCCGACACCAAAAAATTTTGAAAAAAATCATTAAAATTGTATTTAACAATAAATTTACATGCTTTCGGGTAAAAAACTGAGTAGTTTAGGATAAATAAATATTTGTGAATATCAGCATAAATCCTTTAAAATCCTATTATTTAATTAATTTATATAGCTCACATAGGGGTAAAAACGACAAAAAACAAACGCTTTAAAATTTTAAACAAAAGTTTAAAGACTTAAATTTACTAAATTTAAGTGACCAAAAGCATTTAAAATTTTTCAAAATTTTTCTTTAATTTATTCACTTGCTAAAATTCAATATATGGACAGGCCAACAAATTAAATTTCCTAGTTTAATTTCAATACTACGATTTTATATATTAAAAAATTGGCATAATAGGTATTTTTTGTGGTCAATATATGTTGTAAAAAAAAACTAAAATTTAATTTAATAAATTAGTTGAAATATTTTATTTGTTTGAAAAGTTTGAAACAGAAAAAAATCGTTTTATCTTCAGCCAGAAATCCAGAAATATTAGGGCGGTGCACAAAAATTGTGAAAAAATGTACATTCAGGAAATGGAATACAACTTAAAAGTCTAATTTAGAAGGCGAAGGATTTAATCGGCAAAAGTAGGATATTACACTAATCTATCGTACTTACTAGGACATGTAACATGTACATACATGCGAGGAATTACCTCGCATGCGTTCGGTGGAATTATGGATCAAAAAAAATAATCGGTCTAATTCGAGAGACTCGGGTACTAATGCCGAATAAACGAGAATTTTTTCTAACTCAGTTTTTTAATTTGTGAAGTTTTCTTTTAGAAACTTATAAATTTGTTATGTTCCTTAAGGAATTTCTTAAATAACCAAAAACTAAAAATATTTTTTACCCAAAAAATAGGATTTTTTTGATATTAACTTTAAGCACTTATAACTTTTTACAAAGTAAAGCTTTTAATTTCTTGCTTGCAAAATATTCAAAATTATGTTTTTTTAGAAAACTTTCAATCAAAAAAATCGGTTTATATATAGATCATATAGAGTCGAATATCTTTAAAACCGTAAGAGATAAAATAAGCGTATTGCGATGTTTTTTGTATATGTTGTAGTATTTGTTATATAGAATGATTCTTCAAATCGGTTGAAAAATGACAACGATAATTGTTTTAAGTAATTTATGACCAGGCGTAGGCAGCCCATACTATTAGAAGCCGAAAACTTTTTGTAATTTTCGTAAATATCACGGTCGTTAATAAAACTCGTGAAAATGAGTATTAAAATCATTTAGTTGGGACTTGGATATTAGCAAAGTCTATTAGTGCCTGCATAAATATTTTTTGGCTAAAAATATTTTGCTATAGAAATATTTTCTATAGAAAATTTTTCAATACAAATATTTTTCTATAGAAAAATTTTTGATAAAAATATTTTTCTATAGAAAAATTTTCGATAAAAATATTTTTCTATAGAAAAATTTTCGATAAAAATATTTTTCTATAGAAAAATTTTAGATAAAAAATTTTCTGTAAAGAAATTTTCGATAAAAAATATTTTTCTAAAGAAAATTTTTCAATTTTTATAAAAAAATTTTTGAAAGAAATATTTTTCAATAGAAAAATTTTCGATAAAAATGTTTTTCAATGGAAAAATTTTCGATAAAATATTTTTCTATAGAAAAATTTTCGATATAAAAAAAAATTTCGATACAAAAATTTTCGATAAAAAAAATTTCGATAGAAAAATTTTTGATAAAAATATTTTTCTACAGAAAAATTTTCGATAATAAAATATTTCTATAGAAAAATTTGCGATAAACAATTTTTCTATGGAAAAATTTGCGATAAACAATTTTTTCTATAGAAACATTTTTGATAAAAAAAATTTTTCTATAGAAAAATTTTCGATAAAAAAATTTTTCTATACAAAAATTTTCGATCAAAAAATTTTTCTATACAAAAATTTTCGATCAAAAAATTTTTCTATACAAAAATTTTCGATCAAAAAATTTTTCTATACAAAAATTTTCAATAAAAAAATTTTTCTAAAGAAAAATTTTCGATAAAAAATTTTCGATAAAAAATTTTTCTATAGAAAAATTTTCGATAAAAAAATTTTTCTACAGAAAAATTTTAGATAAAAAAATATTTCTATAGAAAAATTTTCGATAAAAAAATTTTTCTATAGAAAAATTTTCGATAAAAATATTTTTCTATAGAAAAATTTTAGATGAAAAATTTTCGATAAAAAATTTTCGATAAAAATATTTCACTAAAGAAAATTTTTCAATTTTTATAAAAAAATTTTCAAAAGAAATATTTTTCAATAGAAAAATTCTCTATAAAAATATTTTTCTATAGACAAATTTCGATAAAAAGAAATTTCTATAGAAAAATTTTTGATAAAAAAATTTTCTATAGAAAAATTTTCGATAAAAAAATTTTTCTATAGAAAAATTTTCGATAAAAAAATTTTCGTTAAAAAAAATTTTCTATAGAAAAATGTTCGAAAAAAAAAATTTCGATAAAAAAATTTTTGATAAAAAAATTGTTCTATAGAAAAATTTTCGATAAAAAAATTGTTCTATAGAAAAATTTTCGATAAAAAAATTTTTCTATAGAAAAATTTTCGATAAAAAAATTTTTCTATAGAAAAATTTTCGATAAAAAAATTTTTCTATAGAAAAATTTTCGATAAAAAAAATTTTCTATAGAAAAATTTTCGATAAAAAAATTTTTCTATAGAAAAATTTTCGATAAAAAAATTTTTCTATAGAAAAATTTTCGATAAAAAAAATTTTCTATAGAAAAATTTTCGATAAAAAAATTTTTCTATAGAAAAATTTTCAATAAAAAAATTTTTCTATAGAAAAATTTTCGATAAAAAAATTTTTCTATAGAAAAATTTTCGATAAAAAAATTTTTCTATAGAAAAATTTTCGATAAAAAAATTTTTTTATAGAAAAATTTTCGATAAAAAAATTTTTCTATAGAAAAATTTTCGATAAAAAGATTTTTCTATAGAAAAATTTTCGATAAAAAGATTTTTCTATAGAAAAATTTTCGATTAAAATATTTTTCTATAGAAACATTATTAATAAAAATATTTTTTTATAGAAAAATTTTCGATAAGAATATTTTTCTATTGAAACATTTTCAATAAAAATATTTTTTATAGAAAAAATTTCGATAGAAATAGTTTTCTGTAGAAAAATGTTCAATAACATAACTGTCTATAAAAAATTATGTGATAAAAAAATATTTATACAGAAAAATTGTTGATAAAAAAAAATCTGTTTACGAGTCTGAGGTGCCCTACTTTGTGACCGATTGCGCCACCCCAGTAAAAGCTAGGCTTTCTAAGTTCAAAACTTCTGCTATATGCACCAAAAAATATTTTTTTGTTTTTTTTTTTCACCATCCCACTGTGCATCGTAAGACACTAATTTTTCACATCTTTCTGGTAGCATATGGACTTTCCGCCAGTTTTGAGGTGAAAATGAATCAAGCCAATTTTGGATATCCTGTTCTGAAGTGAAGCGTATTCCAGTAAGAGCGTTCGACATCGACTAATAAAAATGGTAGGGGGAAATTGCACGATCTAGGCTATAAGGCGAGTGAGCTAAAACTTCCATCCTTTTTCCCCCTAGTTTTTGACCAGCCTTGTAATATGTGGCCTAGCTTTGTTTTTATAAAAGATTATGACCTTGTGTTTGGTCGAATATTTTAGTAGATCATCTGAACCGATTTCTTCTTTGACTCCTAATAATAACAGAGTGCATTACGAAAAAATATAACCATATATGGACACCACTAATAATAAAAGACCAAAAAAGGACCAATGTCTCCCAGTTTTGCCCCAAGGCATGTACTTTTTTTATGGGCTACTGTAATAAGCTTCTATTTACTTCAATATGTATATATGTAAAGTACAATTGTATAGAAAATATTACAGATATAGTACATATCGATGGTTTTATATAAAAAGGCCTACTTTACAAAGAAGAAAAAAAAAAGTTAATAAAATTCGTAACATTTTGCATGCAACAAAAATTTTAATACAATTTTTATTAAGAGCAACACATTTTATATTATCTTATCTTATATTCTTAAACGAGCAATAATTGTATGTATGTATATATATATGTATATATATATATATATATATATATATATATATATATATATATATATATATATATATATATATATATATATATATATATATATACATATATATATATATATATATATATATATATATATATATTTATATATATATATATATATATATATATATACATATATATATATATATAATGGCTACCTCGAAAACGGCTCTAACGATTTTGATGAAATTTGGCCAGTACCAATTATGCATATGGAACTTTTTGAAATTACGGGATAAAAAGGGGAAACAATTAGTAATGTTATAACTTTAAAACAAATGAATGTTTGTCTGTATGTATGTTCTATAGGAAAATAAACTGTGAATTTGATCTTGTTATGCTTTTTAGCAAAGATGTTGCGGATAAGCCGGCGAAGGTTTTTAAGTTGGTAAGCTTAATTTCCGACAGGTGGCGCCACTGAAAATGACTAAAAATTAATTAAATCGTAAACTTTACATTTGATCATGCTATGATCTTTTGCAAAGTTGTAGCGCATGAGCCGGCGAAGGCTTTTTAATTGGTGTGAATAATTTCCGACAGGTGGCGCTACTGAAAATTACTCAAAGTCAATTTAATCGTAAGCTCTACATTTAATCATGCTATAATCATTAGCAATATTGTTGCACATGAGCCGATGAAGGTTTCTTAGTTGGTATGAAGAAATTTCTACAGGTGGCGCCACTGAAATTTACTCAAAGTCAATTTAATCGTAAACTGTACATTTAATCGTGCTATAATCTTTAGCAAAGTTGTTGCGGATAAGCCGACGAAAGTTTATTAATTGATATGACCAAAGTCCGACAGGTGGAGCAACTGAAAATTACTCAAAGTGAATTAAATCGTAAACTGTGCATTTGATCATGTTATGATCATAAGCAAAGTTGTCACGCATAAGCAGATGAAGGTTTCTTAAATGGTATGAACGACTTCAGGTGGCGCCACTGAAAACTACTCCAAATGAATTAAATCGCAAACTGTGCATTTGATCAGACTATAATCTTTAGCAAAGTTGTTCCACATGAGTCGACGGAGGTTTCTGTTGGTATGACCAATTTCCAAAATTACTCAAAATGAGTATAAAACGTATAAAATAAAATATATTAAAATTTTAAAATTTGCCTCAAAATGCTTATCATAAAGCCCCGAGCAAGGCTCGGTCAACCAGGTTCTAAATCACTTAAACAATTTTATTGTATCTAAAATTTTACGATTTTTATTAAGTTTTTTCCTTCTCCTGTAAAGTGACACAAAATCGAGTTATGCCTTTTTTACATTTAGCCATCCATATGTATATAGACATGCAAAATATAAAAATATTTATTCATGTACTTTATATAGCCTTTCAATTATGTTTATAAAAAAATGTTTATTATTTAAATAATTTATAATTTTTACTTGATGTCACATGAAACATGTAGTAATTTTACATTTTATGTCAAGTATGTATTTTTGTAATCATAGAAATAGCTTATAAATTGGACACTACGATAAATTAAAGTTTGAGCAATCTTTGAAACGAAGATAACCAGATCTTTTTTGTTGTAGTGTTTTTAACACTGTACCAAATTTTGTTGAAATCGATCGATATTTGACATAGCTCTATACAAGACCTTGTGAAAAACCCTCTTAAAAACCCTCACATAATTGTACCCACTATCAAAATGAATGGGGGATATATTGAGATTGTCATTCCGTTTGTAATTTCCTTAATATTTATTGGCTCAAAAACCAAAAGCGATATACGTATACATATATTCTTAATTCTTATGAAATTCTAAGACGATTGAGCGATGTCCGTCTGTGTGTCTGTTGAAATCACAATACCGCCTAAACGAAAGGAGCTAGCTTACTGAAACTTGGTATTGAAATTGGGCAAAATCGGTTAACATTTGACCATAGCTCTCGTATAACCTCGCCTACTCTAATCGCTAATTTGCTAATAAATAACAATTTATAATATCTATAATGATAAAATTTGGTATATAAGTTTTATATAAGTAATAGGTAGAGTATAAAATTTCATCGAAATCGGTTCACATTTAGTCATAGCTTCCATACAAAAAACGGAAATACCCTAAATTTCACCTAAAATACACTTAAATGCCAATAAATCTAAAACTATAACAGATGTAACCACTAAATTTAGCACAAAGAAGTCTTAAGGTACAGGGCCCATACAAGCGGCATGCGGCTGCGGGCGGTCGTAGTATTGCCAGTACATAAAATGTGCGCTTGTTTACAAAAATGTTCATATAAAAAATATTTGAGTACGATATAATTAAATCTGGCAGCACTGAAAAAATCTGCCGCGCGGAAAAGTAGAACAAAATTCTACTTTTTTCCATTGCCGCTTGAAATTTGACAAATCAAAAAACAGCTGATTGCCACCCGCAGCCGCTTGCCGCGTACATTGGCCTTCTACCTTTATGTCAATGCCAACCAGTGTGCAAATCGGTCACCATTTGACCATAGCTCCCATATAAAAAACTTACAGAAATACAAAAATACTAAAAGAAAAAGGGGATTTATGTCTGTCTGTCCGTCAGATAAAAGCGCGATAGCTCCTTAACTACAGGAGCTAGGGAGACAAAATTTTTTAAAGTATTTTTGATATGTTATAAAAGTTGTGTACTGAAAATGGGCGAAATCGGTTCACATTTAGTTAGAGCTCCCATATAACCGGGAATCACATTTATGCTGATAAATTGAATACAATTGTAATATCTATAACTAAATTTTGAACAGAGAATTTTTATGCAACTTTTGGTCAGTATGTAAAATTTGAGCCTGCCGTGTTACTATTAACATGTTTATCTTAACTACATACTAAGTACAACGAAAAGTATTTTACAGCATATCAAAACGTATCTACATAAGCGAACCCCAGGGCCTGGCTGGGACTTCGTATATTTTGTATGGATTTAATAGGATTTTTACAAAATTTCCAAAAGAATCTTGTGTTGCGCTTTACATTATCTTTGTCCTTACAAATAACATACTTGGATTTGTTTTTTAAGACCTCAGGACCGATTTCTTGCCTCAAAATGGGTTTTGGTACCTATAAAAAATTAAAAACTATTATATATTCAAAGCAATTTCCTTTTCCTAAATGATTTTATTTCGAAAAGCTTCTAGTCCCAATCTACTAATAAAATTTGCCGTAACTCTTTTTGCAGCTCTCAAAGACGATTTAAAAAGTTTTCATACTTTTATCATATATTCAGCCTTGTTACGATTTTTGAATCTATAATTTTGATTACGACAGTTGCTACTAGATCATTGAAATTGTGTTGTCTTCTTTAATCTGGTACTAACTGTCGTAGTCGAAGTCGTTTATTCGACAAAGGCTGGTTATATAAGAAGCTTTGCCATTACGTCAATCATATTGTAAACAAGTAAGAAAGCGCTATAGTCGGTCAAGCCGACCATACGATACCCTTCATCACTAAGGTCAAAGGTGTTATTTTTCCTGTATAAAGACAAATATTTGCTAAATTTTGGCATCATACAAACATTTTCTAAAAACGTATATATTCAACCTGTTTCCGTCATTTGGACTTATATGAGAGCTAGGGTCAAATATGGACCGATTTTAATTTTTTTAGTAAAATGTTTGATATTTCATTTATTTTTTGTAAAAACTATTATTTTCTGCTAGTCAGAGGAAGTTCACAGGACAAATTTTTCACATAGTACCAAAAAAAAAAAAAAAACCGACAAAACTTAATTTTCAGCTGGTGACACCATTTAATTTTTATGTAGCTCAAGCCTTTTCAATCTATGTGTAATTATTTATGCAAATCTCGACAAAATTAATTTTGATTTAACATATTTATCTTGAATTTTAGAAGTGTTTAACCAATTTTTCTACTTTTTTTAATATTTAATTAATTTCTCTTTGCCAAAAATCTTAATTAAAATATTTTACTTTATTATTGTTTGCCAAGATTTTTCAAGTAAATTTACATAAAAATGTAAAACTTTGAAAGTTTTTAACCTTAAACATAAATTGTGGATGACCTACATTTATTGAATAATTGTAACCCAAAAATCTAGGCAATTTTTTGATAGAAGATTATTATTAAGTTGTTGAATGTGAGGGTAGTTTTCCAAATGAAATTATGCTAATAAAATATTTATAAAGATTTAATAAAAGAGTAAAAATTTTAAGGTTGACCAAAAATAATAGGTCAAAATTTAAGTTTTGTAGAATTTATAAAAATGGAAACATGATTTTGAAAAGCTTATAATAGACAAGATTCCAGACTTCTTTAGTAATACATTTTAACGAAATGTAAGAAGCATTTTTTTCTGGAAATTAAAATTTAGTTGAAACTAAATCCTAGTTTACTACATTCAAATTATTTGGTTACCTCAATCATTTTTATAATATAATTATTGTTTTTTATGCGTATATTTCATCTGAATTCTTTCCATTTTTATGGAGTTTTAAATTACTGAAGGTGCTAAGTGAATTCGTATAAACACCTTCAAGATGTGGAACATCTTGTATGTTCTTCACACTTGCCAAACTTTATTAAATTATTTTTTAAATAATTTTCCCACCTAAATAAACAAAAAGTTAATGTTAGAATAAAAAAGGCCAGTTTTTAGGAAAATTTGTGCAAATATTAAAATTTTTAAACAAAGAGAAATCAAGAATAATTTAATGTTATTTGACGTAGGCATTAAAATTAAATAAAATTTAACAAAATTCCAAGAAGGTCCGACATTATTCGGTGGAATGTGTTCCATGTAACAAATTTGTATATAAAAGGTGGTCATTTAAGAGTTAAACAAATCAAATGTTATTTTATTTGCGACCGGCCTTACAGAAAATTTTCTATAGAAATTTTTTTATAAAATGAAAATTTTTCATTTTATAAAAAATTTTCAATAGAAAATTTTTAATTTTATAAAAACTTTTCTGTAGAAAATTTTTAATTTTATAAAAACTTTTCTATAGAAAATTTTTCGTTTTTTATAAAAAAATTTTTATAGAAAATTTTTCGTTTTATAAAAAATTTTCTATAGAAAATTTTTCGTTTTATAAAAAATTTTCTATAGAAAATTTTTCGTTTTATAAAAAATTTTTCGTTTTATAAAAAATTTTCTATACAAAATTTTTCGTTTTATAAAAAATTTTCTATAGAAAATTTTTCGTTTTATAAAAAATTTTCTATAGAAAATTTTTCGTTTTATAAAAAATTTTCTATAGAAAATTTTTCATTTTATAAAAAATTTTCTATACAAAATTTTTCGTTTTATAAAAAATTTTCTATAGGAAATTTTTCGTTTTATAAAAAATTTTCTATAGAAAATTTTTCGTTTTATAAAAAATTTTCTATAGAAAATTTTTCGTTTTATAAAAAATTTTCTATAGAAAATTTTTCGTTTTATAAAAAATTTTCTATAGAAAATTTTTCGTTTTATAAAAAATTTTCTATAGAAAATTTTTCGTTTTATAAAAAATTTTCTATAGAAAATTTTTCGTTTTATAAAAAATTTTCTATAGAAAATTTTTCGTTTTATAAAAAATTTTCTATAGAAAATTTTTCGTTTTATAAAAAATTTTCTATAGAAAATTTTTCGTTTTATAAAAAATTTTCTATAGAAAATTTTTCGTTTTATAAAAAATTTTCTATAGAAAATTTTTCGTTTTATAAAAAATTTTCTATAGAAAATTTTTCGTTTTATAAAAAATTTTCTATAGAAAATTTTTCGTTTTATAAAAAATTTTCTATAGAAAATTTTTCGTTTTATAAAAAATTTTCTATAGAAAATTTTTCGTTTTATAAAAAATTTTCTATAGAAAATTTTTCGTTTTATAAAAAATTTTCTATAGAAAATTTTTCGTTTTATAAAAAATTTTCTATAGAAAATTTTTCGTTTTATAAAAAATTTTCTATAGAAAATTTTTCGTTTTATAAAAAATTTTCTATAGAAAATTTTTCGTTTTATAAAAAATTTTCTATAGAAAATTTTTCGTTTTATAAAAAATTTTCTATAGAAAATTTTTCGTTTTATAAAAAATTTTCTATAGAAAATTTTTCGTTTTATAAAAAATTTTCTATACAAAATTTTTCGTTTTATAAAAAATTTTCTATACAAAATTTTTCGTTTTATAAAAAATTTTCTATACAAAATTTTTCGTTTTATAAAAAATTTTCTATACAAAATTTTTCGTTTTATAAAAAATTTTCTATACAAAATTTTTCGTTTTATAAAAAATTTTCTATACAAAATTTTTCGTTTTATAAAAAATTTTCTATAGGAAATTTTTCGTTTTATAAAAAATTTTCTATAGAAAATTTTTCGTTTTATAAAAAATTTTCTATAGAAAATTTTTCGTTTTATAAAAAATTTTCTATAGAAAATTTTTCGTTTTATAAAAAATTTTCTATAGAAAATTTTTCGTTTTATAAAAAATTTTCTATAGAAAATTTTTCGTTTTATAAAAAATTTTCTATAGAAAATTTTTCGTTTTATAAAAAATTTTCTATAGAAAATTTTTCGTTTTATAAAAAATTTTCTATAGAAAATTTTTCGTTTTATTAAAAATTTTCTATAGAAAATTTTTCGTTTTATTAAAAATTTTCTATAGAAAATTTTTCGTTTTATAAAAAATTTTCTATAGAAAATTTTTTGTTTTATAAAAAATTTTCTATAGAAAATTTTTCGTTTTATAAAAAATTTTCTATCGAAAATTTTTCGTTTTATAAAAAATTTTCTATAGAAAATTTTTCGTTTTATAAAAAATTTTCTATAGAATATTTTTCGTTTTATAAAAAATTTTCTATAGAAAATTTTTCGTTTTATAAAAAATTTTCTATAGAAAATTTTTCGTTTTATAAAAAATTTTCTATAGAAAATTTTTTGTTTTATAAAAAATTTTCTATAGAAAATTTTTGGTTTTATAAAAAATTTTCTATAGAAAATTTTTGGTTTTATAAAAAATTTCCTATAGCAAATTTTTGGTTTTATAAAAAATTTCCTATAGCAAATTTTTGGTTTTAAAAAAAATTTTCTATAGAAATTTTTTGGTTTTATAAAAAATTTTATATTTCGTTTCAAAAAAATTTTCTATAGACAATTTTTCATGTAAACGATCCCACGCCATATTTACAACTATTTTGTTTTTACCCAATTTAAATAAATATGTAAAAATTTAATTTAATAAATATTTACCTGGCCATATTTGGAGCAGAAAAAAACCTATAGACAACTAACAAAGCACCAAGAAATAAATTAAAATCTCGGCAAAAAAGGTATGTTAAAAATCTTTCAACAACCAATTGATTCCCACCATAAAACGCACAATCCAACAAATATTTGAGGCATAAACAGATTCATTTTTTTTTGTGCAAATTTCGTGGAAAAATGCTGAAAATGTTTTGTAAGGCAGAATAAACAATTAAATTTGTTTTTATTTTTTCAAATTTAAAACTGCAGATTAAAGCCAGAAAATTGATTTTACACAAAGTGCAAAATTGATATTAACAAATATTAAAAATATCTATAGAAAATGAAAAATTAATAAACTTTTGTTTAAGTTTAATGAACTTTAAATATTTCCCTGAAAAATACTCCTAGTAGCAGTTTAGGTTTGTTCGAAATAAAATCCCACTTACCTTATGAAATGCTTTACGAAAGTTATCCGATAAAAAAGCATAGAGCACCGGATTTATGCAGGAACTCGTGTATGCCAGAGTTTGTGCGACAATTTGCAAAATCACGGTTAACTTGCTATCGGCATAATATATATCCAAAGCCTTTAGCAGCAGAATCACCTGAAAATGTAAGATTCCATTAGTTAAATATTAAATACTATCTTCGTATACTACAATCAAATGGAAAATGTGAAGACACGTTTAGTGCACAATAGCTAGAAAAACCATAAATTTCAAATATTAAAAATAAACTTTTTCTAAAGAAAATTTTTATTAAACTTTCTAATAAAACGAAAAATTTTCTATAGAAAATTTGTAATAAAACGAAAAATTTTCTATAGAAAATTTGTAATAAAACGAAAAATTTTCTATAGAAAATTTTTAATAAAACGAAAAATTTTCAATAGAAAATTTTTAATAAAACGAAAAATTTTCTATAGAAAATTTCTTATAAAACGAAAAATTTTCTATAGAAAATTTTTTATAAAACGAAAAATTTTCTATAGAAAATTTTTTATAAAACGAAAAATTTTCTATAGAAAATTTTTAATAAAACGAAAAATTTTCTATAGAAAATTTTTAATAAAACGAAAAATTTTCTATAGAAAATTTTTTATAAAACGAAAAATTTTCTATAGAAAATTTTTTATAAAACGAAAAATTTTCTATAGAAAATTTTTTATAAAACGAAAAATTTTCTATAGAAAATTTTTTATAAAACGAAAAATTTTATATAGAAAATTTTTTATAAAACGAAAAATTTTCTATAGAAAATTTTTTATAAAACGAAAAATTTTCTATAGAAAATTTTTTATAAAACGAAAAATTTACTATAGAAAATTTTTAATAAAACGAAAAATTTTCTATAGAAAATTTTTTATAAAACGAAAAATTTTCTATAGAAAATTTTTTATAAAACGAAAAATTTTGTATAGAAAATTTTTTATAAAACGAAAAATTTTCTATAGAAAATTTTTTATAAAACGAAAAATTTTCTATAGAAAATTTTTTATAAAACGAAAAATTTTCTATAGAAAATTTTTTATAAAACGAAAAATTTTCTATAGAAAATTTTTTATAAAACGAAAAATTTTCTATAGAAAATTTTTTATAAAACGAAAAATTTTCTATAGAAAATTTTTTATAAAACGAAAAATTTTCTATAGAAAATTTTTTATAAAACGAAAAATTTTCTATAGAAAATTTTTTATAAAACGAAAAATTTTCTATAGAAAATTTTTTATAAAACGAAAAATTTTCTATAGAAAATTTTTAATAAAACGAAAAATTTTCTATAGAAAATTTTTTATAAAACGAAAAATTTTCTATAGAAAATTTTTTATAAAACGAAAAATTTTCTATAGAAAATTTTTTATAAAACGAAAAATTTTCTATAGAAAATTTTTTATAAAACGAAAAATTTTCTATAGAAAATTTTTTATAAAACGAAAAATTTTCTATAGAAAATTTTTTATAAAACGAAAAATTTTCTATAGAAAATTTTTTATAAAACGAAAAATTTTCTATAGAAAATTTTTTATAAAACGAAAAATTTTCTATAGAAAATTTTTTATAAAACGAAAAATTTTCTATAGAAAATTTTTTATAAAACGAAAAATTTTCTATAGAAAATTTTTTATAAAACGAAAAATTTTCTATAGAAAATTTTTTATAAAACGAAAAATTTTCTATAGAAAATTTTTTATAAAACGAAAAATTTTCTATAGAAAATTTTTTATAAAACGAAAAATTTTCTATAGAAAATTTTTTATAAAACGAAAAATTTTCTATAGAAAATTTTTTATAAAACGAAAAATTTTCTATAGAAAATTTTTTATAAAACGAAAAATTTTCTATAGAAAATTTTTTATAAAACGAAAAATTTTCTATAGAAAATTTTTTATAAAACGAAAAATTTTCTATAGAAAATTTTTTATAAAACGAAAAATTTTCTATAGAAAATTTTTTATAAAACGAAAAATTTTCTATAGAAAATTTTTTATAAAACGAAAAATTTTCTATAGAAAATTTTTTATAAAACGAAAAATTTTCTATAGAAAATTTTTTATAAAATGAAAAATTTTCTATAGAAAATTTTTTATAAAACGAAAAATTTTCTATAGAAAATTTTTAATAAAACGAAAAATTTTCTATAGAAAATTTTTTATAAAAATTTTTATAGAAAAATTTTTATATTAAAAAATTTTCTATAGAAAAATGTTAATATGAAAAATTTTCTATAAAAAATGTTTATATTAAAAAATTTTCTATAAAAAATTTTAACATTAAAAAATTTTAATCTGGAAATTTTTTTATTAAAAAATTGTCAAAAAATGGAATGAATATTTTCTTTTACCAAAATGTTTATATCGAACAAATTTCTATACAAAAATGTTTTATTACAAAAAATCTTTCGATAGAAATAAACCCATTGTGCATTGATTGCAGAACAAGGCATTAGTAACTAGAATGTTGAATCAACTTTTTAGTCATCAACATCAACAAACAATAACTGCAATATAACACAATACTATCTACAATGTACAACATACTAGATTCATATTTAAAATGCAATGCAACAAACATTTTTGCACTATGAAATGGAAAAATTCAGATGCAAAAAAAGAGTCGAAATCGTCTAACAATATCATCACTTTCTAATATTGTCTTTCAGTCAGTTTGTCTGTCCTTATGTCTGGCTGGCTTTTCTAGCTCGAAAAAGTGTTTGAAACTTAATATTAAAATGTACTTGTATATTATACATACACACACATTTTAACATACATACACTCAGCCACAAAAACACATCCTTAATCTCCAACATACACTCAACTCGAGAATTTTAAAGTGAAATAAACAGAAAAAAAAACGAAAACAAGTTTTGAATATTGACATCATCCTCTTGCAAAAACTCACCTGTACTGGTAACCATAATGATGCAAATGCAATCACAACAACTACAACCAGACGTGTCACACGTTTACGTCCTCTCTGTGATTCGACTGACATCCGAACGCCACTTCCCTGTCGCCACAAACGAGTAATCATACGCACATACAAACCACTAATGACCATTAGAGGGAGTAAATACGAACTGGCAAAAAATATTATTTGATACGCAGAGAGTGATAGAAAATCATTTTCCATAAATTGACACATTTCGAATTCGGGAATGCCGGGATCATTGGTGCGCTGCAATTAGATGAAAGAAAAATGAGGGAAAACAGATTTTAGTACTTGAGTGTTTAAAGCGAAATTAAGAGGGAAGAGTTTTGAAAAAAAAAACCTAAAGATGAAATAATTACATTTTAAAAAGCAGCAATTAGTAGATTAGTGATGTGGCAAATGGAATAAGTAGACATTGTTGGGACAAGTCACAAGTAGAAAGAACTAAGAAGGTATTTTAGTCATTTAAATTAGGTGAAATTTTTCTAAATTTATTCTGTAGGAAAAATGAAACTTGGTACAATTATATGTGCAATAAAAATACGGAAATTTTCCATAAAAGCATTTTTTTTATCGAAAAATTTCTGTAAAATTTTCTATAGAAAAATTTTTATATTGAAAAATAATATACAGAAACATTTTTGTATCTTAAACTTTTCTACACAAAAATTTTTATATTGTAAAATTTTTCTAAACAAAAATTTTCTATATAAAATTTTTCGGTATAAAAATTAAAATAAAATAAAATTTTTTATACTGAAAAATTTCCTCTAGAAAATTTGTTATAATGGAAAATTTCCTATAGAAAAATTTTTATACTGAAAAATTTTTTATAGAAAATTATTTATTCTGAAAAATTTTACATAGAAAATTTTTTATTCTGAAAAATTTTCTATAGAACATTTTTATACTAAACAATTTCCTATAGAAAATTTTTTACATCGAAAAATTTTCTATAGAAAAATTTTGATATTGAAAAATTTTCTATAGAAAAATGTTCATATTGAAAAACTATCTATAGAAAAATTTTCATATTGAAAAATTTTCTATAGAAAAATTTTTTTATACTAAAAAATTTTCATATTGAAAAACTTTCTATAAAAAAATTTGCATATTGAAAAATTTTTTATAGAAATATTTTCATATTAAAAAATTTTCTATAAAAAAAATTTCATATTTTCATATTTTTTAAAGAAAAAGTTTTATACTGAAAAATTTTCTGTAGAGAATTTGTATACTTCAAAATTTTCTATAGAGAAATTTTTATACAGAAAAATTTTCTATAGAAAAATTTTAATATTAAAAAATTTTCAAAAGTGAAATTTTCTATACAATATTTTTTATATTGAAAAATTTTCTATAGAAAAATTTTTTTATTGAAAAATTTTTTGTAGAAAAATTTTCTATAGAAAAATTTTGAAACTGAAGAATTTTCTATAGAAAGAAAATTCTATAGAGAAATTTTAATATTGAAAAATTTTCTATAAAAAAAACTTTATATTGAAAAATTTTCGATTGAAAAATTTTTACATTGAAAAAGTTTATATAGAAAAATTTTCGATAGAAAAATTTTATATTGAAAAAAGTTTCCATAAAAACATTTTATACATATTAAAAAATTTGTATATAAAAAAATTTCTAGAGAAAAATTTTTATATTGAAAAATTTTTAAAGAAACATTTTTATATTAAAAAATTTTCTATAGAGAAATTTTTATATTGAAAATTTTCTATAGCAAAATTTTTGTATTGAAAAATTTTCTATAGAAAATTGTTTGTATTGACAAATTTTCTATAGAAAAATTTTTATATCGAAAAATTTTCTATAAGATTTTTATTTTGAAAAATTTTGTGTAGTAAAATTTTTGTATTGAAATTCTTTGTAAAGGAAAATGTTTACTTTGAATAAATTTTTTATACAAAAACTTTGATATTGAAAAATTTTCTATAGAAAAATTTTTATGTTGAAACATTTTTTATAGAAAAACTTTTTTCATTTTGAAAAATTTTCTTTACAATAATTTTAATATTGAAAAATTTTCTAAAGAAAAAGTTTTATACTGAAAAATTTTCTGTAGAAAAATTAGTATACTTTAAAATTTTCTTTAGAGAAATCTTTATACAGAAAAATTTTCTATAGAAAAATGTAAATATTAAAAAAATTTCAAAAGAGTAATTTTCTATACAATATTTTTTATATTGAAAAATTTTCTGTAGAAAATTTTTTTTATTGAAAAATTTTTTGTAGAAAAATTTTCTGTAGAAAAATTTTGAAATTGAAGAATTTTCTATAGAAAAAAATTTCTATGGAGAAATTTTAATATTGAAAAATTTTCTATAAAAAAATTTTATATTCAAAAATTTTCGATTGAAAAATTTTTACATTGAAAAAGTTTCTATAGAAAAATTTTATATTGAAAAAAATTTCCATAAAAAGATTTTATATTGAAAAATTTTTCTATAGACAAATTTTTATATTATAAATTATTCTGTAGAAAAATTTTTATGTTATAAAAATATAAAAATTTTTCTATAGAAAAATTTGTATATTGAAAAATTTTTTGTAGAAAAATTTTGAAATTGAAGAATTTTCTATAGAAAGAAAATTCTATAGAGAAATTTTAATAATGAAAAATTTTCTATAAAAAAATGTATATTGAAAAATTTTTACATTGAAAAAGTTTATATAGAAAAATTTTCGATAGAAAAATTTTATATTGAACAAAATTTCCATAAAATTTTTTTATTTTTTATTGAAAAATTTTTATATAAAAAATTTTCTAGAGAAAAGTTTTAATATTGAAAAATTTTCTATAGACAAATTTTCTGTAAAAAAATTCTTATATTGAAAAATTTTCTATAGAAATATTTATATATCGAAAAATTTTCTATAGAAAAATTTTTATATTGAAAAATTTTCTATAGAAAAATTTTGTCTGGAAAAATTTTTATATTGAAAAATTTTCTATTAACAAATTTTTATATTGCAAAATTTTCTATAGAAATTTCTTTGTATTAACAAATTTTTTATTGAAAACTTTTTATACTAAAAAGAAAATTAATATAGAACAATTTTTAAACCGAAAAATTTTATATAGAGAAATTTTCAGCACAAAATTTTTTTATAGAAAAATGTTTATACTGAAAATTTTTAAACTGGAAAATTATATACAGAAAAAATATTATATTGAACAAACTTTATATAGAAAATTTTTTTGATTGAAAAAGTGTGATATTGAAAAATTTTTATATTGAAAACTTTTCTAGAGGAAAATTTTTATGTAGAAAAATTTTCTATAGGAAAATTTTAATATTAAAAAATTTTCTTTAGAAAAATTTTTATATTGAAATTTTCTATAGAAAAATTTTTATATTGAAAGATTTTGTATATTTTTGATATAGTTTGATATTTAAAAATTTTCTGTAGAACAATTTTTATGTGAAAAATGTTTTTTAATGGATCTGTGGAAGCACAACATATGTATCATGTGGAGGGTTAAATCATATTTGAATCGGACAACTAAAAATTATTTTTTTTTTTAAATATTTGGGATCATGGGTTCTTTATTGTTAGTTACCATTTTTTAAAGTTTTCGAGAAAATTTTTAAATTTTTTATAAATAACTTAAAAAAGTATGGAATTCTTTAATAAATATTATTCACCGATAATTGTAAAAATATCAATTTAAAACATTCAAATGAGAAACATATAAATAAAGCCTTAGGAAAATATAAAATTATTAAATGTAACAAATAAATATTGAAAAAATTTATGAAAAATATTTACAAATATGTATTTTATTGTTGTTATGTTGTTTTTGTTGCTCTCTCAAAATTTGTATTATTTTATTCATATATCGTACGTATAATTAATGTTTATTGTACGTAAAGTAATGTTTATTCAGAAAAAAAATCGTAAAAATATTTTAAAATTTTTACGATTTTATTATGATGTGTATATGTGTCTGTCTGGCTGTTTATGTATATGTAAGCATGTGTTTTATATGCAAATGTATGTGTGTTATTAGCCGAACAGATTTAGCTCTATCCAAACTGGCTACTGTGAGTAAGGCCAATATTTTATTTTATAAATATTCATGTATTAAGACCCGGCTAGTCTCATCCACCAGCCACGACCATCTGGATATGTGATGGAGCAGTAAATTACCGAGGATAAATTTTAAATACATATGAATATTATATTTACGAGTAGCATCATAAAAATAAAACAGCGTGATATTTTTAGAAAACGAGCAAAAAAAATTATAATAATTTAATTTTTTTTTTTGGAATTTCATTTTGTTATTCTCTGAAATTATTAAACGAAACAAAAAAATTAAGAGTTTCAATTTGTAGAGCTACTACACAAAAAGTCTGGCTATGTAAGAAGGGGAGCTTTTTAAACTTATCTACCCTGTGCTATGGATTTTTTGCAAGTAAGTTTTTAAAAAAACTTCTATTTATATACATAAATCTTCAACAACCTAGCAACTTTGTTTAGAGTTAAAAAAGAGCCAACCAAACGAAGTGACTTAACTTAGCTCTTTTTGAAACACCCTCTTTTATGCATGTTTACCCAAAGCACTGTAAAGTACCGCTAACAGACACTCAGCAACACCTACTGGATGTGTTAAATTTATAACAAAATTTAAAAATTTATGGGCATTTTCAATCATCGACACCTCGTCAACAAAAAATAAAATAATTTAATACGTAAAATAGCCCGATACCATAGATTTAGAGAGTTTATGTATTTTGCAGCAAAATTCACACTAAATAAATTCAAATGTTTAATATATTAGAGATAAATCCCTAAATTGAATATAAATAATGAGTACATGATTAAACGAATACATTGAGGTTTATGCCAAAAAAGGGGGTCAATATAAAATTAATTGGTAATGTTGAAGGGTTGCAGCCAAAATGTGCGAAGTTTAAGCAAATTAGCAATTTTCTTTATAGTGGTTTCATCAATAAATATTGTTTATCAAAATAATAGAAAATAGTAATAAACTCTGGGATTCAAGTGTAGTATACTTAGTAAAAACTTTTGAACCATATTAGTCCAGTTCACAATCCGTTGCAAATAGTATAGCATTGTAGCATGTAAAAATCGCTGTACCAAATGACTTAATTTTTCAAAAATTTCTTATTTTTAAAGAAAATTTTTCAAAAATTTCTTATTTTTATAGGAAAATTTTCAAAAATTTATTTTTTTTATAGGAAAATTTTTCAAAAATTTCTTATTTTTATAGGAAATTTTTCAAAAATTTCTTATTTTTATAGGAAATTTTTCAAAAATTTCTTATTTTTATAGGAAATTTTTCAAAAATTTCTTATTTTTATAGGAAATTTTTCAAAAATTTCTTATTTTTATAGGAAATTTTTCAAAAATTTCTTATTTTTATAGGAAATTTTTCAAAAATTTCTTATTTTTATAGGAAATTTTTCAAAAATTTCTTATTTTTATAGGAAATTTTTCAAAAATTTCTTATTTTTATAGGAAATTTTTCAAATATTTCTTATTTTTATAGGAAATTTTTCAAAAATTTCTTATTTTTATAGGAAGTTTTTCAAAAATTTCTTATTTTTATAGGAAATTTTTCAAAAATTTCTTATTTTTATAGGAAATTTTTCAAAAATTTCTTATTTTTATAGCAAATTTTTCAAAAATTTCTTATTTTTATAGGAAATTTTTCAAATATTTCTTATTTTTATAGGAAATTTTTCAAAAATTTCTTATTTTTATAGGAAGTTTTTCAAAAATTTCTTATTTTTATAGGAAATTTTTCAAAAATTTCTTATTTTTATAGGAAATTTTTCAAAAATTTCTTATTTTTATAGGAAATTTTTCAAAAATTTCTTATTTTTATAGGAAATTTTTCAAAAATTTCTTATTTTTATAGGAAATTTTTCAAATATTTCTTATTTTTATAGGAAATTTTTCAAAAATTTCTTATTTTTATAGGAAGTTTTTCAAAAATTTCTTATTTTTATAGGAAATTTTTCAAAAATTTCTTATTTTTATAGGAAAATTTTCAAAAATTTCTTATTTTTATAGGAAATTTTTCAAATATTTCTTATTTTTATAGGAAATTTTTCAAAAATTTCTTATTTTTATAGGAAGTTTTTCAAAAATTTCTTATTTTTATAGTAAATTTTTCAAAAATTTCTTATTTTTATAGAAAATTTTTCAAAAATTTCTTATTTTTATAGGAAATTTTTCAAAAATTTCTTATTTTTATAGGAAATTTTTCAAATATTTCTTATTTTTATAGGAAATTTTTCAAAAATTTCTTATTTTTATAGGAAGTTTTTCAAAAATTTCTTATTTTTATAGGAAATTTTTCAAAAATTTCTTATTTTTATAGGAAATTTTTCAAAAATTTCTTATTTTTATAGGAAATTTTTCAAAAATTTCTTATTTTTATAGGAAATTTTTCAAAAATTTCTTATTTTTATAGGAAATTTTTCAAAAATTTCCTATTTTTATAGGAAATTTTTCAAAAATTTCTTATTTTTATAGGAAATTTTTCAAAAATTTCTTATTTTTATAGGAAATTTTTCAAAAATTTCTTATTTTTATGGGAAATTTTTCAAAAATTTCTTATTTTTATAGGAAATTTTTCAAAAATTTCTTATTTTTATAGGAAATTTTTCAAAAATTTCTTATTTTCATAGGAAATTTTTCAAAAATTTCTTATTTTTATAAGAGATTTTTCAAAAATTTCTTATTTTTATAGGAAATTTTTCAAAAATTTCTTATTTTTATAGGAAATTTTTCAAAAATTTCTTATTTTTATAGGAAATTTTTCAAAAATTTCTTATTTTTATAGGAAATTTTTCAAAAATTTCTTATTTTTATAGAAAATTTTTCAAATATTTCTTATTTTTATAGGAAATTTTTCAAAAATTTCTTATTTTTATAGGAAATTTTTCAAAAATTTCTTATTTTTATAGGAAATTTTTCAAAAATTTCTTATTTTTATAGGAAATTTTTCAAAAATTTCTTATTTTTATAGGAAATTTTTCAAAAATTTCTTATTTTTATAGGAAATTTTTCAAAAATTTCTTATTTTTATAGGAAATTTTTCAAATATTTCTTATTTTTATAGGAAATTCTTCAAAAATTTCTTATTTTTATAGGAAATTTTTCAAAAATTTCTTATTTTTATAGGAAATTTTTCAAAAATTTCTTATTTTTATAGGAAATTTTTCAAAAATTTCTTATTTTTATAGGAAATTTTTCAAAAATTTCTTATTTTTATAGGAAATTTTTCAAAAATTTCTTATTTTTATAGGAAATTTTTCAAAAATTTCTTATTTTTATAGGAAATTTTTCAAAAATTTCTTATTTTTATAGGAAATTTTTCAAAAATTTCTTATTTTTATAGGAAATTTTTCAAAAATTTCTTATTTTTATAGGAAATTTTTCAAAAATTTCTTATTTTTATAGGAAATTTTTCAAAAATTTCTTATTTTTATAGCAAATTTTTCAAAAATTTCTTATTTTTATAGGAAATTTTTCAAAAATTTCTTATTTTTATAGGAAATTTTTCAAACATTTCTTATTTTTATAGGAAATTTTTCAAAAATTTCTTATTTTTATAGGAAATTTTTCAAAAATTTCTTATTTTTATAGGAAATTTTTCAAAAATTTCTTATTTTTATAGGAAATTTTTCAAAAATTTCTTATTTTTATAGGAAATTTTTCAAAAATTTCTTATTTTTATAGGAAATTTTTCAAAAATTTCTTATTTTTATAGGAAATTTTTCAAAAATTTCTTATTTTTATAGGAAATTTTTCAAAAATTTCTTATTTTTATAGGAAATTTTTCAAAAATTTCTTATTTTTATAGGAAATTTTTCAAAAATTTCTTATTTTTATAGGAAATTTTTCAAAAATTTCTTATTTTTATAGGAAATTTTTCAAAAATTTCTTATTTTTATAGGAAATTTTTCAAAAATTTCTTATTTTTTTAGGAAATTTTTCAAAAATTTCTTATTTTTATAGGAAATTTTTCAAAAATTTCTTATTTTTATAGGAAATTTTTCAAAAATTTCTTATTATTATAGGAAATATTTGAAAAATTTATTTTTTTTATATGAAATTTTTCAACAGTTTCTTATTTTTATAGGAATTTTTTTAATAATTTCTTACTTTTATGGGAAATTTTTCAAAAATTTCTTATTTTTATAGAAAATTTTTCAAAAATTTCTTATTTTTATAGGAAATTTTTCAAAAATTTCTTATTTTTATAGGAAATTTTTCAAAAATTTCTTATTTTTATAGGAAATTTTTCAAAAATTTCTTATTTTTATAGGAAATTTTTCAAAAATTTATTTTTTTTTATAGGAAATATTTCAAAAATTTCTTTTTTTATAGGAAATTTTTCAAAAATTTCTTTTTTTATAGGAAATTTTTCAAAAATTTCTTTTTTTTATAGGAAATTTTTCAAAAATTTCTTATTTTTATAGGAAATTTTTCAAAAATTTTTTATTTTTATAGAAAATTTTTCAAAAATTTCTTATTTTTATTGGAAATTTTTCAAAAATTTCTTATTTTTATAGGAAATTTTTCAAAAATTTCTTATTTTTATAGGAAATTTTTCAAAAATTTCTTATTTTTATAGGAAATTTTTCAAAAATTTCTTATTTTTATATGAAATTTTTTAACAGTTTCTAATTTTTATAGGAATTTTTTTAATAATTTCTTACTTTTATGGGAAATTTTTCAAAAATTTCTTATTTTAATAGGAAATTTTTCAAAAATTTCTTACTTTTATAGGAAATTTTTCAAAAATTTCTTATTTTTATAGGAATTTTTTTAATAATTTCTTATTTTTATAGGAAAGTTTTCAAAAATTTCTTATTTTAATAGGAAATTTTTCAAAAATTTCTTACTTTTATAGGAAATTTTTCAAAAATTTCTTATTTTTATAGGAAATTTTTCATAAATTTCTTATTTTTATAGGAAATTTTTCAAAAATTTCTTATTTTTATAGGAAATTTTTCAAAAATTTCTTATTTTTATAGGAAATTTTTCAAAAATTTCTTATTTTTTAGGAAATTTTTCAAAAATTTCTTATTTTTTAGGAAATTTTTCGAAAATTTCTTATTTTTATAGGAAATTTTTCAAAAATTTCTTATTTTTATAGGAAATTTTTCAAAAATTTCTTATTTTTATAGGAAATTTTTCAAAAATTTCTTATTTTTATAGGAAATTTTTCAAAAATTTCTTATTTTTATAGGAAATTTTTCAAAAACTTCTTATTTTTATAGGAAATTTTTCAAAAATTTCTTATTTTTATAGGAAATTTTTCAAAAATTTCTTATTTTTATAGGAAATTTTTCAAAAATTTCTTATTTTTATAGGAAATTTTTCAAAAATTTCTTATTTTTATAGGAAATTTTTCAAAAATTTCTTATTTTTATAGGAAATTTTTCAAAAATTTCTTATTTTTATAGGAAATTTTTCAAAAATTTCTTATTTTTATAGGAAATTTTTCAAAAATTTCTTATTTTTATAGGAAATTTTTCAAAAATTTCTTATTTTTATAGGAAATTTTTCAAAAATTTCTTATTTTTATAGGAAATTTTTCAAAAATTTCTTATTTTTATAGGAAATTTTTCAAAAATTTCTTATTTTTATAGGAAAGTTTTCAAAAATTTCTTATTTTTATAGGAAAGTTTTCAAAAGTTTCTTATTTTAATAGGAAATTTTTCAAAAATTTTTTATTTTTATAGGAAATTTTTCAAAAATTTCTTATTTTTATAGGAAATTTTTCAAAAATTTCTTATTTTTATAGGAAAGTTTTCAAAAATTTCTTATTTTTATAGGAAAGTTTTCAAAAATTTCTTATTTTAATAGGAAATTTTTCAAAAATTTCTTACTTTTATAGGAAATTTTTCAAAAATTTCTTATTTTTATAGGAAATTTTTCAAAAATTTCTTATTTTTATAGGAAATTTTTCTAAAATTTCTTATTTTTATAGGAAATTTTTCAAAAATTTCCTATTTTTATAGGAAATTTTTCAAAAATTTCTTATTTTTATAGGAAATTTTTCAAAAATTTCTTATTTTTATAGGAAATTTTTCAAAAATTTATTATTATTATTTATTTTACACGAATTTTCTTATTTTATAGGAAATTTTTCAAAAACTTTTTATGTTTACAGGGAATTTTTTAAAAAAATCTTATTTTACAGGAAATATTTCTGATTTTTTATTTCTTATTTTTTAAGAAAAATTTTCAAAAATTTCTTATTTTTATACAAACATTTTGAAATAAGAAAATTTTTCAAAAATTTCTTATTTTTCTAGGAAATTTTTCAAAAATTTCATATTTTTATAGGAAATTATTCAAAAGTTTCTAATTTTTATAGGAAATTTATCAATAATTTCTTATTTTTATAGGAATTTTTCAAAAAAAAATGTGTTATTTTTATAGAAAATTTTTTAAAAATTTCTTATTTTTATAGGAAATTTTTAAAAAATTTCATGTTTTAAAGGAAATTATTCAAAAGTTTCTTATTTTTATAGAAAATTTATCAATAATTTCTCATTTATATAGGAAATTTTCCAAAAATGTCTTATTTTTATAGAAAATTTTTTAAACATTTCTTGTTTTTTAAAAAATACGATATAAGATTTTCATTAAAAAAATTTCTATATAAAATTTTTATAATGAAATGTTAGAAATAAATTTTTCTTCCGAAAATTTTTCTACAGAAAATTTGTCTAAGTGTTTTGAATAAAATTTTTCTATAGTAAATTTTTCGATATAATTTTGTCTAAAGGAAAATTGAAAAATAAAATTTTTACTATAGAAAGTTTTTTGTTATAAAATTTTTAAGTTGCAAATTTTTGTACAACAATTATTACGAGATGCAAATTTCTCGATGTTTAACTTTTCTACAGAATGTTTGTTCACATAAAATTTTCTATTAAAAGGTTTTTGATATAAAATGTTCTATAGAAAGTTTTTCAATAAAAAATTTGTCTATTGAATATTTTCGATATAATTTTGTTGTATGTAAAAATTTTAGTTATAAAATCTTTTCAAAGAAAATTTTTCTGTAGAATTGTAATACAAAATTTTACGATATTGAGTTTTTAGAGAGACAATATTATCTAAAAAAAATTTTATAGAAAATTTTACGATATAAAATTTTTCTGCAGAAAATGTAAAATTTTCCTACTGAAAATTTTTCTATAGCAAGTTTTTCAATGTTTTTCTTTAGCAAATTTTCAATAGAAATTCTTTCTATAAACAATTTTGCGTCATAAAAGTTTTGACAAAAATTTTTCGATATAAAACTTTTCTGAAGAATGTTTTTTTGATTTCAAATTTTTGAATACAAAAATTGTCTATAGAAGATTTATGATGAAAAATTCCATATAGAAAAATTTTCGATAGATAATTATTTTATATACAAATTTTCTACGTGAAACATTTTGATAACAAAAAATTTCTAAAGAAAATTTTTCTATATGAAAACAAATCAAAACTCGTTTATAGACAAATTTTGTGTTAAAAAATTTGATATTTAAAAACTATCTTTAGAAAAGTTTTATATCGAAAATTTTTTGCCCAAATTTTATCTCGAAAAATTGTTTATAGAAAAAATGTTTAAACAAAATTTTAAGATATAACATTTATTCAAAAAAGTTTTCTAATTTTTTTTTGCTAATTTTGTCAAATTTTTAATACTAAATTTGCCTATTGAATATTTCTGATATAAAATTTAGAAACATTTTCGATATAAAATTTTTTTAATACAAAAATTTTCAATATAATATACTAGAAATTCAATACAAAATTTTTCGACACCTTTTTCTAAAGAATTTTTTTATAAAAAAATTACTGGTATAAACTTTTTAAATAGAAAGTTTTTCTGTCCGAAAATTTTTCTGACAAAATTTTACTATATCAGATTAATAAAGTTATAAATAATAATTTTTCTTGTGCTGCCTTTTTTCTTTCATTTTTACAATTCGGAATTTTTCACACCTAATGGCTATAAATACATTAACAAGAAAATTAAAATAAAATTAGAAAACATTTAAAAAATTTTAAAATAAAACATTTCTAATTAAAATATTGTTTACGGTATGAATTCTCATACATGAATAAATTAATTAAATAAATAATTGCCCTTTTTGTTTTTGATTTGTATATGGAAAAATTTTATATAGTTTAAAAACTAGGAACAAAAATATTTCATGATCATCGCGAGTATAATGGAACTTGTATGTAAATTTCAAGGTGAAAGTTATTATTTAATTTTGTATTTGTAAAAGGCCATATAAAGGGACATAATAGAAATTTGACGAGAAAGAAATATTTTTCACATTGAAATTTTGAATTTAACTCGAATTACATATTTTCAAAAACTTCCTAATTTATTAAATGGCATTTTCAATGAGTTAGTTTTTTATATGAATAATCCTAGAATAAAAGGTATAACTCAAAAAGATATAAAAGATTAGGTACTTGTACGATTAAATTAATGTAAAATATTTTAAATTGAAATTACCTAATTTTTTAAATAAATACTTGTTGTAACGTGTAGTAACAAGTCGTAAGTAAAATAAAGTAATGACCTGTAGACGCATTTATAAGGTGATACTTTAAATTGTTACACAAAATGGGACTAATACAAAACATTAAACATTTAAGTACTTATGTGAATTCTAATACATAAGTAAAATGCACATATACATACAATTAGGGGGCTCGAATTCTTAACATTAAGTTAAATATTTAGTCACCACCTCGAAATGAAGTTTTAATCATTACAATTTTCAGATTTTCTGTTATAAAGTTTATAAAAAAAGTTAATCACAAAAAATTTAGATTGAAAATCTATATCTATAAAAAAATGTCCCAGTGACCCTATGCTCCACTGCACAGTAGGAAATTCCGGCCAAAACCCCCATAAATGTTTTTAATTTTTTTTAGGAAATTTTAGTCTCAGATAAGAGCTGACACTTCAAAACATGTAATCCAAAATTTTTACCAACTGCATTGCCTACTAAGGCTATAATAATTAATCAAAGTTTGAATATTTGTTTTTTATGTTTTTAATAAAATTATTTGTATATTTGAACCCATATATAAAATTCGCTTAATTTTGGAATATGTATAAAATTTTAACTTCTTCTTTTTTGGATTAAAAAGTAGATACCTTTTACTAATCAACCGCGCCAATTTCCATATTTTTTGACCTATGCTTCATTTAGAATTCGAGCAGTCAAAACAACCATAAAAAAATTTAAGAAAACATTTTAAATACAAAGTTTGATAGACCGCGAATTTTTTTTTAGAGATTTTTAGAGGTTGAAGCACAACACTCTCTAATAGCTGAATTGAATCATTAATAAGCTCTATGAATTTCATATCCATTTGCATCCCATTTTAAGAATTATAGCTTTTTTAGTAACACCCCTTTTTCACAATTTTTTGCAATTTATAGAGAAAAAATCACTACTTGAAGTGAAATATAGGCGGGATGCAATATTTTTATGCCACTTTCTTTAGTTTCCTTTCTAATTCTATGCAAAATTTATATATATAGATAAAAAAAAGCAACAAAAATTGAAATTTTGAGTCACCTTTGCATAATTTATTTAAGTATATAGGTAGTGGTCACATAATTGTGGACGCAATAAAAATTGTAGAAGCTGCAAATTTTATATTATTCAAGAACTCGTAATCTTTTTTATAAAAATATTCAATGTTTAGAGTTTTTCTGTAGGTTTGTTAGAAGCATACAAAATCTGGTTTTAGCTCATAGTATGAGCCCAATATCTCTGAAAGGACATGTCCGATTTTGTCAAGTCATATATCGTAGGATAGCTATTCTTTTCATATATTATCCTATTTAAGTAAATAATTTTTATAATCACCAGCAAAGATTTTTTCAGTGTGTTTAGTAGTCCATTTTTATGTGACCACAGACTTTATATTTTCTTAAAAAACTATTTTTGTTTAACTAAAGATATATTATTTATGTACACTAAAAATTTCAAGAGCAAAAGTCAAGAAATGACCAAGTTATTGAGTTTTGGCCGTATTCTCCCACTGTGCACTGGGAGTTAAGAATAACAGAAGCGTCTGTTTGTATGTTTGTTGGGAAGGATCTCCGAAACTAGCTGACCGATTTTTCTAAATTTTGACAGTGTGGTACGGTGTGACCGGTGGTTAAGATAGGCTAGGTTTTTTTTTGAAATCTCAAGTGGGCGTGACCCCTCATATATAACTCATATATTAAAAATAAGAAATATAGGTGACCGAGAGGCCCGATTTTTCAGAAATTTTGACAGTATGTTAAGGTGTGGCCGATGGATAGAATAGGCCAGAATTTTTTGAAATCTCAAGTGGGCGTGACCTCTCCCATATAAATCAGATGTTAAAAATTACAGATATGAATGATCAAGCCGACCGATTTTTCTGAAATTTAGACAGTGTGCTAAGGTGTGACCGGTGGATAAAATAGGCTAGGTTTCCTTCTGAAATCTCAAGTGGGCGTGACCCCTCCCATATAAGTCAAATATTAATAATGCCAAATATGGATGATAATATGAAAACGATTTAACCCAAATAATTAAAGTTTTAAATGTGGATATTTTTATACTATAGGATAGATTTTCGCTTTTTGAATTTTTTGAAAATGGACCAACGAGAACCTGGGAATTGAAAAATGGGGATAAAATTCCCCTTTACTTTAAAATTGTTTATCTTGAGAACGGCTGACTGATAAAGACATTATAAATGTTTTTTTTTAGTCCAAGTTAGGATTCTACATTAAGAAAAATTTACCATGTACACTTTTACGACTTCTTTTTTTGATTTATCTAAAATAGGAAAACGGATGCACGAATATTGGTAATATAATTGGTGTTTGATAATAGTTTGACGGACGATTGTTTGAAGATTTTTCATGATTATTTGATGGTTGTTTGGCGATTATTTGACAGTTGTTTGATGAATGATTGACTGATGACTGGTTGAAGATTTTAAATGATTGTTTGGTAATTGTTTCACGATTAACTAGCGATTTTATGACAGTAGTTTGATGATTTTTTAACAATTAATTGATGGTTGTTCAATGATTTTTAATGATTGTTCGATAGTTGTTTCATGACTGACTGACGACTGTTTGATGATTAATTGAATTGTTTGATAGTTGTTCGATTATCTATAAATATAAAAAAAAATGTTCGCTTCTATTTTTCTGTATGTTGTTCAATATTTATGGGCCCATTTGCTTTCGAAAACGTTTAAAGCGCACATTAATGAGGAATACTGCCATTCACAAAAGTCAATTAAATATATATGCAAATACATTAATATAGGACTCAATTAAAAAAATAATAAAAATGTTTCAGTAATTGATTGTTTCCTTAAAATTTGAACGGTTTGCTGCCTATGGACCTGAACAGGGGAAAAAAAGTAAAAAAATCATTTATTTTTTTGTTTTTTTCCAATTTTGATCTTCAAGATAAAGTTTATTGAATTTTTAGTATAGTATTGTAACGAATTTTAAATTATCCGCCCCATTGTACAAAGTTCACTATTTATAATTCTTCCCCTAGTTTCTGGAATTTGTCTGTTGGTGTAGTTGTTGTTCTGTTTGTGTCTATAAGCAGAACAACATTTTTCTCTTAATGTTTTGCTGTAAGAGTAGAGCAACATTTTTCTCTTTATCTATACTCTGTCTCTCTGTTGCTGTTAACTTCAGATAATCCATTTGTACAACGTATGGGTGAGTGTGTTCTTGATCTTGTGAGAATGTATTAGAACATGCATGAACATTCGTAAGCCGCATTGTGAGTGTAATTGACGACAACAGCTCTTTATTTACATCTGCAGAAAATGCTAGAAACTCTCTTCTCTACTATAAAAGGCTGACGAACTGATATCAGAGTTTTAATTCAGACGCGTATAAGAGAACAGTGAAACTAAATATATTTGTAAAGCGACAACTAACTCTAAAAGTTAATAAAACTATAATTTTGTAAAACTATATAAAGTGTTTCAATATTGTTTTCGCTTGTTTGCAAATAGAATTTCTTCCACGTTTTTAAAGGAAAAACGTAACAGTATTTTTGTTCCTTATGACAAGAGCTACAACTTTGCCTCAAAGAGTAAATCGAAATTCCGAACGGTTTGCAAGATATAAGCCTGAGAAAATAATCACTTTTTGCAAAAATGACACCAAGGCTCTATATGTTCGGGATATTGAGATTAGTTTGGGCAAAACTGAAATACACGGGTCCGTACACGCTTATTTTTCCACGTTTATTTATTTAAAATCACACACAGTGTTATGCGACAAATCTGGCGCAGCTTAACTGGAACTGAAAAGGAAACTTGACGTGAAATTAAAGTGGCTATAAAATAAAGCTTTATCACTCATATTCAATACATACATTTCTACTATCCCTTTTTCAAATTAAGTAACCCAATTCGTATATAGAATTTTTATAAAATTATACGTTTAGGGGGTGCCTGTCAAAAATTGTTTTTCTTAGCATCTCTAAGAAACACATGTGACAATTTATACCAAGATATAGTAGAGTGTTCAAAATATCATTAGACATTGTAATAAATCGTATGTTTTGTGCCATTGCAACTTTATGCCGCTACTTACAAGTAATGGACTAAAATAACAAATATTCTTACCACATAAGAGTACACGAGTATCTTCTTAGTTTTGCCTTTTAGTTATGAAAAACAATAAGACTAAATACCCAGGGGGAAAATTTGATGTCATGATTTGTTGACATCTCTAAAGGAGATAGACAACAATTGTCTTAAAAAGCCATACCTAACAATCTAATTTCTTTAAGAAGGCATGTTAAAAGATTTAAATACTCTTTAAAAATTAGTAAATTAGATTGTAAAAGTTTGGTTTAATCGTCTTTAAGTTATAAACGAATTGACAATTAATTACATTTTACCCAGTACTACTGGCTTATTTTATATAAATTAATGTGATTATATCTGTGGCAATATATGGTAATAGCTTAAGTTGACATAAGTGCTTCTTCATTTTATTATATATTATTATTCTCTTCTTATGATACAAAACCCTTAAACTTTTAAACAAAACCCAAAACACGAAATTTCGACTTCGAGCCATTATTATTTATTGCCACAGATATATAAAGATTTAAATAAGACTCGCTTTAGAAAGGGTTCCCCTTAAAACTATATTATATATCATAAATTTGACATGGGTATAACTGGTCAGTAGAGCTAGTGACAATACAAAATTCGTTCCACATATAAATTAACAGCTATTTTAAGCTTTTCCAAATCTTTAAACTCGTATCTCTTAGCTGTCCTAAGTCTGCTCTTTTTCCCGCTGGGTTGGCTAAAGAATATGTTTGTATGTGCATAATATATCTGTGTGTCGGTGCAAATCGTTACAAGCATTTGAAATACAAGTAAATGAGAGTGAAAAGAATAAAAGTTTATATTTATAGAAAGTTTAAACACTTTCCCATTTAAGTAGATACTTGGGTGTTTTGTTAAACATACTCGCAAAGCAGACATTAAGTAGATTTTATACCACTTTAATGCAACTAACACTTACATGTAGACGCATACCCGACGGTACAAAATTGGCTACATTAGTTAACAAGGTGTTAAAAAGGAAAGCAATTTATTAAAAAGCTTTCGAAAAGTTCACTTCCAAACCATGTTTACCAAAAACGGCTAAATAGCTGTGGTCCAAGAATGACATGTTGACCTAGAGTCATAAAGAGTAAAAAGTTAATAGCTAAAGTTAATATTTAGTGACTAGCGAAGCAGACGCATTATAACTTGTTTCGGATGCTGCAGGGTACCTTAAATACATTTTAATACCCGTATGTAAATACATATACATAATTATGCATGTGGAGATAGATGTCCCTAATTTACTTGAAAAGTGGTATAACACGAAAAATTGTTAGTTCCGATAGAAAGGGTTTAAAAATTTCAATATATTCGGATGTCCATCTAACGTCAACTTTTCTATAAAAATGTTTTCCGAACGTCAAACTTTTCTATAGAAATGTCTTCCTAACGTCAACTTTTCTATAGAAATGTCTTCCTAACGTCAACTTTTCTATAGAAATGTCTTCCTAACGTCAACTTTTCTATAGAAATGTCTTCTTAACGTCAACTTTTCTATAGAAATGTCTTTCTAACGTCAACTTTTCTATAGAAATGTCTTCCTAACGTCAACTTTTCTATAGAAATGTCTTCCTAACGTCAACTTTTCTATAGAAATGTCTTCCTAACGTCAACTTTTCTATAGAAATGTCTTCCTGACGTCAACTTTTCTATAGAAATGTCTTCCTATCGTCAACTTTTCTATAGAAATGTCTTCCTATCGTCAACTTTTCTATGGAAATGTCTTCCTATCGTCAACTTTTCTATAGAAATGTCTTCCTATCGTCAACTTTTCTATAGAAATGTCTTCCTATCGTCAACTTTTCTATAGAAATGTCTTCCTATCGTCAACTTTTCTATAGAAATGTCTTCCTATCGTCAACTTTTCTATAGAAATGTATTCCTATCGTCAACTTTTCTATAGAAATGTCTTCCTAACGTCAACTTTTCTATAGAAATGTCTTCTTAACGTCAACTTTTCTATAGAAATGTCTTCCTAACGTCAACTTTTCTATAGAAATGTCTTCCTAACGTCAACTTTTCTATAGAAATGTCTTTCTAACGTAAACTTTTCTATAGAAATGTCTTCCTAATGTCAACTTTTCTATAGAAATGTCTTCCTAACGTCAACTTTTCTATAGAAATGTCTTCCTAACGTCAACTTTTCTATAGAAATGTCTTCCTAACGTCAACTTTTCTATAGAAATGTCTTTCTAACGTCAACTTTTCTATAGAAATGTCTTCCTAGCGTCAACTTTTCTATAGAAATGTCTTCCTAACGTCAACTTTTCTATAGAAATGTCTTCCTAACGTCAACTTTTCTATAGAAATGTCTTCCTAACGTCAACTTTTCTATAGAAATGTCTTTCTAACGTCAACTTTTCTATAGAAATGTCTTCCTAATGTCAACTTTTCTATAGAAATGTCTTCCTAACGTCAACTTTTCTATAGAAATGTCTTCCTAACGTCAACTTTTCTATAGAAATGTCTTCCTAACGTCAACTTTTCTATAGAAATGTCTTTCTAACGTCAACTTTTCTATAGAAATGTCTTCCTAACGTCAACTTTTCTATAGAAATGTCTTCCTAACGTCAACTTTTCTATAGAAATGTCTTCCTAGCGTCAACTTTTCTATAGAAATGTCTTCCTAACGTCAACTTTTCTATAGAAATGTCTTCCTAACGTCAACTTTTCTATAGAAATGTCTTCCTAACGTCAACTTTTCTATAGAAATGTCTTTCTAACGTCAACTTTTCTATAGAAATGTCTTCCTAATGTCAACTTTTCTATAGAAATGTCTTCCTAACGTCAACTTTTCTATAGAAATGTCTTCCTAACGTCAACTTTTCTATAGAAATGTCTTCCTAACGTCAACTTTTCTATAGAAATGTCTTTCTAACGTCAACTTTTCTATAGAAATGTCTTCCTAACGTCAACTTTTCTATAGAAATGTCTTCCTAACGTCAACTTTTCTATAGAAATGTCTTCCTAACGTCAACTTTTCTATAGAAATGTCTTCCTAACGTCAACTTTTCTATAGAAATGTCTTCCTATCGTCAACTTTTCTACAGAAATGTCTTCCTATCGTCAACTTTTCTATAGAAATGTCTTCCTAACGTCAACTTTTCTATAGAAATGGCTTCCTAACTTCAACTTTTCTATAGAAATATCTTCCTAACGTCAACTTTTCTATAGAAATGTGTTCCTAACGTCAACTTTTCTATAGAAATGTGTTCCTAACGTCAACTTTTCTATAGAAATGTCTTCCTAATGTCAACTTTTCTATAGAAATGTCTTCCTAACGTCAACTTTTCTATAGAAATGTCTTCCTAACGTCAACTTTTCTATAGAAATGTCTTCCTAACGTCAACTTTTCTATAGAAATATCTTCCTAACGTCAACTTTTCTATAGAAATGTCTTCCTAACGTCAACTTTTCTATAGAAATGTCTTCCTAACGTCAACTTTTCTATAGAAATGTCTTCCTAACGTCAACTTTTCTATAGAAATGTCTTCCTAACGTCAACTTTTCTATAGAAATGTCTTCCTAACGTCAACTTTTCTATAGAAATGTCTTCCTAACGTCAACTTTTCTATAGAAATGTCTTCCTAACGTCAACTTTTCTATAGAAATGTCTTCCTAACGTCAACTTTTCTATAGAAATATCTTCATAACGTCAACTTTTCTATAGAAATGTCTTCCTAACGTCAACTTTTCTATAGAAATGTCTTCCTAACGTCAACTTTTCTATAGAAATGGCTTCCTAACGTCAACTTTTCTGTAGAAATGTCTTCTTATCGTCAACTTTTCTATAGAAATGTCTTCCTATCGTCAACTTTTCAACAGAGATGTTTAATCACGTCAACTTTTCTATAGAAATGTCTTCCTATCGTCAACTTTTCTATAGAAATGTCTTCCTATCGTCAACTTTTCTATAGAAATGTCTTCCTATCGTCAACTTTTCTATAGAAATGTCTTCCTGTCGTCAACTTTTCTATAGAAATGTCTTCTTATCGTCAACTTTTCTATAGAAATGTCTTCCTATCGTCAACTTTTCTATAGAAATGTCTTCCTATCGTCAACTTTTCTATAGAAATGTCTTCCTATCGTCAACTTTTCTATAGAAATGTCTTCCTATCGTCAACTTTTCTATAGAAATGTCTTCATATCGTCAACTTTTCTATAGAAATGTCTTCCTATCGTCAACTTTTCTATAGAAATGTCTTCCTATCGTCAACTTTTCTATAGAAATGTCTTCCTATCGTCAATTTTTCTATAGAAATGTCTTCTTATCGTCAACTTTTCTATAGAAATGTCTTCATATCGTCAACTTTTCTATAGAAATGTCTTCCTATCGTCAACTTTTCTATAGAAATGTCTTCCTATCGTCAACTTTTCTATAGAAATGTCTTCCTATCGTCAACTTTTCTATAGAAATGTCTTCCTATCGTCAACTTTTCTATAGAAATGTCTTCCTATCGTCAACTTTTCTATAGAAATGTCTTCCTATCGTCAACTTTTCTATAGAAATGTCTTCCTATCGTCAACTTTTCTATAGAAATGTCTTCCTATCGTCAACTTTTCTATAGAAATGTCTTCCTATCGTCAACTTTTCTATAGAAATGTCTTCCTATCGTCAACTTTTCTATGGAAATGTCTTTCTATCGTCAACTTTTCTATAGAAATGTCTTCCTATCGTCAACTTTTCTATAGAAATGTATTCCTATCGTCAACTTTTCTATAGAAATGTTATCCTATCGTCAATTTTTCTATAGAAATGTTGTCCTATCGTCAACTTTTCTATAGAAATGTTGTCTTATCGTCAACCTTTATATAGAAATGTTGTCCCGTCGCCAACTTTTCTATAGTAATGTTGTCCTATCGTCAACTTTTCTATAGAAATGTCGTCCTATCGTCAATTGTTCTATAGAAATGTTGTCCCATCGTCAACTTTTTTATACAAATGTTGTCCTATCGTCAACTTTTCTATAGAAATGTTGTCTTGTTATTAGCTTTTCTATAGAAATGTTCTTCCATCGTTGAAGTTATTAGTTTAAAACTCAAATAAATCATTCAAAATTAACTACTATTTTTCAAGAACATGATATTTTGAAATTTAATATATGTATATTTAAATTATGAGTGAAAATTAAATATATATATGTATCTGAGTAGGTGAATGTGTTAGTTAGTTATAATTTAAATATGCTCTATAACAAATTGAATATTTAAAGATTTTAGCAAATTGTTTGCATTTATCTGATTTGATTTTAAATTTAATATTTTCATAGTAATTAAATTAATAATTATTTAATATGTTAATGAATTAAATTGCAATAATAAATAGTTTGGGTATGAATGGAGTGGAATGAACTGTGATTGGAGGCCACAACATAAGTCATACAGAAACACAAGTAATAAATTAATAATGTGTTTATTTATTTTTCAATGTGTTTAACAAAATTAATGTCGAAAATTTATATAAAATTAATTTCCGCAATTAATGTACTTATGAGTCTATGTGATGATGAGGTCTTTAATGAAAGCAGAGACAGGGAAAACTTAGGTTTGAGAAAGGAGTATAAAAGCTATATTTATTTCAAGTCAAGCAAACACTTACCACTACTCCATGCGATATGGCCACTGGCAACGAAGCCGCCAATATCAACGTCCATATCGTAAAAATACAAATCTTTGTAATTTTTTCTGTACGCAACATACGCGAGCGTATGGGATGTACCACAGCCAAAAAACGATCAATGGACATTAAGACCAATGTATAAATGCTTGTAAATGCAGTGACCACTATTAAATACTGAACAATACGACACCATAAGTCACCGAAAGGCCAAGTATCTGCCACATAATCTGCAGCCGTAAAGGGTATACAGAAGACCACGAACAGCAAATCGGCTACAGCCAGATTAACAATCAATAAATTCGTAGTCGAATGCATTTGTTTATTCAGACACACGACCAATATAACCAAAATGTTGCCGAAAAACCCAGTCACTGCAATAACGCCAAAGCACAAGGGCACCGTTACACGTACTAAGCTGGTGATTTCGTAAAAGTCATCTTCAAAGAACGACGATGACTTGTGGTTTGAGTGATTGTGCAGCAATACTGAAGACGTTGAGGTCAGGAGAGGATTGTGGGTAGAATTTTCGACATATGACATTTTGGTGGGTGTGTGTGTGTAGCTCTGGTTAGGTTACGAGGGGAATGTTTAATAGTTATAATAATATTGTATTTTAGTACAATATTTTATTGTTAATTAATAGTTTTGTGATAATTTGTAACTTTACTATAGTTAAATATTTTTGCCTTTACATTTACCAATTAATCACTAAAACACATGTTTAACATTTATTGATTTTCACGGTTGTTAAGATAAAATCATTAAATTTACACCATTTCCAGTAAAAAATGATAACATTAAATAATTAATTAAATAACTTGACTATAAGATATTTATATAGAAGCTAAGTATTCTTTTGAACTGAGGGTTCGCATTTTAATAGGACAGATATAGGGTGGGTCATGTATCGGTTTTAATTTGAACCATTGGTTTTATAAAATCTGGCGATACTTATGTCACTCTATAAAGGAATAAAATAATAATCCATTTCTAACAGGAACAGTTGTTCTTTAGAACAAGAAACAAAATTTGGCATAATTTAAAATTTTCTATATGACAAATTTAATTAAAATTTTGAAAAATTGAAAAATTTTATAACAAAGTTTTTATGTGAAAAATTTAATCAAAATAATGAAATATTATTAAAATGTTTCTATATAAAATATTTAAAAAAGAATTTTCTATATGAAAAAAAAAATTAATTATAACTTATATTATATTCCAATTCTAACCTTTTTACAAAAAATGTAGTCAAAAGTTTTCTATTAAAAAAAAAAATCCTAAAAGAGTTAAAAATTTGTATATGGAAAATTTTACAAAATGTTTTTTATGAAAATTTCATTAAATTTTTTTTAATGTTTCATCAACAATTTTTTTGTATAAAAGTTTCAAAATTTTTCTATGTGATAATTTTCATAAATTTTTTTTTAATTCATTTGAAGTTTTTTATATGAAAAAATTTTATTAGAAGTTTTTTATAGAAAAAATTTTATTAGAAGTTTTTTATAGAAAAAAATTTATCAAAATTTTTCTGTATGTAAAATTTCATCAACATTTTTTAATATAAAAAATTGTATAACAATTTTTCTCTTCATTAAAATTTTTTCTTTTTCATTCATTCCAAATTGTGAAAATTATCATAAAAAATTTTTTATGAAAAATTTCTTGAAAATAACTCTATATAAAAAATTTCATTAAAATTTGTTACGAAAAATTTCCTAAATTTTTTTTTTTTTATGAAAAATTTTGTATTTGCATTTGATCCCAAATCTGTTACATTTATTTATTAATGTAACAGACCAATTTATTGATAAAAAGCCAAAAAATGTTTGCGGAGAAACCAAATTCCTCGACGCGTTTCGATGGTTGGTTAAGCCATCTCTTCAGGAGGATTATCCCCAATTTAGACAGATCGAAAGCCTCGCATTATTACTAAATTTACAAACATAACTATTAAGAATTATGTTCATAAACCAAAAGTAAAAATAAAAAAAATAAATAAATTGGTCTGTTACATTAATAAATAAATGTAACAGATTTGGGATCAAATGCAAATACACTTCTTTTTGAATAATATTTACATCCCGACTATTTTGTTATTTTTTAATGAAAAATTTTATATTAAAAATTTTATCAATCTTTTTCCTATGCATATTTAAAATTTCGTCAAAATTCGCGAATTTTGTCATACTCTCTCCAAAATATCGGCCGGTATCTTACGAACTAAATCGTCAATATCGAATTTGCGGGCATGTCCCTATGATCATTACACAGCCCCACAAAAAGTAATCTATAGTTTTTAAATTGCACTCGCCTTTCAATTGAAAAAATCATGAAAAACTTGAGTTGTCGTGTGACTTCAATTTTACCATTTCGTTGGTCTCATGTAGAAAGGCCCTAACTCACACTTTTACGAAATTGATTTTTTTTTGTGATTCCAATGCATTTAAAGCAAATATAAATCCTCATAAAAATTTAAAGCAATTTTATTAAAATTAGCAGTTATTTAAGTAATTTTCTAAAAAGCCCTAATTTATTCCTAAAAAAAATATTTTTTTCTTAAAGCCCTATTTCGCCAAATTATGTATCGTAGCATCAACAAAAAACAGAAAACTTTCGAATCTTAAAGCTTTCGGTTGGATTCATAATAATTTCTTATATTAAACTTTAATTGACAACATTTTTCGGATAGAAAACTTTAAATATTAAAAACTTTCCTATATGCAACTTTTAATATCTAAAACTTTATACTTTTAATACTTAAAACATTCCACATCAAAAGCTTTCCAATAAAAAAAACTGTCAGTATTTATCTAAAGTTTTCTTATATAAAACTTTCGATGTCGAACTTTAAATATTAAAAGCTTTCCTATATGCAACTTTTAATATCTAAAACTTTATACTAAAAACATTCCACATCAAAAGCTTTCAATACTTAAAACATTTCACATCAAAAGCTTTCCAATAAAAAAACTGTCAATATTTATCTAAAGTTTTCTTATATAAAACTTTCGATGTCGAAAGGTTTTCTATAATAAACTTTCGATATCGAAAGAATTCTTATATAAAACATTTGTCGAAAAATTAGGTTTCATCAGGCTTGAGTTCATTTAATTTTCAAATTATTAACTTTGAAAATTGGAAAGTAAATTATGGAGAAAAACTGAAAAAATTATTTTTGAACGCGGCTAGTGGATTGCAATTTCTGTCCCGCCACAGGACGTCATCAGCACTTAGCGCCCTCGACCACAGTCGAGTTGTCAAATTGCAGAGATAATCATCAATTTAACTCATTGAGTTTGATCGAACATCCCTACGTTTAATTGATTGTGTATTCTCGAGCAAAACAAGTAATAGGAGAATACACAATCAATTAAACGTAGGGATGTTCGATCAAACTCAATGAGTTAAATTGATGATTATCTCTGCAATTTGACAACTCGACTGTGGTCGAGGGCGCTAAGTGCTGATGACGTCCTGTGGCGGGACAGAAATTGCAATCCACTAGCCGCGTTCAAAAATAATTTTTTCAGTTTTTCTCCATAATTTACTTTCCAATTTTCAAAATTAATAATTTGAAAATTAAATGAACTCAAGCCTGATGAAACCTAAAGTTCGAATAATTAATTCCCAAATAAAACATTTGTCGTCAAAATATTTCATGTAGAAAACTTTTTATATTAAAACTTCCTATAGAATAATTTAAATATCAAAAGCTTTTCCTATAGATTACTTTAATATCTAGAGCTTTCTAAAACACTGTTTAGAAAAAAATTCCTATATAAAACTCTCGATGTAGAAAAGATTTCTATAATTAACATTCTATATCGAAAGATTTCTTATATAAAGCTTTCTTATAAAAATTTTCAATATCAAAGCTTTCCTATAGGTAACTTTTTTTATAAAAAACCTTCAACTAAAAACATTCCATATATAAAGCTTTCCGGAAAAAAGTCGTTGTCTATATAAAACTTTCGATGTTGAAAGGCTACCTATAATAAACTTTTGCTATTAAAAGATTTGTATACAAAGATTTCTTATAAAAAACTTTTATCGTCAAAATATTTTGGATCCAAAGCCTTCTACTTAAAACATTCCATATCAAGAACTTTCCAATATAAAATGCCAACATCTAAAGATTTTCTATATAAATCTTATGATTTCGAAATGCTTTCTAATAATACACTTTCGATATGGAAAGATTTTCTATAGAAAACTTTTGATTTCCTTCACAAAACTTTGAATATCGAAAGATTTCATATATAAAACAGTCCAAGTCAAACTTTCAATGTCGAAATCTATCTTATAGAAACAAAATGGAAAGCTTTTCTATAGAAATTTTTAATTTATAAAGATCTCTTGTAGAAAGCTTTCGTTATCAAAAGCTTTCCTAAAGAAAATATAATATAATTTGTTTTGATCACTACAGAAAAAGCCCTAAGTTACATTAATGCTCTGAATTGAGAATATAATTTACTTTTTTATATCGCTGGCTTAACATGCAAAGGCACTAAGTCCACTTTTTCTAGAAATATAGATTTTGATGTAGAAATGTACAATAAGTAAAAATACATTTACTACAATGATAAAATTGCAGTATCTCGTTTTTTGTGCCGTTGTTTTATAATGTTGTTTTATAATGATGAGCAAAAGCACTAAGTCCATTTTTTACAAGAAAAAGATCTAAGTCCCTAGAAAAATTATATTTGAAAAACAAAATTTAAAAATTTTTAAACAAATATGTTTGATTGTTTTTCGTCTTCACTGAACATTTTTAAAATATGGAGTTATTGCTTTTTACAAAAAAAAATTGAAAACCAAATTCGTTCTTCATTATAAAAATAACCTACATTTAAAAAAATCGTAAAATTTTGTCAATTACAGTTTTAAATCAGTTTTTACCTTCTCCTGTAAAGTTTTAAATATGCGAGTTAGGGCCTTTCTACAGAAGACAAACGATTTGCTGAGCTTTCAAAAACAGTGTTGCCAAAAAGAAATTTTGTTAAAAAATAATAATAAAATAGGGAAGCAAGATATTGTTTAACATACTAGCAATAACGCGAAGTGACATTTAGAGAAATTATTAAAATTTTTTAAATATCCAATATTTTTACTTTTTCACTTTGACAATTTTTTACAACTGATTAAATCGAAATAATAAAAAGGAACTTTCAGCATTAGTTTAAGTAAATTGTAGAGAATTATAAAATATTTTTAGAACAAATTTTTCTGAATTATTACATAAGTTATAAGCAATTTAGCAAAAGGGGGTCTTGATAAAAAAATATTTTTTAAATATATCATATATTTTGTATTTTTTTAAGAAATTTTAAAATATTTGTCATTTTAAAATTTAAAAAGAATTAAATCTTTTTTCTTTTTTGTAACAGTTTCAAGAATTCTAAAATTTTTTAAGAGCCACCTTTAATAATAGGTGGCCCACATCACCAGAGGCGAAAATTAGTTTTTCCATTATTAAGATTTAATATTATTCAAATTCTGGAAATGGTGTAGGATACTTCACTTTATTTTGATATTTACAAGTATTCACTCAAACTCAATCAGATGTAAGTAAAATATACTTATATATATAATCCTTTTATATACTGTTGTTCTTGTTGCTGAATTTTGTATGATTTTGTTTTTATAGCAGGTGCCAAATTTATTTATAATAAATGCCACCACATAAAATATAAACTTTCTGAATATATAAAATCACATGAGCCAAATATTAAATTCGTTTTTAACAAAAACATTCACAGACTTTGAAAGTGAAATGTAATCGATATTTTCAATTCAATTTAATTTAATCCATTCAATACAATTCAATACTTTGCTTTAGTTTTATTTTAAAATTTTTATTTTTCAATTTCGTTTTTCGAAAACACAAACATTTCAAGGACATGTCGTACAAAAAAAAAGGAAACTTTTGTGAAACCGCAAATAAAGTAACACTTTTTTTCTGTATCCAGTCAAAGGAATTTATTGCATATAGTATAACGTTCGATACAATTCAAAGATTCAAATCAAAATGATGGAAAGCATTTTTTCGGGTTTTATGTTTATTTTTTTGCAATTTTAGTTTTTAATCGAATTTTTTTTTGTCCCGTTTACTATTTTTTGGCTACGCTAAATAAATTCATTTAAACTGCTCCCGTTCATAACCGAAGCACAACTGATACATTGTTTACCTTTTGCATCTTTTGTGTGGAATAAATATTCACATTCACCCACTCCTACAATAAATGGCCAAATATTTAGCCAAGAAAGAAGCAGTTCTTCTAAAATTGTAGCCAAACACAATAACAGCGTCAAACAGACGGACTGCCAGTCTTACAGATTGACGGACGGTCTATGTTACTCACTCTATGGCTGCCTGCAGTGTCCGAAATTCTATTTTAGCATTTGCTAAACCAAAATTTTATAGACGATCTATAGCCAAAACAACCAACTGTTCTCCTTCACACCCAATGGAAAGTTCTTTTCATTATACAAAATTTCCATTTTTTTCCGAAATTATTGCGTGTGTGTGTGTGTTTGTGGTATTTAAGCAAACGACACTAAAAAGGTGTAGTTTTTTGTGTTCAATAAAATTTCTTATTTTCGATTTCAATTGTGAGAAGAAAAATTTTAAAATTTCTAGTATTTATTACCTTTTTTTCAAGCAATTGTGGGATTAGGACTGTGAGGAGTGTAAGTAGTTAAATCAAAGGCGCCAGTTTTATAGTCAAGTGTCGTAAGTGTAAGTGATTGGCACTTACGTATTGGTAACACTCAAGAAAATAAATTAGTAATATTTCGTTTAATTTTTTATTTAAACAATAATTTTCTATCCAAAGTTTTTCGCCTATAGAGTTTTTTTATTTTAATAAAGATTTTGTTTTCATTTTTGTCTATAGATATTTTTTTGTTTTTCTATAAAAAATTTTTTATTTTAACAAAAATTTTCAATAGAAAATTTTTCTTTTGTTTATAACAAACATTTTTCTATAGAAAATTTTTTGATTATAACAAACATTTTTCTATAGAAAATTTTTTGTTTATAACAAACATTTTTCTATAGAAAATTTTTTGTTTATAACAAACATTTTTCTATAGAAAATTTTTTGTTTATAACAAACATTTTTCTATAGAAAATTTTTTGTTTATAACAAACATTTTTCTATAGAAAATTTTTTGTTTATAACAAAAATTTTTCTATAGAAAATTTTTTGCTTATAACAAAAATTTTTCTATAGAAAATTTTTTGTTGATAACAAAAATTTTTCTATAGAAAATTTTTTGTTGATAACAAAAATTTTTCTATAGAAAATTTTTTGTTTATAACAAAAATTTTTCTATAGAAAATTTTTTGTTTATAACAAAAATTTTTCTATAGAAAATTTTTTGTTTATAACAAAAATTTTTCTATAGAAAATTTTTTGTTTATAACAAAAATTTTTCTATAGAAATAAACCTTTTTGATAAACCTTTTTAAGAAAATTTTTTGTTTATAACAAAAATTTTTCTATAGAAAATTTTTTGTTTATAACAAAAATTTTTCTATAGAAAATTTTTTGTTTATAACAAAAATTTTTCTATAGAAAATTTTTTGTTTATAACAAAAATTTTTCTATAGAAAATTTTTTGTTTATAACAAAAATTTTTCTATAGAAAATTTTTTGTTTATAACAAAAATTTTTCTATAGAAAATTTTTTGTTTATAACAAAAATTTTTCTATAGATATTTTTTGTTTATAACAAAAATTTTTCTATAGAAAATTTTTTGTTTATAACAAAAATTTTTCTATAGAAAATTTTTTGTTTATAACAAAAATTTTTCTATAGAAAATTTTTTGTAACAATCGTTTGTAACAAAAATTTAGGGTATTTTGGGATATTAAATTTTTATTTAATTAACCAACATTTTTTAATGAGTGTCTGGAATATGTTTTAAGAAACGAAATAACCTGTAAATTGAAAATAAATTTGAATTTCGATTAAGTAACTGTTTATATACATATTTGTGTTCTGGTAAGAGTATTTTACAAATTCACTTCAAATACAATGAAAAACAAATACAACAACAATTCGGAAAACCCCATAAAACACACTCATGATTTCAAACCATTAAAATATTTTATACATAAGAATAATAAGAGGGTAAGTGTAAAATAATTGAAAGTGTGAATGTGTGATAGAGTGATACCTCGTTTAAAGGTGAATTTTATTAATCTAACCAAAAAAAGTTTCTGCTATAGAAAAAATAAAGATTTTTAATTCTAAGCAAATTAAACATCGATTTAGACTTTCATTTTTGGATTTACTGACATGTCATCTAAATCGAGGCTTTACTGTAAATGTATTTTACTTTAAACTAATTCTACCACCATAAAGCTTGAAGTAAACCTGAGCCAAATCAAAATCCATTTAATCTTTTACAAAACAGAGCAGGAATATTTTCAAAGAATTTCCAAAGAAAATTGGTCTTAATTGTTTTATTTTCAATTCTCGATGGCAACCAACAGTTTAATTGAATCATTTATTTATTTGCTTTTCGTTATTTTGTTTATACTTTTCGTTTAATTTTATTTCATTTTTTTCTAATTAGATTAAAGAGATTTTGAAGGGAATTGGTTTTTTTCCGCCTAAAGAGAATTTTAAAATTTAAGTGAAATTAAAGCAATTTTCGGATAACGAATGTTTGTTTGGGTGATTAAAGATTTTTCAAATGTTTTTGGTACCCTACAGCTGAGAAACTGGAAATTGTGTACTTGTCTATGTCATAAATAAAAGAAGTAAAAACTAACTACTTATTTTACCTCCTATACAAGACCCATACAACTCCAGCAAAATTTGGTACAGTTGTAATCCAACAGAAGAGAAAATCCTAGGAACAAAATCACTTTTTCTATAGAAACGTTGTCAATATGCTGACAACATTTCTATCAACATGTTGACAACTTTTCTATCAACATGTTGACAACATTTCTATCAACATGTTGACAACATTTCTATTAACATGTTGACAACATTTCTAACAACATATTGACAACATTTCTATCAAAATGTTGACAACATTTCTATCAACATGTTGACAACTTTTCTATCAACATGTTTACAACATTTCTATCAACATGTTGAAAACATTTTTATCAACATGTTGACAACATTTCTATCAACATGTTGACAACATTTCTACCAACATGTTGACAACATTTCTATCAACATGTTGACAACATTTCTATCAACATGTTGACAACATTTCTATCAACATCTTAACAACTTTTCTATCAATATGTTGACAACATTTCTATCAACATGTTGACAACTTTTCTATCAACATGTTTACAACATTTCTATCAACATGTTGACAACATTTTTATCAACATGTTGACAACATTTCTATCAACATGTTGACAACATTTCTAACAACATGTTGACAACATTTCTATCAACATGTTGACAACATTTCTATCAACATGTTGACAACTTTTCTATCAACATGTTTACAACATTTCTATCAACATGTTGAAAACATTTTTATCAACATGTTGACAACATTTCTATCAACATGTTGACAACATTTCTAACAACATGTTGACAACATTTCTATCAACATGTTGACAACATTTCTATCAACATGTTGACAACATTTCTAACAACATGTTGACAACATTTCTATCAACATGTTGACAACATTTCTATCAACATGTTAACAACATTTCTATCAACATCTTGACAACTTTTCTATCAACATGTTGACAACATTTCTATCAACATGATGACAACTTTTCTATCAACATGTTGACAACATTTCTAACAACATGTTGACAACATTTCTATCAACATGTTGACAACATATCTATCAACATGTTAACAACATTTCTATCAACATCTTGACAACTTTTCTATCAACATGTTGACAACATTTCTATCAACATGTTGACAACATTTCTAACAACATGTTGACAACATTTCTATCAACATGTTGACAACATTTCTATCAACATGTTAACAACATTTCTATCAACATCTTGACAACTTTTCTATCAACATGTTGACAACATTTCTATCAACATGTTGACAACTTTTCTATCAACATGTTGACAACATTTCTATCAACATGTTGACAACATTTCTAACAACATGTTGACAACATTTCTATCAACATGTTGACAACATTTCTATCAACATGTTGACAACATTTCTAACAACATGTTGACAACATTTCTATCAACATGTTGACAACATTTCTATCAACATGTTAACAACATTTCTATCAACATCTTGACAACTTTTCTATCAACATGTTGACAACATTTCTATCAACATGTTGACAACATTTCTAACAACATGTTGACAACATTTCTATCAACATGTTGACAACATTTCTATCAACATGTTAACAACATTTCTATCAACATCTTGACAACTTTTCTATCAACATGTTGACAACATTTCTATCAACATGTTGACAACTTTTCTATCAACATGTTGACAACATTTCTAACAACATGTTGACAACATTTCTATCAACATGTTGACAACATTTCTATCAACATGTTAACAACATTTCTATCAACATCTTGACAACTTTTCTATCAACATGTTGACAACATTTCTATCAACATGTTGAAAACATTTATATCAATATATGCTGACAACATTTATATCAACATTTCTATAGGAAAGGTGATTTTATTCCGGGGACTAACATGTTGCACAGTGGTGCAAATGAGTTTTTTGTGGTATTAACATTAATGAAAAGGGAATTTTACATACTTTTAACACTAGATTGCCGAAGGAAGTCATTTTGACTGCTTTCCAATTTAAATCATGAAAACTATTGTGTATATAAAGGCACAGTTTCTTGAAATTTTCTGACTTTGACTTACTAATAACTTGTTGTATGACAGTAAAACATATAAGAAATATTAAGAATTATATTTAAGCAAGTTATTATTTTACCTTTCAGTCATTTTGACTGCTTTGGGGCAATCTAGGTATATACAAAGTTTCCGTCTTTCTTGTGTTAAGTGAGGTTAAAAATTTGTCACAATTAAGAAATTGGCTTAAGACTTTTGTCCAAAAAGTGCAACAACAAGAAATTTACATAATTTTTATACCCTTCACCACCATAGGTGAAAAGGGTATTATAAGTTTGTGCTGATGTATGTAACACATAGAAATATTTGTTTTAGATCCACCTTTTAGTATTCCAATAGGCTTAGAATCACTTTTTGAGCCGATTTAGCGATGTCAGTTCATCCGTCTGTCTGACTGGACCCCCATATAAACCTTGTAATCAAACTACAGGTAGCAATTCTAAAGATAATTTGATGAAGTTTGGTACAGATCATTTTTTTGATAATGGGACCATGGCTATTGAAATTCGTCAAAATCGGTAAATTATTTATGGTACCTCCCATAGGTCCCAATTCCCGGAATTGATATATTGGCCACAAAAATCAATATTTTTTCATGAAATTTAAAAGAAATAAATGTAAACATAAATCACTGTATCAAATTTCGTTGAAATCAGTCCACATTTGACCATAGCTCCCATACAAACTCTTTTCTCAAAACGCACTAAATGCACTCAGGAAATTATTACAGTAACTAATTGTATGTTGTTTAGGAAATTTTCGGTTATGTTGTTTTCAAATGAATATTCATTTAAATTTACATGAAAATTGATTTTTAACATATTTATACATTTGTTTAAAAAACAACCTACAAAAAATACTGAAAATCTGTAACATTTGAAAATATCAGTTGTTTAGTTTTTATATATTTTTTCAATTATTGTATCAAATATAATTCGTATTTGTTTAATTATTGTTTTTTCTTAAGTATCTTAGGTTTGCTTACTGAAGAAATTTTTTATAATACTGGCCGCCTATCACGGGGTATGGCCTAAGCAAACAACAAACTTTGTTTTGTCTGTTTGGTTTTTTGATGCCTTAAAGGATATAACCTTTTTATGGTTAAGTCTTCTATATTACGTTAATTACAAAAACAAATGAAAATTGTCCGTTTTATGGAAATTTTACGTAGTTTTTTACCATTCAATTTTTTAAAAATAAATGAAAATTTCCGTTTTTTATACTAAAAATGTAGCTTAAATTTTTGTTAGTAATTTTTTTTGAAAACAACTGAATATTCCGTTTTTAAAACTGAAAATGTAGTTTAAATATTTGTCAGTTAAATTTAAATGAAATATTTATTGAATTTGAATGAAAAATCAGTTGACCGGTTTTTAATTGAATATTCATTCATTTCAAATTACATTTTAAGTTAATTTTACTTACATAATATTCTGAGTGTGGGACATAATTCACTAAAACGCTCGTAAATCCAAAGATAATGAGAATTTTAAGTTTATTTTTTTGCATACATAATTTTTGTAACAACTGTAATCAATTTGCCAAATTTCGAGATAATCGGTCCACATTTGACCCTAGCTCTCATATAAGTCCAAATGACGGAAACAGCTTAAATGTATAAGTTTTGAGAAAATGTTTGTATGATGGCAAAATTTAGCTAATATTTGTCTTTATACAGAAAAAAGAACACCTTCGACCTTAGTGGTGAAGGGTATCGTATGGTCGGGCTTGACCGACTATAGCACTTTCTAGCTTGTTAAATATTAATTTGTAATTTTTTGCCAAAATCTCTAAAACTTAACAAGGTATTAAGATGATTTTTGGAGACAGTATAGATCAATATATAGAAATTCAAAAATTATAATTTCAGAACGATTTCTGAAATCTTGGTAAACATTTTTGAAATTTGAAAGTTTTTTTTTTCGAAAATTTAAGTTATTTATGGCCCGGCCCTATCAGATTTTTGCACAGACCTTACGAACATTACACTTAATATAATTTAATTAAAAAAGGTTTTGAAATCCATAATCAAATTTTTTTACAGACACAAAAAACTACAGTTTTGTCCAAAAATTGCAGATTTTCGACCACCAATCATGATTATCCAAAATTATTAATTTAATATAATTTATACGCATCTCTGAAGCCTAATCTTTTCGAAAATATTAAAAAAAAATTTAGTCTTTTGAAAATTTTTTTCAAACATAGAAAAAATAAAGTTACTAAGTTTTGAAAAAAATTTAATTTTTCAAGCATTTTTCGGTACACAAACTTTGAAGAATTTTTCTGTGTTATAAACTTTACATAATTTAACTTTTTTTGTTCTTATTCATTTAAAAATTTATCAGAAATTTTACAGTATTTAAAAAAAAAAAATTCCGTCTTACCATAAATGATTTATAAGCCAAAAATGGCCAGAAGTCATGCAAACGCAAAAAAAAAAAATGTTTGGAGTCAAATATCTCTTTAACTATAAGAGATGAGATAATGTAGAACAGTAAACATAAATTGGCAAGAGTTACACGCACCCAAATATATCCCACTGTTCTACAGATTGATGTACCCTTAAATAATGTTCTAAAAGCATAACTCTTCTTCTACTGATGTTTCAAATCGTCAAAATCCGTCCTGTAGATTAGAAACTGCAGAGTTAATACCAAAAAAAACCTCATTTGCACCACTGTGTATTGTGAGTATTATTATTATTAAACGACTAAAACTACCTTAAAGGTAAAGACCAAGTTACATGGCTGAAAAGGAACACCTATTTGGCCAAATGTCAAATTTTAAACCCTCTAACTCAGAAACTTTTAAACTGATCTTGCTGAAAGTTTGTTTTTAAACTTCTATCCAATAGGACTAACCTTGATATAAAGAGTGCTCTAAATAAAATTTGTAGTTGGATTTTCTTAAATAAAAATCAAACCTTTTAATATAAAAACTCTACGAAATACGCAAATATAATGACATATTATACAAAATCATTTAGCATTAAAATGTTTACTTAGTACTCGGGTTTTGCAAAATTATCGACTTTTTTCGGAAACCCTCCCATTAAAGATTTTACAGTTGCTTCTGATACCTTTTGGGAGCATGTGTTCCACCTGCGCTTAAAATCTGACATGTTCTTGGAAATCTTTCCTGTGTTCTTCAATTCCTTTTTTACCAGAGCCCAATACCTTTCCACAGGCCGAAGTTCTGGACAGTTAGGTGGGTTTGCCTCTCGTGGTACAAAAATGACATTATTCTTTGAGTACCACTCAAGTGCCTTTTTTCCATAATGACATGATACCAAATCGGGCCAAAAAAAATGTAGTCACTCTGTGCTCTCTTAAAAAGGGTAACAACCGTTTTTGTAGGCACTCCTTTATATAAATTTCTGTGTTTATTGTGCCAGATGCCACAAATACTTTACTTCTTTTGCCACAACTGCAAATAGCTTGCCACACGAGAAACTTCTTAGGGAATTTTGTTTGTTTTTTTGTGCGAAACTCTTGCCGAACATTGACCCGTTTATCAGCAACATAAAAATCTTGACCAGGAAGTTGAGAAAAGTCTGCCAGTACGTATGTTTCATCATCCATTACACAACAGGTATATTTTTTTTTATAAAATCAGACTTCAATTTTTTCGCTGGTTTTTTTTGCTTCTAAGTTCTTTATAGCATTGCGATCTGGAACCTTTTGGACTTTGTATGTCTTTAGTCCAGCATAAGCTTTGACTCTATGTGCAAAATTCGTAGAACATTTCACCGTACGAGCTGCTTTTCTTAAAGAAGTGTTAGGCGCTCTTCGAAAGAGTCGCTCGACTTCTTTTGCCTTACCAATATCTGTAGGACCTTTTTTCCCCCCTGATCCAGGTTTTCTTTCAATGCTCAGGTTTTCCTTATACCGTCTGATGGCATTAGAAACCGTTCGAGGGTCAACTTTAAAATTTTTAGCTATTTTTTTAAAAGTCCATGACGGATTTTTTTGAAAAGTTTTAATTATATTTTCACGAACTTTTTTTTCGCAGTCCATTTTGATTGAAATAACTATTGAAAATTAATAATTTCTAAAATAATAGTATCTGACATATCTATAGAAACTAACTTGATCAAAAAATAAATTATTTCTTGCACTATGGACAAATTTTGTCTAAAATAGTAAATGCATATTTTTTTTAGAACACTCTTTATGTACAATTCAACTAAATTTGAAAGCATCAATTTCAAAAGATCGGTCACTTGACGTTCAATCCCCTATATAAAACTTTCCCATGATGACAATGTAAGGTATCATAAAATCGGTTTTCCTTACTTATTTTGATTGTACTAATAAAACATTTTCTCGTCTCAAAAAGAGAGAAAATAAGTGTTATATTTTATTTTGATATAATTTAAATATAATTTCAATGATTTTTGGCAAGAGGCGGATGACGAACGTTGATGTTCGTGGCGGCAACCTGTCAAAACTTTCAAAAACATTTTCAATCACTTGAAGGTGCTCAAAATTTGTTTCTTTTAAAATTTATCGTTGTTTTTTTAATAAACACGCGTAAACATAAATATTTTTGTTTGAATTTTTTTTTATTATTATAATTTGTGTTCTAAAGGTGTTTGAGCTTAAATAATTCTTATATTTATAAAAATATATTTTTTTCTTTAGAGGAAAATATATGTAGCTTCCAAAAAACGACCCATTAACAAATAAATATTTAAATAAAAAAAGTATTAAATATAGTATATATTTTTTTTTTGAATTTTGTAAATTGTTAATGTATGATAAAGGCGTACATTTAAGAGGTGTGAAAAAATTTTGAAGACGTCATAGATAAATGTTTTTTTTTTTGTATTTGGTTTTTGAGCAAACATAAAATATATTATTTATGGGTAAGTCTACCAACATAAAAATTTTAAATTTATTTAAAGAAAATATGTAATTAATCGCTATTGTTAGAATTTCAAAACTTACCGTGAGAAGATTTAAATACGAGTTACTACAGCCCTCATCTCTGTTTTGTCAAACGGGTATAAATTGACGTATTTAAAGCAAAAAAAAACTTTTTTTTATTTTGAAAAAATTTCTGTAGAAAGATTTTAACTTAAAAAAATTTCTATAGACAAATTCACTATAGAAAAACTTTTATATTGAAAAATTTTATATTGAAAAAATTTCTACAGAAAAATTTTAATATAAAAAAATTTTCTTAAGAAAAATCTTGTTATTAAAAAATTTTGTATAGAAAAATTTTTATATTGAAGAATTTTCTATAGAAATATACAAATGGTGAATTGAAAAATTTTCTTAAGAAAAATGTTTATATTGAAAAATTTTCTATAGAAAAATTTTTAAATTGAAAAATTTTTATATTTAATAATTTTTGATAGAAAAATTCTTAGATTGAAAAATTTTTTTAGAAAAATGTTTATATTGAAAAGTTTTCTTTAGGAAAATTTTCTAAATTTTAATATTGAAAATTTTCATATTGAAAAATTTTCTATAGAAAAACTTTTATATTGAAAAATTTTGTATAAAAAAATTTATATTGAAAAGTTTTTTATAAACAAATTTTTTCTATTGAAAAATTTGTATATTGTAAAATTTTCTATATTTAAATTTTTATATTAAAAAATTTTCTATACTTCAATTTTTAGATTCAAAAATTTTCTATACTTAAATTTTAGATTCACAAATTTTCTATAGAAAAATTTTTATATGAAAGAGTTTGTTTAGAAAAAATTTTATATTCAAAAATTTTCTAAAGAAACATTTTTACAATGAAAAATATTCTATATAAAAATTTTTATACTGAAAAATATTCTATAGAAAAATTTTCATATTGAAAAATTTTCTATAGAAAAATTTTTATATAGAAAAATGTTCTATAGAAAAATTTTTATATAGAAAAGTTTTCTATAGAAAAATTTGTACATAGAAAAATTTTCTATAGAAAAAATTTTATACAGAAAAATTTTCTATAAAAAAATTTGAATATAGAAAAATTTGTATATAGAAAAATTTTCTATAGAACATTTTTTATATAGAAAACTTTTCTATAGAACATTTTTTATATAGAAAAATTTTCTATAGAAATTTTTTTATATAGAAAAATGTTCTATAGACAAATTTTTATATAGAGAAATTTTCTATAGAAAAATTTGTGTATAGAAAAATTTTCTATAGAAAAATTTTTATATAGAAAAATTTTCTATAAAAAATTTTTATATAGAAAAATTTTCTATAAAAAATTGTTTATACTGAAAAGTTTGTTTAGAAATTTTTTTATATTGAAAAATTTGTATATTGGAAAATCTTAATAAAAAAATTTAATAACGAAAAATTTTTATACAATTTTCTGTAGAAAAATGTTTATATTATGAAAAAATTTGAATATTGAAAATTTTCTATAGAAAATTTTAATATTGAAAAATTTTATGTAAAAAAAATTTTATATTGAAAAATTTTCTGTAAAAGAGTTTTATATTGAAAAATTTTCTTTAGATAATTTTTTATATTGAAAATTTTTGTACAGATAAATTTTTATGTTGAAAAAATTTTTATAGAAAAATTTTCTATTGAAACATTTTCTACAGGAAAATTTATATATTAAAAATTTTCTATAGAAAAATTTTTTATACTGAAAAATTCTCTATAGAAAAATTTTTATATTGAAAACATTTTCCATAGAAAACTTTTCAATTGAAAAATTTTGTATAGAAAAATATTGAACATTTTTCTTTAAAAAGAAACATTTTTATATGAAAAAGTTTTTATAGAAAAAATTTTATATTGAAGAGTATTCTATAGAAACATTTTTATAATCAAAAATATTCTATAGAAAAATTTGTATGTTCAACATATTTTTACACAAAAATTTTCGTTTTTAAAAATTTGTATATTAAACAATTTTCTATAGAAAAATTTTTATATTGAAAATTTTTCTATAAAAAAACTTTCGGTGAAAAATTTTTTTTATGAAAAAGATTCTATGGACAACTTTTTCTACTGAAAATTTTTCTATAGAAAAATTTTTACAATAAAAATATCCTATAAAAATGTTTCTGTAAATTTTTTTTTTTTTTTTAATTTTCTGTAGAATATTTTCTATAGAAAAAATTTAGTATTGAAAATAATGTTCTATAAAAAAATTTTCTATGAAAAAATTTTTATATAAAAAAATTTTCGATACAAAGATTTTTAGGTTGAAAAATTTTAATATCGAAAAATTTTCTAAGGAAAAATTTTAATATTTAAAAATTTTTTAAGGAACAATTTTTATATGTATAAATTTTCTAAAGAAAAAAATTTGCATTGAAAAAGTTTTCTTTAGAAAAATTTGTATATTTTTATGTTTAACTAATTTTTTATTATTTTCTTTAGAAAATTTTTAACATTGAAGAATTTCTATAAGAAAATTTTTATATTGAAAAAATCTCTATAGAAAAATAATAATTTATTCCCAAAAAAATTAAAAATTTTTATATTAAAAAATTTTGTGTAAAAAAATTTTAATATGAAAAAATTTTTATAGACAAATTTTTATATTGAAAAATTTTCTATAGGCAAATTTTTATAATAAAATATATCCTATAAAAATGTTTCCATAAAAAAATTTTTATATTGAAAAATTTAGTATAGAAAAATTTGTATATTGAATAATTTTCTATAGAAATATTTTCTATAAATAATTTTAATATAAAAAATTTTGTGTAAAAACATTTTAATATAAAAGATTTCTATAGACAAATTTTTATAATGATAAATATCCTATAAAAATGTGTTCATTAAAAAAATTTTATATTGAAAAATTTTCTATTGAATAATTTTCTATAGAAAAAAATTTTATATTCAATAATTTTCTATAGAAAAATTTTCTATAAATAAATTTTTATATTAAAAAGTTTTTGAAAAATTTTCTAGAGAAAAATTTTTATATTGAAAATTTTTTTAGAGAAAAATTTGATAGTGAAAAATTTTCTATAGAAAAATTACAATATTAAAAATTTTCCATAAAAAATTTATTATATTGAACATTTTTCTATACAAAATTTTTTTTTTTTAAATTTGGAGTTGTTCTTTTACCTCCAAAACTTTTAAATCATCCTCCCTTTAACAAAATTAAATAACATAAATCTACAAATTCGTCAATTTAAAAATAAATTTTCTAAATGTAAAAAAATAATAAAAATCAATGGTTTGAAAATAACTACTCGTACACATGTCGAGATAAACAATTTTTTTTTCTGACCATTTTATGTTTCATTTTATGACCAAATGGATAAAATAAAAATTTTACATAAATTGGTTTAATTCATTTAAAATTTAAGAGAAAGAAAACAACAATAAAATATATAAAAAAATTATATAAAGTAGGATAAACAAAATAAAATAAATGCTTACTAATGAATGTTATAAATCAATCTTATTAAGTAACCAGAAAATAAGGAAAAACTACAGAAAATATTTATACTTTTCCACATATTATTTATATACATGTAGTTTAGTCTTTAATTTTGAATACATTTTTAAAGAAAATAAAGAAGAAAAAAGGAAACAGCAGATAAAGTCAGGACTAAGGAAGTAACACTCAATGAAACAGCAGCAGGAAGTCGAAGGAATAGAATGAGAAGGACGAGCAGCAGCAGGAGAAAAGTTAAATGTGGAAACAATCTTTATTTTCATACTCTTTCACAATAAAAAGTTAATGATGTGTAAAATTGTTTAGGTATTTATATTTGCTTCTTTGTTGCTACTAATCCTGCCACTACTGCTGCATTTTAAGGCTTTGCCACACACCCCGACCTTCGAAACATTAACTCTACCAACACACAGTGGTTTACGGACGCTTTTTTTTGGAAATAATTCTGTAACTTTTGAACGACTGGAGATATTTGAATGAAATTTGACATGGTGGTAGTCAAGGAGTATTTGAGTTGGTTTTTAAAAGCACTGGTCCATGAGGGGTCGGGAGAGTGATTGATGGACCTTCAAAGTTGGTCACCTCGGGTGTTCGATTTTTTTAAAAATTCGCCAAAAATCCATTTATGTATGGATTGAAAAGAAATTTTAAACTTAAGTTGTCCTTGAGAAGATCTACAAAAAATATGCTTAAATGTGTAGGTTATCTCCTTTGGATTTCGAGATATTTGGGTAAAAAGGAATTTTTAGGTTGATTTTTTACCTCTTTTTTTAAGCTTTTTTTGATCTGGTGGACGCATCTGAGGACAAAAAAAGAATATTCTTTAAATTTGTAATAAAATTCTGAATAATTTTTGTGCAAGTTAGTTATAGAAATCTTCTTTTGTTTAAAAGTTAAAAATATTCAAAGTTGAAACTTACAAAAAATTTCGCTTTTTTTTTAGTTTTTCCCCAAAAGATAGCTATATTTTTTCACTAATAAAAAAATATTTTCTTAAGAAACATAAAAAGATTTTTAAAGTTTTTAAAAGAAAACATAATGAGAATGCGTATAAAACAAATTTCTTGCTAATTGGACTTTTGGTCCTCGCACATGTCCTCTCCAAAAAATGGCAATTTGTAAAAAAAAAAATTAGTTTAAACAAAAATTTCTCAAAAGGCAAAGCACCGATTTGAAAAAAATTATAATGTTCATATTTTCCAATATATCTGTTATTGATTAGAAAAGTTTTTTCTGAAACGCGCTGCAAATAGAGACAGTGTTGCCATATTTGTAAAAAAACTCATTTTTTGAAACACCTTTTTCCCCAGTTGGGAATTGGGGAATTTTTAAGTTAAAATTGGGAATTTTTTTTAGTCTATTGCTTTTACATCTTATTGGTCTACATTACTACAAAATTTCATTGTAATATCTTTATCCATGTCATTTCCACAGAATATCAAAGATTAAAAATATTTTCCTTAAAAAAGCAGAAAAACAATTTTTTTTTGTTTTACGATACAAAGTGTAAAAAAAGTAACGCACTTAAAAAAAACTTTTACTTAGTGCTAATCTCCTAGTCTTTCCCGATCTAATGATACTAAACATGTATATAAAGCATTAATACCGAGTCTTAAAAAACTCTGAAAACTTTGGCCCCCGTAGCATTTTTACACTGTTTATTGAGTGTTTATTTAGTTTAGTTTATTTAGTGAGGAAGACAAAGTCGTAAAATTTGTAAAGTTATTTGAACTTAAAATTAAGTCGGTTAATTACTGTTTAAAAAGATTTGAATCTAAGTTTAAAGACTGGCTGAAGGACTCAATTGAGCTTAAAACTTCTGGTGCTGGAGCCCCTCTAAAAAACTATGATGATCTCGGAGAAAGATCTAAAAAGATGCGATTATCCGAAGTTCTTTCTACTCATTCGGATACTGAAATCAAAGATTCCTTTAAGGAAGTGCTCAAACGAAATAATCAACCAGCTGAAGCTAAACAAATAGCAGATATTCTCCCAGAGGCTTCTCCTAAACGTCTTAAGCGAATTATTAAGAGTATACCAACTCCTTCTTCTCAATCAGAATTTTCGGAGGAAGAAGCACTTGCTCTTATGCTCGAGTTGAAATTGAGTAAAAATAAATATATTAAACTCTGTAAGGCATTACGAGACAAAGGACACTCAATTTTACCAGGATATAATGCGTTATTAAAAACCAAAAAAAACTTAATACCAACAAACGTGATAGGAGACGAAAGTGCATCTGTGGATTTATCAAAATTATTGGAAAATACGGCATCAAGGCTGATATCTACTACATTGTCTGAAGAAGAAGCCAAGAAACTTGACAACAAGGACTTAACTTTAATATGTAAATGGGGATGTGACGGTTTATCTGGATTACCGGAATACAAACAATCAACATCTCATCAGAACACAAATGACTACAGAAGCGTTTTTATGGCATCCCTAGTACCACTAAGATTAAGAAAGAATCGTTCTGAACCATCCACATCAAAAGAGCGTACTGAATATGTGTGGGTTAACACATCTCCAGGATCAAAGGCATTTTGCAGACCGATCAGATTCGAATATTTAAAAGAAAATGCAGCAAGCACAAAAAATTGGGTTGATGATATCAAATATTCAATAGACAATTTGAGTCCAGTCTGCATAGACATACATGGATATTTGATTAATGTAAATTTTGAGCTTCAATTGACAATGATAGATGGAAAAGTAAGCAACGCTATAACGGAAACCCATTCAACTTGGAAATGCTCATTATGCGGAAAGAAGAAATCGGAATTTCTACAAACTTCAGAAGATGCATCAGCTAGTACTGCAATTAATCAAGAGGTTCTGGAATTTGGTATATCGCCCCTACATGCACGTATCCGATTTTTAGAATTTATGCTACATATAGCATATGATCTGAAATATAGGAATATACCTGATAATCAGCTAAAATCCGTGAGAAATAATAAGGAACTGATTGAAATGAGATCCAGTGAAAAAAAAAGGATTCAGGAAGAATTCAAAACTATGACGGGTCTAAACATAGACAAACCACTTGTAGGATATGGCAGTACAAACGATGGTAATACGGCCAGGCGATTCTTTGAAAATTATGAAACAACTTCAAAGATTACTGGAATTGATGAGGAAGTTCTTCGTAAATGTTACGTAATATTATCGGTAATAAATAGCAAATATCAAATAAATGCTGAAAAATTTCATTGCTATGCCCTCAACGCGTTAACTCGTATACGACATTTGTATCACTGGAAAGAAATTACACCAACAGTTCATAAAGTCCTTCAACATGGTCGTGAAATAATTGAATCAAATCTTCTCCCACTTGGTGAACTGACAGAAGAGGCCCAGGAAGCGCGGAATTCAGATTTCAAGTATATCCAACTATTTAATACCAGAAAATGCTCAAGAAAATCGCAAAATCAGGATCTAATAAATTATCTCTTGTTGTCTTCTGATCCTGCTCTATCAACGATAAGAAAGAAATGGTGGAGCAGTTATACAAAAACTTCTGAAAACGAACACCTGGAAGAGGTTCTTGATATAATAGATTGTACTGATTATTTTACTGAAAATAAAAATTAAGTAAATAACTACTTTTTCGTGAACCGCCGTGGTATAGCAGGTTAGTCATCCGCCTAGCATACCAGAGGCCCAAGTTCGATCCCTGGCCAGACCCACTTGAAAAAATAAATTTTCAAAAAAAGCGGCGGTTCACCTCATAACTCAGCTAGCCACTGGTTATTGAGTATTAGGCTATGTAAAACTTCTCTAACTAATGCATTTGCCGTTCGGAGCCGGCGTTAAAACGTAGGTCCCTTTCAATGAGTCTAAAAATAGAATCGGATGCAGCTCATTGTCTGAGAGAAGTACCCCTTGTTCCAATTGGAATGTTGTCGGGGAATTATATATATATATATATATATATATATATATATATTATATATAAATAACTACTTTTATATAAATATGTAATAAAAACTGTAAGTTTAAACTTTAACTACAAATACTTCAATAAAATGTATTTCACCTTTTAATATAAGTAGCAATATATCAAAATAAGTAGGTTTTTAAATTTCAAGATAATCACATGAATTTATATACATTTTTTCAGACACATATTTAGCTATCCTTGGTGCTACATAAAATGGCCCAAGCTATTTTGGTTCCTGAAATACAGGGTGTTTTCTATAATTTTGGCTTTTAAACTAGAAGCAAATTTTGCGCTGTAACTTTCTTAATAGGTCATAAATTATACTTTTTTAAATTTGTATAGTTAGATAAGTGTAAAAGATTTCATCACCATAAAAAAAACATCAGTACACTTAGAGAAAAGATATGTATAAAAGATAATGCAGGAGTGAAAAAAGTATAAAATTTGCATTTAAAATGGCACAAAAGCGGATAAAGATTTTGAGACCAAATTTTACGTACAGATAGCTACTATCGATATCTAAAAATTTGATATGGCGCTTCCCGATTAAATGTTTGGTTCTTCGACAAATTGAGAAAAACTAACAAAAAAAATGAAAAAAGGGTCAAAATTCTGCATTTTTAATATTTGTCTTCCTATAACTCATTAACTAACAAACGCATCGAGAAGCGCCATATCAAAATTTTAGATAAACATGTTCTTAATATGTGTGCAAATTTTGCGAGAAAAATATATAGCCATTTTTGTGCCATTTAAAAAACAAGCAAGCCTATTTGTGTCATTTTTCACTTGTTCACCTTCGAAAGACACATTGATGTATGATAGCAATGTGGTACTTAAAGGTATATTGCTCAAATTCACGAACATATATCCTGAGGCCTACAGTGAAGCAAAAATAATACGCGATTAAATCGCGACCATTGATTTTCTTCTACATCTTAAAGTGTGTATACAGCCTACATTGAATCTCTTAAATATGTAAAATGTAACAAGACAACAGTGGCTTCTGATCATTTTGTGTTCTAGGAATCTAAAAATTAAATATTTAGTAACATGGAAACTTGCCACCAAAAACAATTCCGACCAAAAAAATGTATTTAATACCTCACCGATTTACAGCGATTATATTTTTTAAAAGTAGAGATGGAAAATGAAATGGACTTAAAAAACAAATTAACATATTGAGAAACTAACCAATTTCGCGATAAAAAAATCTGGCTAACAAGATTTTTGCATATGGATGCTGAAGTTAAAGAAAAGTTAAAAACTTTCACTTTTATATGGAATTTAAGCCATACCCCTTCTTATTACAAAAACATTATTTTTACTTCTAATATTGTAAACAGTGACTAAATTTTACACAAAATTTTAAAACAATCGTTCAAAAAAGTATCAGAATTGGTATACTGTTAACTACTTTTGCCCCTAGAATTCTTATTTTTTGTCGGAATTTCATCGCAGATATCTCTTTTGATAGCTTTTGAAAGCATCTATTTTTGTGTTTTTAAAAATGCTACAAAAGATTGCCGCAAGGCGGCGGTATTGACATGTTTCTTACAAATGTATCAAATACATATTATTTGGATCTTTTTCGATGTTGGTACATTCAGAAAAAAGTTAGACCAAATACTCCTGAACAAAGTCGCGGAACATTGTCAAACCAAATTTTTAACTTTTAATTATTAAAAATGCGATTTTCATATGTAACCTGAAATTAGCGCCATCTTTTAACAGGATTTAGAAACAAAAAAGTTGTAAAATAAACATTATTTTTATAATTCCAGAGATTCATTTTCTACAATAAAAAAGTTCTTTTTCGCAAAAAGCCGTTTTTGATATATTGCTAAATATAAGTACAAATTATTTACATTTTGATATTTCATAAATCCTCATGATATTTTCTTTAAAAAAATAAAAAAATATTTGTTTGTTATCGAAGGATCATTGTCATCTTATAGTGAAATATTTGAGTATGATTATTAATTTTATATGCACAAATTCATCACTTATATTTAAATAAACAGTGTAAAAATGCTACGGGGGCCAAAGTTTTCAGAGTTTTTTAAGACTCGGTATTAATGCTTTATATACATGTTTAGTATCATTAGATCGGGAAAGACTAGGAGATTAGCACTAAGTAAAAGTTTTTTTTAAGTGCGTTACTTTTTTTACACTTTGTATCGTAAAACAAAAAAAAATTGTTTTTCTGCTTTTTTAAGGAAAATATTTTTAATCTTTGATATTCTGTGGAAATGACATGGATAAAGATATTACAATGAAATTTTGTAGTAATGTAGACCAATAAGATGTAAAAGCAATAGACTAAAAAAAATTCCCAATTTTAACTTAAAAATTCCAAAATTCCCAACTGGGGAAAAAGGTGTTTCAAAAAATGAGTTTTTTTACAAATATGGCAACACTGTCTCTATTTGCAGCGCGTTTCAGAAAAAACTTTTCTAATCAATAACAGATATATTGGAAAATATGAACATTATAATTTTTTTCAAATCGGTGCTTTGCCTTTTGAGAAATTTTTGTTTAAACTAATTTTTTTTTTACAAATTGCCATTTTTTGGAGAGGACATGTGCGAGGACCAAAAGTCCAATTAGCAAGAAATTTGTTTTATACGCATTCTCATTATGTTTTCTTTTAAAAACTTTAAAAATCTTTTTATGTTTCTTAAGAAAATATTTTTTTATTAGTGAAAAAATATAGCTATCTTTTGGGGAAAAACTAAAAAAAAAGCGAAATTTTTTGTAAGTTTCAACTTTGAATATTTTTAACTTTTAAACAAAAGAAGATTTCTATAACTAACTTGCACAAAAATTATTCAGAATTTTATTACAAATTTAAAGAATATTCTTAAAAAATTTTTGGTCCTCAGATGCGTCCACCAGATCAAAAAAAGCTTAAAAAAAGAGGTAAAAAATCAACCTAAAAATTCCTTTTTACCCAAATATCTCGAAATCCAAAGGAGATAACCTACACATTTAAGCATATTTTTTGTAGATCTTCTCAAGGACAACTTAAGTTTAAAATTTCTTTTCAATCCATACATAAATGGATTTTTGGCGAATTTTTAAAAAAATCGAACACCCGAGGTGACCAACTTTGAAGGTCCATCAATCACTCTCCCGACCCCTCATGGACCAGTGCTTTTAAAAACCAACTCAAATACTCCTTGACTACCACCATGTCAAATTTCATTCAAATATCTCCAGTCGTTCAAAAGTTACAGAATTATTTCCAAAAAAAAGCGTCCGTAAACCACTGTGCAACACTTGTTTCGAAGAACTTGGAAGAATTGGATAAAATTCAAATAAAGGGTATAAAAAGTGGAGAATAATATTTGTAAAAAAAAAACTTTAATGTAAAATTTATATTCTGTTTATGAAGCAATAAATTTATAGAAAAAAAGGATATTTTTAAAGCAATAAAATACGAAAAAAATGAACTGTAACAAAATTAGCATAAATATTTGCTGTTTTAAAGCATACCTTTAGGCGCTATACATTTGCGTATTTTGTAAAGTTTGTATTTAAATGCTTCAAGATCAAAGGTCAAGTAGACCAGGTGGAAATTCAAAAGATACGCGTTTGTAAAGTTTATATAACGGCAAAAAATTTTGACAAATGATTCAGAATTTTTAAAGAAATATTTAAATACAGCGTGACTGAAAATTTTTGGTTCATTAGAAAGAAAGAATTTTATTAAATGTTTTTTAAAAAAAAACTAGAGAAAAAATTTTATGAAAAAAATATATGAATTTTTTTTTATAGAAAAACATTTTATGCAATTTTCCTATAGAAACATTTTTATGAAATTTTTCTATAGAAAATATTATATGAAATTTTTTATAGAAAAACATTTTATGAAATTTTTCTTTAGAAAAAATTTATGAAATTTCTCTATAGAAAAAATTTTATGTAATCTTTCTATAGAAAATATTATATGAAATTTTTTTTTTATAGAAAAACATTGTATGAAATTTTCCTATAGAAAAATTTATGAAATCTTTCTCGAGAAATAAATTTATGAAATTTTTCTATAGAAAAAATTTTATGAGATTTTTCTATAGAAAAAATTTTATGAAAATTTTTTAAAGAAAAAATTTTATGAAATTTTTTTAAAGAAAAAATTTTATGAAATTTTTTTAAAGAAAAAATTTTATGAAATTTTTTTCATAAAACTTTTCAAGAGAAAAAATTTTATCAAATCTACAGAAAAAAATTTGATAAATTTTTTCTTTAGAAAAAATTTGATGAAATTTATCTATGGAAACAAATTTTATGAAACTTTTCTCAAGAAAAATTGTTTGAAATTTTTCTATAGAAAAAAATGAAATTTTTCTAAAGGACAAATTTAATGGAAATTTTTCTATTGAAAAAATTTGATGAAATTTTTCAATAAAAAAAATTTGATGAAATTTTTCTTAAAATAAATTTGATGAAATTTTTCTTAAAATAAATTTGATGAAATTTTTCTACAGAAAAAATTTGATCAAAATTTTTTGTAGAAAAAATCTCATAAAACTTTTCAAGAGAAAAAATTTTATCAAATCTACAGAAAAAAATTTGATAAATTTTTTCTTTAGAAAAAATTTGATGAAATTTATCTATAGAAAAAATTTGATTAAATTTTTTTTAGAAACAAATTTTATGACACTTTTCTTTAGAAAAATTGTTTGAAATTTTTCTATAAAAAAAAGTTGAAATTTTTCTAAAGAACAAATTTAATGGAAATTTTTCTACAGAAAAAATTTTATGAAATTTTTCTATAGAAAAAATTTTACAAAATTTTTCTACAGAAAAAATTTTATGAAATTTTTCTATAGAAAAAATTTTACAAAATTTTTCTATCGAAAAAATTTTACAAAATTTACAAAAAATTTATGAACATTTTCTATAGAAAAAATTTTATGAAATTTTTTTATAGAAAAAATTTTATTAAATTTTTCTATAGAAAAAATTTTATGAAATTTTTCTATAGAAAAAATTTTATGAAATTTTTCTATAGAAAAAACTTTATGAAATTTTTCTATAGAAAAAATTTTATGAAATTTTTCTATAGAAAAAATTTTATGACACTTTTCTATAGAAAAAAGTTTATGAAATTTTTCTATAGAAAAAAGTTTATGAAATTTTTCTATAGAAAAAAGTTTATGAAATTTTTCTATAGAAAACATTTTATGAAATTTTTCTATAGAAAATATTTTATAAAATTTTTTCTTTAGAAAAAAATGTTATGAAATTTTTCTATAGAAATATTTTTATCAAAATTTTTTATAGAAAAAATTTTATCAAAATTTTTTATAGAAAAAATTTTATCAAAATTTTTTATAGAAAAAATTTTATCAAAATTTTTTATAGAAAAAATTTTATCAAAATTTTTTATAGAAAAAATTTTATCAAAATTTTTTATAGAAAAAGTTTGATTAAATTTTTCTATGGAAAAAATTTGATTTTGATCTAATTTTTTCCTATAGAAAAAAATTATTAAATTTTTCTTAAAAAAAATGTATCAATAGAAAAAACTTTGATAAAATTTTTCTATAGAAAAATTTTTTTTAATAAAAAATTTGATGAAATTTTTCTTTAGGAAAAATTTGATAAAATTTAAAAAAAAAAAAATTGATGAAATTTTTCTAGAGAAAAAAATTTGATGAAGTTTTTCTATAGAAAAAATGGATAAAATTTTTCTATAGAAAAAATTTGATGAAGTTTTTCAATAAAAAAAAGTGGATAAATTTTTTCTAATTTTATTAAATTTTTCTACAGAAAAAATTTGATTCAATTTTTCTATAAAAGAATGTTAATAAAATTTTTTATAAAAAAAATGTTTGAACATTTTCTATTAAAAAAATTTTTAAATTTTTCTATAGAAAATTGTTTTTTTTTTGTAGAAAAAAATATGATAAATTTTTTTTCTTCTAAATAAATTTTATGAAATTTTTTTAGAAACAATTTGATGAATTTTTTCTAAAGATAAATTTTATGAAATTTTTCTATAGATAAATTTTATGAATTTTTCTATAGAAAAAAATGGATAACATTTTTCTATAGAAAAAATTTGATGAAATGTGACGAAATTTTCCTAAAGAAAAAATTTTATAAAATTTCCTTATAGAAGAAAAAAAATGGTGAAGATTATCTATAGAGAAAATTACATACATTTCTTTTCAGAAAAAATTTTAAACAATTTTTCTACAGAAACAATTTTACGAAATTTTTCTTAAAAAAAAAAAAAATTCAGATTTTTCTTTAGAAAAAATTTGATGACAATTTTCTATAGAAAAATTTGTTCAAATTTTTCTGTAGAAAAACTTTAATAAAATTTAAATAAATTTAATAAAATAGAAACAAATGCTAGGAAATTTTCTATGACGAAAATTTTCTATGGAACAAATTTTATGATATTTTTCTATAAAAAATTTGATGAAATTTTTCTTTAGAACAAATTTGACGAAATTTTTCTTTAGAAAAAATTTATGAAATTTTTCGATAGAAAAAAATTGACGAAATTTTTCTATAGAAAAAAAATTCAATTAAATTTTTCTATAGAAAAAAATTTAATTATATTTCCTTAAAAAACATTTTTTGAAATTTTTCTATAAAAAAAAAAAAGTTCATCAATTTGAACTTTTTTTAGAAAAAAATTTATGAAATTTTTCTTTAGAAAAAAATTTATGAAATTTTTCTTTAGAAAAAATTTTATGAAATTTTTCGTTAGAAAAAAATTTACGAAATTTTTCTTTAGAAAAAATTTTATGAAATTTTTCTTTACAAAAAATTTTATGAAAGATTTTATGAAATTTATCTTTAGAAAAAATTTTATAATTTTATGAAATTTTTATTTAGAAAAAATTTTATAATTTTATGAAATTTTTCTTTAGAAAAAATTTTTATAATTTTATGAAATTTTTCTTTAGAAAAAATTGTTATAATTTTATGAAATTTTTCTGTAAAAAAATATTATAAAATTTTTCTATCGCCATAATAATGAATGAAGGCGACTTGATGTTAAATCTTGAAAATAGACAAATGCATGAATTGGTATTTTTTTGTTATAAAATTTTGAAAAAAAAAAAAATACCCTTAAAATATTTTGCTT